>CM067555.1:46267254-48742254 GCA_034509755.1 Anisodus tanguticus
GTTACGGGGGTGATTAACTCATTTATTTGCATTTTTTTCAAGTCTCGCAACTGGATGATGTTAGCTGGTCTTCTTGGATCAACCAAAACACACGTAGTAAAAGATTTATTAATTTTTAAAGATATTACCAGTGCCTTATTATAAGGTGAAGCGAAGTCTCCACAGTCGTTGATAGAAAATGTGATGTCCGGATCCTTCATGGGTTTATGTCTGTGGCTCGTGGTTATGACAAAGATCTTGGACTTCCTCATTGATGTATACGTGATCTTATTGACTATCTCTGCGTCGAAGATCATACTGATAGTGTGAGTAGGCGGAGGCACTTGGCTCGGCCTATGTCCTGCATTCTTGCTCAGGTTGAGCTTCGCTCGGTTGCTGATGTATTCTCTCAAGTTCCCTGCATTTAGCAGTTGTGCCAATTCGATCCTTAAATTGTCGTAAACCTCCGTAGTGTGGCCGTGTGTGCTATGAAAATGGCACCACAATCCTGTGTTTCTTTTCTCCGGATTGGTACATATGTCATCCGGGAATCTAACTTCTTTCATGGTATTTATTGCCGCCACTAACTCTATCGTGTTTATGCTGAAATTATGATCATATAGCTTTGTGGGCCAGTCCCTTTTGATGTGGACCCTTATGATTATCGAAGTCCTCGTTCAATGAGACCTTAATTATTCCGGGTATTACCCAGCTTGTTCCTGTGCTTGAGAATCTCCTGGTATCATAAGACTCGTACCGTCCCTTGTTTCTAGTATTATTATTGTATCTATGACCCGGTCTTCTTGGGGGACGACTGCCCATGTATGCCGATGTCATCACTCGTTATTCTTCCTCGATCCGCATTTATTTCACCCTATATTTTTGCCAGAAACTCATTTAGGCTTTCCTTCAGTTTTCTAGAGGCGTTTGAACTGTTCGGGTTCAACCCATCCGCAAATACGGCTGCTGCCCAATCTTCTGAGATGGATGGCAACATCATTTTTCCCTATGGAACAACAACAACAACATATCCTGTCTACAAATCCTCACAACAGTTCATTTCCCTAATGCTTTATTGTGAACACGTCCTGTTTGTGTGTTTCTACCCTTCGGGCCCCTGCGTGAGCCTTGACGAAAGTATCTACAAGAGCATTAAAGGAATTAATAGAGTTTTCATATAAATGAGTATACCAAGAGAGTGCTCCCTTTATGAGCGTCTGGCTGAACTTCTTCAGCATGACAAATTCAATTTCATGTTGTTTGAGATCGTGTCCAGTGACAGTTGCTTCGAAGGTCACGATGTGCTCTTCTAGATCCATGGTGCCATCATATTTTGGTATGTCATGCATCTTGAATTTCTTCGGGATAGGGACAGGGGTCGCACTTTCCAAATATGGCAAGACACCGTACCTCCTGGCTCCTACGCCTTTTATGATAGGCGGTGCTCCAGGTATCTGGCTTATTCACTTGTTCATTTATTTTTCTACCCCACGCAGTCCCTCTGTGAATGCGTCCATCCGGTCCTTCTCGATCTCTTCCCTCTTCTTGCTGGCTTCAAGTGAGGCCGAGGTCTTCGCATCGTTTTGGTTTGACGTCAGAGTCCCTGTTCTGGAATGAGTATCTATAGTGTCCACAACCGTTTCCATGCACATCACCATCTCATTTTGCATTTCTAGGACAACTGCGATCATTGTTTTGGTGAAATATCCTTCCTTATCAGCGAGTCTCGGTTTGCCGGTTTGAGAATTGGCCGAGCATCTTCCTTCGGGTGTCTTCTTCCGGGCTCTTTTAGACTTCTCATTATCCGGGGTTCCCTTGATCTGCTCTCGTTCGAGCCGCTCCTCTGACTTCATGCGTAATATTTCTGATCGATCCACCGGGACCTGATGTTCGATGGACACCCGTTCTTCTCGAGTCCCTGTGATCCATGAGGGTTGATGCTTTGTCCTGCCATACTTCTTTATGAGTGCAGTGTTTCCTTTCTAGGTTTTTTAAGAAGATCAACTACAGAACGAGACAACACTACAACTGTCTATCCCCATAGCCGACGGCAAACTGTTTTCCGGTGAAAATGATTCTAACCAAAAATACATTTAGAGATTTGTATTCAAGGATTTAAAGACAAGTTGGTTGTATCCGATCCGGAGACCCTCTTGAATGAGTTCAGGATTACCAGTTAGGTTACGGATGTGTAAGAAAAATGAGTAAGCAGATATGAAAATAAACAAGTAAAATAAATAGATGAGCTAGATCTAAAATGAACAATGTAAGAACGATAATGGTGTATTTGCTCGAGGGAGATCTCTGTTACAAGTGTAGGCTTAGAGAGAATACAATGTATCTTTTTTCTCTTCTAAGTCTTGTATATGTAAGATAAAATTAGACTATTATGCCTCCCTAAAGTTATGACGATGTGAGCGTAATGACGTCATTGCACCCACGCACGCCGCGACACTCTGATCTAGGAGGGTTGGTGTGTTAGGAGTTGTTGGGTGTGGAATACAGCTATGCTAAGGCTCCGAAACTATTAGGCTTCTTGAATATGCTAATACTTCCGGAGGCGTTTCTACCCAATACAACTTTATTTCTCTTGAGGGATGTAAATATAATGAATGGAACATTTCTATTTATAATAGAAAATTGATTTGGTCCCAAAGTAACTAACCCTAACTTTCCTTGTAGAGATAGACATTCACAATAATAAATATTATTTATAACACCCCGTACTTTATTCGAAAAAGGGTCTAAAATGGTGTAAAAATTGATCCACATCGGGTGTTTACACTAAATCAATACAACTTACTATGATTAAGTGATTTAATGAAGTAAAAATACATGTTAATTAATCATGATTAAGTAAAAGAACTCTATATTCAAACACATGGCATGTATGTATTGGTTTGGTGTAAACATCCTGTGTGGTAAGTTTCTACCCTAAAAAATATCGTTAAAGTATGTGAATTTGAATAAATATGCACTCCGTTAATAATTTAGTCCAAAAAATGCCCCTATAATTACTTTATTGGGTCAAAAAATACCTTTTTCTGATAAATATATTATTTTTTCTTTTTAAACACATTCTTTTCTTAATAAAAATATTATTTTTAAAGAACCACTCTCTTAAGATTTATATGTGGATTTGATACTATAGTCAAATCCTCATTTCATGTCTGTTTAGATCAATACTTTAAATCGCTTCGGATCGAAGCACTAAAAAAAAAGGACCGGGAAACGCGGCGGCATAGGAACCACGAGTCTCTTTTCTTTAAAATCCTATCTTTAAAAATGATATTTAATTAGAAAAAGAATGTGTTTAAGAAGAAAAGAAATAATATTTTCATTAGGAAAGTGATATATTTGCTCCAATTAAGTAACTATAAGGGCATCTTTGCACCAAAGTACTAATGAAGGGCATTTTTGTTAAATTTCACATAGTTTAAGGGCATATTTTTACTATTTATGTATTTTATTTAGGAAAAAACTCAAATATTTTATTGGACTATTAGAAATGACATATTCATTTTAATCTTAATAGTAGGGACTGTTGTGACACATTTGGCTCTTTCATGCCATTAATTTATTTTTCTTTTCCTCCACCAAAGAGTATGGTGGAGTGGTAATGTGGTATTTACTCCTCCATACTTAGGTAAGAGATTTCTTATTCGAGTCATGGATACATAGTCTAATTATGATAAATAGTATTTTACCTTCAAAGTGGGACGGCTTGATACTAACTTAAGTAAATAGAACTTCAAAATGAGTACCGGACATTAGATGAAAAAATTTAAAAAAATACTTCATCTTTCTCAATTTTATACTTCTAACTTCGAAGAATATTTAATACGAATACTATTTATCCATCACTTTTAATGAAACTATTCAAAGTTTTAAACTTTGGTATGACAATTTTCTCCCTCAAATTAACTTTTCAAATACTTCCTCCGTCTTAATTTATGTGAGCTAGTGTGTTTGATTAGAAACAAATTTTTTTAAGAAAAAGAAAAAAATTTATGGTCAAAATTAAATCATAAAAATATGTGATTATAAATCATTCATTAAAGATAAAATAAAAGTTCAAAGTTAAATTGTTATTAAATATAAAAATATGTCATGTCTTTAGAGACTAAGTAAATATCATATAAATTGGGACCGAGAAAATACTTGCACATCATTTCTTATGTGTATTTTGTTTTCTTCTCTTATGAAAATGAGGTACTATATGATTTGAGTTTACATCTTAAAATTAGATATTGTACAAGTGTACTTTGACTACTTTCATTCTTCTTGGATGAGCGGAATACTAAAATTTAATAAATTTGTAAGTTTACTGAAAGATATAATTTAGATTTCTTCATTTTAGATTATCTAGTATTCCCTCTATGTCCCTTTATATTACATTATTAGACTTGACACCAAATTTAAGATAGTAGGTTAACTTATACTCCATGTCATATTAACGGCGATAGAGGAAAACATTAAAGTAACACTTGAAACTTAGTTTGATAGAGAAAGCATCATATCAAGTTCAAATTAGAACTATTTAATAATATTGAAATTGTTGAAAATTGGGAATATTGTATATAAATTAATAATGAAATAGTGTCAAATATTCTGCAAAAGATAGAACAAGTCCACATATGTGATAGAAATCTTGACTCACAGTTTCTCCATTTCAGTTATACATCTCATATTTATTTATAAGCTATATATTCATATATATTCATCTATCATCAATGTTTTAAAAGGCAGTTTCAGGACTCGCCCCGAGCCCCGCGGCAAGGTACTAGCAAAACGTCCTGGGCATACGGGCGGGGCTTACGCCCTAAGCGCCCGACTGTACGCCCTAAACACGCCTAATGCCCAACGCTCGGGGTTCGCCTAACAGTTCTTACACAAATTATCTTAAATGTCTTAATTAAATCGTTGACCTTCATAATTCTTTAACAAATGAATGATACTTAATAGTTTTTCATTGATAGAAATAAGAAGATTTGGTGTAACTCAAATAATAAATCGTAGTATTGCATATTTACTATTTGAGAACATCGTGAGGGTGAATATCACTTAATATTTTTTTAAAAATACATAGCCAAATTATACATTTTTACTTGTCAGTGGTCTTTAGTCCTATGTATCAAAATTATCGTATTTTATTATTTCACTATTTGAAAGTAATTTTATTTTTATTCATGAAGGAGTTACGTTTTAATTATAATATTGGTAATATTTTTTAATACATTGTGATTTTTTCATTGTTTGAAAGTTAATGTGTTAGAGTTAATTTGCATTTCATAATAGCTTTTATTTCATTGTATTGTTTATACTTGTAAAATTATGTTATATATAATTACAAGTTGTAAGTGGCGTATAATGAATTGCTTTGATTAGTTTTTTGTGAGGATCAAGCACATATACATACATATACATACATATACATACATATACATATACATACATATACATATATATATATATATATATATATATATATATAAATTATCTTTTATTTTTATGTAATTCTACCTATTTAAAAATATTTATTGTAATTATATTATTTTATAAAATACTAAAAATTAAATGCTCATGGGGCTTACGCCCCCATGCTTCGGGCTTACGCCCCCATGCTTCGGGCTTACGCCTCACCAAAGCATATGTAAAACCTCCCACTTACGTCCTCGCCTTTTAAAACACTGTATATCATAATATTATTCTCTTATCATGTTGAGCTTCTACATTTAAGCATCACAATCTCGTGTAATATTACTTTAACTTCATTCTCATAGTAGTTAAACTTGCAGTTTATGATCTTATCTTACTTTTACTTTTCATAATTTAAGCTTCCAATTAACACCCTTATTTCACCAAACTTTCCATATAATTTAAGTCGTTCTCATCCTAATTTTTCGGAAAAACATTTTCTTTCGTCCAAACACACCCTAGTGTAATAGTCATAAAAATTCTAGCAAGGAAAATTCAAATGCAAATATAACAATCTTCTCATGTCGATATTTTAATAAACAATTTTTGCAAGTTGATAAATCTATATGACGATAATGTAAGTGGATAAGAACACAAGAATGATTATTAACGAATCAATTATCCAACATGGAAGTATTAAATGTTAAATATTGTCGAAATTAATAATTAATGCAAAATAAAGCCTGTCCCAAAAAATCTTCAAAAGCAGATAATGTTGTTTATCAACAATTTATTTAATTCTTAAGCCACTGAATATTAAATATTGTCGAAATTAATATAAATAAAGCCTGTCCCAAAACATCTTCAAAAGTAGGTAATGTTGTTTATGTTGGGATACAATTGTTGCAGGGAACGGTAAGTAAGTAAATATTACAATTGTAAGAAAGGATAAACTAAATATTACAATAAACTGGAAATCAAGAACTTAACAAACTGCTTGTGTACTTTGCCGAGTCGAAGTGATGACACTCTGTCTTTAAGACAAGATTGCCCCGTATATCTCCTTTTACGTTGTCGGGCAATAGTCTCCCAAGATATAACAACAACTTAACAATTGAGCAAAGAAAACTTAAGTGCTACTCTTGAAGAACTTTGAGTATAGTAACTATGCTAGAGAGGAAGAAGATGAATTTAGAAAATTCTGGAGTATTTTCTAAGTGTTGTGTAGTGTTCTTCAATTGAGCCAAAGGCCTCAATTTATAGTGTAAGGAGATGACCACTCAACTAGCCAACTAATGACCTTCAATAGCCATGTAATGAAACTTAATTGAGAGGTTACATTCATATGGCTGAATTCATGTGCCAAGTAATGGAGAATCAATGCTCCAAAATCAGCCCAAAGGTCAGAACTTTTCAACTTCCCGTCACGGCATTCTGCCTCAGAAGCGCCGCGGCTCTGTGAATTAGCGCTGCGACGTTCCGGCGCCTCGGCTATGACGGGGCTGCGCCGCGGCCCTTCGCGGCTCCGCGGCGATTTCTGACTCGTTTCATCTTACACTTCATACACTTCTTCCTTCGTTTACCAACGTGGAATACTTTGTCATTTGGCCAATAACCTTCCATAATTCTATGTCTCAAATGTATTACATATGTACCAATATCTCTTTTACTAATGAAATTTGCGATACTTGGCACTACGTGTGCACGTGTGTGGAAATGACGTTTCCGACGTGCGGGCCCCAATTGTTCGAGTCATAAATAATGGGATATAATTAATTCCACATTAGTAAATTTCCAACAATCCCCTCTTGAAAGAGATTTTGGCACACACACATGGTGCCTTTTCCAACAATCTTTCAGCGGACCGATGTTGCATCTGGATAGGTAGCATACGCTTTGAACCTTCCATAGTTGAATACAATCGGACTTACTTACTGCACGGTGAACGTGATGTCTTGAACCGCCAGTGTTTAGTATAAGCCAAGTCAACGGTACCAACACAACAACTTCTTTTACTTAGTTCTTCGTAATGTTTTGTTCGTTGTGGTCGTGGACACTTCTTGGATTCTTAAGTGCGTTCATTTGAGGCGGCATGTCCTCGCACTTAAATAGGTGGTCTCCTACAAGGTATCCTGGTATACCCCATTTTACAAGTATTAGAAACCATTAAAAGTTTCCCCAAACCTAACCTCAACCGGTAAGAACTATTAAAGGTTTTGGAAACTTAACCTTAACCCACACTGCGGATAACACTTATAGTCTATCGCGGGAACGACTTTGAATTTGGTGTTTCTTTACAGAAATCACTATCCGAAGTGCTCATGCTTCTACCGAAGCGATCAACTGAACATTTACAGCTTAGTTTTTCTATTAAACCTAATTCCTAGGATCTTTAGTCAATAAGGTTGGGTTACCACCGTATTAGTCCTTATACCTTGGGTTTTAAGCCCATTTCCCTAGACATAGAACTTTTGATCTTTGGGTAAGCCCTTTATCAGCGGGTTCGCTATGTTATCCTTTGACTTTATGTAATCAATGAATATTATACCCGTGGTGATCAGCTACCTAACGGTCTTATGTCTCCATCGAATATAACGAGACTTGCCGTTGTACATAAAACTCTGTGCCCTTCCTAGAGCCGACTGACTGTCGCAGTGGATCATTACAGAAGGTACGAGTTTGTCCCAACAAGGAACATCCTCTAAGAAGTCGTAAAGCCACTCATTCAACTTCTTCTTCTGCTTTGTCTAAAGTGATAAACTCCGATTCCATCGTGGATCGGGCAATGAAAGTTTGCTTAGAGGATTTCCAAGACATATCCCCACCACCAATTGTAAATACATACCCACTGGTGGACTTGGTGTTCTCTATATCAGATATCCCAATTTGCATCACTGTATCCCTTTAGTATAGCTGGATATCTCAAATAATGCAACCCGTAAGTTAGCGTGTATTTCATGTATCGTAGTACCCGATTCAACGCCTTCCAATAATCATTACTCGGATTACGGATAAACCTAGCTAACTTGTTGACTACATAAGCAATATCAGGTCGGGTGTAGTTTGTTATGTACATCAAACTACCAATCACCTGTGCATATTGCTCTTGGCATATAGGTGCACCACGATTTTTATCAAGCTTTTGATTTCTATCCAGTGGTGCCTTTATAGGCGAACTGTCAAACATCTTAAACTTTCTCAACACATCCTCGATGTAGTGAGACTGAGATAAGACAAGTCCGTTAGATGTCTTAGAGATCTTTATCACTAAGATGACATCTATGATACCCATATCCTTCATGTCGAAGCATTGATTAAACATGTTCTTAGTCTCTAGAATCAAACTAGGATTGCTCCCTGTGATCAACATGTCGTCTACATACAGGCATATAATGACGAATGAGTCAGAGTTACATTTCATGTAGACACATTTGTCACACTCATTAATGGCGAAACCCTTCGATAGTAGAGTACTATCAATTTTTTCGTGCCATTGCTTCGGGGCTTGTTTCAGCTCATACAGAGATTTGACAAGCCGACAGACTTTCTTCTCTTGCCCTGGAACTACATACCCCTCGGATTGTTCTATATAGATCTCTTCTTCCAAATCACCATTTAGGAAGGCTGTCGTGACATCTATTTGATATATCTCATGGTCACGCAACGCTGTGATCGCAATGAATACCTGTATGAACGTCATCTGAGACATCGGGGAGTACGTGTCAAAATAGTCAAGGCATTCTTTCTGCCGATAGCCTTTGACTACCAACCTGGCCTTGTACTTATCTATAGACCCATCTGATTTATACTTCCATTTGAGTATCCATTTACAACCCAACAGTTTATTTCCCGGAGGAAGATCAACCAACTCCCAAGTATGGTTATGCAGAATGGAGTCTATTTCACTCTCAATATCTTCTTTCCAGAGCGGTGCCTCTGGAGTTGACAATGCTTTAGCAATTGTCCTTGGTTCATCATCAACCATATAAGCTACAAAGTCAGTCGAAGGATTTATCCTTCTTGGCCCTTTTACTTCGCCTTAGTTCCATCTCTGGAGTCTCCAAGTTTTGAGAATCTGGAACACTAAATTCCGGATATTCAGCCACTTCGAGGTCCACTAGATCTGAACCATCTAGATCCGGGCCGTCAACGACTCCCGGTTCCTGAGAGCTTTGTTCATAACTTCGTTTGCGAGAGGTTATGTCTTTTTCCTTTCTAGGAAAGGTATCTTCAAAAAATTGAGCATTCCTTGATTCCATGATTGTACCCCCGTGAATATATGGAATATCTGACTTATGCACTAAGAAGTGATAAGCACTACTGTTATTTGCATATTCGATGAATATGCAATCTATAGTCTTAGGCCCAATCTTGACCTGCTTTGGCTTGTATACTTCGACCTTTGCCAGACAACCCCACACCTTTAAATATTTATAGATGGGTTTCTTTCCTTTCCATGATTCATATGGAGTTTTGTCTTTACCCTTATGTGAGATTCTATTAAGAATCGTATTAGTGGTAAGGATAACTTCTCCCCACATATTTTGGGGAAGATCGGAATTGATGAGCAAGACATTCATCATTTCCTTCAATGTGCAATTCTTACGTTCCACCACACTGTTTGATTGAGGTTAGTATGGAGTCATCGTTTGATGAACAATGCCTGATTAGTGCATAATATTCCTCAAATGGCGCTACATATTCTCTCCCTCTATCGCTACGAATGGATTTAATCTGCATGCTTAGTTGGTTCTCAACTTTTACTTGGTAACGTTGGAACGCTTCAAAGGCTTCATCCTTACTTTTCAATAAGTAAAGGTAACAATACATTGTGCTATCATCAATGAATGTCACAAAGTACTTATTCCCCCCATAGTTTGTGTAAACTTCAAATCACATATATCTGTGTGAATAAGTTCTAGATGAGCGGTATTCCTTTCGACGGATCGAAAATGAAGCTTTGTGAGTTTTGCCTCTACTCACACCTCACACTTATGTTGAGGGTTTACGTCGATAGACGACAACAACTCCAATTTTACCAACCTTTGGATGGGCTTGTAGTTGACATGTCCTAATCTATGATGCAATAAATTAGAGGAATCAAGCAAGTAAGAAGAAGAGGCTTCAATATTATTGCTTGTACGTAATACAAACATGGCGTTAAGTTTGAAGAGGCATTCACATACGAATCCTCTTCCCACAAACGTTCCATTCTTAGTGATTACAAATTTATTAGACTCAAACACTAGCCTAAAACCAACATTAACCAATAAATGACCTGAAATTAAATTTCTTCTAATCTTAGGAACATGCATCACCTCCTTCAGAGTGAGCGCTTTCCGAAGTCATCTTCAGGACTACCTTTCCTACCCCCAGCACGTCAGAGGAAATGTTGTTACCCATGAATAACTTCTTATTTGTAACCGATGTATAAGTGGAGAAGACATCTCTATTGGAACAGATATTTCTTGTAGCACCTGTGTCCATCCACCATTGCATTAACCGTTGAGAACTCCTCAATCATGTCGTCCAGAAACTTGTCTTTAATGACGTTAACATGTGCCTTGCCCTTAGCCTTACCCTTCTCTTATTGCTTAGTCTTGAGCTTGCGGCAGTCCTTGATCATGTGACCAGGTTTCCCACAGTGGTGACAGTTTGCTTTGAACTTCTCCGCCGCTTGGGTCTTGCCGTCTTTCTAGAACTTGCGCTTCTTGCTTGGGTTCCCTTTGGCCTCAGCTAGATTTGCCTTTGCCTCAGCGGGTTGTTTACCCCTAGGCAAGGCCTTCTTATTATCTTCATGAGTTTGGAGTTTGATAATAAGTTCTTCAAAGGTCATTTCCTTTGTTTTGAGTTTTAAGTAACTCATAAACTCATTCCACGAGGGAGGTAACTTTTCAATCAGTGATGCAACCAAACGATGAATTCCTGGACTTGGGACATCACTGATTTACTATCTACCATTTGAAATTTAAGAAATTTACCAACGATGAATTTCTTAGTACCTGCATCTTGTGCGTTGTACTTCTTTTGCAGTTTCTCCCACAACTCTTTGACAGTGCCTACGGTGCAATACACCGTGTAGAGAGGGTCTGACAAGCAGTTCAATATATAGTTCTTACATATGAAATCACTATGACTCTATGCATTAAGAACCATCTTCATGCCATCAATGACATAGATACATAGGCCTCCTTCAGCCGTTTCAGTAGGCGAAGGGTCCATTTCATCTCCAGCTTGTGGAGGATCTTCTGTTAGGAAACGAGTCATTCCCATAACAGTCAGATAGAATAACATCTTATGTTGCCATCTCTTGAAGTTGGAGCCCATGAACTTTTCAGGGCGTTTATGGTGGAATCCAGTGGGTAGAAGAACGACAACGTTCCCTTGAGCAACAGTAAAGGCGTTGGATGAGCCTTGAGCAACCGGAAAGGCATTAGGTGTGCCTTGAGCAGTGGGGAAGGCAGAGGGATTGCCTTGAGTAGCAGCAACATCGAATCATAAGCAATTTGTTCTTTTTCAGTCATTTTTCTAAGTACTTAAAATAAATCTTGTCTTAAAATTGTTGGGATACAATTGTTGCAGGGAACGGGAAGTAAGTAACTATTACAATTATAAGAAAGGATAAACTAAATATTACAATAAACTGGAAATCAAAAACTTAAAAAATTGCTTGTGTACTTTGTTGAGTCGAGTGATAGCACTCTGTCTTTAAGACAAATTGCCCCGTATATCTCCTTTTACGTTGTCGGGTAATAGTCTCCCAAGATACAACAACAACTTAACAATTGAGCAAAGGAAACTCAAGTGTTACTCTTGAAGAACTTTGAGAATAGTAACTTTGCTAGAGAGGAAGAAGATGAATTCAGAAAATTTTGGAGTATTTTCTAAGTGTTGTGTAGTGTTCTTCAATTGAGTCAAAGGCCTCAATTTATAGTGTAATGAGATGATCCACTCAACTAGCCAACTAATGACCTTCAATAGCCATGTAATGACACTTAATTGAGAGGTTACATTCATATGGCTGAATTCATGTGCCAAGTAATGGAGAATCAATGCTCCAAAACCAGCCCAAAGGTCAGAACTTTTCAACTTCCCGTCGCAGCATTCTACCTCCGAAGCGCCGCGACTCTGTGAATTAGCACCGTGGCTCCAGTGACTGGCCACCCAATTAGCGCCGCGGCGCTCCGGCGCCTCGGCTATGACGGGGCTGCGCTGCGGTCCTTCGCGGATCCGCGCGATTTCTGACTCGTTTCATCTTACACTTCGTACACTTCTTCCTTCGTTTACCAACATGGAATACTTTGTCATTTGACCAATAACCGTCCATAATTCTATGTCTCAAACGTATTACATGCGTACCAATATCTCTTTCACTAATGAAATTTGAGATATTTGACACTACGTGTGCACGTGTGTGGAAACGACGTTTCCGACGTGCGGACCCTAATTGTTCGAGTCATAAATAATGGGATATACTTAATTCCACATTAGTAAATTTTCAACAGTTTACCAATAAGTTAATTAATTCTTAAGCCATTGAATAATACTGAATATGATTGGCCAAGAATTCTACTTGGTCAAACGTAAAATATATAAGAAACAATTAAAAAAAGATTCTACGCTCATCCATGACCTCTTTAAGATTCTGGGTTTGATTTTTACTTAAAATATTCATAAGGAAACAATATAACAATATGATTGGTCAAGAACTCTAATGGGTCCAACCAAAATATTATTACGAACAAAGTCTCACGTTGATTGTTAAAAGGACAAAAAAGTCACGTATTAAGTAAAGGATATGTGTGAGACTTTTCAAAGAAAATCATGCAAGCTTGACTTAAAGTGAAAAACAATACATTATGTTAAGAATATCTTTGAATTATTTTAAGTCAACAACTAGTACCAGAACAAATGATTTGGCGAGACAAGTATAAAGATGACAGAGTGATGGCGTGGGGCCCCAAAATGACTATCTTTACTCGTATACGGGCCCTTTATCCATAGTTTTGGAGACCATACACACAAAGAGAAGTCTATGTGGCTTTGGTGGCCATAATCTCAAATAATGCGGGTGGTACATAGTGAATCTCAAAATTAGCCAATGAATCTTGACAATGGGCATGGAGAACTTAGTCTGAGAGAAAGATTACTGAGTGTGCGAATAAAGTCCCACAAAAAAAGGTACATATTAAGAGTAGGATACACTTAGGTGTGACACATTTTGGGAAAAATCGTGTGGGCTTAATCTAAAGGTGACAATATCATACTATGTTAAGAGTAAGAATACCAAACCATGTTAAGAGTATCCCAACAACAACAAGAGGCAATAACCCTTTTTACTCGAGTCCGGCAATGGAGAACCCGGTAGGGAGCATTTCCCTTTCATTGAGTCTAGGCGGAGTAAATTTGGATTAATTGAGTCAGTGGCTATTGAATACCGGATGTATGGTTATAAAAAATCCCTCCATACTTGTACATATAATGGGGCAAAACCTGAGGATATTCTTAATAGTAATAACTAACAACATATATCAGATTTCAACTGCTCTAATGTTCAACCTTTAATAGTTACATCATACACGGATCAAAAATAACAATGATTAACTTTGACTTTTCCCATTGTTATTGTCAAGTCTCTAGCAGTTCAGTCTCATTTCTTCCAGTTTTGGTGTCAACAATGAACCAAGACAAATTCTTCCAAATAAACACAGATAATTAAAGTGTGACACAAGTATTTAATTGAAAAAACTACAATAGAACATAGATTTTTGATAGCATACTAATGGTTCAAAACAAGAAAAGAATTGTATCAGAAACCAAACAATTGTATTACAATAGATATGAGAAATATCCACTCAGTTCAAGTATTAAAGAAACAGTATTTACATGTTTGCAGTGGTCATATGTACCCTGATCTTATTATATGTATACGTGATAAATGCTTTTTTTACATGTGTACACATAGTTCGATCCAGAAAGAAATAGGTTCAGTTGAACTGACAAAATCTGCTCTAGATCCGCCTTTCTCGCTTAGTGCAAAAAAATAGGCAACTCCGAGAAAAGAAAGCTCTCCTTTTCTTTGACCGCTGAGATTGAAGCTCATTCTTGGCTACGAAATCAGCCATGTACTCTACAACAACCTGATGGCAAGAAAAACAAAACCAACAAGTTAACATCTACTGTAAAGTCTAGATAGATTGATAGAAACCATTGTTGCTCGGACTCTTCAAAAATGTCGGGTGTGTGTTGGATACTCCAAAAGTAGTGCATTTTGAAGGATCTGACATGGGTGCGAAAATATTTTTGTAGAGTCCGAGCAACATAGCAGAAAACTACAGTAATCATATATATGATACCTGAGCTCCTAGCTTTATCATTTGCCTTGGTGGTACTTCTAGCGGAGTCTCGTCAGCTCGAAAAGTTCTCAAATTTGACAATAACCTGAAGGAGTCGGGCAGCGTTCTTATTTGACTGTTGCAAATGTCTAGCTCTTCAAGATTCTCAAGGTTCCCGATCGATCTTGGTAAAGTTCTCAAGTCCGCAAAGTTGTTTGCAAGATTAAGTTTTTCCAAGCTGACGGCGAAACAAAAGGTTTCGGGTATGTTCTCAAGTTCATTGAAGCTAACATCAAGTTCCCTAAGGCGAGAAAGATTCCCCATTGTTGTTGGTAATCCTTTAATTCTATTAAAATGCAGTGTGAGAATCTCTAAGCGTTCGAGCATTCCCACTGCCTCGGGAAGAGCTTTAAGCTTATTAAAATCCAATCTCAACTCAAAAAGTGAAGAGCAGAATCCGATCGTGTAAGGAAGTTCCTCTAGCTGATTCGTTTCCACATTTAGTCTCTTCAACGACGTTAGGTTCCCAACGAAATCCGGCAAATGAGCGAACCGGTTCGAACCCAAATCGAGATCCACCAGATTTACTAAGTTCACGAAAGTAGCTGGCAGTGATTTCAACCTGTTCGCGTGAAGGTCGAGATCAGTCAAATTGAGCAGCTCACCGAATGAATCAGGAAGGTTTATAATTTGGTTCGAGTGAAGATCGAGCTTCGTTAAGGATTCAAGGCTACCAATGGTAGTTGGGAGAGCCATAATTTGGTTATCGGCAAAGTTTAGCTCAGTGACATGTACCAACTTCCCAAGTGACAATGGAAGCCATTCAATCTTGTCCATTAACTTGTTGTGAAGATCAAGAACTTTTGCTCTAGTTTTGGCAACACTTTCAATCAGGGCAGCCACTTTCATTAAACTGTATTTCTCTTTGTGCTTGATCTCTAAAAGGCAATCATACAACAATTAGGACACAGTATGAAATATGATGACAAGCCTATCATAAAGTCCATAAGACTTGCCATATACTCTTTCAGTCCTAATAACGTGACACAATTTCCTTTTTAGTCTGTCCTAAAAAGAATGTCACCTTTCTATATTTAGAAACAATTTAACCTTAAAATTTTCATTATACCCTAATAAGATGATTGATAACCACACAAATGTTGAAGGTTTTTTCACACCTTCATTTCCTTTTTAAACTTTGTGTCCAATCAAATGACTCCCTACCTCCACGGGGTAGGGGTAAGGTCTACGTACACCCTCCCCGGATTCCACCTGTGGATTTTCGCGGGGTATGTTGTTATTGTTAGTCAAACGGTGTCACATAAATAAGAGAATATTAATCTAAACTTGTGTAAGCTCCATGTGCTCAAGGTAACAACTAAAAACTTTCACAAGCTTACTCTCCAATAGTTATAAATCCATAACTAAATTACCAGAAAGTTCTATATGATTTCTTCCCATCTGCTTATGCTTTGGTGGACAGAGTTACCTAGTATCATGTTGACAGCAGTGGAAGTATATATTTATAAAAAGTAATTTTTGACTTATATATGCAGTATTATTTTCTATACAGTGTATAAATTTCTAATGAAGAGTGTTCTACGACACTATCTGGCAGGTACCGGTGGAATAGTTGAGGTATGCACAAACTTGTTCCGAAACCATTGTTATGTGCAAGCATGCTAGTGGGAGTTAGCAGGTGTCCCGTAGAATTAGTCGAGATTTTTCATAACTGGCCGAACACCATGGATAGGAAAACAAAACGATAAGAAGTAGAGAGCAACTCTATGATTGACAAGAAGTTGGATGTACATGGTTTTGTCTATTCATAACCATTTCAGCTCTAAATTCAAACATTTACCAGTATAAAAATGCAGAATAACTCTTGTTTTCTTGAAAGAAGGGAAGAACAAACTGAGTCTTGAGCTTAAAGACAGGGAAAATGATGAGAACTAAATTCAAGCAAACTGAAGACAATATTATTCTCCACAACTCACAAAAATAGCAAAAAGTTAAAATCTTGGACAAAAAACAAATACTCCCTATGTCACTATTTATACGACACAATTTTCTTTTTAATCCGTCCCAAAAAAATGATACCCAAGATGTTGGTCCTTAACTAGAAAAGTAAATGCTTGAGCTTGAGAAGCTTCAACTCTGCTCGGGGTTGGCCTTTTAAGGCTTATTTCACTTTTTTGTTTTCTTTTTCTTTTATTGTTAATTGAAACTCCGGCTTCGGTAGCCTCCTAAACCTTATCCATTACGTTGACGAATAACCTACTTTCCTCTTAGAATATCCCTTGAATAAGGGGATGAACCACTTGAGCCTCCTATTTCACTGAATCCGCTCCATCTCTACAGAGCTTCGAAAGCTTATAGGATCTCTTTTATACATTTATTTATTTGATAATAATTTAACTTTAAACTTTACAAGATGATTTATAACCCTACAAATATATTTGATTTGTTTTAAACTACAAGATTCAAAACTATTTTTTTATTTCTTAAATTTGTGTCCAATCAAACTATATCACATAAATTAGAACGGAGGAAGTAAAAAAAGCACAAACCTGAAGAGGAAACAGTAGTCTTTTCACAACTTGTAACCAAACCCTTCTTCAGAGTCTCATCATTGATCACATCTTTTCTTACAATTTCACCAACTTGGTCCTCGAAAGAACTGACTATTTCCATTGGGGTAACATCAGAAATCAATTCTGTAGCTTTCTGAATAAACATATCAAAATCTTGATAAGTCTTGTCTAGTTCAATTAACTGAACAGCCTCTTTTTTCTGTTCTTGGCTTTGGAACATAACCATAGCTTTTCTAACTTGTTGTAGTAAAGAGTATAGCTCTGTTGGAGCATTATTTTCTGGTGGTACTTTCTTGGAAATTTCATCAAGTTGTATTTGCTCTTCTGTTTCTACTGATTTGATTACAGATATTGCTGCTTCAATTTGTACTAGGGAAGGTCTTGGTGGTAATGATTTGTAAATTCTTGTAATTTCTTCTATAACTTTTGCACAGGCAGGTGAAGACATGGTGGATTCTTGCTTGTGAGCAGAGAAGAAATTATGAAATTAATATAGTACTAGCTTATTTGGATTGTGGGTAGATTTTCTTTTGCGGAGAAAATTATAAAAACAACTATTTATGTTTGGATTAGGTTCAAAATAATTATTGAAGTATAACAGTTTTTCGGGAACTTAGTGCACCGGGTTCCTTTTTTGGGAACTTAGTGTACCAGGTTCCTCTTTTTTTCTTAACAGTTTTGCAGTCTGGTGCACTAAGCTCTTGCATGTAAAGTTATTTTCACGGCTTGAAAGTCGTAATTTCTTGATCACATAACAATAACTTTACCAATTACTCTAAGACTTACTCAAAGAACAAATTACACATAAAAAAATATATTATATTCTAAAGTTATAACAAATATAACAGAAATTATAAAATTATTCCTCCAAATATGAGTTTCTATTATTTGTTGTTTTTGCGATATATCTAACTTTGTTAAATATTTGATAACTACCAAAAGTGTTCAATTCTAATAAACTTAGAAGATCAAAATTGTTCAAAGGATACGTTAAGGATTATTTTGAATCTATATCAAACATAAGGGACCAAATATGTCTGTTATAAATGTTTAGGAGTACTTAAAATTTATTGAATATCTTTTGTAAGAAATATTCTTCCTTGATTATTTCATTAATGATTTACAATATATATAATTGTACAAAAATATTTACCTTGCTACAAATTAGGTAACTAATCAATCCTAATTACAAGAGAAATCTAATTCTACCTAATATAGGAGATGTACAATTTTAAATGCAATCTAATTCTATTACATCCCGTAGTCGAAGCGAGAGGTCGGCGTATGTTGAAACTGTCCCGAAAGTCTTCAAAGAAAACTAGCGGAGGACCTTTTGTAACGATGTCGGCAATCTGATAACGTGACGTGACATGTAAAACACGTACTTGTCCACCATCAACCTTTTCGCGAACAAAGTGAATATCCAGCTCAATATGTTTAGTGCGTTGGTGGTGAACCAGATTTCCTGAGAGATAAATAGCACTACCATTATCACAATAAACCAATGTCGCCTTCGGAATCGGACAATGGAGCTCTAAAAGAAGGTTCTGTAGCCAACAATATTCAGACACCACATTGGCAACTCCTTGGTATTCTGCTTGGGTACTGGATCTGGATAAGGTTTCTTGTCGTTTTAAGGACCAGAGACCAAATTATCACCAAGAAATACAAAATAACCAGACATGGAGCGTCTGGTATTCGAACAACCACCACAATCGGTATCTGTATATGAAATAAGAGTGGTTGTCGAAGACGGATATAAATGCAAGCCATGATCGAGAGTACCCTGAATATAACGCACAATGCGTTTGAGAGTATGCATGTGATCCTCAATCGGGTTATGTATGAATAGACAAACCTGTTGTATAACATAAGAGATGTCGGGGCTCGTGAAGGTGAGATATTGCAGGGGACCTGCAAGGCTGCGGTAATGTGATGGATTGATATATGGCTTGCTGGAAGAAGCACTCAACTTCGATTTAGTGTCAACCAGAGTGGCAGACGGCCTACATGATGACATGCCAGCTCTTTCAACAATCTCTGTTGCATACTTCTTTTGGGATAAAAATAAACCACCTGTATGACGTGTCACAACTATCTCCAAAAAGTAACTCAGTGGCCCTAGATCTTTCATTGCAAACTCAGAGCTAAACCGTGACATGATAGACTTGCGAAGAACATTAGATGAGGCAATTAAGATAATATCATCCACATACAAAAGAATGTAAGAAATATCATTACCATGACGGTAGATGAATAGAGAATGATCAGACCTGCTGTTAGAAAATCCAATATGTGAAACGTAATCTGCAAACCTCTTTTCCAGGCTCTAGGAGCTTGTTTGAGCCCATATAATGATTTCTTCAACAGACACACATGATTATGATAAGTAGGGTCTCTGTACCCCATGAGCTGATACATGTACATTGTTTTATTGAGGTTTACATGCAGGAAGACATTTTTAACACCAGGCTGATGAAGCGGCCATGCCTTCGAAAGAGCCAGACTGAGGACCGTCCTGATAGTTGACGGTTTGACCACCGGACTGAAAGTCTCACCACAATTCACACCAACATGTTGAGTCTTCCCATCACCTACAAGACGGGCTTTGTGCCTCTCAAATGTACTATCATATTTTTCTTTATGACTAAAAATCCACATAAACCGAATTATATTAACATCAGGGGGACGGGTCACCAAATCCCACATTCTATTAATAATAAGAGCATTAAATTCATCATCCATAGCCATTTTCCAATTTGGGTCATTAAGGGTAGACACAGAATTACGAGGCAACGGTGACTTGGAAACATGGGTGTGAAGACCGTATTTTTTGTTTGGCTTAAAAATCTCGTGTTGACTACGAGTGACATGCCATTGGGCCGAAATTGGAGTTGGGCCAGGCGAGAAGGATGGACTGCCCACCAGTGGACTGGCAGTGACTGGACTGCCGAGCAGTGGGCTGCTCGAGCCGGACGGTGGGCCGAGACCCGCGGACTGCCAGCTACTGGGCCTCGCGGCAGTGGGCTGCCAGTGAGAGACTTAGTTGGGCCAGTAGCCGCTAGGCTCGGTGATTGGGCCGAGACGCCGGGAAATATTGGGCCTGTTTGGGAGGCTAATTTATGGATCAAATACGGGAGTATGCTATCGTCAAGAAATTCATAGGTAGGAGGCCCGGAACAATGTAATTTTGCAAAAGGGAAGTTTGTTTCATAAAAAATTACGTGACGACTTACGATGATTTTATTAGAGGATAAGTCAAAATATTTGTAACCACAATGATTTGACGGATATCCCAAAAAAATACACGGAGTTGATCGCTGTTGAAGTTTATTAATGGTAGTAGAAGGAAGGAGAGGATAACATAAGCACCCAAAAACCCGTAAATTAGAATATGAAGGGTCCCTTAGGTATAAAATTTTGAGTGGGAATTGGTAGGCTACTTGTTTGTTCGGAAGTATGTTTAACAGATATGTTTCCATTTGTAACGTATGATGTCAAAAAGATGATGGTAGAGAGGCATGTGCAAGTAAGGTTCTAACAATATTGTTAATGATTTGAATTTTTATTTCTGCTTTTCTATTTTGAGATGATATATGTGGACACGAGAGACGAAACGACAAATCATTAGTTTTGCAAAAATCCCAAAAAACACCCATTATCAAATTCTCTATCATTATCACACTGAATATTTTAATGTGCCGTTCAAATTGAGTGCGGATGTATGCCCTAAAGGATAGAAATGTGAAAAAACTTGTGAATTTTTAGACAAAGGAAACGTTCACAAAATATTAGAGTAATCATCAACAACATAAGATAGTATCGGTGGCCCGAAGAGCTCAAAACGGGAGATGTCCAAATATCACTATGAATAATATCAAAGAGCATAACAGTACAAGAATTCGAAGCAACAAAAGGCAACTTAATATGTTTTCCAAGAGAACAAGAGCGACTAACATTAGAACTACGAGGTCTAGTACACTCAATAAATTTATTTTGTTTAAGGGAAGTAACAACAGGTGCTCCTAGATAACCCAAACGTTCATGCCATAAAGAAGGAGCTAAAGCTGCAAAAGTGGATGGTAATTTGGCTTGATGTGTGGTTGTGGTGATTGGATAAAGCTCACCTCGACTATCACATCTCATTAGATGTATCTCGGTCTGAAAATCATTTTGGGAAAACCCAAAAGGATCAAATTCAACAGAAACCCAATTATCAGTGGTAAATTTTCTAACTGAAATCAAGTTTATAATTAATTTAGGTGCTTGAAGGATATTTTTTCAAAATTAACGGTGGGTTCGGGGGAGACAAGTTTGTAATACCATAACCACGAATTGGAATTGAATGACCATTTTTTATAATTATACCACGATTATTGCTCAAATTAAAATAGGACAAGAGATTACCTTGTAAGGACATCATATGAGACATTGCACCGGTGTCCATGTACCAATTTGTATCGAGCGGACTAAGCCCAAGAGTGTGAATCGCGGCCTCGATATCTGTCGGGGTCGCCACGGCTCGGCAGTGGCCCAAGAATTGATGTGTTGCTTCCTGCTGGATTGGCCTGCTGGTTTGCTGGATGTGATATGGACCTGGCCCAGTCACTGCCGGCTGGATAGGGGCAGGGCCGCATGGCCCAAGGCCATTGCCAGGCCCATGGTGCCGGCCCACTATCCTAGGGTGCCCTCGGCTGGCACTGGGTTGGCGGTTGCTGCTGGCCGCCGCCCCTGCTACCACTACCGCCACCTCTTCCGCGGCGGTTGCCGCCTCTTTTACCACTACCACGGCTCCCGCCACAGTTTTTGCTCCCATTACCGCCGTTTGGCCCTTCTGGCCATGATTTGACGGCAAATTTTCAAATTGTGACGAACTTTCATCGGCCAGAACGACAACCAAGGCGAAATTTGACACGGTGGATGTCTTCTTGGCAAAACCCGCTTCTTCGAGAATGAACATATAGCGGGCTTGGTAAAACGGTGGAAGATGATTGCTTTGGCGGATGAGTGTACCCACTCCATTATACACGTCGGTGAGGCCGACCACTAGTTGTAAAACAAGCCAATTGGTAGTGACCGGTGCGCCAACGTTCTTGAGTTGGTTCGACATCACCTTGAGCCGTTGACAATATGCAGAAGCATGGGGAAAGTCCGCCATATCGGTGGTGGAGAATTCTTGTTCAAGAGTAACAACCCAAATTTTTTTGTTGTCTTGGAATATGTCGCGTAAGCGATCCCAAGCCTCCATCACCGTGGAATCAGGCTCAATAATTGTATGTAGCAAATCGCTTGAAATAGTGGCATAAATCCATTGAAGAACTATCGCATCAAGGGTTAATCATAATTCTCTTTCGTCGTCGGTTTTTAGCACCTTCTCCTTGACCTTTTCCGGTAGAATTATGTGATGAATGACCCGGTGGGAGCGGCAGTGAATCTTCAAGAGATCAACCCACGTTGCATAATGGACATTTTCCATCTCAAGAGTGATGGAAACATGGAATTTAATGTTGGAGACTGTGAGGGCTGGATGAAAAGAAGATTTTGAGTCAGACATGGCTGACGGGGAGAAGGGTGGTCGGAGCAAAAAGAAGAATAGGGGGGGGGGGGGGGCGTCAGACACAAGGAAGCAGGGTTAGGGTTTCAGAAACTTTCTCTAGACTACTGATACCATGTAAGAAATTTCTTCCTTGATTATTTCATTAATGATTTACACTATTTATAATTGTACAAAAATATTTACCTTGCTACAAACTAGGTAACTAATCAATCCTAGTTACAAGAGAAATCTAATTCTATCTAATATAGGAGATGTACAATTTTAAATGAAATATAATTCTATTAGTTTTGTTCTTGGGTTTGGAAAAATACCATGGCTTTTTTCACTTGTTACAGTATAGAGTATAGTTCTGTTGGAACATTATTTTCTCGTGGTACTTTCTTGGAAATTTCATCAAGTTGTATTTGTTCTTCTGTTTTTACTGATTTGATTACATTACAGATATTGCTGCTTCAATTTGTTCTATGGATGGTCTTGGTGGTAGTGATTTTTAAATTCTTGTAATTTCATCTATAATTTTTGCACAAACAGGTGATGATGGGTTCTTTGTGATTGGTGTAGCCATGGATTCTTGCTTGTGAGTGGAGAAGAAATGGTGGAAAATTGTAGTAGCTTGTTTGTGTTAAGAGTCCCACATCGGAAATGGAATGAGAATATGGACGTGGACAATCCTCACCTTACAAGCTAGCTTTTGAGGTTGAGTTAGGCCAAGATCCATTCTTTATATAGTATCAGAGTCAGATTCATTCCAATTGTTTGTTCGTCGATGTTGGACCCCAAATTATATTGTCAACGCTCCAGTTAACGAGGTCTGGGCGTGCGGGGGAGTGTTAAGAGTCCACATCGGAAATGGAATGGAAATATGGACTTGAACAATCCTCACCCTACAAGCTAACTTTTGGGGTTGAGTTAGACCAAAGATCAATTCTTTACCGTTTCGATTGTGTATTGATATATTTTTTTGTGTTGTTTACCATATTTGTTATGAATGTCACGTTAAAATTTATTGAATTGTTATCCCGCCTCAAATTATCTGTTGTGATTACTAAAAATAGTTTTCTCAAATTATTTATCGTTTTAGAAGTTCAAAGGCAAAATTAATTTTTTTTTCTATTTTATCCTTAGATGACACATAAGTAAAGTGAACATTTAATAGAGATAGATGATAACTTAGACATAAATATAAGTAAAGAAATCAAAAGGTGAGCTTGTTTTTAAGGGGCATGTAAAATAAGATAGGGCTAAATCTTCATTTGTAGGACTTTGATGGTTAATGTTATTAATGTAGATTTGAGTCTTTCATTCGAGCCCTATTGAGGCAACCTGTGTGCCAATGCGTAAAAGCGAGAGATAATTTGGGAGTGAGGGAGTATTGTTTAATTCATTGTTAATTAATAATGAAAAAAATCACAAAATCTTCATTATAATAACAAATTTCGAGTTCAACATTCTTTTATCCCCTAGAACGAAACATTATCCAAATATTATCTCAGCACAGCCCAGTACAATAACAAATGGTCTAAATCAATAAATTATGAAAAATCCAAGAGTCGAAATTAATTGACCTGGCTGGATTGGTCTTAATTCAATTATTGGACTAATAATACATATTCGTGTTATTCCCTTTAAGAAATGGATATAGTGGATTCAAAAGCTATTAAATATTCCTTCTCTTAACTGTTTATTAGGAGTATAACTTATTCATAAAATATATAAATGAAAAAAATCACTGTCTAAAGATAACTTGTTTGACCATTAATCTCTTTATGAGCTTTTTGTTAACATCTATTCTTATCTGAAATGAGTCTAAAAGACCCTTAAAAATACAAAACTAACCGCCCTATCAATGATGTTTCACACCATGTGCCACGACAGCACAACAATAAAGCCACGTTGGATAACATTTTATCTTATTTTATTTTTACTAATTTATTTTCACATTCCCTCTTCAAATGCAAAAGTATATAATATATTTTTCTAATCGAAATATTTCTAGATGGTCAAATGCAAATTGTCATGAATATGTTTATTTTTATTTTTTACACACTTAATTAGAGTCAAATTAAAATTCTTTTTAGATACTCCCCAACACCAATTAATATTGCCAGTGGGGAGATTTACACAAATAGACCATTGTTTATGATGTTATCCTTGTTACACCTCGTAGTTTTACGTCTAGTCGTGCCGTCGATTAAAATCGATATTTCGAGAAGGTATGAGACCTTACAAAAGGATAATAATGGTTTAGAACTTGTTTATAGAAGTGTCGAGAAGTATAAGAGTTAAACGAACCTAAGAGAATACGTTTCGCCAAATTTTGACGAAGCTTCACAAGTACGGTTGGGATGTACGGACCGTACATTTTGACCCATGGGACTGTACTTGGCTTTGGTACTTTGGGAACTTTCTGCCCAAGAAAGTACGGACCAATGTACGGACCGTACATACGGCCGTACCTTTGGGCGGTGGAAAGTTTCTTTCTCTTATATATTCATTTTGCTCGACATGAGACTTTATATTTCACTCTTCCCAGACCTTGGATAACCCTAGATGCTCTTTAAAAAGTCTCCAAACATTCTAGACTCAAAGGCAAAGTCAAATCAAGTAATTCTAACATGAAGAATCTCGTAGTTATCGTCATATCATCTTCCTCTCCGTCGTATTGATTTCGGAGAATCCTTGGAGGTGAAGTAACCTCTGTTTTGAGGGAATTCTTGTGTGTAAAGTAAGCTTCATCCCCCTCTACCTATTTTTATGATCATAAAAGTGTTTTGGAGTGAGTTGTTGGAAGATCTTCATAAACCAAGTTGTAGAATCTTGAAACTAGAGTTATGATATTATGGGGATGTTTTATGTGAGTTAAGAGTATGGTATGGAGTTGTTGGGATGTTGATGAGGTTATGGAGGTAGAAGAGAGTTGGTATGAAGTCGTAGTGTTGGAGTTAATGTAAATTTGAATGTAGAAGCTTTTATAAACTTCATGAACATAAGATGTTCGATGAAATGTCCAAATGAGTTTTCTTATAAATTTTGAAACCATTGTTGACATAAATCGTTTATATAATGTATATAATCGCTCGTAGGACAACCGAGGACTTCTGGAATTCATACAAGCCAAGCAACAAGGTACGTAAGACTTACATTCTTTCTTTCGGCATAATCTTAGAAAGCAAGTTACCTTGTAACATGACCTATAGGCAAAGATCCTATTCTTGATCATGAAAGCTCATTTTCTCTTGTTTTGGAACATTATATGACTTATACCTCTTTTGTTGGGATTACTCTTCGTACATTATGATATCCTCTAATTTGTGACTAATTCTGAGACTCTTGTTGGGTTGTAACAATCGTTGTACAGAACTTCATAACGATAGGCGGGGGAACGACATTATGTCACTCCACCCTATTCTTATTGTTGTTCTGAGGTCTGGCATGCATTATATATATGTAGCTATTTTTCTATCGAGTCGCACTATAGTCGGTCGGGTAAGACACTTATATGTGCACACCACTATAGTTGAATACGATATTACCGAGTCCTTTTAAGGACGAGTACAATATGATGAGATTGCCCTATAGAGAGGCTTGCTACTATATTATATCGCCCTATAGAGTGGCCTAATTTTACTTTTATGCATATGATCATGGTTATATCAGTTGTGCGCCTTCAATAGCCTTTCTGAGTTACAGGTTGACTTCTGTACTTTGCTCCTTTATTACATTCCTTATTTATGTTCTTTATATGTCTTACATATTCAGTACATTCTTTCGTACTGACGTCCCTTGCTGGGGCACTGTGTTTCATGCCCGCAGATACATATAGACATACAGACGTATCTACACAGTAGGATATCTGCTTTTAGCTGTTGATAGTTGCACTCCACTTCTACGGGGTTATTGTACAGAGTCAGTAGGCTATGTTACTTATGCTGTAATAATTTTTTTGGGTATGGCGGGGCCCTATCCCGACCTGATGATACGTTGTAGTAATCTTAGAGGCTTGCAGACTAAAGGTTGTTGTATTTATGTTTTGTTTGTCCTTGTCAGCCCCTTTGTTAGTTATTAGTATACTTGTTATGGCCTCTTCAACCTTATGATGTATGTATATATTGGGTTGATGGTCAGTTGTACAAGTTTCTTTGTTATGATCTTTCATATAATTGTCTCCTGAGGCCTTGTCGGCCGAGATAGTTATTTTTTCAAGTTATGATATTGTAACGACTCAAAAAGTCATTTTGCTTGTTTTGCCTAGAAATCCCTACATTACCCTTCCCTAGTATTTATTTGCTTGATTGTGACTTGCGGGGATGGGTGGCTCGGTTCCCGAGGTGATCGAGAAGGTTCAGACTCTTTGGTAAGTTTGGTAAATGCTAAGTAAAGAGAATAAATGAATTTGATTTATAGTTGACTTTAGGGTAAACACGTTCATTTCGTGGATTCGTTGGTTCCATTAGCTCCAAAATGATATTTATGACTTAGTCGAGCCTTTGGTTCGATTCCCGAGGAAGTCGGGTGTGTTTTGGGGTTTGGTTGTGAAATTGTGACATTATAACTAAAGAGTTTACTTTGATCAAACCCGAGCCTTAGAGACTTTTTCAGGGAATTTCGAGTGCCCAAGCAGGTCTAGAATGTATTTTCTAATAGGAATGCATATTTGATTTGTATCCCAGAGGTCCCGGGAGTTTATCGGATGTTTGACAGAGACTTAATGGTTTTTGGGCTGTTGATGTGTTTGGTGTTCGCACCAGCGAGCTTAGTTCCACTTCTGTGTGCCGCCTCTGTGGAGATTTGGCTAGCAGATGCGTGATCTGTCTAGGAGTCGAGGTTCTGCTTCTACATATGATTTCCTAGCTGAGGCGAGTGCACCTCTGTGAAGTCCTTTCCGACCCTGTGCATATTGAGCACAATAAATGACCTCACCTCGACGACGTACTTTTCCGCTGAAGCGCATCCGCCCTAGTGGAGTCGATTCCGCTGAAGCGGAATCACTGTTCAGCTTAAATAATAAATAACCTAGAAATTATTCTCATTCCCCAAATATTCTTCCTTGGGATTGGAGCTCGAGCAGTAGGGTTTCCTTGAGGTTTTCAAGAGGGTTCATCAATAGAGGTATATTTCCACCGTTTGATTATTGTTAAATCCTTTAAGTTTCTTATGTTAGTATAATCTTCTAATTGGGGAAGTTATGGTTTAGTTTCATATTTAAGACAAGAGGGAGAAAATGGGGATTTGAGGATTGGATATTGATTTATTGATATCAATAATGTGAACTACTGTTAATCCATGTTAGAGGATGATGTGTAATTGATTAATTTCATGTTAGAAACCCTTTTTCGAATTGGGGGGAAATTCTAGAGTTATAAATTGGGGCTTTTGCCAATTCTTGAAATTGAGGATCAAATCGGGCTTAGTTATTAAATTAACTTAAGGATATGATTATCTAGCATGTTATGGTACTAAATGGGTAGTAAAGTTTGGATTGTGCCATTGTGGGACCGAATTCCTTTGAAGTTCGACTTGGGGATTCTAGTCATGTTTATCAATATGGGTAATGTTAGACCCTAATCTCATATAGTTAATATAATTGATCAGAGTGGGCTCCTGAGGAGGCTCAACGGAAAGGAAAAGTTGTTGCGTGATTCTAGAAAACCATTTGTGGAGGAGCACTGTCTAGAAAACCATCCAAACAGACATGTATCACCCGCTCTATAATGGAGTCTGAGTTCATAGCTTTAGACAAAACCGGTGAAGAAATTGAATGGCTCCAAAATTTCTTAGAAAACATTCCATTTTGGCCCAAACCATTGGCTCCTATATGCATATATTGCAATAGCCAAGCAGCAATAGGAAGGGCAGGGAGCGTTATGTATAACGGTAAATCTCATCACATACGACGGAAACACAATACCGTTCGACAATTACTCTCTAGTGAAGTTATCATAATTGACTACGTAAAGTCAAGAGATAACGTGTCAGGTCCACTTAAATAAGGCCTAGCTAGAGAGGCAGTTGAAGGATCATCGAGGGGAATGGGTTTAAGACCTAGGACAAGTCATCATGGCGGTAACTCTACCTAGTAGACTGGAGATCCCAAGAGCTAGGTTCAAAGAGATCAAACAAAGTTATAAATGACGTTTCAATATTGTCAAATAACTAAACCTATTCTCATGATGAAGACAATGTTTAGAAATAAGGATAAAGCATTAAGGCTTTTTAACGAGTTACTAAAGTTTAATTTTTAATGGTTTCTAATTTTGGCAGGTATGACTAGATAATGTATCTACGAGATGACACATTTAGAAGTCACCTATGTGAGTGTGAAGTGTAAGCCGCTTCAAGGAGTATGTTAGGTAAAGGCTCATGCTCAACGCCCTCATGAAACCAGGCGGTGTTTATGGATGAAATGAACACAATAGTGAGAATGAAAGATGGTTAAATGGTTAATTGTGTGACATGTGGTTGTCTAGGTATACACCAAAGCTCGACAGTTCAAAGATATCAAATCTACCGATTGACCGAGTATATCCGACATATGTTCACTACGAAAAGGTCAAATGAAAATCTACTTATCCAGATGCAATTATTCCTTGCTTACGAATCATACAGTTTTTTATGCATGTTTTCATCATATAGTCATTCCACATTCATATGGGAGATAGTTGGTTTTTTTTTGTGTGAATGAGAAATGAAGAGGTGTTTTCCCGAAAAGACACCTGGAGATATGTTGTGTCTTTTCCGATAAGGCACAAAAACACCCATTCACACTACCCTTTGTTGGCTATAAATTCAGAGGACTATCCTTAATTTCCGGCATAAAAAATTCTACATTTCTACTACATATTTTCTTATAAACAACTATCGAGTCTTTGTGTGATTTGTTGCCGAATTTGCGTTCGACGAAGTTGGTGGGGTTTGAGGTACCGCTATGCCATCAACATGTATATCCATTTTATCCTGGGAGGAAGTAATTCATAACCTCGGGTACAATGAGGGGATTAAATTTCTTAAGGACACACAGTGAATTCTGTGAACTCGAATTATTTTAGTTTATGCATTTTATATTTTTCCAGATTAATTAAAATTTATGGTTTACTTATTATGAACACAGGTTTACTAACAACTAATACTTAAATACCAAACCCAATTGGAAGATTTACACAAACAAACTATTATTTATGATTTTCCTATTAAGTTTGATCTCGTTTGAAAAAGTTGCACGAAATAGTTTTCTTGTCAAAAGTTAGAATTCAATACCTGACGGATCACCAAAAGACTTGTTTTGCCACAACTCATAATAGATCACCGAAATTTAGTACAAAAGTTTCTAATGGATCACTAGGAGCTTTGATGGATGAGTTTGTTTTAAGTCCTGAAGAACAACTAGAATTTAGTATAAATTATATAGTAATGTGAAACAAATTGTTCATAAATTCTGGTTGATCACGATGAGTTTTTGATGAATTGGTATAATCACGAGAAGTTTAGTACGAATTGTGTCATAACTTTATAAATTTTTCGCAATTCCCAACAGATTACCATACTTTTCTTAGAAATCAATACGTTTTTACTTTAGAATTGATTCAAATTAATCAAAATCAACTCTAAATTTAGTATTTAACGTTCTAATACCAACCTCAATAATTTTAAATAGTTTATATTTCACACTATATACCACGTCAGTGCCACATTAGAACTACATTAGATACCATTTTGTGTTATTTTTTCCTATTTTATTTTCACATTCCGTATTCAAATGCAAAGTGTGTTTTATTCAAATAAAAAAATTATAAATAGTAAAGTGCAAACTGTCTTGAATATATTTATTTTTACTTTTCACACATGCGAGTCAAAGTGTAATATCTTTCTTTCTAGATATTACCCCTACCCCAAAACCCAATCGGGAGATTTACACAAAATACTATTATTTACGAAAAAAAATTGCGCCAAAAGTTAGAATTCAATACCACATCCAATCGGGAGATCTACACAAATAGACTATTATTTATGTTGTTATCGTTAAGTTTGATCTCGTTTGAAAAAATTGTGCGAGATAGCTTTCATGCCAAAAGTTAGAATTCAATACCTTACGGATCACCAGAAGATTTGTCTTGCCACAACTGATAATAGATCACCAAAATTTAGTACAAAAGGTTCTAGTTGATCACTAGGAGCTCTAATGAATGAGTTTGTTGTTAGCATGATTGTAGGAGTATCAACATGATTATAGTAAATCATAATTTTAGGAATCCATAATGATTGTAGGAATCCATAATGATTGGCACCACGACATGGATTACTGACAACAACAGAGTTAAAAGTTGGCTCATTGATTCAATGTGCTCTCATCTTATGCAGCGATTTATCCGGCTGGCCACAGCCAAGGAGATATGGGAAGCTATTGCAAAAACCTTATATGTTTGTTTGAGTTAAATCAAAAGTCTTTCACCACCAAACAAAATGGTCGACCTTTATCTACTTTCTATAATGAACTAGTTGAAATATTTCAGGAAATCGATCATCGAATAGTCGCAAAGAGGAAGCAGTTTCTAGAGTTGTACATGGGCATTCCATGATGGCTAGGCTGCGAGTTCGTATATTCCTCAATGGACTTGATGCAGAATTTGATCAAGTTCGTGGTGCGATTTTGCGAAAGGATCCAAAGATGGATCTGGAAAGTTCATATGCATATGTCAGGAGGGAATTTCAGCAGAGGCAAACCATGGGAACTTCGATCATATGGCGAATGATTCCACCAAATTACAGACATTTAAATCTTCATCTCTACCGCAAATGGTAGCACCTCTCCTATTACATGAGAGGGATCAATTGTTCTACCGCAAATGGTAGCACCACAACATAATGGGTTGGCAGAAAGGAAGAGTAGACAAATTGCGGAGGTGGTACGTGCATCTCTCTTTGGGATGAACATGCCACATTTTTATTGGGGGAGGCAATCAAATCTACTGTTTATCTTACCAATCGGGTCCGTCCCGAGTTATTGACTTACAAACTCCACAAAGAAAGTTGCAATCTTTTTGTTCTACTCCGCATCTGCCAAATCTTGAACCTAGAATTGTTGGTTGTACCGTATACATTCATATTCCCAAAAATCTTACGAAACAAATTGGATAATTGAGTGATGAGATTGAGCAACAAGGAAGAAACAATGGAAATTCTAAAGGTGAAATTATTTTTTTCAGAATTAGAGGCCATCGAAGAAGAATTAAATACACCTTAAGTCACCATTGATCACCCCAATGTAGACGCTCCAAGTTTGCCGAATTTATCTGTGAATGACAATGATGAAGTTCCAATAGAAGATCTTGTGTCAACACCATTAACCGAAGAGCATCCTTCTCAGAATGATCAAGATAATGTTGGATCCCAGGTAACTAATGATTCCCTCTCAAATGATCCCGATTACCACCAAGATCAAATAGGGATGTCTAAAAGAAACAACATGAACCTGATTTCAAAGTAAATGTCAAATATCCTATCAATAACTATACCTCTACTCATAGACTATCGGATTCATATGCCCTAAATGTTGATCAGTTGTCCAAAGTGTTTATTCCTAACAGTGTGCAGGAAGAATTAGCAAATCCAAGGTGGTTGAAAGCAATGAATGAAGAGATGGAGGCTCTGAAAAAAACTCAAACTTGGAAACTAGTCTTGTGGCCTGAAGGGAAGAAACTTTTCGGATGCAAATGGGTATACACTGTCAAACTTAAAGCAGATGGAATCATCGACAGGTATAAAACAAGGTTGGTCGCAAAAGGTTACACACAAAGGTATGGAGTTGATTATCAAGAGACTTTTGCACCGCTAAGATTAATATTGTTCGCATCCTCATATCAGTTGCAGTGAACCGAAATTGGCCATTGCGATAATTTGACGTAAAGAATGCTTTATTGAATGGGGACCTGGAGGAAGAAGTATATATGGAGATTCAACTTGGTGTTCAATGTGAATCCGTACATGAAGGTAAAGTATGTAAATTGAAGAGATCATTGTATGGGCTTAAACAATCACCCAGAGCCTGGTTTGGAAAGTTCACATCAGCAATGAAGTTGGTTGGTTAATTCTAACCACACTTTATTTATTAAACATGAAGGAGAAAAAATCACAGCATTAATAGTGTATGTAGATGATATGGTCTTGACTGGTAATGATGCTGAAGAAATGGAGAGACTACAAAAGTATTTGGCCACCATGTTTGAAATGAAAGACCTAGAATAACTACAATATTTTTTGGGTATTGAAGTATCACGATCAAATTTGGAAGTTTCTCTATGCCAATGAAAGTATGTATTGGATTTGCTGATTGAAATCGGGATGTTAACATGCAAACCAGTTGGAACACCAACGGAGATGAATCATTCACTTGAAGTTTCTCCTGGAAAAAAGTTGGTAGATATAGGTCACTATCAACGGCTAGTGGGAAAATTGATCTATCTAACACACACTAGGTCGTATATCACATATGTTGTGAGTGTGGTAAGTCAATTTATGCATGCTCCAAATAAGGATGAGAGCAGTCTATAGAATCTTGAGATATCTGAAAGGTTCACCTGGAAAAGGGTTATTGTACTCAAAGAATGAAGCTTACATCATTGAAGGTTACAACAATGCTGACTGGGCAGGAGATCACTCAACTAGAAAATCTTGATTGGCAGGAGATCACTCAACCAGAAAATCTACTTCAGGATATTTCATGTTTGTGGAAGAAAATCTTGTCAAATGGTGAAGCAAGAAACAGAAGGTTGTTGCTCGGTCAAGTGTAGAAGCAGAGTTTCGAGGTATGACACATGGTTTATGCGAACTATTATGGGTTAAAGGAGTGCTATATGACCTTGGAATTGAATGTGTTAGAAGATATATTCTTAGGATTATTATTTATTATTGTATTTAAATGATAATTATTATAGAATATTCTACATAGCTAGTCATTAGTATAGAATCATATTTGTATGGAAAAAATAGGATAGATGAGGAGAAGATTAAGGCTACCAATCTTCTAGGCTCGCGGACATGTGCGGGTGTTACATGTTCCGACACGTCATCAGATAACAAATATCTTCACTAAAGGGATTCCGGTGATTTTAGTCGAAGACTTTCGGGACAGTCTCAGCATTCGCCGTCCTCCCGCTTCAATTGAGGGGGAGTGTTAGAAGATATATTCTTAGGATTATTATTTATTATTGTATTTAAATGATAATTACTATAGAATATTCTAGATAGCTAGTCATTAGTATAGAATCACATTTGTATGGAAATAATAGGATAGATGAGGAGAAGATTAAGGCTACGAATCTTCTACCATATTTGTATATATTCTTATCATTTGTAAATGGCAAAATTGAAGAAAATATTCTACTTACCCTAGAATTCTTACAGAATGTTCAAGGCCTATAAGTTTATTCTGTGATATAAAATTTCTATCCAAATTGCTCAAAATCCGGAACAACATGATCACACTAAACATGTTGAAATTGACTATCATTTTATCAAATAGAAGCTAGACCAAAAGATTATTAAGTTTTCATTTGTCAAGTCAGAAAGCCAACTTGCAGACATCCTTATAAATGCGGTGTCAGGTTGGATATTTCATGGAGTTATTGACGAGTTGTGCATGAGCGATATCTATGCACCAACTTGATGAGAATTGTTAGCATGATTGTAGGAGTATCAATAAGATTATAGTAAATCGTGATTTTAGGAATCCATAATAATTGTAGTAAATCATGATTGTAGGGATTCATAATTAGGGAATATCTCTTGTTACCTTGTATATATTTGTTTCCTAGAATAGGTAGAAGTTTAGTATGCAGATACTTGTATATATATGTATCTCATGATGAGAAATAAACAAGAAAGAATCCTTTTATCAATATAGCTCTTACAGTGCAACAGTCATGAAGAATAACTAGAATTTTAGTATTTATGTCGTATTGTGGAACAAATTGTTCAAAAATTCTGGTTGGTCACTGAGAGTTTTTATGGATATTTTTGACACAAGTCTGGCGAATCACCAAAACTTTAATATGAGTTGTATTGTAGCTTTATAATTTGTTTGCAATTCCTCACGGATCACCAAAGTTTTCTTAGAAATTTCATCAATACGTTTTTGCTTCGAGATTGATTCAAATTAACCAAAATCAATTCTAAATTTAATATTCAATATTCTAATACCAATTTCTATAATTTTAAATAGTTGATGCTTCACACTATGTGCCATGTCAGTGCCACATTAGATACCATTTTGTTATATTTTTCTAGTTTATTTTCACATTCCGTCTTCAATTGCAGTGTGTATTTGTTGTAATGAAAATTTATAGATGGTAAAGTGCAAATTGTCTTGAATATGCTTATGTTTATTTTTTACACACTCAGTCAAATTGAAATCTTTTTCTTTCTATATATTACCCCCCATCCCAATTAATACCAAATTCAATCGGGAGATTTACACAAATAGACGGTTATTTATGGTGTTACCATTAAGTTTGATATTTGAAAAGGTTGCGTGAAATAGCTTTTACGTTAAAAGTTAGAATTCAATAACTAACCTAATCGAAAGATTTACACAAATAGACTATTATTTATGGTATTACCGTTAAGTTTGATCCCATTTGAAAATGTTATGCAAAATAACTTTCACGCCAAAAGTTAAAATTTAATACGTGACTGATCATTAGAACGTTTGTCTTGTCACAACTCGTGGTAAATCACGAGAATTTAGTACATTTAAATCCTAGTTGATCACTAGGTTCTCTAATCATGCATGAATTTGTCATAAGTCCTGACGAATTACTAGATTTTTAGTTTAAATTGTATCGCACTTTGAAACAAATTGTTCGTAAAATTTGCTTGATCACCAGCAATATCTGAAGGATAGGTTTGCCACAGGTCTTGGCGATCATTGGCTAGCTCTCATCTATTTTAAACCTTTCATTTCATATATCATTCCTGTATGCAATACCTCTTATTTAATTTCACTGTACGTCCAAACCTTCTCCCGTAGATAGTTGAAAGCAAAATTGAAACTGGATATAAATAAATGAAAGACTATATTGATCTAATAGGAGGGTACAGTTAAGCAGGTAAGTGAAAGCATTCTCTTATTGTGTGGTCTTGTGTAAAGTACTTCTGCCTATCTATTTTTCTCTTAAATCTTTATTCAAAATAATCAAATCGAAAGCACGAAAAGGATTTTTTAGCGTGCCCTTCTCTAATTTGAAATCCATCTCTTTCTTTCTATTCTAATCAACAGAACTTTAGTACAAATTGTGTCTTTTTTTTTATGCGGTGGCTATTTTTGTTAATTCCTCAAATGGCGAAATTTAGAATTCAATATCAAACCCGATCGGGAGATTTACACAAACAGACTATTCTTTATGGTGGTACCGTCACATTTTGATCTCGTTTCTAAAAGTTGTGCAAACATCTTTCGGTCCAAAAGATGAAATTCGGTATTCGACAAATTACCAGATGACTCGTCTTGCCACAATTCATAATAGATCACAAGGATTAGCCAGTTATATCGTTGATTGCTCGACCAAATATATTTACAACCTTTAATCAACATACTGTCACGATCCAAATCGGAGGGCCGCGACGGATACCCGGACCCCACCTGCTAGGTACCACTAATCACACTATCAACACTTATTCATAATTAATTACGGACTAAGCCGAAAGAAAATTATGAACAACCAGATAACCAACTTATATATGTATACATACCAAAGCCGGCAAGGCCATACAAGACTACTACACACATGACACCTATCTACAAGCCTCTAAGAGTAGCAATATCAAAGGTCGGGACAAGGCCCCGCCATACCCATATAGACACGCAAAACTGTAACACGCAAAACTGTATCATACCAAAATCAAACCGACACCCCGGAAAGAGAGGAGTGCTTCCAAAATCTTTTGAAAACTGCAATCTATTCACGTGGGTCGTCTTGCCTATGCGAACCTGCGGGCATGAAACACAGTGTCCCCCGACAAAAGGGACGTCAGTATGACTGATGTCCTGAGTATGTCAGGCATAAATAACAGCATAACAAGAATATACTGATAACTAAAACATAAACAACTGACCAATAAGAACTGCCTCTGAGGGCCCTAATACACTTGCCTACATGTTATGTACAATGTAGTGTCCATATTTATTGGCCTCATCGGGAAATTTCCTTACCATGACAACCTCTGTGGGCATCATACCATGTAATGATTAATTAACATATGCATGATGCAAGTGCGGTATATATATATATATATATATGTCAGTGTTGCGGATCGTGCAACCCGTCCCAATATATGTTAGTGCCGCGGATCGTTCAACCCGTCCCAATAAGCCATATAGGCATCACATCACATCATCACATCATATTGGCCTCTTCGGGCTCTTTTGTGATAGTTTGTACCATCTGCAGGTGGTGTGCGTATATAACGCCTTTCCCTCTTTTCCCATATCCCCTACATATATAATATTTACCATATAGTAGTGTGCATAACACCAGTGGTCCAGGGTAATATATGAATGCAATGCAAGTGAAAATGCATAAATAACAATAAAATACCCCGAGTGACGTAATATCCTGGCACCTTTGACTAACACTGTGAATATCAACACATCTTTCGTATGCCTCAATAGGGACTTAGAAATATATTTAGGCATGCTTTCAGCATAGGAATCAATAACATGAATATTCTTAACTACTAGGAGTAGAATAAATTGTGAAGCAATATCACAGTTATTTTTGTTACATGAAACATGCCAAAAGAAAGAAGTAATTTGTTTTAACATACCTGAACTTGCTAAGAACAATTCTTGCTACTGGATCGAGAAATGGATTGCTTTGCTAACATTTCTTGGCGTGATTAAATACTCCAAATACTGCTTCACGTTCATTTTATTATTTGCTTTGCCTCTTTATCATAATGAAATACTAAAAAAAAGAAATGTTAAAAAGGGGTTTGCTGGAGTCTTTGGTATCAATTCTCTCACAAACAATCGAAAAGGCTACTAAAAGAATTGTAAAGGGTTGCTGACTGTTTAACATTGTCTTCCACTCACCAATTTAATGCCTCTATTTGTTGCCACCAAATCGTGTTACACCTTAGTCATTAGGAGATTAATTGCCAAGTTACACGTACCAAATTCCACTCACACTTGTCCCCCTATAAAAATTATTAATTAATCCCACAATTAATCAATCACACATATAATTAATTCTAAATCTCACTTCATTTAAATTCTAAAAACTCGTAAGACCTTCGTATACTCAATGTCATAATTTTCTAATATGACACTAGTCCATAACCCCTTCATGCACATACCAAATTTATTTTCGGCTTCCGTCGTCACACTTGTTACGTCAAAAATTATTTTGGGGTCTAATCCTTTTATATACTAACCTCTGTATTAGCATACATAAAGATAATAAAAAAATTTCCACGCTCGAGTCAATTTACACATGCCTAGTAATTTATATACGCTTAGCGATTTAAACCGTGACCCGAAAGTACGGGACGTTACACATACACAATATATATAGAACACATAGTTCAGGTGTGTAACTGACAATTTCATTATAATTCAAATTTGTTTTTATACCTTATCCATTTTAAATAGTTGATGTTTCGCATTATGTGCTAGGTAAGTGCCATATTAGATACCATTTTATTTTATTTTTTCCTATTTTATTATCATATTCCCTCTTCAAATGTGTATGTACTTTTGCTGCACAAAAAAATTATAAATGGTAAAGTGCAAATTGTCTTGAAGATGTTTATGTTTATTTTTGAACGCACTCGAGTCAAATTGAAATCTTTTTATTTCCAGATATAGCCCCTACATTAATACCAACCTCAATCGAGAGATTTACATAAATAGACTATTATTGTCACATCCCAAATCGGGGAACGCGCGGGCATCTACCATTTTCTAACCTGGTAAGCGAACTCGTCCCCTACAGATTCATCCAACAACATAAATGAATAATAAGAGCAATATAAGTCTAAAAACATAGATATATGATAATGCGTAATACAACACTACCCAAGGAATCTGGTCTGAATAGTACAAGAGCTTCTAAGTATACAACTAGAATAAAAGTTACAACCACAACCTGAATACAACTTCTGTTTAGAATGAGAATTAACAGAAAAGTTTAGAAGAACTCCGTGAGATCCTTGAAGGCAAATCGAACCTCTCTCATGTATCTGCAATAACTCTAACCTCCCAAAAGGGTGTAGCAAGAGTAGTATCGGTACAAATTTGTACTGGTAGGTATCATAGGCCGACAACAGTTAGCTAACATATATAAAGTAAAAGACTGAAGAATAGACATGCTCGCAATCAAGTATAACACAACACAATCCATCAATAACCACTAAAGTACAAAAAGATCAATAGATGAATCATAGCCTATGGTGAAGCACCTAAACCTAAGTCTGCTAAGTTTCCCACGATTCCTCAGAATAATCACAAACACAAGTACAATAACACAAATCCGATCCATAGATCTAAAATGAGAATATGAGAATGAATACATATGCAATGCAATGCACTGACCAAATGTAATCTCCGTACACACTTGCTTCGAGTGGAATATCTCTACGTCCCGGCAGTCATGATCCATGGGGGACCTGCGAAGTCTATGTACCACTCTCCCAATCCTAGTAAAAGACCTCGGGCCTCAGACACTCTCACGATCCTAGTAAAAGACCTTTGTATCGGACACTCTCGCGATCTTGACAAAGACCTCGGAGGATACACTCTCTCACTTACCATAATTTCCAATCACAATTCATAACAAATTATCATATGAATAAGAATGTATGTCATGCAAGATATCAATATACTTGTCATAAAGTACACTTCACAATTTCAAGCATTTTCATTATCCTTTCAATTACGATGATAAGTGAGATATCAAGAGAGAGATGAATGCAAACACAAGTCACAAAATATAGCAAATATGGCGATAAGCCCACAACCAGTCAACAATACCAAATCTAAGTAATCTAGCCCAACTTCATATCCGAAGGCAAACCATGCTTTCTCCGACAATATCTAACTCTACATATCCTTCACTAACCGAAATCTAACCAGAAGGTAAGCCGTAACCTACCTGAATGCCAAGGTGGAGCCACAAAAAATCAAACTCTCACCTTGCCTTTCCTCTTTGGAGAGCCTCGGGATGATAAAGTCTATCAAATGTGAATTCTACGTTAGAATATGAATCTAAGGATACTCATATCTCCATAGTTTTACCCAAAATAACCAAACCCGAGCCACAAGGGAAAAACTGTATTTTCATTGAAAAATCAAATTCAATATAGTCAAAATAGTACCGTACGAGTTTAAATGAGTCCAACGATACCCATATTGCTATACTTTAATTCCAAATCCCAAAGTGAACCCAAAAATGTAACCCCGAGCCCGCAAGGGCAAAACTGGAAATTTATGTCAAAATTAGTTTACACATAGCTTAATTAGTCTAGATCTAGAAAATTCATTCAAAAAGGCATCATTTTCCCCAATCAAATAAAAATCATAACCAATGAAAATAATCATGGAAAAATATCAAAAATAAAAGTTAGATACTTACCCCCTTGTTATACGAGATCAACGTCGTGAAAATCACCTCAAATGGAGCTCTAGAACTCAAGATGTGCTCAAAATAAAAATTGGACGCAGTCTGATTTTTTTATACACAACAATCTTCGCCCAAGTGGACCAGAAGTCTGCCCCAGCAAGCCCAACTTCGCCCCAGCAAGACACCAGATACAACAACATCCGTCCGCACTAAAATGGCCATAACTTCCTCATACGAAGGCGAAATGCGATCATTCAAGTTGCTACGGATCACAAATTTCGATATGCCTCTATTCCAATAATAAAAAATAAATTCCAATATCAAATAAATATAATGGTATATTAAACGTCGAAGTTGGAGCGACTTGAGCCAACGACTCAAACACCCTAGCTTGACCAAACGAAATCCAAATCCAATTTCAAAAGTTTCTACAAGTGACAAATGATCATAAGAAGCTGCTCGAACTCTCAAAACACCCAAATAGATCCGTCTTGACCCGATGTTGACGTTTGGTCAACTCCAAACCATCTCAAAAGCTAGTTTCTCGCCCAACCACCTTAATCACATTCGAACCTCTCGAAAACTGAACCAATGACTCTACTGAGTCATAAATCACATCCCAGACCTAACGGAAACAACAAATGTTGAATCTGGGTCTTATTTCTTCCGTGACCGTCTTTTCACTATAAATAGACACATTTAATGCTAAACCGATTTAATTATCAAAAACCAAACAAACAAACTCTAAAATTAGCTCCGTCAGTTTCTACAGGTCATAAATGATATTTTAAATCTAACATAATCTTCAGATCACCAATCAGAGCATGTTTTTCCAACATAAATAATTTATCCAAATAATTGAACGCTACAATTTTCATAGTGGAACCTTCTCCCAAAGTGAATCAAATGACATCCGGTGACTTTAAATCTTGCAAGTAGGCCAAAATACATACTGCGGAGCTTCCAGAATAAACGATATGCAAGATAAGGAATCGATTCTCAAAACGACTGATTCAGTCGTTACATATTTATGGTCTTACCGTTAAGTTTGATACCGTTTGAAAAGGCTACGTGAAATATCTTTCACGCTAAAAGTTAGAATTCAATATCTAACTTAATCAGTAGATTTACACATATAGACTATTATTTATGATATTATAGTTAAGATTGATCCCATCTGAAAAAGTTGTGCAAAATAGTTTTCCCACCAAAAGTTAAAAATCAATACATGACGGATCACAGAAGATTTATCTTGTCACAACTCATAGTAAATCACCAGAATTTAGTACAAAAAAATCATAGATGATTACTAGGAGCTCTGATCATGCACGAATTTGTCATAAGTCTAGATGAATTACTAGATTTTTAGTGCAAATTGTATCGTATTGTGAAATAAATTGTTCGTAAATTTTGGTTGATCACCAATAATTCTGAACGATAGGTTTTCCATAGGTCCTGGAAATCATTGGCTAGCACTCATCTCCAGCTCTATTTCGAATATTTCATTTCATATATCTTTCCCTTATGCAATACCTCTTATGTAATTTTGCTATACGTCCAAGCCTTCTCCCTTGGTAGTTGGCAGCAAAACTGAAACTGAACATAATATAAGGAACGACTATGTAGGTACGGTAGGATGGTATAATTAAGCAGGTAAGCGAAGACTCTCTCTTGCTTTGTAGTCTTGTGTAAAGACTTTCCGCCTATCTATTCTTTTTATATCTTTATTCAAAGTAAGCAGATCGAAAACACGAAAAGGAATGTCTTAGTGTGCCCTTCTCTAATTCGAAATCCGTCTCTTTCTTTCTATTGTAATCACTAGAACTTTAGTACGAATTGTGTTTTTTTTACGGGGAAGGATACTTTTGTTAATTCCTCAAATGGCGAAATTTGAAATCCAATAACAAACCCAATCGGGAGATTTACACAGATAGACTATTATTTATGGTCTTACTGTCATGTTTTGTTCCCGTTTCGAAGAGTTGTGTGAAACATCTTTCGCGCCAAAAGATGAAATCCAACATTCCACGAATTACCAGATGACTCGTCTTGCCACAATTCATAATAGATTACCAGGATTAACCAGTTACACCGTTGATTGCTCGACCGAAAATATTTACAACCTTTAATCAACATACACAGTATATAAATCTGTTAGTTCTTTTTTTACACGGGAAACTCATTTTAAAGCATTGAAGAGACATATAGGACATTCTAAAGATAGTTGTTGAGGGAGCGATTTCTAACTACGAGTCAGTTTTCAAGCTAATTGAATGCCTATCTGCTTCTAGTTATGTTCCACTATTTGTTGTTACTTCTCTCGTTTGTCGGTGTGATAGTCTGAGTAGACGGTGCTCTTTTCCTTGTTGCTTTTGGAGCGACTATTTATGTTAATTTCTCAAATGACAGAAAATTTATGAACCCAATTCTGCTCTCGTTACCGGCGTGACAGTCTGACTAGACGGTGCTCTCTTTCTTGTTATTTTTAGAGAGGGTATTTATGTTAATTTCTCAGATGAAAATTTCATGAACCCAATCTCACCGTGGGTGTGACAGTATGAGTAGAGAGTGCTCTCTTTCATGTTATTTTTTGAGCGGTTATTTATGTAAATTTCTCTAGTGTAAATTTCCTGAACCCAACCTATCATCAATATTATCTCCAGCCCATAACAAGCCATCATATAGAAGCTTCCAGACATACATTTATGCAACATTCTCAGCAATTCATTTAACATTTGCAAATCCTTCACTTCCCAATTCTATCTATAATCTGTAATCTCAACAAAGTAGGCGATAATCACTAAACTGTAAGCCTTTTTCTTTGTCTAGAATCATATATAAACTCTATCAATTGATCATAAAGATTCAATCTTTTTATTCTTTTTGTGTTGTTTTTCATTTTTGCAGGTTCATTTCTTGAAAAAAAATATAAAAATAAAATAAAATTCCCAAATGGGTTCTAAAGAAAAGTATACAAGAACAAATAGAAGATTCAAGAATGATTAAAACTGATCAAGATCATAATACCCTTAGCAGTAATCCTTCAGATTTTACTGAAATTGGGGTTAATCCATTGAATCTTGAAACTGATTTAGCTCAACATGAAAACCCCATTAAGCCCGGGTCGGGTTCTGTGATGGATGAGAGTGGGTGGGGTTACTGTACTGAGGAACAATTAGAAGAAATCTTGTTGCAAAATTTGGAGATTATGTATAGTGAAGCTATTAATAAGCTTATTGGATTAGGTTATGATGAAGAAGTAGCTATGAAAGCGATATTGAAAAACGGGCATTGTTATGGTGGAATGGATGTTTTAACTAATATATTGCACAACTCGTTGTCGTATTTAAATAGTGGGAGTAGTTGTTCGTCGAGTTTGGAGGATTCGGATCACCACTGTTTTGTTGATTTGAGGCAGTTGGAAGAGTATTCGTTGGCGGATATGGTTTGTTTGTTGCAGCAAGTTAAGCCGCATTTGAGTAAAGGCGATGTTATGTGGTGTGTTTGTTAATGAGTGATCTTCATGTGGGTCGGGCAAGCGTGATGGAAATTCCCGCTCTTTCCTTTGGTAGCGGGTCAGTGAGTAGTAGTAGTAATAGTACTAATGTGGAGGGTATCGGCGTGGATCCCGTTGGTGTTGTTCCGGCGATGTGTAGGTTTCAAGGCGGGTGGGGTTTTGGTAATAGCACTGCTAATGCGTTTCCGTTGAATAGGTCGTTAGCGTTTACCTCGGATTCTTCTAATTCGCAAAAAGAGATTGAGTGTCCTAAGCGATTTAATCTTACTCCATCGATGAAAACATTGCTTAAGAGGAATGTAACTGCATTTACTGCAGGATTTAGGTCAAACTCGAAATTTATGCAAAACCCTAGTGAAAGTGGACCCCAGTCAGGTGATTCGCAAACTTCCAAAAGTCAAGATGTGGTTAACTCTGTGGTAGGTAAATTTCAAGAGCTGAATCTTGATGAGAATACGCAGAAGGGTGATGGGCAGGTGGACCAGAAAGATGAAATGATTCTAAGTTTGATCGATCAGATGAAGGATCTTGAGAGACAGGTCAAGGAACGGAAAGATTGGGCACACCAAAAAGCGATGCAAGCAGCGAGAAAGCTCAGCCACGACTTGACCGAGCTGAAGACTTTGAGGATGGAAAAAGAGGATAAGCAAAGGCTAAAAAAGGGTAAACTGGCGATAGAAGATACTACAACGAAGAGGCTATCCGATATGGAAGACGCTTTAAGAGAAGCGAGCGGACAAGTCAACCGTGCGAACTTGGCTTTAAAAAAACTCGAGACAGAGAATGCAGAGATAAGGGCGGAGATGGAGGCGTCGAAGTTAAGCGCTTCGGAATCTGCGAAAACGTGCATGGAGGCTGCGAAGAGGGAGAAAAAGTGCATTAAGAAGCTTGGTGTTTGGGACAAACAGAGAAAGAAGCTTCAGGAGGATATTGCAGCTGAGAAAGAAAAGATTTCGGATTTGAAAAAGCAGCTGGTTCAGGTAGACGCAGCTCAACAGGATGCTGAGGTGTGTGATCTTCCTTCTCTTTTCCCCCCCTTGATGTTTACTTGTTATTGGTGATCTTGCAGTAGAAATACAAACAATGCTTACAACGTTATACCACTGTTGAGAACCGGTTTAAGATTCTTGTGTCCTTCTCATGTTAGGATGCCCTCTTATGTCCAAGTCATTATGTGGCATTACCTTTGGTGCTTCATAAAGGCTTAATAGCCTGTTCTCCCAGGCTTCTCCAAGGCTAAAAGTGCCTTGAAGTGCAGCATACTCCCTATGCTTTTAGGATTTGCACATGTCCTCCCTTCCCAACTCACATGACTGCACAATAGGTAAAACCACCTATATTTCTCAAAATTGCGACCCTTTCAAGTTTCATCTGAGTTGTGCAATGTCAATCCTTGAAAATGCAGTTTAAACTTGATTTTCAATGTGTTTCCAGAGGATGAAAAAACCAAGCTGTTGTCATGAATGTTTTCTTTTGATGCCTCATCTTGAAATTAATTACCAAACTTTGCACCATTTGTCCTTTCTATCATCCAATAGACGTGTTCCACTACAGACAAACTCAGTTTTGTTTTGGTAAAGTGGATATGTCTATTTCTTACTGAAAGCTTCATCCATTCATTCATGTTCCAAAAACATTTAAGAGCATGGTGATTCATTCTTATCTGAGAAGGATGAAAAGAAATGTGCTTCAATTCATGTTCATTTTTCATGATTTCCTGGTTGATCTTTTCTTCTTTTCTTTTCTTTCCTGATAAGTTTGCTGAAAATATTTTATTCAATGATCATTACAAAATTATAATTTGTTTTTTTAGAAGATCATTATAAAAGCTTGTGCTTATGCTTTGTCTTGAGCCGAGGGTCTTTCGGAAACAACCGCTCTACTTACCAAGGTAGAGGTAAGGTCTGCGTACACTCTACATGAAAGTATGTATGTCCTAGAGACAATCATTATTAGGAACAAATGTACATGAACACATTCGTATTATTAATAAGATTAATATTTATGGCATTTGCAATTATTGAATTATTATTTGATTGTTTGTAATCATTCATTAATGTGCATCCCTTGAGCTTACGTTGTCATTAATAGAGTGAGATATTGATGATAGAGCGTAACTCTAAAATAGCCTCGACTAATGATCATCGAGAATGGGATATCGATAATATGTTATAAGTCGACGTGTGGTCTGCATCACATTTCTAAGAGAATGTAGTATGTCTCACCTGCTACTAGTAATGGTTACTAGTGATAGACACATGAATACTTTTGGAAAGTATTGGTATATCCTGCTGAGATACTGTTTGTTATACTTGTTTAAAGTATAATCAGCGTATGGGAGATATAAGTCCTTAGACTTGAGGTCAATGCGCACCTTGTCTACAAAGTAATATACTTTGATCCTGTCCTAAGCTCAAATGCCTTATAAGTTGAGATACGGCTTGTATTGGGTACATTACGATGTGGATTAAAGGTGGCAGTTGAGCTAAGATTAGGATTCATTCCTCGAATGTATATTTGAGAGAACACTCAGCTTCTCAGTGATATTAGGTCGACCAAGTCATTAGCCAATGCAAGAGACATTTAGAATATGGTCTAGTTGTCGACTAATATGGATGAGATAAAGTGATCAAGCCATTTGGATAGACACATGGCAAATCCTAAGCTTGATCGGGTGTGTCGCGAATGAAAGGAATTTATCATCTCACATAAAGGTTATGTTTGCTGGATTCATGTAAACGTACTTCACATATTGATTCGTCATACGGCGCAGTCTAAGAGTTCTGTATGGACCTTAATTGGATTATTGTCGATATGTGAAAGCCTATAGGGTCACACTATGTCGATTGTATGTTCGATCTAAGGGTGTATTGAGAGAATATTAAATATTCGATTTGGAGCCGAGATATTTAAATTGATAATAACTATGTGATAATTTCTATTGGATGAAATGTGCTATATATATATATATGTTAAAACGGAAACAATTTTTACGTAGGGCGCTGCGGCGTCTGCTAGGCTGCGCCGCGGTGCCGACACGGCAGTGAGCCCAGTCGGACTGGCCCATTGCACCTCGGGTTTTGGGACAAGCTTTAAACCTTACCCTAAAACGTTTTCTGACCTAATTTTAGCTATAAATACAGCACAATCCCATTGTTATTAGACACACAAGAATTAAATCAATTCTATAAACTGATTCTAGACTTAGAGTCTAGGACGAAATTCTCTCAAACTTCTGTCAAGATTTCCTGGCTTTCCTGATAGAGGAATACATCGTAGCATAGTGCTTGCAGTCGAAGGGATAGCCGCATGTCCACCCTTAGTAAAGACTCCAGATAATATAACCTGTAAGTGTTCATGTTTATGTTACAGGTTTTGATTGTCATATAACTATACTAGAATAAATTGTTAGGGTAAGTAAGAACAAAATTTTAAACTTCATTGTGCCTTACTTATGTGTTTTGAACCCAACAAAAACCCTCAATTGGTATCAGAGCTCAGGCTGGTTCAATGGTTATATAACAATTGAATAACATAATAATATGGGTTAAACATAAAATTGGATTAAAACAAGGCTTCTTGAAATCCTACATGTCTTTACCGAATGTTAACCTTTTGATATCATCCTAAATTATCTCCTACGCTAACTCGAGGAAGTCATTCCACTCTAACTCGAACTAATCCAAAAGTGCGATATCCGACTCATTGCACGGTGCACGGCAAAGAACAAGTAAGAAAGGATGATGGTCAATATGTGTGTTATTGATAATGGTGGGTGATGATAAAGGATCTGTGATTTGACCCCTAAATTAGATTTAGGGATCGAACGATTTTAAAAAATCGACACAGAAACGTTTTGTCAGGATGTCGGCGCCGTGACTCTTGCTAGGGTTTTCAAGGCGGCGTCGCGGCTTCATGGTGGAGCGCCGCGGCACTAATGCTTCATTTCAATTTTTTGGACTTACTGGACAGTAGGCGCCGCGGCTCCATGGTGGAGCGCCGTGACGCTAATACATTTGCAGAAACCGAAAGGTTTCTGCCTTTGCGGCACCGCAGCTCCATGGTGGAGCGCCGCGACGCTAATGCATTTGCAGAAGCCGAAAGGTTTCTGCCTTTGCAGCGCCGCAGTGCTAATGCATTTGCAGAAGCCTCAGTGGTGCCGCGGCCCTAATGATTAGCGCCGCGGCCCCCACCTGTCCAGAAACAAAAAAAAATAAAAATTCAGAGTTCAGAATGTTTAACCCAATATTATTATAATACAATATATTAATTGATAAGTTTATTGTTTATGTGTTAAATGTCAAATTGTTTGTCATTTAAATTATTAGAATAGCGTCCGCTATAACTGTCTGGGCAGGCGGCGCCCGGTATTTGATTAAACCATCTTATATCATGCATATTGGGTTGACGGTTTCCAACTATATGTGTCAGTTTCGCACGATATTAAGACGTCATATTGGATATGGCGTAAAAGAGTTATCTTGGTTAAAACCTTGAATTAAAATGTTTCCCAAAATTTTAAATACAAGTCTAAATTAAAACGCGTCGTCCATTATAATTGTTAGAGTGCAAAATCCTTTTCGGCGATACGAGTATTTATGTCAAAGCATTTGCTCTAAGTCTATGAGGACCCAGACTCTTTCATAGATGTGTTTTAAATGTAAAGGTAAACGATAAACTTTTGTGGGTCTTTACATCAAAGTGTTTGTTCACAAAGGTCAAATTTACTTGGATACATAAACGTAGTCTTGTAATGGGGTTGATTTGCTTAGACAAATCTTGGCGCCAAAGTGTCGGACTAATCTAAGGACGCAAGATTAAATATAATATTTGATCAACCAAGTGTTGCAAATAAGTTTTGCAATTGGTTTAGAACCTACCAAGATATGTTATTGAAGTTATCAGCCAAAGCAAACGCGAGATAGCATAGACTTGGATCTTGGCTCATTATGACCTCAATTAATATAGGTCCGTATTCTACCATGGGGTCGTAGAAGTATGTTAAAATAGTGGGAGCTAATTAAACAAAAGACCATGTTGATTAGCCTAAACGAATGTGTAAAATAGGAAATAAATTGAGTTTGATTTCCAGTCTTTTTAATTCTTCAGATTATCAAAGATGTCGAACTTATCATTGAAAATGTTAATTGAACTGAACAAACTTACTGGACCTAACTACCTTGACTGGCTAAGAAATTTGCGAATAGTGTTGAGATGAGAAATTAGAATACGTGTTGGACACGGTGTTCCCAACAGTCCATGTGACAGACTCTGCTGAATATGCCTCTTTTGATAAGAACGCTTACCAAAAACACCTATATGATGCCACTTCAGCACAATGCGTGATGTTGTCTTCCATGTCTATGGAACTTCAGAGACAACATGAGAAAATGGGTCCCAATGAGATGCTCGAACACTTGAAGAGTCTCTATGACTCACAATTCCAGACTATGGAATATGAGTTACTAATAGAACTTTTTAAGTGTAAGCTCAATGAAGGGGTCAGGTCTCGCAACATGTGTTGAAGATGATAGGACTGATAGAGAAGCTTGCTTCAATTGGAACGAAGCTGCAAAAGAATGCCGCTACCACCCTCATCCTAAACTCTCTCCCTCATTCCTTTGAAAACTTCATAGTGAATTACAATATGAATGGAACGAAGGCGAGTCTGCCGGAGCCGCACAACATGCTCAAGACCTTTGAGTCTTCCACTTCCAAAGGAAAAGCTTGTGCTCATGGTGAGCTCTACTAGCCGACCCAAGCCGAAAGGTAAGGAATGGCAGAAGAAGAAGGGCAAAGCAGTCGCTGCGCCCTCAGGTATGTATGTCCTAGAGACAATCATTATTAGGGACAAATGTACTTGAACACATTCGTATTATTAATAAGATTAATATTTATGACATTTGCAATTATTGAATTATTATTTGATTGTTTGTAATCATTCATTAATGTGCATCCCTTTGAGCTTACATTGTCATTAATAGAGTGAGATATTGATGATAGAGCGTAACTCTAAAATAGCCTCGACTAATGATCATCGAGAATGGGATATCGATGATATGTTATAAGTTGACGTGTGGTCTGCATCACATTCTTAGAGAATGTAGTATGTCTCACCTGCTACTAGTAATGGTTACTAGTGATGGACACATGAATACTTTTGGAAAGTATTGGTATACCCTGCTGAGATATTGTTTGTTATACTTGTCTAAAGTATGATTAGTGTGTGGGAAATAGAAGTCCTTAGACTTGAGGTCAATGCACACCTTGTCTACAAAGTAATATACTTTGATCCTGTCCTAAGCTCAAATGCCTTATAGGTTGAGATACAGCTTATATTAGGTACATTACGATGTGGATTAAAGGTGGCAGTTGAGCTAAGATTAGGATTCATTCCTCGAATGTATATTCGAGAGAACACTCAGCTTCTCAGTGATATTAGGTCGACCAAGTCATTAGCCAATGCAAGAGACATTTAGAATATGGTCTAGTTGTCGACTAATATGGATGAGATAAAGTGATCAAGCCATTTGGATAGACACATGGAAAATCCTTAGCTTGATCGGGTGTGTCGCGAATGAAAGGAATTTATCATCTCACATAAATGTTATGTTTGCTGGATTCATGTAAACGTACTTCACATATTGAGTTCGTCATACGGCGCAGTCTAAGAGTTCCGTATGGACCTTAATCGGATTATTATCATTATGTGAAGGCCTATAGGGTCACACTATGTCGATTGTCTGTTCGATCTAAGGATGTATTGAGGGAATATTAAATATTCGATTTGAAGCCGAGATATTTAAATTGATAATAACTATGTGATAATTTCTATTGGATGTAAATTATTTAATTAAATCAAAATCGGATTTTGAATTTAATGTGCTGTATATATATGTTAAAACCGAAACGATTTTTACGTAGGGTGCCGCGGCGCCAACCCGGCAGTGAGCCCAGTCGGACTGGCCCACTGCACCTCGGGTTTTGGGCCAAGTTTTAAACCTAACCCTAAACGTTTTCTGACCTAATTTTAGCTATAAATACAGCACAATCCCATTGTTATTAGACACACAAGAATTAAATCAATTCTATAAACTGATTCTAGACTTAGAGTCTAGGACGAAATTCTCTCAAATTTCTGTCAAGATTTCCTGGCTTTCCTGACAGAGGAATGCACCGTAGCATAGTGCTTGCAGTCGAAGGGATAGCCGCGTGTCCACCCTTAGTAATGACTTAAGATAATACAACTTGTAAAGTGTTCATGTTTATGTTACAGGTTTTGATTGTCATATAACCATACAAGAATAAATTATTGGGGTAAGTAAGAACAAAATTTTAAACTTCCGTTGTGCCTTACTTATGTGTTTTGAACCCAACAAAAACCCTACACTACCCTCCCCAGACCCCAGGTTGTGGGATTTCACTGGGTATGTTGTTTTTAACCGTGGTGTCCAGGCTGCTTGCGCGGTTTTCTTGGAAGATTTTATGAAACCTTACTTGGGATTTGGAACACATTCAAGTAGAACAATGAGTCCTGTCATGTTGTGTTGTGCTACAGAATCGCTTGATGATTTCGCATTATTTGTGTTTTACTGGAAAAAGGGGTGCCCATTGTCATCCCTTTAATTGTTGAACAATAGCAAGTTTATTTAGCCGTTTCTTTGGCAGTTCCTCCAAGTGTGGTTCAGTGCATCTAGGCTTCTATCAATGCGTCCTTTTATTTCCTACTTTTGCCTATGCTTTCTTGGGGGTTTCATTATCTGAACTGTAGTAATTCTTGCGCTGAACTGAACCCCATGCGACAAAACTTGTCAATACATAGTGTTGCTAATTTTTTTCCAGGCGAATTGGAGGCAGGAACAGAAGGCGAAGGAGGAAGCCTCGGCACTAGTAGAGGATGAAAGGCGTCTCAAAGAAGCAGCTGAGGCTAATAACAAAAGAAAGCTTGAGGTGTTGCGACTGAAGATAGAAATAGACTTCCAGCGGCACATGGATGACCTCCAGCGGCTTGAACAAGATCTTTCTCGTCTTAGAGCATCTACCGAGCTGCAGAATCAGTCTGCTAACTTAGTAACAGGTAATTAGGGGTGTGAATTGGGCGGGTTGGGCTGAATTTGGTCGGGTCACAATAGGCTGAGTTAACCCACCCAAAAGTTACTTGCACTGAAATTGGGCTAATAAGTGGGTCATAACCCAACCCGTCCAATTCTTACTGAGTTTTAATTTCTTTGTTTGTTCTTTTATAATCTTTTAGTACCTAATAAAACTGTAGTATTTTTTATTTATTCTGGCTATGCATGATATATCAAATAAAAATAACTGTCTTTTTGAAAATGTTTTGACAATCTCATGGGTCAATTTGGGCCCCATGTCACCCCAACTTTTGATGGGGTGAAATGGGTTGAGCTTGACCCGCCCAAGTTCATGGGCTAATATTTCCACCTCTACAGGTAACAATAATGGGGAACAGCCCCACAAAGGAGATATTGCAAGGATGTTACGTGAGTTAGATAGGTTTGAGGATTCTTCCGAGAAGGATAACTCTGATAGGGAGTGTTTAATATGCATGAAGGATGAAGTTTCGGTTGTTTTCCTGCCTTGTGCTCATCAAGTTGTGTGTGCAAACTGCAATGACAACTGTGGGAAGAAGGGAAGAGCTAAATGTCCGTGCTGCCGGGTCCCAATTGAACAGAGGATCCGGGTCTTTGGCGCAACCTCGTAGGCCTTGGTTATGGCATTTTCGTAAACTGTCTTTTAGACGACAAAACTATGTTTAATTTACTGTATTGTCTTAAACTTATGCTTGACTATGCCAGCATCATAGAGCATAATAAGTAATTAAGCAGCCTGGCCAAGGGGCACGTTTTGTTGCAATGATACTTGTTTATATAGAGGTTTTGCAAATGTTTCTCGCATTAGCTGTGGGTAAGCAGTATATAATCTCTTTGAAATGTAGTTCTTATCTTGAAATGTTTTGTTCTTTAATCTCAATGTATCAGGGAAAACCTGATGGAATATGGTTTTGTACCAATCAAGTTATGATTTTGGGACTAGTATTGGTGAAAGTATGATTATATGCAGCATCAAGTACCCCCCTCCCTGACCTCGAGCTTTGATTCAGTAGTAAGAGCACATCATGTGATGTGTGCGTTAAATGCACGTCAAGAGTTTAATTTATGTTTGCCGACCAAAAGTTTGATATATAATGTGATAAGGATGGAGGGACAGTTCATTATCTATTGAGTTTTGAACTGTGCACTAGTTGATCTTGGTGAATTTTTCGGTTATTAGCAAGTCTTTTTTGCCTCGCCTTTTACTGAGAAGAGAGAGCCGTTGTCATTCTTCACTTCGTTTGAGAATCAACTGCACCTGAATAGGCTTTTCCTTGCGCCTTCAAGGAGGAAGCAACTTTTTTTCCATATTAAAATTACATGTTGCTGCTCAGTGGAGTGGATAGAGTTACTCAATACTCGTACTGATTTGAAATAATAGGTGTTGCATGAAATTAGTGGGTGCGTGCAACTACTTAGAAAAAAATGGTACTGCAGTCATAGCGCTATTCCCTTGTAAGTATGAGAAATGTCATTCTAAACAAGATTTCTTTATCTGTATTCAAGTCTTAAGTTTTGAGTTATTCTTAGGTGGAGTTGATAGACTTTGACCTATATTATTTTAGATATCATTCATTACATTGCTAAGTGAATTATTCAAATTTGCCTTTGGCGGGGAGATGCGTCCACCCATCTTTGATGAATTAAACACTAGTGTTCCGCATGTTGGAGGCTTTGTCTCTTTACACATGCATGATCTACGAAGTGAGTAGATGACCGTAGGGCCAAGAATCGTCAAATTTCGTTGAGAAATGAAAGAGATATTTGTCTACGACGTAAGGTGTTTGAGGCATGAAAATATGGTGTGGGACAAATCTACCACATCGGTGGAAATAAGAAGTGCTCTCTATATAAGTCTCTAATTGGTTAAGGGTTTGGGACCCCAAGGGGTATCCCATGTGTTTAAAGGAGGGAGGACCTAGATGTGCATGGGTTCAAGGCTAAGCCCACACGCGCGCCGCCGCCGCCCGCCCGTCCGGTCGGGGCTCGGGCTCGGCCACGGGCGCTGATTAACTCCTCAATTATCACCCTCCTTCATGTCCATAATCCCCTCCTAATGGCCATTAACAGCCATGTTTTGGGCAGTTGTTTAGCCCCTCCTCCATGCTATATATTGAGCCACTTTTGGCTCAATTCGTTGGAACAAAACAGACAGAGAAATACACTGGAAAAATAACAATATTGCACACAAAACAAATGAGCGAAACACACGTAAACCGGACGAAAAATCACCGACCAAACACCTCATATACACAAGATATACATTACGAGACACACTATATACACAGAGACAAAAGAGAAGAGTAAATAGAAACTCTTCCTTCCTATTCCATATCTTCAGCAAGTCGATTCATATTTGTTTTATTCGGCAGGCTCAACCTATTGGCTTTGTAGCGTTGAGATTAAAGTGTTGTTTTATCTTGGGAGACTATTGCCCGCTAACGTAAAATCATATATACGGGGCAATCTTGTCTTAAGGACAGAGTGCAATCACTCGACTCAACACACAACGTTGTAATCATCCAGATTTAGTTGTTTCTTGATTTCAGGATATCAAGATTCAAGACACAACAATCTTGCGGCAATTCTCAACATTGGCCTTGCAAGGTTATCAAGATTCAAGACACAACACACTTGCGGCAGTTTTGAAGATTGACCATTTATTTATCCTTTCGAACACTTGTAATAGTTATTACTTCCCATACTTCTTTATAAAGTACAACAGAGTACCGACTATTTAAGACAAGATCGTATTGTATTACTATTAGTGTTCGAAAGATGTCGGTCAAAAGTTGTGTGACCAAATCTGGATATGGCAATGGTTTTCTGGTAGAAGAGAGTGATGATGATGAAAGTGTTCATGGTGTCACCGCTACCAAGACTGGTGGGAACAAGCGCTCTCGAGAGCCTGAGGATGTCAACTGGGACAAGAGGAGAAGACTGAAGATGTGCTTTTATCTTGCAGCAGAAGGCCTGTATCTGTCCCAGACAAAGGATCCTAATAATGGTAAGGAGGAAATGATCACTCAATTTGATGAAGTGACTGAAGTGGGCCAGAATCCGAAATTGGAATAAGTAGTTTTTCTTACTTGTCAAGAATAAAGATTAAATGACGTCTGATTAAAAATGGATTAAAGTAAGGAGGAATATGAAAATAATTTATATTCCTTACGCTTTAAAATCAGAAGTTTAATCTCATCTTCTTTCCCGTTTAAAGATTGAATTTTGTAAACGACTTAAAAAGATCCGTTCTTTTAAATGTAATTATTAAAGTGTGTAAAGTATGTTCGCACATACGATGGAGAAAGATCCACTAACTGTGCGAAAACTGTTACCACTCTTAAGTAAGCGCCAAGAATTATCTGGGCACCAATCATAATGGAAGAAGACTAAAAGCTAAAGACGTTGAGCCTGTCATACTATTTGGCAGAAGATCATTCATAGGATGATATTGGACACTCAGTCATAAAAAGCCTCCGGGGGACTAGAGTGGGCCAAATTTCCTTTGATATGATGATATTGGACACTCAGTCATACAAAGCCTCCGGGCCACTGGAGTGGTGCCAGAATTCATTTCATAGGAAAAGTAATGGACACCTAGTAAGGTTGGTCAGAGTCTCCAGGTCTTAAATGATCTGAAGGCCTAAAGAAAGGCAGTAAAGAAATTGGACACTCAGTCTGCCAAAGCAACTAGAGTGGGCCAGAGTATCGAGATCACATATGATCCGGTTGCGCCCTAACCACGGGCAAGAGGTTGTTCATGTGAAGCAACGCCACCTCTAAAATCAAAAGGGCTGGAGAGGTTGTCCTCAATAGGACTTCAGGGAATGAGATCACTCTAAGATGAGGTGATACATGTCCCAAACTTGGTTTAAGAGACGTTGTTGGTCAAGCTGGTTTGAGACTAGTCCAACAGGTCTGTAATAACTAAGAATGGTACAGGATATCTGTAGCCAAATGAATGATATATTAGTAATCCGTGCATCTATGCCATCATAGATTAAGACACGTTAAATAACAAGTCATTCAAAAGCTAGCGAAGTTGAGATTGTTTTTTTCTTTCGACATAAACCCTCAAAATGAATGTGAGGTAGGCGAAGAGGCAAAATCACCTTTCCAAATTCCGTCAAGGGAATAGCGAAAGAAGCACCGCTCCTTTAGAACTTAGTCACACCTACTTGGGTGATTTGAAGTTTATACAAAATAGGGGGGGAGACAAGTACGTTGTGATCTTCATTGATGATGGTACAACGTATGGAATCCTTTGTTTGTTGAAAAGCAAAGATGAAGTTGTTGAGGCGGATAAGCGCTACAAAGCACAAGTTGGAAATCAACTAAGCCTATGAATTGCGAAATTCGTAGTGATAGTGGGGGAGAATGTGAAGCATCGTTCATTAAATGATTGTTCATTTCTCACCTCAGTCCAACGGTGTTAGCCAAACGCAAAGTCATACGCCCAAATTATGTGGGGTGGCTTGGTAAAAGTTGGAATACTGAAACAGGTCAAGTTGTACCTAAGACTGTAGATTGCATATCCATTGGATCTGTAAATAACAGTAGTGTTGATCGCCTCTTGGCGTCAAAGAATGCTGAATTCTTTGAAGATAACTTTCCTTGAAATAGGAAAAAGGAGTAATTGCTCAAGGTTAACAAGAACCCGCGAGTGCTCGATCGTCCGAACTAGACGTTCCGTATCTACAGGACTCGAAAGTTGCTGGCTATCTGGAACTTAATATTCCAGATCTGCAGAACTCAGGGATTCTAGATGTTGAACCGAGATGGAGCAAAGAAGGGGAAAAGACTTGTTCCAGTCCTTCTAGCTTGTATGGTTGAGAATGAACCATGGACAATTAACAAATAATTGTCATCTCCAAAAGCGCTGCTTTGGAAAGAAGCTACAAAGAGAGAAATAGATTCCCTCATATAGAACCATACTTGCGTAATGGTTGATCTTCCTCCGGGAAAAGAACCTTTGGGTTGTGAAAAAGGATACTCAAAAGTGAGTACAAAGTAGATGGATCTACTGACGAGTTCAAAGCCTCGGCAACTTGTACATGTGCTCCCCTGGGAGTAGCTTAACATCATAGGCCATTGCAGTCTTGCGTGGCATGGATGTTGAAACAGCTTTCCCAACCGGAGAGTTGGAAGAAGAGAATCAGAGTTGGTTTGCTGGACTGTTGGGCTTCTTCCTGAACTTTTATTTTGGTCCTTGAAATATTTACATTTTGGTCCTGAAAGTTTCAGATAAAACAGAAACAATGAATCTGATCACAGAAATATTGACTCTGAAGTTGGAAAGCCAATAGTTGGAGAATCAACAGTCTGAAAGTAAAACTCATATTGAAACAAAGTCTCGATATGAAAGATATGGGTATCACAGATGACATCTTAGGAATTGGATTTCTAAGACATCTAACGGATCGGTCGATAGTTGACGAGTCTCGTTGAAGCCACCAATGGATATGAATCATAGAACCGATTGGAATCATGGTGCACCCATAGACAAGGAGCGATATGCTCAGGTCACGTGTAGTTCAATGTATTGTACACACTACAACCGACCTGGTATCGTCCTACAAATAGATCAGTTGAACTAAGGTTCACTAATAATCTTAATACATGATCAATAGAAGGCGTTAAGTCGGATATGACGATATCTGAGTTATTTGCTTATCTACGATTATAGTATTCTGGATGTCCAGCGGTTCTGGGAGAACACAGTGAAGCAAACTGGACATCAGATCTGAAGAACACCAAAGCCACAAGTAAATGTGTGTGGTGGGTCTTGGAAAAACCTCTAAGCAAACTTGCATCGGTCGATTCAAGATGAATCAGAGTTTATCGCTTTATACAAAGCATGAAAGAAGTTAAGTAACTTCACGACTCCTTAGAGGACTTCCCTTATTGGGAGAAACCCGTGCCTTCAATAGTTATACACTGTGGCTAGCCGGTAGGCTTCAGGAAGGACACGGATGACGGCGTCTGGACATATCTGTCAGGATCTGTCGGAGACTTAAGACCGTATGGCAGTTGATCATCACGGGCGTCACTACCTTATTTACTAACTAAGGGACTACACGAAGATCAAGTGTTCTCCTGTCTAGGGGAATGGGCTGAAAACCCAAACAATACGAACCTTTGCGGTGGTAACCCAACCATACTGATTGGAGATCCCAAGAATTTGGTTCAATGGAAAAACTAAGCGGCAAAAGGTTCAGTTGAGCACTTCGGTGGAAGCAAGAAGCACTTCGGTGGAAGCAAGAAGCACTTCGGATGATGATTTCTGTACGGAAACATGAATCCAAAGCTGTTCCCGCGATAGACATTAAAGTGCTACCTGCATGGTGGGTAAAGGTTAAACTTCCAAACCATTAAACGATCCTCAAACGGTTGAGGTTAAGGTTGAGGAAACTTTTAATGATTCCTAACACTTGTGAAGTGGGGTATAGCAGGATACCTTGTAGGAGATCACCTATTTAAGTGTGAGGATGTCCGCTTCAAATGAACGCACTTAAGAATTCAAGTGTGTCCACGGCCACAACGGACAAAAACGTAAGAATGAAAACTAATAAGAAGAGTTATTGTGTTGTTATCATTGTCTTGACTTACACTAAACACTGACGGTTCAAGACATCACGTTCACCGCGCAGTAAGTAAGTCCGATGGTATTCAACTAGGGAAGGTTCAAAGCGAAAGCTACCTCTCCTGATGCAATATCTTTTCGTTGAAAGATTGCTGAAATGTAGGCACCTTGTGTGTGCGCCACAATCTCTCTTTCATAGAGGGGATTGTTGGAAATTTGCCTTTGGCGGGAAGATGCGTCCACCCATCTTTGATGAATTAAACAATAGTGTTCCGCATGTTGGAGGCTTTGTCTCTTTACACATGCATGATCTACGAAGTGAGTAGATGACCGTAGGGCCAAGAATCGTCAAATTTCGTTGAGAAATGAAAGAGATATTGGTCTACGAAGTAAGGTGTTTGAGGCATGGAAATATGGTGTGGGACAAATCTACCACATCGGTGGGAATAGGAAGAATCGCTCTCTATATAAGTCTCTAATTGGTAAAGGGTTTGGGACCCCAAGGGGTATCCCATGTGTTTAAAGGAGGGAGGACCTAGATGTGCATGGGTTCAAGGCTAAGCCCACACGCACGCTGCCGCCGCCCGCCCGTCCGGTTCGGTCTCGGGCTCGGCTCGGGCTCAGGTCACGGGTCACGGGCCACGGGCTGTGGGCTGTGGGGACTTTCTGATATTATATTTTTGGACCAGAGAACTTTGCCAGATGTACAGTTTAATCCCTGAAGTTTCTTATGTACAGTTTGGTCCCTGAAGTTTAATATTTTACAATTTGGTCCCCAGAGTTTCTGGGAAGGTGACGGAAGGCAGAAAACTTTCTGCCTTCCATTGGGACTGTTTTTTGAGGCACTAATCAGCCATTACTTGGTTGATTAACTCCTCCATTATCACCCTCATTCATGTCCATAATTCAGCCCCTCTTGATGGCCATTTACAACCATTACTTGACTGTTTTAATGCCCTCCTAATGGCCATTAACAACCATATTTTGGGCAGTTGTTTAGCCCCTCCTCCATGCTATATATTGAGCCACTTTTGGCTCAATTCGTTGGAACAAAACAGACAGAGAAATACACTGGAAAAACAGCAATATTGCACACAAAACAGTGAGCAGAAACACTGTAAACCAGTGACGAAAATCACTGACCAAACACCCTCATATACACAAGATATACACTATAGAGACACACTATATACACAGAGACAAAAGAGAAGAGTAAACAGAAACTCTTCCTTCCTATTCCATATCTTCAGCAAGTCGATTCATATTTGTTTTATTCGGCAGGCTCAACCTATTGGCTTTGTAGCGTTGAGATTAAAGTGTTGTTTTATCTTGGGAGACTATTGCCCGCTAACGTAAAAGCATATATTTGGGGCAATCTTGTCTTAAGGATATAGTGCAATCACTCGACTCAACACACAACGTTGTAACCATCCAGATTTAGTTGTTTCTTGATTTCAGGATATCAAGATTCAAGACACAACAAGCTTGCGGCAGTTCTCAACATTGGCCTTGCAAGGTTATCAAGATTCAAGACACAACACACTTGCAGCAGTTTTGAAGATTGACCATTTATTTATCCTTTCGAACACTTGTAATAGTTATTACTTTCCGTACTGCTTTATAAAGTACAACAGAGTACCGAATGTGCATTTCTACAAATTTCAATCATCATCCTCTCCAGCCCTGTGGACATGAGTAGCACCCTTAATAAAGGGGTGTCAGTTGACACTGTTTTCAGAAAATTTACCTTATATATGTTTATAAATATACTAGTATATTCCACCTAAAAAAATTATGTATATACAATAGATTGATATCACCTGAAAATTCTATGTAAATATCAATTGAGACAAAAAAGATAGGCCTAAAGACCTATATAGTCTTGGATCTAGATGAATTATAGTTTTTGACTAAATAATACATTATTTAAAATATCTAACAAGAATAATACAATAATTTTAAAATTTACAGAAATAGAATAAACGTAGATGTGAGGTAATATTTTATTAAAATATTTTAACGGAAAAAGTTAAGCCAGACGGAAGAACGAAAGTATAAAACATAACCGTGGGTAACGTTTTATAAATATTTTGTTATTGGGACTTACGACTCTTTAATTCTATTAATTACTCTGTTCTAAAGTACAAATTGTGGGTCCAAAATATTTTTCATATCTCTCATACCTTTTTCGTGTGCTTCTTTGTTACTTTTTTCTCTTTTTCTCTCTCTTTTATTTCTTTCTAACAAACTACACCAAAAATGAAACACAACGAAATAAATTCCTTATTTATGCTTATTTAAATTAGAATGTTCTTCAATTTTATCTTTTATCTTAGTAAATTGTGTAGTGAACTATAATATATATTGTTTAGCATGGGAGATTTCTCATTTTCTTTGGAATGAATCTTTTGTGCAAATTATTCTTATTGTGCAATTTTTCTAATTGTGAAATTTAGTGCTGCACTTTAATTGTGAATATTGTATACTACTATTTTTGGTGTATTTTGTTAGGAAGAAATAGAAGTGAGAGAGTGAGATCAGAAAAAGGGTAAGAAAAGAAGCAAGAACAAAGAACAAAGAACAAAGGTGTGAGACAAATGAAAATCATTTTGGACCCACAATTCATAATTTAACAGAGAGTCGTAACTTCTAACGAATTACACGTAAAATGTTGCTCACATTTATGTTTTATACTTTTGTTATTCCATCTCCGTCAACTTTTTTCGTTAAAATATTTTACTAATTACCTAAAATGTTACTCACATCTACATTTATTCTATTTCTATAAATTTTAAAAATATTATATTATTTTTGTTAATTATTTTAAATAATACATTATTTAGGTCAAAAATTCAATTATAATTTAATAGATTGCCATTACTCGTGAACCTCAGTTACCAAGTTACCTTACGGTGTGACACTTGGGTGAAAGAATATACCCGTATATATCGTGTATATTCCATATATATTTTGTATATTCCATATATATTTTGTATAGTCCTATTAAAATCTTGTACAAATATAATTATGATAGTAGTCTTATATTAGAAAATGTAGTAGTCTTGTATTAGGAAAAGACAGATTTAATTTTCCAAATTAAATTGTATATCATGTATATATACATTTTACATTAATGAAAATAATCAAGGGTGATTATTCTTTCATGGTATCAATAGTCTAGGGCAAACTTTTCCTTCTCCAAAATTTTGCTATCCTCTATTTCCCTCCACTACAATCAACAAACTACAAGCCTGCTCTACCGCTTGTGTGTTTTTGGGTTATCCGTCTAATCATCGTGGTTATAAATGTTATGATTTATCCTCTAATAAAATCATCATTAGTCGCCATGTAATTTTTGATGAAACCCAATTTCCGTTTGCTATGTTGCATAATTTCGTGTCTAATTCCTATAATTTTTTGATTATGGACTCTCACCGTATGTGATCCACCATTTGACCCGGCCCTCGCCTCGGGATCTGGACCAGCAGACACAGGCTGGTCCAGTACCCACTAGCCTAAATAGTCCTTCCCGTGCTCAATTCCAGCCAGCAGACCCACTGCCTGCTAGCCCAATTCCTGTCTTCCAACAGACCCACTGTTTGTTGACCCAAATTCCCCCTCCCAAGTCCAAGTCTGCCAGCAGGCCTACTACCCGCTGGCCCATCCAGTCACTCCATCGGTCCAGCTTCTCGGCCAGTAGGCCCATTGCCTGCTGGCCCACCTCCCAACCCGAGCCTGCACCTCCCAAACTGAGCCAATTCCAACGTCACCACACCGACCTAGGTCCGGTCCATTTCTATTCCGAGTCAAGGGCCCATTACTCATAGCTAATGGGATATTTTTAAACCAAAGCGACATTTTAATCTCAATTCTAATATCACTAAATCACCTCTACCACATAACCCCGTGTCTGTCCTTCATGACCCGAATTGGAAAATGACCATAAATGATGAATATAATGCTCTTATTGAAAATAAGACGTGAGAGTTGGTGCCCCGTCTGCCTGATGTTAATGTGATTCGTTCTATGTTGATTTTTACTCATAAAGAAAAATCTGATAGTTGTTTTGAGAGGCATAAGGCCCGTCTTGAGATGATAGCAAAATTCAACAGGTTGGCGTGGATTGTGGAGAGACATTTAGTCTGGTGATCAAACCGACAACTATTCGCATTGTTCTTAGTCTAGTTCTCTCTAAAGCTTGGCCCATTCATCAACTGGACGTGAAAAATGTGTTCTTATATGGTGATCTCAAGGAAATGGTATACATACATCAGCCCTTGAGTTTCAGGGACCCCAATCATCCTAACCATGTCTATTTGCTGAACAAGTCCTTGTATATGCTAAAACAGGCCCCTCGAGCTTGGTACAAAAGGTTTGCAGATTATGTGTCTACTATTGGATTTTCTCACAACAGGTCTAATCATTCTCTGTTCATCTATCGCCGTGGTACTTCTCTGGCATACATTCTGTTATATGTGGATTATATTATATTGATTGCCCCTTCTGATAAACTGCGCAAGTCTATCATGTCTCTTCTCAGCTTAGAATTTGCTATGAAAGACTTGGGGCCTTTGAGTTATTTTTAGGTATAATTGTAACTCGTCATGCAGGTAGTCTATTCTATCCCAGAAAAAGTATGCAACTGAGATTATTGAACGGATTGACATGTCATCTCCTACTCCGGTTGACATCAAACCGAAGCTGAGTGCTAATTCTAGCACACCTTACGAGGATCTCTCCCACTATCGCAGTCTTGCAAGGGCTCTTCAGTATCTTACATTCACGTGGACCGATATTACTTATGCAGTGCAACAGGTGTGTTTATTTATGCATGATCCGAGGGACGAACTTATGCACGCTCTCAAACTCTTTGTGTTACATTCATGGCACTCTTGATTATGGTTTGTACTTATATCCATCCTATGTATATACTCTCATATCTTATACAAATGCTGATTGGAGTGGATGTCCAGATACCAGACGTCCGACATCTGATTATTGTATGTTTTGGTGATAACTTGGTCTCTTGGTCGGCTAAATGCCAGACTACTTTATCGCGCTCCAGTGCGGAGGCCGAGTATCGAGGAATAGCCAGTGTGGTGTCTGAGTCCTGTTCGCTGCATAATCTTTTATTAGAGCTTCACTTTCCTATTCAGAAAGTTACCTTGGTCTACTGCGATAATGTTAGTGCGGTCTATCTCTTTGGGAATCCGGTCCAAAATCAACGCACTAAACATATCGAGATGGATATTCACTTTGTTCGTGAAAAGGTAGCTCGTGGACAAGTACGTGTCTTGCATGTCCCTTCACGGTATCAAACTGCTGACATCTTTATTAAGTGTCTTCCCTTAGTTCTGTTTGAAGATTTTAGGAACAGTCTCAGCGTACGACAACCGCCCTCTATGATTGCGGGGGTGTGAAAGAATATACACGTATATATCGTGTATATTCCATATATATTTTGTATAGTCCTATTAGAATTCTTATTGTAATTATGATAGTAGTCTTATATTAGAAAAAGATAGTAATCTTATATTAGAAAAATGTAGATTTAATTTCTATAATTAAATATTATATATCATATAGATATATATACCTTTTTCATTAATAAAAATAATCAATGGTGATTATTCTTTGATCTTTCGGTGGGAAAATGGATTGATGACACATGGCACAATTTGGACGGATGGTTTATAAGAGAAGGGAAGTTGAGGTGCACGAGAAAGAATCAATCAAAGAAAACACAAAGTCAATTTTAATAATACTTCAGGCTAGTCAAGAGCCAGCACAGCTGTTTTGAGAACAACAGCACAGCACACACATGATACTTTGTTGTAACTTTAATAAAAACACACATAATAAGTAATTAGTTTAACAAACAAGAACCAGAAAAGAGCCATACAAAAAACTTTTAATTTTAGGTTAAATACAACAATAACTCCTTAAATTTGTCAGTAAATTTTATATAAACACTTGAATTATGGCATGTTCTAATTGAGCTCATAAACACATGATAACGTTTTATCATTCCTATTCGATACTTTCGAAGACTTAAATTTTTGAAAAGCTTCCGTGCATGTTTTTAAACGCTCTTTATGTAAATAAATTAACTACTTAAAACATATCATTTTCTTTAATTATATGCATTAGCCTTAATCATAAAATGCTTGAGGTTTTACGGCTTGTCAAGACTAATGCATATAGTTAAAGGGAGTGACATGTTTTAAGTGGTTAAGTTATCCACATAATGGGTATTTGAACACGTGTAGAATCTTGGGTCATAAGTGTCCAATAAAAACATTTATCATGTGTTCAGACAGTCACAATATGATGTAGTTCAAATATCTAAATAAAATTTTACTCATAAATTTTTAAAGGTTATCAATGTATTCATCAATTTTAATTTCAACTGCCTACCATTTTTCCTTTAGTAGTGAAGTTAAAATCAACCACTTTTTGACCCGTCGCAGCTAATAGCCCGTGACCTAAATAGCTTTGGTATCTACCTGCCATTATTAGTTTCAACTCATTAAAAGAGCATGCATAATAATTTTGCGAAGAGTATAATTAAAGAAATTTTGTATTATGTTGATAACTTGATGCATCAAGTTTGATATAGCAATTTGGAAAATAGATTAATAACATGCTTAAATGATTAAACAGCATAAATAGTTCAAAATTATTTATCCTCAATATGCATGGAATTTCTCGAAGCGTAATTAGATTTAGTCAAAATCCAATACCGATATTGAATACCGGATAAAAAAATTCACTTGACCAATCGTTTTTTGACACCTTATGTCGGATTTTGTTGTCTTCTTGCATTTGGCTAATGTACATATATCCTTCTAGTAACTAACCATTTGCTGTAAAAAAATGTTGGAATTAGAGTTGCATAATTCTTTGGTGTATCTCTTTAATATTTCTTTGTACTATGTGTGTTATAAATTTACATAATTCCATTCATTAAGATTCTACACAATAAGAGTATTTAAAAGATGTAGACGTAACTTCTTTAACATGAAATGTTGATAATATTATTGATTTTTTTTAATAGATTCCATTTGTAGTTTCTAGACTCAAACATCATTATGTTGGCGTTTCACAATATTTGGTTGAAGTTGAAAAATTACTTGAAATTAAAATTTAAAAGAGAGTAGTTAATTGGAAGTTGAAATTGTGATTACCGAGTGGTGTAAGAGGATAGGTGAGACCTCTCCAACCTAATTAACTAGAGATTTCAGGTTCGAATTCTGATAATAGAAAAATACTCAGTAGGGAACACTTCTTCCTTTAATAGGTTTTATGTATGTAGCACGAACCTGAATTAATCAGACCATTGTATATTGGATAACATATGATTATACCAACAAAAAGTTAAATTGTGTTTGAACATGAATTTCACTTTTTACTCCGGTAGATCATAGAAATCTCTAATAATCACCTCCTCGCACACCTAAATCCTAATTTCCACACATAAGTTGGTTTTTAGTTTCTTCTCTATTTGGACTTTATTATGTCCATATATAAAAAGCTAGTGAACATATTTAATATCTCAAACTAACTTTATTAGGAAACATGTGAACATACCAACATCACAACTCTCTTTTCTCCATGTATAAAGTTAAAGCAATGAAACCCCTTCCCTATAAATTTCAATAACTTTCAAGAAACTATAGCCTCTCCTTTATACATATTTTTGCATGGCCTAACCATTTTTTAACTCAAAAGAAAAATACAAAAATCTCCACTATTTTCTTATCAAAATTCACCAATGTGGGAGTGGAAATGGAGGTGAATAGTGGAGAAAATACTACTAATTGGGTACCAATTATGAAGAAATTACATATGAATGTTTTTGGAGAGAAGATGAAAAAATTTCCAAAATTAATATGTAGGACAATTTGGAGAGTTGGGAAAGAAGATCCAAGAAGGGTAATTCACTCAATCAAAGTTGGATTATCATTGACATTGGTTTCATTGTTATATTTGATGGAGCCATTGTTCAAAGGCTTTGGAAGTAGTGCTATTTGGGCTGTCATGACTGTGGTTGTTGTTCTTGAATTCACTGCAGGTAACAACGTTTTTATACTATCAGTGTAGTTTAACATGTTATCAAGTAAGTTTATCGACCCGTCCCAAAAGTCTAAGACTAAGTTTTCGAATAAGACATGCATGCATGTTCAAATTTTTACTGAGCACGATTGTGCATGTCCGAATGCAAACTTGAACTGAACTGATATCGTGCCTGAATGCTATATTGAAATCAATGTCGTATGCACGATTTTTAGTAAGCATCAGCATCAGCATATTTTAAAAAGTTAATAGATTAACAAATCACTATAATAACAAGCGGTGACATTTTTTTATATTTATATTCAATATTTTAATTTTTGTTTATTATCTATGTATGCATATCTAGTAAAAAAACGACTGAAGTAGTGTCTGGTGGCAGGGGACGAAGCCTCACATGCCCCACTAGGGACTATAGACCCCAACAAAAAAAAAATTACTATTACTATATTAACAATTGCCAAAAAGTCCCCACCCACAAAAAACATTAGCCCTCAACCTTTTGCTACTCTTAAATTATCCAAGCCCAATAAGACACGAAATCTATCATTTGGTTTACACGCTTCTTACCCTAGCATTAACTTTGTCAGTTGCTACTGCAAGTGTAGAGAGAGCCTTTTCTGCTATGAGCATCATCAAAGATTGACTGCGAAATCGAATATCGGACGGTTGGCTTAATGATTTATTAGTACCTTATATTGAGAACAAAATTTTGTATGAGATCAGTAACAAAACCGTTATGCAACGGTGTCAGACTATGAAATATCGTCGAGAAAAATTGTGATTATATTTTCATTATTCTTGAACGATTTGTATTTATGTTATTTAGAATTTAAATTATTACCTACTTTTTAAAATTTATATAATACGGTGTTGGGAGATTTAACTGTTTTGGCCATTATAGGAGGAGTAATTCAGCCAAAATAAATGGCTGAATTGAGAGCTTGGACGTTTCTGCTTTGACTGTCGAAATTCCAACTTTCTCGAAAACTTCGGGGACCAAACTCGTACATCTTGAAACTTCGGGGACCAAACCGTACATCCGAAAGAATTCTCGGTCCAAATCGCACATCCGAAACTTCGGGATCAAACCGTACTTCTGGCAAAGTTTTCTGGCCCAAAAAGATAATATCAGAAGGCCCACAGCCCGTGGCCCGTGACCCGTGACCCGTGACCCGTGACCCGTGACCCGTGACCCGTGACCCGTGAACCCGGAACCGGAACCGGACGGGCGGGCGGCGGCGGCGCGCGTGTGGTCTTTACTTGAACCGAAGCACATCTAGGTCCTCCCTCCTTTAAACACATGGGATACCCCTTGGGGTCCCAAACCCCAAACCAATTTCAAGTATTATATACACAACAATTCTTTCTTCCTCTACCGATGAGCCGGATTCTCCAACATACGTTACACTAGTGTTTAAGCCGTTAAAGTTGGTCCGCAACTCGGAAAAAATTGGTTGGCTTCATCCCTGTGGTGGCACTGCTTGGGGCAAGGTATATCTGCCCCTGACTGAAATCGACAATTGCTCCCTTGATGGCTAGTTAACTAACGATCATTTGCAACACCTTCAGTCACCATACAAAATGATTTGATTGTGCAAATATATTTTTACATATTGTTAGTACATAGAATTTAAATTTTGTGTATTTTTCTATTGTTTTCAATGATAGGGGCAACATTGTGTAAAGGGCTAAATAGAGGATTGGGAACAGTGTTAGCAGGATCATTGGCATTCTTGATTGAATATGTTGCCACAAAAACTGGCCACATATTTCGAGCTATATTCATTGGAGCAGCACTATTTTTTATTGGTATGATTCATTTAATGTACAAAATTTAGTTGATGCAAATGGAGAATTCTTTTAGAAATAAAAAAAAAGTACTTCACTTTGTTGAAATATTTCAGAGAGTGAATATTTCTATTTATTTAATTACGTTCTTAAGACGCTCTGCACGTGTGAGTTAAACTCCTTTTCACGGTTTAAGTAAGTAAAATAAATTCTTTAAAATTGTGGTGACGCAAGACTTGAATATATGACCTTTTGTCTGTTTTAATTTCATATTGGACCGTATGATAATCTCATATGAAAGCTATAGGGAAATCTCTTAATATTTGTTCTGGCTGATTTTATTTATTTATTTGATATCCTATATGACAGGTGCTATAGCGACGTACATGAGATTTTTCCCTTACATAAAGAAAAACTACGACTATGGTGTGGTGATATTTCTCCTAACTTTTAACTTGATCACGATTTCGAGTTATCGTGTTGATAACGTGTTAAAAATCGCGCACGAGAGATTCTATACCATAGCTATTGGTTGTGGTATATGTCTCCTCATGAGCCTATTGATATTTCCAAATTGGTCAGGAGAAGACCTCCATAATTTCACTGCTGCTAAGTTTGAAGGCTTAGCAAAATCCATTGAAGGTATGGAAAAATATTAGCATAATGTATTTTCATTTTAAGAATATTATTCTTTTATGTACCTATTTTTTTTTTTTCATGAAGTTACTATTAGTGTATTTTAAACTTTAGAGAGAAATAAGCTGATTTTGAGAAGCACTAACAGTTTGTTTTTGGCTAAATTATTTGAGAAATATCTTTGTTAGTGATTTGTGTTTGATCAATTTTTAAAAATTGTTTCTAAATGTCAAATTAAAAAAAGAGGAAGTTACTACTAATTAATTTGGTAAAGATAAACTTTTTATATGGTTAATCTTATCCCAAAAATCAAAAAGTTTTTTTTTTTTTTAGAGAAACTACTTTTCCATCTTCAATAGCTTATGCTAATACTGAAAAACACTTATTTTTTCATCAAAAGTTTATTCAAACACATTTGTTCTTCATTTTTAAAAAAAATATGCACTTTTAGAATTTTAGAAGCTAGCTTGGCGGAGATTGTCTGTCTTATTTTCCACATTACTAATTCTACTTATTATAGGCAGTTACGTATAGTCATCTTTTACGTGATCTAATCGGACAATTTTTTTTTTTTTACACTATTTAGTGGTTAGAAGTTAAATGCTTCATAAAATTCATCTCATATTCTATACTAGCAATTGCTATATTATAAGTCACATAAACAATGTCTTATTTGATCATGACTAATTATTCTTCCTTTTTGTTTCTTCTGTGAAATGAAAAATCTATAGTATATATATAGAGTTTTATTTGATGCTACACAATTCATTTATATATAGCATATTAATGAATACTTTCAATTTAACTATATATGCAGCTTGTGTTAATGAGTATTTCACTGATGAGGAACAACAAAAAGGCAGAGAAAATTCTTCAGATTTGGAGGATCCTATTTACAATGGTTACAAGACTGTTTTGGATTCCAAATCATTTGATGAGACCCTGGTAAGTACTTGAATTTTCTCATTATAAACAGTGATTAACTCGAGAAAAAAAACTCCTATTTCTGTATACAATGAGAAACACCCTTTTAATAAAATATTTTTAAAAAGATAACTATGTGTATATATAACATACTAAAACTCAATTGAAACTAATACAAAGTATATCGATTTAAAACTATAGTATTAGGGGTGTGTTCGGTAGGAAGGAAATTTTATTGGAAATAATTTTCCAGGAAAATAAGTGAGTTTCTTACCTCCTTTGTCCAATTTATGTGATACAATTTTTATTTTAGTACGTTCCAAAAAGAATGATACATTTCCTTATTTTATAACAATTTAAATTTAACCTTTATCTTTTACACTTAACGAGATGATCTATAACCACACGAATATTTTTGACTTGTTTTAGATCACAAAATTCAAAAGTCTTTCTTTATTTCTTAAACTCCGTGTTGAGTCAAACTATATCACATAAATTGAGATGAAGGAAATATTAATTTTTTTGTGTTCGATACGTAAGCGATAAATATTAACATATCCAAGAACATCCACAGATATAGACCCAGGCGCACATACTAGCCGAGTGTTGATAAACTATATCAAACTTCAGTTATTTTTTTTTAATCACCTTAGATGAATCTTTTTCATTATATGAAGCTATTCAAATCATGAAGTTTTTTGCGTATGTCACCGCCTGTATAACCAAAACTAAAGTGACTTAGCTACTGATAATAAGGCTGAACTAAGTCGTATAAAATTTTGCATATGCCACTGCCTCTCCACTGATAAGAAGCCGAACTAAATTGTATAAAATTTTGCGTACGCCACTGTTTATATATATGACCAAAATTAAAGAATAAAATTTTGATTGGAGCAGGCATTATATGCAAGTTGGGAGCCAAGGCACTCAAGACATTGTTACAGGTTCCCATGGCAGCAATACGTTAAATTGGGGAACGTTCTTCGCCATTTTGGATACACAATTGTAGCTCTTCATGGTTGTCTTCAAACTGAAATTCAGGTATGATTTTTATCTTTCTCTAGTGTTTCAATTGTTTTTTCTTAATAATTAACCTTAATAACCGTCTATTCAATTGCTTAAACTAAAAATAGCATGCGAATATTATGATATATGTATAATTTATATATATAATTATGTATAACCAGTGTATATCTATGTATACCGGGTATGAAAAGTAAACCAACCAGCTATTTTGGTAAAGATCTCTTTTTAAAAAAAAAAATCAGTTGTTTGGCCCTATTATATTTTTATCTTTCTTGTTCTTTTATGTTGTGAGGGGGAGTTTATGGCCTAGGGTGTGTTTGGTACAAAGGAAAAGTTTTCCTAGAAAATAAGTAAATTTATTGCAAGTAAACGACAAATATTATTCAAGAGTATTTACAGATTATCTAATCAAACACTATGGGTGTTTGGGGAATAAGTGTAAAATGACATTTATATATGAAACTTGTTTTTTCTACTTTTACTAGGGAAGTCATTTCTTTGACATTTTATGATAATTGTTTTTTTACAGAAAATATATTTTTTTTGACCAACCAAACATGAAAAACTTTAAAATTATTTTCTGAAAAAAAATAATCTTCCGTACAAACAAACCCGCCCTACTTTCATTCCTAGAAATTAGAATCTTGAATACTTGAATTATAAGTAGCCAGTTTCTTGCAGGTCTGTTGTAGTTAGATGACAATGGATATAATGAAGTTTGCTGATTATTTAAGTTACATATATTGACTGTCAAAGTTATTCTAACTTTAACGTATGGCATACAGTTAACATTTTTATCCTGTTACATATTAACGCTTATCCTGCATACTTACATATAATTATCTCATAAGTGATTTAATTGCGTAAATATTTTTTATTCAGACTCCTCGATCAGTTCGAGTAATGTTCAAAGATCCTTGCATAAGACTAGCTGGAGAAGTAACAAAAGCTCTAAAGGAATTAGGAGATAGCATAAGATATCGTAGACAATGTTCACCAGAAATTCTATCTGATCACCTTCATGAAGCCTTACAAGACCTCAACAATGCCATAAAATCCCAACCAAAACTCTTCATTGGCTCCAAAAACAACACCAACAAGCTAACCCTAGCAACCGTTGTTTCTAAAGGACAGTCTGGTGCACTGAACTCCCGTAAAGTTTCTTTATCGAGCGTGAAGACTGACACGTCTGCGCTGCTTGAGTGGAAATCCAAATTAATAGGTAGGGAAAATTCAAAAGAGAATTATGAGAGGAAATCTTTGAGGCCAACATTGAGCAAGATTGCTATAACAAGTCTTGAATTTTCAGAGGCATTACCATTTGCTGCATTTGCTTCTTTGCTAGTGGAAATTGTGGCAAGGCTTGATCTTGTTATTGAGGAAGTTGAAGAATTGGGAAGAATTGCTCATTTCAAAGAGTATAATCAAGATGATGATCATGTGGTTAATGTGAAATTGGATGAGAAACATACCATGCCTATGCAAAATGAATTGCCAACTCATGCAGGAGACTAATTGACATAATTAGGGGGGAACTTATAAAGTTTGATGGTTGACCTATTGATTAGAGAAATTTACTAATTAAGGGACTTATGTAATTGATGACTATTTTTCCTTTATTTTGGTTGAAATGATATTAAGGAAGAAAGAAAAAAGAAATATAGATTTACTCTTTCCTTCAATTCAAATAAATTCATGTAATTTACAAATGACTACGACCATGTGAAATGTATATAGAACTGTTTCATCTTAAAACATTAGTTATAATAAGCAATTGACTAAAAAAACTAATCAGAACTGCTTTATTTAAAAAGAAAAACAAACCATTTTTAAAATTAAGTACAAAGTAACCCTAGCAACAATTACCGCTAAAAGACAGGCTGGTACACTAAATCTCCCTTAGGATTTTCTTACCGAGCATAGTGACTGACACGTCCATGTTGCTCGAATGGAAATCCAAAAGGGGTAGTGAAAATTTAAAAGCAATTCATGTTACGCTAAAATATAGTTCGGTGTACTAAACTCTCGTAGAGTTACCTTATCGAGTGTACAGACCGACAGTCCGCGTTGCTTGAATGGAAATGTCACGACCCAACCTTGAGGGCCGCGAGGGGCACCCGGACCTCACCTGCCGGGTACCACTAAACATACTAGTATCAACATCTAATCATAATTAATCACGACCACTAGGGCCGTCACCCAGTACCATGCTGCCATAGAAACTATACACTGGAAAGTAACTATGCAAAATCTTAACCAGAAATTCCAACTTACATATATATATACATACCAAGGCCGACAAGGCCATATATGACTACCACACACAGGACATTCGTCTACAAGCCTCTAACGAGTACGTGACATCAAAAGGTCAGGACAGGGCCTCGCCATACCCATATGTACATGCAAAACTAATATACCGTACCGAGATTAGACCGACACTCTGAAACAAGGGGAGTGCTCCACAATCCGCTAAGTCAGCAACCTACTAACGTGGATCATCTCCTTGCCTACGTGAACCTGCGGGCATGAAACACAGCGTCCCCGAAAAAAGGACGTCAGTACGACTGATGTACTGAGTATGTCAGGCACAAGAATTATCATAACAGAGATATATAATAATCTGAAATAGAAACAATCGACAAAATTAGCTGATAGCAACAAATGTATTGACGAAACGATCGATAAAACAAGTACCGATAGAAATAGCCGACAACACCAACAGCCGACAGAAATGGCTGACCCGTAGTAAATGCCTCTGAGGGCCCTAGTACATATTCCTAATGTCATGCACAATGCAAATGCGGTATACATATAAATATTGGCCTCATCGGGCATCTTCCTTCCCATAACAACCTCTGTGGGCATCATATTATATCGGCCTCTGTGAGCATCATATCATATTGGCCTCTGTGGGCATCTTCCTTTTTTCGTGATATCTGTACCAGCTACAGGTGGTGTTGCGTATATAACGCCATTCCCTTTTTCCATCCCCTACATATATATAATGCGTACCATATAGTAGTGTATATAACACATGTGGGTCCAGGGTAATACATGAATATAATGCAAATGCATGAATGACAATAAAACATTCTGAACTTATCGGGTGACATAATATCTTGTACATTCGGCTAACATTGGGAATATTAACATCTTTCTCATATACCTCAATAAGGATTTAGGAACATATTTAGACATGCTTTTAACATATGAATCAATAACAGGAATATCCTAAACTACTAAGAGTAGAACAATTTATGGAACATTATTACGTTTACGTTTCGTTACATGGAACATGCCAAAAGAAGAAATGATTTGCCTTAACATACTTCGATTCCACTTAATTATCTGAGTCAAGTGTGTTGCTAACAATATCCGAAAGCATAAAAATGGATTTCAACTGGAATTTAAATGGTTGTAATGAAATTGACAGGAACCATTATGAACAATGAGTGAGCTCCCATTAATTTTCAAATGAACATTGCTATGTTGATGTCTATACTTTCCATGAATGGCTACTTATGATTAGCGAAGGGGTTGTATCTATGTATTTACTTAAAATGAAATAGGTTGTTGCATGCAAAGGTCTTAGGGGACTCTATTTAATGAACCACGATTTTCCCCATGTCACCTGTCAACCCCAAATGCCGCCACCACTTGGTCACCTCACTTTAGTTACTTAGGTGGCTCTTTTAAATGCTACACGCAATTATTCCCACTAATCTTGTCCCCCCACTAAAATTATTAATTAGCCGATCCTCGTTGTCAATTAGCCGATCATAGTCGTCCCACACTATAATGTATCTGTTAGCCAATCGTTGTTGTCCCACTTGGTAAATCCTAAATTAGTTTGGGATCGCATCCTTTTATATACTAATCTTCTTTATTTGCATACGTCTAGATGCTTAACCCATTGCTCGAAAGTACGGGGTGTTATAGGAAATCCCAAAGGGGTAGTGAAAATTCAAAAACAATTGTTACTGCTAAAAGATAGTCTGATACACTAAGCTTCGACAATAGGGTTTCTGTATCGAGTGTGAAGATGGACACGTCCGTGCTGCTCGAGTGAAAATCCAAATTAATGGGTAGGGAAAATTCAAAAGAGAATTATGAGAGGAAATCATTGAGGCCAACATTGAGCAAAATTGCTATAACAAGTCTTGAATTTTCAGAGGCAATTGCCATTTGCTTCTTTGCTAGTGGAGATTGTGGCAAGGCTTGATCTTGTTATTGAGGAAGTTGAAGAATTGGGAAGAATTACTCATTTCAAAGAGTATAATCAAGATGATGATCATGTTGTGAATTTTGATGAGAAACCTGCTATGCCTTTGCAAAATGAATTGCCAACTCATGCAGGAGACTAATTTACATAATTAGGAAAAAAATATAATTTCATGGCTGATCTATTGATTAGAGAAATGTACTAATTAAGAGACTTGTGTAATTGATGACTATTTTTCCTTATTTTTGTTTGAAATCATATAAAGGGAAAAAAAAAAAGAGATCTACTTTTCCTCTTCAATTCAAATAGATTCATGTAATTTCGAGACGACGACAACCATACGAAATGTATAAAGAACTATTCATCTTAAAACACTTATAATAATTGTATAAGCAATTGACTAAAAATTGAATCTGCATTGCTTTATATAAAAGGAAAAACAAGTCAGGAATTGAGTAGAAATTAAATTAACCCTAGCAATCGTTAGCATTAAAAGACAATCCAGTGCACTAAATCCCCGTAAGGTTTTCTTATCGAGAGATAAGACCGCAAAGTCCGGGTTTCTTGAATGAAAATCCAAAAGGGGTAGTGTAATTCAAAAATAATTGTTACTAATAAAAGACGGTCTGACACTAAACTCCCACCATGTTTCGTTATCGAGCGTGAAGACCGACATGTCCGTCGCTGCTCGAGTGGAAATCCAAATTAAGGGGTAGTACTCATGAAAATTCCAAAGAGAATAATGAGAGGAAATCATTGAGGCTAACATTGAGCAATATTGCTATAACAAGTATTGAATTTTCAGAGGCATTGTCATTTGCTGCATTTGCTTCTTTGCTAGTGGAAATTGTGGCAAGGCTTGATCTTGTTATTGAAGAAGTTGAAGAATTGATCATTTCAAAGAGTATAATCAAGATGATGATCATGTTGTTAATGTGAAATTGGATTAGAAACATACCATGCCTATGCAAAATGAATTGCCAACTCATGCAGGAGATTAATTGACATAATTAGGGGGGAATTTATAAAGTTTGATGGTTGGCCTATTGATTAGAGAAATTCACTAATTAAGATATTTATGTAATTGATGACTATTTCCCCTTATTTTGGTTGAAATGATATTAAGGAAGAAAAAAAAGGAGATTTACTCTTTCCTTCAATTCAAATAGATTCATGTAATTTCCAAATGACGGCGACCATGTGAAATGTATATTGAACTGGTTCATCTTAAAAAGTTTATTATAATAAGCAATTGACTAAAAACTAATAAGAACCGCTTCACTTAAAAGGAAAAATGAAACAGTCTTTATCAATTTTCTCTTCTCAAACCTAGTCATTCAGACATCCCGCGATTTACTGATAGTAGTGTTGAGGGACCGAAACTATTATCTTCAGAAATAGTCTGGCGTAAGCCGGGAAGCTGGATATAAAAAAAAACAATCTTCAAAATTGAGTAGAAAGTAACTCTAGCAACAATTACTGCTAAAAGACAGGCATAGTAGCCGACACATCCACGTTGCTAGAATGGAAATCCAAAAGAGAGTGAAAGTTTAAAAGCAATTGTTACGCTAAAATATAATCGGTGTACTAAATTCTCACAAAGTTTTCTTATCGAGTGTGAAGACAGACACGTCCGTGTTGCTTGAATGGTAATCCAAAAGGGGTAGTAAAAATTCAAAAGCAATTGTTACCACTAAAAGATAGTCTAGTACAACAAGCTTCCTGAATAGGATTTTTTTATCGAGTGTGAAGACGGACACGTCCCCATTGCTCGAGTGGAACCCAAATTAATGGGTAGGGAAATTCAAAAGAGAATTATTATATATGAGAGGAAATCATTGAGGCCAACATTGAGCAAGATTGCTACAACAAGTCTTGAATTTTCAGAGGCATTGCCATTTGCTTCTTTGCTAGTGGAAATTGTGGCAAGGCATCTTGTTATTGAGGAAGTTAAAGAATTGGGAAGAATTGCTCATTTCAAAGAGTATAATCAAGATGATGATCATGTGGTTATCAATTTTGATGAGAAACTTACCACGCCTTTACAAAATGAATTGGCAACTCATGTTTGATAGACAAAAAAGAAAAAGTAGTGGGAAGAAAATATAATTGAAGTTTTATGGTTTATCTATTGACTAGAGAAACTTACGAGTACCATGGTTAGGTGATTTACTGAAGTAGAAATATATATTAATTTGTCATACAAGTAATTTTTTACCTCAATAAACTCAAACTTATAGTGAAAGATAAACCCTTTAGAAAGATAATCTAAATGGAGAACCTTGATTAAGAAAAGAAGATTTTATGGTAATATCAATATCAGGAATTATTACTTGCCAAGCATAGCTAACAAAAATGACCATTTTTTTTTTAAAAAAAAGGGCCCAACCAGGTTCGAACTGGTGACCTCTTGATCTGCAGTCAAATGCTCTACCACTGAGCTATGGACCCTTTCATTTTGTTGCTTTGCAAGAATTTTATTTCAAAACTTCTTAAGGTTTTAGAGGTCAAGAATGCTTTATATGGTAATTTGCTCTCTATGCAATTCATTACTTGGTTAATTTTCAATTGACCACTTGCTTAATTTTGAGAAGTTAAAGAAAAATTACCCTTTACAGTAGAACAAACTTTTTCTTTTACTAGAATTTGTCCTTTGAATTTATTTTGAAGAAATTATATCCAAGCTAGTGCATACAAGTTTGATATGATAACTTAAAAAGAAGAAGCAATAATCAGTTATAATCAATTAAATTACACTGATATTGTATATATAAATTACACGACTAATATATATATAAAAGTAGACTATGTATGTTTTTGATAATGACTGGGTGTAAACTAGTAAGAGTGTACTTTGTCTAATTTATAATCAAGGATGGATTCAAGATTTAAATACCACGTAAATCTTTTTTTTTTTTGTTGACGAAGGAACCCGCAGCCGTTACTCTCTCGAGTGCGCACAGGGTAAACCCCGGACTGACGCAATAGCCTGCAAACCACGCCAGCCGTTTAACCACACTTGGCAAGCCATGTGTGACAGGCTCAACCAAGAAGGTTTATGCAGGGGATCGAACTCGTGACCTTGCGATCCCGCGCTCTACTGCTACACCAATTTGGCTACATGATAAGTTCATAGAAAATAGTTAAATATTTGAACTAGGGATCTCCATATTATTAATTGTTCATGTGTACCTCAATCATTTAATCATCCTCTTGGGGACAGCAAAAGTTAATTCCTTAGCTTATTGAAGAGGGCAGTGGCAAATATAGACTTGGCAATTTCATTGTCAAAGCACCGTAAAGAAAGTGATGGATCAATTGTTTGGTTCATGATCTTAGTTAATTTTATTCATCTATTTACTTGCAACATGGCCTGCCTGTCCAAAAATTGAAAAGATCATCTAATACTTTCAAGTCAAAGTTTTGTATTTAGGTTGTGAAAGTATGTGGGCTTCTATTCTTGGATTTTCCGTTAGGTCAACAGATAAGACAAATAAATAGTGTTAGGTATAATTGTACAACATATAATTTACATACTTCTTCAAGAATTTTCACCGGAGTGTCCTTTTAAACGATTGGTGTTAAATTTCAGTTCCCATTTTTTAAAGTTTTGCAGATATACATCATTCCTCAATACTCCTTCTTCTCCATCTTTTTCATACATGATATAAAAAATCAAAATATCTTATATAGAAAATCGAAGACTCATATGTGATATAGAAAATAGAAAATAGAAAATCGATGTGTGACAACTTAACACCTTCGCCACATCCAAGCCTGTCAAGTAGAGCGTAGCGACATATGGAAGTACTCTAACATTGAATAAATCGTAATTAGGATGAATCTTACATTGATATTACGTAAAAAGATGGACCTTCCCTACTAGAAAATGCGAATGTCCGACGAGATGCAATTGGATCACTCTTAAGAGATTGAGTATAATATTTGTCTAATATTAAGCTTAACTCATCCCAAAAGTTAGTTGAAATGCAATTTTTATTGTATTGAGTTGTATAAGATACTTCATCTAGGCTAAAAGCAAAATTAACACCTCATGTATCTCTTATCCTAGCCCCTTGAAAAAAATTAAAGTATATAAAAGAATCTAAGGAGTTTAGTTTCCCCTAATTGAGACAAATATATATTAGATAGTTGACATTAGTGAGAATATATGCTCAAATTTTCAACTTAAAAATCAAACAAATATGCTCTTGTTATGAAATAATAATAAAGCTAGAACAAGAATATTGTTGAGAAAGAGAGAAGAGAGGAGAGTTCTTATTTCTCTTGAGGGATCAAATACAATGAGAGGAACATCTCTATTTATAGGGTCTAAGTAGCTTGGTATCAAATTCACTAACTCTAACTTTCCTTGTAGAGATAGACATTCATAATAATAAATAATATTTATAACACTCCCCCTTGAATGTCTATTTGGTAGATAATATGCCTCATTAAAATCTTACTAGAAAAACCTAGTGGAAAAAATTCTAGTGAAGGAAAAAGAGTACACATTTATAATTGAAAGATAGAATAATTTCCCTTGGGGATTCCTTTCATTATTCACAATATATATAGCTGTACAAAGGTTGATTCCTAATATGGTACGAATCCTAACTTACCTTACAAAGGTTGATTCCTAATACAATTAGAATCCTAAGTTACCTTAAATATACATCTATCATAATTACAAAATATACAGAGAATATTCGGAGAATATTCGCTAATACTCCCCCTCAGACGGAGCGGGAGGAGGCCGAACGCTAAGGCTGGATCGGAAGTCGGTGAAGAGCTGTCGCGGTAGTCCCTTTGTGAAGATGTCTGCATACTAATAAGAGGAAGGCACGTGTAAAATTTTGACCTGACCACGGGCAACCTTCTCTCGCACAAAGTGGATATCCATCTCAATATGCTTAGTCCGCTGATGTTGGACCGGATTATGAGACATATAGATGGCGATATGTTGTCACAATAGACTATAGACGCCTTGCGGAGTGGACACTCGGAGCTCTAAAAGAAGATTTCGGAGCCAACGGATCTCGGCAACTACATTAGCAACACCGCGATATTCTCGCTTCAAACTCGAACGGGATAGTGTGGCCCCTCTTGGCGGACCATGAGATAAGATTATCCCCAAGAAATACACGGTACCACGAGGTGGAGCGACGTGTGTCCGGGCATCCCGCCCAATCCGCATCCGTGTAGGCAAGTAACTTGGTTGGGGCGAGAGGGGTATAAGTGTAATCCAAAGTCTAGTGTGCCCTTAACGTATCCGATAATACGTTTGAGGGCGGCAAAATGGGACTCTCGGGGGTCGTGCATGAACAGTACACACCGTGAACGGCATATGTAATATCGTGCCTAGTGAATGTAAGATCGAAGAGCACCCGCTAGACTCCGATATAGAGTGGGATCGAAACGGCGCACCGTCATTGGCACTAAGCTTGGATTTGGAGTCCACCGGAGTTGGCATAATTTTACAATTTGCCATCTTGGCCCCGTACACTATCTCTTCTCGCATACTTACGCCGACATAAGAACATAGTGGCTGCATCTAGTTACCGATATACCCAAAAAATAACTTAGCTTGCCCAAGTCGGTCATAGCAAATTCGCTTTTGAGTAGAGCAATGATTTCATTCTTCAAACCGTCGATGAGGCGGAAGAACAATGTCATCGACATATAATAGCAAATATGCGAGGTCTTGCTACCTCGGTGAAAAGTGAAGAGAGAGTTATCACACTCGCTACATACAAAACCAATCTGCAAAAGATACACTGCAAAACGATCATACCAAGCGCGGGTGCTGTTTCGGTCCATACAATGACTTTCTTCGAGACGACACACAAATCCGCGGAGTCGCTTGATGAACAAAGCCGGGAGGTCGATGCATGTACACGGTCTCTTTCAAATCCCCATGAAGGAATGCATTCTTGACATCAAGCCGATGAATTGGCCAATGCATGCCCATAGCAATACCGAGAACAATCCGAATAGTGGCCGGTTTAACAACCGGATCCGAATGTCTCACCACAATCAATACCCTCCCGCGATTAGTGCCATTGGCGACTAGTCTTGCCTTATACCTCTCTAAGTCACCACCGTCTCGAACTTGTGCCGAAATAGCCACATACACCGGATAATATTCACACCTTCGGGTCTAGGTACCAAATCCCAAGTGTTCGCTTGGTTAAAGCGTTAAATTCCTCGCACATGGCGCATTCCAATTTGGGTCCGCTTTTGCTAGTTTTGGATTTTGTGGAATGGGTGATAAGGTTTGTGTGGAGAGATTGAAGTGAACCTTGGGTTTGAAGATCCCGTGTTGTGCACGAGTCTCCATACGACGAGACGGCGGTGGCGGTGGATCGGGCCGGGAGGTTGTCGGTCCACCGGTTCTGGACCGCGGCGCGAGTCACTGGACCGGTTTCGGTGACTCGACCGGGGTTGTAGGGGTGAGCAGGGGAGCTGTTGGGGTGGTGCCGACAAAGGGCGAGACCGTCGAACAGGTGGGGCTGCTTGTTGATATAGATTTTGGATGATCGGGGACAGACTTGGTTCATCGAGAAAGATGTAATCGGTGGTCTGAAATTTCCGGAGATTTGAAAAAGGAAAGGTTGTCTCATCAAAGGTGACGTGACGGGAGACGATGATTTTGCAAGTAGCAATGTCATAGCACAAGTAGCCCCGATGATTAGGAGATAGACCAAGGAAGACACATGGCAGAGTGCGAGGTGCAAGTTTGTGAGGTGCAAATGGAGGCCATGTTGGGGTAGCATAAGCATCCAAAAATACGTAGGTGATCATATGATGGTAGCCTACGGTATAAGATTTCGGTAGGGGTCTTGTTTTGGAGTGTGCTAGTTGGTAAAATATTAAGAAGGGATTCTACCATTTTGACAAAGATAGACCCAAAAAGGCGGTGGTAGGCATGCATGAAACAGTAAGTGTGCGAACCATGTTATTGATGGTACGTATAATTCTTTCAGCCTTTCCGTTTTGGGAAGAAGTATAGGGACAAGAAAAACGGAAAACCATACCTTGTTTAGAACAGAAATTGTGAAATGTCGAGTTATTAAATTCACGTCCATTATCACATTGGAATGATTTGATAGATTTTTCAAATTGTGTTTTAATGAAGTTGTGAAACTCGAGGAATTTTGTAAAAACTTCGATTTGAATTTCAAAAGTAAATCCGGACAAAATGTGAAAAATCATCCAAGAATACTAGATAGAATTTATGACCCAAAGAGCTAACAATCGGAGATGTCCACAAATCGAAGCATGAACAATATCAAAGGGAGAAAAAGTAACACTGTTTTGATGACATAAATGGAAGACGAGTATGTTTGCCTAGTGGACAAGAAAAACAGTGTTGGGCAATTTTTCCATTATTACATTTAATACGCTTAGAAGTCCTAAGAAAAGTAAAAACTGGGTCTCCGGGGTGTCCGAGTCTGTTGTGCCAAGTGGAGGGAGAGATTGCCGCAAGGGATAGAGGTGCTTGCGGCCGACAAATGGAAGATTGAGTGAATGGGTAGAGGTCTCCCACACTATTGTGGCGTGTAAGAATTTTCCCCGTATTGAGTTCTTTCACAGAAAAACCAAAATGGTCAAATTCGACAAACACAGAATTATTGCTAGTGAATTTTCTAACGAGATTAAGTTTTTAATGATGTTAGGTGTGTATAGGACGTGGTTTAGGGAGAAAGGCGGGTGTGTATGTTTGGTGTGTGTGTTACCGTAACCTTCAATTGGAATGCGATGACCATTGCCGACAAGTAATAAATTGAGGACACTTTAACCGACGTAGTTGAGATAGGTTACCCGACGACCGGGTGAGGTGAGATGTGGCTCCGTGTCCATGTACCAATTGTCGTCGGGCTGTTGAAGGTTCACGGTGGTGTAGGCCTGGCCCAAATCGGTCGGGGACAGGCCGCCGGGCTGCTGCTGCTTCTGCAGTTGCCGCTGCTTCTTTATTCTTTGCTTCTTCTTCTTCTGCTGCTGCTTCTTGCAGATGCTTTGCTTCTGGTCTTTGTCTTTGCTTCTTCTGCTGCAGTGCTTCTGGTGCTTGGTGCTGGTCTGCTGCTGCTGCTTTGCCGGCGATTCTTCTTTATTCTTCTTCTTCTGCGGCGCGAGCTTCTTCTTCTTCTTCTTGGTGGACCGCAACCAGTGGTGCTGCTGCTGTCTTGGACATGCTTTGTGATGGCCGGTTGCTTCCGGCCGCAGTGTTGCCATCCCGTCAACGGCTAACGCCTTTGTTGATTATGTTCCTCTTGTTTAGCACGTCTAGTTTCTTCCAACAATAGTTGTGAACGTGCCTTGTTGAAACTTGGGAGAGGGTCGGCTTGTTGAATCATTGTTGCAAGTGTGTCATATTCACCTTTCGGTAAACCCGCAACAAGTTGAAGCACCATCTTGGTTTCTGAAACAGAAGTCCCGACGTTGGATAGTTGATCGGTTATGAGTTTCAGTTGCTTACAATATTCGGACATGTTGTTAAAATTCTCGAGGCGGGTATTGTTGAATTGCTCTTCCAAATACACAAATATTTTTTATTGTCCCGAAAGATTTCTTCTAGCCGGACCCAAAGTTCACGTGCCGTAGCACCTGTTTTCATGATAGTGCATAACGGATCTTTGGAGATGGTGCCGTAGATCCATTGTTTGACGATGGCGTCAAGACGACGCCGATTGAGTCCGTAACATCGGTGGGACGAGGAACAGATTCGTCAATGTGATCGAGCACGTTGTATGCACATGCATGAATGTAGAATAGTTCCATCCACATGGAATATTGATAGTCTTCTTGGTCAAGAATTATAGGGATAAAATTCTTGATGTTGTTAACGGCGAATGCCAGATGAAAAGAAGATACTGAACGTTGAGAGGGGTTTTCAAGTGTGCCGGTGGATGAAACGAAATTTGTGAGGGAAGACATGGTTGCCGCCTGTCGAGGGAAGGGAATTTTCTGGTTTGGCCGAAATATGGAGGAAGAAACCAGAATTTTTTATTATTATTATTTTTTTTTTTGTGAAATCAGAAAAAAAATCTGATTTCGGCCGGGAATGAGGATTTAGGTTTTAGGCTCTTGATACCATGAAAGATAGAATAATTTCCCTTGGGGATTCCTTTCATTATTCACAATATATATAGCTGTACAAAGGTTGATTCCTAATATGGTACGAATCCTAACTTACCTTACAAAGGTTGATTCCTAATACAATTAGAATCCTAAGTTACCTTAAATATACATCTATCATAATTACAAAATATACAGAGAATATTCGGAGAATATTCGCTAATAATAATAATATACGTTTTGGTTGCCTCATTAAAAATCTTACAAGGAAAACCCAGTGGGACAAAATCTTATACAAAAAAAAGAGTACAACATGTATTAACTCCCCTGATGAGAACTTCAGTCCAAATGCTTGAGTCTTCGCATTCCAATCTTGTGCACCATCTTCTCGAAAGTTGCAGTTGGTAGAGAATTAGTGAACAAATCATCCATATTACCTGAACGAATCTGTTGCACGTTGATATCACCATTCTTTTGGAGCTCGTGTGTGAAGAACAACTTTGGTGAAATGTTTGTCCTATCTTCTTTTGTGAATCCTCCTTTTAATTGAGCAATGCATGCTGCATTATCTTCATATAAGGTTGTGGGTATTTTGTCACATTTCAAACCACATTTATTTCCAAGCGATTCAAATTAGTCCTAACATCAATTGGATTTATTGATATTTATTCATTTTCTTGAGTTTGTGGCTCATTGATTTCTTCAAGAATATCAGGATTGATCAAATCTTGCATTTCTTTATGAGATTATTTCTTAGTGTCATCTTGACCATTTATTTTTCCTTTTCTAGGATTTCGATCCTTAGAACCTGATGATCTATCACGCTTCAGGCGTGCTTTGGATTCATTTGCTATGACACTAGTATATGGTCCTACAGGGACATCAATCTGAATTGGGACATTCTCTGCATGGATATGTGATTTGGTAATCCTTTTCAAATCTGTAAATGTGTCGGGCATTTGATTTGTTATTTTCTTCAAGTGAATAATCTTTTGGACATCTTGCTCACACATAGAAGCACGTGGATCAAGATGAGACAATGATGAATTATTTCACAAAATTTTCTTTTTTATTTCATTATTCTCTCCCCCTAATTTTGGGAAAATTGTCTCATCAAATCGATAATATGCAATTGATCGTATTTCAGTATCTCCATGTAAGGAATAAATTATATCATGCTCATAGTTATAGCAAGATAATTAAATACATCAATTGAACAAATATATGATACTTCAGGACCAATCTAATTTTCTCATTTCAACTTCTTTTAGCAGGTAGTCTACTGCTTTTCGAAAACTCTTCAAAAACTCCAATAATATTTAAGTCACCAACTTGCACAAAATTATGAAATATTTTGAATATCATAAAGGGATAAGGGTAAGCAGAGTCATCTTTGTACCCCTCATCAATAAATATTTATTAAGGTAATTTCAGTACATCAGCCTTAGTTCATTTAATCAATTTAAGGATTACAAACAAATTTTTCAATAACTTGTATATGCATCAGGCATTTTGAATCCTTTAAAAATTTTATATAAATTTTGTCACGTAAGTCATAGGCTGAGACAATTTTTATTTAGTATTTAATTTACATGACATCTTCTGATGTCAAGACTGCAGGTCCAGTAAATTTACCAAGATGTATCTACTTGGTAATTATTTCTACATCAATATGCTTTAAGAGACGTAGAATTCATATCCTCATAATATTATACAATATTGCGCACTATATTGTATTAAATATATCGTCACCGAGATATCATTTTGTATCGTTTGGAATTAGACACAACTTACTGAGATCTTCACTTCATTATTTTTTCAGGTACCTAAACCTCGTATGAAGTTTTATGAAGTGTTATGTCGTAGGCTCTTCAAGAGCACATTGCCTCCTTATTATAATCATTTGCTCCTCTTTTCCCCCCCAATGATTATTGCATTTGAAACCGATTTGTATACCATGTTTCGCGCATGTTGTAAACTCTGTCCTTCAGGGACATTTAGGAGCATCTTGCAGCTGGAATATGAAATAGTTGGGTAAGCAACAACTTCTAGCATTTGACTTGAATTATCGTTTGAACGAGGATCATACTGATGATAATTCACAACATATTTCTTAGCTGTTTATTCTCTCCCCCTTTATAGTAGAAAAACTAACATACATTTCGACCTTCTTTGGGGAATCCATCTATGTGTATCGTGGTAGATTCATTAATCATATACTGCACAACAAAAACTATTAAATGAAAATATTTAGTTCCTAACATTGAACCAATTATGAGGGGAGTATTTATAATAATTTATAAGTCTAGAGCATACAAACGTCATTGTATGCAATATATCATATTTCAGATTAACACATGAAGTTTTGTTCTCATTCGCACCGGTTTAGCTATTTATCGGAGGCATTCAACGCTAAACCAACTTGAATATAAACCAACATTAACAAGATGAATTATCTTGATTATATAATCTGAAAATTGTGCTCTCAACCCAATTATTTTGAGCAAGTTACTTTGCATATGTCAAACTGCGGATTGACAATAAACGCACATGTGACCCATCTTATCGAAACATCTATTTAAGACATCACATAACATGTGAACGGACCCTTATTCACCTTTTATATTTTTCAAAATTTAGGAAATTCAATCCCAACATTAGCTGGTGTAATCAACTTATCATGAGAATAAGCAAATTAATTCTTGAAGAATCTTCTAGTTCTTCAATCTATTTCGAATACAAACTTAGCACATCAGATTTAAATCAGGACAACCAAAATTGTCATGTCAATTGATAAAATTATTTGTACTAGTAAACTTCAAGTTTACCATGACATGTGCTATTTGTTTTAGTAGACTTTCGATTTACTATGACATGAATTATTATTATTTTTGTGTACCAATAAACTTTTGGTTTACTGTGACATATGATTTCATCATGCTTATATTTGTGTAGTCCAATTTGAAGAATTAAGAGGGTAATCATTCACATACATATTTCTTACCCTCTATGATTTTGAAGATATTTAATCCTTTGATTAATTATAGCTTCAATATGATATCCTATTTACTTGAGTAAACTTCGGGTTTACTACAACTTGTGTTTCGATCATAACAACTTAGTATATTACAATTTAGAACTAATTACATAATAGTATATAAGCTCTTCAGGAAACTCTAATTTATTCTCCATAATCACACATATTATTTGGACACTATTAGTGTCATGATCTTCTAGATAAATAGTTAACTCTTCTGGAGCACTTGATCATTAATTTTGTACAATCAAATATTGTTTAGATATTGCTGGTATCATAAAAGAAATTATAGTTAGATACTACTGGTGTAATGAAATAAATAGTAATTAAATGGACATTTAAAGACAATACGATTTATAAATGATGAAAAGTAAGTTCTAAACTTTAGGATTTCAGACATCACCTTCAGGGAGAATACCATTAACATTTGAATATTTATCATCAAAGTTGCGACAGTAACCACAATTTATCAATGTGGTTAGAGTAGATAGTATTCTACAGAATTTGTTCATTTTTCCTTAGAATGATACATAATAAAAGTTTTCAAGATGATTTGATGTGCGACAGGTACATGGAACAATGACCTTCATACCACAAAATAATATTTATATCATTTGTTATTCAATCTCTGCAGGAGGTGTGTTGTGGTATTTCTTCATTCACTTCGGGGAATGAAACCTGGTCATTTAGATGCGCTTTACACATAATTTTTAATAGCTCATTATTTCACTCAACCACAAAAAAACACCGCTTCAATATATTTCTCAAACATTTTTCCGCTTGTCAAAAATCATACCAATACTTCTAGACCATCAAAATACATATAAAATCATTCCTTAGTAGTACATCCCAACACTTTACGAAAATTGCAGCAAATTAAATATAAATATTTCCGTCGTTATTTTGCCACCTTATATAACTAAAACTGAAGCTCGCAAGAAAATAAGAAAAACCTTTACATGCATTATAAAATCACAACAGATTTTGGGGAGTAAAAGAATAAATTTCAACGTTTAACCCTTTTGAAGGTAAAATTCAAAACCTTACTACTGGGGAGTAAAGTTCAAAGGTTTACCACTTCGGGTGTAAATTCAAAGTTCTACTACTTCGGGGGTAAGGTTCGAAATTCTACTACTTAGGGAGTAAAGTTTGAAATTCTACTAATACGAGAGTAAATTTAAGAGTTCTACTACTTCGGAGTAAATTTCAGAGACTTGATGCTTCGGGAATAAATATTGAATTTACTATTTCAAGAGTAAATTTTAAAGTTTTACTACTTTCAAAGTTCTACTACTTCCGGAGTAGAGCTCAAAGATTTATTACTTAAGGAGTAGAGTTTAAAATTTGCTACTTCGGGAGCAGATTTCTGAGTTTGCTACTTCGGGAGCAGATTTCTGAGTTTGCTACTTCGGGAGCAGATTTCTGAGTTTGCTACTTCGGGAGCAGAATTCTGAGTTTACTACTTCGGGAGTAAAGCATAAAATATTTAGAATATTTTTTTTCTCAATTATTATACCTCTTCTGGAGGTGAGTTGTGATAACTTCACAACCAAATGCACATCCGTATATATAAGCTTTACTACATACTCACATTTACTTCAGGGAATGAATCTGCATTCGTAATATTTATCAAAAGTTCTCGTTCTTCAAGAATCAAACACAATCATCTAAACTTGTCTTAAGCATATCAAAGTATGATAGCTTAGAACCTCTTTTAATATATTGCTACTTCAGAAGCAAATCGAAGCGTACATATAATGTGAAGAATTTTTCTCCAACATATCTTACATGATAATCATAATAAGCCTGTAAATATATTATCACTTCTTGTGATTAATGAAGACACGTGAAATATATAACCACTTCTGGTAATGTCATTTCTTATGAACTCTACTGGAGTTCAAATAAATCACAACGTTAGTCCCCTAATAACAATAATTTACGGCAACTAAAAATACATAACATGCTAATATCAAGTAAAAGTTGCATCGTATTAAGGGGTCTTCCGCTAAATCTTTGTTAAGAATCCTCACATACTATATTAGTATTTTTATACACCAAAGGAAAATCATGTTCAATGGATAAGATATATTCTATCAGATGTATTTACGTATAAGAACACAAATTAAAGTAGCAAAAGGAGGAGATATATAGGACCTGAACAACGACCAGATCTTGACTCTTTAAGAGTTACTAGAGCACTTGATGTATTGTGATGATTCTCAATTGATTCACTAGAACACTTGAGCACCAATGGTGTTTTGATTTTGTAAGAAAAAAAATCAAATTCCACTTAATAAATTAGAGACTCGTGCTCATAACGTGTTATAAAATAATAATAAAGTTATAACAAGAATATTGTTGAGAAAGAGAGAAGACATATGATTTCTTATTTCTATTGACGGTTCAAATACAATGAGTGGAACATCTCTATTTATAAGGGGTAAGTAGTTTGGTCTCAAATTCACTAACCTAACTTTACTTGTAGAGATAGATATTCATAATAATAAATAATATTTATAACAAATCTCCTTTAGTCACCTTTTTTCAAATGGTAAAGAAAATTTCAAAAATTTAATTGCATTTTTTCCACTCCACTAGGCCTGCAAAAAACTTCCACAACTATACTTTAAAGAAAAAAAGAATATTTGTAAGATATTCTTTACATTTTATACTTTATCCCAAAAGACTGATGGTACAAATGAGTATGCGGATTAAATTATTTAATTTCAGTATAAAACCGGACGAACAATAATTAAAGCTTTTGAGATAGAATTCACAATGTTAGAGATTATATAAAAAGTAATCTGAGTCAAGATTCTTAAAATATAAAATATTATAAATGTGTAGAAAAATTATAGTCAACTAAAGAATTGATTGACATTTTATATGTAATGTATAAACTGGAGTAAGCGGTCAATTGGTTTTTGATCCTTTACAAAAGAAATTAATTTTATGTCAAATCTCCTAAGAAATTAATTTTATGTCAAACCTACATATGATGAATTTATTACACAAAATAATAGTACTCGGTAGCTTTCAGTGGTAGTTGCACTGCCACTCTTTGACGGCACGTAACCACACAAAAAACCATAGTCAACCACTTTCACTCAACTCTCAACAATGCTTCACCTACCCAATCCAAAATAATTAATAAAATAAAAAACTTCAAAATAATTTAAAAAATCTTTAACTCTGATCCCATTTTGAACTGTAATATATTCTTACTATCTAGTTTTAATTCAATAAGTGTGGAGTTTGAATAATGGAATTTGAAAAATTCAAATTTCAGGAAAAAAAGGTATTTTTGCCTTATTTGCATATTATGATTTTTCACGATTGCGAAATTGTTGATGGTGATTTTTTTCCATCTGTTCAAGTTTTGTTAGATAGAGTTATCTGATACATGTATTGGTGGAAGGTGGGAGCTAAATAGCACAGACCATGTAAAATTTGTTGAGGTGCGAGCAAGCCGGACATCACATACACTTATTAACAAACAAAAATAATCTCGTGTTTTATCACGAAATTAGAATATCTTATCTAACGACCATTGAAGTACATTTAACAAAACCTTGTTCAAACTTCCATCTGTAAGATTGTAATAATCTCTCTTGGAGAGTCTTTCTCATTAATACAAATATATATAGTGTACAATGTGGAATCCTATTACAATAAGGATCTTGAATCTACCATAATTATACATCACTAATTACTACACAATATATGGAATATATTCTAATTATGGTATAATTATATGTACACGTTAATACACCCACTCAGTCGGAGCGGGAGGAGGTCGGACGCTAAGACTGGATCTGAAGTCGAGGAAGAGTTGTCTAGGAATGCCTTTTGTGAATATATCCGCATACAGCTATGAAGAAGGCACATGCATCACCTTGACATGACCAAGGGCAACTTTCAAACGAACAAAGTGTATATCCATCTCAATGTGCTTGGTTCGCTGATGCTGAACCGAGTTATGAGATAAATATATGGCGGATATGTTATCGCAGTAAACCAAAGACGTCTTGCGCAAGGGACATTGCAACTCCAAAAGAAGATTTCGTAGCCAACATATCTCAGCAACAACATTAGCAATGCTCTATACTCTGCTTCTGCACTCGAATGGAATAGGGTGGCCTGCCTTTTGGCAGACCAAAAAATGAGATTATCCCCTAAGAACACACAGTAGCCGGAGGCGGAGCGTCGCGTGTCTGGACAACCTGCCCAATCAGCATCCGTATATGATAACAACCCGGTCGGTGCTGAGGGGTGTAGATGTAATCCATAATCAAGTGTGCCCTTAACATATCGAATGATACATTTAAGGGCAGTAAAATGAGGCTTCTTGTGGGCATACATGAATTGGGTTTGGTGTGGCTGATAGTTGGTTGACCGAGCTGCTGGAGCGGGGCCCAATAATCCCTGTTGTGGGTAAGGGAATTGGGTCGATACATGGTATCAGGAGCCAAAACCCTAGGTCTTCTCTAAAATTGTTGCCCCCCTCTCTAGGATCTCTCACACCGGCGGCCACCACCCCTTGGCCGAGAAGACCCTATTCTCCTTCTTTGTTCTTCCTCGTCTTCTTTCTCCTACTTCGATAAAATTTATCCACTATAATGACTCCTCCTACAACTCCCACAGTAGCCTCAACCTCAACCGTCATCACCCCCGACATACCAAAATCATCCTTTTCACCCTCTGTTCATCCAGCCCTCACCGTCACCAACATCAAGAACTGCCTTCCCATAATTCTTGATCACTAAAACGGCCAGTACTCTCCATGGGTTGAACTTTTCGTATTCATGCATGTGTCTATAACGTGCTTGACCATAACGATGACTCCTTCCCTCGCCCCCCTGAGGTTGATGGCTCAACATGACGTCGTCTAGACGTCGTCTAGACGTCGTTGTCAAACAATGGATATATGACACTATTTCTCAGGACCTGCTCCTTACTATAATGAAATCTGGCGCCTCGGCCCGTGATTTATGGATTCGGTTAGAGGAAATTTTTCAAGATAACAAGCACACTCGTGTTGTGTATTTGGAAGAACAATTCAATAATACGCCTTGAAAATTTCTCTAACATGTCCGATTATTGCAAGCAGTTGAAACAAGTGGCAGACCAACTATCCAACGTTAGCACACCTGTTTCCGAAACAAAGATGGTCCTACAATTAGTTGCAGGCCTGCCAAAAGGTGAGTACGACGCTTTAGCCACTCTGATACCATGTAAGATTGTAATAATCTTACTTGGGGAGTCTTTCTCATTAATACAAATATATATAATGTACAATGTGGAATCCTATTACAATAAGGATCCTGAATATACCATAATTATACGGTAGAAACTCTATAAATTAATGCTCTTGGGACCACCAAAATTTATTAATTAATCGATAAATTAATAATTATTAATTTATATATTAATTAATACTTTATCAATTTATAGATAAATTTATAATGAAATATCCAATTTACAAACACCCTTCAATCTTCCACTTCATTATTGTTCAATGTACTATATCAAATGAAACACCCTTCAATCTCCCACTTTATTATGTTTTTTGTGTTCAATGTACTACTTTATGGATATTAAAAAATATTTTCTATATAAACACAAGATCAAATCATGCTAACACAAACAATGGATGTCGAACATGTCCTGAACTACCCAAAAGAAAATGTAGTTGCAAAGTTGTTGACTGATGAAGAAATAATTGAGAGCGTTATGGGAACTGATAAATGTAATGAAAATGATGATGAAAGTTCTACAGTAGAGCCCTCTTCGCGAAACGAGGCTATTAAAGCGGCAATCACATTGAATAATTTCTTGTTGAGTTATGAGAAAACAACAACATAAGTTCTTACAATGATAAGAAAAATTAGAGATGAGATTCAATGTGACATTGATTTCAACAAAAAACAAAAGACAATTGAGTCATTTTTCAAGAAGTCTTCATAAATCATTCATGTATTATGTAGTATATAAGAAATTATTAATTTATATTTTACATGGGGTCTATATGAGTAATCAAAAATGTATTATCTTATAATTTTAGCGAATTATTAATTTAGCACATTATCCTCGAGTCGGGACCGATCAAAAATATTATCTAAGAGAGTTTATTAAATAATCTAATATTAATTAATAGAATTTGTACTGTACATCACTAATCACTACACAATATATGAACTATATTCTAATTATTGATATAATTATATGTACACGTTAATACCATCCAATAATCCAAAGCCTCTTCGTTAATGCTATGCTCTTTATATTTCAACTACTTCAACATACTAGTAATATTAGTAGGACCCAATTTTTACCTACTCAAATTCTCAACTGCTAGTTATCTTAATTATATCCTACATTTAATAGACTACAAAACTAACTCTTCATTGCCTCAATCATTTAGATCAAAAGATCATGTGATTTTTATGCTTAAATTCAGTGTTTTTTTTTCTTTCCAATTAATATCATATACTTCAAACCCCAATTTAACATATATGTTACTTTCTCCGTACCAAAAAGATTGGTCTACGTTGATTTGTTATGAAGTTTAAAAAATAAAAGAAAATTTGAAATGTGCGGTCCAAAACAAATCTTAGATATTTGTGTGGTTTTAAATGATTCCATAAAGTTAAATTATTTCTAAATATATAAATGTGTCAATCTTTTTGGGATAAACTAATAAAGAAAATAAGTCAATCTTTTTGGGACAAAGGAAATAGTAATTATCATAATAGCTCAGAGAAAATCAGAATATCTGTTTAAACCTTCTTTGTTCCACTAAAAAAAAAAATCAACTACAAATTCATCAACAATCTATAGTTAAATAGCTTGTAGCTAAAATAATTTTTTGATAAATATTGCCAATCCATCGACGAGATCTTTGTTATTTAGTGGCAAAAATTGTCCGTTGTTAGTTTTTTTTAGTGTCATTTTCTTGATAAGCTAATGCAAATTCCTATACAGTTTAATGTTCTATTAATTAAATTCTTATCCATTTATAGCCCAACAATTATGTGTTAGGTTGGTAAAAGAAGAATGTCTGCTAGAGTCTTACTTGTGCTTCTTAGTATAAATACATGGATGAATTATTTAAATGATATGTAGATGGGGATCCATGATTCTTGCATCAAACAAAAGCATATCTTAATGAGGGACGGAAATAGTTCGGGATTTTATCATAATTCATTTTATTTATTGGGTTTGAAATCTAAAGTCTGGATGTAGAGAGTCAGACTCATAGTTTGAAGTTTATGATTTTGGAATCTAGCCTTGCTACTCATCAGTTCTAAATTAGTAATAATTTTTATATATTAAATAAATATTTTTAGATAAATATAGAATTTGAACCAAATTATTAGGTTCTGTCCAACTCATACTAAACCAAACTCTACATATGTTCGTGTTGGTGGTGTGCTGCCCCGTAATTCTACTGGCGAGTAATAGCATATACCCAATAGATTAATCGAGATGCGCATAGACTGATCAAAACACTAACGATAAAAGAACTACCAAATTTTGTCGAAGTCATACTATCAACTTCACATATGCCCATGTTGTTGGGCAGTGTTGCCTAATACTTATACTGGTAAGAGATAACAGATGAGGAGGAGAATAATTGAGATATTCACAAATTGGATTGAACACTAACTTTATTGGGGGGGGGGGGGGGAATAGATAAAGATCATGTCCATTTCTTGTTAAGGTTCTCTATATTTTCACATTCCAGTTCATTTCAAAGTGTCCATCTGATTTTGTCCTTTACCAATATCAAGTTCACCAATCTCTAGCAAAAGTGATATCTCCTCTAATTTGACAGCTTGCAGCTCATCATGACGCTTAATAGAGGACCATACAATATTGAAAACAAAAATCAAGTTTGAAAAGAAATCATGAATAAGGAAAACTTCTATGGAAGCAGCAACCAAAGCAAGTTGTAATATATGTGCAAAGCAATGTATGTGATAAGCATAAGGACAATCTTTAAGAAATAATGCTTGCAATCCATTCCACTCTCCTCTCATATTACTAGCACCGTCATACCCTTGCCCACGGATATTTGAAACATCAAGACGATACCGAGAAAGAACATCACAAACCATTTTTTTAAGAGTGATAACCATAGTGTTCTTAACATTCACAAGATCAAAAAATCGTTCTTGTATACAACCCTTTTTATCAACAAACCTCAAAATAATAGCCATTTGCTCCCTTAGAGATTCATCACGTGATTCATCAACAATTATGCAAAATTTAGAATCCCCAATCTCTTCTTGGATATAGCTTTTCACTTTACTAGAAATGATATGCAAGATTTCCTTTTGAATTAGATGAGAAGTATACTTTGAATTATATAGAGCATTTTCTAGCACTACTTTTGCAAGTTCATCATTGTATGATGCTAAGAGTTTTATCATTTCAAGAAAGTTAGCTCTATTTTTTTATCCTAGTGATTCGTCATGGCCTCTAAAAGCACAAGCTTGAAACGTGAGCCAACGAATTGAATCAATAGAGCTCTTGAGACAATTTTTGCTAATTTGATCGGAACTCTACATGTTAGGGACATTTTTGATGTGCATTGACTGATTGAACAAGTCTTGAGAAGATTTCAATGCATTATTGTGAGACGAACACGGACTCTCACCAATATGATTAAGCAAAGCACAACTCTTCCCAGCATTGACATTTCTCCATGCTTTAAATTCTTTTCTAGTAAAGACATCAGCTCCAGGATGCCTACTTGGCTTTTTACTGAACAAGTAACAAAGCAAACAATAAGCAGCATCATTAGTCGGTGAGTACTCTAGCCATGAAATTCATCCATGGTGACTTTTTGGGGACGCTTTCCATGGTCACGTTCTAAACAATTGACATCAAATTTATCCATGGTGACTTTTTGAATGTTGCAAGGTTGCTCATCCAGTTGAACTGTTTGATCATCGGAATAGTGCTTTTCAAGTGTCGATGTTAAAGCTATACAATTTTCATCTTTATTGGAAGCTTTCCTCTTGAAAAATGCATCAATTTTCTTAAGTTTGACCATCGTACCACTCCTAAAAAATACATAAATCAATTATCAAAGATGAAAGATCATAATCATTTACTGATGGTAGCAATTTCTTTTCCTCCATTTTTTTGATTTTTTTTACCAACATAAAGCTAAATAGAAGATTTACCACATGTAAAATAAGAAAATTACAGTGAGTGAGAAGAAAATTTACATGCGTTAAGGCGACGGTGTATTTAGGGTAACCGGGGAAGGTTGGAATGCACAGGAGAGAGAGGAGAGTCGTATTGGGAGAAGAGTTGTGCTATGGAGGGGGCAAAAAACCACAATTATTAGATGAAGCCCAATATCTCTCAGTACCCAAAAATAAATAAGGCTCATTTGTTTGAGGATTGAGTAGTAGTATATAAAAAAAATTCTAATTTTTTGAGGGATACCATGGCTCCCCTACGCACCTACAAACATCTGCCACTGTTAAGGACACTATGGCTATCACTCTTAAAAAAGCGGTTTGTGATGTTCTTTCTCGGTATCGTCTTGATGTTTCAAATATATGTGGATAAGGGTATGATGGTGCTAGTAATATGAGAGGAGAGTGGAATGGATTGCAAGCATTATTTCTCAAAGATTGTCCTTATGCTTATTACATGCATTGCTTTGCACATAGATTACAACTTGCTTTGGTTGCTGCTTCCAGAGAAGTTTTCCTTATTCATGATTTCTTTTCAAACTTGACTTTTGTTGTCAATATTGTATGTTCCTTTAGTAAGCGTCATGATGAGCTGCAAGCTGTCAAATTAGAGGAGATATCACTTTTGCTAGAGATTAGTGAACTTGATATTGGTAAAGGAAAAAATTCAGATGGGCACTCTGAAACGAGTTGGAGATACTCGTTAGAGCTCACATTTTTCTTTTGTTTGTAGTATGATAAATATGCATGATGCAACTTGTGTGATTCTTCAAAATATAAGGAAAAATGGATCAACTTACTCTCAACAAGGGGATGCTAATGTTGCTTATAAGATTATGAATTCATTTGAGTTCATATTGATTTTGCACATAGATTATGGGAATTACAGATTGTCTTTGTCAAGCTTTACAACAGAAATCCCAAGATATACTTAATGCTATACATTTAGTCAGCACTACAAAAACATTAATTCAGAAGTTGAGTGATGAAGGATGGGATCAATTATTGAAAAATGTGACATTATTTTGTGAACAACATGATATTGATTCTCCTGATTGTAATGATGTTTATATAGAGCGTCAAGGGCATGCTCGTCATCAGAAGGATCACATCGCAGTGGGTCAACATTTTAGAGTGAATATCTTTTGTATTACAATTGATCAACAATTGCAAGAGTTGAATCACATGTTTAATGTGCAAACAATTGAGCTTTTGAGCCTAAGCAATTGTTTGATTCCTAAAGATATTTATGAAGCATTTAATATGGATGATATATGTGCTCTTGTAGAAAAATTATATCCAGTGAATTTTAGTGAGCAAGAGAAAACAAATTTGCGATTTCAACTTCAACACCTTATTCTTGAGGTTGTTAGTCATCCAGAATTGAATAATTTGTCAACTATGTCTGAATTGTGTGAAGCTTTGGAAAAAACAGGGAAGACGAATACATATTACTTGATTGACCGGATAATCCGCTTTATCTTAACTCTTCCAGTTTCTAAGGCTACTACAGAAAGATCATTTTCAACAATGAAGATAATCAAGACAAGGTTGCATAATAAGATGGAGGATGAATTTCTTGCTGACAATATGATGGTTTATATTGAAAAAGAGATAGCTGAAAGCTTTAACTCTGATTCAATTATTAATGATTTCATGTCTTTAAAAGAACGAAGGGTAGCACTTTAATTCTAGGTACGTCTTTCCTTTTATATATTATTTATTTGTTGTGTTGATGTTATTTTGAATCTTTGATAAAATTATATTTTGTTCTTATAAATTTCAATTATAATATTTTAGTTAGTAGTTATCGCCCTCTTAATATTTTGGGCAAGTTCCGCCACTGACTGTCTCCTCCCCGCCTTCAACACACTCCACCCCCTCCGCACTCCCATACCCTCCATCCGCACCACCTCACACCCCTACTCCCACCACCAACTCTAATAGTGTTTGACTAGAATATATACAAATATTTTTAGGACAATATTTTATGCTTACGTACCAAACACAAGAAAACATTTTCCTTCATACCAAGTGCACCCTTATATTTCCAAGACCACATTTTCCTTCATACCAGACGCACCCGTATATTCTGTTTTGACATGCATGTCGCTGGTAGGCCTAATATTTTGAGATGTGCTGATGCAGCCTAAATTGAATGATGCATTGCTAGAAATGTTTCGGAACGAGTACATTGGGGATGCTCCTTACTTATCTTGTACACCTTCGATGCGACATCATAGACTCTGTCCTAGGGATCAGTTTTTGGTGCTCTCATCTGACGGCTTGTACCAATACTTGACCAATCAGGAGGTTGTTTGTCATGTTGAGAATTTCATGGAGAAATTTCCTGATGGGGATCCTGCTCAGAAAGCTGGTACATTTTCTTTCTTAGTCTTTCTGTGGGGAGTTAGGGGGATAAAGTTACTGTTGATTTTGCAAACTCGCTGTCATCTTTCTTTTATTCTTTAATTTAGACCAAATTTGTATTAGGTTGGAACAACTAAATTGGACCCATTCCGATTCTGTGGGACAATTAACATACAATTGCTTCATGCTTGCTTAGTACTAGATTGATGACCGGATTATCCGCCACGCTTATAGCATGTTTAGCCAAGCTTCCGAAATTTGCTTATTTTGAAAAGTATTCTTTGAAAAAAGCACTTTTGGAGAGTAGCAGTTTATGTTTGACTAACTAATTTGAAAAACACTTTTGTCAATATTAGAGCAGTATTTTGTGTTTGACCAATGTCCAAAAAATGTTTCCGGGGGAAAACTATTTTTTTTAGCTTATGAAAAATAACTTTTGTTAATATTCAAAAACACTTATTTTTACCTCAAAAGCTTGTCCAAACACCTCAATTTTCTAAAATAAGCACTTTGGCCTCCCGGAAGCTTGGCCAAATAGGTTATTAGTCTGTTATTCTTTCGGGGAAGTAAGTTGGTAAATGACTGCATTAAATTTGTAACAAGATCCATCCCTTCCCTGGAAAGAAAAGGTCCCAAGCTCATCTTATCAACCAAAATTCCAAATATTGCAGCAAAGTATATCCCTAATGAAAAACTCCATGTTAAGGCCTTGGTAAATGTCTCCTTATATAGTAATTAGACTTCTTGTAACTATGTATTGTTTTGGCACTTATCACTTGTTGGATCGGGGGTATCACTAAAGAGTAGAAATTGAAATATATCAGATAACATTATCAAGATCTTGATTAACCCTCTTGCTGAAGAGGGCAAGATCAGTTGCCAATTTTCTCTTTGTAGAAGATGTGACATGAGATCCCCCAACGGATATGAATCAACTAGCAGTTTCCTTCTCTTAAAAGCTGAAGCTTTATGTCAATTAACTATGTCGGGTTGTGTGTGATTCCGTTGTTCTCCATATCACTTTCTTGTTTCTCTACCAGTTCATTTTGTGATTTAGGTAAACTACGATAACAAAATCTTCGATTTCATGTTTATCTTATGCTGGCCTCTTTAAATGACTTGTTTCGGGTAAGGGCATGCAAAAACTACATGTTTTTAATTGAATGTTAATTTATCTGCATGAATTGCTGGACATTCGTCTTCAAATAAAGTATTTTCTACGGTAGCACCATGAATGGCGCATAGCAAAGCAGCGCCCAATACCCCAAGGAGATCGTAGGAAGTACCACGATGACGTTACTGTTATGGTGGTATATCTCGAAGGACGAATTCGGAAATCGTCTGGGAAATACCTGAGTTTTCCCTCCATGTATAGTGATGCTGCAATTTTGATCTCTTGCTCCGGTTATATACCCTTGACAACAGCCAAAACTAGTGCTAGATATACGACAAGGCTCGTGAAAGTAGAATTTTGTAGTCTGATTTGCTCAGAGCTGCTCCTAGAAAAGAAAGAAACAGGATCTTTTTGCTTAGTTTCTTAGATTTTGCACAGTAGATCTTTTCATTCATTCAAGTTCTTTTTTTTCTTTTTTCTCCCATCTCATCTACCCTTTTAGAGACAAACAAGTGATTTGTAATCTATAGGGGATAAATCTTATATTTTGGAGGTGGATTTCCACCAATGTGGTTTGCAGAGGAGAGAATTCTTGTTGAGATTGCAGTATCTCCAGTATCTCCCGGATAAATACTGTAAAAACTTACCCGCTTTCGTATTTACAGCAAACCCATGAATGCAAGACACATGTTTTTAGTACATGCATTTCTCGCTTAATCATGGTTTTACATTAAATTACTTGATTTAGTGTAAACACAAAGTGTGGATAAGTATTTACTGATAACAGTATCTTGATAAGATGAAAATTTCCTTTTTTCCATTTCTTGCAACAAACACACACCTAGTACCATAAAAGAGAACACAGCTGAGACAAACACTTTGGCCAACACAGTGACGTCAATAGGGCCAGGAATCAACTCTCACACAAGGTCATTTACCTCTATTGAGGTGTGACCATTTCATTCAAAAGTCTAATTGTTATATAATATTTATTTACTTAATTATTATTGTAGCACGGTTATTTACATGCGGGGTTGATTCTTTTTTCATGAGCAAGCACATGAAAATTCTTTTCTATAATGAGTGGCGAACTTTAACCAAAAACTTTTCCTGCTCTGGTACCATTTTGAAATGTGTAACCATCTCATCTAAAAAAAAATTACGTGATCGAAAAAACACATTTTTAGTTAATTATTATCTTAACAACCTCCTCAACCTTCCCCAGTCGAGCATAGGCATTAGTAATCAAGTCAGTCTTGTACTTCATCTCAAACCATGTCACTGTCTTCTAAGAAAGATTACCGTTGGCACATCTTGATTGCAGAATATGCAAAAAGATTTGTTTTCACGTTTCGAACATGTGACCTACCTATTACAATAGTAGAATGAGTGGTGTTTTATCAAGCTGAATCCCATTTTCTATCATCTTATGCGCAAGTTCATCCACTATAAATACCTGCCAAAACTAAATGAATTCTGGGGACATTTGTAAAAGAAGGCTTCCCAGAGAAAAAAACTGAGTCTTGACTCTTTATAATCTTGATCCAGTTGAAGAAAAAAAGAATATTTTGCAATGGTCTATAGCTATTGAGCACCAAAATTTCAATATCTATAGTGTGTTGCTGTGGTAGTTCCCAAGTTGCCCCGGATGGATGGCTCGTGAGACAAAATATTTCAAATAGCACAACCAATGGAAGTTCAAATAAAATCACCATATTTATTTCTTTGATACAAAAAAGAATTACATTTAACGTAAAGAGGATTACACAGAACTGCTTATATTCGTCTAGTAAAAGACTAGACTTTCATTCATTATCATTAGTGCAGAGCGAAACTAAGAAAGAAAAATGCGCCACATTTCATAAAAGGGCTCACCATTAAGGGCATGAGGGATCTAGCAGCTCTCTAATATGAGTTTCAACTTTCTTCCTAATCGAGGCATTTGGGAAACGGTCTACTACTTCAGCTGCAAACGAAAAGATCAAAGCTTTTCTGGCAGTTTCAGCATCAATACCCCGTTCCCTGAAGTAAAACAGTTGGTCTTCCTCAAGGTCACTGATTGCAGCACCATGGGAGCACTTGACATCATCAGCAATGATTTGGAGGTTAGGTTTGACATTCACAGTTGCTCGAGGCTCCAAAAGGAGGCTCCGTGTAAGTTGTCCTGCATCTGTCTGCTGCGCATATCTGCAAAATCGTTTAAAATTACACATTTTTTTTGATAAGGTAAAAAAGACTTCATTGAAGGAGCGCCAAGGAGGTACTCAAAGAAAAACAAGTTACAGCCCCAAAACACCTATGAAATCCACAAACTGATCCATGTTTTCTAATATGTTACCCTTGCACCAAAAATACAAATTTTGAAGACATCTACTCTTTAGAAAAGCTATGTTACTCTTATGATTCTCAAAACATCTCTTATTCCGTTCCAACCAAATGGTCCAAAAGATGCATAGAGGTATAGTCTTCCGGATTCTCTCTAGATCTTTCCTAACTTTCTGATATTGGCATCTTTCACATTCTTTGGCATCACACAATGTACTCCAATCATGTTCAGGAAAAAATCCCATATATGTTGTATAAGGCTGCAATGTAAAAAGAGGTGTTGTGCAGATTCTTGGGATTTCTCACCAAAAAAAGCATCTACTGCACAAAGGGATTCCTCTTCTCTGCAACATATTTTGTGTTAAGCATGCATTCCAACCAAAACAAGCAACTTTAAAAGGTGCTTGGGATCTCTACAGCATCTTCCAAGGCCAAGTCAAATCCCAATGACCTATTTTCTTCAGCAGTAGACTACAGCAACTCTTTACTGATTATTTGCCATCCTTATCAGCAATCCAAATCTGGGAGCCTGACCTACTAGCATCCAGACTCATAGGTTCCAATAAATAAAGAAGCTGACCAATTTCATCAACCTCCCAGCCATTAAAATTTCTTCTGAAATTAAAACTCCAAACTTCCCGTGTAACAGTCAGCTACTGTACAACTTTTGTTACTACTTAAACTATATAAAGTAGGAAATTTGTTCTTCAACTTCTCTTCTCCCAGCCAAACATCAGTCCAAAATCTGATTCTGCTCCCATCACCAACTTCCAATGCAATATACTTCTGGAATTCAGGCCATACTTTGATTATCTGCTTCCATACTCCAGTTGGTGAAGGCACAGAAATACACCAGATGTCCAGAAATCTTCTCTGCCATATCTAGTGTCAATTAGCAATTTCCATATCTCCTCTCTATATCATTGTATCTCCACAACCATTTGCACAACATACTTTTATTATGGAGTCCTAAAATTTTTAGTTCCTAGCCCCCCACCTTTCTTATCTTTTATCACCTCCTGCCACTTTACCAAATGAACCTTGTTCTTTTCAGAATTCCCTTCCCGTAAAAACTTGCTTCTCATGGAATTCATCTTCCTTTCTACACAGCCAGGGATGAGGAAAAGTGACATCACATAAATAGGGATTCCATCGAGCACACTGTTAATTAAAGTAAGCCTCCCACCAATTGACAAGTACTGTTTCTTCCAAGGGGCCAGTGTCTGCTCAACCGTAAGGACTCCATCTCAACATCAATTCACATTTGGCTATTTAACTTGAACATTTTCATTAATGCCTTCCACTTGTAGACAGACAGAAAGCATAAAGAGAGGCCATGGTGCTTGAGCAGATTAAAAAGAAGAGTCAAGAAAAACGAGGGATTTCAGTACCATAGCAAGCAAAAGACACCTCATCCATTGACCACCATACAGAAAGAGTTGACTAGACTCTAGAGGCTGCTAACTTGCACCTATATCAAGGATGAAATATGCAACTTCAGTTCGACATTGTACTTTCTTAATACGTCGGCACGGTTTTCTAGATTGCAGAACATAAACCAAGAATTGACTACGATTATACCAGTGAAATAATAGTAAAACTATTCTCAATCAAAGTAACATTGGACCCTTCCAAGAAAAAGTTCCACCACATACACGCGTAGGACACTTTTTCTTAAGATATAATTTTAAAAGAAAAACACATAAGCAAACATGAAGGGGAATAGTGTGACAAAACAAGTACTTAAATGTTCAACACTGGTTATTTGCAGAATAGCGAGTCACTAAAATAAACACCAAAGGTGAGACAGAATAACAATACCTATTGACTTGAACGTTTCCATCAAAAACAGCCTGTCCAGACGAATGAGCCACTATGCACTTGTGGATCTGCTGAGACACACCTCGTGGATGATCAAGGACTAATCTACTGTGCAGATCTTGTGTTTGATCAGAGACACACATGAAACGTCGATAACTCAGTAACCGTGTCTGGACCAACTTGCTGAATGTGTATATTGTGCCTGCTCAACTTTCCATCAGTGCTTACTTCTATATGCTCGTACGTGCTATTTGATTCCTGAAAATAATCAACTCAAAAATGAAGCAATTTCTTTTGGATGATGGTGGTATCTGGGCCAACAATGAAGCAAATTTATAGCCTGTTTGGTCAAGCTTTTGGAAGCCAAAAGTGCTTATTTTAGAAAGTTGAGGTGTTTGGCCAAGCTTTTAGAAGAAAAAAAGAAAGTGCTTTTGAGCAGTAGTAGAAGCTTTTTTCAGAAGCTAAAAAATAGTTTCCCCCCAAAAGCACTTTTGGAACATTGGCTAAGCACAAAGTGCTGCTCTAATATTGGCAAAAGTGTTTTCAAATTGATTTGCCAAACACAAACTGCTACTCTCCAAAAGTAACGACGGGAAACGAGACAATCTATCCAAACGTTGTATTCATTAATTCAATACAGTACAATACAATATAATATAGTAGGATACGTTATGAAACCATATGTAATACCTGCTGAACTAATGTAAAACTATACATGAAAGATATGCATTTGCAGGATTTTCTTGAATTATGCATAATATATCAAGGTAATTTTTAGTCAAAAAAAGCATGTTTACATGTTGAACCCAAGTCCACTTGATATGTGCAACATTGAAAGATTGATTTTGTATATAAGAATGGTTCACTTTTGCTCCTTCCCCAACAACAACTTCCATAACGGAATTCGTCCAGTAACATTTATTATCCCTATCTCCACCAACATACTCTTCAACTATACAAATCTCACCTCCATTCTCCACCAACACCAACACCCCCGGGTTCGAAAAAGGCAAACTTTTCGACTCTTTATCGTTCCCTTCAACCGAAATGTACCTCAATAGCAATGGATTCTCAACTTTACACCCTTCTGGCTCATAACCTAATACTATATCAGGTGTACCTACACCATTAAGTGACCAAAATAAATCCCTTTAAAACTAAACTCATATTCAAACACCCTTTTCAGTATAGCCTCAGAATTCACACTTAACAAACTACCAACCGTTAAATCGGACAAACAATTTATTGTATAACCATCAATTATTGAAAGAGTGGGTAAAAGGGTATCTATAGATAAACTCAAGTAGCTGATGTGTGGCATTATATAACGACGGGAAACGATACAATCTATCCAAATGTTGTATTCATCAATTCAATACAATACATTATTATACGATACGTTATGAAACCATATGTAACAACCAACCAAACAAGTCGAAAACAAACTTATTTTCTTGAATTATGCATAATATATCAAGGTAATTTTTAGTTGAAAAAAGCATGTTTACCTGTTGAACCCAAATACAACTTGATATGTGCAGCATTGAAAGATTGATTTTGAATATAAGAATGGTTCACTTTTGCTCCTTCCCCAACAACAAATTCCATAACGGAATTCGTCCAGTAACATTTATTATCCCTATCTCCACCAACATACTCTTCAACTATACTAATCTCACCTCCATTCTCCACCACCACCAACACCCCCGGGTTCGAAAAAGGCAAACTTTCGATTCTTTATCGTTCCCTTCAATCGAAATGTACCTCAATAGCAATGGATTCTCAACTTTACACCCTTCTGGCTCATAACCTAATACTATATCAGGTGTACCTACACCATTAAGTGACCAAAATAAATCCCTTTAAAACTAAACTCATTCAAACACCCTTTTTAGTATAGCCTCAGAATTCACACTTAACAAACTATCAACCGTTAAATCGGACAAACAATTTACTATATAACCATCAATTATTGAAAGAGTGGGAAAAAGGGTATCTATAGATAAACTCAAGTTGCTGATGTGTGGCATTATATAACGACGGAAAACGATACAATCTATCCAAATGTTGTATTCATCAATTCAATACAATATTATACGATACGTTATGAAACCATATGTAACAACCAACCAAACAAGTCGAAAACAAACATATTTTCTTGAATTCTGCATAATATATCAAGGTAATTTTTAGTCAAAAAAAGCATGTTTACATGTTGAACCCAAGTCCACTTGATATGTGCAACATTGAAAGATTGATTTTGTATATAAGAATGGTTCACTTTTGCTCCTTCCCCAACAACAACTTCCATAACGGAATTCGTCCAGTAACATTTATTATCCCTATCTCCACCAACATACTCTTCAACTATACTAATCTCACCTCCATTCTCCACCAACACCAACACCACGGGTTCAAAAAAAGCAAACCTTTCGACTCTTTATCATTCCCTTCAACCGAAATGTACCTCAATAGCAATGGATTCTCAACTTTACACCCTTCTGGCTCATAAACTAACACTACATCAGGTGTACCTACACCATTAAGTGACCAAAACAAATCCCCTTTAAAACTAAACTCATATTCAGACACCCTTTTTAATATAGTCTCAGAATCTACACTCAAACAAACTCCCAACATAAACCCCATTTGGAAATTCAGTTAAATCGGATAACGAATTCGTTATATAACCATCAATAATTGAAAGAGTGGGCAAAAGGGTATCTAAAGATACATTAAAAGATTCATTTTTTGGACTTAAAGATTCATTTTTTGGGCTTAATGATTGATTTTTTGGTGGTGGGGTTGGTTGAATTCTTGAATTTTTCCCAAAAGAAGTGTCAGTGAATCGAAAAGGCTCATCTTTTTTGGAAGGCCAAGGGGTTGAGAGAAGGGTATTTGAGGAATTGTCTCTGAGTTTTTGGAGTGATGGAGAAGATGTGGAAGGTAATGAATCTTCAAGGGTTTCAGCTATTTGGAGTACATATGGATCAGAAAGTGCTGAAATTGGAGTGAATTTATATGTAAAGATTCTAAATTTGGGAGGTTTGTGGTTGATTGTTGTTGTTGTAGTGAATTTTTAGAGAGATGGTGATATAGATATTGGGGATAAAGCAGAAAGTGCCATTGAAGATTTGGTGTGGTAAAAAAATTGGAAGTGTTTCAAATTTTCAATACATAGAAGAGAAGAAGTGCATAGTGTAGAGTAAATTTAAAATTTTAAAAAATGTTGAAAAAGGAAAAAGATGAGGGGATGTTGAAGCCTTTGTTTCAAAAATAGGATATCAAAGCCAGGTTTCGATCCTGGGACCTGTGGGTTATGGGCCCACCACGCTTCCGCTGCGCCACTTTGATTTGTTGTTATTGTTCAGCTGACAGCAAATATAAATCTTAACTGTCTGTTATATATCAGAAGAGTTGAAATGAGTATAAAGTATGAACAAGAGAGTTTGTGGCACACTGGCACTGCTGAAAATAGTCATTGGGCTTGAGCTTAATTGGGCTCTTTTCGAATTTCAACAGATGAAATAGGTCATTTGCACTTTTTTCTATTTTATGTTGATCTTTAATTTTGATCTTTAGCAATCGAATTTATACCTAGTGGACATAAATTCTTTAAGTGCGCCAGACATAATTTATTAAATATTATGATAAGATAATATAAACTTATGTTCCTCGAGAAAGTTCTTTGTCTTGATTGGCAAAAATTAAAGACCAACACAAAATATGATAGAAAGTGCAAATAATCCTTCTAAACAGGAGTGTGGCAACTCAATGTGTGGACCATCAACACAGGTCATTTCCTCAAGTGTTAATTCCCCCTTCCTCGTAAGAAATAATCTCCTCTTTCTCTCCTCTCTTAAATATAATTTCTACATCTCTTATTTTAACCCTATAGCCACCGGTCTCCAACCCCTACATTGCTTCATATTTGATGAAGGTGTATAATATAAAATGTATTTGTAGTTCTAACACTACAAAAAATCAAATAATTTGCGGCGGTTGAAAGTGCAATTCGCGGAGGTTAAGAATCTCCATGATTTGCTATCATCAAATAGTGGAGGTTTTTAACCTTTGCAAATTGCACTTTCAACCTCCGCAAATTACCCATTTTTTTGTAGTGTAAGAGTAATAAGCATGATTTTTTCTTCTTAGAGTTCCTTTTCACTATATGTCTTTACAATTTTTTTATATATGTCAAATATACGTATAATATTTTTTTATATATTTTCTGTCTTGGTTCCATAATATAAGGTGACAAAGAGATTGACGAGGCTCGTATTAGAACAGGGTGAATGAAATGGAGGCTCGCCTCCGGGGTGCTTTGTGATAAGAAGGTGTTGCCTAGACTAAAAGGTAAGTTCTATAGAGTGGTGGTTAGACCAGCACTGTTGTATGGGCAGAATGCTGGTCAGTCAAGAACGTTCACGGTCAGAAGGTGAAGATAGCGGAGATGAGGATGCTCAGAAGGATATGTGGTCATTCTAGGAAAGATATGATTAGAAATGAAGTTATACGGGATAAGGTCGGAGTCCCATCTGTGGAGGACAAGATGAGAGAAGCGAGACTGAGATGGTTCGGGCATGTAAAGAGGAGGTGTGAGGATGTGCTAGTTAGGAGGTGTGAGAGATTGACGATAGCAGGCGTTATGAGACGTAGAGGTAGGCCGAAAAAGAATTGAGGGGAGGTGATTAGACAAAACATAGGACAACATTAGCTCACTGAGGACATGACCCTAGACAGGAGGCTTTGGAGGTCGAGGATTAAGATGGAAGGTCAGTAGGTAGTTGAGTTTTGTCGCATTATGTGTGAGAGGGGCAGGGGCTAGCCTCTTCTTCTCTTGTCCTTTTTTGTAGTATTACTTCTCGCGTAGATCCATGCTCATATTTGTGTATTACTATATGTTGCTTCATTTGTTCTGTACTGTGATATTTTGTTGTCTTATTTTACTTGGATTTGAATTTGTGCATTGACTATATTTCTTTTGAGACGAGGGTCTATCGGAAACAGCCTCTCTACCCCATAAAGGTAGAGCTAAGGTTTGCGTACATCATATCCTCTCCAAACCCCACTTGTGGGAATACACTGGGTACGTTGTTGTTGTTGTTGTTTATTCTATGTATGATGGAGCCAAGACTAGAGTAAGGACAGTAGGATGAGATTCAGAGCACTTCCCAGTTGTGATGAGGTTGCACTAGAGATCAGCTCTCAGCCCATTTTTATTTGCCTTGATAATGGATGGATTGACTCGACAAAATTCAAGGTGAGGTGTCATAGTGTATGTTCTTCACAAATGATATAGTCCTGATTGACGAGACTCACAATAGAGTTACACACTAATTTGGAGGGTTGGAGACAAACTCTGGAGTCTAAAGGGTTCAAGTTGATTAGGACCAAGACAAAGTACTTGGAGTGCAAGTTCAGTGACACACCACATGAAACTGATGTGGAAGTGAGGTTTGGTGCCCAGGACATCCAGAAAAAAAGTAGTTTCAAGTATTTAGGGTCTATTGTACAAAAAAATGGGGAGATTTATGATGATATCACACATCATATTGGTGCATGGTGGATGAAATAGAGACTTACTTACGGAGTGATGTTGTGATAAGAATGTGTCACTGAAACTTAAGGGTAAGTTCTACAAAGTGGTGGTTAGATCGACTATGTTGTATGAGGCGGAGTGTTGGCCTGTTAAGATCTCTCATGTTCAAAATATGAAAGCTGAGGAGATGAGAATGCTGCGATAGATGTGTGGAAAAACTAGGAGAGATAAGAGTAGGAATGAAGCTATACGAGACAAGATGGGGTGGCTTTGGTGAAGGAGAAGATGCGAAAAGTGAGATTGAGATGGTTTGGACATATGAAGAAGAGAGACACATATGCCACAATGCGGATGTGTGAGAGGTTAGGCAGGACATGACGCAGTTGCAGCTTACTGAGGACATGACTTTAGATAGGAGGTTATGGAGGACTCAGATTAGGGTGGAAGGCTAGTAGATTGTCTCGCTTATCCTTTCATACTAGTGATCACATTATTGCTCTATATTTTCTTGTTCTTTGATTTCTGCTACTATCTGTTATTCCTTGTACTTCGATTATCTTATTTTATATGTGGTAGCTACTGCTCCTTTTTCAGATTGCTTTATCATGGCTTAACCACTTTCGTTATTTTCATTTCGTACTGCTTTTAAGTTCTTGTCCTTATCTGACCTCTTTTATGCTTTCTCTTGAGCCGAGGGTCTTTCAAAAATAGCCTCTCAACCTCCCAAGGTAGAGGTAAGATATGCATACAATCTACCCTCCTCAGACCCACGTTATATATATATATATATATATATATATATAGTAGATGAGTTTTTTTAATGGAAATTATCCTCTCACCAATATTTTTTCCTTATTTGTAGGATTTTTTTAATCATGATTCCCTATATTAATGAATAGGGGGTGAACTATATTAATCAGGAATATCTTTTTGGTCATTAATAAAGGTTATGCTAATATTGTGTACGATTTTAGGTCTTTAATAGGAGTTATGTTAATATGATAAATATTATTTAGTTATAATTGATATAATCAATCTTATGCTACTAATTAGCGATGTCAATTTTAAAATTGCTTACTTACGTAACTTCCTCTTTAATTAATCAGTAGATAGAAACTGAGCAATTGACCAATATATAATTAGATTCATATTGACGCTCACACTATTTAGTTGTGTAATATTAGAGCTTTCATTAAAAAAATATGAGAATTGACTTACTCCTATGATGGTCAATCCGAATGGTGCATATGTTAAGACTTGACACTCAATTTAAGTTTAAAATTAATTGACTCAGTAGTCATCATTCTATGCAAATAAACTTTAAGGGTATTTCTAGAGAATCATATATCCTTCAAATTAAGACTCATTATATTATTTTTCTTCTTCTTATAGTGAATATTAGATATTGAGGTATAACTCTTGCTCGCTAGCTAATCCTTGAGAAATCATATACTGTATCCTTTCACTGATTGAGACAAAAAATTCCAACAAATAATCATCATATCATACTATACTAAAAGTGGAAAGCTCGTACTTTTAAAGTTAGATTATGATTTTTTCCCAGCAGTAAATCAAAATATAATAAAATATCTAATTAAATATCAAATAGTAATATTTTAATTATCTGAAAGTTGAATTACAAATTTTCACACTACATTGAATCACAACCTAAATTAAATGTCTTATTAAATAGTGATAATTAAATTGCATAAAGGGTGCACTTTGCCATTCACAAAAATAGGTGTTCTGTTAATTGAATAAAATTGTTTCAGATTAATTTCAGCAACGTAAAACTGTTAAAATAATAATTATCGGCTAGATACTAGATTCAAACGTGACTAAAAAGTTTAGTCAAGATTTACATAGTCATGATTTGATACCTGTAAGGACAAATACAATGTCATTAGACATATCTTTTAATTCTAAATAATAATATTTCCATGTAAGTTTTTCTAATTAAAGTTTGACTTTGTTAATGCTGAGGTGTAACAGATAAACGCTCTAATCAAATTTTTAGTCCCGGTCTTTTTTTTGTTATATGATTAGACTTTCTCTACTTTGAAGGAGAGTCTTAGAGCAATGTTCGTTAAGTTATTTTTGCGTGATCTATAAGTTACGGGTTCGAACCGTAGAAACTGTTGGAAATTTGCCTTTGGTGGGAGTGGTTCGGGTTCACGGGGCGTGGGCATGGGCCTTCGATATTATCTTTTTGGGCCGAGAGAACTTTGCCGGAAGTGCGCTTTGATCCCGAAAGTTTCGGATGTACGATTTGGACCGAATTCTTTCATATGTACGAGTTTGGTCCCGAAGTTTCAAGATGTACGAGTTCGGTCCACGAAGTTTTTCGAGAAAATCAAAATTTCGACGGTCAAAACAAAACGCCAAAGCACTCAATTCAGCCATTTATTTTGGCTGAATTACTCCTCCTATAATGGCCAATTCCGTTGGTCTTTTCACCATTTAATTTGGTGGCTTTACTACCTCCATAATGGTCATTATTTGGCCAATAATGGTCATGTTATGGAGGCAGCTAAACAGCCCTCTCTCACCTATATAAACACCCCTACACCATTGTTGAGAAACACGAGAAAATATACTAGCTATATACACGAAAATACACAAGCAAAACAGTTTCTTCCTACACCTTCCTTGCATCATTTCTTGCTCAATGTAACAACCACAACCACTAATGTTTGTCTTAGGTTATGTTGTCTACCTCACATCCCTTAGGGTGCGACCCTTCCACAGACCCTATTAACACGGGATGCTTTGTGCATTGAACTTCTCTATACTTTGTTAACTATGTAGACTATGCAGGTATATATGCATGTACTTAACTTGACAATGAGATTATAATTTTTAGAATTTAATTGAGCTTAGTGTATATGTATATTAGCTCTTTGTTTACCTATCGGTTCAGAAAAGTCTCCCTCGTTATCTTTCATCTCAAATATGTTCCTTGGACTAACAGCTTTCTACCGTGAAGATTTTGGTCTGATTTGGCAGATACGTTGAAATATATGAAAGGATATATTTGAAGCTCTCTTTTAATTGTTTAAGAGTATATTTAGACCTTTTCAATTGTCCAAAGATATATTAGTTTTTTTTTTGTGTTGATTGCCATTTGATTTGTCTTCTCAGTGTGGAAAATAGGGGTGGGTGTATATCGGTTCGGTTCGATTTTGTATCCGAAAAATATGAACCGGATAATTATTTTTTTTTTAAAATCGAATACAACTTTTTTTTTAAAAAGCCGATATGTTCGGTTTATATGCCGAATGTATCCGATATAATTCGGAGAATACATCGGTTTGGTTCGGTTTTTTCGGTTCTCTGGGATTTTTGCCCACCCCTAGTGGAAAAGATGCATTCTCCAACAAACCAATTTCTTTTTACAATAGTACTTCCAATTTTTGCTTTTGAGTGATTTTGCTTATATTGGATTGACCAACTTTAATGCTTTGCCATTTTACATTGGTTTTCCATTCACACCAAAACTTCAATCTTAACTTTAATGACAGATTTTTCATACTTCAAGTCACCTCATCTTATCTCATGATCTCATCCTATCGATTATGACTTAAAGATTTGTCTTGTATGCTCAAGTATATTTTTGTTTAATCTTTCCTTTTGCAATTATTCTCTTCTCTTTGGAGACGGGGAAGCCAGTGTTATGTGAGAATGAAATACAAAAGTTCATGCTGTTAATTAGAATTTCTTTTTTTTTTCCTTAAGTTTTTCACCTTGTATTTGATATCTATATTTGAGCCCGACTAAATATGGATTCACCCCGATTAAGGGGTAAAACGCTCTCTAACAAAGACGAATTCATACCCAAGGCTCGAGGTCAGCCTCTAGTTAGAAATGGAGAATTACTTAATTATCTCTCCACCATAACCCTTATTAGTGAAACTTTTGAACTATCATTTTTTTCCTTAGAAAACTTTAGCTTATGTGTTTTTCCCTCTTTAAGTTGTCAAAGCCTGAATTACATAACATTTTACCTAGGTAAATTTGCAATTAAGTTATACACGATCGGTATAAATTTTTTTAATACTATCATTACTATTTAGCATGTTATAAACGATTACTAATTGTCATATTAGATTAATCATAAATCAACTCTTATTATAATATATAGTGAGTTATATGTAATTACTTTCAAGTGACTCCATTGTATAAATAACTTTTTGCAATCTATAGTACATAAAACTTAAACTCAATAAATTTTAAGGGTATTCTGAGAGTGCATTGAAAGTAATATGTAGTGTAATGCATGATTTACTCGTCTTTTGGTTTTCTTGATCAACTTACAAACTTCTTTTGTCTTCTTCATTCTTTTTTCATATTAATTGAGTAATCATCTGAGAAATCAACTCTAAATATCACTAAAAGTTATAGTCTAGAAGCAAAGAATTTCACACACACAATAGGTGTGAGTTAAATTCACTTTATCGTTTTTCTCATCTCCTTATGTAATGATTTTATTGATTTACTAAAAGATATTGATGGTTGACTAGTTAATTGGTTATGAATTATTGAAAACAGCCAAGGCAGTGTGAAAAATTTTCCATCCATTTTTGTCGAGATTTTGTCTTCAAATAATTCATAGTGAGATGGCAACAAATCTTTCGAACCATCAAACTTTCTTGGTTGAAGATATGTGCTTTCCCTATCAAAAATAGTAAATTACAATATTCCTCGCTGCTAATATTGTATAGTATATGTTTGTTTTATATATTTTGTCGCTAAATATACCAATTAATATACAGATGTTGTCTATCAAAACTAAATTCCCATGCATTTTTGAGCAAAAATAACTGATGGACATCCGTCAATTTTATTAAAAAGTCACTAAAAATGATGGACTTTCCGATATGCGGCATAGGTTTCCTTAACAGAAATGGGTACCGTCGGGTCCATTGATTTTTTCGATCGGAAAAATTATTTGGCTTGAGGGACAAAAATTAAAGACCAACCCAAAATAGGGACAGAAGTTCAATTGATGTTCGTTCTTCTTCTTTTTGAAAAGCAACATATTATAATATGAACCAAATTATTGCATTTAAATTTTGGAAAAGTTGAAATTGCAGTAGTGGCACAAGCTATTATTAGTCTTGTATCACATAATTCAGACTGGCAAGTAGGGTGCTCGTGGGTCGATTTGAGTCGGTTTTCTTTAGAAAAAAATCAAATTAATTAAGTTGATTTTTCAAATATAGAAACAAAATCAAATCAATTAAGCCGGTTTTTCGCCGCTTCAGTTTTTGTCGATTTTTTTGGTTAATTCGATTTTTTGTCATTTTTTAAAAATATATGGCAATAGACTTTCAAGTGTTATGTCGAAAGAGCCAAACCCGAAAATAAAGAAATTCAACACCAAGCACATATTAGATTAACTATACTGCATCATAACACTATCAAATTAATTAAAAAAGAAGGAATTATATATGTAATTAAGTTATATATGTAGGTTCCTCAAAAAAAGGTATGCATTGTCAAAAAATTTAGCCATTTTCAAAGAATTTAATAAAACTTCTTACAATTATTTTTTGTGCAAAAATTAAAGAGTTGTGATTTTAAAGATACCTTGATGATAATTAAATTAAATTAAATAATGATAAATATTTAAATGACTCAAACACAAGTTATTTTCGTCATGAAATAGATTCTTGAAATTCTCAAAATAAAGACAATAAATTAACTAGAAAGTCAAGGCATAGAATTGGATTACCATAAAGGTAAATACCTAGATTACTAATCAAGAGTACAAAAGATCAATATGTACCATAAAATTTAATATTTTACATAAAAATATACATATATATATGTGCAACTATAAATTTTAAATAGATATTTATATAGTTTGTTTGATTCGGTTTTTTTGATTATTTTTTATTTAAAATTAAAACCAAATAAAATTTTATCGGTTTTTAAAATTAAAAACCAAAACTAAACCAAACCAAAAAGTATCAATTTTTTTCTTCAATTTGGTTAGATATTTCGATTTTCTGTGAACACCCTACTGGCAAGCATTAAAATAGCTAGCTCAAGACAAATACTTTTCAATCTCTTTCTATCTTTTTCTCTAGTTTGCTCTTGTGTTATGCTTGACAATTAAAGAAACTCATTTCGGTCTAAATGTCTTACTTTTTTTTTAATTTACTTTTAAAAAAAATTTGCCTTTTTATAGTTGATAAATTCTTAAACTTCAATATTCTCATTTTATTTTACCTTATATTGATACTTCCTCGTGGGAATGATATTACACATGGTGGGAATAAGAGGGGGGCAAAACACGCTTTGTCGGATAATTACACCGTAACATATTAGGTTTTTAAAAAAATATATATATATAGTAAATATTGAATTTTCTTGGATTCTTCATGTGTTTACTTCTTTATATTTTAGAGAGAAATCTCAGTTCCGTTATTGCTTGTTTAATACCACAAGATTCAAAGGGTATTTAATTTATTTCATATACATCTTTAATTTACAACTACAAGATTCAACTTTTCTCTATATAACTTTTTAAAAATTTCCTATTCAGTCAAAATGAGATAAATAAATTGAGACAGAGCAATTGGAGACCTATCAATATGATTGTCTATCCTTTGGCTAATAGGAAAATATGAATATAATAATTAGCCTTAAGATTATGTTAACACTCAAAAGTAATTTAAGTGTTTAGTCGAATTCAGTGACATCCGAATTATTTTAGAGCCGAATTTACTCCTAGCCCTCGACTACAAGAACTTCATCTGCTACTAAGGCATCTTAGTCGAGTTGTTAGTTAAAGGTACAACTGGGACTCACTCAGATGCAGATGCCTCAACGACCAAGTCAAAAGGGTTTTCGGACCCCTAGAAGCGGTAACGGCCAACAACAGCTAAAAGAAAGGGCCATTATCCGAGCAAGAGGAGTATAGGGCGAGAAAATCGGCACCACCTCCCCTATATTCAGTCATTGAACTTAGTGGGTTACTTGATGGCTGACATGGGGGATCATGTTTTTGTTTTTAATTTTTGTATTATAAATAGATCATTCTTTGTATATAGAAACACAACCACTCAATCAAACAACTCAATTTTATCTATCTTTATCCTTTACTTTATTTATCTTTTACTTTACTATATTCAGTTGCATTCATGTTTCTTACCTCCTAGTTTAATCATACCACCGTCCTAACGCTTTCTAGTAGTTGGGGAACCCATTGTTGGAAATCAGAGTTCTATTTTCAGCCCAAATCGCTTAAGATAAGGAATCAATTTGTCTTCCGATACGGTCAGCTGATAAAACGACAGAGAATAGAATTCGGGGCGAGAACAAATTTGGCACGCCCAGTAGGACCATAGGTGAATTAATAGCAAAGTTTGATTCTCCAGGTCAGGATCATTCTTGGCGTATGCGCCTAAGGTCCGTAAGAAAATGAACCCTGAGTCCAGTCCACATCCTAAACAAAATCATCCCAGAAGGAACAACAAACCAACATCCTCCTCGGGTATGCCTACATCGGTTGATACCCCTCCACTTCCTCCATCAACCCAAGCTGTGGAAAAATCTAGCCAATCTGAAGGTCCAACCATAAGGACCACGTCTTTTATTAGATAATAGACCGACTTGGGCATCCACGATATTATGTACCAAGTTTCTAAACAGTTGGCTGACATTGTGAAACCGATAGTACATAATGAGGTTCAACAAGTGAGGGAGATGGAAACCAATCAAATGCACCTAGGAGAATGTTCGGCTAGTTCTGCCATCCCTCTGACGAGCGGTGTTATTCAGCATGAGATTGTGACTCCCGATGTTGTTTTCCTCAGCCGCATGTGCATCAGCTAGTGCCTACTCAGGTGCAGCCGATAGCGCACCTAGGAACACAAGCCCAATCGTGTGGCAACCAACACACTGCATGTCGCCGCCGAACCTTGGGGGCCAAAATATGTCACTTGACCAAGCGAGTCTGCAGTATGGATAAATCAACATGGCTCGTAGACCAGTTTAGGCTCCAGGACACTTTGGATTGCCTCCCGTTATGTCGTACATTTCTACGAATGACCTTACGATGCAGGCGAACAATGTTGGCCAGCCGAATTGGCAACTGATGGCCCCTGCTATGACTTAGCTCGGCTATCTGGTAACACTGTTTACAGTGGAATACCATTCCAGCAGTCATTGCCAGTACCCAGTCCATACATTTCAGGAAGCGTAATTTTTTAAGAAGGAGCGACATCCGAGGAGAGCAGCCATGGAATCTTGTTCCACCTTATCCTCAGGCTCCGTTACCCGTTCCAGGAGCTCAGGTTGCAGGCTTTGGTGTCCATACCCAACAGCAACAATGGGCCATTACCCCACCTATTGGTAATGGCCAGCAGACCACCTACAACCTTCATAACCTTGTCCAACAAAGTGCAAAATGGAGGCCGCCAGTGCAGAACGCCTACTAGCTGAATCCGTCCGAGAATCGCAGGGGACATCACAACTGATAAACCCAGAAATTATTGCTAATACTATGCAGAGGTACTTTGACATCCAACTGAAACCTTTGGACAAGCCTGTTTATAAGAAGCCTTACCCCGATTGGGTATATCAGATAACACCTTTGCCGAGGGGCTTCAAAACATCGGAGTTTGCCATCTTCTCTGGCGATGACGACAAATCCGCTATTGAACACATCGGTAGATTTACTGTCCAATGCGGTAAGGCTGGCCAGAATGAGTATCACAAGTTGCAGATATTCTCTCTATCTCTAACGGGAACAACCTTTGCATGGTACTCCTCTTTGGCTCTTGATTCCGTACAGAGCTGGGCTGACATGGAGGGTTGCTTCCATGATAAGTTCTATTGGCCCCAACCTTAGGTTATCGTGAGTGATCTAATGAATCTCAAGCAGCAGGTCAATGAATCGGCTGCCGATTTTATCGAGAGATTCAGAAAGAAAGGTTGGGAAATGCACCGTACACTTCCCCGAGTCTGAGTGTGCCCACATAATAATCAACAACATGCACCCTCAGTTAAAGGAGAAGTTGGTGGGACAATCCTGCTCTGACCTAAGCAGCCGAAAAGGCTAGCCAAATAGAGTAGTACATCCAGGAGAAAGAGCGGAGAAGAACCAGCTAAAATTGAGGCTCCCACTTGGTATCCGTCATTGAAGCGGATGAGTCCGACTTAGAGTCAGCTGACTACGCGGTAGACACAATGGTGGCCGAGATTGTTAGGGGTATGTTTTACTCTTGCCCAGCCGTAAAAGGCAAGGAGACGAGTTCATCCGATGATAGGGTCAGTTACTCGTTTGATATCACAAAGGCATATCAGATCTATGATTATATGCTCAAAGATAATCAGATTCGGTTGCTTGATGGTCATAGGATTCCGCCTGCCGAGGAACTCAAAGATAAGAAGTACTGCAAGTGGCATAATTCATACAACCACTCTACTTCTAATTGTGTGGTCTTTAGAAAGGCGATCCAAAAGGATATCAAAGAGGGGAGGTTCAAGCTAGCCGATAAGAGTATGGCTGAAATGTCTACCGATACCGACCGCTTTCCCGTGGTACCATTATCTATGGTATCTTTTGCTAAGCCCTATGAGTCAAGGGACACCAAAGGGAGACAGTCGGTGAAAAGGGTGTGGGTCCCAAATAAACCTAGGATTGAGAGAAGGCCACAAGGACCTCTGTGTTCAACCGGTTAGGCAACCTACATGACATTCGTGATGACATACAGCTAGCTAGGAGCAGTTTCCATGGCCGCCCTAAATACTCGAGGGACGTTGAACGAGAACTTCAGAAACAAACCATGAGGTTCAGAAGGGTCCCTATCGGCGCCAGGCCTAGGCCCGGGGGGGGGGAAAGTAAGGATGCTAACCAACCGACAACCAACCATGCCTCGAATAGATGAAAAACCACTCCCTAAAACCAAACAGAGGGTGGTCGAGTTTAACGTAAACAAGGGTGTTCGAGGCTATCGAGCGGGCATTCAGCTCAGTTGCTTCAAGGGAAATGTCGCCTGAAGGAGAGACGTCAGGTCAACCAGAGCTGGATGAACAGCCTACCGACAACCCGACGGAGGAACCCCAATAAGAAAACGTGGCCCAAATGGACCTCTAACCGAGGCAATCCCACAGATCGTGCAGAGGATCCCCATTTGTCTCCAGGAAATGAAAGATATGAGCTTTTGGTCAGCCGAATTGGATGAAGGAGGGGAATCCATCCTCGATTTACTTAGACATGACCTGGTTGATGAGATGTGGACATATATTGAAATAGTCAGCCAAATCCCATGTGAGTTCTGGGCCAGCCGCTCCGTGCTGGATAACCTAGAAGGTGATGTTCGCATAGAAATGCAGAATGGGCAACAATATCCGATACCCCGGCTAGGGACACTTTGAGCACCGTATTTGGTACACCTACAGAAGATATGGTTAAACACTTCAAACCCCTTTACGTCAAGGCTTACATTAACGATAAAATTATTAGTCGGGTGTTTGTCGACAATGGGGTTGTGATGAATGTGATGCCGCTGCTTACCTTGAAGGATCTTAACAAAACAAAGGAGGATCTCATCCCAATTAACATGAAAATGGCTAGCTTTAAGGGAGAAGCCTCTGAAGCATTGGGGATTCTAGTAGTAGAAATCACTGTAGGTCCTAAAACGGTCAGATCTGCCTTCTTTGTAATAGATGAAAAGCCGTCCTACACCATTCTGCTAGGCAGGGACTGGATTCACACCAGTCGATGCCTTCCTTCTACCATGCATCAAAAGCTCATCTTTTGGGAAGAAGATAAGATAGAAATCATCCTAGTGGATGATAACCCGTTCTGACCAGGGGTTCAGAACGTAGAGGTTGTCCTCTATTCACCCTATGTGGATCCCATAGCCGTCACGGAGTAGTATGAAGAAGGATCTTGGGAATCCTGTAATCTTACCTCGTGAGGGTTTGAAATAAAATAATTTGTCGAACCACGACTTACCTTGGAGGATTTAAATGATTGAGGAAACCCAACTCATACGTGACCGGTGGCATCGGCTGACTAACCCTAAGTTCTGACGCAAGGATAGCCGAGGCATTGCAGATGGGGAACCACGACAGAAAACCAGATCTGGCGGCCAATAACATTTGAGCCGCGGATAGAAATTTTACGCCTAGCTTTGTTTGTCTTTGTTCTACGCTTGTATAAAACTCGAGTGTTATTTTATACCCCGTGTTGTGTATGTTTTGTGCAAAAAGTTTGAATAAACTCATTTTAGAAAGATATGTCTTAAATGAAATGGGCAATCAGAAACTCCAAATCTACAGCTACGAGGATGACATCCTATCGGCTAAATCTATGGCCAAGATGCAGTGTTGTTCTTGGAAGTTAATATCATTACGGATGGCCAAACCAATTTTTCTAAGTTTGGAAGAATATCAGCAGGCCATGCTAATGGAGTTGGGTTAGAATCGACTGACAATCATAGAAAGAGTCAAAGCCGGTAAACGTAAAATGGCCAAAGCATACGACAAACATATAGTAGCCTAAAGAGGTTTGCCGAAGGAGACTTAGTTTGGAAAATCATCCCGCCGATTGAAATGAAAGATCTTAAAATCGGCAAATGATTGTCAAACTAGAAAGGACCTTTCGTAGCGAACCCACGGGTTGTCGGCAATACGGATCAAGCGATAAACATGCATGAAAAAGAAATGTAAATGGTAGACATTTTGAAGAAATATTACCCATCGATTTTGGGACATGCATAAGTAATCAACAACCATAGACCGACTGCCTGGTCGCAAAAGAGACTAATTTTCCTTCGATTTGGGGAATGTACGGGAAAACGACTGCCACAAACCGACTGCCTGATCACAATAACATACCCTTCAATTTGGGGTCGATACAACTAAGAAGCCGAATTGGTCAGCCTTGAACCAATCGAAGGCTGCACTACATCATCAACTATTAAAGTCTCAGGATTAGCCGAATCAACGGTTGCTTGGTCTTCTCGAATTGCTGCAGTCTATTCCTCATCACCAGCTGCACCAACGACCACTAGTCGTAAATATCCATACGCCTCCACTCGGTTCTTTTGGCCGACTTGTCCCGGTCCACCTAAGCAGAATAGTTGGCGACCTTGGTCGGCCAAGTGCGTAGGTTAGCCGGACATCGATTGGCAGTGAACCATTCGCAGGTGAGGGGAATGTCATAGGTCATCGAGCTAAGATGTTGAGATAAAAGAACGTCGCCTTGTTCTGACCTACCATATGGAGCCAAAACCAATTGTTCATCAACAAGGACCAAGGCATCAGTTAGGTCTTTATCGGCTAGAGTGGTCCCATATATCTTCTGAGAAGAGGAAGAAGAAGCCATGGCATCCGAGTAAGAAAATGGCAAAGATTAGGGTTTTTTATGCTGAAGGGAAGAAATCGGAAATGACTGTAAGATCAAGTGAAAAATTCTCGGAAAGATGTTTATTTCTAAGTAGATCTCGATGCACGGAGGAAATTAGGGCTACCTCTTCGAATGCACGGTTGGAAAACATTGGAACCGATTCATGGTAATAAAGACACCTTGGTTGAAGGGGAAACCCAATTCAAAAGTAATCATCATTGCATGCACTGGAGATGAGATGATTGAAGTGACGTGCGCGAATGTCAGACTGAAACAACGACTACTTTAGGATACATCAACTAAACAGTCACACTCGAGTTCATGTACGGGGGCAATTATTAACACTCAAAAGTAATTTAAGTGTTTAGCCGAATTCAGTGACAACCGAATTGTTCCAGAGCCGAATTTACTCCTAGCCTTCGACTACAAGAACTTCATCGGCTACTATGGCATCTTAGCTGAGTTGTTAGTTAGAGGTACGATTGGGACCCACTCAGATGCAGACGCCTCAACGACCAAGTCAAAAGGGTTTTCGGACCCCTAGAAGTGGTAACGACCAACAACGACTAAAAGAAAGGGCCATTATCCGAGCGAGATGTGTAGAGGGCAAGAAAATTGGCACCACCTCCCCCATAGTCGGCCATGGGGGGAGGGATCATGTTGTACAGTTTTTCCCTTTTTTGTACTATAAATAGGATCATTCTTTGTATATAGAAACACAACCAATCAATCAAACAACTCAATTTTTATCTATCTTTATCCTTTACTTTACTGTACTTAGCTGCATTCATGTTTCTTACCTCTTAGTTTACTCATACCACCATCCTAACGCTTTCTGGAGTAGTTGAGAAATTCATTGCTGGAAATAAGAGTTTCGTTTTCAGCCCAAATCGCTTAAATTAAAGAATTAATTTGTATCCCGATACGGTCAGCTGATAAAACGGCAGAGAACAGAATTCGGGGCGAGAACAGATTAATATATCTTTTTTCATTAACACATTCTTATCTGCCTATGTTAATATATGTTTAATTCGTATCACCTTGATTTGAAGAGTAAAAGGTGGGAAATTCGCACAAACGCCCCTCTTTTGGGGTGGTCTTTAATTTTTGCCCCTCAAATTTAAAATCTTTAATTTTTACCTTTCGCTTAAAATCCATTGATTCTGGGTTCGAACCCAGCTTAGTAAAAAAAAAACGCAAGGCAGAGTTTGGATTTTACAAGACATAGTTTGCCTACAAACTCTATCTTAAGACTTCATTTACCTTGTGAAATACAAGCTCTGTCTTGCGAATTCTTTTTTAAATTTTGATTGAGCGGGGGTTTGAACCCGAGACCTCATGGTATTTTCAATCCCTTTTTAAGCGAAGGGCAAAAATTAATGATCAACCATTTGAGGGGTAAAAAATAAAGACCAGCGCCTTTCAAGGAAAATCCAAGCAAAAATTTGTAAAAAGGTTGACTAGAAAAATGTAACAAAATATTTTCTAAATTTGTATTACTAGAGTGGTAACGAAAAATTAGTTTTGACCATTTTCATCGTGTCATATGTAGTTTATATTTTAATTATTTAATAAATAGAATGATCAGTTCTTGGAGTTTGTGATTCCATAATTCTTTATTCGATTTTAGAAAAAGAAATAAAGAGCAGAAAAAGAGCTCTTGTTGATTCATCATCTATGCCGATATATTATTTTGATATTGGCTATTTTGGCTCTTTTTAAAAGTTGAAAACAAGAAAATATTCTTAACTTGCAAATGACAGTAATTTTTGTACTTGCCTTGTTGAGTTTCCTCTCATTTATGGTTTATCTTATGACCAGGGTTTGTTAGTCAATCTATTATAACATGTTAGTTATTATAGTAATTTGTATCAAGTTATCAATTAATTGTTTATTATAGAAATTTATCTTTAATCACCTTAAGGTATAGAGTATCCTGACTCTTAGAGATAGACTGTCATTGTTGCCAAGAGTAAAAATGTTGTTTTGGGTGATTGGAATCCCCTGAAGTCAGCTGAATATACTGACCATCGGCAAAAAATGTTGAGCAAAGCAATTGGCGGGAAGAGTGAGGCTAATTCATAACATCCAGCCATATAAATATTTTTACACTATCCGTGCTTAAAATCTAAAACTCATTCATTGTACGATTTTCCTTTCTCAATGTTAAAAATGTTAATTAAATCATATGACGTTTATGTGGAAACAAGAGTAGGAATTATTATTAAAAAGTATTGACGGACGAACTAGTCCGGACTCGGATTGGAAATCTAGTCTATCTCTAATAGTTTTATGGTAGAATCATAATCTAAGTATATTTGATAAATTATAATTATGGTAGTTTTATTAGAATAGGGTTTTCTTGTTAAACTAGAGAAAGAAAGAACTTATCTCCATATAAGGAGGTCATTGTGATGAATGAAAAACAAGAAAGAATTCTCTCAATATTTTTCTTCTATTTAAAATTTCGTCACTTCTTGATTTTAGCATGGTATCAGAGCAACGTTGAAAGAACACAAAAATCCTAAATAAAGGCGGGTGACGGAGAAACTGGTGATAAAAACAAATGAATCACCGGTGAAGAAAATAAAAATCAAAGAAAAACAATCTCCCAATATGAAATTACGTCAAATGATAATCCCAAAATTGTGGTAACACAAGTCCAGTTGAAGGGAGAAAATTACGAAGAACGGGTCGATCTATGAGGACGGCCCTAAGAGCAAGAAAGAAATCTGGCTTCGTTGATGGTACAATTAAGAAGCCGGATGAAGAATCGCCGAACTTAGAATATTAGTGGACTATAAACTCTTTGTTGGTGTCATGGATTCACAACACCATCGAACCAATGCTTAGCGCGAATGATTTCGCATAAAGAGGAAGCGGGAGAATTATGGACGAGCATCCGGGAGCGGTTCACTGTTATCAACGGTCTTCGATGCAACAATTGAAGACAGAACTTGCAGAGTGCAAGAAGAAGGGAAGGACCATAGTGGATTACTATGGAAAACTAACTAAGTTGTGAGAAGAATTGACAAACTACCAACAGATTCCGAATTTCAAGTGCGGAAAGTGCACATGCAATTTGGGGATGATCTTGAAAATCAAAAGAAAAGAAGAAAAAATGCATCTTTTCCTCATGGAATTGGATGAGGCAATGTATGGAACAGTGAGATCGAACATACTGGACCAGGAACTATTGCCATCATTAAATAAAGTTTACTTGAAGATAGTGCAAGAAGAGTGTGTGAGAGGACTCACACGAAAAAATAGAACGGAGCTAAACCGTGGCATTTGCCGTACAAGAGAGAAATCCTTACCGTGACCAAGGTGAAGAAAATAATGATCGTGCATTCTGCACACATTGCAAGAGATCCGGACACATTGTGAAAGGATGTTTTCAACTCATTGGGTATCCAGAATAGTGGCCAGAAAATAAAAAAAGAGACGAAAAATTCAGTGAAAGAATACGAGGAAAACAACAACAGTAGAGGATATGCCCAGGATCTAGTCGCGTAAGAGGCAACTATCGGACTAACGTCGTTGTTTTCAAGGATACATAGGCAAAGATAGAACAGATGAATACATGAATAATATAATTCACGTGTTGAATTTACAAGGAATAAATCTGAATTAAAAGATGGATAGTAAGACCGAAAACTCATCTTGGATTATTGACTCCGGAGCTACCAATCATGTGATAGATAATTCGAAGAAACTGGGCAGCGGGACATTCTTGAGTGTCCGGTTAGGCTTCCGAATGGAAGTAGCTCGGTGGCTACAAAAGAAGGAAAAACCAGGCTGAATGATAAGATATGATTGAAGAATGTTCTTTATGTTCCGGATTTGACATGCAATTTAATTTATGTGTCACAACTAGTTGATTATTTAGATTGTGATGTGACATTTAATATAATTATGTGTGCTATACTGAACTCCACCACGAGAAAGCTGATTGGAAAGGGTGAGCGTCGATGTAGACTTTACTATTTTCAAAATGTGTCACTGATACGGGCATGAAGGCAGAGGCAGTTGATTGGTTCGATCTTTGGTACAAAAGGTTAAGTCATCATTCAACACAAGTAACAAAGTCTATTACGTCATTAGGCTTAAATGATAATGGTGATATATTGGATAGATAATGTGATGTATTTGAACGAGCAAAGAAAATGAGAAGTGGTTTTCCTTTTAAGTGAGAATATTACTTCGGATACTTTTGAGATGATCCATTGCGATTTATGGGGACCATATAGGACCCCTTCCTCTTATGGTGCTTCATATTTTTTTACTATTATGGATGATCGTTCATGAGCCGTGTGGATATTTCTCTTAGTTGATAAGAAAGAAATGTCTCAAACCTTGAATAATTTTTTGCTCTTACGAAAAGGCTATTCGGAATAAGGGTAAAGATAGTTAGAAGTGATAACGGAACTGAGTTCACGTGTATGAAGACTTATTTCTTCGAACATGAAATTATGTTTCAAACATCTTGCACAAGGACACACCTCAACAGAATGGAAGAGTCGAAACAAAACACCATCACATTCTTAATATGGCGCTAGCATTGAGATTTCGGGCCATATTCCGATTAAATTCTTGGAAGAATGCGTTTGACTGCGGGATACTTGATCAATAAAATACCATCTTCGATTTTGAATGGGAAAACCCCCTAGGAAATTTTATACGGGGAGTCACCTCATTATGATCACCTAAGAGTTCTAGGATCGCTATGCTATGTACATACAAATGGAAGAACAAGAGACAAGTTTGAGAGTTGGATTCGTAGGTGTATCTTCTTGAGATACCCCTACGGACAGAAAGGTTAGAGATTGTATGACTTAGAAAATGATGAATATTTAGTCTCAAGAAATATGGACTTCTACGAGACTAAGTTTCCTTTTATCATAGGAACAAGTAACTTGGTCGACAACATAGAAGTGATCCTAGATGAAATAAAGGACAAAAGGAATCAACACGTTTTCGAAGAAGAACATACAGATAATGTAGGTGCGAACAAAGCTCGAATAGAAAAATTTGACACCGAATACCGAACCTACGGACTGCCAGAATTAGACTAGATAGATGCTAGTTCGAATAACAAAAACATGGAATAAGTATAGACGAAAGGTACCCGGGCTAATGAAAATCCACCGGAGAGGAATGATTGGGTCGAGGTAAATGTCAAAAGCATGACTCGGTTCGATTACGTGACTACGTTACTGAAATATTCCGGATAGAAAGTCCATCAACGAGTTCGTCTGATCCTCAACAACCCCTAGGTGCACCTTAGCCTTTAGCTCACTATATATTATGTGATAATTTTTCTTCACAACACCAAAGCTTCTTTGCAACAATTACCATAAAAATTGAACCAAAATCTTTCTCGAGAGGCTATGAAAAAGAATGTTGGAGAAAAGCCATGCAATAAGAAATCCAAGCATTAGATGACAATGGCACATGGACATTGGAAACATTGCCGCCATATAAGAAAGCACTCGGATGTAGATGAGTGTAAAAGATCAAATACAACTCGGACGGAACAATTGAACGATATAAATCTCGGTTGGTCATCTTTAGTAACAAGTAGGTGGAAGGTATTGACTATAATGAAACGTTTGCTCCGATTGCAAAAGTAGTGACCGTTAGGACCTTCTTAGCGATAACGGCCACTCGAAATTGAGAGTTGCATCAGATGGATATTCATAACGCCTTCTTGCACGGCAAACTAGCGGAAGAAGTTTATATGAAATTATCATTGGAATTCCGTGTGTCTGGTCCGGGCAAGTATGTCGACTTCAAAAATCTTTGTATGGGTTGAAATAAGCTCCACGATGCTTGTTTGCAAATTTGTCAAGTGCCTTGATGAAATATGAATTCAAATAGTCATACTCCGATTATTCTCTCTTCACGATGCTCCAGGGAAGTATACAACTTAACCTCTTAGTTTATGTGGATGACTTGTTTATCTCCGAAAATGACCATGGTGTCATTGAACGGTTCAAAGACTATCTCCGAGCCTATTTTCACATGAAGGATTTGGGTCTCCTGAAGTATTTTCTGGGGGTTGAAGTTGCGCGTGGATCAACCGGATTATTTCTTTGTCAACAGAAGTATTCCTTGGATATAGTCTCTGAGTCGAGCAAAACTGATTAAAACTCCTATGGAACATAATCATAATCTAGCGTTGGACAAAAGATCTAATTTGGAAGATCCAAAACCATACCGAAGTCTGGTCGGCATATTGATATACCTCAATTTTATGCGATTGGAGTTGTCCTATTGTGTACATATTATGTCCCAATTCATGCACCAACCGAAGAAAACGCACTGGAGAGCCGCCCTCCGGATGATAAGATACTTGAAAAAGAATATGGCAAGGAATTGTGTTAAGTAAGGATTGCGATCTCTAGTTGTATGAGTGGTGTGATGCGGACTGTGCTGGATGTCCATTAACCCAAAGATCGCTCACCGGATGGTTTATCTCCCTCGAAAATTCACCGGTATCATGGAAAATCAAGAAGCAACACATTGTCTCTCGCTTGTCGGCAGAGGCGAAATATCGTTCAATGGTAATGACGGTTTGTGAATTGAAATAGTTGAAGGGAATCCTACATAACTTGAGTGTCGAACATAAATCTCCGGTTAAAATGTATTGTGATAGTCAAGCAGTATTGTATATTGCACGAAATATGATATTTCATGAACGGACTAAACATATTGAAGTTGACTGTCATTATGTCTGGGACGCACTCAAATCGGGTATAATTCTTCCGAGTTATATGTCAACCAACGAACAATTGGCCGACGTGTTTGCTAAGACTTTGGGCAAATCACAACATGAATATCTTCTTGGCAAGTTGGCATTCGAGATCCCCATGCTCCAACTTGAAGGGGGTATTGACAGACGAAATAGTCCGGACCCGGATTGGAAACCTAGTCTAACTCTAATAGTTTTATGGTAGAATCCTAGTCTAAGTATATTTGGTAAATTATAATTATGATAGTTTTATTAGAATAGGGTAACCTAGTCTAACTCTAATAGTTTTATGGTAGAATCCTAGTCTAAGTACATTTGGTAAATTGTAATTATGATAGTTTTATTAGAATATGGTTTCCTTGTTAAACTAGGGAAATGAAGAACTTAACTCTATATAAAGAGGTCATTGTGATGAATGAAAATAAGAAATAACCCAATAGTTTTCTTTTCTCTAAAATTCCAGTCACTTCTTTATTTTAACAAAAGGAAAAAAAGGATAGATATTTATTATTAGAATAAGCTCAGTAGACCCCAAACCACCAGCAATTTTAGACTAAAAACAATGTAACTAATGTGAATTCAGTTTTTTTTTTAAAATCAATGCTAGTCTTTTGAAGTTCTATTTCACATTTTAATTGGCTTGCAACTGTAACATTCTTACTTTATATTAAATATGTAAGCTAACTTTTTATCTCATTTGTAAAGCAAAAAGTATTACAGTTTCTATTAATCAATCTGATATTTAAGTTTATCTCTTACTACACTCAGTTAGTCCATCCAAATGTATATCCAAAATATTAGTCGTTCATTTTCTCAATGAACTACGTACAAAGATTATATATATTTGTCACTTTATAAATTACTACATATATTTTACATGAATCCGTTTCTGTGTACGTATTAGACGCACATGTTAGTACATCAGTTCGAGCCGGTTCAATTGAGACCCTAGCTATATAGTACTATCGCATTCTCTAGTATATACAAGTGTTGTTTCATTCTATATTTTTGATTTTTTTTTATAATCGTGGTGTTCAGGTCAGCTTGTGCACACCTCGACTAATTCCGAGATATCTGCCACTTCCCACCAACAACATATAACAGGTAACTCTGTCCACCAAGGGTAGAACAGATGAGAAGAATTCACCTAGTGTTGTCTGCTGAGAATTAAACATGAGACCTCATGGTGCTCAACCCACCACTAGGTCAGTTTGATTTGTTCTTTGCTTACACCTAGTTTTGGTGTAACGGCGCGCATCTATATATGTTTCAACTCATCCTCTTTTTTAAAGAGTTTCATGATTGGACCTTGAACTCATTTCATATGATGGGAATTGTCGTTGTATTTGGCGCTCCTTTGATATGCGACATTCATCGTGCTACAAAGAAAATACTTTGTTTGAAGACGACAATTATGCATGCATGTGCGTGAAAAGATTTTCTACTGCTATATACATTTTGCTACGCATCTGGAGTCTTGTGCGACAAAAAGGTGTCAACTAAATTTAAAGGCAAGTTCTATAGGGCGGTGGTTAGACCGACTATGTTGTATGAGGAGGAGTGTTGTCCAGTCAAGACTTCACACATACAAAAGATGAGAGTTGCGGAGATGAGATGCTGAGATGGATGTGTGGACATACAAGGAGAGATAGGATTAGGAATGATGTTATCCGATATAAAGCGGGAGTGGCCTCGATGGAGGATAAGATGTGGGAAGCGAGGTTGAAATGGTTCGGGCATGTGCAGAGGAGAGACACGGATGCCCCAGTGCGGAGGTGTGAGAGGTTGGCTATGGACGGGTTCAAGAGGGGTAGAGGTAGGCCAACGAAGTATTGGGGAGAGGTGATTAGACGAGATATGGCGTATGTGCAACTTACTGAGGACATGACCTTAGATAGGGGGTTGTGAAGGACACGAATTAAGGTAGAAGGGTAGTAGGTAGTCGAGCGTAGTCCTACTTACGCTTACAAAATGATAGTGTAGTGTTATTATTGTAGGCTAGATTAGCCTATCACACTTATAAGCACATTATTTCTCTATAGTACCTTGTAGTTTGATTCCTGCTACTATGTATTATTTAGTGTAATTTATTTATCTTATTTAGTTGTGTTAGCTACTGCTTCTATTGTTAGTATGCGCTACCATTGCATATTTGATTTTACTATCTGCATGTTCACAATGCTTTAATTTTTTGTCCGAGTCTCACCGTTTCTCATACTTTGTTTTGCTTTGCTTGTTTTGCCTGATTATGCTTTGTCTTGAGCCGAGGGTCTCCCGGAAACAACCGCTCTACCTACCAAGGTGGAGGTAAGGTCTGTGTACGTTCTACCCTCCCCAGACCCACGTTGTGGATTTCACTGGGTATGTTGTTGTTTGTTTTCTTTTAGTGTATTTCAAAAGATATACCAAGAAGTAGCCTTATCACACTCTTTCGACATAGATACATCAAGACAAATGAAAGATTATCATAACATAATCGCCTATTAGTTTTAATTGATCTTTGATTAAGTGCTGCTCAAACTATCTAATTACAATGGGAATTTAACTTTTGCAACTTTATTAATTGAATGTGAATCATGAACTTCAAAGTAGAGTTTTCCCACTAAATTTTACCCTTTGGTCACCACAAAAAAAGTTTGAATAAGCACTTTAAGGACAAACTCTTTTTGAACATAATGGGCCACAAGATGACATCATTGATAATTAAACAAAGCGAAAGTAATTTTGTCCGACTCAGGATGATGTGGAAGGACTAAGGGAGCTTCATGACCTGAGAAAGACTTCATGAGGTGTGACAAAAAAAATTGGAAGTAGAATTTATGACTAAAAAAAAGATGAAAAGAAGAAGGAACTCAATTCCCATGCACTTAGAGATTTGGCCTAGCGGTGACAACCAATGCTAAGTGATTTTATCTCATCTAGTTAAACTTTGAAAAATGAAGTTATTTGTAATAGTGCTACTGTAGGGCCCGATACCTATGCTAATAGATACCAACAGATACCTAATGAAATAGTTGAGGTGGTATAGCAAGTACCTAGAGGCTCGATACAACAATAATATCCCGAGAAATTTCACAACGTGGGGTCTAGGAGGATAGAGTGTACGCAGACCTTATCACCTAGAGGCTCGATAGTGTACGGTAATTACATATATATAGGCGTAGACAAACTGACTTGATAGCAGTTACATAGTGAAATAGTCGAGGTGGTCTAGCAAGTAGCCAGATACCCACAAAATTTGGTACTTGTGGCTGATGGAGAATATATAAGGTGCATGAAAGTTGGCTTGTATCAAATACCTAGTGAAATAGTCGAGGTGGTCAAGTAGATACGCGTGGGCTCGGTACGGGTGTTGATGGGCAATAGCATATATCTAGTAGACTAGTCGAAGTGTCTATAAGCTAGCCTAGTGGATAATATATAGCAGACACCTAGTGAAATAGTCGAGGTAGTCTAACTGTCTAAGCAGGTCCACTGGCACGATACATGTGGTGGTGGACATTACCGGATACTTAGTGAAATGTGCAGAGGTGTGCAAGTATTTTTTTTAGCATAGACAAAAAATTCTAGGTGATTTTTTCTTATATGTCTAAGAATTTTGAGCAAAATTACTCATAATTTGTGCTACTGGGGATAGCTGGCATGTGTTGGATCGGTACATATGTTGGTAGACAATAACAAATACCTAGTGAAATCATTGAGGTGATCCAGCAGGTATACGTGCAGGCTAGTATTGGTGAACAATAACATATATCAAGTGAAATATTTTAAGTGCGCGCAAGCTGACCCGGTGAACGGTAACAAATACCTAGTTAAATAGTCGAGGTGGTCTAGCAGTTCAGCCTAATACATGTATTCATGGATATTACCAGATACCTAGTCAACTAGTTTAGGTGCGTGCCAGTTAACCCGACGCAGCTTAATCTTAAATAAAAAAAACCAACTCCCTATCTGCAAGTTTTCAACTGTCACTAGTGTTTGCTTTGGCGGGATATAACTATTTTTAGGTGTGAACTAATTTTTATTTTGGTGGGGTCATTCTTCATGGAATGTATTATAACCTTTCGGTGTTCATATTCTTGGACTCCACAGCCTATAAAAACCCATCAATACTCAAATCTTTTTTACTCTACACAACTTATCTTCCAAGTATAGACTCAAAAACTAAACATAGTAAATACTCTTAATAGTCATCAAATTTTGCTACTTTCGAAAATTTCACCAGCTTCTTGTGTCATGTTAAGGCATTTTACCATCTGGGGTTTTTAGTTCCACTTAAATTTACTTACTTTATCAATTTCCAAGAACTTTTTTTTGTGTGGCTAGAACATAAAGTTCTCAACTTTTTTCTCCAGGAAGATGCTATTTATCACAACTCTTGAGTTCATTTTAGTTAAAAGTTTCAATTTTTGGATCTTTCATATTTTCAATAGGTACATGAGAGGCACTTAGTTAAGTGGAAAACAACGTTTTGAATCCCGTTATTTGAATTCCTGGCTCTGCCACTGACTGTATTATAGTTAGTTTAAGATATTTTCTTGAGAAAATTAGTTCATGGCAGGAGCATCACTGCCTCCAGGATTTCGATTCCATCCAACTGATGATGAATTGGTAGGATATTATCTGAAAAGGAAAACTGATGGACTTGAAATTGAATTGGAAGTTATTCCAGAAATAGACTTGTACAAATTTGATCCATGGGAACTTCCAGGTATACACATTCTTGATATATATAAGCATCCGATTGCATCAGTTCACGCATATAATAAAACAGATTTCACTTATATACACCGATTGCATAAAGATTTTTTACACGATCAGTGTATTTTAACTTGCCTACTTTCCAGGTCACAAATCTCGCTTTTTATGGATGGTTTACCTTTTGTTTTCTTTTACATGACGTGATTGAATAAAAATTCTTTTACACTATCAGTATATGTATTTTAGTTTTTTCATTTGATTGGTTTTATTGTTAGGTTGAAAAGCTAATAAATAGTGCAAAATTGCAGCTTCATTATACTTTTGAACTGAAAATGTACTGAAAGTTGTTTGCTTTATTGTCTAGAAAATCAAAAGATGGAGTGTTCTGTGGGGCATCTCTTTTTTTTCCATAATTGAAAGTTAATTATTATCTAAGATGAAAAACATGCTATGATTGCTTACCTTTAATCTTAACTCAAGATTCTGACATCTTGCAGATGTGGATTTAGGATTTAAACTTGATCGGTTCAATCTTCAAGAATCTTAACATTAAACTCATTATACATTTGAAATTATGTGTTCAGAGTTGGATATTCTTTTTGAATTTCAAGTAGTTTTAGTAGTTTTTCACGTATATATCTGTGTTTTATATCGAAAATATTGTGTTCAGTTGGACCTACAAAACGTAGGCTCTATCCGCCTCTAACAACATGTCCTTAAAAATTGCTTATCTGAAATTGGAACTCTGACATCACGTAGGGCGGATTTAGAATTTAAACTTCATTGCTTCAACCTTTAACATTCTTAACACTAAACTCAATATACAGTTGATATTATGTGTAGAAAATTAGATATTTCTTTTGAATTTCAAGTAGTTTCAGTAGTTTTTCACGTTTCTATCTATGTTTCTTATTGAAAATACTGTGTTCAGTTGGACCTGGGCTCTATCAGCCTCTAACTTCATGTCCTTGAAAATGCAGAGAAATCTTTCTTGCCAAAGAACGACATGGAGTGGTTCTTCTTCTGCCCTCGGGACAAGAAGTACCCGAATGGCTCACGAACCAATCGAGCCACTAAGGCCGGATACTGGAAAGCAACAGGAAAAGATAGGAAGGTTACCTGTCATGATCAGGCTGCAGTTGTTGGATACCGAAAAACACTAGTCTTCTATCGCGGAAGAGCTCCTCTTGGGGACAGAACGGATTGGGTAATGCATGAATATCGTCTCTGTGATGATGTTTCTCGAGGCGCTCCGAATTTCCAGGTTTGATTCAACAAACTCATCATTGTTCTTCTTGAATTTAGTAAATGCACGAATTCAAGAAGTCGATCATATTCTGCTATTTGAATATATCTTCAGGGGCCTTTTGCACTTTGCCGTATCATCAAGAGAAATGATGCCTCACTGAAGACGAGTGACACTTCAGTAGCAATCTCGAACGAACCTGTTGTTCTTACTGCTGATATGCCAACTCAATCGACGTACACGTGCAATGATAGCAACTATTCGACTCCTATTACTTCTCCTTATGAATCTGCAGAAGGGAGTACTAATGTTGCAAACCTTTGGATGTCAAATGATATGATTCTTGATTCTTCAAAGGTATTGAAATCTTCCCTGCAAGTTACACATTTGGCCGGTCGGCAAAAAATAATTACATTCGCTAGCCACATCATACAAAAAAAATATACACTATTATGTATCAAAATGTATATTTTATCTATATTATACATTAATATACAAAAAATATATATTTTTTGGCTATTATTTTTGTTGGCGGTTATTTATGTCAATTTTTCTTTTTTTTTTCTTCTTTATTTGAGTCTGATTCTTTTTAACTTCATACTGATTTTGGTGGCTTCATGTAGGAATGTCCTCGAGGCCAGAATGCACATGGAAACTATCCACACTATGAGTTTCCAAATGTAACATCGTGGCAACCAGATGATCGGATTGAGTTCACTTCAAGCTCAACTTTCCCGAATTTTAGAGGGGAAGTTGAACTTTTGGGTGATCTCAGTAGCTATGGCTGCGTATCTCCATACTCGGTTGATGGAAGCTACAAGGGGCTTTACGATATTTGTACTATGTCATATGAAGGTTATGATCTAACCAAACTCATTCAGAAAAACCAAATCTTTTTCTGATAAATGAATTGGAAAAACTAATAATGCAAGCCTTTTCTGTCTTCGCTGCAGAGTGTCAAGGTTGGAATCAAAGCTAATTTGGGAGATTTTAACGGTTTATGGTCACACGAAGACAACTTTCGGTAATGTATTGAAGTATATCCGGAAGAGCTCAACGCGATTAAGTTAGCTTTGAGAAACTGTATTGTTATCTGAGACAACAGATTTTTATGTTTGTCTCAGAGTTCAATTGTAGCTAGTGCATTGTTGTCATATAACTATGAGATAATAACTAGTGATGATCCTTTTTAAGGATCACACTAGGAAATGGTATAGTTTGTAGCTGATTTCTGGTTCTGATTTGTATCACCCTCTTCTGTTTTTGATCAATTCCATGTATGAATTACCAACAACCAAATGTAGCCAAAATTCTAGTAGTGAACAATATGAACCAATGGTTTCATCCACTTTAAACAGTTCAAAATATCATAATGATTCATTCGGGTAGTATGAAATGTCTGAGCAGCTTTTCAAGTTTGAAATGCATATGTTATAAGTAAGGAGATAAATATCGTATTCCCCCGATCAATGTGGGATACTTAACACCGCGGGAATGCCTAAAACTCGACATTACTGTAAGACTTTGGAAGTATTTTCCTCAATGTATTCATCCTTCTAGGGTACAATATATACACCATATACATGTAATTAGGAAGAGTCAATCATGCCTAATCAATTCCTAATAATCTTCTATCTAATTAAGATAATATTCCTAATTAACATTTTACTACCTACCATATATAAAATGATACTACATTACTACATAATAATAATATGATTGCATAATATTCTAACACTCCCTCGCAGTCGAAGCTGGAGGGCGGTGAATGTTGAGACTGTCCCTAAAATCTTCAAATAATATTAGCGGAAGTCCTTTTGTGAAGATATCTGCGATTTGATGACGCGTTGGGACATGTAGCACCCAAACTTGTCGCGAGCCACCTTCTTGCATACAAAATGAATATCTAACTCAATATGTTTAGTGCATTAATGGTGGATGGGATTCCCTGAGAGGTAGATTGCACTAATATTATCACAGTATACTATTGTTGCAGTCGGAATAGGGCAATGAAGTTCAAGTAACAGGTTCCGAATCCAACATGAGTCAGATACAACATTGGCCACATCACGATATTCTGCTTTAGCACTTGAGCATGATACCGTGGCCTGCCTTTTTTAGGACCATGAGATTAAATTGTCACCAAGGAAGACGCAATACCCGGAGGTAGATCGTCTTGTATCTGGACATCCTGCCCAATCTGCATCAGTGTAAGTAACAAGTTTGGAAACAGAGGACGGGTATAAATGTAATCCATACTCCAGAGTGACCTGAATATATCGCACAATGCGTTTCAGAGCATGCATATGTTCCTCAATTGGATTATACATGAATAGACACACTTGTTGCACTGCATAGGTAATATCTGGCCTGGTGAATGTGAGATACTGTAAAGCTCCTGCTAGGCTGCAGGTATAATGTTGCATCAGCAAAAGGTTTGCTAGAGATGGCACTCAATTTTGACTTTGTGTCGACCGGAGTTGCCGAAGGTTTTCAGAAAGACATCCCAGCTTGTTCCACGATTTTTGATGCATACTTCTTCTGGGAGAGAAATAATCCACATGTATGTCGGGTCACAGCAATCCCTAGAAAGTAGTGGAGTGGACCAAGATCTTTCATAGCGAATTCAGAACTAAGTTGTGACATGATATTCTTGCGAAGAGAGTCTGAAGATACTGTTAGAATAATATCATCCACATATAGAAGAAGATAAGCAGTATGACTACCCTGACGATAGATAAACAGAGAATTATCTGAACGGCTGTGCGAAAAACCCATGTGTGACACAAAATCTGCAAACCGCTTATACCAAGCCCTGGGGGCCTGCTTGATGCCATATAATGATTTGTTGAGCAAACACACATGGTTGGGATATTTAGGATCCTTGTATCCTAACGGTTGGTGCATGTAAACAGTCTCATTAAGGTGTCTATGGAGGAAGGCATTTTTGACATCCAATTGATGAAGTGACCATCAATTTGAGAGAGATAGGCTGAGAACTGTTCTGATAGTTGCAGGTTTGACCACTGGACTGAATGTTTCCTCGCAATCTACACCAACCTATTGTGTCTTCCCATCACCTACAAGACGGGTTTTATGCCACTCAAAAGTTCCATCAGATTTTTCTTTATGGCTGAAAATCCACATAGATTGAATTATATTAGCATTAGATGTTCGAGGTACTAAATTCCATGTCCTATTTGTAATTAGAGCATGATATTCATCATCCATGGCCATTTTCCAATTCGGGTCTTTTAGAGCAGACACTAAATTACGAGGCAAAGGTGATTTCGAGACCTGGGTGTGAGGCTATATTTGGCATTGGGTTTGACAATTCCATGTTGACTACGGGTGGCCGGACGGTTTGTTGGGCCAGTGGACTGGACGCCACTGACCGATGAGTGAGAAACGAGGGTCCAGTGGGCTGTATTGCTGGAGCTGGAATTGGGCCCGTAGTGGTGGACTGACCCAATGGGCCTGAATTACGGTGTTCAACACTAGTAATAGGTACCGAGCTGTGAAAAAAATGTGTTAGATACGAAAGCTTATCATCATCCAAAAAATCATAGTTATGAGTCCCCATGGCAATCTACATGACGATTTATAAAGATTCTTTTGGAAGAAATGTCGTAACATTGGTAACCGCGATGATGAGTAGGATATCCCAAGAACACACATAGAGTAGACCGGGCTTGGAGTTTTGTGATTGTGGTGAATGGAAAGAGGGGGTAGCAAATACAACCAAACACTCTTAAGTGATGATAGGTGGGCTCTCGTAAGTAAAGCATTTTTAGGGGAGCTTGGTATGATAGATTTTTATGAGGATGGACATTCAACAGATAAGTGGCCATTTGAAGTGCATGATGCCAAAATATAGGGGGAAGTGAAACATGAAAAAGAGATGTTCTAACAATATTGTTAATGGTTCTAATTTTGCGTTTCGCCTTCCCATTTTGTGATGAAGTATGAGGACAAGACAGAAGAAACTGAGGACCATTTGTTTTGAAAAAAATCCCAAAAATGTTTATTGTCAAACTCTCCCCCATTGTCACATTGAATATTTTTGATATCACGTTCAAATTGAGTTCGGATGAATGCTCTAAAAGTAAGAAAAGTGGAAAACACTTGTGATTTTTTCAATAAAGGAAATGTCCACAAATAATGAGAGTATTCATCAAGTATAAGCAAATAATATCTATGACTAGAAGAACTCAAAACATGTGATGTTCAAATATCACAATGTAAAATATCAAATGGCAAAAGAGTGCATGAAGTAGAGGAAATAAATGGCAACTTAACATGTTTACCAAGTGTACAAGAATGACACTTATTTAGAGTCCGTGTTTGGGTACAAGAAATAAAATTATTTTGTTTAAGAGAAGCCAAAACAATCTCTCCCGGATGTCCCAAACATTGGTGCCATAAAGATGGTGCCAAGGCTGCAAAAACAGAAGGAAACTTGGATTGTTGTGTTGACGAATTTGTTGGATAGAGCTCCCCCTTGCTATCACATCTCATGAGAAGCTTCCCTGTCTGAAAATCATGCACGGAAAAGCCAAAGGGGTCAAACCGGACAGATACCCAATTATCAGTTGTAAACTTTCTAACAAAAACCAAGTTTTTGATTAATTTGGGAGCATGAAGGACATTCTTTAAAATTAGGAGTGGTTTTGCTGGTGACAATTTGCTAGAACTATAACATTTTATTGTAATTGAATGGCCATTTTCAACAATTATTCCATTATCATTGCCCAAATTAAAATAGGACGAGAGATTACCTTGGGAGGACGTCATATGGGACGTCGCTCCGGAGTCCATGTACCAATTTGAATCCGATGGATTAAGTCCAAGAGTGTGCATGGCGGACTCAATTTTCGTGGGGTGGGCCCCTGTTGAATGGGCCTTATGCCACTGGGTCGGCTGAGGCCCACTGCTACTGCCTGTGTTAATAGACCCAGCGAAATGGGCATGCTGGGCCTGTTATTGCTGCTGCCAATTCAGTGGAAAGTACCCACTGTTTTGCTTAGGCTGGCCAGTGGGCCTTTGGTGCTGCCTGGCCCAATTGCCTGTTGGGGCTGGGCTGGGTAGTATAGCCCAAGGCCACTGCCAGCCGGTGGGCTGCTGCCACTATCCGCCACCCCTGTCGCCGTGTTGCTGCCACTGTCCACCACCGGAGTTGGTGTTGCCGCCATTACCGCCGCTATCGGAATTTCGGTGGCCTCCACCTTTGTTATTTCCGCGATTTCCACCCTTATTTTTATTGTTATGATGTCCTTTTTGTCCTTTATTTTGTTGAGAGGGGTCAAAAAAATTACCATCATGTGAATGAGTGGCAAGCATGGCGGAATTTGAAGTAGTTGAGGCCTTTTTCACCAAACCCGACTATTCAAATACAAGCATGGACCTTGGTTGATAAAATTGTGCTAGAGGATTACTTTGACGGATTAGAGTTCCCACGCCGTTATACGTATCGGTGAGATCGGCGACCAATTGTAAGACTAACCGGTTACTTCCGGTTATTAGTAACCGGTGAACCAACGTTTCTTAATTGTTCGGCCAACACTTTGAGTCGTTGACAATATGTAGAAACATTTGGAAAGTCCGCCATGTCAATGGTTGAGAACTCTTGTTCCAATGTAACAGCGCGAGAGTTTTGGTTATCTTGAAAAATATCTCGCAAGCGTTCCCACGCCGACATGGCTGTGGAATCCGGTTCCATTATCGTATGCAACAAGTCCGTGGAGATTGTTGTATAAATCCAACCAAGGACTGTGGCATCAAGTGTATCCCACAATTCCTTGTCTGCATCGTTTGTTATGCTTTTCCCTTTACCATCTTTTGGAGGAATTATATGATGAAGAACTTTATGAGCAAGACAACATATTTTGAACAATTCTGCCCATGTCACATAATGAGCGGTTTCCATTTCTAGTTTGATGGAAACATGTGTTTTGATGTTTGAGACAGCAAGAGCAGGGTGAAATGATGATTTGATTTCAGACATAATTGGTTGTGATGAAAGATAATCAATAATGGAGTAAGAGAGAAAAAAATTAAAGAAATTTCGGCCAACTAGGGTTCTAGGGAGGAAGATGACCGAAAATTTGGAAGAAAATAAACTAATTTTAGATCTTTCCTTAAGCTCTTGATACCATGTAAGACTTTGAAAGTATTTTTCTCAATGTATTCATCCTTCAAGGGTACAATATATACACCATATACATGTAATTAGGAAGAGTCAATCATGCCTAATCAATTCCTAATAATCTTCTACCTAATTAACATAATATTCCTAATTAACATTTTACTACCTACCATATATAAAATGATACTACATTAATACATAATAATAATAATATGATTGCATAATATTCTAACAATTACAACATGAACAACATAATGTGGAAGTCCACAACATCGGGTTAACCAAGAACTGAGAGGGGTCTAACTTTAATACCATGTTAAGAAAATGAATCTTGCTTCTAACTCGACCCAAAAACTTTAGCTCATCATTTGAGAATCGCCTGAGACCATATAAAAAGACTGTCTTATTCCCTCATCTAATATGGGACACCTAACAATGACGACACGCCTAAAAGTGGATATTAGAGCGTGAACAACTTAATATGGAGGTCTAACATTGGATTAAACAATAACTAAGAAGGGTCTAGCTCTATATCATGTTGAGAAAATGAAATTCAACCTAACTCAACCTCCAAAGGCTAACTTTATGAGGGGAGGAACTAAGGATTGTCTGAAGACCATATAAAGAGGCAACAATCCATTGTCTCAATCAATGTGAAGCATTAAACATGTTTGACCAATATTCTTAAGAAATTGTTTAAATCCCTAAAAAGTGAATTAGCTACTGATTACGAGCTGACTACCTTGATAAATAACCTGAATATGCATAGGACATGATTGTTAATGAAGTTAGTGAAAATCATGAAAGATCTGAGTTTGAATTCCAACCAATAAAAAAAGCATTTGGTGATTTTCCCCCCACTTGTTTATGCCGTGATGAGCAAAGTTACTTGATATCTATATTTATAGGAGATAGCAAGTGACTAATGAATAGTGCATGCTGATCAAACACCTCCATTATAAAAGAAATATATGATAAAGAGTTTATATGTTGACAAAAGGTTTTTAATTCCTCTAACTAGAGGAGAGAAAAAAGCTTAAAGTAAATCACATACAAAAGATATAAGAAAGCAAGTTAGCAAAAGGGTAAGCTTTGTAAAACCAATCTCCTAGCACAACTATTTTATGGGACTTCAATCACCTTTAATTTGTCTCTCTCCAACTTAATATGAGATGCTACCTCTCATATCATCATAATTGATGGAATTGACTCCTAAATAGACACGCGGGGTAGGGGGGATGGGGGGGGGGGGGGGGGAATTGGGTATCCAACTATTTTCGCCTAATTTAAACTTTTACTAAGTTTTCTGACTATTCCGTAAGTTCGTTCCAACTTAATTTTCAGACTTATAAAAGCAGCAAAGAAACGAAAATATTGCGCAAGAGATTTATACGTGGAAAACCATCCAGGCTCGAATGGACCTACACCCCCTGTAGAATTTCGACTAAACTTCACTAAAACACCAAGCCAAAGTGGATTACCCCCCGCAATTCAAAGAGCCTACCCCTAAGCCCTTACAACAATCCTAGACTGTTGCTACCCTTTCAAGCTACCGTTAGCTTGAAACAAAAACAACAAACTTTGAAGGTATTTTCTAACCTCAACAATGCTTCTAAGAAAGCTGATGAGAGATTATAATTCAAACCTATTACATTCAATAGAGTTGACACAAAAGAGAATATGTTTCACATATGGAACAGACCCCGGAATAGACGCAGACACTGACCCAACTCTATTTCTTAATTCAGACTTATTCCGCTTGGACCTCAGAGAGAAATTGGTTGTTGAAGCATTCGTGAATGCTTGAGTTTCTAGAACGTCAATGAACTTCTTTTATAGATGTATACGCACATACGATCTTGTTAGAGTCCAAGTAGAAGAGGGATATCAAGTAGAAGTCAACCAGAACTCTTTTCCTTATCCTATTAGGATCTTGTTGACTCCTTGTTCAATCCTAACTTTTTTTTTCTGTATCACTGCAGCTAGAAAGTTAATAACAATATAGGATAATTATTCATATTAACTACATGGTAATTTAGCAATAAATTATATTCTGCTAGACAACAAATTATTGCTAAATTCCTTTTTTCTTATCCTTATTATTTGTTGACAATCTATTAATAAAACACAATTTCAGGACAAGCGTATTTTATTTATCATCATCAAAATCGTACTCAACAAATTTTCCCTTTTTAATGATAACAAATAAAATTTGCTTGTTGTGTTTTTTCATCCAAGACATTTCACCATTTCACACTTACAAAATTTAACTTAATAAACAAGACCTTAGATGTTCATGTGATTTGACACAAGCACATAAATCTTCCCCCTTTTGGCATAATTAAAAAGCAAAGAAACATGCTTGAAGCAAAGGTCGAATATTTGAGATACCTAACTCACCACCGCTGGAGCATCAAACACGAAAGAGACAAGGCATTTGAATTTCCACATATGCAATCTGTTGATATTGGTCATCCTTAAAAGTTCATCACAAACAAGAATAGAACAAAAAGAAGGATTAGAAGTAGCAGTTAATTACATCCAACAAATAATGGCCAAGTACTAATATTATTCAAAGAAACAAGGAAAAACATGATTAGATCGGGACAATAGTGTGGTCAGGTGGTAGGTTTCGTGAAGTAGGGCAGCAGGTGGGGCATGTGGCTGAGTTAAAATTTGGAGCAAAGCAAGGAGGTTATTATGCTCATTTCATAAATTTTTCTAAACATGAAATGATCCTACTGAACTTAAACAATCATTACTCAAAGACAATAATTTCTTGACAAAGCAGTGCTATCTAAGAAGTATCAGTATTGGCCTGAGAGCCTGCTGGAACACTGAAAGGAACAGAGTCAACAGTGTGTTCCGTCCCAGCTGATTTTCTCTAAATAAGTCAACTTCTTATACTCAATGAATTTGTGATAAAGAATCAATAATATCTCCCCCAACACAATTGTATATAAAGAAGTCAGATTCACCTCCACGTTATTTTTCATAATCATCTCCAATTTTTTTTTGTGTTTTTCTTCCATTTTCGTTTTAACTATTCTTTTCTCATTTTCCACCTTTTTTTCTTTTTTTATTCCTCCTTAATGTTAAACTCCTTTTTCATAGAAGATTCATTCTCCACCTCTAGCTCCTAAGAGAACTCAGTTTCCAGTGAAAATTGTCTTTGGGTTTTGACTTCTTGCACATGTTTCACATTTATCTCAATTTGGTCTTGATTTGATTAAAAAAATAAAGGCTAATTTGGAACACATGTTGCTGGTACAAGATTGAAATAATTTGGTGGAGAAGGTTTCTTCAACATGCAATTGGGCTCTGGATCAATCAATTTAATTGAACAATATTATGACTTGGTCAAAATTTGAGATGGATACCTGACTCAACTCCTCCTGGTTCATCCTCGCATGTGTGCATCAATCTTGGACAATAAGGGCAATATCAACAGACATTATATTAGAGAAGAAAAAAATTCTCGTGCTATGTGAGTGTGCATTTTGCTGCACAGATATTGAGCTAGGTATTAATTTATTCTTGACCCATCATCCAATAATGTTTTCTTCAAAAATAAATACTTTTCTAACCAATCATTGAAGGGAGAGTCATGTACTTATTGCTTAGTTTATCTATATCATCCTAAGTTTTTCTTTTAAATGTTCTCTACTTAGTGCTTCTAGGGCCTTAAGTTCAGCTCCTATGTGTTTTCACTATTTTGTTCATTGTTAATGTCTGAAACAGTGTCAGGGGTCGTTCCATATCCTGCATTTGTTTCTGTCTCAAGACTTGTTCCCCTGAATGTTCCAGACCATGCTCAAGTGTAGAAGGACCAAACCTAGGGTTCGTTCCATCGACTGTTCCTTCGGACTGAACATGTATACTTACCTTTTTTTTGAGTTTTGGTTGAGATCTGTCTCGAAGTTATTATCATCATCATGCATATTCTTCTCAACAAAACACTAGACTCATCAAATGATATAATCAATTTTTTCATTCACAATCAAGTATACCGAATCTATAGAGTGGAGAACGACTTACCTATCTTACCTTTTTCAATGAATATACGTTTCTTTCTAAATGTCACACTCCCTTCTCTGTAGGCTGTTAGTGAGAGATTTTTTTTTTCATTCATGTGCTTTGAGAAACCAATATACAAATTCAAGTACTATCATTGGTTGCTTTTTCTCACCTTATCCTGCAAAACTAGATTAAGTGTTAGACTTAGAAATCCAAACTTGTTTGGGTACCCTTCCTCGTGAAACATTATAAAGCATATCTCTTCTAACCCATTTAACAATATTTCCATTTTTCTCGAGAGCTTTTATTCTGGCCAAACATTCATACTTGTAGTGTCCCGTGTGTCCACAATGGCTACATAATCGATATTCGGACAAGCCAACATATTTGTTTTTGATATCCCATCTAGACCTCTTAATTTTGTATCCAAGACCATTACGACATTTGTTGTGATGTTCATTTAACCAGTTTAAAGCTTCGGTGAATTTATTTCATTTTTTGGTCATTGCAAGTTTAGAGTTGACATTTTTCAAAGTCTCTTGAACCTTTGAATTTTTTCTAACTTCATTATTAAGATCATATTTCAGAGTAGTAATTTCAGATTCAAGAGATTTTTTATCAATGCTAACTTGACTCTTGCTCACAATTTGAATTTTCTTAAGATCAAGAATTTCAGCTTTCTGAGACGACATTGTTTCATCCAATGTGTTATTTTCATCTCTGAGTGTTCCATTAGCGTTTTCAAGTTCAGTTTTATTCTTTTAAAAAGCTTTGCAATCAGATTTTAAACTTGAAACAGTTTTAGCCAATTCATTTCTTTCAACGCTCACAAATGCAATTCATCCATTAATGAATGTAAAAGCTTCACTACTTTATTCTTATATAAGTTGTGAACATGAGCCTTAAGTTGATCGTGACTTACCTCAGAGGATTCATCATCAGACGCAGAGTCGCTCCTATCCATGAGAGCTATCATTCCATCGCCTTCACTTTCATCACTTGATTCTTCATCAGAGGTTTCTCCTCGGGTTTCCTTCATGACCTTTTTAAAGGCCTTTGAAGCAATTTTTGTTGCTTCTTGAAATTTTAGCATTTCTTCTTTTGTTCTTCCTTTAACAAGGGACAATCTTTAATCATGTGGTCAAGTTTTCCACACTTAAAACACCCATTGAAGTGAGCCTTTTCATTTGATTTGCCTTTGTTGCGAGTTTTTCTTTTTTCAGAATTTTCTTTCTTGAAGTACTTTTTGTACCTACGAACAAACATAGCCATTTCCTCATCATCAGAGTCAGAATCATTTTTTGTAGCTTTTAAGGCTAAGATATGCTCCACTTTGGGTTCCTCCTTGATCTGATCAATCTTCTTAAGTTTGTATGTTTGCAGGTTACCAATTAAATCATCCATTTGTATTATGCTCATCTGCTTGGCTTCCTCAATAGCTATGACTTTGGGCTCCCATGAAGCGTGAAAAATTCTCAAGATTTTCTTGACATGTTCCTCAGTAGTAAACATTTTTCCAAGAGACTTAAGCTCATTAGTTATGTGAGTAAATCTGGTAAACATATCATTAATTGATTCCTTTTTACCCATGGCGAAGAATTCATGTTTTCTTATGAACATATCAATTCTGTATTGTTTTACCTGAGATGTACCTTCATGAGCCAATTTCAGAGAGTCCCAAATTTCTTTGGCACTAGCGCATCCTGAGATTCTATTGTACTCGTCGATTCCCAATCTTGATCGCTTTTGCGTTCTTCTCCATCATTCTAAAATCATTAGCATCAAATTCCTCTTCGGTTTTGGGAGCTTTTGTGCCACCGGCTTTGGTCTTGGTGGGAACTAACGGGCCTTTTATTGTGATTAGCCAAAACTGATAGTCCTCAGCTTTCAGATAAATTTCCATACGATTCTTCCACAGACTGTAGTGCTACCCGTTAAATAGATGAGGCCTAGTGCTGGACTGATCCTCTAGTAGTACTATTTGTGAAGTCATTTTTACAGATCTCTCGAATGGGTTAACCTAGACATGAGCAATCCGCTCTGATACCAATTGATAGAATTTACTCTTAGATAGACACAATAGGGGGGAGGAAGGGGTGAATTGGGTCTCCAATAATTTTCGCCTAACTTAAATTTTTATTAAGTTTTCTGATTTTATGGAACAGTCATAGACTCTGTTCCATAAGTGCGTTCCAACTTAGTTTTCAGACTTACAAAAATAGCAAAGAAATGGAAATATTGCGTAAGATATTTATACGTGGAAAACCATCCAGGCTCGAATGGATGTAAAAACCACGACCTACACCCCTGTAGGATTTCAACTAAACTTCACTAAAACACCGAACTAAAGTGGATTACCCCCGCAATCCAAAGTGCCTACCCCTAATCCCTTACAATAATCCTAGATTGTTTCTATCCTTTCAAGCAGTCGTTAGCTTGAAACAAAAACAACAAACTATGAAAGTGTTTCCTAACCTCAACAATGCTTCTAAGAAAGCTGATAAGAGATTATAATTCAAAGCTATTACATTCACTAGAGTTGACACAAAAGAGAATATGTTTTGCCTATGGAATAGACCCTGGAACAAATGCAGACACTGACCCAACTCTATTTCGTATTTTAGAAGTGAACAGAACTCCTTTCCTTATCCGGTTAGGATCTTGACTCCTTGTTCAATCATAACTTCTTTTTCTATATCCCTGCAGCTGGAAACTTAATAATAATATAGGATAATTATTCATATTAATCACATGGTAATTTAGCAATAATTATATTCTGCTAGACAATAAATTATTGATAAATTTCTTTTTTCTTATCCTTATTAGTTCTTGACAATCTATGAATAAAACACAATTTCGGGACAAACGTATTTTATTTATCATCATCAAAATCGTACTCAACAATAATTAATAATCCAATTTTTCATTTAGATCACCACTTCTCACTTCTCTAATTTTGAGTTCTAGTTACATCTTGGATGATTTATTTAAGAAAATCAATAAAATACACCTTAACGAAATTGGGAATAGAGTTTATAGCCGTGTAATAATAATTACAAGTACTAACTATTTTCTTCTCATGACCCCTCTTGTGAATTACACTAAGTATGTTGTTGTACTAATTATTTTCTAACCATTAGAGTTGGATGGAGCCTTTTATCCAATGGGTTCAATCGAACAGGGGCAGATCCTATGCTTTGCATCAAGTTCATTCAAACCCGATATTTTCAACCTGAAGTATAGTTTTTTATATGAAAATTTGCAAAAATAAATCAACAAATATTATATTAGAATTCATAATTATAAAAGTACAATGAGTTAAGCGTTAAAACATTAAAGTTCAAATATATCAAATCAAAATCATGGATTCAGTTCTGTGTGAAAGATGACTAAACTTTCAAGAAATATAAAATTATCATAATCTCAAAAAATACAATGAACTTAGTTTCATTGAATTGAGTATGCTTGTATCTGTGATAGCATCGACTATATCAGAAATATCAATAAACCAGATAATTGCAATTGTTCACGATAGTCTTTTAGCTTAGTATATGTTAGTTCATTACTTCATTATCCTTCTTACTAACTAAAATTAAAGAATAACTAGATATGTTCTGCTAAAATGGGAATAAGCTAAGGTTATAAACTTATAATCTGATGATATGTTCTGCTAAAATGGGAATAAGCTAAGGTTAAGAACTTATAATCTGATGATCGAGTCGATTTCATAATTATAAGCTCATCTCATACATGATCCTATCAATAAATAGAGTTACAATACTCTCATTTTGAAAAGGGATCACTCTGACCTATCTAAATATTGATATTATGTTTACATATAAATTCTTACATCGTACGTCAAATTCTATTTAGGATGAGGAATACGTGTCATGGTCTTGTTTTCTACATTCTCTATTGAGATAAAAAAAAATATAAGATTGAACTCATCAAATTCAAATTCGGATCAAACTTTGCCTTTAACACATTAGATGCTATATGGAATCAAGGTAACTTAACACATGAAGTTGCTCAACACCAATCAAGAACATGCAAAAATCAACAACATTATTTTTATATAAATATAAAAGAGAATAAACAGTTGTTGCTTTGATCCTCTTTGAACACAATGTCAAAAGAATGTTCTCCAACCCTTTTGTTCCTTCGGTGAGAAAATGACTAAAGAAGTGAAACACTAACAAAAGTTTAGAAAAGGGTAGCTAAATGCTCAAAATCCATTAACTCTAAAAGATAAAGAGAAAGAGATAGAGAATAAATACTGCATTAATTAATTGTTCTCTCAATATACTCCTTTGATTTAACTTCTATACTATTATATATGTTTGGCCATAAAAATTATTTACTTTTTTACGGAATATTTTTTTACTTTAATTTGAAAATAAGTGTTTGACCATTAATTTTCCAAATCCATTATGAAATTGTATTTTAAATTTGAAAACAGCTTATAACTTGTTTTGCAACTAATTTTTCATTTTTGAAGTTATATTTAAGTACATTCAAGCAAGAAAATTGTTTCAAATATTCTTTGCAAAAAGTATAATCAAACACAACTCCATCAATCAACTCCGGTTCCATAAATTCCAAATTAAATGAAAAATATTTAGAATCTATGGCCAAACACCTACTTAATGTAAAAAATTTCACACGATTAGATTACCTAAATGATAACTATAGTTAACTGCCAATAAAAAGTAGGATTAATGGTTAAAAATGTTGCAGGTTACCTGATACAACAAGTTAAAATATACTAATAGTGTAATAATTTTTTTAATCGTCAGAAGCGAAGCTAGGGGGGATGCAAGGGGGTTCATCCACAAAGTCCGAGTCATGATTTAAAGTTTATGAATTCTTAACTTGGCACCAAGTCTATAGCTCGCTTTAGTTACTTTCACAATTAAATATTTTTAAGTATTTAATGCATTACTAGTACAAACACAGAATCTAAGCAAAGGTTGCTTGGTTCTTTCGAACCCATACATAACATTGTAGCTCCGCCTCTGTTTATCCGGATCTCCTTCACTGAAAAATAACACTGTATATTTAATATCAAAATTAATTTATATATATATACAATAGATGTTAAATCCCTTGACTTCATAGTATGTATACTTTATGTTTTGAAACCCCTTAGTGAAAGTCCTAGTTCCACCACTGCCTCCTGCCCCGGTAATAAGTTCACCAATAACACCACTAAATCAAAATATATTAATAGTGTAGAAATTCTTTATACCATCATTGTATATAAATTAATTCCATATTCCTTCTTCCCCTCTATTATAAGTACAGCAATAACACCATTGGTAGAGGGGAATCAAAGTAGTGTGTGGTCCTTTATCGTTGACAAATTAGAAAGCTAGATCTTCTTTATGTACAGAGTTTTTTTCCTTTTCATTTCCTCTTTTTGGCCTGTGCTTTTAGTTTAAAGTTATGGTTCACTTTGTCCTATTGATAATCGTAGTAGTTTGAAAATGACCACTGTATTACACCGAATGGCAAAGGTTGCTATCAGGAGCAAGCTGGAAACACAACAAGAAACATTTTGAAAGAGCATAGATAGAGGCGAATCCAATATCAATAGTCAATGATTCAAAAAGAGTATGATCTTATCATATGTATATACGTTTTAAAATCTTTTAGCACATTCATTCTCGATCTGACTACCTGTCTATAGAGCCTCCCTAGCCACCTATAAGTGCAATCTGCATGTTGAAGAACGTAACGGTCAGAAGGGATCCAATGGTGTCCGCGGATTGTGTTATCGGAGCCGAGCCTGGAATGACCGTTAGTGGACACAAACTACTTTTCACCGGTTAGAGAAACCGTCTTTAATATATTAAGAAAAAGATGTTCACATGGGCTGGAAAGACTTGGTCATAGAAATTTACAACACCTACGTGAAGCTGATAAATGAAAATATCATATGGATCAGAGCAAATAACAATGTCAAATCAGATCGCATATGTATGTACTTCGAACCAAAAATATGCAATAAGTTGAATTAAAATGACATAATCCACCCTAAATCCGCCTCTAAGCAGAGGCGAAGAAATATCAACTCAACCGGCGAGTATGTAGAGATTATCCTAGTATAGTACTCCGTATTTTGTTCTTAAGGATGTTGGAAATGTAAATAAAATCAAAATAAGTACGTACTAGGCTGACAACAGCGTGAATAATAAACATTTAAGACAATAAAAAAATTAGTATGTTTTTGTTTTTATAGTATGATATAAATATCAAATGTGAGTATGTTTTTATCATGTGTTATGAGCCTGTAAAGAATGGCAACAAATATATAGATTACTCTATATTTAACTCATTCTTGTCTGTTTAAGTCTTCATTGTATTTGTGTAATGCACATCATTATATATATATTCCAACATTTGGCAATGAGTATCAAGATTGACAAATGAAGTCAACTTTCAAGCTAAGACTTGTGAAACCATTGATCTAATAAAAAGAGAAAAAAAAGTTTCAAAATGATATCTTCTTTTGTGGACTTCCCGAATAAGTTTTTCATTTGTTTATGTGTTTTACCTTTTTATAATATTTAATAACTCATACGATACGATGTGTTTAACATTACAAGATTTAAAGGCCATTTTGATATATTGCCCACATTTTTTGCTTAAAACCACAATATTAAAAAAAATTATATTTTCTTAATTTTCGTGTCTAATTAAATTAATACGTACATAAAATGAAGAGGAGGGAGTAATACTTCCCAACAATTTGGTAATCTTGTCTGAATTGGATTTTCAACTTTCCTAGTCCTACTATTTCTTGTCTCCTCCTTGTTAAAATTTTACTTCATTTGAGTCTTTTCCAAATATATAAAGCTTCTTTTTCACTTCTTCCAAAAGAAAAGGGAACAAACATCAATTGTCACCGGCATTCAAAAGCAGAGAGCTATGAAGCTCTAGCTAAGTAGAGCTAGTAAATGAGAGTAAAGCATAGCGCATGTAGATTCAAGATTTGAATTTTATGAGTTACACCTCAAGTTAATATGTGAATAGTAATTGAGTTCACAATCAAATATTAATAGATATTTAGTACAATCTATATCTATATTTTATATTATTTTAAAAGCATGAATATAAATGTTGATTGACCAAAATATCCTTCAAATATTGAATGACTTTATAACTTTTTAGTTTAATTTTAACATATTTCTATTGGTTATTTTGGTGAATAAAAAATTATCATAGCTAATTTGCTATCACATTCAAATAAGGAAATGTCAAGTCACTGACCTTACGTTGGACTATTTTTGTGATTGAAATTTGTGCGTATTAAAACTTACAATTTTAACTTAAAAAATAATTAGGTAATCATTAGACCATATCTCAACAAGCAAGAAATACCTCATATGTTTGGTCTTTAAAGATAAACAAGAAAGATTCATTACCAAAGTATAAAATTTATTTCAAGACAACAATTAAACCAAAATGTTGGATAAAAAAACACGAATATAAGTGTTGGTCGACCAAAATACCCTTCAACTATTAAACGACTTTTATACCCCTCTAAAAATTTCGTATTAGAATTCAATTAACTTAGAAGCACGTTTACCGGATCCTAGGCAAAGGCAAGAGTTTTAGCCTCCATGGCATCATCATTTCTTATAGATGAGTGTACATGCTCCCAAAGACTCAAAATTTCCTTTCCACGTTGTTGAAGTTATGATACATGAATGCATACACCAGATATATGAGGTGCATATTCTTCTGCGTCTTTAATTTCCATGAAAACTAATGATTAGATGAAAATAGAAGATTTATTTGTTGATCATATGCAATGATAGGTTAATTAAAACGTTAAATTACTTGCAATATATAATAGCTAACTATTTTTAGAATCTTGATTTAGAAACTTAAGAACTAGAGTAACATGTTAGAATAGGTTAAACTACAAAGGCATTATTATGTTGTCGCACTGTCAAATTATAACTTGATTCATGTTGTTGGCAATCATTACGTACATAATATGCAATTAGGAATGACTTGAACTTTATACTTGCTCAGTTTTGTAGTATTAATACATTATTGATAACGTATAAAGAAAGCTGCAAAAGAAAGAGGGTCATTAGAATCATATAACAATATTTATGAATATTACGCAAGACATTTTTCTTCAAATTGCTATAAGTTCTTCGAAATTTTGTTTGCAACTATAATGATGCATTGCAATCCAACCAATGTTAGAAAACAATGGGATACATATCACAAAGATATATCATATAACTTTAGAGAGATACATAAAAACAATTCTTCAAGAGACGTAGGGTTACACTTGCGAGGCACGTTAAGAAGCTAAATGTTGATCTCTCAAAATATCCCTAAAATGTTGATCGACTTTTATATCATTTATTAATTAGATATATCTATAATATATAATGTATTATTAATTCTCTATTGCTATTTTTCCTTATTTAGAATTGAGTATCATTTCGTTAAAGATCGTATAAAGATAAAGTACTGAACTACGAAATTTACGTTTCTTTGTTTAATTATTCTTCTGATTATTATACTTCATCTCTAATATTGAATTATCTTAGTCATAGCATGTTTTTTTATAGGGGGAAAGGAAGAAGAAAATAAATACAGACAATATAATTTTCAAAGAAGTATTAAGTAGATACAATCATATACTATAGTACTATTATTTTTGTAACTCATAAATTAAATGTATATAATTACAAATTGTATTATCTAAATTTTTTACTATGATCGAGATTGACGGAAATAACGTGCAATTGCACGTTTATAGAGACTAATTATATTAAAAGCACGAGATCGAGATTGATAGAAATAACGTGCAATTGCACGTTTATAGAGACTAATTATATTAAAAGCACAAAAAGCCATGAACTTTTTACCCTTCATTAAAAGACTCTACAATACACAAAATTGTCATTTACTATGTTCCTCGAATTATTATTTAATGGTAATGAATTGAACTTTGTTCTTGTTTTTAACCTAAATTTATTTACATTTTGGATTTTTGAAATGTTATCTTTTTACATTAAACACAATTTAATTTAACTATAGCTATAAAGAGATACTAGGTTAGATGCATCAAACATAATAATCGGGCCAATGTAATAACCTTATTTGTCATGTAAATAAATATTGTATCTACTTTGACGTTCATTACTATTTTATATAATTTTTTCTTTTTGTATAGAATTTATAATTATTGACATGTACCGTAAAACATTATCGCCTTCACGACACTGGACTATATTTCCGTCATTTTCGGAAAGTGCACGGACAGCGCGCGAACGCTAAAATTAGTTCTTAATACATATGCAGCTCTGGGCAAAAGTTACGAGATTCACTTGAGCCCATAACTTCTAAGCTTGGTCCACCCGTGCCTTACAACAACTTTTTTCCTATGTGGCACACAATAAAACAATATCCGAAAACAGAGGCTTAAAACATAAGATTTACTTTAGAGACTTCTGTTTCATCACTATACAGGTAAAAACATATCTGGACCTTAGTCACCCTATAAGCAAAAAGCCGCATATGGTGCTAGTTCGTTGGTGTCAAGTTCATTAAGCTTTTCACATGTACGAACGACAACATTTTGGTGAAGTACAAGAGGCAAGATGGTACAGAATGAATTTGATTCAAGGGAGGGAGCAAAGTAGGATATTTGATTTCATTTGAATGTTGAAAGTCTGACTCAAAATCGGCCTGCCCGAATATCTCTGTCAATATGTTCTGCGTTAAGGGTTCCTGGAAGTTCTTGAAAATCTTCATTGAATACAGAATATGCACTGCAAAGGAGAAAAATGTTTGAGGATGACTATGTTTAGAAGAAATCACATATACTATTTTTATGAGGAACTAACAGATCATAAAGAAGATTAAGGTTACAGTATTAAATGAGCAGAACAGAAGTTGTAACGGAATAAATTTGTAAGGCAGTAAATGTGTATCTAAGTGGCTTCGATGATGATGCAACTCAAAGTCAATGAACTCCAAACCTCAAAAGGGATAGCATGTTTTGGCTCCATCCCGAGAATCCCAAGTGTGGAAGATTGAATGGAAGGAGGAAGAGTATCAAGATGGCCAAATTGGTGAAGGAGATGGCCATGAATGCAAAGAGGCTTTTCCTAAATTCAAGACTTCACCACCAAAGGAAGACTCAAACAAGGCCTGTACTTCATTAAGAGTAGATTTATAATAGCTAGTAGTCTTACTTTCTATCCTAGTATAAGTAGTAGACTTTATTATTTCCCTAGCTTAGACTACTTTGATTATTAAACTTGAAATACTTGAGTTAGAGAGCTTGTGTGAGCTTGTGAATTGTTGAGAGGTTGGTTGCTTGGGAACTAGATTCCCTTGAGGTCATCCTTAGAGTTTGGTACTTGATTTTAACACTAATTTGGAGGTTTTAGCTATTTAGAGCTTTAATTGCCAAATTGTCTTGATCTTTGTGTCAATCTAGTTATCATTTTCCTTTTCTTGTTAACTTCCTTGCTTTCCTACCTTTTATTATATCAGACGAATCCATCTTCTCATCACGAATTAAGAAGAAAAATCAGAGACACAAGAAAAGAGCTTATCATCAACTTGGAAGTTTAAAGGTAAATAAAAGGAACAAAGACATTTGCTAAAGGTTCATATTTCCATAAAATCACATACCTAAGTTCTCCCTGCCTCCGGTGTCCAAGATTACAAAAGATGAAGCCAAACCCAGTCGCCAGTAACTGCATTAAGTGAGGAAAAGAATTACTAGTACTAATATGTTCTTTTTCCAAAACCATACAGGAATTCTTCTCCATGGAGCTATTTTCTCAAATTGAGAAACAAGCAAGCAACTTTTGGCCGTTTTAGTAGTTCATTTACATAAGGCTATAACTCTTAGAGAGTCGATTCTAAGATCTCCCAGCACGTGTACATGCTGCAGGAAGTTAGCTGTCCAATAATTCATAAATATAAGCGAGTATAAGAGTAATAGACATATACACGGTTATTTAGTATATATTCAACTCCTGAATAAGCAAGTCAATATGTATCAAATATGTTTAATCATGTCTAACTCCTTGTATATATATTCTGGGTAATTCCAAAGCTGGTTTCAATGTAATATAAACAGCAATAAAAAGCAGAATTAATGTGCCAGTATCTTCCACGCAAACTTGAGTGCTTATCGAGGAATAGAAGTATCAGTTCCAGCAAAATGCCATTATTTTCCCCACTTAGTCAAAGCACAAAGAAGCCAGAATTATATGGCAAAATCCGCAAAATGACTCTTCATTCTACTGAAAGCCTACAGAAACAAAGGAAGTGACTCACAAGAAGCTAATAGTAAGTCTGAGGATTTCTTTTCAACAACAACAAGCAACAATAACATACCCAGTGTAATCCCATAAGTGGGGTCTAGGGAGGGTAGAGTGTATGCAGACCTTAACCCTACCTTGGGGTAGAGAGGTTGTTTCCGATAGACCCTCGGCTCAAGAAAAGCAGAATTAATGTGCCAGTATCTTCCACGCAAACTTGAGTGCTTATCAAGGAATAGAAGTATCAGTTCCAGCAAAATGTCATTATTTTTCCCACTTAGTCAAAGCACAAAGAAGCCAGAATTATATGGCAAAATCTGCAAAATGACTCTTCATTCTACTGAAAGCTTACAGAAACAAAGGAAGTGACTCACAAGAAGCTAATGGTAAGTCTGAGGCTTTCTTTTCAACAACAATAACATACCGATAGACCCTCGGCTCAAGAAAAAAAAAGCATTTCAATGCAGGTCAGAAAAGAAATAACAAAAGTCTGAGGCTTTCTTTTCTTTTTTTAATTTGGTAAACCCCATCCCCTAGGCACCAACAGTGGCTTTTTCCACTTTCCCCGTTGTGAATAAAACTCACAACCTCTTGGTTGGAAGTAATGGATCTACTGCTAGAGAAATCCTCTCGTCAGTCTGTGACAGCATGGCAGCTACTAACACACATGTTAATGCAAAAATCCAAATACAGTAAAACAAAGTACGATCTGCCCCAATAAAATTTTGTTATAATCCTTCTTTCTATATAACTAGGGGTATCAAATGTGCAGGTTGGGTTGAATTTGGACGGGTCAAGAGTCAACATGGGTTAGGTCAAGATGGGGTAAACAATAGGTCATAGCCCAATCCTCCCAACTCTATCAAGCTTTAATTTCTATGTTTGTTTTCTTATAATTTGCTAATTAACTAATAAAACTTTTTTCTCTTTATTATGACTACATATAATACATCATACAAAAAAACCTTTTTTGAAAATATTTTACTAAGGTTTCTCATGGGCCAATTTGGGTTACATAGTTAGTCCAAATCAGTCCAGCTTTAGATGGGCTAAATTAGACGGGTCAAAATTGGTTGAGTTAATAAATGGGTGGGTCATTAACCCGCCCAAGTTTGGGCGGGTTGGGCCATGTTTTCATGGATAGTGCCACTCCTATATGTAACTATTTAGAGCCCAAGGTATGCCCTGTGCATATGTACATTCAGTCTACATTTTGGAATATGGTTCCGAAAAATTACTGAATCATAACACAAATAGATCTGCCATATATATCACAGCAAATGATTGACAAAATAGCTGAACTTACAAATAAAGGTGCAACTTCATATCTTCGTGCAATAGAGGCCAGAATGAACCAAGTCATGATAATAATCCAAACCTTCGGACTGATGGAGGAAATCACCATCAAAAGCATATCTACAAATAAGTAAAAGGGAACTTAATAGGTGAAGAGGAATGAGAATATAGTTGCAAGAAATATGAAAAGTCAGAGCTTCACCTGGAAATTTCAGCTTTTCACGTAGTATATAAAAAAGCTTCCTCTTCCACTTACTAGTCGATGGGGGTAACTGAAACCTCTGTTTATAGAAATGGGAACAATAAAACTTGTAAATGATTGCAAAATGAAAAAACAAAAGTATGCACACGGGAGGAGCTGGATTTAAGTTCCAAAAACAGACAGCAACCGAATTTCCTATACATTTGCGGCATTTATTTACTACTCACCAGTTCATCATCATCGTCATCCTCAAATTCATCCCGAAAATGCTTGGGAGGTGGCTTTGGTTTGACAGCAACTATTAGTGAATCTACATAATAATAAATTTCAACTTGTATAATGATGGAATAATGATGAAAATGTGATAGTGGAACAGCATCCAGGAACAAAAAATCAAGCAAATAACTAATCTGTGCAGCAAAGAAATGTGTGCAGAATAGCCAAGATAAGACTTATGTCATTAGCACTGTTAACACTTGTAACCAGTTAACCACAGATACAGTTTTCGTTGTTTGATCGAGATTTCCTGGACAGCGCCACTAGAGGCAGATTCAAAAACGAACAGAACCTCCGAACTGGTCTAATTTCTACAAATTCTTAGGAAGTACATATAACCAATTTGTTTCCCTATGTCTACAGAAATTATATATTTAAAACACCATAGGTTGGAGGATGAAGATATAAGATAACAAGATCTAGCTCTGGCAGAGCAGAGAGCTACAAGGAAGGTTGGGGCAATGAGGAGCTAGACGAGTATCTGCAAACCCTCTACCTCATCGACTACATCTAATGCTGATCTAACTTTATGATGGAGATGAAAAATGTAAACTAACTCCGTTGCATATTCGAAAGTGCACCAAATGTGAGCAACCAATAAGAAAGCTAAGGAAAACAGTAAGGCGAACAACTAAAATCTACAGCATTCAAAACAAAGAAGAGGAGATTCAGACAGAAAAGTAGCATGAGGCACCCCTAAATACCCACATAAACATGCAAGCATAGTTTTTTTTCACCATGCAAGCAGAATCAATATACAACAAAACAGACAGTTTTTTAGAATAATATTCAAACTTATACATGTGGGCGTTTCCTACTCATTCCCACGGCAAGAAGAAAAAGAGATCAAACACCATGACACCTCTATATCTCATACATAAAATCCTCCCATGTATAGCTGTTACAATATATTATGCAAAAGAATTATATCAACTTTATAATAAATAAGTTCTTAAAAAAATGGACCTCCATTATTGAGTTGGACTGCTACGTCATCTCCATTTTCACTATCATGCAATGCATTTCCTCGCAGAACAAGTCTTAAATTTTCAATAGGCATATGTCGATTCCCAGCAATCATCTTTCTCAATTCATGTACCTAGACGCCAAAGAAGATGTCAAAGCATATCCAAAACAACTTCAGGAATTTAACTTATAGGCATCTAAAATGACAGCCAACAAGATAAGTCTAAACAATATCTTTTAATGCACTACTACAACCTTTTTCTAATGATTAGAAAAAAACCAAGATACTGGAGATGTTTCTTTGATTTTTTGCAGAAACTCAAACGAAAAGCCAATTTAGGAATCAATAGCTTTTACATTTCTATATTCCAAATTCTTTTTTTGTTTTTAATAACAATGGTATTTGGGCCATCAAACGTCTCACCAACTTGATCTTCCGCAGGATTTGTATGTTTGAGACAACCGGAAAAAAAGGTAGGCCTGCGCTAGGTAGCATACCATAGGGAGGAAGATGCAGAAGGAAGACAGGGTCACTTGTGAAAAACTAGTCGGAGGGGACCCAGCTTGGCGCACCTTGAGTATTACACCCAGATACCTGTTACCTCCCACCAACATAGTATCTGGTAACTCTACCCATCAAGGCTTAGGCAGACAAATGAAAAGAGGTCACCTAGTGTTTTTGTCTCTGCAGGGATTTGAACCCTAGACTCCAAAGCTTGCACCAACTTCATTGAACATATGCCAGATCCTTGGGTACATTCTGGATTCCAAATTCATCTATATGTAGACTCCCTATAGATAGTTCAAATCATTTGCTACTTGTCACATGCCAAATCGGAAATAGCTTATCAAAATACTAAAGGGATCTCTTGACATCAAACCAGACCCAAACTCGCAACTCGACCTAGATTTACTCTAAATTTTTGCTTGACCACAAGGTGAAAACCTAGTGACTTGTTGTCATTGAGATTTTTCTGTCCAACGCCCCACGTAAATTCTCAATTAATTTCAAACTCATCTCATTATCAGACTCTGATAACCTTCATCAAAATGAAATTATCACTCCGATTACACATCCATGTACTACACCAAGTTCTCTCTGAAACCATGCCCATTAAGCTAATAATGTTTTCTTGCTTCAGTCCATATTACTTTCTTATTCGTCCTTGTTCACTCACATTGTTCTTTTATTACTTAAATCCTGATTAATAAGGTATAATATGAACCATAGCTGCAAGAGTTAATATGTACTATCATAGCCCCCCCCCCCCCCCTCCTTTAAGTTCACTAGATTTGCCATGAAGTTCAATTCACTACCTTGCAAACTTTCTCCGTCAAAGTATAAGAGCATTTCTATGAGAAAAAAGAAAGAAGAATTCTTTTAGCATTATACTCCACCTCAAACTTCATAATTTGCACTAATTCGCCATCTATCTAAAAAAGTTTACTCATTGGAAAATAGATAAACAAACATGTTTTCCTCAATGTGCCACAAAATAGAAACATCATGCAATCAATTAATCAACTACACCTCAATCACACATCATCTTTCGGTCTACGGTGTGAAAATTCAGTATATCCATTACACTCTCTTCAAGTCTAGTTCCTTCCAATACTTAACAATTTGCCTATAATACTTCAATTTCCAACTAGTAGAAATCGTCTATATGTATCCTTTAATTCTTCAATTGTATTATAACCATAGCTAAGCATGCATTGAATACGAGAGAAAAAAAGTCAAATGTCAGTTGTACCACCAGAAAAACTAAAACATAGTTTTCCTCAGTACAATTTGCCTTAAATACTTCAATTTCCAACTAGTAGAAAGCGTCTATAAGTATCCTTTAATTCTTCAGTTGTATTAAAACCTTAGCTAAATATGCATTGAATACGAGATAAAAAATAATCAAATGTCAATTGTATCACTAAACAAACTAAAACCTAGTTTTCCTCAGTATAATTTGCATCAAATACTTCAATTTCCAACTAATAGAAATCATCTATATGCATCCTCTAGTTCTTCAATTGTATTATAACCTTAGCTAAGTATGCATAGACTACGAGAGAAAAAAATCAAATGTCAATTATACCATTAGAAAAACATATAATGGTCAAAAACACACATGAAGTATCACTTTTTGGAAGTTTCCTACCTGAACTATCAGATGTTTGCGTTTCCTAACTGAACTATCACCAACTATTTATCAAAACACACCTCGCAATTAATGAGTCAGCTGCCACGTGAATGAAATTTTATAGGAAAATTGAGTTGTCATGCGCCTTTTGGCGATTGTATTCAAACACTTAGGTCTAGTCAGCTTCGAGGTGTGTGTGTTTTGATAACTAGTTGGTGATAAGTTTAGGTAAGAAACGCAAACGCCTAATAGTTCAAGCAGGAAACACAAACATGTAATAGTTCAAGCAGGAAACACAAACACCTAAAAATTCAGAAAATACAAACACCTAATAGTTTAGGCAGGAACACAAACACCTAGTAGTTTAGGCAGGAAACACAAACACCTAATAGTTTAGGCAGGAAACACAAACATCTAATAGTTTAGGCACCTAATAGTTTAGGCAGGAAACACAAACACCTAATAGTTCACACAGGAAACACAAACACCTAATAGTTCTGATAGAAACTATTAGGTAGTAAACACAAACAGCTAATAGTTCAGGTATGAAACTCGCAAAAAATTGATACTTCAAGTGTGTTTATGACCATTATCTCTTAGAAAAAAAAACCTAGTTTTCTCTCAGTGTAATTTGCACGAATTTCGAGGCAAATATGTAAAGCGAGATGGAGATAAAGGAAGTAGTACCTTGATTGAAGAAGCGACATTAAGGTGACAAGGTGGAGAAGGACCGATGATTTTCAGATATATTTCTACCATTTTCTTCTCCTCCTCTCCCTCAATTTCACCCATTTTGCACCGTAATAAGACCTAATTCAATTGCGAAATTCAGAGGTTTTTTTTGGACAGTGTGATGCTATGGATACGATCACCGCACCAGAAATTTGATCTCCGGTCAAAACTCCGGACTGTTTACCCGGACTTCGTTTGTTAACGGTTCGTGCTTTGATTATTCAATCAATGTGAAGTTGAAAAGAAAATTTGGGGAACTAGTGAGTTTACGGGGAAGGATTTTACCATTTTAATATCTGATAGTAATAAGGTTTATTTAAGAGAAAAACACACATTAATATTTTTTTTGATTTTTGTATTTGAATTATCATACTTTTCTACTAAACTATCATCAACTAGTTATCAAAATATACATCAACTATCATTTATTCATTTTTTCTAACAAAAGTTAACAAATAATAATTGAAGTATGTTTTACAAACTAGTTGGTGATAGTTTAGATAGAAAACTCTAATGATTAGGTAGAAAATTAAAAAAAAGTGCTAGTTAAAGATGTATTTTTAACCCTTAACTCTTTATTTAAATAAGTCATAATCAAACTTCGAGAGCTAGTAAAAAATAAAATGATTACAAATTATGAAAGATTAAAATTTTAATTTTTGTAAGAAAATAAAAAAACTTGATAATTTTATCTCATATGCAAAGATTTTTTGAACAAACATACCCGAAATTTATGCCAATAGAAAATAGCAGGTACTCGTGAATATTTGAAATGCATATAAATGGATTTGGATACCAATTATCAATAACATGTCTTGTCTTACAAGCATTTGGATCACCAAGTGACATAAGAAAAGATTGACCACCAAGAATGTGGTGGGATAGACCAGACTCCTACCATCACTCCACGCCTAAGTTTGTAATAAGAGGTTTCGGATTTGAATCATTTGAATGAAAAATGGAATAGATCAGACCCCTACCATCACTCCACGCCTAAGTTTATAATAAGAGGTTTCGGATTTGAATCATTTGAATGAAAGATTTTTTTGTGTATGTAGCATGTTCTTCTAAAATGAGTCTTACACGGCAAGTGTCTGAATTAATCGGGCTAGTGAATTCGAATTCCAAATACGTAAAGAAATGGAAAGGGGTAAAAGAACTGGTGCTATTTTGGGGGACATGTTCTCTCTCTCGGCGTATTTTAGAAAGGAGTGCTAACCTACGCTTTGAAGATCAAAAACATGCGTCGTACTAGCAAAACCACCGTGACGCCGGTGAAGCTTGTAACACCAGAAGATGAAAGTAGCTATCAGCTTCCTTCTCTTACATTTGGAAGTTTCCTCCCTCCACAATTCCAATCTATTCCGGAGGAGGTTGAGGTTAATGGTCTTATCCACGTTAGAAATGGAATGAGAATTTGGACGAAGGAGAAGGAAGCCGTGGTTGCCCTCTTGATCCAACATGCATTTCCATCGACGAAGGATAGAACGGAAAGTGCCTCCACAGGTTGACATCCGATCCAACCTAGTAGTAAGCAATCCACCAAAAGCAACCAAAATATTCCTTGGTGAATCGTACGAAAATTTGAACTACGGACATACATACTTTTAAAAGGTAAAGCCAACAGATATATAAAACTGGTGCTACTCTTGAACAATCCTTCCCTCGTAAGCTAGTTTTTGGGGTTGAGTTAAGCTACAGACTCGCGGACGTCACTACATTTGAAGGACTATAGTGGTTGAGGAGCCACTCCGGCAACTCGTCGTTTGCAATTTTCTGAGGCAGCATCCTTTGCTCAACCATCACTAGTTGGATCTAGCGATTTCAAGGAGAATCGTCTCGCTTAAAAAGGTAAAGCCCTTTCCTATGTTCCTCCGTCTACGAAACAAGGGAAGGTCTATGTTAATATTGTTGAGGAGGACTTGAAACCGCAAGTAGACTATTGTAAGAATGCTTTAATAGGATATGTTCATGGGGATACTCCTTATGTGAAAACAATGGACAGTTATATTACGCATAATTGGAAGAATGTGGTTAAACCTCATATTCTCGTGCATGATGCCTGGTTATTTCATTTTTAGATTTGAAACTGCTGAGGGTGCTTCCACATCTCAATTGTCTGTTGTTTCTAACATGTCAATTCTGGGGGTAACTGGTGCTAATAGGTTTGCTGATCTTCAAGATAAGTCTATTAATTGGACAAGCTGAAGATCCCGGAGCTGCTCCAGACCCTACATGATCATAGTAACCTGGAGTGTAAAGGGGCCTAAACCAGCCCCTAAAACAGAAGGAGTTGCTACTCTTTCTGAAGAAGAATATAGTAGATGTGTTTGGGTGTTTGGAAACTAGAGTAAAGGAACACAAGTCACAAAATGTGTTGAGGAATGTGGCACAAGGATGAAATACATGTTGCAACTTTCTTATGGCTCCAAATGGTAGAATCTGGCTATTTTGGAAATCTCATATTAAGCTACAGGTTATCACTATATCCATTGTTATGTTGAAGATTTAGCAATATCTTTCTCCACTTATCTTACTGTCATATATGCACATAATGAAGCTCGGTTGAGAACTAGTTTGTGGAGTTATGTCAGCCAAATAAGCACTAACCAAGAGGCATGGTTATTGAGTGGTGATTTTAATGTTGTGCCATCCTCAAATGATAGACTTGACTCTCCAGTTCTGTCTGCTAAAACAAAAGATTTCCAAGACCGTATGGATAACCTTCATCTCATCCCACTAAGATCTAAAGGTTGGCACTATACATTCTGCAATAAGCAACATGATTGTAGTGTATACCAAGATAGACTGGGTTTTTGGTAACTTAAAATGGCTTCAAGCTTACAGTCAAGTTGAGGTAGATTTCTTAAACCCTGGGATGTCTGATCACTCTCGTGTCTTCATTCAGTATGTGCCACAGATAAACCTACATCCTAAGCCTTTCAAGTTGTTTAAGACAGTGCTAAACGACCCTGATTTCAAGGATATTGTAAAGACAGTTTGAGGTAAGGAGTGTAGGGGGACAAGAATGTTTAAATTATGGCATAAGCTGAAAGAGTTAAAGGTCATCTTGAAGGACCCCAATACTTATATGGCATCCTATGAACAAAATCTCGAAAAAGCTAGACAAGATTTGAGTATTACTCGGAGTCAGATGGCACTCCACCCTCTGGAAGCGAGAGAAATTGTTGGTATTCTATGAAAGAGTCTCGGGAGCCAGGATGCATGCCAGTTTCATACGACCAGGTGCTGGTCTTTTCGGATGATCAACCACACTGGGACTGAGACACGGCCCGGACTCCCACAGGGGGCTCCCGAACGTGTCTTTCTATCAATCGAGAGAGGTACAGAAAATAACAGCAACTAAACTGTGAAAATAAAAGCATGGTCCTAACCACTAGACTTTAGTGGTATATAGAATAGACTTTTCGTCAGAATAAGGTTCCCTTATTTGCTGGTAAGGAAAGACCTAAAAGAAAGACCCGTGCCGTCTCAGCTTACTATTGATTAATTGCAGCTGAGAAAGAAATGTTGATTGAAATAAGTAATTGGAGCTTGGTGGAGGAGTATACACTTAGACAAAAGTCTAGGGCATCATGGATTGCTTATGGATATGCAAACTCAAAGTATTTTCATGCCAATGAAAATCAGAACAAACATGAACACTGTATCTTCTATCTATGATGCAACCGGAACTAAGATTACTGATCATGTCCTGGTTGAGAAGGAGTTTATCTCTTTTTTTACCAATCTAATGGGGTTAACAACAGAGGAATTACCTTGCCTAAATTATGTTGTGATAAGGAAAGGACCATGCCTTAACTACCAGCAAAGATGTTCACTGATAAAAGTTGTCACTTTTCAGGAAATACTTGCAGCTATTAAGGAGATGCCACATGATAAAACTCCAGTTGTTGATGGCTTCCCTGTGGAATTCTTTGTGCAGAACTTGGAGGTTATTCAAACAGATGTGCTGCTAGCTGCGAAGGAATTCTTTGCCTCTAGTAAGCTCCTCAAATATATAAGTTGTACTATAGTTACTCTTGTACCAAAAGTGGCATCCCCAACTATGGTAAAAGATTATAGGCCTATTGCATGTTGTACTACCATCTATAAGATCATCACAAAAATCTTAACTAACAGGATCAAAACTGTAATTAGTATCATAGTTAGTCCTACTCAATCAAATTTTATTGAGGGGAAGAGTATTATTGACAACATTATGTTCAGTCATGAGTTACTCAAGTGGTATACTAGGAAGGGTCTATCTGCTAGGTGTGTCATGAAAGTAGACCTAAGGAAGGCTTGTGACTCAATTGAATGGTGTTTCTTAAGTAGCATGTTAGTGGAACTAGGCTTGCCTTATAAATTCATTCAATAGGTAATGGAGTGCATGACATATGTGTCTTATTACTTAGTCTTAAATGGTGGACTCACATAACCTTTCCAAGGTAAAAGGGGAATTAGATAGGGCGATTCCATGTCACCCTATATTTTTGTTATTGCCATGGAGTACTTGCAAAGAGAACTGCATGTCTGACTGAAAATCCAAACTTCAAGTTCCATCCAAGATGCAAGAAACTGGTGATACTTCATATCTGCTTTGCTAATGACCTCCTCATGTTCTATAAAGCTAAGATCCAATCTATTAAGCTCCTTCAAGAGGCTTTTTTCTCAAATTCTCAGTTGCTCCTGGTTTGCAAGCCAACATTGACAAGAGCTCAATATATATGTTTGGGGTTAAAGCATCACTGAAACAAGAAATTCTTCAGACACTTGGATTCTCACCCCCTTCCATATATTTAGGTGTTTCCTTATCATAAAAAAATATCACAATTGCCCAATGTTTACCCCAGGTTGAGAAGGTTACAGAAAAAATTAAATGTTGGTATGTCAAGCTACTCTCTTATGCTCTGGCAGGCTCCAACTCATTAAGTCTGTTGTTTTTCATCTCCAAACCTACTGTGCTCAGATCTTCATCTTTCCTAAGAGAAGAATAAAAATAATAGTGTATGCAAAACTTTTCTATGTACAGGGTCTGCTGAAGTTTCTAAAAGAGCACTAGTCTCATGGACAAAGATTTATCTTCCAAAATTTGCAGGTGGTTAAAATGTCCTGAATCTATGTCTATGGAGCAAAGTTGTCATTATAAAGAAACTTTGGGACTTGACAGAGAAGGACTGTTTATGGATCAGATGGGTCCATAATTACTATATAAAGATGATTCAATGGACCTGTGCAATATATCAGCAAATGCCACTTGGGTGGTTAGGAAAATATTGGAGGCAAGGAAGTATGTTCTACAGTCACCAACTCTTTAGGGTGATCTTCTTACAAGACTAGGTTCTGTGGTATCTGCATCAAAATTTTCCATACAGAAGATGTACATTGCTCTATTACCTCAGCACTCAAAGGTTTCCTAGAGAAGCATCAATTTGCAAACCGGTATTCATCAAAGATATAAACTCACTACCTGACTAGCAATGTTGAACATGTTACCTACTGTAGATAGATTATCCAGAATTTGCTTTCGTGTTCCTCTTTCCTGTGTAATCTGTGATGCATATGATGAAACCCTGTCCCATCTATTCTTTGAGTGTTCTGTTATAAATGTTCTATGGCAAAGAAAACTGGTTTGGCTTGGAATTCACAGGACAATTGGAAGTTGGCAAGAGGAGATACAATGGACCTCATTGTGGGCAAAGAGGAAGTCTGGCAAGGGAGCTGTTATCAGTAGCACTTTTGCTATGGTTATTGCTTTAGTGTGGAGGGAAAGGAACGTGATCAGGTTTAAAAAAGGAAGTTATAATGCAAGCAGGTTATGCAAGGAGATTAGTGTTCATATTCACATCAGAGGCATTGGAAGAAAGAAGTGGCAACTTATATTATCACAGCTCAATTCTGTGCCTTGAAAGCTGCTGTAATAGATAGGCTTAGTTTGGTTTTGATTTGCATATGTAATGTTGTTTTTTACTATGTTTATGTTGTCTTATTTTTCTGTAGAGAGACAGTAGGTGTAGACTCCATATTAGCAGTAGAGTCTGTCTAGTTAACTGAGAAACAGGTGGTCAACCCTGTTTGGATTTGTAATTTTCACTTTTGGTATCAATAAAATCATTTATTTACCAATAAAAGAAAAGGGGTAAAAGATGTCCAAATCCTAACGTATTGAAAGTGGTTTAAATTTTATGTCCTTCCATCTCTTGGACCATAATTGCCCTAACGTTAAATTACGGGTTTAAAATGTCTTTCCTTACACCTATTGGATCACAATTGCCCTTAACATTAATTTATGAATTAAAAATGCCCCTCCTTCTAATGGATTCATGAGATAACACATATGAGGCTTTAATTAAATACATGACACTGATATATTGGTCTATGCGGCCAACCATAAATAACACGACTTATCCGTTTAACTCAAAACAACTAGAAAATAGTTGTTCATACCCAATTCATTCGATGTTTCGTGTTTCGCGACATAATGAATTCAAAAGACAATAATATCTTCTTCATTTGGAGCTGCAATTGTTTTATTTAAAATCGTGCAAACAAGCTTCAATCAATCTTATATTTAGGTTCAACTCATCTTCTTCATCATTTAACAACGGTAGATACTTTAAAAGTTAGCTCCAATAATTTTGAACAAATAAATTCATATGGGTCGGGTTGTTTATGGGTTGGATCTAATACCACGTGAACCAATAAATCAGTACCATTTATTTAATTAAAGCCTTACTTATGTCATAATAATTTTGCTAAAAGAGAGGTGTTTTTAATCCAAAATTTAACGATAAGGGTAATTATGGTCAAATAAGTGGAAGGATGACAAATTTAAACCATTTCTTAGGCATATTTTGGATTCTTTTACTTGAATAAAAGAGTTGAAGTATATATTCCTCCATTGGCTGCCACAATCCACAGTGGCCCCATGTTGCCCTCGTGTAGCCTAACAAGAAGGATAACACTACTACTAGATTAAGGCTATCCTTTACATTCATAAGGTCAATTCTCTCTATCTACATTTGCTAACATGTTATAATGTTGCATTTTTAGGTCATTATTCTGTCATTACCAGAAAGAAAGAGTATATTATATCATTTGGTCTCAGACTTCAGGATGAGGCTTTCATTTTCCACCATTCAATCTTAGATAATAAAAACCAGAAGTATATTGCAATAACCTTTCTATCCATTTGTGACACTACTAGAGAGACAATAAGAAATGGCTCTAAGAATGTGGGCTTCTTCAACAGCCAATGCACTTAGAGTCTCCACTGCTTCAAGAACCAATTTCCCCCCTGCTTTTTCACTCACTAGATGTTTTTCTACTGGTAATTCTTTCAACTCATTGGTCTGATTTACACAAATAGTCGGTTGGATTTACTGTTTACTTTTTCTAGCCGATATACATGGATTATACACTGATTGTACATGTTTATACACATATTATATATGAATTATACATATATTACATATCCGCCGGCTATTTTTAGTGTAAGTGGTTGGGTGAATGGCTTTTTAGGTTACATCTTCTTTGTTGGTTTATATTGAGTTTCTTGGATATATTGCAATTTTGCAGTTCTTGAAGGGCTGAAGTATGCATCTTCACATGAATGGGTGAGGCATGAGGGCTCTGTGGCAACAGTTGGAATCACTGATCATGCTCAGGTTTTTCTTGTCTTTGTTACTTTCATGTATTGGGTTGTAAGTTCTAGGATACCAGCGTTAGTTATTAGTAGCAGGCTGAATTTAATTTTTTTTACATATTTAGTAGATTTCGTAATACAAATATAGGGTTTGAACTAAAGCTATTAAGTTCTGCCGTACCAGTATTGTAACCTTCTAGCTCCGCCCTTCTGGCCATTTCTTGAATGAAGGAAAGATGCCATTTCCTCCAGTGGATTTCAGTTCTAACTGAATGAATCAATAGAAAAATGAATTATATGGCAGTATGCATGGCACAATGCTAAGAAAATCTATGAGTTAGATCCGAGAATTCATACAACAAAAACATAACTATAGGTAACCATCCATAAAAGTGAGGTCGTAATAAAAAATAAGGCATACTAACTGCTACAACATGTTACAATGCACTATCAATTCAAAAATTCTTTATGTTATCAGTATATAACTATATAGAAGTTAAATCCATTAGGAAATAAGGGATGTTATTATCAGAATGCAAATGTGAAATTGTAATGCATTTCAACAGATATCAATCTTGACTCATATTACATTGTTTGAAGATGTATTGCATTTAGAGTTGTTCATAGTCTAAATGGATGTTTTCAGGATCATCTTGGAGAAGTGGTGTTTGTGGATCTCCCAGAAACTGGAACTTCTGTGTCAAGTGGAAGCAGCTTTGGAGCTGTTGAAAGTGTAAAAGCCACTAGTGACATTAACTCTCCGATCTCGGGCGAGATCGTTGAGGTCAACACAAAGCTTACTGAAACACCTGGTTTGGTAAATATCTACTAACTGAAATAAATTCCAAGTACTTCTTGTTTCTTTCCTTTACTCTTTAGCTAGCTAAAATCTATGTTGCTCGGACTCTTCAAAAAAGCCTTGTCAGTGCGTATCGGATCCTCCAAAAGTAGTGCATTTTGGAGGATCTGACATGAGTGAGGCAACATTTTTGGAAAGTCCGACCAACATAGGTCAAAAAATGAAATGTCATATTCCTTGTGATTTTTCACCTTCTGCAAACAAGGTCAATATTACAAATCGATATTTCAAGTACTTGTTTTTTTCCTTCATTTTTTGGCTAGTTGAAATCATTGTTGCTCGGGCTCTTCAAAAACGCCCTTTGTGCATGTCGGATCCTCCAATTTTTGGAGGATGCGACACGGGTGAGACAACATTTTTGGAAAGTCCGAGCAACATAGGTTTGGAAACTAGAAATGACATATTCCTTATGATTTTTCAATGTTTCCTTTGTCAACTTCTGCAATCAAGGTCAACTCGAGCCCGTATGAAGACGGGTGGATGATTAAAGTGAAGCAGAGCAGTCCATCAGAACTCGAATCTTTGATGGGGGCCAAAGAGTACACAAAGTTCTGTGAAGAAGAGGAAAGTCATTAAAACTTGAAGGTGATCTTTGAATTCACCTTTTAGACTAACTTTGCCTGGTTAAGGCCTGAGATATTGTGATCAAACTTCCTGTCACTTGTTAAAATTTCTACAATCATAAATAAAAAAAGATCCACTTTTCTTCTATTGTCTTTGCCTTTACAGAGTTGTGGTTGAGTTTTTTTTGTAAGTAAGATCATCTTGCTCTCTGATTTTCACATTCCAATATTTTTTCTAGTAATTCTTCGCCCTGTTAAAGCTGGTAAACAGAGAATCTTTTTTTGATCTTACATGCTAATCAGATCATCTAGATGGAAAAAACTTCCTCACTGCTTTAGCCCTACGTTGCTCGGAATCCCCAAAAATGTTGTCGCACCCGTGGTGGATCCTCCAAAAATACACTACTTTGTGAGGATCTGACATGCACCCGACATTTTTGAAGAGTTCGAGCAACATAGCTTTTGCCTAATTCCCTTAATACTTCTACTTCTTACTGGTTTCACTTCTTTCTTAAGGTGTCTTCATTTGTTACACCTGTTCCAAGTGGGACGATTAACCAAAATTTGACTGCGTAATCTGAAATGCGTAACTTGAATAACAGATACGGATGAAGATTTATAGCTAATTGACATACAAACAGGTCTAAAAATCCCCTACAAAATACAACGAAAACATGGTACACCAATGAACAAGAATGTGGTTAAGGCTCAACATGAAATCAAGAAAAAAGGCATTTCCTATTGACATGATGTTGAGATCTTTTTGAGTCTTGCAAGACAATTATCAGTAGGACTGGGAATTGGTAGATATGTCACACTTGTTTCTGGATAAGACGCTCGAGCCTGCACCAGAACAAATTCAAGGCTATGCATTAGTCCAAAAATCAGTTTATATTATGTAAAGTTACAGAACTCTAATGTGTTTATAATTTTAGTACCTATAGTTGAGAAGAAAGTAGTAAAGAAACACTGAAACTTCAAGCCTAGCCAACTCTGCTCCGGGGCACAACCGAGGTCCTGCTCCAAAGGGAAGAAACACGCTAAATGGCTTGGTTTCATCATCCTGCAAAGAATCAAATGTGTAACTTCCTTAGCCATAAAAGTTAGTATTGTCCTTTAATCTTGGCCAAATCATTCGTGGCATATGTAGCTTATTAGCTATGTGTTTAGCTGAACCAGTATTTTCGACACAAAACATCAATGTTTATGTGAAGAACACTGAAATTTCAACAAATTCAAAAGTATTTTCATTTAACCTTGACCAAATCTTCTGTGGTGGATGTTGCTTATTAGCTACGGGTTCAGCCGAACCCAGTATTGTTGACATAAAACATCAATTTCTATGTGAAAAATGCTAAAATTTCAGCAGATTCAAAAGTACAAAATGTTGGATCCGCCTCTGTGAATTGGTTATCATCATCCTAGTCTAACAACTGAAAAAACTCGCCATATGGAAGAAACAAACTACTAACAACTAGAAGAGTTAAGGGATTAAGCCCAAGACAATGAGGAAGAAATTGGCAAGGATTTGAAAAGGAATAAAGAAAATCAATGCAAGCCGACCCAACTTGTTTGGGACTGAAGCATAGTGTTGTTGTTGCAAAGAATCAATGAAAGGAGCTATTGTTTTAATACTTACATCCCATCTTGAAGGATTAAATTTCTTGGGATTCACATGATTGTTAGGATCCAAATGAACTTGCCTTATCCAAGTCAATACCTTCCATCCTTTTGATATTGTGTACCCTATATAGCACAAAACAAATCCCTTTCAGTACACTGTTATGATCCAAGCTCATGCACGTATTGTGCACCTTATCTTCAGAAGCTTGTCCGCTTAAGGTCTGTTGGTCCTACTTGATTCGCCCTCCGTCAAAGGGATTCACATACACAAGACATCTTATTTGTCAAAAAAAATTGGCAAAATGAAGGTGAAGACGTTCATGTTGATTGTTCTTTTCGCTTTTCTATAAATCGCTAAGGTGACATTAGTGCAACGTAGCGTTTCATCGATCACCTTGCATTTACAATACAATCTATATGTTAAAATTCTTGAACTATAAAAGTGCATTCTCGTACGACTAGACTATTTTACCTTGGTTAGATATTTCATCTGTCTGATTTCGTCGTAGCTAAGATTTTTATCCGAATCAGGCAGCCTTCTCTTACCAATTTCCTCCTCCTGAAAACAGAGAATTTCTCAAAGGTTAACTTATAGTAACAAAATATTTGTTTAGAGTAAAAATGACTTGTTATATAACTACTACCTTTGCTTTTTGCAAGAATTCAGGATGTTGTTCTAAGTACATGATTGCCCATGTTGCAGTATGAGCAGTTGTTTCATGACCCGCAAATGCGTAAACGATTAACAAGTCGATGATCTCCTCGTCGCTTAATGAAATCTACCATATTGCACTTTGCTCTTGATTCATCCTTCATGTTCATGACTTTCCTTTCATCTATTCCAAATACTTCACCAGGTTTTCCCTAGCCTATTTAAAGCCACAATAAGGAGTAAAAACACAAGTTAATGACTACAAAATAAAGCTCATCTTCAGGGGAAGTGCAGGGGCAAATGTTCAGTTACCAGGCACAACTAGTGCCTTCAACTTAAACTTTATATATATGAAGTGTTAGAAACTTTTTAACATTTTATATGGGATCTTAACATTTTTAGCAAATTGGCTAAAGAAAATTTCACCCGTCTAGCCGTAATAGATCGTTGTCGTTGCCCGTGTATACTCAATATAAAATAAGTGCAGATACACTAATTATACAGTGATTATAATGGCTAAAATTTGTAAAAGAAAAAAAAAAAGATAATGGTTATTTTGTTTGTGGGCTATGTTGGGTTGATATGTAGTGTAAAAATCTCGTTTTATATCTATATACTATGTTTGCATATATTGTCACAAAAGAGTGGTTGGCCCAATGGTATATATTGTAGCTCTTTGCATCCACTGACATAAAATTCTAGCTCCGACTCTAGGGAAAATCCAAAGACAAATGTTTGTTTATGAGTTCATATACAAACTCTTCGACTTTAACTCTATATATTTTGAAAACTAAAGTTTGGGCCGATTAATTTCAGAAAAGAGCGGTGTGTCCAGAGTGGTACTTTGCACCCTTTCTCTTAAAATTTTGACTCTACCTATAGGGAAATTGGAGGGAAACTGGGGCGGATGCAGCATGTCGGCTACAAGTCATCTGAACCCAACACTCCGAACATAGGTTATTTATGAAAAATCACTAAACTTTTAGTGCTATGAACTTTAGAGGCCAAAATCCTGAGTTCGCCTCTAAAGAGGAATAAAGGGTGGATAAAAAAGGGGACATAGATCTAACCTTGAATGCCCTATGATAAGCAAATCCAGGAAGATTGATTGGTAGAGCCAAAAAACCTTGTAAATAAATTGTGTACACCTTTTCCACCATATCAACCCATTGAGGATCAATTTCACTACCTATCATGATTCTTATGATCACTTCAAATTTAGCTTTCTTCATTTTACTAAGAAACTCAATTGGCTCTTCTTGTATGGCATCCCATTTTTCAAATGAACTCTTCACAACTCCCTCAATAAGCCCAAGGTACAAACACAATGCATGTTTGCCTTTTATAGGAGCTGATGTTATTCGACGAATACGCTTGTGTTCTTGGCTTGTAATTCCATGGAGGGCTTTTTTTCCAATTAGATTTAACACTGATTGAGGCCAGCCCACCTCAAAGTTGTCTATCATCCATCAAGATTTTCTTGCATACTTCTGGTTTTGTGACAATGATGCTTGGTGTTCCAAACATAAATGCCTTGTACATTCCTCCATGTCCATACCTTCATTATTTCATATTTTGAACCAAATATAAAGAATGTTAGCGCTAAAGAAATCAAATTAATCTAGTTAAGACAATATAAAACAAGAACTAGTGATGAAATCAAGAAATTTGTTAAGAGCGTTCAAGATTTAATATATATGTATAAAAAGTGATTTTAACCTATATACGCAATTTCTGATGAAGGGGTTCAATGAAGCACCTTTTGTCTATGTGGTTCCTCCACTGACAAGAAAACAAAAGAAAGGGAAAAGGTACAAATTTAGCCCTCTATCTATACTATACGAACTATCTTAAGTTTGTCATCTATTAATCTTTGGAGACATTCATACTCTTGTCGTTAGTAAATCGTCTGGCCATTTGCCCTTTATTTTAATGGGGCTCTAGCTGGATTGAGTGGATTCCATGTGTCAAAGTATTTTAAGAAAATGTTTCAAATTTTCCCATCTTCTTTTGGTTATGGTATAAAATGATCCCCCCCAGTGTCATAATTTAGGTTGTAACTCCGTTAAGATTAAGTGAAAATACGCAAGACGACTTGCTAAGAGCAAGGGTACAAATGACTCAAAGCATAACAAAAGGGTAAAATGGGTAATGGTTACCCTTTTTCCTAAAATAAAAGATGATGAGAATAGGGAACATACCTAGAGGTAAAGTAGAAGATAAATGATTCAGGATCACCATATTTGAATGTTATAAAAAAAGTGAACATCTATGCATATTCCCATAGATGATGAGAATAGGGAACATACCTTGTTTGAAGTAATTTTTCTAGTATAAAACCAGTCATTTCCTCTCTTTAGCAAACAATAAATGGCAAAAATCACAATTGCAAAAGCTGTGAAAAATATTGATCCAAGATCACACTCCATTTTTCACTATTTAGGCAAAACCAAGAAAGGTTTATAATTTTCATATACAAAAGAAAAATATGATTCAATTGGTTTTATAAAGCGTCCATCATATACAAAGCAATTTCCATAAATAGACGGCAGATAATAACATAGTGTTGGAATTAACCAATTATGCTTTGTTAGTGGCGGACATACATTGTTAATTGTTTGAATGTTTCATATGGTGTCATCTGCCGCTTCACCCAAATTTTAACTAAATGTATATATCAAGTGATTGATTCGGTTAACAAGTCAGTGGCTAACAACATAGCGGAAGATGCCTTGATGGATAATTCATTTATCGTAGTGGGTGAGCTTCTTGATAAGCTAACAAAGACGAACCATGCTCGGCATACAAGATTGTCGGAGGTAGTTGAGGGTGGTCCCTCAAAAGTTTTGTATAGAGAGACATTGAAGAAGGAAGAAGAGAGGGACGATACCATGGCCCAATTGATGACCCAAATGTCGGTCGTTACCAAACATGTGATGAAAAAAGGGACCAAGAAAGTGAATGTGGCTACTAGCATGGGTCCTAAGCAAGGTGCAATCGAGATGGTACCCTATGATCATGAAGGGTACAATGAAAATGAAGAAGATGTGAGCTTCGTGAACAATGTGCAGGGGGGGATTTCCGACGGAACGAAGAACGAAACTTTACGACAGCTTTTTCGTAGACGTTCACTTGCATCACATCATCTTCAACCAACCTCCACCCGAGAAGCTTGAGCCGAGTGGATGATACGTGGCGTGGTATACCTGATCGTTTAGTCAACTAATTATCAAGGATCAGGTCAACCGTGGTAATCTAGTAATTAAGGCGGGAATCAAGGTTAGAAGAATTAGCAAGGTGGCCCTAATTGGAGAGAGAGGAACGAAGGGGAGTGGAGAGATAACAACAACAATGGGCACCAAAACTGAAGCTCCAATCCTTATGTTCCACCTAGGGGGAAAGCTTATCAATAACCTACCCAACCTCCTCTACCACAATCGGGAGTCTACTAGCGATCCCACTAGTTCAAAGCTTGAAGAAATTATATCCAAGGTGTTGAAATATAAAGACAAGTCCGAGTCCAACATGAAGGAGCTCAACAATCTTATATCCTCACATTCTACATCTATCAAGCAAATATAAAGTCAATTGGGGAAAATCGCTTCTACACTAAACCCAAGACAAAAGGAGACCCTTCCTAGTGATACGGTGGTGAATCTAAGAAATGAAGGGGGAGGGGTGTCTCATTGTCTAGCTATCTCTACTAGAAGTGGGAAAGTGTTGGAAGAGCCGAAGACGCCAATGGATGTGGTAGATGAGAGGTTGATTGCAGTTGAAAAGCCGAAGAAGAGTGATGACAAGATGGTGGATGATTTTGTCTTGATTGAAAAAAAGATTATTGACAAAGAAAATGTGCTTGAAAATGAAGAAAGGAATGACAAAGAAGAGGAGGCTCCAAAAGCCTATTCCAAGGCCTCCTCCTCCCTTTCCACAAAGATTTTCCAAGAGAATCGAAGATGACAAGTTCAACAAGTTCTTGGAGATGCTAAAGAAATTATCGGTCAATGTTCCACTTGTTGAAGCCTTGGAACAAATGTCAGGGTATGCTAAGTTTATGAAGGATTTGATAACAAAAGAGAGAATGGTGTGTTTTGAGACGGTGGATGTTACGCACCAATGTAGCGTCATAGTTTCTAGATCCATTGTGAAGAAATAAGAGGATCCTGGTGATTTCACTATTCCATGCACCATTGGAGTGTACCAATTCGCAAAGGCCCTTTGTGACCTTGGAGCAAGCATCAATTTGATGCCTTTCACTATTTTCAAAAATTTAGGCTTGGGCAATCCCCAACCTACAAGTATGAGGTTACTCATGGCGGATAAGATGATGAAAAGACCAACGGGGATCATATATGATGTGCTTGTGAAAGTTGATAAATTTATCTTTCCCGCTGACTTTGTGATATTGGAATATGCGATTGACTATGATGTTTCCATAATCTTGGGACATCCATTCTTAGCGACGGGGAGAGTAATATGTGATGTGGGAGTTGGAGTTTTGTATGAATGATGAAGAATTTACCTTCCATGTATGCTATGAAATAATCTATGGACATGGGGGTAATTTCGGTGATTGATGATGATGTTGAGTTAAATGTCGAGGTTGATGTCATTGAAGAGGCCTTGATGGCGGTTTTGTTGAATCGTGATGATGAGGTAGTTGAGGGGATTGCGGACACCGTGCTTGCACTTGAGGGCCAAGGGTCCTATTCTTATGCTCCTTGGTGTTTGTCCTTGAAAAATCGTGGAGTTCCTCCTCTCAGACCTTCTATTGAGAAACCACATACCCTTGAGCTCAAGACAATTCTAAGTCATTTGGAGTACAAGTTTCTTGAGCCAAATGACTCTTTCCCGGTTATTATCTCATCAAAGCTCAATGAAAGCCAAGTGAAAGCTCGATTATCGATTTTGAGAACTTATAGAAGAGCAATCGGGTGGACTATTGCAGACATCCAATGGATAAGTCCGGGTGTGTGTACACATCGAATTCATCTTGAAGAGAATAGTACCCCAAGTGTTGAACATCAAATAAGGTTAAATCCTTCAATGCAAGAAGTTGTCAAGAAAGAGATCATTAAGTGGTTAGACGCCAAGGTAGTGTACCCTATTTCTGATAGTGCATGGGTGAGCCCCGTGCAATGTGTACCAAAGAAATGAGGAATCACGATGGTCCCTAATGATAAAATGAGTTGATACCTATGAGGACGGTAACCAGATGGATGGTTTGCATGGACTATCGAAAGTTGAATAGTGCTACAAGGAATGATCATTTCCCTTACCTTTCATTGATCAAATGCTTGATAGGTTGGCGGGAAAAGCTTACTATTTCTTCTTGGACGGGTACTCGGACAATAATCAAATTCAATTGCCCCGGAAGACCAAGAAATAACGACCTTCACTTGTCCATATGGTACATTTGCTTTTTGAAAAATGCCTTTCGGTCTTTGCAATGCTTCCGCCACCTTCCAACGTTCCATGGTGGCTATCTTTGATGATTTAGTGGAAGATGTTATGGAGGTATGCATGAATGACTTCTCCGTGGTTAGGGAGTCCTTTGAAAGTTGCTTGGATAATCTCTCCCTAGTATTGAAAATATGTGAAAAGACCAATTTGGTCTTGAATTGGGAGAAGTGTCACTTCATGGTCACAGAAGGTATAGTACTTGGTCACAAATCTCCAAGGATGGTATTGAAGTAGACAAGGCCAAAGTTGAAGTGATAGTCAAGTTGCCTCCTCCAACAACCATAAAAATATACACACATATATATTTAAATATAATTTTTAAAATATGTATATAAAAAGTCAGTTTGGTTCGGGTTTTTTCAGTTTTGTTTTACTTGAAACCAAAACCAAACCAAATATAGTCGGTTTTTAAAATTAAAAATCAAACTAAATAAATATCGAGTTTTTTTCCGGTTTGGTTTGGTTTGGTTATCAGTTTGGTTCGGTTTTTCAATTTTCCGTGTTCACCCCTACTCTAAACTAAGTCATGTTTACGATTCATGGATGTAGGAAATCAAAACGGGGAGTTTAAGGTGAAAAATCAGTTTCAGCTCTGCAGATTGAATTTGACGCCAAGAATGATGGATCGTCAAATATTATACAACCCGTCAAAATGGACCGTCAATTTCACTTTTGAAATTGACGGCAGACTGTAAAATTCTATGGACCATCAAAATAAGTATGGTCCGTCAAATTCCACCGTCTCAGAATTTCAGATTTCTCAATTCACTGGAATTTTGCAAGTTAATGACGGTCTAATTATACGGACATTCAAAATTATTGACGGCCCAGACTCAGACCGTCAAACAAATCGATGGACCGTCAAAATATTGACGAACTGTCAATATCATGCCTACAACAAACAATATAAATACGACCTTTAGACTTTAAAAATCAGTTTTTCACTTCTCTCAAGCCTAACATGAATGTCCTCTTCTCCCATTATCCTCATAACTCAAGGTAAGTCCTTTCCACGTATTTCTATGCTATTTTATCATAGTATAATCAATTCCAAAGCAAAATTCACTACTCTAAATCTAGAGTTTTTAAGATAAATCCAATTTAAGGTTTCAAGGTGCAATATTTGGAGTTCTTCTTCAAAGTCCAGAATTTTTAATACAAGTTTGGAAGCGAGTAAGGTATGTATAGCTTCTATCTACGTGTAGAGAATCATTGTTCTTCCCCCACACGCGTTTCTATGAAATCATGAAAATTCCATACTTAGGGCTTCAACTCTATTATCATGATAACCCTAATTATATATATATATATATAAAAGGGGGAAAAGGGGTAAGCCCGGTGTACTAAGCTCCCACTATGAGCAGGGTCCGGGGAAGGGCCAGACTACAAGGGTCTATTGTACGCAGCTATACCACGTAGGATAAGTCGCTCCGCCCAGAGGACGCTACCTTCATATTTGCATATTGGATTCTTTCTTTCCATGTTCATGTTTCATACCCCGATAAGGTATGAGAAAGCTTTGCTGGTCGGGCCAGGTACCAAACTTCACGTACCCACGTGGTGATTCATGTTGTCGATTATGCTACTGCTCTCCACACAAATATACATATATGCAAATTTACAAGTTTACAGATACACAGATTTTATACATGTTTTATACTCATGTCAGATCATGTTCATGCTTATGTTCAGTTTCAGTTCATGTCCTATTATTTCATGTGCCTGCTTATTCTTTCATGTTGCTTTACATACAGTACAATTCAAATGTACTAACGTCCCTTTTCATGGGGTCTGTACTTCACGATGCATGTACTGAGTTTCATGGAGAAGGATCTACTCAATAGGATTGCCTCAGTATCAGCTTTTGGTGAGCCCCTCTCATTCGAGGTGCTAGTCATATATTTTCACATGTCATAATTATTGGTAGAGGTATGTCGGGGTCTTATCCTAGTAAACAGTTTTGTAGACTCATGTTGTCAGAGGTTTCTTAGACTAGTCTAGTATCATGTCATGTCAGTTTTCCAGTTATTCATAATTATGATATTTTCATATCATTTCCGCAATATATTTACAGACCATATTTTCAATATATGTTTTAAAAGTCATTACTTTAGTATGTAATGATGCCCATGTTGACAAGCAAGCTATATGGTTCGCTCGTCCACATGCAGTCAGGCACCGAGTGCCGTATTTCTCCCAGGCCATGATTCGGAGCGTGACACAAATGTCCCAAACAAATGTCATATCGACGACAAAGACCTCAATGACCTGATGAACTGGAAAACTGATCTGGTGGTAAAGGGATATGTATAAGTGAGCGACATCTTTAGGATATGCCGTGTGATGCTCGTATTGACGGGGGGAGGAAATATTTCTATCTATGGGCCCCACCGAAAGTCGATGTGGACTTGAGGAATAATTGAGTGGTCGATCAGCGAAGTGATACCCTCTATAGGATCATAGCGAAGGTTTACACTAAAATTCCTCTTGATATTAAAGATAGAGGGGATGATTTCGGAGGCCGCGGAACCCAAGTCAATGGCTTGGGTGAGGTCGAAGGATGAGGGTCGACGATGAACGGAAGTCACAGAAGTAGCACCGAGCTCTTTCCTCATTCTGGCGAGGGTTAGATCGCATGAAGAACCGAAAGAAGATGAAGAAGTAGACATAGTAAGAATGGAGGTTTGAAAAAGCAAGAAGTTGTGATTACTCGAGAGGAGAAGGTAAGAGTGAAAGTGAGGAGAAGAGATCAGGGACATCAAATTTTATAGCCGGTTGGGGTAATCTTTGCCCTTGAAAAATGAAGCGGCGTGCCCTGTCAGTAAGGGTCAATCAATGTCTCTGAAAGGGCGTCGTCGATTGAGTGACTGAATGCATTTAATGATCGACTGACTTGGTTCCCGTGAAAATTTTGAAAAAATCGCATAGACTCTTCCACTTCCTGAACTCATGAAATGAGGGGTACGGAAAGTGGGGGAATAACTGTATTAAGTGAAAACACCCATGGGATATCTGATGCATCCGGGAACTCAAATGACCCCGAGTTTTTATACAGCTATCTCCCACTCCCAACAACCCCCATCACATTAGCCTTCCTAGAACAGAGCGTTGCGGCACGCATGAGCACAATGACATTTGCATGCTCACATTATCATCACTATAGGGGAGCATAATAGTCTAGTTTTGTCTTATATATACAAGACTTAGAAGAGAAGGAAGACACATTGTATTCTCTAAGCTTACACTTGTAACCAATATTCTCTCCCTCAGATCAATATACCAAAGCACTTGTTCATTATTCATTTGTGATATAGCATATTTATTAATTTTATTTACTTATTATTTTACTTACTAAATTTTGTATTCTTTACTCGTATAACCTAGCTCGTGATACCGAACACATTAAGGAGCTCTCCGGATCGGATATGATCTACTTGTCTTTAAAACCTAGAATATAAATCTCTAACTGTGTTTTTTTGTTAGAATCATTTTCACTGGAAAACATCTTTATTGCAAAAGTTCTTGTTAGTTCATAAGCTTCATTGACACGCTTCATAATATAACTCAGGAGCTTACTCTGATGGCTTTGCCAACTTATTACGTCGGTACTCGAGCTACACTTGCTTATTTAGCGAATTATTCAATTCTTGTTATTTGGTTTTTTGATCATATTGTCATGTTATATTTCGTATTCATTCAATTTAATCATCTCAATTTGCGTGTCCAACAACCACGTATACAAATTCAACTATATCGTTTTACGGCAACGGGTAAGCACACACCAACATAAAATGACACTTTTCATCGTTACATGCCAAAAAATTAACAATACGATATAATAAAATTTAAAGTAACAATAAAAAACAGTGTATTTAAGGCAATAATAATACAATAGATAAAACCAATTCAATCAAGCTGTAAAACGTGACTCAGTTTTCAGTCTATATACGTTTCTTATAGCTAAAAAAGAAACGGGTCCAATTAGAACAACTACTGGCTTCTTAGACTAAAAAAGTTGCATGCAAAGTGCAAATTCTCAAGCTTTCGCCTAGTTAGCACGATTTTTCTCTAAAAGTCTCACACCATTAAGAGAATTCTCACTTTATTAGTTGTGTTCATATAAAGGAAAGCATGTTTTAGAAAATAAATCATTTTCTAGTAATCAAATACCAAAATATATTTTTCAAGAAAGATTTTTTGTACTAAAAGGGGAAGAACGACTATGTTTGTTATGTTTTCTTTGATATCCATTTGAAATAGATTCTAAATTTTAGAAGGTGTGGGACATTGTTGTTAAAAGCCATCGCTTTCGCTCGTCGGCAGAAAATTTCAACTGTGTTTTCAAGTTCAAACACAAGTTCAATTTCTAATTCTCTTTTTAAAATTAACTTCAAATACTACATTTTTTAAATATCAAGCAATGATGCCCAAACGCCTACTATGTATTTGAGGAGAGGTGAAGTGGGTGACTGGGAAAATCATCTATCTCTTGTTATGGTGGATAGACTTTCATATATCACACAAGAGTATGGGTGGGCTAATATCAGTTCGGTTTTGTATCCGAAAAATATGAATCGAATAAAAATCATTTTTTAAAAAAAAAAAAACCGATATGTTCGGTTTATATCGCCGAACGTATCAGATTATATCGGTTTTTTCTAGTGGGGCGGGTCGGGTCGAGGAATTTTTTATTTTTTTTTAAAAAAATTGAATTTTCAAAACTGAAATTGACATTCACACCTATACTACCATGAAATTTCGACGTTGAAATCTATTGTGTATCGTGAGATGTTTAATAAAAAAAAGGAAAATTAGAAATCGATTTGAGGGAAAACACAAATTGATTGGGAAAACACAAATTGATTGGGAAAACAGACATTTTCGTAAAAATTGGATGCGCTAGCAATTTGGGTCGGCCCCGTCTCGAAAAATACCCAAAATCAAAAAACAATCGGGTAAAACGGACATCCGAGCGCAGAGTTATGACCATTTAAAGTTTCATCAATTTACAACTACTTTCTGTCCCTACATTTTATGTCAATGCTTCCATGATATGTTCATGCCGCATTCGACTTCCATAAAAGCTTCATAGATTGACTTCAATGACTATAATTCAAGAGATAGTAGTAGCCTAAAATAAAAAATAAGAATAATTATATATTTAATTCGGTTTTTTCGGTTCAGTTGTATCCAAAATTAAAAAATCGAACCGAATCACTAAATCCTGATTCGGTTCGATTTTTCAAAAATTTGTTTTTTTTTTAAAAAAAAACGAGAAAAAACCGAACCGAATTTTGGTTCGGTTCAGTTTTTTCGGTTCTTCGAGTTTTTTGCCCACCCCTACAGAAGAGAAGTTGAAAGAATCGGCTTGACATTCAAGTTAAATGTGAATAGTACTCAAAAGTTAGATTTAAATGAATTAGCATCATATAGGTCCTAAAGATGATAAACCGCTCCTCACTAAAAGATTTTCTTTTCTCAAAGCTAGAACGTTTGTCTTATTCTTGTGAAATTATAGTAACAGAAATTGAACATTTTCACATAGTGAGCAATAAGTTAAACTTACAATCAACCAAGTATTCATTTTCTAATATTATTTGATTCAGATCACAATTACCTTAAAACAGTTTTCCTTTATAAACTTGTCTAATCAATGAATGAGATCTGATCCGACACGCACCCAAACATTATTTTTGAAGAATACAAACAACTCATGCTTGAACCATCTCAAACTGCTTTGCAGTTCTAGAGGACCCTAAACGAAAAGAAACAAAGATGTCGAATCTAGACACGGCTAAACTACAAGAGATTGTTCATAAACAATTTTTAAAAAAAACAAGTAAATTCTTTACCTTAAATCAAAGGTCCATGTCTCTCACATTGAAATCACAATTGAAGAAAGTAAAAGGCAAGCCCAATGCACAAAGCATCAGTGAGTCATTGCTCAAACCCATGACCTACAGGTCACAAGGAGACAACTTTACCATCGCTCCAAAGCTCCCCTTCACAACGGAAAAAAGTAACAACAGAAAGAAAAAAAAATGTGCTTAGAGAGCCCGTGGCTAGGTGCATATAATTTGCAAATTCAATTTTATTGATAATAATACATCCTTGTAGGTAGTAAACATGATGTATCTCAGACCTAAAGGCAGATTTAACCATACCACCAACAAGGTTTATATTACAAGAACTCAACACAATCAAACGAACTTAACAAACAACCACACATACATAGTACTGGAATTTGCTCCATCCATAGGAGAGTACGCAAGGTTCACTCACAAGGAGAGCTTTATGATACAGAAAACAACAACTCATTAGCGAGAAACTACAGCTATATACGGCTGTAAACTTCATATATAACCATTACACAGAACAGCAACCTCTGAAGATTGAGAATGAGAAATGGACATCAATTGTGTCCTGAAATCCTCTGCTCCGTCCCTTGAAGCCGCTATAGTATCGTTTGAGCTGCAAGAATTCTCCACACGAACTATGTCTGGTAGCAAGTTGGATATAGCGATGAGCAATTCACGTGCCACCTCGAAAGGAGCCTCTTCTCCAAGTGCTCTATTTTCCATAAAATGCAGATCCTTCCTCTGAATTCTCTATAATGCCATATACAATATAAAACTATTAGCTAAGTTTACACGGGCATGATGACTGATAACCATCAGAAGCTATGTTGCTTGGACTCTCCAAAAATGTTGCGGTACTCATGTCACATCCTCCAGAAAATGCACAACTTTTGGAGAACATGACACGCACCCGTTAACATTTTTGAATAGACCGAGCAACATAGATCAACAACTAGTAGTTAGTTGATGCCCAAAAGCAATAATAGTATCGCTTAATCTTCTATTGCCAACATCTCTTCCTACATTGCCTAGAGGCAAAAGAGTTATGAAGCCTATTTAATTGTTTCTTTTTTATAAAAGATAAATTCACGAGAGCAAGTGGTACATGGTTCGAAACTAGGTGAATAATAGGTCCATCCCCTTAAATATCAAGGCACTTTCCTACTGCAAGGCTCTGCTCTGCCCTTCCCCTAGAATCCACTCCTGGTAGGAGGGTTCGAACTCGTGTGGCGTGCGTATAAACCACACATCACGAGTTCTGTTGTTACCACTAGACCAAAGTCCTAAGGGCAGATATCAAGACTTACTTTTTTAAACTTATTTGGTACATAATGTATGCTACCTGTTACACTAGTTCCATATTTCTGCAGCTTGAGGGGAAATGATAGATTCAATTTCTTCAATAAGCTATTCAGGAAAAATCTTTTTGGGGAAAATTAACTACTACTAACAACAACATACTACTGTAATCTCACAAGTAGTATCTGAGAAAGAGAAGTTAAGTGTACGCATATTTTACCATCTCAAAAGAATTCGGGAAAATTAAGTAAATAAATAAATAAAAGATGAGATCTTCCACTTCTCTGGTGAATAGTTTTAAATCCCTCTTCTAAAAAATACAACAATTTTTTTATTACACAGAAATTAACAATTATCACCCTTTAAAAAAATCCCTCGTGATCCGTTACAATTTGAAGAGAAGAAAATGACGTATTTGAACAGAAAAAAAAGTAAATCTACAAAGATCTCTTATGTTACTAAAATTATATAACTAAAATAACATTTGTAACGGACTACAAAATCAAATCTCGGACTAAAGTAAAAAATTGATACAAAAAACACAGAAAAGAGATAGTATATGAAACAAAAAGAGAAAAAGAAGGTTACCTTTAAAGTCCCTTTTGATGTGTAACTGATTTATGTATATGGATTTTGTATAAGTGAATGATGTCTTTCTTTTTTATTTGGATGGGGAAAGTTTACTAATTTCTTGTAACTGGATTTTTGGCTAGCTGATCAACTTAAACCCTATTTTTGGTAACTATATTTATTGTCTTCTTACTCTTGGATTTTGAGAAAATAGCACTTAGGTCCTTGTGGTTTTGGATAAATGTTGAAAATTTAGCAAACCTCGAAGAGTTATTTACCTACAATTAGACATTAAATTAATTATCTATCATAGTTACATTATGCCGATATTTGGATTGGCTTATTTTAAGTGCTTGATGATTTTTAATTTTTTTTCTACTTTTTGTAATGTTTGAAAAAAGTGTTTTTAAACACTTACTTTTAGACTAAAAAATATAAAAATAAGTTAAAAGTCAAAAGTTGGTGTTTCAACTTATGACTTTTAGCTTTTTAACTTATAAACTACTTTTAAAAAGTCAATCAAAACACTCTATATGTATTTAATTACATATTATAGCTAATTACTATGTATTCATATACAAGGAAAAAAATACTACCAATTATTTCATTTTCAGATTTTGTAGCTTTAGTTTAGGTAATATTTTAATTTAATTTGGATTATCATTTAGCCGTTACTTCAAAATTGAAAGCTGATTGAGCTATATTACATCCTTCCCATATTTGTAGACCTTAGTTTAGGTAATATTTCAATTTCATTTGTATTTTCATTATACCGAAATTCTTTCATATAGGAAATTATTATAACACGTTTATCTTGAACCTTCTCCACGACACCATTAACCATCACATGATTTCATCCCATTGAAAAGAGGCAAAACACTTAATATCAATTTAAAGGCATTTTATCATTGTTTTATGATTAAGAAAAATAGCTATGATTAATAATAAGCCTAGAAACTATATCTATTTATGTAAGTATTGTTATTAATCTGTATTGCAAAACCGATGAAGCAGTAAAATTAATTTCTGAAAATAAACAGAATCAATGTCGAAAAATAAGAATAATTTTTTCATAATATAATCGAGCCCACTTAATTCAAAGTGTGTCATCCGCCGGTCGCGGGTCGACACGCGGATCCGGTCACTAACGAGTAGGATTGGATAAGTTAATTAATTTAATTAAATAATTAAAATTAAAGAAAATTTGGTCCAAAATGATTATCAATCAATCAGATCATTTGGCCAAATCCAAATTCGAAGCCGAGCCGAGCGACGACGACGACGACGACGGCGCGAGGGGTCCTTGCCCCCTCAACCCTTTTAGTGACTAGAGAAGGTGTAATGTAATGTATACACCTCTCTTTTCCTTGCTTTTTCCGATGCGGGGACAACTGGTTTACCCAAGGCAAAAGGGACCTTTTACATTCCCTTCACTTTTCATCTCATAATTTCCCATTCACCAATATCAATACCCAACAATCCCTTACATGAATGGGAATGGCTATAATATAAAAGAATGCGCAGACAAGTGTGATATACAAGCGAGGATTGACTGCATCTAGATAAGTAGGTTTCCCTTTGAACTTTTCGTAGTGAACTTATATCGGATATATTCGATCAATCGGTAGATTTGATATCTTTGAATCGTCGAACTTTGTTGTATACCTAGACAACATAAGTCACACAATCAACCCTCAACCGTTTATGGTTCTCACGGTTGTGTTCGTTTCAGCCATGAACACCTCCTGGTTTCATGAGTGCATAGAGAATGGGCCTTCACTGTCATTCCCCTTTAAAGCGGCTTACACTTAACACTCACATAGGTGATTTCTAAACATGTGGTCCTATAGACACATTATCTGGTCATACACTGCCAGATTTAGATAATCATTAAAGAACCTTAATGTTTTATTAACTCATTAACAAGCCATAAGGTTTTATCCTTATTTCTGAATATTGTCTTCATCCGAGAATGGGTTGAGTTATTTGACAATGTTGAACCGTCAGTCACAACTTTGTTTGATCTCCTTGAACCTAGCTCTTGGGATCTCCAGTCTGCTAGGTAGAGTTACCGCCATAATGACTTATCATCGGCCTTAACCCCATTCTCATTGATGATCTACTAACTCCCTCTCTAGATAAGCCTTTTGTAAGCGGATCCGCCACGTTATCTCTTGACTTTACATAGTCAATCATGATAACGCCACTAGAGAGGAGTTGTCTAACGGTATTGTGTCTTCGTCGTATGTGACGAGATTTTCTGTTGTACATTACGCTCCGTGCCCTACCTATTGCCGCTTGACTGTCATAATGTATACATATAGGAGCCAAAGGTTTGGGCCAGAATGGAATATCTTCTAAGAAATTCCGGAGCCATTCAGTTTCTTCACCGGCCTTGTCTAAAGCTATAAATTCAGATTCCATTGTAGAGCGGGTGATGCATGTCTGTTTTGATGATTTCCAAGACACTGCTCCTCCACCAATGGTGAAAATATATCCACTCGTGGATTTAACTTCAGATGATCCGGTGATCCAGTTTGCATCACTATATCCCTCAATTACTGGGGGATATTTATTATAATGCAAAGCATAGGTTTTGGTGTGTTTTAAGTACCCCAAGACTCGTTTCATTGCCATCCAATGAGTTTGATTGGGATTACTCGTGAATCGACTCAGCTTGCTTATAGCACATGCTATATCTGGTCATGTACAATTCATAATATACATCAAACTTCCCAAAACTCGTGCATAATCCAATTGTGAGTCACTTTCACCTTCATTCTTTTTAAGTGCAAAACTTACATCAATTGGAGTCTTTGCAACATTGAAATTTAAATACTTAAACTTGTCAAGTACTCTTTCAATATAATGAGACTGCGATAATGCTAGACCTTGTGGAGTTTTATGAATTCTGATGCCTAAGATCAAATCAGTAACTCTTAAGTCCTTCATATCAAATTTGCTAGCCAGCATACGCTTCGTAGCATTTACATCGGTAATATCTCTACTCATTATCAAAATGTCATCAACATATAAACAAACAATTACTTCATGATTTGGAGTATTCTTAATGTAAACACATTTGTCACACTCATTAATCTTAAATCCATTTGCCAACATTGTTTGGTCAAATTTCGCATGCCATTGTTTGGGTGCTTGTTTAAGTCCATAAAGTGACTTAACAAGTTTGCACACTTTCCTTTCTTTACCAGGAACCACAAAACCCTCAGGTTGTTCCATGTAAATTTCTTCCTCCAATTCTCCATTTATGAAAGATGTCTTGACATCCATTTGATGGATTTCAAGACCATATACGACTGCCAGTGCCACTAACACCCGAATAGATGTTATTTTTGTTACCGGCGAGTATGTGTCAAAGTAATCAAGGCCTTCTTTTTGTCTATAACCTTTGACTATAAGTCTTGCCTTATATTTGTCAATAGTGCCATCAGCTTTCATTTTCCTTTTAAAAATCTATTTTGATCCTAAAGGTTTATTTCCAGGGAGGAAGATCAACCAATTCCCATGTATGGTTGTTCAAAATTGATTCAATCTCACTATTGATTGTCTCTTTCCAAAATGTTGAATCAGAAGATGACATCGCTGCTTTAAATGTTTGAGGCTCATTTTCAAGCAAGAATGTCACAAAATCTGGTCCAAAGGAAGTAGATGTCCTTTGACGTTTGCTACGCCTTGCATCCTCTTTACTTGGTGTATTTTCCTTTGGTTCTTCCCGCGGTCGTTTAGATCTTTCACTTGACGACTCACATTCAGTTTTATACGGATAAATATTTTCAAATAATTCAGCATTATCTGATTCAATTACCGTATTAACATGAATTTCGGGATTGTCCGATTTGTGAACCAAAAAACCGACAAGCTTTGCTGTTTGTAGCATAGCCAATAAAAACACAATCCACAGTTTTTGGTTCGATTTTTACCCCTTTGGGCAAAGGAACTTGGACCTTTTCTAAACAGCCCCACATTTTGAAATATTTCAAGTTGAGTTTTCTTCCTTTCCATAGTTCATATGGAATAGATTGTGTTTTGCTGTGGGGCACCCTATTGAGTATTCGGTTAGCTGTAAGGATAGCTTCCCCCCACAAGCTTTGCGGTAAACCGGAACTTATTAGTAAGGCATTCATCATTTCCTTTAATGTTCGGTTGTTCCTTTCCGCAATTCCATTTGATTGTGGTGTGTAAGGGGCAATAGTTTGATGAATAATTCCATATTCTAAACATATCTCTGCAAAAGGAGATTCGTACTCTCCACCCCTATCACTTCTAATCATTTTTATCTTTTTATTCAATTGATTTTCCACTTTGTTCTTGTATTGCTTAAATGCATCAATTGCTTCATCCTTACTATTAAGCAAATACATATAACAATATCGAGTGCAATCGTCAATAAAAGTTATAAAATACTTTTTCCCACCGCGAGATGGTATTGACTTCATATCACATATATCTGTATGCATTAAGTCTAAAGGATTTGAATTCCTATCAATAGACTTATATGGATGTTTAACAAACTTAGATTCAACACAGATTTCACATTTAGATTTATTACACTCGAATTTAGGCAATACTTCTAAATTAATCAATTTTTGCAAGGTTTTGTAGTTGACATGTCCTAAACGAACATGCCATAAATCATTTGACTCCAAAAAGTAAGACGAAGTTGAATTTTCATTAATACTGTCAACAACCATTACATTGAGTTTGAAAAGGCCCTCGGTGACGTAGCCCTTTCCTATGAACAAATCATTCTTACTTATTATAATTTTCTCACTAACCAACACGCACTTAAACCTGTTTTTGACGAGTAGTCCTGCTGAAACTAAATTCTTCCGAATTGTTGGAACGTGCATAACATTGTTGAGAGTCGTGGACCTTGCCTAAGTCATCTTCAAAAGTATCTTCTCATATCCTTCAACCTTGGCGTTGCGTATTTCCCATAAACAAGACTCTTCGGTCCAAATGGGAGCATAGGTTGCAAATGCTTCTTTTATAGCGCAAACATGTCGAGTGGCACCGAATCAAGCCACCACTCCTTTGGGTTTCCAACCAAATTGCACTCGATAGCATTGCACACAGATCATCCATATCATCATTCTTTTCCACCATATTGGCTTGTCCTTTTCCCTTGTTCTTTTTCGGGAGACGACAATCTGGGCTTTGTGGCCGCTTTCCCACAATTAAAGCAAGCTTGCCCTTGAATTTTTTCTTGTTGGAATCATTCTCCTTTCCGTAAGGCCTCTTCATTTTCTTGTTCTTTTTCGAGCAAAGATCTTCAACGATGTTTGCCCCTTCAATTGGTGAAGTCTTACGGTACCTCTTCTCAGCGGTTTTGTTATCTTCCTCGATCTTGAGACGAATCACAAGATCTTCCAATTTCATTTCCTTTCTTTTGTGCTTAAGATAATTCTTGAAATCTTTCCATGAGGGCGGTAACTTCTCAATCATTGCAGCCACTTGGAATGCTTCATTTACTACCATACCTTCAAAGAATAAGGTCATGGAAGATAAGTTGAAGCTCTTGAACTTGGGTTCCAACGGTTTTTCCATCCACCATTTTGTAGTCTAGGAATTTGGCAACCACAAACTTCTTTAAGCAAGCATCTTCGGTTTTGTACTTCTTTTCAAGTGCACTCCATAGTTCTTTGGAAGTCTTTACTGAACTGTAGACGTTGTACAAGTCATCTTCTAAGGCACTCAAAATGTAGCCTTTGCACAAAAAATCAGCCTGTTTCCAAGCCTCAGTAACCATGAACGGTTGGTTGTCAGGCATGTCGGCGGCAGGCACGGGAGGGTCCTCACTGGTGAACTTTTGAATACCAAGGGTGGTAAGCCAAAAGAACATTCTTTGTCGCCATCCTTTAAAGTTGGCACCGGTGAACTTCGCAGTTTTTTCAGCCGGTGGCACAAATGGCGATACGGTTGTAGGAGTAACCGCCGGTGCGTATTCGCAGAGGTAGTTCCAATTTCAATTGCCATTATTCGTTTGTCACTGTCAAATCGACAAACTGTTTTAGTTAATAAAACCAGAATAGCAATTCAATCACAGACTTAAACGATGAAGATTTTATTTCTTCAAATCGCAGTATAATTATGAAATTTTAGTAATCCAACGAAGTTTTTATATCTTCGAGTCAGAATACTAATATTCATATGAAGTAGAAAACTGCACAAGTTTTAATCTCCAAACCAGAATACAGCAACGATGAAGTTTTTATGTTCTTCAAATCGTTGTACAAGTATGAACTTTAATATTCCAACGAAGTTTTTATGTCTTCAATTCAGAATATGAAATTTCATACGGAGTAGAAAACCACACAGGTTTTAGTCTCCAAAACAGAATACAAATTAATCTAAAAAATATAATTTCCTTAAGATTGTTATGAATCTGTATTGCAAAACCGATGAAGCAAGAAATTAATTTCGAAAATAAACGAATCAGTGTTGAAAAATAAGAATAATTTTTTCAGAATATAATCGAGCCCACTTAATTTAAAGTGTGTCCTTAAGTAAATTATTCCCCTCACAGTACTCGAGGTTGATGGAATATCCCCTCCCAGGATAGAACGATTATCTTACCAGAATAGTAGTACTCCAAATTCAAGTAGCGGCGAACCACTCAACGGCAGTATATCACACATAATTTATTTGTGCAGAAGAAGAAGAAGTTTGTGTTGTTCAGAAAATTAGTGAGTAAAATTCTGAGGAATCAAACGAATTTATAGCCATGGAAGTCCTGTTTCTGAAGGTTTGCAATCTTTCTGAACATCTTGCGTGGACTTGGGCTTGCTTACTGGCTTTCCACCAAAAACTGGTGGGAAATTTAAATATGGGAAAGAAACCGGGTCGCGGGTCAGACACGCGGATCCGGGTCACTAACGGGTAGGATTGGATAAGTTAATTAATTTAATTAAATAATAATTAATTAAATAATTAAAATTAAAGAAAATTTGGTCCAAAAAGATTATCTAATTAGAGAAGGTGTAATGTAATATATACACCTCTCTTTTCCTTCTTTTTTTTCGATGTGGGACAACTGGTTTATCCAAGGCAAAAGAAACCTTTTACATTCCTTTCACTTTTCATCCCATCATTTCCCATTCACCAATATCAATACCCAACAAGTATAGATATACATTCACTAAAAAAGGGGGTTAACTACACTAAACACCCTTATATTATGACTCACTTACTGGATTTTCGGCTAGCTGATCAAATATAACCCTATTTTTGGTAACTATATTTATTGTTTCTTACCCCAGATTCTTAGAAAATAGCACTTAGGTCCTTGTGGTTTTGCATAAATGTTAGAATTAGCTAGCATTTGGCCATATATTTTAAATTAGATTTTGAAATTTATCTTCAAATATATATTTGACCATGAAATTTGATTTGATTTTAAAATTTATCTTCAAAATATTTTCAAGTTCCAAACATTGGCTAGGAGAAATTACACTTCCACCACAAAACTTCAATTTTTTTCAAGTAAAATGCATGTCCAAACACAACTTCAAATTTCAAAAATCATAACTTAAAAAACACATATTTTCAAGTTTCAACCCTTGGGTTCTGAGAAATAACACTTATAGTTTTGGATAAATGTTAGATATACATTCACCCCAAAAAAAAGTTTAGCAAATATGGATATTCTTCGGAAATTGTCCTCTTATTCCATCTTATTCATATGTGTAGTAGAAAATTTAATCATACATTGCTTATTTGTGCTTGGTTTGGATCGATTTGGCTGAAGAAATTTGAAAAAATATAATTTAATTATGTTGAGCTTGATTGTTGAAGAAGAAAAAGAGAGTCTATTGATTTTTGAAGATTTGAATTAAATCTAATCATTATAAATTGTTGAGATTATATTGAATGTGGATATCAAGTTTGGAGTCATTTAGAGTGTGATTTGAATCAATTTTGAAGCGAAAATATGTTAGTGAAATTTATCAAAAACTTATGATAATTTGCTAAGAATTATAAATAATTTATTTTAAAGTTAATACAATCTGTACATGATCGCCATGATTTGTGGCAAACTTATTCATCTCAAAAACTTCTCATAATCCGTAAGGACATAAATTTATACTAAACTCTAGGTGGCTGCTATGAGTTGCATCCGCCATCTGAACTACTAGAGCTCTGTCAGAAATTTGCTGCTAAGTTCATTGGGAGCTATATTTAGTACACAACTTATTTAAATAGAAAAGAATAAAAGAAAAAAAATATTAAAACATAAGCACCTCTGCAACCGGCATAAAATAGCCTACTTGGACAAATCTTCCAAATCAAAGAGAGCCAAGACTCTAATGTGGGCTTAAGGCCCACTTCCATAGTTGTATGTAAAGAATGGATCTTGGATATAATTCAACTTCAAAAACTAGTTTATGAGGGGACGATTGTTCAAGTTCATATAAGGAGTTCAAATTCTCATTCCATTTATGATGTGAGACTCTTAATACTCTCCCGCACGCCCAGATCCCATTAACTGGAGCGTGAATGACATAATTTGGGGATCCAACATCGGTGAACATAGACTTGGAATGGGCCTGACTCTGATACCATGATTATACAACACTAAATATTACAAAGTATATGAAGTATATTATTAGTAATATACGTTAATAGTATTTCCACATGTGGGCTTTTCATGAGCCCATTAGATATCAACAAAACTTATAACTTGGGCTTTTCTTGAGACCATTGAGATATAGTGTTAATGAGATGGATATCTGTCCAATTTGGGTTTTTTCGCACAAATGTCCCTATTTTGGGGTGATTTTTAATTTTTGCCCTCAAATTTGTGGTCATTAATTTTTACCCTATGGCGCGGCATAATTTCAGATTTTGGCCAGCATTGTTAGCGTTTAGCTTCAGCATATGTATAATAACATCAAGTTATACCAGATAAGGCAAAACTTTCAACATTTAACATAATCAGAAAAAAATGCATAACTTCATATTTCAAACAACATAATTAGCGTTTAACTTTGGCATATGTATCATCACATCCACACAAGCTTATGATGCCGAAAAAGACAAAACTTTTAACACTCAACATAATTTGAAAAATACTACACATCTTACTATAAGATGATATTAATCTCCCTTAGGGAGTCTTTCTCATTAACATCAATATATATAGTGTACAATATACAATCCTAATACAAAAGGAATCATATTCCCAATACAAGAGGAATCCTAGTTTAGAATCCTATTCTAATTATGGGTAGGGATTGTAGTGTTATACTTGTACACGTTTACACACCCCCTCTTAGTTGGAGCGGGAGGAGGCCTAACGATAAGACTGGATCTGAAATCAAGGAACAACTGTCTTGGGAGGCCCTTCATGAACATATCTGCGTATTGATATGAGGAAGGCACGTGCAATACCTTAATATGCATGAGAGCAACCTTCTCACGAACAAAGTCGATGTCCATCTCAACATGCTTGGTTCGCTGATGTTGAACCGGATTGTGAGACAGGTATATGGCGGATATGTTATCACAATAGAGACCAGAGATGTTTTACTTAAAGGACACTGAAGCTCCAAGAGAAGGTTTCGAGCCAACAAATCTCAGCAACAACATTAGCAACTCCTATGTACTCAGCTTCTGCACTCGAACGGGATAATGTGGCTTGCCGTTTGACAGACCAAGAGATGAGATTATCACCCAAAAACACACAGTAGCCGAATGTAGAGCGGCGGGTGTCTGGACATCCTACCCAATTTGCATCCGTGTAGGATAATCGCAAGTTCGGTGACGAGGGGTATAAGTGTAGTCCATAAACACACCTTAACATATCAAATTATACGTTTGAGGGAAGTATAATGAGGTTCCCTAAGGACATGCATAAACAAGCATACCTGATGGACATCATAGGCAATGTTAGGTCTGGTGAAGGTGAGATACTGAAGTGCGCCTGCAAGACACTTATACATAGTAGGATTAGTCACTGGAGTACCGACCAGTGCACTAAGTTTGGATTTAGAATCAACCGGAGTGGCCATGATTTTGCAATTGTCCATCTTAGCCCTGTGCACGATCTCCTCTGCATACTTACGCTAACAAAGAAACATACACTCGGCGGATCTAGTGACTGAGATCCCCAAAAAATAGCTCAACTTTCCCAAATCAGTTATGGCAAATTCAAACTTGAGCCGTGCAATAATCACATATTTCAACACAGCAGTAGAGGCAGTAAGAACAATGTCATCCACATATAACAGTAAATGGGCGGTATCACAACCTCGATGTAAAGTAAAGAGAGAGGTATCACATCTGCTGCATGTAAATCCAAGACGTATAATGAACTGTGCAAAATGATCATACCATGCTCTGGGGCCTGTTTTAAGCCATATAGTGATTTACGGAGACGACACACATACTGTGGGGCTTATGGGTGGACAAAACTAGGCGGTTGATGCATGTATACAATTTCTCATAAATCCCCATGAAGAAATGCATTCTTCACATCTAGCTGATGAATCGGCCAATTCTTACCCATAGCAATGCTTAGAACTGTGCGAATGGTGGTCGGTTTGACAACCGGACTGAAAGTCTCACCGCAATCAATGTCCTCCTGCTGGTTAGTACCATTTGCCACTAGTCTTGCCTTGTATCTTTCTAAGTCACCACTATCCCTGAACTTGTGACAAAAAATCCACATGCAACGGATCACATTCGCCCCCTCTGGTCGAGGAACCAAGTCCCAAGTATGATGTTTCGTTAGTGCATTAAACTCTTCACACATGGCCGCATTCCAATTCGGGTCCAATTTGGCTAAATTAGGGCTTTTTGGAATAAGTGAAATTGTTTTGGTGGACAAGTTAAATTGGACTCTGGGTTTGAAAATCCCGTGTTGGGTACGGGTTTCCATCCAGTATGTTGGTGCTGGCTGGGTAAGGGTATCGGTCGACTGGTTGGTTGGGTTAGTTGATGGCAGAATCGGGTGTGTGCCAGTTTGTGTCATCGGAACTGGGTGTTGGTCGAGGGTGGTTGTCGGATGGTGTTGAACAATGGCGGTGTTTGGGTTTGGAGTTGAGTGGGTTGGGTCGGTGGGTGCATGTGAATAGTAGTGGGGGTTCTCGATATGCCAAAAATAGAGGAGGTTTGTAGTGTAGGGTATGATGTCGGTGACGTACTATGTCTAGTAGCTGGGTTTGTTGGGTGGTGGTTGAGGGTTGAGGGTTGGACTGGAGTCGGTACGGTGGTGAGACTGTTGGGATAACACAGTAGATGGGACGGTGACCGGTGAGTTGGTGGAACCTGGAGGCAGAGTGGTGCTAGAGGTGGCAAGAGGCGGTGACAGGGAGGTCACCGGTGGCTGGGATGCCGACAGTAGGTGATGTATAATGGCAGATGGTGGCTGTGGAGGTACAGTCGTATCAGCCTGGCACAGTTCCCGAAGGTGGACAGGAGAGAGAATTGAGTCGTCTAAAAATTCATAATTCGATTTTTGAAATTTTTGGATGTTGGAAAAGGGAATTGCGTATCGTCAAAAGTGTCGTGACGTGAGACGAAAATTTGACGAGTGGAGAGGTCATAGCACAGATAAGCCCCTATGGTTTGACGGGAAATTTAAGAAGACATACGGAGTGGTGCGGGGAGCTAATTTGTGAATGATCGTGGAAGAGAGATTAGGGAAACAAAGGCAACCGAATATTCGTAGGTGATCATAGGAGGGAACCCGACGGTGTAGGATTTCGGTTGGAGTCATGTTATGGAGGGTACTAGTGGGTAAAATATTAAGGACGTATTCTACCATTTTGACTGCATATACCCAAAATGATGGAGGGAGGGAGGCATGAAACATAAACATGCGGACCATGTTATTTATTATACGGATGAGACGCTCGGCCTTGCCATTTTGAGGGGACGTGTGAGGACACGAAAATTGAAAGACCATGCCATTATTGGTGCAGAATTTTTGAAATACGGAGTTGTTAAATTCACTACCATTGTCACATTAGAAAGATTTAATGGCGCGTTCGAATTGTGTTTTGATAAAAGTGCAAAATTCAAGAAATTTGGCAAAAACTTCAGACTTAAATTTTAATGGGTAGATCCAAAGAAAGTGAGAGTAGTCATCCAATAACACGAGATAATGTTAATGACCTAGGGAACTAGTACTAGGAAAAGTCCACAGATCAGCATGAACAATATCAAAAGGAGCAAATGTAACGCTATCTGAGGAATTAAACGGAAGACGAACATGTTTGCCTAATTGACATGAAATGCACGTCTGGGCAAGTTTCCCATTACATTGAATAAAATTATTACTTCTAAGAAAAATTAAAAACGGGAGCTCCTGGGTGTCCGAGCTATTGTGCCAAACTGACGGAGATAGAGCAGTTAGGGTAGTGTGTGATCGGGAACTGGTAGCGGACGAGGATGTGAATGGATAGAGATCTCCTGTGCTATTTCATCTCATAAGAGGTGTCCCCGTACGTAGATCCTTTACAGTAAAACCAAAGGAATCAACATCAACAGACACAGAATTATTACGAGTAAATTTCCTAATGGATATTAAATTTTTGATGATGTGTGGGGCATGCAGGACGTTATTTAGGGAGAAGGGTGGGTGAGGTGGCAGAGTGTGGGTGTGACCATAGCCTTGAATTGGAATGCGGTGACCATTGCCAACTATAATAAATTGTGGAGACTTTAAATAATACATTTGGGAAAGATTACTTGCGGACCGGGTGAGGTGAGAGGAGGCTCCGGAGTCCATATACCAATTTTCGTCGGGCTGCTGCATACTCATACTGTTGAATGCCTGACCCAAGTCGGTGGGGATTTGATTGAAGGGTTGTTGTGGGAACTGGGCCGGCACGACATGGGCCTATTGGTGCTGGAACATGGGCGGGCGTGGACCTGGAGCCTGGCCTAGTAGCCCTTGTTGCTGAAAAGGGAACTAGGATTGGAGGATATGCTGAAGCCGTGGCCCAGTTCTGATTTGGGTAACCAGAGACCGGGCCGACCCATGTCATGGTGTTGCTGGACTGTTGAGATTGTTAGTCTCGGCCCTTCCCGCGACCCTTGCCGCCTCGCCCACCGCCGCGACCCTTGCCACCCTACCACCGCAGTTTTGCCGCGGCTGGATAGTTTTCGGTGGAGGTTGTTGGCCGGCGGTGGCCTGATGTTGTGTGGGCGGTTCAACTGTTAATGCCTTCTGGTTATGCTCGTCCTATTTCGCACGTCGGGTTTCCTCCAATAACAATTGCGAGCGTGCTTTATTGAAACTTGGTAGAGGGTCAGCATGTTGTATCATCATGGCTAGGGTGTCATATTCACCCTTGGGGAGGCCCGCAACTAATTGTAACACCATCTTAGTTTCGGACACAGGTGTACCAACGTTAGACAGTTGGTCTGCCACAAGTTTCAACTGTCTGTAATATTCTGACATATTAGAGAAGTTTTCAAGACGGGTGGTGTTGAATTGTTCTTCCAAGTACACGGCGCGAGTGTTCTTGTTGTCTTGAAAAATTTCTTCCAAACGTGTCTATAGATCATGGACAGAGGCACTTGTTTTCATAATTGTGTATAGTAAGTCATTGGATATAGTGTCATATATCCACTGTTTTACCACGACATCGAGGCGACGCCATGTAATGTCGTCCATATCGGGAGGACGAGGGAAAGAGTCGTCTATATGATCAAGCACATGATGTACACATGCATGGATGCAAAATAGTTCCACCCATGACCAATATTGGCCATCTTCTTGATCAAGAATTATAGGGATAAAATTCTTGATGTTGGTAACGGCGAGAGCCGGATGAAAAGACGGAGAGGAGAGGGGTTGGATAACGACTGAGTGAGAAGCGGAAGCATTGGAAGAGGTGAGAGTAGCCAAATTCTCCATTGGGATAGAAATTGGGAAGGGAAAAAAATTACAATGTGCCGTCGGCCGAGAGGTGGGGGGGGGGGCGACAAGGAGGAATTTTTCTATAGTAGGGTTTTGTCTCTTGATACCATGTAAGATGATATTAATCTCCCTTAGGGAGTCTTTCTCATTAACATCAATATATATAGTGTACAATATACAATCCTAATACAAGAAGAATTCTATTCCCAATACAAGAGGAATCCTAGTTTAGAATCCTATTCTAATTATGGGTAGGGATTGTAGTGTTATACTTGTACACATTTACACTTACACTGCATAACTTAATTCCTACAGAACTTATGCAAATCGAGGTAAGAGTTCAGTTTTCGGAGATACAACATGTTACAGAACTTATGCCGAGCAAGCATATCTGTATATTTTCATTAAACAAGCAACAGTAGAAAAAATTAAAAATCACAGATATGAGGGGGCAAAAACTATAGACCAATGTGTGTGTTTGAAGGGAAATTCATGCAAAAACTTTTCCAACTTTTCATGAAAATTTGGTTTTCTTTGAAAGTCCATATAACTGGGGAAAATGTCAAACTCGAGGAACGAAACTTTTACAAAATAAAAATAGGAATTGAGAAAAGAGGAAACGATTTCTTTAGCTACAAATTCCATTAAGTAGCTGATCTTCCATGTCTGCAAGCCTTTTGTTAAAGTCTCCCATTCGTTTCCCAGTGGTAGTTTATTGGCCTCACTGCAAGAAAGTATATAGTAATTGACAACAAAATTTTAGCAACAATAAATATATTATTGCTAAAAAACGTAAATAGCAACAAAAATTTAATATATTATTGCTAAAAATGTAAATGGCAACAAATTTAATATGTTGTTGCGAATATTTTTTGCACTAGAGGTTATTGCAAGGGCATGCAACAATTATTGTTGTTGCGAAAAATATTTTTGGTAACAACATCCAACATATAACAACAAAAAATATTGTTGACAAATGTTTTTCTTCTTGTAGTGCCTGAAATTCTTTCCTGAGTAGTCGTATTGGATATTTGTTTTGTTGTTCACAAAAAAATGTTCTATTGAGACATCATTATAAAAGCAATTTTCTCTATTGGATTCTGATTTGCACCTCAAAAGGTTGTGCCAACTCTAGAAAATAGACAAAAAATAACGGGAACTATACTTTCAAATGTGAGTTTCTGCTAAATCCTTTTTTTCATAATTCTTGTCAAATCTAATAGACGGAGTTTGTTAAATATTCACGAAGACAAAAATACTCACTTTTGATAAAGTTAAGTGATCAAACTTGCTTAAAAATAAATTTAAAGGACTACTTTGAACTTACCCAAAACTTAAGGAATCATTTTTTATATTTCACAAATTGAGTTGTCTCTTGAAGTACGCGAGGAAATTACAAGAGGGGAGGGGGTGAATTGTAAATTTGTAAAAAAATACTTGTCGACTATTGTTTGGTTCCAGTTGACTAATGGCGAGATAACCTACACAAAATTGTTAGTCCTTCGATTTATACAAGTATAAACCACAACAAATAGTAAATGTATAGAATATAATATGAGAGTAATAAAATAAATGACACCAGAAATTTTTATATTGGTTCGGAACCAATGTGTATCCTAATTCAGTCCCCTTGGGTTGCAAGAAGGTTATCTTTTTAAGCTCTTTGTATGTTGTTCGTCGTACAATGGTTGTAAGGTGCATCCCCTACATCTACACTCAAACTCTTGTACAAAGTTGGTTTTTCACTCACTCACCAACAACGACTCTTTGATTTTCACTCGCTCACTAAAGAAACGAACAATGACACAACCTCTCAATACAAAGCCTCAACAACTATAATATATCTTTTCTCACTTTTTTGTTTACACTATAAATCACTAAGAAGTACAATGTTTGTTAAAAGTAAAGTAGAGAGCTTGAGAAGTTGACACGAAAGTATAAATGGTTGCGTACTTTTCTTCTTTTAAGAGCTCGTATTTATAACCTTTCAACTTGTTCAGGCTATTGCATAAACCCAAGGGAATTTTGAAGATTCTTTCAATCTTCTTTGTGGCAGTTTTGCGGATTGCTTCCTTGAATCTTGGAGTGATATCTCTTAATTGAATATTTACTTTCCTTATCTTGATTCTTGAGCAGATCCTTAAGTTTGATTGTCTTCGAACTTGGATGCTTCCTTCTTCTGATCCATAACCTTCTGCTCGATCTTCTGAAATCTCCTTTCCGTAATAGCCACTTGTTCTCAAATTGAAATCGACATTCTTGAATATAATTCTAGATCTTCGAAATTCTTTAGCCTTATTATAGAACTTTTGTACTTGCACCTCTTTGTGATTAATAGACGAATTTACTTCTCTCATAATTTATGGAGTAATTTTATTACTTTCCATAAGATTTAAACTTCACATGATTCATGGAGCTTTCACACACATTTCTTTCCTTTTGAGAATATGTGCTACTACATCTTTCTTGATGGTTTTTTCTTAATACATCTCATTAATGATGCCTTATAAATTTCTAATGGACATCCACATTTTTCTGCTAAAAGATTCTTCACCAAATATTTCTTGTATTGGAAGACTTTTCCTTCTAAAGTATCTCAAGACTTTAATGTTCTTTTTTTTTGTTGACGAAGGAACCCGCATTCGCTACTCTCTCGAGTGCGCACAGGGTAAACCCCGGACTGACGCAATAGTCTGCAAACCACGTCAGCCGATTAATCACACTTGGCAAGCCATGTGTGACAGGTTCAACTAAGAAGGTTTATGCATGAGATCGAACTCGTGACCTTGCGGTTCCACGCTCTACTGCTACACCAACTTGGCTACCCTTGCGGGTAAGACTTTAATGTTCTATTAATTGTGATAAGGGGATAGTAGTAAATCTAACTACTTTCTTCCACGTGAGATCTTAATACAACACTAAATATGAATCCCCTTTATTTACTCCCTTCATAGCTTGGTGTAAATATTTCCTTCCACACTTCTGCAATTCCACATAATATTTTCCTTCCATAGAATCGTAGTAAATATTTTTTTCATGATTCTTGTACTTGATTTGGGCAAGACTTTTTCTTCCATATCTTCTCTCATAATATCTTCTTTTCCATTTTTGTTTAGATCTTCATCAAATCCTATTTTCACAATTTCATCTCATAATATCTTTTTTTCCATACTTGTGTAGATCTTCATCAAATAAACCTGTATCAAAAATAAATTTACCACAAGTAAATATTCTTTATTAAATATTGTGTTGGTTAAATTTACCACAAGTAAATATTTTTTTATTAAAGATTGTAATGTTTTGTTATCATTAAAATTAATAAGTAAAACTTTGGACCTAACACACAAAGCACTGCCTGGGAATTGAAACCAAACTTTTTAGGTGCCATATTTGTTAGGCCAATTGTGTGGAACAACTTTCATAAAAATAGAAAATGAATTAAGAGGAAATAAAGTTGGATTACTAGGTCTTTAATTATATATGATTAGGAAATGATATTTGTATTGTATAAAGATAAGGATGAGAGAGTCGATGCACTTTTATAAAAGTATCTCCATACGTACTATAGTGGGTATGTGATTTATCTCCAATGTTCATATTATCATATATCATGATATTTATAACCCTAAAAGGATGAAAATAAAGAAAAATCTGACTTGATGGAATGTGGAAAATAAAATATCATTTTTGAAATCTTAATTACAAAACAGATATCATTGTTGTTATAGAGAACATTCATGTAACAATATTGGATGTTCTCTTTAACAACACATTTCGCTATAATAGCAACAAAAAAAATCCGAATAAACGTGATATTTCCTAAATGGAGAGACTAACATACATACATACACTAAGAGTATTTCTAATATCCTTAACCTTATTCATCCAATCAAAGGATCAGAGAGAGAGAGAGAGAAACCTAGTTTTCTTAAATTTTTAATTAATTAAATGTAGATTGATAATTGTTCTTTTGTTCAACTTCTTATCAGTAATTACAAGCTATGGATCATGATAAACTTCTTTAATAATGTAAGTATGATTAATTCATGAGCTTTTTAATATAATCCTTGAATTAATATTTTATGATAGACTGATGATTGTTTATTACCTAGAACACATGAAAATGTAGGGTGGCAAAACCTCCCATTTCTGGTATTAATAATTCTAGAAAGGGCAAAAGTTATGTACCAATTAATTAGAAATGCAATTTGAACTCTCTTACTATTATTGTATAATAATAAGTTGTTAAATAAATGGACTAAGGTTGCAATTTTGGAAATTTTCATTAAGGTGAACAACATGTTAACTTTATTTTATGTTAAACTATAGCCATGGCTCATGACCCATTATGCAATTTGACCTAATTTTTGTTTCTAATTAGAACATTTCAAAATGGAGATCCTTACAATAGTATTTTAACTCTTGCATGTTTATCATGCAACAAACTTGTATTTTCAGTATTTCAATGAGTTTTAAAGCCTTGGAACTTCCTAATTCTTCTGAAAAAGTTTAACTTGGATGTTAGAATATCCCACGTTGATGGAGGCAATATGTTATCATATTTTTATATGATCTTTGCCATCTCATGTTATGAGCACAAGTTTAGGGATTGGGCTAGAATCAAGATTTATTTTCTATCATTAGATTCATTCTAATTCTTGATTTATTCAAAGTCAGATCCCCACCTTGAGCGTGCGGAAGGTGTTACAAGGTCTCAAAATTGGTTGAGAGATGTGTTGTTACAATTCTTACCTCATGAGCTAACTTTTAAAGTAAAATTAAGTCGAGATCTTGAGCGTACGAGGGGTGTTAAAAATGTCTCACATTGGCCGAGAAATATGTTGTTAAATCTTCACCTCATAGATTAACTTCGAAGCTAAATTAGGTGGAGATCTTGAGCGTGCGAGGAAGCGTTAAAACTTCTCATATTTATTGAGAATGTGTTGTTGAATTCCTCTACTCATGAGTTAAACTTTTAAATGAAATCATGTTGAAATCTTTAGCGTGCAAGGGGTTGTTAAAATGTTTCACATTAGTTGAGATATGTTATTATAATTCTTAATTCATCAGTTAATTTTTGAGGTTAAATCCGGTGGAAATCCATTTTCTTAATAAGGAATACCTGGACCTTAGATTTAGATCACACTGAACTTACATTGATCACAAGTGTTTCGAAGAAGAATGATGTTTTATTAGGTTGTAAAAAGTTAATACAACTATCCATATATTTAACTAAAAAGAATTAACATGAAAAACTTTTCTAGTCATGACCTAATGTTGAAATGAGTGATCTTCGACATATATATTCTCAAGATCTCTGTTGCTACCTTATAAGCATATTGAGTATTTTGCCACCGTGGTGATTGTTGGATATTGTAAAACAGTGCGGAAAGTAAATAAATATTACAAGTGTTCGAAAGGATAAATAAATAGGCCAATGTTCAGAACTGCCGCAAGCTTGTTGAGTCTTGAATCTTCATAACCTGAAATCAAGAAATAATAAATTTGAATGGTTACAACTGCGTGCTGAGTCGAGTGATGACACTCTGTCCTTAAGACAAGATTGCCGCGTATATATGTTTTTACGTTAACGGGCAATAGTCTCCGAAGATAAAAAAAACACTTTAATCTCAACACTACAAAGCAAATACGTTGAGTCTGACGAAGAAAACAAATACGAAATGCCTCGCTGAAGAAATGGAAAAGGAAGGAAGAGTTTCTGTTTTCGTCCCATAGTTTTGGACTGAATTTCAGTGTCTCTTCTGCTTGTCTCTGTGTATATAAATGTTGTCTCATTTTTGTTGTCTGGTTGGGTTGGGTGTTTATATTCTGTTTTGTGTAATTTTTCGTGTTCCACAATTGAGCAAAACAACTCCAATATATAGCATAAGGGAGACTGCTCAACTGCCCAAGACATGGATGTTTAAGGCCATTGAAGGAGGGAGTAAACTGTCAAGTAATGACTGTTTATGGCCATTGAAGGAGGGTGTAATTCAGCCAAGTAATGGTTGTTAGTGGATGGAGTTAATCAGCCAAGCAAATGCACACTAACGCCCCCACAAATCAACTCCAACGCAAGGCAGAAATTTTCTGCCTTCCGTCGTTTCCAAATTCAACTTTTCAGAAACTATAGGGACCAAACTGTAAATATTAAGCAATCTGGGGGTCCAAATAGATAATATCAGAAAGTCCCACGTCCCACGTCCCACGACCCGTGACCCGAGCCCGAGCCCGGACCGGACGGGCGGGCGCGCGGCGACGCGCGTGTGGGCTTAGCCTTGAACCCAAGCACGTCTAGAACCTCCCTCATTTAAACACATGGGATACCCCTTAGGGTCCCAAACCCTTAGCCAATTATGAGACTTATAAAGAGAGCAATTCTTCTTTTTCCCACCGATGTGGTAGATTTGTCCCACACCATATTTTCATGCCTCAAACACCTTACTTCGTGGACCAATATCTCTTTCATTTCTCAACGAAATTTGACGATTCTTGGCCCTACGGTCATCTACTCACTTAGTAGATTATGCATGTGTGAACAGACAAAGCCTCCAACATGCGGAACACTAGTGTTTAATTCATTAAATATGGGTGGACGCACCTCCCCGCCAAAGGCAAATTTCCAACAATCCCCTCTTGAAAGAGATTTTGGCGCACACACAAGGTGCCTACTTTCAGCAATCTTTCAACGAAAAAAGATATTGCTTCAGGAGAGGTAGCTTCTGCTTTGAACCTTCCCTAGTTGAATACCACCAAACTTACTTACTGCACGGTGAACGTGATGTCTTGAACCGTCAGTGTTTAGTGTAAGCCAAGACAATGATACCAACACAATAACTCTCCTTATTCATTTTCATTCTTATGGTTTTGTCCGTTGTGGCCGTGGACACACTTGGATTCTTAAGTGCGTTCATTTGAGGCGGCCTGTCCTCGCACTTAAATAGGTGATCTCTTACAAGGTATCCTACTATACCCCACTTCACAAGTGTTAGGAATTATTAAAAGTTTCCCCAACCTTAACCTCAACCGTTTGAGGATCGTTAAAGATTTGAAATCTTAACCTTTACCCACCATGTAGGTAGCACTTTAATGTCTATCGCAGAAACAACTTTGGATTCATGTTTCCCTACAGAAATCATCATCCGAAGTGCTCTTGCTTCCACCGAAGCGCTCAACTGAACTTTTGCAGCTTAGTTTTCCCATAGAACTAAATTCTTGGGATCTCCAATCAGTATGGTTGGGTTACCACTGCAATGGTTCGTATTGTTTGGGTTTTAAGCCAATTCCCCTAGACAGGCAGAACACTTGATCTCCGGGTAGTCCCTTAGTTAGTAATCAAGGAAGTGACACCCGTGATGATCAACTGCCATACAGTCTTATATCTCCGACAGATCCTGACAGATATGTCCAGACGCCGTCATCCGTGTCCTTCCTGAAGCCGACCGGCTAGCCACAGTGTATAACTGCTGAAGGCACAGGTTTCTCCCAATAAGAACGTCCTCTAAGGAGTCGTGAAGTTACTCAACTTCTTTCATGCTTTGTATAAAGCGATAAAATCCGATTCCATCATGAATCGGCCGATGCAAGTTTGCTTAGAGGTTTTTCCAAGACCCACCATACACATTTACTTGTGGCTTTAGTGTTCTTCACATCTGATGTCCAGTTTGCATTACTGTGTTCTTCCAGAACTGCTGGACATCTAGAATACTATAATCCGTAGATAAGCAAATATTTCAGATATCGTCATATCCGACTTAACGCCTTCTACCGATCATTTTCAGAATCATCAGTGAACCTTAGTTCAACTGATCTTCTTTGTAGGCCGATACCAGGTCGGTTGTAGTGTGTAACATATATTGAACTACATGTGACCTGCGCATATCGCTTCTTGTATATGGGTGCACCATGATTTCAATCAATTATATGATTCATATCAATTGGTGGCTTCAACGAGACTATCAACTATCTCACAACTGAGTTTGGAGTTAGACCAGTCCATTAGATGTCTTAGAATTCCCAATTCATAAGATGTCATCTGTGATACCCATATCTTTCATATCGAGACTTTGTTTCAATATGACTTCCATTCTCAAACTGTTGGTTTTCCAATTGTTGGCTTTCTAACTTCAGAGTCAATGTTTTTGTGGTCAGATTCATTGTTTCTGTTTTATCTGAAACTTTCAGGACCAAAATGTAAACATTTCGGGGACCAAAATGAAAGTTCGGGAAGAAGCCCAACAGTCCAGCAAACCAACTCTGATCCTCCCCTTCCAACTCTCCGATTAGGAAGGATGTTTCAACATCCATGTCACGTAGGACTGCAATGGCCCTATACGTTAAGCTACTCACAGGGGAGCACATGTACAAGTAGCCGAGGCCTTATACTCGTCAGTAGATCCATCTACTTTGTACTCACTTTTGAGTATCCACTTTTACAACTCAAAGGTTCTTTTCCCGGAGGAAGATCAATCATTACGCAAGTATGGTTCTATATGATGTAATCTATTTCTCTCTTTGTAGCTTCTTTCCAAAGCAGCGCTTCTGGAGATGACAATTATTTGTTAATTGTCCATGGTTCATTCTCAACCATACAAGCTAGAAGGACTGGAACAAGTCTTTGTTCCCTCTTTGCTCCATCTCGGTTCAACATCTAGAATTCCTGAGTTCTGCAAATCTGGAATATTAAGTTTTGGATAGCCAACAACTTTCGAGTCTTGTAGATACGGAACGTCTAGTTCCGGACAGTCAGGCCCTTGCGTGTTCTTGCTAACCTCGAGCAATTACTTCTTTTTCCTTTTCAAGGAAAGTTATCTTAAAAGAATTCAGCATTCTTTGACACCAAGAGGCAATAAGCACTACTGTTATTTGCAGATCTAGTGGATATGCACTCTATAGTCTTAGGTCCAACTTGACCTATTTCCGTATTCCAACTTCTACCAAGCCACCCACATCACAATATTTGTATGTGAGATCCTTTCCATGTTTCACACGGAGGGTTATCCTTATCCTTATGTAGATTTCTGTTGAGAATCGCATTAGTGGTAAGGATTTCCTTGCCCCACATAATTTGGGCGTACGGCTTTGTGCTTGGCTAACACCGTTGGACTGAGGTGAGTAATGAGCAGTCGTTTAATGAACGATGCTTCACGTTCTCCCCCTCTATCACTATGAATTTCTCAATCCATAGGCTTAGTTGATTTTCAACTTCTGCTTGTAGCGCTTATCCGCTTCAACAACTTCATCTTTGCTTTGCAATAAATAATGGATACAATACGTTGTACCATCATCAATGAAGGTCACAAAGTACTTGTCTCCCCCCTCTATTTTGTATAAACTTCAAATCACCCATGTAGGTGTGACTAAGTTCTAGAGGAGCAGTTCTTCGTTCGCTATTCCTTTGACGGAATTTGGAAAGGTGATTTTGCCTCTTCGCCTACCTCACATTTATTTTGAGGGTTTATGTCGACAGAAGGCAACAATCTCAACTTTATTAGCTTTTGAACGACTTCCTATTTAACGTGTCTTAATCTATGATGACATAGATGCACGGATTACAAATATATCATTCATTTAGCTACAGACATACTGTATCATTCTTAGTTATTACAGACCTATTGGACTAGTCTCAAACCAGCTTGACCAACAATGTCCCTTAACCAAGTTTGGGACATGTATCACATCATCTGAGAGTGATCAGATTCCCTGAAGTCCTATTGAGGACAACCTCTCAAACCCCTTCTACTTTAGAGGTAACGTTGCTTCACATGAACAACCTTTTGCCCGTGGTTAGGGCGTAACCGGATTATATGTGATCTGGATACTCTGGCCCACTCCAGTTGCTTTGGCAGACTGAGTGTCCAATTTCTTTTTTGCCTTTCTTTCGGCCTTCAGATCATTTAAGACCTGAAAACTCTGGCCCACCACACTAGGTGTCCATTACTTTTCCTATGAAATGAATTCGGCCCACTCCCGGTCGCCCGTAGGCTTTGTATGACTGAGTGTCCAATATCATCATATCAAAGGAATTTTGGCCCCACTCCAGTCACCCGGAGGCTTTGTATGACTGAGTGTCCAATATCATCCTATCAAAGGAATTTTGGCCCCACTCCAGTCGCCCGGAGGCTTTGTATGACTGAGTGTCCAATATCATGCTATGAAGGATCTTCTGTCAAATAGTGTGACAGGCTCAACGTCTTTAGCTTTTAGTCTTCTTCCGTTATGATTGGTGCCCAGACAATTCTTGGCGCTTACTTAAGATTGGTAACAGTTTTCGCACAGTTAGTGGATCTTTCTCCCTCGTATGTGCAAACATATTTTACACACTTTTAATAATTACACTTAAAAGAACGGATCTTTTTAAGTCATTTACAAAATCCAATCTTTAAACGGGAAAGAAAAAGAGATTAAACTTCTGATTTTAAAGCGTAAGGAATAAAAATTATTTCGTAAAATATTTTCATATTCCTCCTTACTTTAAGCCCTTTTTAATCAGACACCATTTAACCTTATTCTTGACAAGGAAGAAAATTTACTTATCCCAAATTCGGATTCTGGCCCACTTCAGTCACTTCATCGGACTGAGTGTCCATTTCCTCCTTACCATAATTCAGATCATTTGTCTAGGACAGATATAGGCCTTTTGCAACAAGATAGAACCACATCTTCAGCCTTCTCCTCTTGTCCCAATTGACATCCTCAGCCTCTTGTGTGCGCTTGTTCCCACCACTCTCAGAAGCGGTGATACCATGAACACGTTGACCTTCAACAGCATAATCATCACACTCTTCTACCAGAAAACCACAGCCATATCCAGATTTGGTCACACGACTTTTGACCGACATCTTTCGAACACTAATACAACTCGTCTTAAATCGTTAGATATTGTAAAGCAATACGGGAAGTAAATAAATATTACAAGTGTTCGAAAGGATAAACAAATAGGCCAATGTTCAGAACTGCCGCAAGCTTGTTGAGTCTTGAATCTTGATAACCTAAAATTAAGAAACACTAAATCTGGATGGTTACAACTGCGTGCTGAGTCGAGTGATGGCACTCTGTCCTTAAGACAAGATTGCCCCGTATATATGATTTTACGTTAACGGGCAATAGTCTCCGAAGATAAAAAAAAACACTTTAATCTCAACACTACAAAGCAAATAGGTTGAGTCTGACGAAGAAAACAAACACGAAACGTCTCGCTGAAGAAATGGAAAAGGAAGGAAGAGTTTTTGTTTTCGTCCCAACGTTTTGGACTGAATTTCAGTGTCTCTTCTGTTTGTCTCTGTGTATATAAATGTTGTCTCGTTTTTGCTGTCTGGTTGGGTTGGGTGTTTATATTCTATTTTGTGTAATTTTTCGTGTTCCACAATTGAGCAAAACAACTCCAATATATAGCATAAGGAAGGCTGCTCAACTGCCCAAGACATGGTTGTTTAAGGCCATTGAAGGAGGGAGTAAACTGTCAAGTAATGGCTGTTTATGGCCATTGAAGGATGGTGTAATTCAGCCAAGTAATGGCTGTTAATGGAGGGAGTTAATCAGCCAAGTAAATGCACACTAACGCCCCCACAAATCAACTCCAACGGTAGGCAGAAACTTTCTGCCTTCCGTCGTTCCCAAATTCAACTTTCCAGAAACTCTAGGGACCAAACTGTAAATATTAAGTAATTTGGGGGTCCATATAGATAATATCATAAAGTCCCGAGCCCGAGCCCGGACGGGCGGGCAGCGGCGGCGCGCTTGTGGGCTTAGCCTTGAACCCAAGCACATCTAGGTCTTCCCTCCTTTAAACACATAGGATACCCCTTGGGGTCCCAAACCGTTAGCAAATTATGAGACTTATAAAGAGAGTAATTCTTCCTTTTCTCACCGATGTGGTAGATTTGTCCCACACCATATTTCCATGCCTCAAACACCTTACTTCGTGGACCAATATCTCTTTCATTTCTCAATGAAATTTGACGATTCTTGGCCCTACGATCACCTACTCACTTAGTAGATTATGCACGTGTGAAGAGACAAAGCCTCCAACATGCGGAACACTAGTGTTTAATTCATTAAATATGGGTGGACGCACCTCCCCGCCAAAGGCAAATTTCCAACATAAGATACGAAACTAAGATATAAGTTAACCTACGCCATATAATTTTTTTAATAATTAACAAATAAATATATGGACACAAATTCACAGATTAAAATCCGTCTCCAAAAGGGGATTTGCTGATCAAAACCGATCAGCGTGCATAAAAATACTACTAGAGTTATTTAATGGACATGTTAGGTTTAATTTAAGCAGGTTAAAATGGATTAAGTAAGTAACTAAGCGGGTTAATAACAAGTTGACATGGGCTAAATAATGGGTAACTCTTTTGAACTGTTAATTACTTTGTTTGTTTTTATAATTTGTTTGAGTACATAATTTTTTTTCTTTATTATGGCTACATATAACATATCAAATAAAAAATGCGTTTAAAAATTAAATAATTTAATAAAGTCTTATGAATCAATTGAGCTATATATCAACACAACTTTTAGATAGATAATCTATTAAATTAGGGAGGTCAAAATAAGTTGAATTCGGCAGGACGAATCTTATTTTCATGGATCAATTTTGTCATCCCTATATAGCACTAAAGTCATAATTAGGTTTTTGGTCATACACAATTGATCAAAGAATCATGACCAAGCATCCCTGCCATGACTCATTACCCTAAAGGTTAAGTGTAGCATTTCTTTAAGCATGTCATTAGCCCGAATTAACAGTAAAATTTATAGGGCTTAATTTATTATAAATAAACAGGGTTTGTTAAATATTTGGAGGAAATTAAAAGTACTTATTTTTGACAAATTTAAAGGATCAAAACTTTTTGTGGAGTATATATTTAGGAGACTGCTTTGAACCTGTTAAAAATTGAGGGATCATTTTTGTTATTTTCTCCATGTTTCCTTACTCTTTTACAATTTAAGTTGTCTCTTGAAGCACATGAGGCATTGGAGCCAAATTTTTTACTTTTTAGGTGGATGACAAAATCAAGAAAATCTTAAACTTGAAGAATTAAAGCAATAAACAATATAAATTGCTAGGCTAATTGTGTGCAACAACTTGCATATGAACAGTTTAGAGGAAATAAAGTTGGATTACTTGGTCTTTAATTATATATGATTAGGAAATAATATTGTAATGTATAAAGGATAAGTGAGTCCTCTTTTATAAAAGCATCTCCATACTATTTATAATGTGGTTTAGTGTTCATATATCTTGATACTTATAACCCTAAAAGGATGTACTAATGAATATTCTCACATGATGGGATGTGAAAAATAGAAAAGGTCATTTTCGGGAACTTAATTATACGTATGGTGGTCTCTCAACCCAAAAAAAAAGTACGTTTCAATCTTCAACATATTAGAAATAAAGATTTTTTCCACCGACATTTAGTGGAAATTTGTATTATAAAAATGATTTTTCCGTTTCATTCCCACCGAACCAGCTCACTGGAAAAACGCATGGTGGGAAACAGGTTCCCATTGAAATGCTGAAAAACTTCATAATTTTTCGTGTGAAAACACTAGTATTTAGATTTTTCTCACCGACATTCAGTGGAAAATGATCACGTATTGAACATTTTTCAATGAAAAATCAATGAAAAAATAGAGATTTTTTAGTAGGGACAAGTTAATTGATATCGATTATATGAATTATCACTGAAAATGTTTCTCTATTTGGACGTGGTTACTTCATTAATATCCTTAACATTATTTATCAAAAGAAAGGAGGCGAGGGAAACATGATTTTCTAAAAAATGTCAAATGTTAAGATTGATTTTTGTTCAACTTCTTATCTATTCCACACACTGTGTGGATGGTCAAGATAAACTTCTTTAATAATGTAAGTTTTATTTATTGAGTTTTTAAGAGAATCGCGGATTAATATTTTATGGTACACTCTGATGACTGTTTTTAAAGGGTAAAGTTATGTACCAAGTTGTTCCTTGCAATTTGAACTCTCTTCCTATAATTGTATAATTTTGTTAAATAAATTGAAAAAGGACGTTGCAATTTTGAAAATGTCAAGCTTTTTGAGCACAGGTGTTTCAAAGAATAAGAATTTCCTACGAGGTCGCGAAAAGTTAATTAATAGTACTATCAATATTTAACTAAAAATAATACGAAAAAAATCTTTTTAGTGTCACACCTTATTAACTGGAGCGTGGATAATATAATTTAGGGGTCCAACATCGGTGAATAAAGAATTGGAATTGCCTGACTCTGATACCATTTAAAGAATGAATCTTAAGTCTAACTCAACCCCAAAAGCTACCTTGTAGGGTGAGGATTGTCCAAGTCCATATAAGGAGTCCATATTCACATTTCATATCCAATGTGAGACTCTTAACATTAACCTACACCATATAATTTGTTGGTACTCTATTGTACTTTATAAAGCAGTACGGAAAGTAAATAACTATTACAAGTGTTCGAAAGGATAAATAAATGGTCAATCTTCAAAACTGGCCGCAAGCTTGTTGTGTCTTGAATCTTGATAACCTGAAATCAAGAAACAATTAAATCGGATGGTTACAACGTTGTGTGTTGAGTCGAGTGATTGCCCTCTGTCCTTAAGACAAGATTGCCCCGTATATATGCTTTTACGTTAGCGGGCAATAGTCTCCCAAGATAAAACAACACTTTAATCTCAACGCTACAAAGTCAATAGGTTGAGCCTGACGAAGAAAATAAATATGAATCGACTTGCTGAAGATATGGAAAAGAAAGGAAGAGTTTCTCTTTTCTCTTCTGTTTTGTCTCTGTGTGTATATAATGTGTCTCTGTTGTGTATATCTTGTGTATATGTGTGTGTTTGCTCACTGATTTTCGTCACATTTTAGCTCACTGTTTTGTGCTAACTTTCAGTGTCTGTTTATGCTATTTTTCTGTCACTGTATACATCTGTTTTCCAATCACGAATTGAGCCAAAGGAGGCTCAATATATAGCATGGAGGAGGGTTGTTCAACTGCCCAAAACATGATTGTTAATGGCCATTAGGAGGGCTGTAAATGGCAGGTTTAATGCCATTAGTGTGGTTGTTCATGGCCTTGAGGGAGGGTTGATTAAGGTCATTGAAGGAGGGCTGTTAATGGAGTAGTTAACAGCCAAGTAATGGTTGGTTAATGCTCCAAAAACAGTCCAAACGGTAGGCAGAAAGTTTCTGCTTTCCGTCACTTCCAAAATCAACTTTCCAGAAACTCTAGGGACCAAACTGTAAATATTAAGCAATTTGGGGTCCAAAAAGATAATATCAGAAAGTCCACACAGCCCACGACCCGCGACCGGACCGGACGGGTGGCGCGCGCGGGCGCGCGTGTGGGCTTAGCCTTGAACCCAAGCACATCTAGGTCCTCCCTCATTTAAACACATGGGATACCCCTTGGGGTCCCAAATCCTTTACCACATTAGAGACTTATATAGAGAGCAATTCTTCATATTCCCACCGATGTGGTAGATTTGTCCCACACCACATTTCCATGCCTCAAACACCTTACTTCGTGGACCAATAATCTTTTATTTCTCAACGAAATTTGACGATTCTTGGCCCTATGGTCATCTACTCACTTAGTAGATTATGCATGTGTAAAGAGACAGAGCCTCCAACATGCGGAACACTAGTGTTTAATTCATCAAAGATGGGTGGACGCATCTCCCCGCCAAAGACAAATTTCCAACATAATTATCTTAACAGTTATTAGATAAATACATGGACACAAATTCACTAACTAAATCCGTATCCAAAAGGGGATTTGCTGATCAAACCGATCGAGCTAACATGCATATACACTTAAAGTCATAATTAGGTTTAGGTAGAGACAAAGCCAAGATTTAAAATATATGAGTTCGAGAATTTAGTCTGCTTGAATTACTTGGTTCTAAATTAATAATTTATAAGAGAGACATGATTCAACCCTACGTAGAAAAACTTCAGATTTGCGGGAAAAAAAAGATCCACCTTTGGAAATTAAAATTTTGCACACATATTAAATGAATTTCTTAAGATAAATGGAATTGAATCAAAATTACTGTAATTTTTCAAACGTGCTTCCTACATTTCAACTCCACCGTTGGGTTTAAGGTTTTGATATATTGACTTTGTTTATCATTTGATATATGAAGTCCACATATTGACTAATCCTAATTCGTGCTATGTGAAGTCCGTTAGGGGAAGTGTTCTCTACTAAAAATTTCTTCGGATAAAACTGGCAAAATACCATTTTCAGCCACAGTAATTTGTAAAATAGGCACTGTTATCCTATGAATTTGTAACTTCATGACAATAATTATCTTCAAGAATATAGCAAAAAAGTAGCCACCGAAAGCTATTTTATAATTTTTTATTTTAAAATTCGAACCCAACAATTCTAATGAAGGGATTTTACCCAACACTATGCGCCTTGGTGGTTAATATATAACTAATTAAAAGCTATCAGATCTTCTCATATGAGGACCCTAGTGCCATTCTTGAAAAAAAAACTTGTTGTGGTCCCATCTATAAATAAGATGAATTTGAACAGATTACACCCCCTATTTATATTGATTCATACTTTCAAAGATTGCATGTCACCATCATCTAGATAAATGTGAAATGCTTAATTTTTATAATTAATCATGGTCTCATCAAGTAGTCTTGCCAAGTGTATGACATGATCCACTAGGTTGTAAGAAAACAAAAAGAGGATAGTAGTTAATGATTTTTCTATCAATTTTTAAAACCAAGTGAAAACCAAACAAAACAAAATTTAAATTTAATGGGGTAATTTTCTTGATAAGTGGATTTGTGTACATTGTGATATCAACGTCTAACAAAACAAAATAACTAAAGTATAATTAACTAAAAGTTACAAGTCAATACTAATATCCTTATGGTAGATTCAGGAGAAAAAGTGATCTAACTCATCTTCAAGGAAACAACTTTTCCAAGGAGAGGAGGGGCAAAATTTATACTACCTAGGTCCATATTATTTGTCTCTTAAAGTTTTTGCACACTCTTTACAAAAGACATTAAATAAACTTAATTATAAGAACATTGCCCCCCCCCCCCCCCTCGGTTTACCTTTTTTCAATAAGGATACAACAACATATTCAGTGAAATCTCACAACGTAGGGGTCTGGGGAGGGTAGAGTGTACGCAGACCTTACCTCTACCTTGGTAGGTAGAACGACTGTTTCTGAGAGACCCTTGGCTCAAGACAGAGCATAAGCACAAGCAACAACAAAAGCAAAGCAAGAGAAACGGTCATACTCAGTCAGAAAAAATTTAAAACAGTATGAAAATGTTGGTATCAAAAGCGAATAAGTCATGATAGCGCATTCCGAAAAAGTAAGCAGTAACTAACGCATGTAAATAATCTAAACAAGGTACACTAAAGGACAAATAGCAAAAGAAATCAAACTACAAGGGACTATAAAGCAATACTGCGCCTATTAGTATGATAGGCTAAGCGGTGCTACAATAATAACACTACAACTATCAGTTTGCAAGCTTAAGTAGGACTACGCTCGACTACCTACTATTGTTCTACCCTTATCTGTGTCCTCCACAACCCCCTATCTAAGGTCATGTCCTTAGTAAGTTCCACATGCGCCATATCCCATCTAATCACATCTCCCCAATACTTTTTCAGCCTACCTCTACCCCTCCTGAACCCGTCCATAGTCAACCTCTCACACATCCGCACTAGGGCATTTGTGTCTCTCCTATGCACATGCCCAAACCATCTCAACCTCGCTTCCCGCATATTATCCTCCACCGAGGCCACTCCTACTTTGTCCCAGATATCATCATTTCTAATCCTACCCCTCCTTGTATACCCGCACATCCATCTCACTAACCTCATCAACGCAACTTTCATATTCTAGATGTGCGTAGTCTTGACTGACCAACACTCCGCCCCATACAACATAGTCGGTCTAACCACCACCCTATAGAACTTGCCTTTAAGTTTTAGTAGAACCTTTTTGTCGCATAAGACTCCAAATGCGAGCCTCCATTTCATCCACTCTGTCCCAATACGATGCGTGACATCGTCATCAATCTCTCCATCACTTTGGATAATATACCCGAGGTACTTGAAGCTTTCTTTCTTTGAAATGACCTAAGTACCAAGCCTCACCTCCATGCATGTTTCAAGGTCTCAACCATTACTGAACTTGCACTCCAAGTATTCAGTCGTGGTCCTACTCAGCCTGAACCCTTTAGATTCCAGAGTCTGTCTCCAAACCTATAGCTTGGAATTCACTCCGCTGCGAGTCTCATCAATCAGGACTATGTCGTCTGCGAATAACATACACCGTGTCACCTCCCATTGGATTTATCGCGTCAGTCCATCCATTACCAAGGCAAATAAGAATGGGCTAAGAGTTGATCCCTAGTGCAGCCCCATCATCACTGGAAAGTGCTCCGAGTCTCCTCTCACCGTCCCTACCCTGGTCTTGGCTCCATCATACATATCCTTCATTTCCCTAGTATACGCCACATGTACACCTCTAACCTCCAAACATATCCATAGAATCTCCCTAGGAAATTTGTCGTATACCTTCTCGAGGTCGATGAAAACCATATGTAAGTCTCTCTTTCTCTCCCTATACTGCTCCACCGACCTCCTAATAAGATTAATGGCTTCTGTGGTCGAACGCCCCGGCATGAATCCAAACTGGTTCTCGGAAATAGACACGCCTCTTTTCACCCTCATCTCCATGGCCCTTTCCCAAATTTTCATAGTGTGGCTTAGCAGCTTGATAACTCTCTAGATATCATCTTTTTTCTTGTACAACGGGATCATTGTACTCCACCTCCATTCTTCGGGCATTCTCGCCGTCTTAAAAATGACATTAAACAATTTAGTCAGCCACTCCAAACCTGCCCTGCCTGCGCTCTTCCAAAATTCAACTGGGATCTCATCAGGCCCGGTCGCTCGTCCCCTGTGCATCATGCGAACAACACCCTTAACCTCCTCAACCTTAATGCTTCTACAATACCCAAAATCCTGGTACCTACTAGAGTGCTCCACATCTCCCAGCACGATGTCTATATCTCCTTTTTCGTTCAAGAGTTTATGGAAGTAAGACTGTAACACCTGCTTTCAATAAGGATTGACAAAAAATTTAACAAGACAATCCCAATTTGTACTCCCCAGTCTCAAATTATTTGTCGTTTTTTCAGTTTACACGTATTAATTAGAAGGGGTAATCGACCTACTTTACCTTTATTTATGTCTAAGTTATAATCTCTCTTCATTAAATGTTTACTCTATTTATGTGTTATCTTCATTAATGACAAAGGATAATTTTTTTTATTTAATTATTTCTTGAACTTCTAAAACGATAAATAATTTGAGATAACTATTTTTTAATAATCACGACAAATAATTTGAGACGGAGGGAGTAATTTCTTAACTCCTCTCTCATTTAATTTTAACATAAGTATCCGCATTAGCGAAAAAACGTGTCTCTCTGCAATAATTAGAACAATAAGTCCGAATTTGAAAGAAAAAGGGTAATAAATGCTTCTTCTTATTTTAAATGTCAAATAATTTTAATTCTTTCTGTAAAAGACAGATTTTTTTCTTTTTGTCACCTAGCTCTGTGGTGTTCCTCACCAACAACTCGAGGTTGAAGCATGGTGGACTAATATATTAATTTGTCAAAACGATTACTATTTGAGATCAGAGGAAGTGTGTGTGTTATTTTCAGAAAAAAATATTGCATCATAGCAGCCAATGAGTCTTCAGACGTGTGCTAAAATATGGACAAGAAGGAGTCTTTGTTTGCCTCAAGCAAATTAAATGACGATATCAAGTTAGTTCCACCTTATGCAAACTAATTGAATGCACCAAACTGATGCTGATGTCTAATGCAAATCAGTGGGATCTGACTGGTGAATCCATGCATATTCCATTTATGCATCTACCTCTTGTATAAATAAGAATTTTATTTTATCTTAATAAATACTCCATCCGTCCCATATAATTACTTGACCACATTACTAAAAATATTCATCCCAAATTACTTGGCTATTTTCTAAAAATAAGATAGAATTAATTAAGTTTTTCTTACTTTGTTCTTGACATTAATTATTTTTTAAAGTAATAAATATTGATTAGAGTATAATTAATTGGAGAGAGACAAGAGTAATATAGTAAAAATATTCTTCTTATTTATGATTTCTCATAGGGTGTGTAAAAGAAAAAGTGACCGAGTAATATTAGACAGAGGAAGTAAAAGATAATTGTGCTTTGGTAATCCATTATGATGGTGTATCCTTCAATTTGTTCCTTGAGATATACAACAAGTCACATTTTATGAGATGATTGAGGCGAAAATATGCTCGAAAAGAGTGAAGGACCAACTCTAATTATGTATAATTAACCAATTAATTTTTTTCAAAGAAAATAAGAAATAAAAAAGAAACACTATAGTTGGAGACAGGGCTGCATTTTACAAGCCATGCGTTACATTTTTTAAATAGAAAACTTAGAAAGCTTACTGTTTTGAGCAGTGATATTACGTATCCATAGTGATTGGATACGTAAGAAGTTTAAATATGACATCTAAAAATCACTATAGATAAGATAGTGCAATTGCATTACAGAGTCATTCTGTTTGGTAAAAGTAGGGTTATTGAGGCAACATGAACCATACTTAATTCCAGTTAAAAGTTGTCCAATTGCCACTTACCTAAATTGCTTATCTCATCAATTCTTGGGAGGAAAATAATAGGACAAAAAATAAGTCTTTTTTTTTCTCTTGACTCATCAATTCTTGGGAGGAAAAAAGAGGACCCATAAGGAAGGTTTTTTTATTTTGTTTTCCGCTCGGTGTCTAATACCGTTTCGGGACATGATTAATCAGGATTCGTACTGGAAAGTGTCACTCTGTGAGAAAAGGCGATTTCATTCCCAGATTTGAATCTATAATCTATAGTTAAGAATGGATTTCAAAAGTGGTCAGGATTTTGAGTCGGTAAGTTCCTGATTTTCAAAATGACACTTACTGAATTTTAAATAAATTATTTATACATTTAATTTTTAATATAAATATCGAGTTTGAGTCAAAACTACAAAGTTTTACGAATCTCATAAGTAAATCTGTAGCTTTACCCCTAAAATATTTACCATCCGACCATAATCTTTTATGATATTGAAAGAAAAAAGATCTATCATTCCTTTAGTTTGTTGGTGATGAGGATGAATGGTGTAAATTATTCTAGAGAATTAGAAAAGGTCGTGTTCTTTCTTGTCAGCAACTAAAACAGATAGTTAAAAACGATAGGTGATGATGTTAACAGACATCCTATTGCAGAAAAAGCTTATTCACATTCCCTGTTTATTTTATTAAAATATGTGTTCATTATTTGAGAGATCATATATATTTTTATTTAAATTATATATTCAATATGCCCTCACATGTAGACTTGATTCTTTTTCAATTAGTCAAGCACATATAATTTTGTTTTATCATGGATGGTGAGAATTGAATCAGGTACTTCTGCCTACTTCAATATTACATTAAATTGTATGACTACTCCATTTAAAAGCTTAAGTTACGAGAGCTATTGTAATTTTACCTATTTATTTCGTCAACAACATAAAAAATAATAAATACATGATATATGTATTTTCATGCATTGTTATCACTTCATCATACTAGTAAACTATTATATATAATTTGGTGTAAACATCAACAGATGTACCTGTGGCGATCTTGAAAATGCTTACAATAAAGTTCCTAGAGGGGTTCTATTGAGGTTTTGGAGGCTAGAGGCGTACATGTGGCGTATACTAGGGCGATCAAGGACATGTATGAAGGAGCCAAGAACCGGGAAAGGTCAGTGGAAGGAGATTTGAAGCACTTCCCAATCGTGATGGGATTGCACTAAGGATCAACTCTTAGCCCATTTTTATTTGTCTTAGTGATGGATGTTTTGACGCGACATATCCAAGGAGAGGTGCCTTGATGTATTACAGACCCAAACAAGAGGGCCATGACGGGCACCCGGATCTTACTTGCCGAGCACCACTAGACATACTCTAACCACATACTCGTAATTAAGCATGGCCACGAGGGCCGTCACAATAAGCTGAAAAGGTGCAAGACCGACGTGGCATATATGTATATAATGCATGAATGATACTAAGACACTCTAAGTTTATCGGAGTAATGTAAGGTCAAGGTGCCCGTCATGGCCCTTCAGTTTGGATCGTGACATGTATGTTATTTGCGGATGGCATAGTGTTGATTGACGAGACCAACAGAGGAGTTAACGCTAAGTTGGAGGTTTGGAGACAGACTCTGGAGTCTAAAGGCTTCAGGTTAAGCAGGACCAAGACAGAATACTTGAATTGTAAGTTTAGTGGCGTGAAACGGGAGGCTGACGTGGAAGTAAGACTTGATACACATGTTATCCAAAAGAAAGGAAGTTTCAAGTATCTTGGGTCTATTATTCGAGGTAATTGAGAGATTGACGATGATGTCACACATCATATTATTGCGGGGTGGGTGAAATGGAGGCTCGTATTCGGAGTCTTGGGTGATAAAAAAGAGCCACAAAAACTCATAGGCAAATTCTATAGAGTGGTGGTCAGACTAACTATGCTGGGTGGGGCGAAGTGTTGGCCAGTCAAGAACTCTTACGTTCAGAAGATGAAAGTTGCAAAAATGAGGATGTTGCGGTGGATGTGTGGGCATACTAGGAAATAAAGGATTAGAAATGAAATATCCGGTCAAGGTGGGAGTGGCCTCGATGGAGGACAAGATGCGGGAAGTGAGATTTAGATAGTTCGGGCATGTGAAGAAGGGATGCGCAGATGCCCCCATGTGGAGGTGTGAGAGGTTGACTATGGATGCTTCAGGAGAGGTAGAAGTAGGCCGAAGAAGTATTGGGGAGAGGTGATTAGACAGGACATGGCGCATTTACAGCTTACAGAGGACATCATCTTTGATAGAAGGTTGCGTGTGATACAAATTAGGGTAGAAGGTTAGTAGGTAGTAGCACGTTGTCTCTCTTATCCTTCCTTACTAGTAGTCGTAGCATTTCTCCTGTAATTTATTGTCCTTCAATTTTTGTTATTATTTATTGTCTCTTGTTCTTTGCTTAGCATACTGTTTTGTTGTAGTTAGTATTTCCTTTTTTTCTATTTGACATACCTTGTTAATGTTTTATTTTGAGCTGAGGGCCTACCGGAAACAACCTCTCTACCCCAATGCAAGGGTAAAATCTGTGTACACTCTACCCTCTCAGATTCCATTACACTGAATATTTTATTGTTGTATCAAGCGTTTTCCGACCAAATTAATAATTTTTTTATTTGAGTTTCTCTTTCTTTTTCTTTTTTTTTGTTGTTGTTGTATGTCAATGGTGGTTTTTGTCTTTTTGTCCCATCTTTCTTTTTCCAGCTTTTATTTTTATGTTTAGACCTAAATATGTATGGTGCTCCATGTTGAATAGTTGCTTTTCTTAGAAGTAAATAAAACAAATAACATCAATAAAAGGTTAACTGGTCTGCATTATTAAGAAGAAGGAGACTAAAAAGAAAGTTAAGAAAGGAGGAGAAAAGGGCATTTAATATTCATAGCCAATTGTTATGGTGACAAACTGACAATGACAAATTTCTAATTGACTAATGGCTCAGAGCTATTAGTTTTTAAAACCAGCAACATTAACAATAACATATTCAGTGTAATCTCATAAGTGGGGTTTAAGAAATGTAGAATGTATATCTTAATTTTACCTTGAAAAGTAGAGAGGTTGTTTCTGATAGACTCTCGGATAAAACAAAGACAAAGCAGGTCAAAGAAAAAAATGAACAGTAACTATAATAAAATAATATGCTAAGCGAATAATAAGAGAGTATATAGATGGTAACAAAATACGAAAGATTAGAAGCTACTGATTATTTTTTTAAACCGAAAAGGACCTTGGGGGATTAAACTTATCTCACTGGTTAATTAAAATCTTCAATATGGTTTAAAAAGATGCAAGTACTAATACAATATGCATCAAAATGGGTAGTGAGTTTACTTCGCTTTTATGATTGCTACACGTTCAGAAAAGATATTTATACTCCGGACACTCTGTTTATTTTATGTGTTTTAGTTTGACGGGCCATAAAACATAGTAAATAAGTGAAGTGGTGAATTGGCTACAGCAGGATTTGAAAAAGGAATTGATCGTGACTTTGAACCTGAAAAAAGCTTATCTATTCGATTTTTTTAGTTTAGTAAAGGGCTTTTCTCTTACTAGTCAAGTGATAAGGTAGGGCGCTATTCGATGAAGAAAATAGTAGTCGTGACCAACCGCCATCAGCTCTCGGCTTATTGGTAAGGTGAGAGCTTCAAGCCCGATTTCTGGTGGCACACCCTCCACACAAGCACCGCCCGACGAAGGGGGGACGGGGAAATCTATAGGCCCAAAACCTTCGACCCTTCTTTCTAAATGGGGGTGCCCGAGACAAATTCTATTCCTATTCTACTCCCAAAACCCTATTCTATTTGTACAAGAATTCTATAATTATGGTAAGTGTACAATGCTAATTATATACAACAATATACTACCAAAATATATCATGATATACTTTCCTTATATTGCTCGTGTTTCCGTGATATACACGGTATATACAGGGCAGTGTAAATACCGTGTATATCACGAGTATATCGGGTATATTTATCACACCCCGCAGTCATAGCGGGCGGTCTTCGTACGCTGAGACTGTCCCTAAAATCGTCGAATAGAACCTAGGGAAGTCCCTTAGTAAAGATGTCTGCAATTTGATACCTGGAAGGGACATGACATACGCATACTTTTCCACGAGCTACCTTTTCGCGAACAAAATGGATATCCATATCGATATGTTTAGTGCGCTGATGTTGAACCGGATTACCAGAAAAATAGACCGCACTAATATTATCACAATAAACCAAGGTAGCTTTCTGAATGGGACAATGAAGTTCTAATAGAAGATTACGTAACCAACATGATTCAGATACCACATTGGCTACCCCTCGATACTCGGCCTCTGCACTAGAGCGTGATAATGTAGACTGTCGTTTGGCAGACCATGAGACAAAGTTATTACCTAGAAACATACAATAACTAGACGTAGAGCATCTGGTGTCTGGACAACTACCCCAATCAACATCTGTATACGAGACAAGCGTAAAGGTCGACGACGAATATAGATGCAAGTCATAGTCAAGTGTTCCCTAGATGTATCGTATAATGCGTTTGAGCGCATTCATGTGCTCAACCCTAGGATCATGCATAAACAAACACACATGTTGTACGTCATATGTAATATCCGATCTCGTGAAAATAAGATACTGAAGAGCTCCGGCAAGACTGTGATAGTGGGTGGAATCCTCGTAGGTGAGCCAGCCGCAGCACCCAGCTTGGGTTTAGTATCAACTGGAATGGAAGTAGACTTGCACGAGGACATACCAGCCCGCTCCATTATCTCAGCGGCATACTTTCGTTGTGATAATAATAACTCACATGCATGACGTGTGACAACAATCCCCAAGAAGTAACTTAAGGGCCCCAAGTCTTTCATAGCAAACTCAGAACTGAGAAGTGTCATGATAGACTTGCGTAAAGCATCAAAAGAGGCAGTAAAGATAATATCATCCACATATAATAGAATATATACTAGGGAAGTACCACAACGATATATGAACAAAGAATTATCAGACCTGCTGTGAGAAAACTCAATAGTAGATATATAGTCTGTAAATCGCTTATACCAAGCCCGTGGGGCCTGCTTGAGACCATATAAGGACTTATTCAATAAGCACACATGATTAGGATATGTGGGGTATCGAAAACCCAAGGCTGATGCATGTAGTCTGTCTCCTTAAGATCACCATGTAAAAAAGAATTTTTCACATCGTGCTGATGAATGGGCCATGACTTGGAAAGAGCCAGACTGAGAATAGTGCAAATGGTAGCCAGTTTGACCACCGGGCTAAATGTCTCACCACAATCCATTCCAACATGTTGAGGTTTACCATCACCTACAAGACGAGTCTTATGTCTCGCAAAAAAACCATCTGAATTATCTTTATGAGTAAAAATCCACATATACCAAATAATATTAACACCAGAAGGACGGGAGACCAACTCCCACATCTTATTTTCAATAAGAGCATCATATTCATCGTTCATAGCCAATTTCTAATTCGGGTCATTTAATGCAGACACTGGGCTACGCGGTAGTGGGGATTTAAGAACATTAGAATTAAGATTAAAATGTCTTTTTGGTTTAAAGATATCTCGTTGACTATGAGTAACAGGTCGGTGACTCGGGGGAGAATTGGGTGGATTTTGGGAAAAATTCGGATGGTGGATAGACTGGCCAGCAGGCAGTGGGCCTGCTGGCCCAACACTGGAATCTGGACCGGGATCGGGAACAGAAATACGGGCAGGATTGGGCTAGACGAGCGGCCCAGTTTCTGGACCTGGAACGGGATGGGCTGCGGATGGTGGCGGGCCAGCAGGCAGTGGGCCTGCTGGCGTTTCGGGGGTACGGGATTAGCCTAATAAGTGGTGCATAATGTATGGGGAGACTTTGTCATCTAAAAAATTATACGAACTAGGCACGAGACTACTCACTTTAACAAACGGAAATTGGGTTTTATCAAAAATAACATGGCAACTAATGATGATTTTGATGATAAGTCAAAACATTTGTAATCACGATGATTAGATGGATAACCCAAAAACACAAGCGGTAGAACATGCTTGAAGTTTGTTAATTGTAGTTGACGGAAATAGTGGATAACATAAGCACCCAAAAACCTTAAGTTGTGAATACGAATGATTCTTATTATAGAGGATCTTAAGAGGGGATGAATATGTCAATCCTTTAGTAGGAAGTATGTTAAGGAGATAAGTAGTCATTTGTAGAGCATGATGCCAAAAGAAAGGGGGTACAGAAGCATGGAGCAATAAAGTACAGACAATGTTTTTAATGGTATGAATTTTTCATTCGGCTTTCCCATTTTGTGAGGACGTATGAGGACAAGAGAAACAAAAAATTATGCCATTAGCATCACAAAAGTCCCGAAATACCCCATTATCATATTCTTTGCCATTATCACATTGAATATTTTTTATTTTCCGTTCGAATTGGGTACGGATGAATGTTCGAAATTTTAAGAACATGGAAAAAACTTGAGATTTTTTTGCTAACGAAAAGGTCCATAAAAATTAGAATAACCATCCAAAAATAGAACATAATAACGATGGACCATAGAACTGAGAACGGGAGAAGTCCATAAATCGCTATGAATAATATCAAAAGGCATCAAAGTACGAGAAGTAGAGGCTACAAATGGTAATCTAACATGTTTACCTAAAGGACATGAATGAAAAATTGGAGTACTACTCGTACCCTTACAAGAAATAAAATTATTTCTATGCAAAGAAGAAACAATGGATGACCCAGGGTGACCCAAACGTGCATGCCACAAAGAAGGAGCTAGAGCTGCAAAAGTTGAGGGAAAGGCTTGACTCGAGAGATTGGAGGCAGGTGTGATTGGATAAAGATCTCCCCTACTATTGCATCTCATGAGAGATATTACCGTTTTGAAATCCTTCACAGAAAATCCAAAAGGATCAAAATTAATAGAAACCCAATTATTAGTGGTGAATTTCCGGACAAACACCAAATTTCAAATTAAGTTAGGGGCATGAAGGGCATTTTTAAGACAAGAGGTGGATGTGGGGGAGACAAAGTTGTATGACCGTAATCACGAATTGGAATCGTATTGTCATTACCAACAATAATGCCACGATTTTTGCTCAAATTGGAATAAGACGACGTCGTGTGAGAAGTGGCGCCGGTGTCCATGTACCAATTCACGTCGGGAGGATTTAATCCAAGTGTATGCATGGCGGCCTCAATATCGGTTACTGTTGGCATCGAATTTGGGCCCACAACATTGAAGGCCTGCTGGGGCCGAGGCCCAAGTACATTGGACCGCTGACCCGACCCAGGATGTTGATGGTAAGAACCTGAGTAATAGGACCTGTTATTGGGCTGGACCGAGGCCCAATATGGTTGGAAATAATTGGGAGGAGGGCGGTAGGCTGGACTAGGCCATTGGTCCAGGCCCACTACTAAAGGGCCCAAGGCTGGGGCCAGAACCCATAGGCCCACCCCCGTTGTTGGTACTTTTCCCGCCGGTGGTGCTACTGCTCCGAACGCCACCATTGTTGCCGCCTCGATTTTTGCCATTATTTTTACGGTTGTGACCCTTCTTGCCGCCACCGTTGTTGCAATTTTGGCTCGAATCGTCAACAAACCCGTGAGAATTATCGGATGAAGTCATCATCGCCACGGAACTGGCACCGGTAGCCGCTTTTTTTTCCAAGCCGGCTTCTAAAAACGTGAGCATCGAACGGGCTTGATAAAAAGGTGGAAGCTGATTACTTTGATGGATGAGAGTCCCAACGCCATTATATGCCTCAGATAGGCCTGCAACCATTTGTAGAACAAGACGATTATTGGTAACAGGCGCTCCAACGTTACGGAGTTGGTCTGCTAATTTCTTGAGCCGTTTACAATAAGCTGAAACATTAGGGAATGCCCTATGCAGACTTTTGAAAATTCCTGCTCAAGGGTGACAACGCGGGAATGTTGGTTATCCTGGAATATATCACGCAATCTATTCCAGGTAGCCATAGATGTAGTGTCTGGTTCAATGATCGTCTGTAAAAGGTCAGTAGAAATAGTGGAGTAAATCCACTGAAGGACGGTAGCATCAAGAGTGATCCATAGCTGAGGATCCTCCGCGGGAGGAATTATGTGATGGAGGGCTTGATGTGAGATTGCGTGAATTTTGAACAACTCTGCCCACGTCGTATATTGGATGTTTTCCATCTCAAGAACAATAGGGATGTGGTTCTTGATGTTAGAAACAGTAAGGGCAGGATGAAACAGGTTCTTTGACGTCGACATAACGAAAAAACAAAGGGATTGTGAAGAAAATTTGGGAAGAGAGGAGGTAAAAATTGGCTCGGATACCAAGGAAGGGGCTCGGATTTTGAGGAAGCCGAGAGTAGCGGAAGCTTTTAGGGAAGGAGGTATGTGAGACCTAGACTTCTGATACCATGAAAGAAATAATCCCTTGATTATTTTTATTAATGAATGAGTGTATATATAATTTACAATTTCCATAATATGGAAAATCCTATTCCTATTCTCTCCCAAAGCCCTATTCTATTTGTACAAGAATTCTACAATTATAGTAAGTGTACAATGCTAATTATATATAACAATGTACTACCAAAATATACCGTGATATACTTTCCTTATATGGCTCGTGTTTCCGTGATATACACGGTATACAGGGCAGTGTATATACCATGTATATCACGAGTATATCATGTATATTTATCAGTAACCATTCGAGATGGCAAAAGCCAAATATAGAACGTATCAATATTAAGTTTGTACTAGGGGTGAGCGGATCCGGGTACCCTAACATTTTTTAACTACCCGGACCCTACCCGATAAAAGATCGGTTCCTAAATTTACTACCCGGAACCTACCCGTAGCAATCATTACCCGGAACCTACCCGGACCCGCAGGTTCCCGGCTACCCTGTAAATAAAAAACACAAATTAAGCAACAATTTTTAAGCCTATGAGAATAAAAAAGAGTTCTAAAATAATTTCATCAAGTAGTTTTTTAGCCTGCAATCAGAGTTTTTAGTATCCTTATAAGAAGTTTTAGAAAACTTATTCATTGTAGAAAAACTAATTCTGTAACCAAAACCTAAAATTGCAAGCCAAATTTGACAATTAATTGAACGTGTTGATTTCAAAATAAATTTGAAAATATCTGAATTAAACTTATTTTCGTGTTCATAAGCTCTTCGATACAAAAGAAAAGCTTTATTATGCTAGTAAATTCCTAAATTTCATCTTCACAACTACAAAAATATACACAAATTTTAAAAATAGATTTACATTTCAAATAAAAAAGTAATACAAATTGAAGATGAGTATCGCACGAAATAGAACGAAGCATATGATATTAAAAAGAAATTAAAGAGTTAGATATGAACAATATGCATTTTAGGAATGACGTGAACACAACCAAGGGAGAGAAAGAGGCAAAGGTGAAGCTTCAATGACGACAACGATGAAAGTACCTGAGAGAAAGCTTCAACAACGACGACGATGAAGCTCGGTGGTGTAGCTAAAACGCCATTGTTATTGAGAGAGTTTTGGGTGTTTTCTCTTATGGCACAAAGAGCATTCTAGAATAAAGGGGTGAAAAAACTAAAATATTTACGTATTGGGATGGGGAAAATCAATGTGTAGGCGTGCAACAAACAATTTTGGAGAAAGTTAAAAGTGGTCCAAATGTTTCTAAAAAAAGTAAAAATATTTAATATTTTATAGGTTCCGGTATTTATCGGTTCGGTCCGGGTACCACTGTCTCTATTTTCCGGAACCGGAACCGGACCCGACATTGATCGGTTCCTAATTTTACTACCCGGACCCTACCCGTTATTATAATATATCTACCCGGAACCTACCCGTTAGTGTCGGTTCCGGTCGGGTATCTGGGTACCCTGTACCCGTGCTCACCCCTAGTTTGTACACGGTAAGTGTAATGAATTCTTAATATAATTATTGTAATTTAACCTACTATAACATGTTTATTATTTATTTTAGGTTATCAATCAATATTACATTATAAAATATAGTTAATCTGTTATTATCTTTTAAATAACATGATTTTGCAAATATTTTTTATATTATCGTATAGAGTTTAAATCATGTTTGACAAAATGAATCCAGGTTCCAGTTGTTAAAAGTCAAAAGTTATCACTGTACTTTAGCTAAAAAAACGAATTCCTAATTTTAACTTTTTCTTCTTCTGAATTACTACTAATAATACCTAACTCTTCCACGATATTTTGTTCTTTGTCTCTCTCTTGTGCCATGTTGAAAAAACACTAAATGAAAAATCAAATTGCCACAAAAGTTTAGCATAATCTACATATGGTTTATATATTTTAGGAAAGGGTGGACCACCTTAGATATATAATCAATTTGATAGTGTTCGAAAAGGGAACATAATTTAAAATTGTAAAATGAAATACATTTTAATGCACTGTGACTAATTTAATTTAGGAATAACTGATGGTAATCTTTATTCAATTAGGAATTCTGAAGAACAACTACAGAATTGTTAAAATTTCAGTATATTGTTGTTTTACGTATATATATAATGTACATAATCTCATGTACATGGTAGGTTCATTGTTATTGTTATGTCATTACCTAGTGAAAAAAACTCTAATAGGTATATAACTAAACCAACAAAATTTAATATATTAAGGTGATTTCTTTTCATCTACCTAATCTTTGTTGGTAGAGTAACCCATTGCCTCGATCTACTGGTGGGAGGTAGCAAATAACGAGTGAAGTAGCCGAGGTGTGCGCAATCTAACTAGAACACTATTGGAGTGGCCATTGATTCCATCATCAACTTGATGAATTAATTTCAATATATAAGACTTCTCTATCATAACATTGGAGTAACTGGTAAAGTTGTTGTCATACAGGTCACAGGTTCAAGCCGAAAACAGCCTCTTGCAAAAATGTAAGGTAAAGCTGCGTACAATAGACCCTTGTGGTCTGATCCTTCCCGGACCCCGCGCATAACGAGAGCTTAGTGCACCGGACTGCTCTTTTTATCTATCATAATGGATTGTTCAAAAGAATTGCTCGTCCTTCCATCAAATATTCTATTTTTCCTTGGATATTCGAGTTCAAATACTCATAAATTTGCTTACTAACTTCATATAATTTAGAAAACATTAGCTTTTTTGAAGCTTCTCGTTCATTTCTCTCATCAAAAGATGCTTTCATATATGTCTTCTCCAGAAAATGGATTAACCTGTCGGTACAGATTCAAGAATTTTGTGTGGCTAAAACCACAGTACTAACTCACATTATTATTTGATTTGAACTGAGAGGTGGGAACTGTTTTTGGCTTATTGGAATGTGTGCAAACCTGGAAAAGGTATTGTTTACTGTTTGCCTAGAAATAAATAGGGATATGTGAGAAATCTTCACTTGCTAAGAAGAAAGAGTGTAAGTGGTTGAGCATATTAGAATGAGTGAGAGATTCTCTTACGAGGTTCTGGAGAAATTTTTGATAGGAAAAAACTTTTTTTCTTTAATAAATCATATATATTGTGAATTTAAATTAATCAGACTAATACTTAATATAGGATAATTATACTCAAAAAATCAAGTTGAGTATCAATAACCTTGGCATAATTAATAAGTTAAGGTAACTCTCGATTACAGTAATATATGGTGTTGAATCAACATTGGTCGGACCTTGAATCATTTGTCTCTTTATGTGATTTTAGATAATTTTTAATTGAATTAGCTTTTAAAGTTGAGTTAGATTTTATTTTCTTATCATAATATCAGAGTCAATCCATTTATGATTCTAATATGATCCTCAATCTTATATTGTTTATGGTCCAGATGTCTAATCATGAGTGTGCGGGAGGGTATGTGTTGAGTCTCACATTGATTAGGGCTTAGACCATTTGTCTACTATGGTCTTGGCTATCCTCATATCTATTGAACCAGCTTTCAGGGTCAAATCAAACCCAAAATACATTCTCTTATCATATGCATTGATAGCGTAAAACTTATTTGTAATATTTTTAATCGTGATAACCGTTTAATTATTAATTTTATTAGATTATCAATCATAGAAATATATCACAGTTATCTTTTAAATAACAACAATAACATATCCATTGTAATTTCACAAGCGGGGTCTCGGGAGGATGGGGTGTGCACAAACCTTACCCCTACTTTGGGAGGTAAAAATATACTGTTTTTGATAGACCCTTGGCTCAAAGATAAGCAAACAAAAGCAATACATAAAAAGAAATAACAGAAGTAAAGAAACAACATATAATAATAAAAATTAGTATGAGAAAAGAAATAATAACATAACTGCCACAAAAATCATACGCTAATCGAAGTACAAAAAATTACCTTATAAATAACCGAATTGTATAAAAAAAATTAGACCATAGAACTTAAATTATTTAGCTAAAAGTAGAACACTCCTTAATTTTGGATGTGCTTGGTATGGAGGAAAACATTTTTCACCAGAAAATGTTCAAGTTTTCATATTTGGTTGGTCAATTTTTTTGAAAAACAAGTTCTTTAAAAATGAGAAAATAGACTTCCCTAATTGAAGTAGGAAAACAAGTTCCATATATAGTATCCCACATCAATGGTCTCCTCCCCACCATCCAACACACCCCACTCTCACCCCTGCCCCGTCCGCACCACCCCCACACTCATGCCTTCCACTCTCTCCTCTATAATGTTTGTCTAGATTATATATAATATTTATAAGATAATATTTTTCTACTTACTTATCAAAATATTAAAAAATAAGTAAGAAATCAACTTATTTTAAAAAAATATTATTCAATAATAATTGGTTTCAGTGGAAAATATTTTCCACGTATTTTTCTTCGTACCAAAAATACATCCTTTGATGAAGAAACAGAGATTCATGTCTCTATTTTGACGGAACAATGTTATTTCGATGTCATCAAATGAAACGCAATTTTAGAATCTTACATATCCTCCCCCAACATATATAGTTGAGCCCCAAATTCAAGACAAAAAAAATTATAGTACTTATTGTTGGAAAATCTTAATTACTCCACAAGATCGAAAGTAAATTATTAGACAGTGATGAATATTTACCTTACTTTTGGAGAGAATTGTTGATAGATTGGTTACAAAATCTTTCAAGTTTTGTTACTCTATTTATGTACACATCTCTTAATAGGACATATAGGAAAAGAATCAGTAATAGACTTAAGGACCACAACTCAATATATAACAGTGAGACACCTCTTCGGAAGATGTTGGTACTCTATTGTACTTTATAAAGCAGTACGGAAAGTAAATAACTATTACAAGTGTTCGAAAGGATAAACAAATATTCAATATTCAGAAATTGAATCTTGTTGAACAAATAGGTCAATCTTCAAAACGGCCGCAAGCTTGTTGTGTCTTGAATCTTGATAACCTGAAATCAAGAAACAACTAAATCTGGATGGTTACAACGTTGTGTGTTGAGTCGAGTGATTGCACTCTGTCCTTAAGACAAGATTGCCCCGTATATATGATTTTACGTTAGCGGGCAATAGTCTCCCAAGATAAAACAACACTTCAATCTCAACGCTACAAAGCCAATAGGTTGAGCCTGACGAAAAAAACAAATATGAATCGACTTGCTGAAGATATGGAAAAGGAAGGAAGAGTTTATGTTTTCTCTTCTGTTTTGTCTCTGTGTATATAGTGTGTCTCTGTTGTGTATATCTTGTGTATATGTGAGTGTTTGCTCACTGTTTTTGTCAACAGTTTTCGTCACTGTTTTTGTCAACGGTTTTTGTCACTATTTTGTAGTGATTTTTCGTGTCTGTTTGTGCTATTTTATGTCACTATATGTGTCTCCACAATTGAGCCAAAACAGCTCAATATATAGCATTACAAGAGGGCAGTTCAACTGCCCAAAACACTGTTGTAAATAGTCATTAGGAGGGCTGTTAATGGTTGGTTTAAGGCCATTAGTGTGGCATATTAAAGGCTATAAGTGATCCAACGGTAGGTAGAAAGTTTTCTGCCTTCCGTCACCCCAAAATCAACTTTTCAAAAACTCTAGGGACTAAACTATAAATATTAAGCAATTTGAGGTCCAAAAGGATAATATCAGAAAGTCCCCACAGCCCACAGCCCGTGGCCCGTGGCCCGAGACCGGACGGGCGGCGGCGGCGGCGCGCGTGTGGGCTTAGCCTTGAACCCAAGCACATCTAAGTCCTCCCTCCTTTAAACACATGGGATACCCCTTGGGGTCCCAAACCCTTTACCACATTAGAAACTTATATAGAGAGCAATTCTTTCTATTCCCACCGATGTGGTAGATTTGTCCCACACTATATTTCCATGCCTCAAATACCTTACTTCGTGGACCAATATCTCTTTCATTCCTCAACGAAATTTGACGATTCTTGGCCCTACGATGTGGTCCTATTCCCACCGATGTGGTAGATTATGCATGTGTGAAGAGACAAAGCCTCCAACATGCGAAACACTAGTGTTTAATTCATCAAAGATGGGTGGACGCATCTCCCCGCCAAAGGCAAATTTCCAACAGAAGAGACATAACTTTTCAAAGGTAACATTTCAGAAGAGGTGAAACTCTTCAGTTATTAACCCATCAATTAAAACTGAAGAGTTAACTAGATTTATATGCATTTAAAATCCATACCTTATAACATAAGATTTATATATAGCCCCATAAAAATAACACTTTATTAGATCAGAAAATGAGCGTTTTTAATAGATAACATATCTATGTACAATTATATTAAATATGTGAGTCCACTAAATAGAGAATTTCTAACAATCTCCCACTTTGACCACATTTATTTCTGAAAAATTGTACATAATCAAAAAATTTATAGTGCGGACAATTTTCTCTCTCTAAGCAATCTGGTCCATTAATCGTACTAATATGGGATCAAAGTGATTTTCGTAACATATATTCGTCACTAAACCCATCAATGGTCACGATATCAGCAAAATCAATGACAAATCAAGTATGGATGCATAGGATGGAAATTGCATGTAAAATTGATCTCAGTCATGCCTACTTTCAACTGGTCCTACTTATGATTTTAAATAGTCCAAAATCACTTTCTTACACTTTATGCAAAACTGCAATAGAAAGTCAATAACTTTATTTTCAGAGTTTTCAAATAATCACTCAAAATTCATAAATTTCACAAAACTTTAATATGTACATAAAATATACTTAAACATGTCAAAAGCATAAATAAGACAACAAACTCCCACTGAAATAGCTCATCATAGAGTCCAACAACATCCATATAAGCTACAGGCTCATAAAAAAAACTTTAGGCTACAACCTTACATGAGTGGATCCGCAATCATTGAGTTTGTATGAATAATGCTATATTAACACAAGAAAACTCTGAACTTTTTCCTTCACACAATTAAAAATTTAATGTGTATATGTTTTAGTTAGAACAAACTTCAGATATACATATTTCAATACGTATATATCCAAAAGGGCTCGTCTCAAGATATCTACAACAACAACATACCCAGTGAAATCCCACAATGTGGGGTCTGGGGAGGGTAGAGTGTACACAAACCTTACCTCTACCTTGGTAGGTAGAGCGGTTATTTCCGAGAGATCCTGGGCTCAAGACAAAGCACAAACCCTATTATTTAACACAACATAAATTATTTAGTCTTTGGACATAAATAAAAAATTGTAAGTGGTACTCTTATACATAGTTCATGAACATTGACTACTCAATCGGCCTAGCAATATGCCTTTCTTTGGACCGACAAATTACTAACATGACATTACTAAACGTGTCACACATTCATGACTATCCATTCTCTGGGCAAAATAATCTTCCTTTGGGATGATTATTCTGCATAGATAAAACATGCTCACATGTTCAAAACAAATAAATTCTATCTAATAGAGGTTACTTTGGCAACATATTAGACTAATCTATTCCATTTGAAACAAGAAGCACATATGGTATAATTCCATTCAATACAAATAACTATTTTCTTCATGCGTAGCGAAAAAATAGCGAAAAAGACATCCCAAATGCAACTGGAAAAATGCATATCGATAATCACTTAATGCAAAATTGCTTTAGAAAATCCGGAAAAGCACAACAAAAATCTATATAAAGTTTTGCAGAATAATGCGGAAACGAACTGCCAAAAATTACAAAAGGCAGTGCGAAAAATGCACAAGATTTGTCATACACCATATGAAATCTTCCAAACTTAATACTTTATGGTCTTAGAATGCTTTGGCTACTCCTGAAACCACATTAAATTTGGAAAAAAATTATGACACTAAATTGTCCTCCAAATTATTCTGGCTAACCCGTCAAGTAAAGATTAATAGTTTAAATCAAAATAACACTTTAAAATTGCATAAACTTAAAATAAATATGCAGAACTGGATATGCACACAGAAGAACCAAATTGCATCTACTGCATAACATAGGACTCAAATTACAAAAATTATAATTTATTTCAAATTGGACAAGCAATATAATTCTTTAAGAATGGTATAATTTTCTTAATATTCTGACCAAAAATTCTTAAAGGCTCGAAACTTTTAAAATACGCCAGTAACTTTATTCTTGATCCTAAGAAACTAAAATTGTCTTTATGACTCAAAATACCAAAAAATGATACTGCACTATCTCTTCCCAAATCACCATTTAAATGAAAAGGGTGAAAAAAACAAAGTCTCATTGCAGATCAATTTTACATCATTTTGTAAAAAATATGAGACTGCATAAAAGTGCATTTGTGATTCTGAGATATTTTAGAATATGCTTTCGCATCACACAAACCTTTTCTTTTTCATTATTAACTATCCTTCCACTAAACGAAAAGATAAAATGTTGCAATCATGTAATGAATGCAAACTGACATATACAATGTGTCCGAGAAAAAGTATAGTTTAGGAGTGAAATTCGACCAAGTTTGCTTAAAAAATTCTTTCATGTTTTTTTTTTTATTGTGCAAGACAATCACTGCCAAAATAAGGCAGAAAATTTCTTTGATAAGCAAACGTGAAAACTTATTTGAGATGACCGAAATAATGTTTAATTTGAAAATTTGATCCGAAAAATTAATGACAACTTAAACCGTAAACTTTCCATGGATCATAAATTATTGTATATCACGTATAATGATCTAATAAGACCTCGCTCTAATATCACTTGTTGAAAAATCTTAGTTACTCCACAAGATCACAAGTAAATTATTAGACAGTGATTAACACTTATCTTATTTTTGGAGAGAATTGTTGAAAGACTAGTTGCAAGATCTTCTAAGTTATAGAAACCTACTTAAACTACAAACTTTCCATGGTGTAACTCTTTAATTATGAACCCATCAATTATAACTGAAAATTTATATATAACCTATAAAATAACACTTTATTAGATTAAAAAAATTGATATTTTTATTAGATAGCATATCTATATACACTTATATTAAATATGTGGGTCTACTAAATAGAGAATTTCTAACCCTTTTTACTTGATGGAATCACCTTTTTATTCTCTTGTTGAAGCTGTTTCTAGAAGATTGTTCAGATATATGAAATTTCATTTCAAAAGCAAGCATTCATTACATTATAATGCATAATTAGCTTTATCAACGTTAATATAATTGAGCTGTACTCTTGATAATCAATACTATGTTATCATCTTAAACATAAAGTAATGATTAAAAATTTGATAGAACTAAAAATACATAAGTATATTTGGGAAGATATAAAAGGAAATAAGGAATAACAGTTTAGGTAAAGTCTGTCATACTTTGTAACATAGGCCTCCAAAATCATTCAACAGTGCTTCACACTAAAGTGTTTCATGTGTCATATCAACTCAACTCAACCAATTGAGAGAACAAGAAAGGACATTAAAATAGGACCCTCAATATTAGTCTTTTTTTAATTTCCTTCTCGATGTTCGACACTTGTTTTAGGGTCCTAGTAATCTTGTTTCGCGCCGGAACGTTAAATTTGGGGTAAAGTACTCATTACCAAAGAAGATACATACTCAGAGCTCGAAATTGAGATATTTGATTAAGAATCGAGAAGTACTTACCATCCTACACAATCTTTGGTGGTGACACGATTATTTTAAATTCTTTTGAGCTTTCACTCAATGTTCAGTACTCACTTTTGGAGTCGGACTACCGAATTCACACCTAAAAATCCTACTTTAAAAGTAAAGCGCTTTTTACTAAGAGCAAACATATTCAGAGTTCGAACGCGAGATCTTGTACAGAGGAGTAGAGTGGTGACCCTCAATATTAGGTAATTTGATGTGTTAAATCACAAATAGAAAGTAAGCTCCCTCCCATCCCCTTTGCTTACGTCCAAAAACATCATGTTAATTAAAAAAATAGTCTTGTGCCTATTCTTTTTCAGTCTTACTAATATTAAAAATCCTTTTGTCTCTACCGTCCACTAAACTCTCTCTAACTTCTATATATAGTTTCACTAACTTGCAATTTATTCACAAACTCTTTTCTTTCTTGGTTTCTTCTCTCATTTTCCACCATTGAGAGAACTCACTAATATACCAAATCTTTTAAGCAAACCTTTGAGTCATTATGTCAATGGCTTGCTTGGAACTCTCCAAAGAGGTTAGTATATATATTCAACATCTAGGCATCTCTCTCCATTTTCTTTCTCTTGATCGTCTTCATAAAGATTGTTTAGTCACTAGTAAAATAAAATTGGTCGACGGATAGCTAAACAATAAAATTAGTCGGTAATCCTATTAAGCGATGGATTAGCAGTAAATTATCAAAAAATTATCTTAACTACAAGCATTTAGCAACGAAGTTCAGAGCTAATTTTAATTATTTTTTTGTAGTGAGTTATTTAACCAAAAAGAAAAAGGAACTGTAATTAGTTCTTCCTAGTTCTTAGTGCCTATCATTCACCAATCTTTGATTCTTGAAGCCGAAAGGATACATCATACATAGATGAAGTGCATATCCATTTTTCAAGCAAATGTTTTCTCATGCAAAAATTGTACATAGATGAATTTAACTTATATACACTGATCGTGTTTTATACCACCAGTGTATTTTAACATAACGTAGGCCCGAATAATCTATTACTCCATATAAATGATCATTACTTGTAGTTATTTTTTAAAAACCTGATAGTATGTAGGAAAAGTTACTTATTTTTTACACTAACTTTTTTTTTTTGAAATTTTGTATAATGATAATCAGGTGAAGCTGAAAGGGGAAGAAAAAGAGTGCACCAAGGATGGAAGTATTGATTTGAATGGAAAGCCAGCAATTAGAGAAACAAGTGGGAAATGGGTGGCTGGAATTATGATACTCTGTAAGCTTTTCTTCCTAAAATTATTAATCATACTACCTCCGTTCTAATTTATGTAATATAGTTTGACTTGATACGAAATTTAAGAAATAAATGAAGACTTTTAAATTTTATGATTTAAAACAAGTGAAAAGATATTTGTATAGTTATATATCATCTCGTTAAGCGTAAAAAATAAAAATTAAAGTTAAATTGTTGCTATCATTCGTTTTGGGACAGATTAAAAAGGAAAGCGTATCACATAAATTGAGACTGAGGGAGTAATATTAAAAACAATATTTATTTTTGAAAAGAAAAAAGAAAAGAAAAGGACATAAAGTAGTAGTGATATCTGCATCTGCTTATCTTTCTTGTGAGTTATATATCAGCATTAAGATTATTATATACCATTTTTATACATGGTATATACTGTCAGCGGCCACATCAATTAATAACTAAGATTATTTTTACTACTTGCACTAATCTTTTTATTCAATTTTTTATCGGTATAGCTTATCACCGATTAATAATAAATTTCCTTTCTTTAAGAAAATTAAGTCACTTAAGTCAAAATTAATCTTGATGTTGGACTACTTATATAATATTGGATTAATCATGTTATATTACTTAACCACACTCAAAAATTTCAGTCTTGAATGTATCGAGTGTGTTAAAATCTCACATACAAGTTAATTATATAGGTAATAATATTCTTATGTGATTTTCTGCAATTTTCACTGCTTAAACTAATTTTATAAAATTGAACCAACTTTTATTTTTATGTATATAAAATGCACTTCTCTGCTTATTCCAATCATTTTTTTATATTTTTTTGTGTGGCGTGTGGAAAATAGAGAAATTATAAATCATGATAATTCTAGAGTAACTGAATCCAGCTATCATATGCTGGGAAGCTAGAAAATGACTAGAGTATGAAAAGGCCAAAGTGCCCAACACTTTGCACTAAAACTAAGACGTGAGCCTTATTGTTTGGCCTATTAGATACATAGGTTTTTGGCCCATAGGGTTTTATCTGCATGTGAGCGTGTTAACACGCGATACGTGGATTAAGCACAACCATGAGTTCAAAATTTGTTAAGGACAATAATTTGATAAGAGAAAAACAAAAGAAACTGATTAATTATATATCCAAGTTTCGAACAACGTACTAATAACCCTACAGAATTTAATTTGTTGGTTATAGGAAAAATAAACACAGTTTCTTTTTACATTAGGATAAAACATAAAAGGTAGATTAAGCGCACACCACAAATCTGAATGTTGCAACATACACTAATTTAATATTTAAGCGAAACAAAAGATAAAAAACGGGCTTATTATTATCTAATCCGAATTTCGAAAGATACGCTACTAACCCTAAAAAGTTTATCCATTATAAAGAAATAAACAAAGACAAAATCAAGTGCACCTTACGAATTTAAACTTTGCTTTAGATAGTAGTGTAATTACTACTCTCTCTGTTTCAGAATATTTGTCTGATTTTGATTTGACACGAAGTTTAAGAAAGTAAATAAGATTTTTGAATCTTATGGTCTTAAATTAAAGATATGAAAAATATACTACATGCCTTTTAATCATGTGATCTTGAACATTTCACGTGAAAAGTTGAAATCAAAGAATTATCAAAAAAAAAAATACAAACATTTTGAAACAAATAAAAAAAAAAAAAGATAAATATTTTGAAATATACATATTCTTTTGGAGTTATAGTTAATGATTGTTTTTGAATTCCATCTCTCCTATAAAACAGGAGGTGAAAGTTTTTTACTTGAGTAAAGAAAGATAAAAAAAAGTTACGTACTTATATTTTGAGTTTACTTGTGTTAGTTGTGTAGAATAGGGAGAGAGCCACTTGGTTACTCCGTACTGGGATAGGGTCATAGGGACTTGTGTAGAATAGCACAATTCGTGTGGTAGACAAAAGATGGGATAGTGAAGTGACGAGAAAAGCATGCACTATTGGGAAAAAGACATCATTGACAAATACCTAGGAAATAAAAGTGGTGGGGTCACAGCAAACGTCATCCTTAATGACAAATATATACCGAGGGAATACACATGATTAACTAATATATATATTCTCATTTTAATTTTTAACTACTGAGGTTAAATTATCTATTTGATTAGTGTAAACCCCGAGTATGAATATGTAAACACTCAAGTACAAAATTCAATTATCAATGTCACTTCTTACTTAATTGACATTTGGCTTCCATATTGATTTATGTAGTGAATCAAGCTTTAGCAACTCTAGCATTTTTTGGAGTTGGAGTGAATTTGGTGTTGTTCCTCACAAGGGTGCTGAAAGAAAACAATGCTGATGCTGCTAATAGTGTGAGCAAATGGACAGGCACAGTCTATATTTGCTCCCTAGTTGGTGCCTTTGTTAGTGACTCTTATTGGGGAAGATTCAAAACTTGTGCTATTTTTCAGGTCATCTATGTAACTGTAAGTATCCACTACTTCCCATCATTTTTTTTATAATGGTAGTGCCCGCACCAATTTACTCATACCTCAACTATGTCATTGGTACCTGATATCTCTCACAAACGTAGGCACTGGATAACTCTGCCCATCAAGAGTTAGACACATAAATTACCGAGCGATTTTTCGCTGCTGGTATTTGAACCCTGGTCTCCCATGAGTTTTCACATGCTTCATTAACCAATAGGCCACACACCTAGTAGCAACTTGCAGCTCCCAACATACTTATGTAGTTATTGAAAAACCATTTAGAGGAGACTTGCACATATATTCACAATCCAGAAGATTTGATATTGCTATCTTGTACAAGTGCTACTCCTCTTAATCTTTTTTGTTGAGGGTAAGAGTCCTCAATCTTGCTCTTACTAAGTCTGATTCGTTGACAGGGCTTGTCATTACTAGCACTAGCATCACAACTTTACTTGCTCAAACCTAAAGGTTGTGGGAATCGAACGACTCTATGTGGAGAACATTCAACCATGGAGATTGGTCTATTCTACATCTCTGTGTACATGATTGCTCTAGGATATGGAGGTTATCAGCCAAACATTGCTACCCTTGGGGCTGATCAGTTTGACGAGCAGCATCCCGGGGAGTGTTCATCAAAAGTTGCTTTTTTCAGCTACTTCTACCTGTTCATGAACCTTGGATCACTCTTCTCCAACACCATTTTAGACTACTTCGAGGATGAAGGGATGTGGGCTCTTGGTTTTTGGGCGTCTGCAGCGTCTGCCTTTGCAGCATTGATGCTCTTTCTTGGAGGCACTGCTAGGTACAGACACTTCAAGTCTAATGGCAACCCTCTTGCCAGGTTTGCTCAAGTTTTAGTTGCAGCAACAAAGAAAGGTAAAGTGGAGACACCGGAAAATGAAGACGACTTCTACCAAGGAGAAGACGACGATGACACAACCAGTGGTAGAAAAATGCTACACACCCATGGTTTCAAGTAAGTAGAAATGCACCACAGAACAATTCAATCCAGTGTCTATAAAAATATAGGATTTGTGACTTGGTCATTTAAACCATTGACAAAGTCATAGTGACGTAGAGCTTTTGTCTTGGACAGTGTAGTTGCCTTTCTATAATGCACTAAACCGGATTTTTTCATGTTGCAGATTCTTGGACAGAGCAGCTGTGGTGACATCAAGGGAACTAATAATTGACAACCAGAAGCAGAGCGGCCATAACTCGTGGCGTCTCTGCCCTATTTCACAAGTTGAGGAGGTTAAATGCATTTTGAGACTGCTGCCCATTTGGCTATGTACCATTATCTACTCTGTAGTTTTCACGCAAATGGCCTCGCTCTTTGTCGAGCAAGGTGATGCCATGAAAACTACAATAGGAAACTTCAGGATTCCAGCAGCAAGCATGTCTACCTTTGATATCCTTAGTGTAGCAGGCGTCATATTTCTCAACCGCAGAGTTCTTAATCCACTAGTCAGAAAGTTTAAGAAGTGCAAGGGTGATGATGCCGGGCTAACTGAACTTCAACGGATGGGTATTGGACTAGTAATAGCAGTGTTGGCTATGCTTTCAGCAGGAATTGTGGAGTGCTACAGGCTAAAGTATGCTAGTAATGACTGCAAACACTGTGAAGGCTCAAGCTCTCTTAACATCTTCTGGCAAATCCCTCAATATGCTTTTATAGGAGCTTCGGAAGTATTCATGTATGTAGCTCAACTAGAGTTCTTCAATGCGCAAGCACCTGATGGACTTAAAAGCTTTGGAAGTGCACTATGCATGACATCAATATCATTGGGGAACTACGTGAGTAGCTTCCTTGTGAGCATAGTGATTAAAGTATCAGCAACAGACAACATGCCTGGATGGATACCAGGAAACCTTAACAAAGGTCATTTGGACAGATTCTATTTTCTATTAGCTGGTTTGACACTAATTGATTTGGCTGCGTACATTGCATGTGCTAAGTGGTACAAGAATATTAAGCATAGCGAAAAGATTCAGGGACATGAGGAAGAGGACAACTTTGAAGTCTAACATTCCTGATATGGATCATACCTTACTCGTGTTTTCTCAGAACCATATGAATAAGAGGAAGACGTGCAGTCACAACAACAACATTTTGTGTAGAGTTTATGATAGGTATTTGGATTTCCTCCCTCTCCAGTGCTCCAACTCAGTCAATTCAAGATGCCCAGCTCCGCAGAATTCTCCAGGGAGCTGGACTACTATAAATTTCTAGGTCCATCGTTTTTCTCGTCGTTGCTGCATTTGTTGGTTCTGTCATATAAGTTCTACAATTGACAAGCATTTTGGATTGATATGTACATGGGTTGGTTTATCCTGTATCCAGGAAACTGTTGAAAAGTACTGCTGTACCCCAAAAATTCCATGTCTTAAAAAGATCTTATTAACTTCATATGCAATTCAGAGCTAGAAGCGTTTTCCTCACAAAATTAGTTCCATGAAGAACATAAATTCATCTTTTAACAGTTGTAAAATACGACTATCATTCAGGTCGTCAAAGAGAATGCAATTTCTGAGAAAAGAAATACCACACTAGAAACTCCATAAAAGAAACCTTTATATTTTATTTGTTTTATCCGTGATGTTTCATACATTTGTTTCTGAGGTCTAGTAAACCTAGAAAATATGACTGATAACTAGAAATGGTGAAATCAGAACGATAATGCAATACGAAGATATCTAACTGCAATCTTTCATCCACAGGTAACTTAGAAAGATAATAAACCAGCAGAATTACAAGCATAAACTTGTAAACAATTTTGGAAAGCACAGAATATGACGCATCTTGTCATTGATTTATCCTAAGAAGCATTCACTGCCATGATTCCCCTGGTCTCTATAACTGTATAAGACCATATGCTAGCATCTAAGCAAGGAAGTCAAACTAGACTTCAACCATGGAAAATCAGATTTCCCACATTGTAGAAGACACTCTTTGATGCAGCAACCAAAATGACGTAACAATTCTACAAACAAGACTCCGTGATAAAAAAAAAAATCCACCCTTGGGAAACTTCTATGTTTCTTCACAGAAGGAACACGATGATCTCAAAAGCAACAGAATGTAAGAAAATTTAGTGTTTCTACTGTCAATAGCCCCCACAAGTTGACACCTCAAAGCAATATCAAATCACAGTGGCAAACCTTTTGGCTTAATTTAAGGTTCTTTCTCCTCCTTTCTTTTATTTATCTTGAAAAGACAGCACGCAAGTAGGGATGGCAACGGATCGGATATGGACCGAATCCTACTAGATCCAGATCCGTCCGTTTTCATACATGGATCCAGATCCATCGGGTCCATAAAAATCAGATCCAAATCCGGATCCATAGGATCCACCGGGTACACGGATCGGATCTGGATCCACATGTAAAAAAAATTGCGTTGTTAAGAATGTAACCTTGCTAAGAATTTTTTTTTGAACTGACAAACGATAACAGTTTATTGTGTTTCAATTTTGAAATGTTCATATGAGATATTTTGTTCGTTGTCTCGTTTTGATTGTGAGCTATTAATTGAAAATGTTGGACAATGACAATAGTTGTGAAAAATGCTGATTAGTATTTCCACAATGCAGAACTTGCATGTGCTTGGAATCTTCACAAATGAAGTGAATATAATTTTAACTACTTGTCTATGGAGATGTTAATCATTCACTAATATAACATTGATTTTATTATCGAAGTTACCTCTTTATTTTTTGATTTTTGAGTTAACGTGGGGATAAATTAAACTTGTTTTGAGAATTAAACTTACAAGGATGTGCTTAGCAATTTTAAGAAAATACTTATAAAATTACATTCTAGGTTATGAATATATTTAATAAAAAACGGATCCACGGGCCGAATTTGGACCGGATACGGATCTCAAATACAAGATCCAGATCCAGATCCGTCAGAAACAGATCCGGGTCCGATCCGGATCCGTCGGGTCCAAATTTTGAAGATCCATATCCTATAAAACGGATCTGGATCCACCGGATCTGGACCCACCGGATCTGGACCGGGTCCAGGATCCACTGCCATCTCTACACGCAAGTAGTGCGCCCGCTCCTCATTTATGAATCAAGAGTCAAAAGTAAGAAATACAGTATGTAATTCAGATAGCATCAATGGCGAGATAATCTATACTATTCTCACATTTCCCGAAAAAGTGTAGCACAAGTTGTATAGAGCAGAATCTATTTTCTCAGAGAGACTCTCACTCCATGCCAATTAACACAGCCTATAATTAAGTTCATATCTTTCCTTATCTACTACAGTAAGTATTTTTTTAATCAAGTTCTTTCCCAATCTATTATCACCCTCTTCGTGTGCCAAAAACACAAACTTCTAGAATGTGCTGATTGCTGAATTTCAGTGGATACATCAATAGCATAGTGTAATAATGCAGAGCAACAAACATCTACCCCTATACAACCTGAACAGGTTTAGAAAACTCAAAAGGACTTCTTATTTATGATAATACATGAACACTAAGCATCAAACATTCGTTCGTCCAAAATTCTTAGCTCATTTTAATTTCCGAGATTCATTAGAAGGAAAGTATACCCGATTTTCTGGAAATTTATTTTCTTCACCATATTGATATGGAGAAATACAACTTATACTAGTTTAATTTCGAAAATATGACATTTATCTAGTTGTCTCTTGGCTCAACAGTTAAATCAAATTGACTCTCAAGAAAAGAAAAAGTGCAAATCAAATGAGAATTGAGAATACGACATTGATTGATAATAGAGCGACTTACATATGTTAAAGGTTGATTGAGCATATTATAGTTGTTGTTAGCATCGATTTCCAGAGCAGCACACATCTATACCTATACAACCTGAACCGGTTTAGAAAACTCAAAAGGACCTCATTTTATGTATGATAATAATACACGAACACTAAGCATCAAATATTCCTTTGTCCCAAAATGCTTAGTTCATTTTGATTTCCGAGATTCAAATTAGGAGAAAAGTTAATCAAATTTTTTAAAATGCATTTTTTTTCACCATATTGATATGGAGAAATGCTACTTATACTAGTTTAATTTTGAAAATACGAAATTTATCAACCTCTTCGTGTGCCAAAAACTCAAACTTCTACAATGTGCTGATTGCTAAATTTCAGTAGATATATCAATAGCACAGTCTAATAATAAAAGAGCAGCACACATCTACACCCATATAACCTGAACAAGTTCATAAAACTCAAAAGGACTTCATTTTACGTATGCTAATACATGAACAGTAAGCAGCATCAAACATTCCTTCTCCTCCAAAATGCTTAGCTCTTTTTTATTTCCGAGATTCAAATTAGGGGAAAGTTTAACCAAATTTTTGAAAATGCATTTTCTACACCAAATTGATATGGAGAAATGCAACTTATACTACTTCAATTTGAAAATACAAAATTTATCTAGTTTTCACTTGGCTCAACGGTTAATCAAATTGACTCTCGATAAACAGAAAAATTACCAATCAAATGTGAACACTAAGCATCAAACATTCCTTTGTCTCAAAATGTTCACCTAATTTCGATTTCCAAGAAGTTTAACCAAATTTTTAAAAATGTATTTTCTTCACCATATTAATAGGAGTATGACAAAACACAACTTATACTACTTCAATTTTGTAAATATGAAATTTTTCTAAGTTCCGGTCAAATTGACTCTCGATAAACAGAAAAAGTACAAATCAAATTAGAAGACGGTCGTAGTTGATAATAAAGCGACTTACAGATACTACAGACTCATTGGGCATATTATTGTTGTTGTTAGCATTAGCATTAGCATATTATTGTTCAGAAATGCATTTTATTCACCATATTGATATGGAGAAATGCAGCTTATACTAGTTTAATTTTGACAATACGAAATGTATCTAAGTTCCGCTTGGCTCAACAGTTGATTCAAATTGACTCACAATAAGCGAAAAGTGCAAATCAAATGAGAAGACGATAGTAGTTGATAATAGAGCGACATACAGATATTAAGGTGCATTAAGATTATTACAGCATCGATCTGCTCCGGGAATTTAACGGCCATGATATGATTCCGAGTAACTCGTTTCCGGCGGCTAAAGGCGATTGGACGCCTCAGATCTGAGGGCGTGCGTTACAGTAGGAAGATTTAGCGTAGCCATTGGAGAAGTAAAAATAACTACTAATGAAGATATTTTGCGGGAAGTGGTTTAACGTCCGGCCGCTCATAACTGGGTTTTTAATTTACACCCAAAGTTCTAAGAGAAAATGACAAAAATGGTATCTTATGTTTGAGGGTATGTTCAAAATAGTCCTAAGTATGTACTTATGTTTGGTCTCGATCAAAAATATTTATCGAATTACGTCCTTAGATTTGATAGGATATATAAAAAAAAAAAAGGAAATTAACGGAAACTTATATTTAGAGGTATTAATTTTTGTAGTTTTTGTTATTTTTAATTTATTTTTAGAGTTTGGTGTAGAGTTTTTTATTGTGTAATTTTCTGCTAATTTTTTTTATATCTTTTTAGTGTGTAGTGTAGTTTTTTGTGTTGCATATTTTAGGATTTGATAAAACTTTTTTTATGTTTATAGTTTAGTCTTTTTTCCACTGTTTCTTCAAATTTAACACACAAAGTTCAGTAATTATTTTGAGACTAAAATGTTAACTTTTGATAAATTTAAAAGATTATAACTGCTAAGTGCATACTTAAAGGACTATTTTAAACCTACCTCAAATATAAGAGACCATTTTTGTCATTTTCTCAAAGTTCTAATCTAGTTTTTTTTTTAAGCTTTTATTTTGGACTTGAGCTTTGTGTTCATGGACCTAACTCATGGGCAGCCCACACACATGCAATTGGACTCGAGGAAGAATTTCCGGGGAGAATTGCGCAAATAACCACTTTTTTAACGGCTTAATTAAACTAACTTCAGGATATTGTCCTTGAGTTTAAAACAGATAGCATGAATTAAAAAAAATCACATTATTTTATGTACCTAATTTAAAACTTAAATATTTTATTATTATTTTACTCATTATACCTATTTTAAAAATTTATCATTATTTCACTCATGATACCTATTTCAAACTCCGTACAAAATTAGGGAGTTTGAAATTGTTCCTGAAGTTTCAAAATTCAAAAACTTTTTGAACTCCAACACAAAGTTTCGAGCTCCTGCACTGTGTACTAAAATTATTTTGTATTTTAGCTTAGGGTATTCTTCTAAATGTTTTTTTTTCGCCTTAAAATGACTATTTTCTAATTACATTTGAAACAATGGTTAAATTTTAATTGCCGGCTCAAAAAATTATTTAACATTGAAATAAATTTTGTGCTCTTTATTCTCTTTTTGTTTCTTGAAACAGAAAACTTAATTTTTACTTTCCATTAACACAAATCTAGTAACTGAAAAATAGAAATAAGCCCTTCACAACCATAATAAAAGAAATAATCTCTTGATTATTTTCATTAATGAAAGAAAATATATACAAGTTACAATTTTCATAATAGAAAAATCATATTCCTATTCTAATATCAAAACCTTATTCTAGTAGTACAAGAATCTTATACTTATGGTAAGTGTACAATGTTAAGTAATACAAAATAATATACAAAATATTTACCAAAAACCGTGTGATATTCTCTATAGAACCCGTGATATACACTTCATAAGGAAAGCGTATATCACGGGAATATTCCCTTTTTAACACACCCCCGCAGTCGTAGCGGACGGTCTTCGTACGCTGAGAGACTATCCCTAAAATCTTCAAAAAGGACCGAGGGAAGATCTTTGGTAAAGATGTCTACAATTTGATACCTGAAAGAACATGACATACGCGTACTTGTCCACGAGCTACCTTTTCTCGAACAAAGTGGATATCCATCTCTATATGTTTAGTGCGCTGGTGCTGAACCGGATTACCAGAAAGGTAGATAGCACTAATATTATCACAATAAACCAAGGTAGCTTTCTGAATAGGACAATGAAACTCTAACAGAAGATTACGTAACCAACGGGATTCGGAGACCACATTGGCTACCCCTCGATACTCGGCCTCTGCACTAGAATATGATAACGTCGACTGACGCTTTGCAGACCATGAGACCAAGTTATTACCAAGAAACATACAATAGCCAGACGTAAACCGTCTGGTATCTGGACAGTCACCTCAATCAGCATCTGTAAATGAGACAAGTGTAGACGTCGACGAAGGATATAAATGCAAGTCATAGTCAAGTGTCCCCTGGATGTAACGAATAATGCGTTTGATCGCATTCATGTGCTCAATCCTGGGATCATGCATAAACAAACACACCTGATGTAAAACATACGTAATATCTGGTCTCGTGAACGTAAGATACCGAAGGGCCCCTGCAAGACTGCGATAGCGGGTTGGATCCTCATAAGGAGAGCCAGCCGAAGCACCCAACTTGGGTTTGTATCAATCGGAGTGGAAGTGGACTTACATGATGACATCCCAGCCCTTTCAATGATCTCAGCTACATACTTCCTCTGGGATAAGAATAACCCACCTACATGACAAGTGACAACAATTCCCATAAAATAACTCAAGGGCCCTAAGTCTTTCATAGCAAACTCAGAACTGAGCATTGTCATGATAGACTGGCGTAATGCATCAGAAGAGGCAGTCAAGATAATATCATCCACATAAAATAGTATATAAGCCAAGGAAGAATCACGACGATATATGAACAATGAATTATCAGACCTGCTGTGAGAGAACCCAATAGTCGAAACATAGTCTGCAAACCCTTATACTAAGCCCGTGGAGACTGCTTAAGCTCATACAAGGACTTCTTCAACAAACAGACATGATAAAGATATTTGGGATCCCTAAACCCAAGGGTTGATGCATATAAACTGTCTCCTTGAGATCACTGTGTAAGAAAGCATTCTTCACATCTAACTAATGAATGGGCCATGCTTTCGAAAGAGACAAGCTGAACACCGTACGAATGGTAGCCGGTTTGACCATCGGACTAAAAGCTTAATATGTTAGATAGAATACACTTTTAATATTTGATTATGTTCTCAACACGCCCCTCACGTGCTGGCCTGATTTTTTTCATGGTCCTAGCACGTGAAAATTCTTTTTGAGAATGGATGGCGGTGAGGTTCAATCCAGGACCTTTGGCCTGTTCTGATACCATATTGAAGTGTGTGACCATCTGATCTAAAAGTTTAAGCTGTTAGATAGAACACGCTTTTAATATTTAATTATATTCTCAACACATAACTTCTTTTCTTAAGTTAATGAATGGAAACACTGTTAGCCTTTACAAACAAAAAATGTCTATAAGTATACTTTAAAATGTGTATCAAGAGATAATATCATATTTTACAAAACCATACGAAGATATACAGTAAGGAAAACCAGGCTATAAAAATACAGTTAGTATGTCCCAGACCAAAAATACAAGGGAAAATTCAGTCAAAATTTTGTCAAAACTATTTTTTATTACAGAACATTAAACACACTGATTCCAACTCTTCATTTCTTTAGTATATGTATGTATGTTGTATATGACAGACACGAACTTCGTCTCGTGTCTTATGATCTTTAAATAACAGGATTTTGAAACTTTGCAGGCTTGTCTGTCATACAAAACATTCTGAATCCACAGACTCTAAATCCTGGAATCGGCTCTACGTTGAAGTGCATATGTACGCGATACTTCATTTCTGATTCTTAACTGAAAACACCAAATTTTCTTGTAAACTCGTGTCTTATCATCTTTAAAAAGTAACATGATTTTGGAGACCTTGCAGGCTTGTCCTTCATACAAGACATTCTGAATCCACTAACTCTAGATCCTGGATTCGCCTCTGCCTTGAAGTACATATGTACGTGATGTTTCATTTCTGATTCCTAACTGAAAACATAAAAAAGATTGTGTTATTAATACCGACTCACTTACTGTCATGCTTGATGACCTCTTATTTGAAGAAGTTTCAAATCTTACTCTTCAATATCTAGCAGAATCTCAGGATGTACAGCGGCGGTATTAACATTGAGGACTCTCTGTAGCTTTCTGTGATCGAATATTTCAACTTCTACTGAAAACATCGAGCTTACAGGCTTGTGATCAGATAGTCTTAATTCGGCTCGCTTGTAAAAGAGCTGCTTTATACCTTTCCCTAACCACAATATACGATCACACCTGCAAGATATTAAGAAACACTCATTTCAACGTCCATTGTCAGAACGAATTTAACTTCTATGCACTATCAGTATAAAGAATAACTACATGTGATCGACCATAACAAGTGAGATTAGTAACCTGAAAAATAAAGCACTCGGTAACATGTTACAACAAGTTAAAATACACTGATTATAAAAATTCTTTTACAGTGTTAATGTATGTAAGTTAAATCCTATCAAATTATATGCTTAAATATCGTGATCGTTGACAATGTCTTGTTGACTCCAAGATTTTGCAATTTGTCCATTTTAAGAAAATTTCACATACCAAGCCGGCGATCTCTTCTTCTCCCCTTCTCTTGGAGTCTCCCCGACATATCTATCTGTGTTGATTTCATACTTGTATGTTGGTGCAAAGTTGATCTCCCCTTCCTTCCAATCGGCAAAGACATGGCCACTTCGGAGTTCTTTGATTAGCTGCCAATGTGATGAAATACTATTATACATTGAAATCTCAAAGAAGTTTTATACATCTAGTGCAATTTAACCAGTTATTACTTTGTATTCTAAGTTACCATATCATGCTTGATACATAGAGTTATCTATTGTTGTAGGTAAACTTAATCAGTAAGCGCACACATAATAACTTAGTGATGAGTCTTACCTCGTCGTTGTTGAGAAGTTCATCCCATTGACTTTTGGAAACAAGCTTCCGCACCTCAGCATCCAACATATTGATTCGATAATTCAAATCTCCAAACCAGAATATCTGACTGTTTAAATCAAAAGAAGGTTTATATATTATATATATAAATACTTCATATCTCATTTGAAATTAGAAAATACAACTATTTTTAATAACTTCAATAACAATAGTTCCCATAGATTCGACATATGCTATTTCTGTTTTCCCATTTTCACAAACTCTTGCATCCAAGTTGCTCTATATATTCGATTTTGCTAATTTATAATGTCAAAGTATCAGATCATACTATATACTTGAGAAAATCACCTGTTCCACGAGAATTAATAATGTCAAAGTATTCAGATCTAGTACTTACTCATGAGATGGAATTGTTTGTGGATGATCTGCATCGGTGTCGAATACAGGTGAGAAATGTGTGCGCCTCATAATTTCGCACACATCAGCATTACGCCTTTGATCCGCTCCATCCTTTTGACCAGAAGTTAAATGTGAACAAACAAAGCATAGCCTTGACTGGAAAAGAGACATGCTCACAGAAACAGATCCCTATATAGCAACATCAATTAGTCAGCTTTAGGTTTCATGTAAAGCAATAGGTTCAAGAAAATGCAAGACACCTGGACTCGAACCTGCAACCTAAAACAATTTATGAACCACCGACACTAAAAGCTTCCGTTATGTTAAGTGGATTCAACAATTTATTTATAAAAAGAGGGCAACCCGGTGCACGAAGCATCCCTGTTCACGCAGGGTCTTGGGAAGGGCCGCGCCCAAGGGAGTGTGACATAAGCAGCCTACCCTAACGCAAGCATCAGTGGTTGAATATACCACGACTGACCTATAGGTCACACAAAGATAACCTTACCATTGTTGTAAGGCTCCCCTTCATTCAACCGCCGTTTATACACTCTATTTACACCGTATAAGTTTCTCGAAGGGGATTCAATTGAATCCTTCACTACATATAAGAGTTGACAATAAAGGGGAATAAAGCCTTCTAAAGTTCAAATGTGCTTTTTTAACTCCAATATTTCACTTTCTACAACTAATGAATGCTGATATTTTGATTCAATGAAATTCTTGAAAGAAGAAGCAATACCTTGTTTCCCATGTATCCCATGAGACCGATTCCGACGGGGGAGACTTGCAAGTTGTTTATGTGCCTTCTCAACCTCCTACGGACCCAAATCGATACATATATCCCGACCATCTGCTTGCTGACAATACGAATATACCTCGGATGTGAATTCACAGCATGTTTTAGAATCGAAGTTTCATCTTCGAACTCTGTGAATTCCTCGAAGAAGTCATTTTCCTCGTCAGAAAATCTATCCAAGCCATCAGAAAGTGCATCAAAAAGTATTTCAGGCTCCTCTTGTTGATTATTCGTCCACAACGATTCTAAGTTTCCGTAGCTTTGGTGCCCTCTTTTTAACCTGCTACCATCTAATCCAACGTCACGATTGCTAAAAGCGAGAGCGCAGCTGCTCGATACTCTCCTCAATTTAAAAGTTGATGAAAGGACCTGAGGCGTTGCATCGAGTGAACGTTCAGGCCAATCCAATCGACTATCACAATCGATGCCATATATTCTCTTTAACTGCAAATTCTTCCTCAGGTTGATCATATTATCATCAGTGAAGCACGTAGTGTCCATCGACGCCTCTGCCATTATGTCTAGTGCAGTAGTAGTAGTTACCACACCAGCAATTATATCAGCTGCAGGCGAAGTCCTTAACACTGGAGAAGGTGGAGCACTGTAACTCTTGAGCTTAACATCAGGTTCCACTGTTGTTCTGTTTAACGTTCTACGGATGATCGCCTCCCATTTTGGTATCGGCCTTCTATTTTCTGCTCCCAGTACATTTCCAGCATTTAGAGGAACTACCTCTTGGAAGCTATAAAGAGAACATACTAATTCACTATAAGTTTGAATTCAATAGTGTAAATTAACTCTCAACGAAGAAATGGTTGGGCCATCTGAAAGCTATTCTATGTGAAACTTAGATGAATAAACAAGTAAAAGCAGGAATGAACTTTTGCGTCTTTATTTAGCTGATTTAGCACCAAAAGATTCCTTGGCTAGACTATAAGGCAAGTATAATGAGGCAAAAAGGGGACGAGAAAAATCATCACGGAGAAACATAAGAAAATTGCAGGAGATCATAAGATGTTGCAAATCCGCGACTTGCTTTACGATGGATTTAGTGGTGGAGCCAGGATTCTTAACAAGGGAACATCGAGGATTAAAACTTGTGGTCTAAAGCGATTTTTGAGCCACCTTTGTCACTACATTAGAAGCTTCCTTTATGTCAAGGGGATTCAACAATTTATATATACACAAAAATACTTGTCTTTTCCATAATTACACGGTATAATTTTCCAAGTACTACTAGAAGAACAAGAATTAGCGACATACAAATTCTACCTCTAAACAACAAATAAACAGCTAATTCTATTCAGTGATGGATTATCATGAAATACCGTTAGCTACGAGCTATTTAGCGCCAGATTCATTATGAACTTCATGGTTAAATCCAGTTTTTGTTTGTAGTTATAAGGGAATTCAATTGAACCCCCTTCGGAGAATACAGTTCCGCTCATGGATGGATTTCATATAGGTAAGGCAAAGAGGAAGAGCGACACACGGATAGATTGAAAAGCACAAAATTGATAAAACACTTACCCAAGGATGTATATATCAGCTGGTTCATTCATACAAAGCCACTCATCAATCTCAAGATCCTCATCTGGAAGTCTTCCAGCAACATTCCAGGTTCCTATAGTAACTCTGAGGAGAATCAGGGCATACATAAATCTCCGAGGAACGAAAATCTTATAACCAGATACCAGTATCACAACAAAGCAAGGAGCAAATCGAAACGGACTGAATTTAAAGACAAACCTCACTTCTTTTGTATTTATGTACTGAGCTCTCAGAGTTTCTGATTTCCCTCTTCTGTGTCTAGATGAATACTTGGTTGAAGTCTTCCCTGAGTAATTTCAATTCAAATTCTCAACATAATTTACATTTTGCAAACAGAAATTAGAGCTTAGTTGTCAAAAATAGCTGCAAACACTGAAATAAAATAGAATAGTTGAAATATCTAAGGGACAATGGAACTATAATAAGTGTATGTCCACGGATAATGGCAACTGCACGCGCCTCGACTATTCTACTGGTTACCTGCTAACTCCCACTTGCTCAGGTACCAGGTAACCGTCCGCCATGGTTTTGGCAGATGGGAATAAATCACGTAGTATTTTTTTAGTGAAAATCGCATGGTAACTTCTCGTCATATGCAAAATTTAGTTATGATCATGAAATTCAGCAGAATCAAAGTCATGATTGTAGTAGAGTCTATATGTAAGGCTTCGACTATTCCACTGCTTACCTGTTACCTCCCACTTACATAGGTACCAGGTAACTGTCAACCAAGACTTAGACAGATGAGAATAAATCACCTAATATATTTTTTTAGTCAAAATTGCATCCTAACTTGTCATCATATGCAAAATTTAGTTATGATCATGAAATTCAGCAGAATCAAAGTCATGATTGTAGTAGAGTCTATATGTAAGGCTAGACTATTCCACTGCTTACCTGTTACCTCCCACTTACATAGGTACCAGGTAACTGTCAACCAAGGCTTAGACAGATGGGATAAATCACCTAATGTTTTTTTAGTCAAAATTGCATCCTATCTTGTCATCATATGCAAAATTTAGGCATGGTCATGAAATTCAGCACAATCAAAGTCATGATTGTAGAGTCTTTAAGTAAAGTGTGTGCTTTTAATAACCAACCCTCTCAACTACAAGCATAGAGCAAAATGAAAAGAGATGGTGATGTTATTGAAGGTAATGTCATCCATGTGGAAACAGAACCGATGTCAGGATTGGATGTCCCGGCTGGTGACATGCTTAAATAAATCCCAACTCTGACAGGATCATCCTTGAGTCCTTAAACTTAAAAGTTCTGTATTTATGTGAAAGGGTAAAAAATGTTAGGTTATCTCTTCCCGTCTGCCTAAGTCTAGGTGGTCAGAGTTATTCAGTACATATGTTGGTTGGAAGTAGCACCGGGTGGAATAGTCGAGATGCGCGTGAGATGGCTTGGACACCACGGTATAAAAAGAATAAGTGAAATATAATTTCAAGAAGTACCTGAGGTTTGAGGCTGGCAATCAGTAGGTTTCCCTGGTGTTCTGTGCCAATGATCTTCATGCACCCTTTCATTATTTAGAGAGCAAGCTGGAAATTTTCCAAAAGAACAAATAATCAACCACTTAAATTTATAAAAAAAAAAAAAGAACACAAGTAACAATATTTTAAGATTTGCAAAACAAAATCCTATACCATCATCCTCACTCTCTGCCTCAGTGTCAACTTCATCTTCACTAAAATCATAAAGCTTAGGCTGAATATTCAGCCATTTCTTCATCACAATTGAGGGCCAAAATGCCTACAACCAAAACAATTCCTCTTCAATCTCACCACTAAAGCAAAGAAAAACAAAAACAAAGAAACATACTATAGAATATAAAAAAATACCTCTGATCTTTTTCCTCTTCTGGTCTTCATTTGCATAAGAATAAAAAAATTGGAAACTTTTAGGACTTAATGAAGTTCAAGAAAAGAATAAATGCTAAATGATTTGTTCTCAAGAATGCCAAAAACAAAGAAAGTGTCACAAAAGACTTGGGACATTTTTTGCCAGTGTTCATGGAGTTTCATATGTATTTAAGGGCCCTCCCATAGACCATTTAACAAGCAAGTTGCAAGTTACAACCAATAAGAGTCGTGATGAAATGATAACTACTCTTTCATTTTTAATTAGATTTTTAATTAGAGGTTTCGTGTTCAAGCTCTGAATATAAAACTTCTCGACGCGAATCAAGATTTGGTCCGCCCCAATACAAGTACTGATCAACAAGCGGAAAACCAAAAAAACAAACAAGTTGTTGCTAATTACAAAGAAGATTCTTGCTAAGACCAAATGGAATAGGACAGAAAAAAGTTATGGCCAAGCTTAACAGACATCCATTTACTCAACTTGCATTTGTAAAAAAAGGAAAAAATTCTAATGGTCCCAAAAAAATGAACAAAAGTGGTATATTGCTGAAATTTCAAGTGTTTACAAAGAAAAAGCATATAAAAATAGAAGTCATTTTCAGTGTTAATAGCTTTTTAGTACTAAATTCAAATGATGGATCCATGCCTAGTGGGCTAACATAAGCCATTTACACCAATAGTTAGGAAAGATTTGTACTAATGTTTTTTTAAAACAAAATTATAAGAAAATCCACATGCAAAAGCTGCTTGTAGCATGATTTGAAACAAAAAGACAAGAAGTGACAAAGTCCAAGAATCACATATTAATGGAATATTCAGAAAGATTAGGATCTAGGATTTAAGGCCAAAATTCATTGTTAGGTGACCAAAATCTTGGCTGGCAATAATATATATATATATATATAACATGGTCTCTTACTACCGCACGCATCTCGATTATTTCATCAAATACCTACTATTTTATCTCTATGCAATCTCCTTTTTAAAGATATAATTCATAACATGGTGTCAGATAGTTAGTGGCTTGATTATTTCATCAAATACCTGCTATTTTATCTCTATGCAATCTCCTTTTTAAAGATATAATTCATAACATGGTGTCAGATAGTTAGTGGCGGAGCCAAAATATTTACTAAGGAGATTCAAATATAAAGAAGGAACACACAATAAGCTAAGAAGAATCAACATCTATTATATATACATAAAAACAATCGAGTGATTTTATACACTATAATTTTCCACCAAAGGAATTCAGATGAATCTTTTGAGGCCCCATAGTATGCCTTTGTCGACAGTTGCACGCATCTCAACTGTTTCACCAAGTAACCTTCTATTGTATTGGCACACATGAGGCAGAGCCAGAACTTTTTTTTTTAGGAATTCACAATATACGTCAGCAATAACATATCCAGTGAAATCTCATAACGTGGGCTCTAGAGAGGGTAGAGTGTACGCAGACCTTACCTCTACCTCTGCTTACCTCTACCTTAAAGGTTGTTTCCGAGAGACCTCGGCTACTTTGCTACTCCTAGCTCCGCTTCTTAACATACCTATTGTAGTTAACGAAGGTTTAAGCAGATGGGATAAAATTGTTTAGGATTATCCTTGAATCAATTAGATGAGTTAATGCTCTGATTAAGAATAAGCTAAACGCGGACTAAAACTTGCAACTTGTAAGAAAAGCCACCGACTAATTGACAGAATTTAAGATAATCAAGTTAATCATGATCTTCAAGACCCCACAACTAAGAAATATGTAATGACCTTATTGAGACAAAAATGCTAAACGACTAAAATAATAAAGAAATAGTAAGTCAAATTGGTGATTAACAATTTGAATAGTAATAATAAATTTTATAGGATTGAAACCGCTGTAGACTTATAGGTTGGACGTTACACAAAAATAAGCATACGTGCATAAATGATAGTCACACAAAAATGTATAAAAAAAGTGGAAGTGGGATTAAGCATCACAAATAACTGATTATATTGTGGCTGAGGGTTACGATGAAATGAATCGGATTTTTTCCTAATCAGTGGAGTCGACTTCAAGCTTTAAGAATCGAAAAAGTCTTGCTAGGGAAGGTATTAGCGAATTTGGATTAGTCAAGACTTCAAATAATAGAAAATAAAGATTTTATGGGTACGTTATTGGAACACCAATAGTAAACCTGTACTCACTTTGTAAAAAATTGACTCAGTGTATTCACTTTGAAACAATTTCAGATAAAATATCTTAAGTTATATATGAATAAATATCTTAAGTTATATATGAATAAAGTTCAGGTATTTCTGTGTAGTTCAAGCAAAACTGACAGAATTTCAATCATATGTACAGAGGCAAAATTAATTATTTTCAGTCATATATGGCAAAAGTTTAGGTAAAAAATGATTGAACTTCGGACAGAAAAATCGATCTTCCCTCTCATCTCAGGGTGAGGCAAGGAATTGTTTCAAATGTTCGTTGTTCAATATCTCGGTTGCTCTTCTCGAGCTTCTATTTCTTCCTTTAAAGGAGATTCGAGAAAAGATGGAATAGGAAGACGTGTTTCCAGAATGAACAAGTTACTAATTTTAGGCAAAAAAAAACTGGATTTAATCGTACATAACTGAATTTTAGATAAATATGACTAAACTTTAATTATATATGACTAAACTTCAAACAAAAATAACTAAACTTCAACTATATGTACGATAACATGAGTTCAGTCATATACAACTTCAAAAAAAACTTCAAGAAATTTCTCTGAACATTTACCGATTTTTATATTGTACATTGCTGACCCTTGAGAATTTCTTGGTTATAAAAAAAAAACAAAAGAAGTTAAGTTGAATAAAAAGTGGATTTGAAAATTGAAGCTGGGAATGAAGGAAATGCAGGTGAGGGTAGTGGGACCAAATGCAGAGCACTAAATGTGGAGGTAAATGAATGAAGATTTCCTCTTAAAAGAAATAGTTACATTAAGGTTGATTTGGAAGGTTGACATTTGGTTACAAACCAGATAGTGGCTATAAAGGTAGGGTACTTATCGTAGTATTTGACTAGACACAGATATCAACTTAATAAAGTTTAAGTTCTATACAATATTATATATATACACTTTCAGGTAAAATTGACCTAAATCAAACAAGTATTGTTTAAGTTCGAAAGAGTAATAATTTCATATAAAAAAAAAAAAAATTTAGCATCCAATCAAATAATTTCACAAAATTAAACCAGACAAAGTTTTTTTTTCTTGAAGTAGCATTATGGGACAAGAACTGTCACGACCCCTTTTAGGAATTATGGTGGCACCTACACTTTTCCCACTGGTAGACGAACCACTCTCAGATCATTCACATGATATAAGAAAGAAATGTGGAAAGATAACAAAATACTTAAATAAATTGCCGATCATAATATAAAATGCGGAAACATAAGTCTGAGAATCATTATACAACCCCAAAGATCTAGTCAATAACACAAGAGCACTAAATCGGATACAAGTCTGAATAAAAAGGGCAACATAGCCAAATACTACACATCATAGTCTAAGTGTCTGAATATTTCTCTCGAATCAATAAAAGACAAAGAAGAGATATGAGCATCCAAGGCATGCCTGAAGGTAGCATCCTCACACTGAATACTGATAATCGGCCCTCTCGAACTCAAACTCGAGGTCGCGAACAAGTAGAAGGATCTGTATCTGCATCCAAAAAGAATACAACAAGTGTAGTGTGAGTACACAACGTACCCCCGTAGGCATCGTAGACCGACAACGGCGGAAGATACGCAAAAAGAGATAAATATCAAGTTGACACCAAACACTCATATACTAAACAATTCAATAGCCTAAAAGTCATGTTATCCACATAATAGTTCACAGAGTCAACAAATCACCTTGTTCATATAAGATTTCATAATTACGTAAGTTAGTCAGTTCCATGAGAATTAAATGATAGTATTTCAAGTATCAAGTGAGCAATTAACAATCTTTCTTTATTCATGAATTTAACCAAGTCATCAATACCCAGTCCAACACTAAGTCCATCAACATATAATCAATGAAGTGATGTATGTATGATATGAATGCAATGCATATGCAAGGTACCTTTATAATTCAGTATACATGCCTTCAAATTCTATGAACTGCACATCCACGGGGACCCGTGAAGTCCATATACTCCTCCGAAATTTCTCAATGGGGCCCAACTCTTGGCTGTAATAACTGTTATAGGCATGCAACATGTTCCCCCGCGTATCATCATCATCTCCATGTTGTCAATAATCTCATAAGTATTCTTACCTTTCCGATCTCTTGGACCCACAACATTTTCATACCACTCTCATATCAATATCATCAGAACCATGAGTATATGAATGCAAATGATAATACAAGGCAAGAAATCATGATATAGTGAGATACAACTAAGTATAAGAGATGAATATCACATGCTTTCAGAGTTTAACAACTCTAAAACACCTCGTGGTAATCGTAGTCTAACACGCATAGACTATTCGTTAATATAAAACTAGTACACAACACAAGGACTTAGTCTTTCAATCATACCAAGTCACCCAAAACCAACCCCCAGGCCCACGGTATCAAAATCCAACTTTATTACCCAAAAAGCATAAATACATACTAGACAATCATTTTCTTAAGTTAATTAGAAACCTAAGCTCAATTGGACCCTCAATTGCATGATTTAAGAAAAGCCCCAACTTTACAAACCCTAGAATCCCCTCAAATTGAAAAGGGTTTTCATATTCAAATTAAATGCTAACACATGTTCATCTAACATAATTCAACACTTATTCACAATTTCAAAGTAAACTAGTTCATATCACACCCTTAAATCAAAACTTTAAGTCTCTTATTCTACCATGGGAGCTTAAGAACCTATCTTCTCCAAATAAAGTCTAAACTAGTAATTAAAGACAACAATAATCATAAGGGGTGAGATTATACCTTAAAAGATGCTCCCCAAATGAATTCCTCAAGAAATCTCCCCCAAGTAGGATATAAGTTCGAGATAAGCTATTTTGGGAAATGAATAGATTTTAGGGCATTTAAGAATCTGCCCAACACAACGATTCCACACCGATGGAAATGATCCCGCAGGGGTGGCCACGCCACAACGAAAAAAGTCTGCTGAGGCGGAACCATGAAAATCCTGCATAACTGCTGGTGCGAGAAAACCACCACAGAGGCGACCTCTATGAGGAAATCTCCGCAATGGCGGAACCTCGAAACATCACAAGGCTCACATCTGTGAGCCACACAGTCCAATGGTGCGGACACCAGCAGTGGAAAACTAAGGAAATCCTCCTTCAACCACCCGAAACACTCCCGAGACCTCCCGGACACAAATCAGACATGCTACCCCCGAGATAAACGGTGCTTAAACTCTCTTGTGCCCTCAGATTCCTCATTTAACCGAGCTAAGACATATTTTTCTAAAGAATCGCCTAAAATAACCAAATTTTACAATTAAGGCCACATATCCTCGACTAAGTCATAAATGACCCTCCGAAACTATCGCAAGCGATAAAATCCGGAAGCTAACCCATATCATCGAAAGTCAACTTTGAGGCATGCTAATCAACTCTAAGATTCTTATTTTGAGGTTTTCTTCATAAACTCACATAATTGAACCCTGGGGTTCGTGCCACCCATTTCCGCGCATCACAAACCACACACAGAGTCTACGAGAAGGCTAAAATAGTCAAATAAGGATCTTTAGCTAAAAACGACCGGACGGGTCGTTACAAGAACAAGATAACAGAAATTATACTCTTTTCGTCTCAAATTATTTATCATTTTTTTGTTTACACGCCCCTAAGAAATATTAATTAGAAGGGGTATTTCACTACTTTACCTTTGTTTATGTCTAAGTTATAATATTTCTCTATTAAATGTTTACTATATTTATGTGTCATATTCATTAATAACAAAATTATACTAAAGGTAAAATGAAGAAATAATAATTAATTGTGTGTTGTACTTCTAACACGATAAATAATTTGAATAACTATTTTTAGTAAATACGATACATAGTTTGAGACGGAGGGAGTAGAATCTCATTTCTTTATTTATTAATTGCAGAATTTTCGCATTTAATAGTACTGCATGCATTAAATTCTGTATTTTTGACACGAGTTTTTGACGAATTATGTGTTTGACTAGAATTCTGACAACTGTCATCCGCCTTCCGTTATTGACTTTCTGATTGCTATCCAAATAGAGAGGTCTAAATCTTGAAAATTTGTTTGTGTCTAATATGATGAAAGTTAAAATCTTTTTAGAAAAGTATTTATATTTTTAAAAAATTTGGTTGATGAGTAAATATTGACCATAAGTTTAATCTCAATTCCATATACATTTATTATAGTAGGAATTGGATTCAAGCTTTTCCCGGTCCCTTCACATTAATGGACTCATGATGTATAGTGTGGTCTTTGAAAAATTCCTCTCTATCTATCTATCTAGATGTTTGAATTTTTTAAAATTGTTGGACACGTAGAAGGGAAATGCAATCTTCACATGAACGTACAAGATAAAAAAATTACTTATTCAAACAATAATTTAGGAGCAACCGAGTTAGGAACGGCAAATTTCTTTAGGATAAACAAATTCATTTTGTAAGTTTGTTATCACGGGTTGTTTCTACAAAGGAGCTGACTAATGACATATACAATATTTGAATTCTCGAGGTAAATGATACATAGTTGATTCTCATCCTTCAGAAATTATGAATGTAATAAGCGTATCTGTTGACGAAAGGATCACCCCAAGATGATCATCTCATAACGCTATTGAGAAATAATTAAATCAGATGGTTCTATTTCTCAATCTTCTTACTTGCTCCCACAAAATTAAGGTTGAAAAAATCAGTCATTCACAACTACAGGTGAAGAGTTTTTCAAAAATTTAAGGATTGGTAATCTTTTTTAAAATTGAATGCATTTGGTTTTATACATACGCGAGGAATGTAATAAAAAGGAAAAAAAAAGTTATATTTTCCTTTATAACTTAGGATCTATGTAAGATGAAAGTTTCATGCATGATTTTGAATGAGAGAAAGAAGTGAGGAATCCTCTTTTTGACTCACTCGTTCATTTCAGTTGTTGTTTTTCTTTTTGTTACTTTGAAATAGCCGCTTCAGCTACTCAAAAAAATTATATTTCTTTATATTTCCTATCAAATGAACGACATATTCTTCTAAAAATCCTATCTTGACTATTGGGAGATCTCATTGCTATTACTCAAACAAGCATAAAATGTGTGTTGCATATTTATTCAAGGTCAAATAGAATATGTAATTATTGAAATATAATTATTGGCGACTCAAATAATAAATATACAAACATGATAACTTATTTTATTTTAGTTATATCTCCGTGAATCTAAAAACTTTTTCTTTCATTCTATTATTTGGTCAATATATATGTAGTGAATCTGATACTTAACATTTAAAATTACCCAGGATAATACACAAGATTCTTTTCGACTCTTTTTAACCCTCTGTCTTATCATGTTATACCTAGGAGGAGGTCTTCACTACCAGATTTTTCGAAAAGTTCTATTTATTCTTATGTAGCTGGCAGACACGCCTATACCAATAGTATCTAAAAATCCTCACGTGCGAAATATAGAAGATTTCGACCCTTTAAGATCAAACAATTTCATTGGATTGATTATGCTTGTATGTGTGATAGCATCTATAATACCAGGAACAATATTAATGTATCAAATTAATGCAATTGCTCAAGATAGCATCCTTTACCTTCTATGATCTAGCTATTTCTTAATTCAAGATCCCTCTTACTAACTGTAATTAAAGAATTAGTAGATGTGTTCCATTCGCGAAAAGCAGTTATAACTAGAGCAAGAAGATTTAAAAAACAATTAAAACTTTAGGACTTTGTCCTGAAGTTCAAATTGCGTTCACAATACTAGACTGAAATTCGAATTGCAGAACGTACATTTTTTTTAAGTTTGAATAAAAAAAGATTTATATCGCTCTTTTTAAATTGTGACAATATTTAAATATTTTACAAACGCTAATTATATTTTAAATAGCAGCCGTAAAATGGCTGGTGGTGCACGTCAAGATTATAGACTCAACAATGGCACAGCTGTTCTCACATTAGATGATTTAATTCAAATCTTTTGCTCTAATTTTCTTTTGATTTCGTGTATATAGAGAACATGTTGTCAATTTCAGAAGCTTTTATCTAATTGCAAAGCTGGTCATGTAAGCTGTTACATGGTCGAAAAAGAAAAAAGAGAAAAAGGGAAACCAAAACCATTTTGTCTTCTTTTTTAGTTTTTCCTTCATTTAGAGAGAAATATATTTTCCTGAATTTCTTCTAACATAATTCTCGTTTTTCCTTTTGTAATTATAAAGAACACCTTATATTAACTAATAATTTATTTTATATTTCAACTATTACACATTGTATGATAGTCCGTAAACATTAGTCTAGTTATAAGTATAATAATTAGATATTGAACCGTACATTTTATGTGTTTGATGAGTCTGGTGAAACAGTAAGTAAAGACGTAACCAAATGAGATCTGTAATGTGTTGTTAGAGTTTCAAATTTTAATGGTTACAACTAAATCCCTCTCTATATCTTATATAAGGTACACTTTTTATCGTCTTCACACAATCCTACTTAGCTATTGATTTGAAACTGACATATAAGTGTGAGGTAGTACTATTTACGACGATGTCATCTTGAAAAAAAGTTATAGGGAAGAAATCAAAGTCTTATTTTAATTTCATATGACTAACAGGTACGTCAATCCACTTACAAATCTTGTGTCTTATTATCATGTTGGACTCTGGAGTTTATTATATTAAATATGTAACACCTTTCTCCAATGACATTAACAAATAATCGAAAAGGACTGTAATTAAATTAGATGTAGAGTAGCAATCAAACCAGCTTAGCACAATATCTTTAGTAAACCCAATTGCATGAAGGTTGATTAATACATAACCCAAAAGTGATAGATCAAAGAAGGAACAAGAAGCCGCCCCATTAGCTTTGATCATAGAAGGAATATTATTTGTATCTTTGTTAAACTATTATACTCCATTTTGGTCGTTTTCAAAGGAAATTTCCATTCACTATTGATTTGTTTTCTTGTTGATATGTTTGTATTTACCTTTTCGGGATAATTGCATTGATCCCTTAATTATTGATAAATTCTAATTTTTTGTCTTTGTGATATTTGATTAAGCATATTTAACCTTCAATTAACTTAAATATGTGTTTTTGGTTCCTCAATGTAGTGAAATATGATATTTAGACTAATTTTAGAATTATATTATCGAAAGACCCGCTAGACTACGATATAGAGTGGGATCGAAATCGGCGCACCGTCATTGGCACTAAGCTTGGATTTGGAGTCCACCGGAGTTGGCATAATTTTACAATTTGCCATCTTGGCCCCGTACACTATCTCTTCTCATACTTACGCCGACATAGGAACATAGTGGTGCAGATCCGGTTACCGATATATCCAAAAAATAACTTAGCTTGCCCAAGTCGGTCATAGCAAATTCGCTTTTTAGTAGTGCAATGATTTCATTCTTCAAACCGTCGACGATGAGGCAAGAAGAACAATGTCATCGACATATAATAGCAAATATGCGGTCTTTGCTACCTAAGGTGAAAAGTGAAGAGAGAGTTATCACACCTGCTACATACAAAACCAATCTGCAAAAGATACATGGCAAAACGATCATACCAAGCGCGGGGTGCCTGTTTCAATCTATACAATGACTTCCCGAGACGACACACAAAAGCGAGTCTGCCGGATGAACAAATCCGGGAGGTGATGCATGTACACGCCTCTCTTTCAAATCCCCATGAAGGAATGCATTCTTGACATCAAGCGATGAATCGGCCAATGCATGCCCATAGCAATACCGAGAACAAGTCCGAATAGTGGCCGGTTTAACAACCGGATCGAATGTCTCACCACAATCAATACCCTCCTCGCCGATTAGTGCCATTGGCGACTAGTCTTGCCTTATACCTCTCTAAGTCACCACTTGTCTCGAACTTGTGCCGAAATAGCCACATACATCGGATAACATTCACACCTTCGGGTCTAGGTACCAAATCCCAAGTGTTCTCGCTTGGTTAAAGCGTTAAATTCCTCGCACATGGCCGCATTCCAATTTGGGTTCAGTTTTGCTAGTTTTGGATTTTTTGGAATGAGTGATAAGGTTTGTGTGGAGAGATTGAAGTGAACCTTGGGTTTGAAGATCCCGTGTTGTGCACGAATCTCCATACGATGAGACGGCAGTGGCGGTGGGTCAGGGCTGGGAGGTTGTTGGTCCACGGTTACGGACCGGTGGGCGCGGTCACCGGACCGGTTTCGGTGACTCGACCGGGGGCCGTAGGGGTGAGCAGGAGCTGTTGGGGTGGTGCTGGGACGGTGGCGAGACCGTCGGAACAGTGGGCTGCTGTTGGTATAGATTTTGGATGATCGGGGACAGACTTGGTTCATCGAGAAAGATGTAATCGGTGGTCTGAAATTTCCGGAGATTTGAAAAAGGAAAGGTTGTCTCGTCAAAGGTGACGTGACGGGAGACGATGATTTTGCAAGTAGCAACGTCATAGCACAAGTAGCCCCGATGATTAGGAGATAGACCAAGGAAGACACATGGCAGAGTGCGAGGTGCAAGTTTGTGAGGTGCAGTGGAGGCCATGTTGGGGTAGCATAAGCATCCAAAAATACGTAGGTGATCATATGATGGTAGCCTACGATATAAGATTTCGGTAGGGGTCTTATTTTGGAGTGTGCTAGTTGGTAAAATATTAAGAAGGGATTCTACCATTTTGACAGCATAGACCCAAAAAGGCGGTGGTAGGCAGGCATGAAACAGAAGTGTGCGGACCATGTTATTGATGGTACGTATAATTCTTTCAGCCTTTCCGTTTTGGGAAGAAGTATAGGGACAAGAAAAACGGAAAACCATGCCTTGTTTAGAACAGAAATTGTGAAATGCCGAGTTATTAAATTCACGTCCATTATCACATTGGAATGATTTGATAGATTTTTCAAATTGTGTTTTAATGAATTTGTGAAACTCGAGGAATTTTGTAAAAACTTCGATTTGAATTTCGGTGGGTAAATCCGGACAAAATGTGAAAAATCATCCAAGAATACTAGATAGAATTTATGACCCAAAGAGCTAACAATCGGAGATGTCCACAAATCGAAGATGAACAATATCAAAGGAAGAAAAAGTAACACCGTTTGATGACATAAATGGAAGACGAGTATGTTTGCCTAGTAGACAAGAAAAACAAGTGTTGGGCAATTTTTCCATTATTACATTGAATACGCTTAGAAGTCCTAAGAAAAGTAAAAACTGGGTCTCCGGGTGTCCGAGTCACGTTGTGCCAAGTGGAGGGAGAGATTGCCGCAAGGGATAGAGGTGCTTGCGGTCCGACAATGAAGATTGAGTGAATGGGTAGAGGTCTCCCACACTATTGTGGCGTGTAAGAATTTTCCCCGTATTGAGTTCTTTCACGAAAAACCAAAAGGGTCAAATTCGACAGACACGACGTAATTATTGCTAGTGAATTTTCTAACGAGATTAAGTTTTTAATGATGTTAGGTGTGTATAGGACGTGGTTTAGGGAGAAAGGCGGGTGTGAATGTTTGGTGTTTGTGTTACCGTAACCTTCAATTGGAATGCGATGACCATTGCCGACAGTAATAAATTGAGGACACTTTAACCGACGTAGTTGAGATAGGTTACCTGACGACGGGGTGAGGTGAGATGTGGCTCCGGTGTCCATGTACCAATTGTCGTCGGGCTGTTGAAGGTTCACGGTGGTGTAGGCACTGGCCCAAATCGGTCGGGGACGCCGGGCGGCCGGCCGCTGCTTCTTCTTGCTGCCGCCGTTATTCTGCTTCTTCTTTGTTGCTTTGCGATTCTTCTGCTCGTTGTTGTTATTCTTGCACTACTCGGCGGACCGCAACCAGGTGATGCTTCTACCGCTGCTTGGACATGCTTTGTGATGGCTGGTTGTTGCTTGGCCGCAGTGTTGCCATCCCGTCAACGGTCGACGCCTTTTGATTATGTTCCTCTTGTTTAGCACGTCTAGTTTCTTTCAACAATAGTTGTGAACGTGCCTTGTTGAAACTTGGGAGAGGGTCGGCTTGTTGAATCATTGTTGCGAGTGTGTCATATTCACCTTTTGGTAAACCCGCAACAAGTTGAAGCACCATCTTGGTTTCTGAAACAGAAGTCCCGACGTTGGATAGTTGATCGGTTATGAGTTTCGATTGCTTACAATATTCGGACATGTTGTTAAAATTCTCGAGGCGGGTATTATTGAATTGCTCTTCCAAATATACAGCCCGAGTATTTTTATTGTCCTGAAAGATTTCTTTTAGCCGGACCCAAAGTTCAAATGCTGTAGCACCTATTTTCATGATAGTGCACAACAGGTCTTTGGAGATGGTGCCATAGATCCATTGTTTGACGATGGCGTCAAGACGACGCCAGATTGAGTCTGTAACATCGGTGGGACGAGGAACAGATTCGTCAATATGATCGAGCACGTTGTATGCACATGCATGAATGTAGAATAGTTCCATCCACATGGAATATTGACAGTCTTCTTGGTCAAGAATTATAGGGATAAAATTCTTGATGTTGTTAACGGCGAATGCCGGATGAAAAGAAGATACTGAACGTTGAGAGGGGTTGTCAAGTGTGCCAGTGGATGAACCGGAATTTGTGGGGGAAGACATGGTTGCCGCCTGCCGAGGGAAGGGAATTTTCTGGTTTGGCCGAGAAAGGGAGGAAAGATGGAATAATTTCCCTTGGGGATTCCTTTAAATATGGAGTAATAATACCAATGCATCATAACACATCGATAGTTGAAGTCTTTAGAACTTAATAATTCATTAAATTCATGGAGGTTCATAGTTAGATAGATCAGAAGTGCACATCTTAATTGATTGAAGGTTAAACGTGCTTAACCAGAAATCTCAAGGGCCAAATCCAAATTTGTCAATATTTGAGGGACTAAGTGCTAAATTCCTCTTCTTTTTTTTCATTGGTGGTGGTTGGGGGGGGGGGGGGGGTTAACAGAAATTATTTTAGGAAAAATTGCATAATACGCCATGATATGACTTAATAATACGTTGCTCACATCAAATATAAATTTTCACACTATACTATCCCATGTTTGGGTTGACAATCAATTGCAGAAATATATGTGTCACCTTGGGACACAAGCATACTCTTCGCGGCTAAAAGTAAATTAAAAACAACCTCTCAAAACCTTTTTTAGCTCCACTAAGAAAGTCTATAAAAGATATCACTTTATGAGAAAATGGATAATGTTACGTAGATACTATCCAGAAATAGAGTTAAAATTGAAGTAACTCCTCATAAATACATCAAAGGGCCTATAATTTATATATCAATTATACAAGTACGTAGAGTCTTTTTTGTGATTCCACATTGTCAATGATCACTTTAAGATATTTAAAATGTTTTCTTCTTCTGATGTCCGGTATCTACATTGGAGTCCATAATTTCATATAGATAAAGAAATGAATAGATATGGTTGGGGGGTTCGTGGTCTATGCATATCCGGACTCGCGCCGCGTAGGGCTCACTCGGGGGAAACGCTTCCTACCAATAATTTTTTCATACTCAAGACCTCTGGTTAAGGGATGAGCAGCCTCATCCGCTACATCACATCCTTTGATGATGATATTTAAAATGGTTATATTGCAAGCTTCATCGACTATGTACCCCAAGGGGATTGCTTATTTACTAAGGCACATTAATAATAACCTATAGATCACATATTCGATCTCATATAATATGAATCTGTGAATCTAATTGTTTTAATCGCGATCGTCACTCGATAGGGTTACCTTTGTAACATTTGCTCGTATGTTGAATAGATTACTTGACGAATTAATCGAGGTGAAACTATTCATGTTGTTAAAATAGGTCACTCTTAAAATTAGAATCTTATGATATTTTCCAGTAAAAACCAAATCTTTAGATATTCCATTTTAGTAAAGCAACTTGCACTTTTCCCTCTTGAAAATCTTATGTCTCTTTCCCAATTTGAAGATAGGATAGTATAAGTTGGATACATCACTATTTCCAAGAATCCAACATTTATTTGGTACACCTCCTTATCGTTATTGTTTATAAACCAAAATACAAGTGAGAAAATTATGTTTGGTGAGATAAGTACACTAATCTGAGTGGTGCATATATAAATAGATATGGTCTATAGTCTATATAAAGAGATAAAAGAGTATTTATCCTAGAGAAAAATAGATTAGGGTAAAGAACGATTAGTGATATTTGTTTGTTTCTTATTCCGTGTCTAGTACCCGCTTTCGAGCCCCGATTGATTTGTATTTGCGTCGCGTAAGATTCATATATTAAAGGGGGCGGTCTTTATTATCAGGCTTTTTTTTTTCCAAGCTCGAATTCAAAATATCTGATTTAAAATGGAGGAATCATAGCCATCCCGTCACAACCATTTGTGACAAAAACTATGATGTTTACCGAAGGGGAGAGTTGGTCGACATACACTATCTTTTAATATGTGTCACTCAATATCGTTTCGTTAAAAATATTCACTAAATATTAATATGAATAATATTTTTCAAAAAATAATAATATTTACATATATAATAAATCGCCACAACTTAAGATAATGTGAAATAAGTATCTATTTATGACAAAAAGTAAATTTTTAGAATCTCTACAATTTCATAGTAATATTTAAAGAACACATATAAGCAGAAGTAAATTCAGAATTTATTTCTACACTGGCCTCAAATTAATTAATAATATCATAATAATTAAGTTTACAATTAAATATTTATAAATATTTAATAGATTACTAAATATATATATATATAGATATATAGAATTTGATCAAAAGTTATTAGGTTCCCGAGAACACGTAACTAGAACTCTAAATTTGCCCGTGCATACAAGTTGAGATGGTATAATAGGCCGACGGCACTTGTCATGCGTAAGCCAATGCGTTAATTAAGAATATACACCAATGTGGAACTACAAGAAAATAAATATTGAATAGGACTGCACTTTAACCCTCTCGAATCTCCAATGGGAAGAGTTTGAGACGTCTCTACGTTCAATATTGGAATATTGAATATTAGTATTGATAGTAATAATGCCTACTAAAAGTAGTACTACATATTAAAATAACACCGTCCATAATTTTGAACGCCATAATTTTACTTCAATTAAGAATTTTCAATTATTAAGTCAATAAAACGTTGTGCTATTAGTTATGACTTAAATGGTGGTCCTTCATGTACGAATTGAATTTTTTAAATATGTATGAGAATGAGAGTCACAATCTAAAAGATTCTCAGACCCATACTCTGTATGAAATTAGAAGAAATCAGAAATCACTTAGACAGTTTATACCCTAAGTATATACGCCTTAATAACAGCAAAGAAGACCTTTCACAACTATCTGACCTTATTGATCAGATATCAGACTTAGAACATCAATTAGTAAAAAGCCTAAAAAGGAAAAGACTATTCAGAACCCATCATAGGTTCAGACCATATGAGACAAATACCTTTCGTTCACAAAATTAACTTTATAAATTGGAATATTAGAAGAGAACAAAAGCGAAAAGGTAGACTAAACATAGCAAAAAGAGAAGTAATAGGCTTATACAAAGAACTTTCCGCACAAGCTCTAAGCATAGAAGGACTTTTAGAATACTTTAACAAAAAAGTTAGACCAATCCTGGTAGAACTAGGACTTCATAGATTCGTAGCCAGCTTAGAAGAAAATATTTTCCTAGCAACTATCAATAATAGTTTATTAGAAGACATTAGGTGGCAGATTCAAGGAATCCAGAGCGACATAACGTACGCTGACGACTGGATAGCCTACCAAAAAAGTAAGCTTAGAAGACACCTAGAATATTTTCCGTTAGGTTAAAAATAGCGAATCTAAGACATTTAGAATATCTAGACTTAAGACTAGAACCAGAAAAGAAATTTAGAATACTACCAGACCATAGTATAATTAAGTGTAACTTCAGTACAGGAGAACACTTACTACATAGTGAAGACAAACAGTTAAATACAATATTGGACTGTATAATCAATCTAAGCGAAAAGCTTCAGACTGATAACAACCAGTATTTAAAAAATCAAAAAAGATTAGAAGACATACTAGATAAACAAGAAAGGATTTTTAGAAAATCAGAAGCAAACCTAGAATATATAAACAATCTAGTATCAGTTAGTGACTCTAAAAGATCAGCTACAAAAAGAGACTTAGAAAAGATTTTCAAAGAAAACTTGATAGACTTAGAACTAAAAGTAAATCAAGAACTTAAGAGGACAAAACAAGAACTAGTAGAACAGCTTTTAAAAATAGAAGAAGCAGTTAAGAACCTTAGACTGGACATAATTTCATGAATAAAATTGAAAGTACACAAGAGCAAGCAGCCAGGATAATAGAAAAGTCTATACCATTAACAGACGATTATAAAAATTATATACCGGTACAAAATCAGACCAGATTGTTATTCAGCAAGGTGTAATAATAACAACCCTACTAGTAGACCTACATAGAAAGGTAGATAACTTGGCAACTAGGATAAATAAACTAGACGAACACTGTTTCCAGATCACGTTAGAAAAAGATAAGATTTCTAAAGGTAAAGAAAAAGAAAGCCAGGCCATAGATAATCTCATAGATCAACTTAATAAAATAGAATTAACTCCTCAGAAAGAAAAAGCTAAAATAGTAAGAAAATCGCAAAAATGGACTTTCTTACAACTCGACAGAGATCAGAAGAAAGACCAAGACAAAGTTTCTCTGAAGACAGGATAGGAAATAGTTTTATATCTAGAATACTAAACAGAAGACCTGCAGAAGAGACAAATAGACAACTTAGTGAAGTAATAAACGTAGACAGAGATATTAGTATATTTCAGCAAAACCAGTTGAATTTACTAAACCCTAGAACGTTGTACAACGCGGGAAGATTTAATTCAACCGCACAACTCTACAGACATTATAGAGAAGAACAATTGTCAGTATTAGGAACTCAGACAGTTAATATAAACCTAATTAATGACGATTCCTTCAAACAAATAATAAGAAATACCAGAACTCTCATGCATATGGGATTAATGGTAGTAGGAATTAAAGGCTTAACTAGAAAAAACTTAGGAAGCAAGGTCCTCATAATTATTTATGACGACAGATGGACAGATATGAAGAAATCTATCATCGGAATGACGGAAATCGACATGACCGATAATGGTGGAATTTTCTATTTAAGCCCAGACTTTCTAATAAACCTAGCAGAATTCGGTAAGCATATTAAAATAGGAATTCAGACAAAAGGCTATGAAGAAATGCATAGCGGAAATAACTTATTACTATGTTTAGGTTTTTTAGGTAAGATGACAAAAAATAGTAATACAAAATTTAAAATCAAAATTAACGACGTAGTAGAACTAATGAGTAATAAAGGAATTAACTTAATTAAGCCAACAAAGATACAACCAGAAGAGTACGCAGGCTTAGAATGGAAATTAGACAATTTTAATATTAAGAGTAAAATATTACAGCCAGCCTCTCATCTAGAATATACAAATCATCGTGGAGAAACCTCCATAAGATTTACAGACTATAACTATGCTCCTCTAAAAGAACAAGAAGAGGAAAGTACTATAGACGAAGTAGAATTAAACTTAATGAATATAGAAGTCATCTCAGAAGGATATGAAGTAGACACAGTTATAGAAATCGCTAGAGACCTGCAAAGAAAAAACCCAAAAAAGTTATTTAGATGTAAAGGTTGTAAACAAGACAACATGAAGATAGATGAGACTATAGAACACTTTAAATATTGCACTAAAAGAACAGATAATGAAGGTTATAGAGAAGACCGAATAGCCAGAGAAAAAACAGAAATGTTAGAAGAAATCTGGAAAGAATCCCTAAATGAAATAGAAAACAGTTACGAAACAAGTTCAGACATTAGCTTTAAGGAATTAATGGAAAATAGTGCGTCCAGCTCAAGCCCTTTCCAGCGAACAACTGGAGAGAATATTACTGTAAACACTAGTACAGGTAATGTACCTAGGCGACGTGTTTATAGAACAGCTGAAGAACCTGTACAACAACAGGTAAAGACCGTCGGGTAAAAGATTGCCGCTGGAAGAAAACATAGTCCTTCAAGAAGGAGGAAATAGGGGTAAAATCCTGAATATAGCAGCACACGACCCCCAGAAATGGAATTCCGTAATAGACTTATGGAAAGGTATCGTAGTAGCAGACTATATACAAAATTACGTAGAAACAGACCCCGAGACAATGTATAAATACCTAGAAACATTCCTAGGAGAATCAACGAAAGCTTTGTGGGAAGCTTACAAAGTCAATTTCCCCGAAGAATTCATACACTTGGTGTCAATGGGATCAAATCCCTATAACTTCACAAATAAGATACATACTCTTATTACTGGAGAAGACCCAAACAGTGGATTGATAATCCTTCAAAAGAATGCTTTAATTAAACTAGAACAACTTAGCATAAGTAACTGGATATACATAAAGAAATTTTTAAATGATTTCTTTTACTACTGTACGATCAGCGGTAACTCGTTTGATCAAGACCTAGGCAAGAAGCTCTTCAACAAACTCCCAGGAGCTTTAGGTAGAGAGATAGAAGACCGTTGGGGAAAGCGAGAGGGAATACTACAAAACCCTCAAGCAAGATGGTCCATAGGACATAGAATCCAACATATAATGGAGATCTTACAAGAGAAGTGTACGAATCAGCAGATACAGAAACAGCTCAAACAGAATGAGTTGAGTTTTTGTAAAAGCGTAATATACACAACTCAGAGTTATGATAAAGAACCTCAGAAGAAAAAACCGTATAAAAAGAAGAAAAAATACGGATACCAGAACTACGATAGATACGATAAGAAGAAATACTATCTTAGACGATCTACCGCCAAGAAGCCTTACCTAGACAAAAGTAAGCACATTAGAAAATATAGAAACGACAGAACATATAAAAATAGATTAGAATGTTTCACATGCGGCAGTATAGAACATTTAGCCAATACTTGCCCCAAGAAACTAAACAATAATAGCAAGAATGCTCAGCTAATAGAAGATTTTCAGGAGACTTTAATTAGCGTAGATGAATATATGTCAGACACAGAAAGTATATACTCCATAGTAAGTATTCAAGACGGAGAAAATAACCAACTAGACTCTTCAGATTCTGAAGCAGATAACTTCATAAATGAAATAGGAATAGAACAGTTGCATCTAACTGAAGACCTAAATACTTTAGTAAATACCGCAATAGATTGCGAACACGTATTCGAAAAGAACAAAGGCATAGACAGCATTGCATGCTGCATTTGCAAATGGTTTCCTAGCAGAAGCAAAAGGGCCAGATGCACGAAATGCTATATAGAAGGATGTATAATGTGCATCCAAAAAGAACTAAATATTACGATAGGACGGAAAGAAGTACTAGAGAAAATAGTAGAACAAGAAATAATAGATCCAACTATTACAATAAGAATAATGACTCTAGAGACTAGACTAAATACTTTAGAAATGAGACTGTCTAAAATCGAAAAAGGTAAACAAATAAAAATAGAAGACTCTTCAGACGAAGAACAAGAAAAGGAAGCTGAAATTCCCTCAGAATTAATGAATAAATCAAGTTTCTTAAACTTCGAGCATAACTCTAAAATATGCAACGAAGATAAGAAATTCAGCTCCTTAAGACTTTTAACAAAGATTAAAATAAAAGACTATGAAATAACTACCCTAGCACTATTAGACACAGGATGTACTAGTAGTATCCTGAACAAGAAAATTGTTCCAGATAAATTAATTCAGACTTTAGACAAGCCATCCTCAGCCATGCAAATGGATGGAACCCATAATTTCTATAGGTACTATCTACCAGAAGCAAGTATAAGTTTTATTAATACTTGTGATAAGTTTTACAACCCTACTTATAAGATAAATAAGATCTTAGTTAGAGACTTAAACATAAATACAGATTTCGTATTAGGATTAGATTTTTTGTTAAAAAACAACGGCAGTTGCACTATAACCCGTGATGGAATAATATTCCAAAAGGATAGCACATACTCGCCCGTTCAGACTCAGAAGTTAGAAACAAAGATAATTCAGATAAACCAGATAAGTCAGCTAAATAAACAAGACAATTGCTGTAAAGATTGTAGCAACAATAATAAATATTGTTGTCCAAAAAACACCCATCTAGAAATACAGAATTTGGATGACTTACTAGAGACAGAAGATTATTATTTAGAAAAAGATTATAATCTAATAGAATTAGCTACAGACTTATATAACTTCCAGAAAGGATTAGACAAAATAGGAATTATAAAAAATAAAACAGACTTAGAGAATGTAGTAAAAATTCTAGACGAACTAGAAATCATAGGCGAAAAACCCTTAAGACACTGGAATAATAATAAAATCCTTTGTGAATTGGATATTATTAATCCGGAATACATTATTAGGACAGCCTCTATAGAATCTACCAATCAAGACTTAGAAGACTTTAAATCAACGATAAAGGAACTCTTAGACCTAGAAATCATAAGACGATCAACGTCAAAACACAGGTCAGCAGCTTTTATAGTTCGTAACCATTCAGAACAAATCCGTGGAAAGGCGAGAATGGTAATAAATTATAAGAGACTAAATGACAATACTCGTAGTAACGGGTATAAGCTACCTGATAAAACAGAACTAATAAATAGGATTCAAGGCAAGACTATTTTTAGTAAGTTTGATTGTAAGTCAGGCTATTGGCAGGTAAAATGCACCCCGCCAGTATTGAATGGACAGCATTCACTTGTCCCGAAGGACATTTTGAGTGGCTAGTAATGCCATTTGGCCTAAAGACAGCTCCACCAATATTCCAGAAGAAAATGGATGATATTTTTGGAGAATACAAAAACTTTACTATAGTATACATAGATGATATACTAGTATTTAGTAAAAATATGGCAGATCATTTAGGACACCTTCAGATCATATTTAAACTGTTTGTTAGCAATGGTTTAATAATTAGCAAGAAAAAGATGGTTCTGTGTAAACAGTACATAGACTTCCTAGGAGTAACCATTGGGGATGGAAAGATCAAACTCCAACCTCATATAGCTAAAAAGGCTTTAGACATGCCAGACAAGTTAGAAAACACTAAAGACCTCCAGAAATTTTTAGGCATATTAAACTACGCCAGAAATTTCATAAAAGACTTAGGTAAAATAGCGGGACCGTTATATTCAAAGACCGGTTCAAAAGGACAGAAAAATTTTAACATAGAAGACGTTAAAATAGTTAAACTACTTAAACAGAGAATAAAAAATATTCCAGACTTAAGTATGCCCTTAGAAAATGACTATCTAATCATAGAAACAGATGGCAGTTTCGAAGGATGGGGCGCAGTATTAAAGGCAAGAACTAATAAATACTGCAGCAAGACTACAGAACGAATTTGCGCTTATCAAAGTGGCAAATACAAAGAAAAAGGAAATATGAGTAGTATAGATGCAGAAATTTTAGCAGTAATATACGGGCTAAATTCTTTTAGACTTCATATTTTAAACAAACCAGAAACCTTAGTAAGAACAGACTGTGAAGCAATAGTAAAGTTTCACCAGAAAATCAACGATAAGAATAGCAGTAGAAGACGCTGGTTAAATTTTATAGATACTATTTCTATATATAACCTAGTGTTTGAACACATCAAAGGAAAAGACAATAATCTAGCAGACCAACTTAGTAGGCTCAAAATAGAAAGTACAAGTAAAGACAATCTGAAAATTATTCAACGCTAACAAAAAATTTCTGTATTCTTAGCAGCATGAGTACTTCTCAGAAAACAGACAAAGGGAAAGGCCCAGCCAAACCCTCAGAAAAAAATGTAGACAAAGGGAAAGGCCCACCAAACCCACGACAATGATACATACGGACAAAGCCTGTTGGGGAACTTGAAATTCAAGCCCATGGCACAATTTGAGACACCTGCTTTAGAAAGAATTTATTTTGGAAAAAATAATTTAGTTGCTTTTCCTCCCTCTAACATTACTTTTAAGATTTTGCCAGAATATGTGTTAGACAGACAACAGCGCTGCCTCATCGACAACTTGTGGATAGCGCACAGTAAGAAAGACAATAGCCATTTTGTGGCAACTCTAAATAGTACTTGTTTCTATTTACACGAGAAAAACTTAGATAAGAAATTTAAATTTTATGTGGTGGTCCATGGTAAGACTAATGGAATTTTCCAGACTTGGATTGAAGTAGTTGAATCCATAAAAGATTTTAAAACCCCGTTGTTCAAAGGTTTTAATGATTTTACGGAAGCTCTAGACTATGCTCGAGGAACGCTTGGGCCCAACTACTATATTTCTCCAGCTCTAAAATTCAGCCAGACTCATAAAGCACCCCAATACAATATCCAGAAAGACACCGATAAAATTATATTCTGTGATCATTGTAGCACCATGACAGAGGCGTTCAAAAGAATAAACCAGACTAAAGAGGAACTTTCTATACAAAATACTTATCTCCTCGAAAAAATCACAAAATTAGAAATGCTTCTGAGACAAACCCAAATCACACCACAAAGACAAACACAGACCCAGAGTTCTCCAACTCTCCCAAAAATGGATGAGACGGGTGTACATTCCCCACTGAATGTAACAAAACCTATTGTATCAGGTATAGATACAACTAGTCCGGTGCAAACGGTTGCCGGTAAAGACTCATCAAACCCGTTGACGGCTGTCATTTTGCCAAAAAATGAACACGAGGAAGCATCTTCCTCTAAGACTAGACGCAAGCTCCCCAGAACGCTCACTAGATCAACATCCCGAGCAAGGAGCAATCACACAAAAAAGCAGCAGAAGAATATAGAAAAAATTGTGAAAGAAACTCTTGAACAAATTTTTCTAACACCCCAGACAAAGGACTCTATGACTGAAACCCCAGAAAAAGATATACATGTTACTGCATTGGAACTAACGGAAGAATTCACAGTCCCAATAAGGTATAACAGACGTAATCGGTTTTCAGTCCCAGAAGATCATATCTCCGATGACTCCCATGTTTCGGATACAGACCCGGAAAATGTCCAAGACGCACAGGATCCTAATGATGCCTATGACTCAGGCATGAGTTTTGATTCCATCGCAAGACATAACTTGGACACCTAAAAGCTGCACAGACAAAAATAAAAATCATGGCCGACAAAGCCAAAAGCAGCAGCAGAAAAGCCGCCGCTAAAAGACAACAGATAAGACACCATTAGTATTACTTTGCGGAAAGCAGCCGAAAGTAGATACTACTTTACGGAAAGAAGATGCCAGCAGCACAAGACAACAAAATAAAAAGAAAACTTTTTAAAAAGCAAAAGCGACGATGGGGCCCACAGCGCACCCGGCAGACACTTTTGAAGATTCTTTTTCATTTTGAAATCCGAAGCTGAAGTCCGCAAGACAGTATAAATATCATACTCCGCACTCTCTTACAGACAGAAGAGGTTAGAAGCAGAGCGAGGCACCAAAAACTCTCTCCACTCCACTCTCCATATGTTTTACTTCGAATAAATCCCCCCTTTGTAAAAACTCCACTTGTAAGATAGCTTGGAACAGGATTCAGCTCCCCCAGTAGTGGTAGCAGTTTCCGGGAATCCCGAAAGGGAAACCTCCCTGGTCCTCTAGACATGTAAGATTACTTTTCAGTAGTTTATCTCCTCATATGTATGTTTTTTATTATCATCTTGCAGAAATGCAAGAACCTACTATGTATGTTTTTGTTATTATCTTGCAGAGATGCAAGAACCATGTTAATACTATGATATGATATTTTCATCATGAATCTTGAGTTACTGTTATAATCTCCGCCATGAATATCTGAAATTACTGTTTAAAGCTTTTAGCATAGCATGCCTAAATGGTCAGCTTCTTGATTTAGTATATGGTTATCTGACAAGCTCCGTTATGAACTCTATGGATTAACCTGTAAATTCCTACGTCAACGGTGGTTGATAGATTAGGCCTGTTGATGTCCGCTGAAGGACTGTTGTGGCCGCCTTTGGGTGTGGTTAAAGATGAGTTACATAGCAGGGGTAAAGCTTAGAAGAAGAGATGAACGATCAAGAGGAAGAAGCAAATAGGTATACTATACTAGAAGTCCAAATAGTAACTAAAATACAAACGGCAGGGATGATGAATAGTAACCTAGGACTAGTGACTGGACAGAGTCCAGAAGTTAAAAAAAAAAAAAAAAAATATTTTTAAACTAAAGGAGATAGACTTTGAATTAAAGTAGCTTATATGACCAGAATGAATCAGGAAGGGAGTACTGAGTAGGACTACACACCATATTTGAACCCCCGCTACTATTGAAACATCCTTTATCGAAAAAAGGCTAACCCCTTTATCTCCTTTAGTTTAAAAATATTTTTTTTTTTTTTTTTAACTTCTGGACTCATCCAATCACTAGTCCTAGGTTACTATTCATCATCCCTGCCGTTTGTATTTTAGTTACTATTTGGACTTCTAGTATAGTATACCTATTTGCTTCTTCCTCTTGATCGTTCATCTCTTCTTCTAAGCTTTACCCCTGCTATGTAACTCATCTTTAACCACACCCAAAGGCGACCACAACAAATCCTTCAATGACATCAACAGCCTAATCTATCAACCACCGTTGACGTAGGAATTTACAAAGTTAATCCATAGAGTTCATAACGAGCTTGTCGATAACCATATACTAAATCAAGAAGTCGACCATTTAGGCATGCTATGCTAAAAGCTTTAAACAAGAATTTCAGATATTCATGGCGGAGTTATAACAGTAACTCAAGATTCATGATGAAAATATCATATCATAGTATTAACATGGTTCTTGCATCTCTGCAAGATAATAACAAAAACATACATAGTAGGTTCTTGCATTTCTGCAAGATGATAATAAAAAACATACATATGAGGAGATAAACTACTGAAAAGTAATCTTACATGTCTAGAGGACCAGGGAGGTTTCCCTTTCGGGATTCCCGGAAACTGCTACCACTACTGGGGGAGCTGAATCCTGTTCCAAGCTATATATATATATATATATATATATATATATATATTGCACATTTGTATATTTTAAGCTAAGTTATTGTTGTGAGTTGTGACCAACCTATAATCGAAGACTACTTTTTATCTTCCAACATGATTTTAGTTTTCAAAGTTATTATGACATCAATATACACCGCGCTCTTCAATTTTTTTCTTATAAGAAAGATATAATTAAAGTTCTATTCATTGTAAAGTTAAAATAGTACTTAGATATTTTCTTATAAGATAGAAAGTTCTTTTCATTGTAAAGTCTAAATAGTACTTAGATATTTTTCTTATAAGAAAGATAAAAAGTTATTTTCATTGTAAAGCCCACTAGCACTTTTCGATACCAATAATGATGCAAAATTGACCGACATAATAATAAGAGTTAAATAACACGTTTGGTCTCTTGGTTATTGATAAATTTTAATTTTAATTCTTATAATATTTAGCTTAATGTATTTAACCTTTAATTAATTAAAATATATACTTTTAATATTTTTCTTGTGAATATTCACAAATTTTCAAAAATATTAACAGTTTCACTATTTAAATAGCCTTGTGTTATGTGAAGCTTGCACTTGAGATGAATATACTTTTAAAAGTAATTCAGATGTAACATATTTCCTACTTAAAAGGACCAAAACAACACACATTTTGATTGATGTGTTGAATCACTTATATATCAGAAGGTCCGGATGTAAGAATAACGTCTCTTAGACATTTAATGTGGCCCACATATTATGATAACAAATTATTTACCTTGTCTTCCAAGTAAAATTAATTATAACAGATAATAATTTTGGTTATGCATATCCGGAAGTTGAGGAAACGTTTTATTAGGAGTCCCTAGGGCAACCATATTTTATTGAGAAGTCTCTAGATTAAAGTTTTTGCCTAAGAGTCCCTAGACTATCTATAAATACGCTTGTGACTCCATCAGTCCAGTATTTTGAAATTGTGATAGGCGTAGTTTAGAAGACTCTAGGATATTTACTATTCTTTTAAGGTTAAAATTTCGGTGTTAAAGAAAGACAATTCCCAAGACACTTGAATAACTATGGCTGAAGGTATGTTTCTACGATGCGTTTGACTATGTATGCGCTTAAATTCTAATATGTGATATCAAAGCCTGCCTTTAGCTGTATTGTTTGATTTCTAGATATATTTGTAAATCGTAATAATTAGTTAATAATTGTTACGCTTTTAACTTAACTGTGTGATTAAGACTAGAAACCAGACGGTAGTGCTTTGCTTGATGGACGCCGTTGTTCCTCTTGTACACTTACTGTTTTTCGTGAATATTTGACAAGATCTGTGTGTTTAAGGTTTATGTCATGACTAAATGTAAGTCTTGTGTTTGATAACAATTGGCGAACTAGATTTGCCTTGGTATAATAGAACTAGTTGTCACTGAAATTATCTAAAATTGCTATCTGATTGTCTCGTCATAAAGCACTCAATTTAGGTTTATGTTCTAATAAACAAATGTCTTGTCTTCATATTAAGTTAAAGTAGCCTTTATGGTATTTGGTTTTTGAGTTAGATTCTGCTTTTGACTTTGTCAAGGATTTCCTATTGTCCAAAACAACTTTTGACTTGATTGTTCATTTCTAGTGACAAATTATGCATTGGTGCAAAATAAGGCATTTGTTTCATCTGCTAATATTACCATTACGCATGAATTTTATTTGCATCCTATACCTTGGTTTATGAAGAAAGTTCCTACCTCTGATTGTTTATTGACTTGGTAAAGTACGTTTAACCCGGGTCAAAACTTATTTGATTAACCTTGACCTATCACTTATGTAAGTCCTAAGCAATGTCTTGCGCGAAGCGATCCACTTAGAAAAAGCTCCTTCGTCTTAAGTAAAGTTCAGTTGACTTTTTCGATTCGAAAGTTGGTTATACAAAATATGTTTTATAACTTCACTACTGTTTAAGTTCTTATAATATTTTAATTATAAGAATTGACCTTGGCAGTAATAATATAGCATTATGATTATTATATTGTGTGCACCGATTTTGAAACCAATCAATGTTTTATTTAAGTTGATTATAAAGTTTAATTATTGTGAGATGTCGTTTTTTAGTTTTCTTTGTATCTTGTGCTTAGGACTAGCCACAACATCTTGAGTACTTGATATAAAACAAATTAAGTTATTTAATCGCATAAAGTTTAGTGATTAAAAAAATTATAACGACATCTATTTAGTCCAATTGTCTTATTAAAATGGTAACCCGACCCCACAGGGAGGTAACTATTTTGGTGAGATTAATTGGAACGAGATAATAGACCTTTTAGTTTGAAAATTATCCTATGCCCACATGTACGGATTATTTTCTAGTTTTATTTTGGTTTACTAGTCTACTAAAGTTAAGTAAATTATGTGCATGTGTTGCAACCTCTTCCCACATGAAGGTTTAGAATTTACTTAGAATCAGTATTTACGCTATTCACTTTGATGGTTTGTACTTCATAGCTTATGTGTGTATTCTTGTTTTGCAGTTTACACAGCTTTTCCTAATGCTATCTTTAACGAGAATGTTCGAATTCCGATGTTGTCTGGTGACAACTTTACTGAATGGAAGGAGAAAATCCTTCTCACTTTAGGGTGCTCGGATTTGGATCTGACAATTAGAGACTTATAAAAAAAATCACATGCGAGAAACCAGCATGCGTTGGCGAGGTGACTAGATCGACTAACAATGTCTCTAATTCGCAGCCACGACATGAATGAAATTTTTTTTGCTTAAAAAAACATAAGTCTGAGCTCTCCATAATTAAAACTTCTATTGTTTTATACGGATCCGAAGGTTTTACTCGCATTCATTTATTTCTAACTGTCTTTTCTTTTTTACACTTTGCGAGGAACATTCAAGCGATATGGGATAGCAAAGCGGGATTCTACAGAGACGAAAGAGAACAAGATTGCCGGACTCGCTTTAGCTATTTTCGTTCAAACTTCTTTTAATTCCGCCTTCTTTCTTTTGTATTGTAATTTAATTACTCTGCTTGTATGATTGTTTGAATATCTAGAAGCATTAAGCCTAGAACTGATAAACTAGAAAGGGTAGTTTAAAATTGGAAGCCTGACGCTAGTTTATTTATTTTAGGCTCGGTTAGTTTTAAAATCGAAAACCCGGTGCTAGTTCATTTTAGGCTCATGATGCATGTTTAAACTTTCAAAATAATTTGATCGCCTTTTACTCACATTATTAATCATATAATAAGGTTTTATTTTTTATCCGATTTGCAATACAAAATGACTTCCAAAAAATCACTTCCTTTTTCATTGCAAATAATTGCTTTTCTCATCATTATCAATTGCCAAAATAGGTGTTTTGTAAATAATGCAATACATATGCATGTTTTATTTAAAAATCACTTTCCATATATTTTTGTAAACAACTTTCATACAAATGCATACTTTCATCCAAAATTAACTTTACACGTATTTTTTTTAACAAGTCTTACAAATCTTTTATGTTGTCAAAATGCATCTTTTTATTAAATACTTGCAACATTTTTTTTACTTAACATTTTTTAAACATGCATTTTCTTAGCGTAATAATTAACTTGAGTTTGACCGGATAACCACAAGTTAGCGGATATTAAAGGATGTCTAACCCCTTCCCTTTAGGATAATAAAGAACCCTTACCTAGAATCTCATAGTTTCGTAGACCAATAATCGGAGTTCATTTTGCAGCAATTTTGTTAACATTTAGGTGCCCTAATTCACCTTAGAATAATTAGGTGGCGACTCCTCAACAACTTTATTAACTCAGGGAATCGACCCATTACGTCGCGAACCGTTGGTAAAAAATAGGCGCGTACAACCGAAAGTATTGTATATATTTATATACAATTGAATAAATTCATTCTTTTACAATTTTACAAAAGGAATTAAAATATTGAAGTCGCAGATGACTTCAGCCTGAAAAATATACCTAAATAGACATAGACAACATCTCATTATAATTTCTTCAATACATAACAAATCTAGAATCTAAGCAACAATTATAATGTTGGACAAAATGTTGTCGACACGCTCATGCAACACTTGCGATCCAATTTTCTGAGATGAATTCTCGAGAGCTCTCTTGATATTTTTGCAATCTGTTTCTGGATATCAATTCACTCTTGTAGCCTCTCTATTTATAGTAGAGAGTCTTTCTTGAAAAGCTCATCGATTGGTTGTGGAGGTTCAAGAAAATGTGGGCAGCTCATAGGGTTTGTTGGAGAAGATCATGGAGCAAAATCCTCTAACTTTTTGGACTTGTTCCCTAAGCATAGCAACGGCTTTGACTTGTTCTTCCCACATTTTCATCAGCTCTTATTTACCTTGCCAAGTCACTTTTCCATCATAGTAAAAATTCTACGAGAATTGCTTCAGTCCTTGAAGTAAGACAAAATTGTTTTACACAAAATGTTGGTCCGAATGTTGTGACATTTGTTCCAACATTTCTTAATTTCAACTTAGCACTAAAAATGATATGTTGGGCAAAATGTCACAACACCAAACCCAACATTAACAAAAATATAACATGATTTAGTAGTCAAGTTGTACAATTCATTTTCATTCTATAGGGAATTAATATAACGAAATTAAAAAGGAATTATGGTGAATAGAAAGCTTTATTGATCACCCAAATAAATAATTTACAATCTATTGTTCTATCTTTAGACTGAGGTCCCTAACTATGAATGAAAACAATAAGTAAATCAATACTAAACTAATGCTATATACAAAGGTATAAATTGTCTAACTTGTTGAGTTGTGGAGCCTAATTCACCGCCGATACTATGAAGACCCTACGCAGAGGAATTAGCCGATTGGAATTAGCTGATTGGAATCAGCCGATCGTGGGGGTTGGAATTAGTCAATGTAATGTTATTTAGTGGAGGGTATTTTGGGGATTTTAGGCTTATATTATGTTCGCCCTAGTTTTCTCTCTATTTATAAACTAGGGCACCGTTCTTCTTAGAAGAGTGTTGTCGAGTAGCCGACAAAGAGAGAAGAGAGAATTGTAAACTCAAAACTCCATTATAGTAAAATCTGCAGCGACAAAGTGGACTAGCTCTCGCATTGAGGGTGAACCACTATAAATCTATGTGTTATTTGTTCTTCATTTATTTTACTATTTTTTTATTAGATAGGATTTGGGACGTAAATCCTAACAATTGGTATCAGAGAGACATGTTGTGTTGCGATTCAGAAAACAATGGGAGGAAAAGATGGTTCGGCGCACGACATCGAGAAATTCGATGGTACATATTATGCATTTTGGGGAATGCAGATTGAAGACTATTTGTATGGCATAAAGCTTCATCAACCACTGAGCCCAAAGCCAGAGGAGATGAATGATGCATATTGGAATCTCTTTGATAGACAGGTTCTGAAAGTAATCCGATTGACACTGTCGAAGAACATTACTCACAATGTGGCAAAGGAAAAGACCACCGTTGGCATGATGAAGGTCCTGTCCGACATGTATGAGAAACCTTCGGCTAACAATAAAGTATTTGTCATAAAGAAACTCTTTCATTTAAAGATGGAAAAAGTGCTTCTGTTGCAATGCACGTGAATGAATTCAACACGATTATTAATCAATTGTCATCAGTTGCAATCGAGTTTGACGATGAAGTGCAAACCCTAATTTTACTGGCATCTCTACCGAACGGTTGGGAGACGATGAGAGAAGTGGTTAGTAATTTTGTCGGCAGTGGTAAACTGAAATTCAACGATGTTAGATATTGTATCCTTGTTGAAGAGGTTCGCATATAGATTTTGGAAAAACATCGATAAGTTCTGCTTTGAATGTTGAGAACATAGGCATAAATTATGATAGAAACTACAATTGAAATAAGGGCAAGTCGAAGTTATGGAATGACAGAGGTCAATCCAGATCCGGGCGAACACTTGAGTGTTGGAACTATGGGAAATCATGTCACATCAAGAAGAATTGCAAGGCACCAAAGAAGGAGGACAACAAGGGGAGTGGAATCAATGCTGCCACTGAAGACATTGGTGATACAATGTGTTATCCGTTGACAGCCCAATCGACTCTTGGGTGCTTGACTTAGGAGCGTCTTTCCACACCACCCCACATCGTGATATAATGACGAATTACGTTGCTGGAATCATGGCAAAGTTTATTTGGCAGATGGTGAGTCTTTAGACGTTGTTGGTACTTGAGACATTAAGTTGAAAATGTCAAATGGACACATGTGGAATATCATAAAGGTCAGACATGTGCCGAAGCTAATGTGTAATCTAATCTCAGTGGATCAGCTTGATAATGAGGGACATAATGTTAACTTTGGTAACGGGTCCTGGAAGGTGACGAAAGACGCTATGGTGGTTGGTCGAGGTAAGAAAAATGGAACTCTTTATATGACGATGAGTTATTGTGATATGGTCGATGTTGTTGACAACACAAAAAGACAGAGTTGTGGCACTGCAGGCTGGGGCATATGAGCGAGAAAGGGATGGAGCTTTTAGTGACTAACGACATGATTCCGGAGTTGAAGTTAGTGGATCATCATATGTGTGAAAGTTGCATTCTCGGAAAACATAAACGAGTAAGTTTTTCAAATGCAGGTAGGGAATTGAATGCCGAGAAGCTTGAATTGGTGCACACTAACGCGTAGGGACCTGCCATTATCCCCTCACTCGGAGGATCACATTACTACGTGACCTTCATTGATGATTCAACCAGAAAGCAATGGATCTATTATATGAAAAATAAATCCGAAGTGTTCACTGTCTTCAAAAAGTGGAAAGTCATGGTCGAGAATGAGACAAACCTCAAGTTCAGGAGCCTGAGGTCCGACTACGGTGGAGAATACATTGATGGTGACTTCAAACGATATTGTGTTGATAATGGGATCAAGATGGTGAAGTCTATTCCTAGAACGCCCAACAAAATGAAATAGCGGAAATGATGAATCGAACATTGAACGAGTGTGCACGAAGTATAAGAATACACGATGGACTGCCCAAGACATTCTGGGCAGATGTAATCAATACCGCAGCCTTCTTAATTAACAGAGGATTGTCTGGTCCTTTGGGTTTCAGAATTCCAGAAGAGGTTTGGAGTGAAAAAAAGGTAAATCTTTCTTTTCTGAAAGTGTTTGGTTACTTATCCTATGTTCATATTGATGCAACTGCTAGAAGTAAACCTGATCCAAAATCTAAGAAGTGTTATTTTATCGACTATGGTGACACCGAGTTTGGTTATCGATTCTGGGATGACCAAAATCGAAAGATCATCCAAAGCATAGACGTCATCTTCAATGAACATGTGTTGTACAAGGGCAAGTTGCGGGAGAGTTCAGAATGTAAGAAAAAGGAATCGGAAACAATTAATTTGAGAGACTTCTCGACAGCTGAGCTACAGCCAAGTACTACTGAGGTAGAGGAACAAGCTAGTGATGGCAAGGTTGATAAAAATGTTGATCGTAAAACAAATCAGCCGACATCGATCACAGAATTACGCAGATCATCCACAATCAGTAAGCCGGTTCACATGTTCTCTCTGTCCCTCAACTATATTCTGCTCACTAACAGAGGGGAGCCAGAATGTTATGAAGAAGCAATGCAAGTTGATGAATCGATCAAGTAGGAGCTGACAATGAAAGATGAGATGGACTCACTGTTGTCAAATCACACATGAGAGTTATCTAAGTTACCATAGGAGAAGAAGGCATTTCAGAACAAATGGTTCTATCGGATAAAAGAAGAGCATGATAAAAGTAAGCGTTATAAAGCAAGGCTGGTTATGAAGGGATTTCAACAGAAAGAAGGCATTAACTATACGGAGATCTTCTCTCCCGTAGTCAAGTTGGTGACAATCAGAACTGTTATTGGACTGGTAACAAAGGAAGATCTGCATCTTCAACAGATGGACGTGAAAATCGCTTTTCTTCACGGTGATTTAGATGAGGAAATCTACATGAAACAACCTGAGGGATTTGAGGTCAAAGGGAAAGAGAATCTGGTGTACAAGCTTCAAAAGAGCATGTACGAGACCGAAACAAGCTCCAAGACAGTGGTATAAGATGTTTGACATCTTTATGAAGAAAGCCGAGTTCGTAAGGTTTGAAGCAGATCACTGTTATTACTTTAAGATATTTGAAGACTCCTACATGATACTGCTTCTTTATGTTGACGACATGTTGATCGTATGAGTAGACCTACATGAGATTGAAAGGCTAAAAAAAGTTGTCAGAAGAATTTGCAATGAAGGATCTGGGAGCCGCAAAGCAAATCCTTGGGATGAGAATCATCAGAAGTAAGGAGGGCCTCAAGCTCTCACAAGAAGAATACGTGAAGAAGGTTCTCAAGATGTTCAAGATGGACGAAGCCAAGCCAGTTAGTACTCCCTTGGCTGGACACTTTCATTTGTCAAAAGATCAGTCGTCGGTGACCAAGGACGAGATGAAGCATATGGAAAAGGTACCTTATGCCTCTACTATTGGAAGTCTTATGTATGCGATGGTATGTACAATCCAGACATTGCACATGCAATGGGAGTTGTTAGGAGGTTTATGAGAAATCCGTGAAAGCAACACTGAGAGGCTGTGAAGTGGATTTTCAGATATCTAAAGGGCAGCTCGAGTTGAGCTTTGTGTTTTCGAAAGTCAGAGACATGATTGTAGGGATATGTTGATGCTGACAATGGTGGTGATGTTGATAGTAGAAAGAGCACATCCAGGTATGTTTACACCTTCGGAGGTACTGCGATTTGCTGGGTTTCAAAGTTGCAGAAGATAGTAGCTCCCTCTAGTTGTGAGGTTGAGTACGTTGCCGTGACGGAGGCCACGAAGGAGATGATGTAGCTACAATCTTTTTTGCGGGAATTGGATCAGGACCACGAGGGGAGTGTGCTATACTATGATAGCCAGAGTGTCATTCATTTGGCAAAGAACCCGATTTACTATGCTCGCACGAAGCATATACAACTTCGGTACCACTTCATCCGATCAGCTTTGGAAGATGAAATGTTAGTGCTTGAGAAGATCCCACGGAGTCAGAATCCAGCCGACATGTTGACGAAGGTCATGTCGAATGATAAACTGAAGTTGTGTGCAGCTTCAGTTGGACTTCTTAGATGAGAATTGGAGTTCCCGCCGCAGATAGAGACAAATGATTGAAATTAGTCTCCAAGTGGGAGATTGTTGAGTTGTGGAGCTTAATTCACCGCCACACTATGAAGACCCTACGCAGAGAATTAGCCAATTGGAATTAGCCTATTGGAATCAGCCGATCGTGGGGGTTGGAATTAGTCGATGTAATGTTATTTAGTGAAGGTTATTTTGGGAATTTAAGGCTTGTATTATGTTCGCCCTAGTTTTCTCTATATATATAAACTAGGGACGCCATTCTTCTTAGAAGATGTGGTCGAGTAGCCGACAAAGAGAAGATAAAATTGTATACTCAAAACTCCATTATAGTAAAATCTGCAGCGGCAAAGTGGACTAGCTCTCGCATTGAGAGTGAACCACTATAAATTTGTGTGTGTTATTTGTTCTTCATTTATTTAACTATTTTCTGATTAGGTAGGATTTGGGACGTAAATCCTAACATATCCATCTCCTTCCTACTTTACTTTCCTTCTTCTTCCTCTTGCTATTCATGATGATGTAGACTTCCTGCTTGATCTGATTACATATCAACCACCCATCCCCACTGTTAAGAGTCCTACATCGAATATGGAATTGAAACATGGACTCATTATATGAACTTGGACAATCCTCACCCAACAAGCTAGCTTTTGGGGTTGAGTTAGGCCCAAGATCCATTTTTTATTTGGTATCAGAGTCAGACACATTACAATTCTTTGTAGTTGGGCCCCCAAATTATATTATCCACGCTCCAGTTAACAAGGTCTAGGCGTGCGGGGGAGTGTTAAGAGTCCACGTCGGATATGGAATGGGAACATGGACTCCTTATATGGACTTGGACAATACTCGCCCAACAAACTAGCTTTTGGGGTTGAGTTAGATCCAATATCCATTCTTTACATGTATCCATGCTTATATGTCTCCTTTATACTACATATCTTCCTCCAATACCAACCACAATCAACAGGTGGCTAATATGTCCACCAATTCTGCTCCTTTATGTATAGGGAGTTCACTTACTTCACCCACAGATTATCAGCCTTTTGAGCCACATATCATACATACTTAGCTATAACTTCTTCATTTCATCCCACTACATCCATTATTCCCAGGCCCCCTTTGTTTAGTCTTTCTCGTTCTTAAGGACTTTGCAAATCAAATCACAAGCAACCATTGGTGATTTTTTTGTGACATCTTTTCCATTTCATAAGAAGTTTTTGCACATTGATATGATCCTTTTCATCACCAGTTTTGGTAGAATGGATATAGAAGCCCAGTAGGAATGCACATGAAGCAGTACTGAATTGATTAGCTGCACTCTGCCAGCATATGAGAGATTCCTGGTACTCATTCCTCTTATTCTTGTCCCCATCCTATCTATCAGCATTTCACAATCCACAACTGATATTTTCCTTGTAGACACTGACACCCCAAAATACCTAAATGGAAGCTTGTTACACTATATATATCCTTCAAGCATTGTGCATCCATATTGGCACTGAAAATATTTGATTTTCCAGTATTTTTTAAGCCTGGTGCATTTGAAAATGTTTACAATCCCCTTAGTAGTAGCAGAACTGATTGATAATCCCCTTTGCAAAACAGTAACATGTCATCGGCAAAGCGCAAGTGGTCAAGTTTCATCCATTTGCACTTGGTATGGTACTCACAACCTGGCATTTCCCCTACTCTATTCAACACCCTTGTGAGGTACTCCATACAAATGACAAAAAGCAGGGGAGATATGGATCTCATTGCCTAAGTCCTCTCTTCCCTTGGATACATTCATGTACCCCTCCATTAATTGCTATACTATATTGTGGTGTTGAAATACATTGCATAACCCACCCTATAAATTTCTGAGGAAAGTTCAGGGCTACCAGCATCTCCTGCACAAAATTCCACTCCACAGAATCATAAGCCTTCTTTAGGTCTATCTTTAGCAAACATCGTTGAGTAGTATTCTTTCTTTTGTACAGCCTCACCAAATCCTGACATATCAATTCTGTACAATGGTTCTACCTTCTATAAAAGCACTTTGATTAGCTGATACTATTTTAAGCAGTATCCCTTTCAGTCTATTACACAACACTTTTGAAATCACCTTGTAGATTGTATCACAACATGCAAAGGATCTGTAGTCTCCCACTCCTTCACATGAGAAAAGAGAGAAAATCCATATTCAAAGTATCCTTTCTTAGAGGAAAAGAATGGTGGAAAGAAGATGCTACGGAGAACCATCGATAGACCAATCAATGGTGAAACAAGACATGTAAGCACATAAACTTGATAGTCCTATTTTTTGGTATCAAAGTGATTAGGGTATGATTCACCACTTTCAACATCCTCCCAGCTCTGAAGAAGTCTTTGACTGTTGCTATCACATCTTCTCCCACAATTGCCCAACTGTCTTTGTAAAATTGGCTTTCATACCCATCATGTCCCCCTTGATAGCCCATAAAACACTCTTGATCTCATCCAGTGTAATCTCTTGTGTCAGTTGAACCTTTTGTTCCTCCTGTAACACTGGTCCTTGGTTTACTAATTTAGAACACATATGATCTCTATCTTCACTTCTTGTTCCCAATAGCTTTGAATAGAAATCTATAAATACTTGAACCACCTCCTCTATTTCTGATTGTTCTTGTCTTGAACTATCTTTAATGGTAAAAACTCAATTTGTTCCTTCTTGGTTTTAGCATTGCATGAAAGAATTTTGAGTTCTGGTCACCTTGTGTCAGCCCCATCACCTTACTTTTCTGTCTCAAGTACTGCTCCCTTGCTTTGTTCCACATTACGCACTCTTGTGCCCTCCTTTGCTCATCTTCTATTAAAGCTTCATTAGTTGAGGCCTTTTGCAGTTTAGTTTGACATTCCAGTAAGGCTTTCATAACCTCATCTGCCCAGTTCTCTACATTATTGAGTTGTGCCTTGTTCAGCCCCTTCAATACTCCCTTGAGCTTATTTAATTTCCCTATCATCTCATACATTCAGTTTTTCACCCCTCCTTTACCTTCTCCTTAAAATCAGGAGCTACAATCCACATATTAAAGTATCTGAACAAGTTTCTCTGAACCTGTCCTCCTTCCCAATAGATCACACCAGGAGAGTGATCATACATCCCAGTGTTCATGTAAATTCACCTCAGAAGCTGGCAACATGGTTCTCCAATCACTATTCACCATTACTCTATCTATACTTGACGCGCCCCCGATTTTTCTCAAGTCTTCCCTAGGGCGTGATGGCACCTGGGTAACTATCTCTTCCCAGGCAAACTATTAACTTCTTTTCTTCATAAATTAACATGTATCTAGGTGCGGAAATAATATAAACATGTACTTCTTCAGTGAAAGCACGAGCCCATACTCGTGCATCCATAAATTTTTCTAGACTCGATGGAAGTTCAAATACATAATAAAAACATCCGAATCTTAAAATGAACAGTCTCATGTGGGGCATTCCCCGAGATAACGAATTTTAGTTCTTCAACCTATTTATTCAAGAAGACCATCACCAAATCGGGAGCAATGGATCGGTGGAACAATGAGGCTGTGGGACGATCGCTAGCCCTATTGCGGAGTTTTCCTTTATCGCGCTTACATGAAATATGTTAGATAAAAGAGTCAGCCCTACCATCCGGGGCTGAGTGAGTACCTCGCCTTATAATTCAAAGTAACCTCACAATGCTCTAAGTACAATTATATTATAGACATAATAAGCACGTTATGAAACATATTACAACACTTTTAATGTACAAGCCAATAATAATTGTTGACACACAAAAAGAAATCTCCTCTCAACTTGTCCTAGGTAATGCTTAGTTTAACCAGTACACATTCACGAAAGAAATCGCGGAACGCGCAGCCCGATCCCATATATTATACTATATAATTGTTGCGGTGCGTGCAACCCGGCCAATATTTTATATTGTGTATTTGTTGCGGTGCGTGCAACCCGATCTAATATAATATATAATATATTTGTTGTGGTGCATGCAACCCGATCCAATATATTATTTATTTGTTGCGGTACGTGCAATCCGATCCAATATATTATATTATATATTTGTTACGGTGCGTACAACCCGTTCCAATATTATATATTTGTTGCGGTACGTGCAATCCGATCTAATATATTATATTATATATTTGTTGCGGTGCGTGCAACCCGATCCAATATATATATATTTGTTGTGGTACATGCAACCCGATCTAATATTTTATATATTTATTGCGGTACGTGCAACCCGATCCAATATTTTATATGTATATATATATATTGCCTGAATGATACTAAGACAATAATAGACTTCCATACTTGGTTATATTTTCAGAAAAATTCAAGTAATAATTCTTTCTTTCAACTTTTCATCCTTCTCACTTGTAAGGGTTATAACTCTCAATCTGTAACCCCAAATAAGTTGTTTCTTACGCCGAATCGAAGGTAACACGGGGACCTATCACTATATCAAGTTTCCTCTGTAAATACTTAGTGTAACTAGTACAAATTCATGAAAGAAACATCTTTAAGAAAACTGTCTCGCCAGATTTTTTGTAAAAACAGGACATCATTTTAAAATAGTCATAACTTTTTATCCGTAACTCGGATCGATCTCCTTAAAGTCTAAAACTGTCAAGAACAGAGAAAAATACAACTTTTATTCAGCATAAACTTTCAGATTCTTTACCGATTTGTACAGTTTTTACGTTATACGTTCTGCCCTTCCGGATTTCGGTCGATCCGAGGCAGAAACTTTAAACAATGATAACTCTCAAACCGTATGTCGGTTTTGGCCCCGTTTGGACTCAATATGACCATGAAAAAGAGATGTACAACACTGGAAAATTTCGTCTCATTATAACAAGGATAACTCAGCGAAAACAATCCACAATTACATGACTCAAACTTGTAACAAGACAATACTTATATCAATTAATTCATCACAACTTATATTTCTAGAAACATATATTTTTTTTAACATGCATACTATGTTTTAACATGCATTGTAACTCAAAACAAAAGGATTTTACTAAGAATTGTGAGTGAGAAAACTCACCTTTATGGCTTCGTAACCGCGAACAAAAGCCTCAACTTCAACTTATCTTTCAACCAAACCTTTTTGAGACTCCTTAATTGCTCTCTTTAATTATTTTTTCTCTCTGTGTTTTTTTTTTTTTGTCTGAAATTGTTTTGCTCTCTGCGTTCTGTGTGTTAGTTATATAGATGTGCAAGTTTGCACAAATTTTGGGACGTGAGGGAGTGGAAAGAAAGGTTGAGTGAGGTGTTGGGTCGTGTGTGTTTGTGTTGTTTTTTTTCTTTTTCTTGGGACTTTACAACACCCTATCCCCTCCACTCTGCTTATTACACCAAGTTAAATATGTCCCTGAAGATTTCAAGTCTGTTAACTCACAATCCTTTGCACATAGTCTGAATTCTCTTATCTCTGCCATTGTTATAGGGCTCCCTATCCTTTTCTTTAACTTCATAACACAGTTGAAGTCCTCGATGACAGCCCATGGACCTGTAATTTGCCCATGTATTCTTCTGATATCTTCCCATAACCCCATTCTCAGTGCAGCATCATTAAAATCATACACCACTGTAACATGGGATCTACACCTTGTTCCCTTATGCACTACTTCACAATGTATTACTTGTTCTTGTTGAGAATATAACCAAATATTAAAAGTGTGCTCTCTAATAGCTTAAGCTTTTAGATGAGATGGTCACGCACTTCAATAGTCCTAGGATCGAACCTCACCGCTACTCATTATCAAAAAGAATTTTCATGTATTTGGACCATGAAAAAAAATAGGCCAGCACGTGAGGTGCGTGTTGAGAATATAACAAGATATTAAAAGTGTACTCTCTCTAATAGCTTAAGCTTTTAGATGAGATGGTCACACACTTCAATAGGTCCTAGTATCGAACCTCACCGCTACTCATTATCAAAAAGAATTTTCACGTGTTTGAACCATGAAAAAAAACAGGCAATCACGTGAGGGCGCATGTTGAGAATATAACCAAATATTAAAAGTGTGTTCTCTCTAATAGCTTAATCTTTTAGATGAGATTGTCACAAACTTCGATAGTTCTGTTGTATCCTTAATATCTACCTCAAAGACATGAGGTTTCCACACCAATCATATTCTACCTCTCAGATGCTTACTTAGATTGGTATAAAATGACCATCCCCTACACAGATTAAGAGAAGCCTTTTGAGCCTTTGTCCTCTTAATATTAGTCTCCAAGAGCCCAAACAACCCCACCTTATTCTTATGCATGAATACATGCATTTCTTGTTGCTTCACTGGGTTATTTAGGCCTCTGGCATTCAAAAAACCCAACCTATCCATTGGAAGGGGGTGTCCCAAATGTTTGATAGGCCATGGAAACCAGGGATAAAATTAACAAAAGAAGCGATGGAGCGAATTCTGGTTTGGGTAAAACTAATAGGGCTGGATATCAAGTACCGAGGGTCCAAAGCCTTGACGAAGATAGCTGATTTAGTGGGGAATATCAAAAATATAATATTGAGATTACTTATCCTTGATTATTAAGTGCATATACGATTTTCTAAGGATATGTGATTCATTATATGCTAAAATGAGATAACTAAGTATAGTAAAACATATATATATATATATAGATTTGTTTTAAAGTTGGATGAAAGATGTAATCAAGAATATTTTAGTCTTTTACCCCCTGTTTGGATGGTTGTTTCCCGTGGTTCATTAATGTATGATTTTCTTTTAAATCATGTTTGTTTTCATTGTTCTTAAAATTATGTTGTATGGTGTTGTAATCCCGTGATTATATAACAGTGAAAACCCTCATTTTTTGTAATCAAATATTTAGTGGTTTTTGTGTGGTTATGTATTTCATTTACTCATTATACCCCGTCCACCCCCTTTCATCACACTCAAACCTACCCACCCCCACCAAGTCCCCCCTCTGCCACCCCACCCACACCATCCAACCAACCACTACCCATCACCACCCCCCCAACCCCACACCCCCTACACCCCCTAACAACCTACTTAAATCAAATTAACGATATGTAGCCCTTATGTAGGTTGAAAGAGGAGAACACTAAAAATGAATACTTATCCGTTGAAGTAATCATGCTGATAAAAACATCTTGACGATATAGATATTCTCAGGCAACTTTGTTATTTATTTTTTTAACTGAAAGAGTCAAATAAAAAAGAAGAAGAGATGAACGCAGTTATTTATTTCATTTTTAATTGTGTTATCCTAGTAATTATTGATATTTTTAATAGTTATATTAGTTAGGGATATTTTGGTAAACTTACATGTTATTATGCATACCATACATTCAAATCAAGCAACAAAAATGTCATTAAATTACAACAAACGATATAAGCTATTCAAATATTGTATTCATTAATAAAGTACAATATAATACAACATCATACTATACCATATCATACTATAAATTAATGAACCACAAGAAACAACCATCCAAACCGAGTTGTGTGCTTCATTCAAGGATTACTAATTCTAGGATTAGCATCTCATGTTGAATCGTGTATAAAATAAAGTTGCCATAATTGTAAATAATCTCGGAATTGCTAATATCAAAACAAAGGAATGTTTTTCTAATATCCCAGCAACCACATCACCCCTGACAAGATAAAATAATCCAAAATTCTGAATTATTTTTCTAATATCCCAGCAACCACATCACCCCTTACAGTGAAAAAATATAATTACGTACCTAGTATATTTATGGTATCAGGTAACCCATCTTATTTTTCAGGTTATTAATTCATTTGATAAGTGATTACCTGTAGTTTAGATTTATCTAATAGTATTATAAGTTTTATATACCGACAATGAATAAAAGTTAGTCACTTAACAAAAGACCTATTCAAAAGCTACTCTTTTAATTTCAATAGTGATACTCATGTTAAAGAATCTCACATCGGAAATGGAATGAAAACATGGATTTCTTATATGCACTTGAACAATCATTACTCTACAAGCTAACTTTTGGAGTTAAGTTAGGCCCAAGATCCATTCTTTACATGATATCAGAGCCAGACTCATTCTAATTCTATGTTCACCGACGTTGTGTCCCCAAATTATGTCATCCACGCTCCAGTTAACGGGGTTTGGGCGTGTGGGGGAGTGTTAAGAGTCACACGTCGGAAAAAATGGAATGGGAACATGGACTCCTGTATGGACTTGGACAATCCTCACCTTACAAGCTAACTTTTGAGGTTGAGTTAGACCCATTATTCATTCTTTACAACTTCCTTAGTCCCTTATAGGAATTACAGCATGCTTATAAGTATAACTTCAAGATTGAAAGAGCATCTTTGGTGTTATATACACCGTTAGATTAAGAAAAATTTCATGTTTTATCAAATTAAGAAATATAAAATAAAACGGAAAAAGTATAATAACCGAACCTGGAGATGGCTAGCTACATTTTGCCTGGTCAGGCCTTCCACATTCATGAACTTCAGTATTCTTGAAGGAACTGCTTCATCTACACCAAGTTGCCCTATTGCTTCAACAAACTTGTTGTGCAGTTCAGGTGTCCACTCTACCTGTGTTTCAGACAGTAACGCACGCATAATTTTTTTAAAACAGTATCGATATTTAAAATAATTAATAAATAGATGTACAAGCAAAATTTAGTAAATGGTAGAAGATGAGTAGTGTTCCCAAAATTAGTGTATTAAATTTGCTTATATTATGCTATTAAAAGAAATTATATCTATCACTTTAGTATTTGCATGTTTCTTATTCTTAGTTTCCTATTACTATTTTTGTTTCTTCTGCTTTAGTTTTCTTTCTATCCTGATGTTTCTGCTTTACTTGAGCCGAGGGTCTATCGAAAACAACCTCTCTATCCGCCAAGATAGGAGTAAGTTCTTCGTATACCCTACCCTCCCCAAATCCCACTTATATGAGATTAAACTGGGTATGTTGTTTCAATAAGAATTACTCCTACTATAGAAGGTTGTGGTAGAGTGGCAAATACTTTTCCATTCTTAATCAAAGATTTCAAATTTGATTTCTGGATACCTTGTCGCTTTTGGTAAAGAACATTTCCCAAATCCCACTTGTATGGGATTACACTGGTATGTTGTTGTTCTACTTTATTATTCAATAAGAATTACTCCTACTATAGAAGGTTGTGGTAGAGTGTCAAATATTTTTCCATTCTTAATCAGAGATTTCAAATTTGATTTCTGAATACCTTGTCGCTTTTGGTAAAGAACATTTTACTGTAGGTTGAATAACCATCGAAGATTGTGAAGATTTTGATAAGTACTTCTTTTTTCTTAATCGGAGATTTTGAGTTGTTTTGAATACCATATCGCCTTTAATAAAGAATTCCTTTATCCCTCAAAATAAAAGATATATTGCCTGTACAAATCTAAATTAATTGGGTCCCAAAAGAAGTATCGTCACCGAGTGACAATAAAAAAGCAAAATTGGATTTGACTACTCACCTAGTTAGAGGTAGAGATGGAAGTGGATCCTGGACCCGGTCCGGATCCGATGAATTCAGATCCGTTTTATAGGATATGGATCTTTAAAATTTGGACCCGACGGATCCGGATCCGTTTCTGACGGATCGGATTTGGATTTGGATCTTGTATTTGAGATCCGTATCGCCAGATCCGACCCGTTGATCAATTTTTATTAAATATATCCGTAACCTAGAATGTAATTTTATAAGTATTTTCTTTAAAAAATTCATAATTTTTGTATTTTACATTCAGGTTTGGAGTAATGGATATTGGAAATTTTAGGAAGAATTGGCTGGAACAACAATTTTATTACTCCACTAATCACCTTCAGCTTCCATTCTCACACATCTTAGTTTCCTTGAATAAATAAATTAACAGACCTCTTAATTTATTCTATAGATATAAATTAGTGTTGTAATATATTTACTTTCCATGTTTGCTTCAATATGACTTTGATGCCTTTGTACTCCAAAATGGTTAAAGGAAACAACTTCTTTAAATACCATGCATTCTCTAACATACTCAAATTATCTCTTGTTTACTTATTTAATTTTATATCTATCATATTGAAAAATGCATTTTGTTACTAGTATATGTACATGTTTCTAAGATTTAATTAGGTCTTTATCATTTTATGAGGCTTCCTGATTATTTTTTTTGCAGTTATAGAATCAAGGAGACATTCATTTGTCTACAACAATATAGGGAGGCCAAAGATGTCACCGTCCAATTCTCCATGTGCAGCATGCAAATTATTGCGTCGAAAATGCACTCAAGAATGTGGATCCAAATCCGATCCGTGGACTCGGTGGATCCGATGAATCCAAATTTGAATTTGATTTTTATGGACCCGATGGATTTAAATCATAATCTGAATCCAGATATAAGAAACGAATTTGGATCTAAATCTAATAGGATTCAATCCAGATTCAATCTGTTGTCATCTCTAGTTAGAGGTATATGGTACTTGAGTTTTTTTCTTTCTTTTTTATAGATTCAGGCTAAAATATTTTGCAAAAATCCAGTCCCAGTGAATGTTTCGAATCTCTGACATCTAATAATGAGTACACGGTTGATCACGACAAGACTTGAGTCAAGTAGCGTCAGTTTAAATTATTTATACCTTCTTTTATTAACTTTTTGCAAATATTTTGTAAGTCTATTGGCCAATTAAGTCCTCGTTTGTTTTCATTAAGATTAAGATATTTCAATCTGAATATTATCTTTAGATTTAAACATTGAATAATTAAGATTGCTTATTTTTTAACATTTGAATGTGCATATTATATTTATATAAATATACAATTCAAATAAAAAAGTAACTAAATATTAGAAATATAAATCTAATAAAATTAAATTATTATTTAATTAAAAAATGAAACATTTATGTTCGCTAGTGATAATAGAGATACTTTGTAGTGGTGGTTGTGGCAGTAATAGTTGTGATGGTGGATTTGGTTGGTGTTGTAGTGACTAGTGCGATAGTGATTGTTGTGATGGTGGAGTTGGTTGATATTAGTAATTAACAATTTTGGTGGTGATGGCTAAAGAATGTATGGTGATTGATGATGGTGTTGGTGGTAGTTGGCGGCGGTGCTAGTTATGATGGTAGAGGTGATTAATAGTAAGGATTTAGTGTAGTGCTGGTACAGTGGGTGACGTGGGGGTGGAGAGTGAGTGGATGGTGGGTGAGTAGGGTAGGTAAATAGGTGGGTGGGGTGGTAAGGGGTGAGGTTGGGAAGGGGTTAGGAGGGTGAAGATGGTGGTTGTGATGGCATAGTTGGTTAGTGGTGGTGTGGTGGGTGGTGGTTGTGGAGGGGTGAGGGTTGGGGAGGGTGGGGATGATTGTGATGGAAGAGTTGATTAGTAATGATGGGGTGAGGGGCGAAGGAGGTGGGTGGGGGTGAGTGGTGGTTGGGGTGGGGTTAGAGGGGTGAGGTAGGGTTGGGAGGGTGGGATAGGGGTGGAGTTGGTGGTTGTAGACAGAGTGGTAGTAAAAATTATCTATACAAAACTATCTCTTAATGATATTAAGTTTGTTCAAAATCTTAATGATTAAGACATGTTTAGACCAAATAAGTGTTTAAATCTTAATGTAAACAAATACACTTGATGACCTAAAGTTGAACCATTCAAATTCAGACATCGATTAAGTGCAATTAAATTAGGCTAGAGATGTCTCGAAGCTGGACAAATTATTGGAAACTTTAAAAATATGAAGTTTAATACTCTCTGTTTCAATTTATGTGAACCTTCTCGGAGTACGAGGGTCAAACTTTATAACTTTGATCGTAATTTTTGACATAGATTTTCCAAGTTTGTAAAACTAAAATTTATATATTTAGAAACTACATAAAAATACTATAAGTCATGATAATTTATAATTCAAATAATGTAGAAAAAATATAAGGAAAACGTGATCAAAAGACCACCTCGTAGACTCCCCAAATAGTAATAGATTCAAGGGAGTATAATACATTGCAACTACTTAGTTACATTTTTCAATTCCCACCCGCATAGCCGATGTATTTTTCCCAAGAATGTTTACATGCCCTTATAGTGCTATTATTTTTCTTCATAATATTTTTCTATAGTATTTTGCCATGACTTCATCACTTTCGTCAATTCTTGTCTGGCCTTCTTTATCATGCTTTTATTTGGGCTGAAGGTTTTTCGAAAACAACATCTCTACCTCATAAGATAGGGATACGGTTTGCGTACACTCTACCTTCCCCAAACCCCACTTGTGAAATTACACTGGATATGTTATTGTTTGTTTGTTGTTTACACACTTTTATATAATATTTATACACCTATATAAATAATATATTTATCTTGTATAACAATGTATCAATTTTGTATAAAAGTATATAATGTATAAAAGTACACAAACGTCGCTAGCTGCAGTGACGAACTTCTTCTTTGATTTTCAATTGCAATTCTTGTTCAAAATCTCTAATAAAATGACCTCAAATTTTATAGACACCCTCCTTAATTAGATTATTTCAAACAAGTCTAAACCACACTCATTCTAAATTTTTCAAAAAAAAAAAAACAAATTTGAAATTCAAACCAACTTCTTCAAGCTTGTTATTACCTTTCTAATATGATTTTGATCGCATAAATCTTATAAAGCCAGTACTCTAACTCACGATTTGCTATTTTTCTCTTTGTTCTTCGTGTAAAAAAAATAAAAGTGAAAAAGATAAGGGCTGAAAAATAGATCTGTCATGCCTTAAAGTGAGGAGGAAGAAGAAGGGTGAAATTAGGCTCAATTGTATAACAAAAAGGAAAAGAGTGCTAAATTTTATTATAAAGACACTCGGATTAAACTTTCACGTCATTCTCACAATTATTTGTATGGTACCTACTATTAATTACATTCAAAGGAAAAATATAGAATGTGCGTAAAGTAATAATTTCATATCTATTCGATTTAATTCATGCACTCACATTCTTATTAAGATTCCAGTTAGAAGCATAATGTGCTTCTGAAAAGCAACATTTTTGATGAGTTGATAAGTATGAGGAACGTAATTTCAACTAGGAAACAATTCAAAACTCAGGCCAAGAACACCACATTTTCATACTTATGAAAGTCACTAACAACTAATACGGTTAGGGGCGGATGGATTGTCGTCGTCGGGTTCATCTGAATTCAATATTCTTTATGCAAAGCATAATTTAATGTGTAAAAATTGTTGGAAATTTGCCTTTGGCGGGGAGATGCGTCCACCCATATTTAATGAATTAAACACTAGTGTTCCGCATGTTGGAGGCTTTGTCTCTTCACACATGCATAATCTACTAAGTGAGTAGATGACCGTAGGGCCAATAATCGTCAAATTTCATTGAGAAATAAAAGAGATATTGGTCCACGAAGTAAGGTGTTTGAGGCATGGAAATATGGTGTGGGACAAATCTACCACATCGGTGGGAATAGGAAGAATTGCACTCTATATAAGTCTCTAATGTGGTAAAGGGTTTGGGACCCCATGGGGTATCCCATGTGTTTAAAGGAGGGAGGACCTAGATGTACTTGGGTTCAAGGCTAAGCCCACACGTGCGCCGCCGCCCATCCGGTCTCGGGCACGGGCACGGGCCACGGGCTGTGGGCACTTTTCGATATTATCTTTTTGGACCCCAAATTGCTTAATATTTACAGTTTGGTCCCTAGAGTTTCTGGAAAGTTGATTTTGGGGTGACGGAACTTTCTGCCTACCGTTGGACTATTTTTTGGAGCATTAACCAGCCATTACTTGGTTGATTAACTCCTCCTTAAACACCCTCCTTCAATGGCCATGAACAACCTCACTTATAGCCTTTAACATGCCACACTAATGGCCTTAAACCAGCCATTAACAGCCCTCCTAATGACTATTTACAGCAGTGTTTTGGGCAGTTGAACAGCCCTCTTGTGATGCTATATATTGAGCTATTTTGGCTCAATTGTGGAGACACATACAGTGACAGAAAATACCACAAACAGACAAGAAAAATCACTGCAAAACAGTGACGAAAACCACTTCAAAACAGTGAGCAAACACTCATATATACACAAGATATACACAACAGAGACACACTATATACACAGAGACAAAACAGAAGAGAAAACAAAAACTCTTCCTTCCTTTTCCATATCTTCAGCAAGTCGATTCATATTTATTTCCTTCGTCAGGCTCAACCTATTGGCTTTGTAGCATTGAGATTAAAGTGTTGTTTTATCTTGGGAGACTATTGCCCGCTAACGTAAAAGCATATATACGGGGCAATCTTGTCTTAAGGACAGAGGGCAATCACTCGACTCAACACACAACGTTGTAACCATCCAGATTTAGTTGTTTCTTGATTTCAGGTTATCAAGATTCAAGACACAACAAGCTTGCGGCAGTTTTGAAGATTGGCTTATTTGTTCAACAAGATTCAATTTTTGAATATTGAATATTTGTTTATCCTTTCGAATACTTGTAATATTTATTTACTTTCCGTACTACTTTACTACAATAGAGTACCAACAAAAATATATTATAATAAATAGTAGATCTGAATCCATAATTTTAAAAAATATGATGGATTTAATCAATCGCAAAGCTAAGGGGCGCAAGAGGTCCATTCAAACCTCCCGGAAAATTACACACTATATATACACAAAGTCTGAATTATTTTTTATGTATATATTGTATATGTTGAATCCCATTGAATTTCTTAGTATGTTTACATTTTTATTTTTGAATCTCTAAGTGAAAAGTCCGGCTCCGCCGCTGAGTTCAATGCTAACAATCTTAAAGGTTAAATACATAAATCTTAAATCCTGAAATGCCTCTACTACGCTATTATATTGAACCATAAAACTTTGAACTCAAATTATTCCATCTGTATACGTACCTTCTTCATCTTCTGCTTATTAGATTTAGTTCCACTACTTGAACTAACTTGCAAACCAGATGATGAGTTGATATCAGTAATATCATCTGTTGGTGCTCTATTGTACTTTATAAAGCAGTGCGGGAAGTAAGTAACTATTACAAATGTTCGAAAGGATAGATAAATGGTCAATCTTCAAAACTGCCGCAAGTTTGTTGTGTCTTGAATCTTGATAACCTTGCAAGGCCAATGTTGAGAACTGCCGCAAGCTTGTTGTGTCTTGAATTTTGATATCCTGAAATCAAGAAATAACTAAATCTGGATGGTTACAACGTTGTGTGTTGAGTCAAGGGATTGCCCTCTGTCCTTAAGACAAGATTGCCCCGTATATATGCTTTTACGTTAGCGGGCAATAGTCTCCCAAGATAAAACAACACTTTAATCTCAACACTACAAAGCCAATAGGTTGAGCCTGACGAAGAAAACAAATATGACTCGACTTGCTGAAGATATGGAATAGGAAGGAAGAGTTTCTATCTTCTCTTCTCTTTTGTCTCTGTGTATATAGTGTGTCTCTGTAGTGTATATCTTGTGTATATATGAGGGTTTGGTCACTGATTTTCAGTCACTGTTTTGTGCTATTTTGTGGCTGTTTTTCTCACTGTTTTGTGCTGAAGTTCAGTCACGTATGCATTTGTTTTCTAGCATGTTTCACTATCCCGAATTGAGCCAAATGAGGCTCAATATATAGCATGGAGGAGGGGCTATACCACTGCCCAAAACATGGCTATTAATGGCCATTATGAGGGCATTAAAACATCCAAGTAAAGGCAGTAAATGGCCATCAAGGAGGCTGAATTATGGACATGAAGGAGGGTGATAATGGAGGAGTTAATCAGCCATTACTTGGCTGATTAATGCCTCAAAAAACAGTCCCAACGGTAGGCTTTCTGCCTTCCGTCACCTTCCCAGAAACTCTGGGGACCAAACTGTAAATATTGAAACTTCAGGAACCAAACTGTACATATGAAAGAATTCTGGTCCAAACTGTACATATAAAACTTCAGGGATCAAACTGTACATCTGGCAGAGTTCTCTGGTCCAAAAAGATAATATCAGAAAGTCCCTGTGGCCCGTGGCCCGAGACCGTGACGGCGGTGGCGCGCGTGTAGGCTTAGCCTTGAACCCAAGCACATCTAGGTCTTCCCTCCTTTAAACACATGGGATACCCCTTGGGGTCCCAAACCCTTTACCAATTTGAGACATATATAGAGAGCAATTCTTCCTATTCCCACCGATGTGGTAGATTTGCCCCACACCACATTTCCATTCCTTAAACACCTTACTTCGTGAACCAATATTTCTTTCATTTCTCAACGAAATTAGACGATTCTTGGCCCTACGGTCATCTACTCACTTCGTAGATCATGCATGTGCGAAGAGACACGGTCTCTAACATGCGGAACACTAGTATTTAATTCATCAAAGATGGGTGGACGCATCTCTCCGCCAAAGGCTAATTTCCAACATCATCCTCCATCTCTTCATAGATTAGCAGCTGATGAATTCAAGGAAAAGAGGACGTAAACCCCAGTACACAAGAACATAGATTTGGTTCCATTTATCAAGTCTAGAAATATATCAGAAAAGAGAGGATATAAATAATTGATGAAATCTGTTTCCTCCTACCAATAACGGAGTTAGGAATTTACGTAAGGGGATTAAAAAAAATACTAGAATGTTATGCTTGGAATTTGAACCTATGAGCTAAAGGGTTTTTGAACACCCTTTTTTACTATATTAGAGTTTTCTTTACGACAAAGGGATTCAACGGTTTATATATAATTAAAAAATATATTTATGCTTTGTGGAGTGTAATTTTTTGATGAAGGAGATTCAATTGAGACCCTTTACTCTACATAGCTCCGCCCACCACCCCACCCTTTACCCCCAGAACTTTTGAAGTTGAAAAAATTACACTGTCTAGCACGACCTTTTGATTGATCATTCAAATAATTAATTTCGGCATAAATTCTATACAAGATAAGAGTCTTTGGTTGGCTGCATAAGAAAATATTTATCACATCACTCTACAATGTCTGGTTTATGATATTAAAGAATATCTAAGTCAGTGAAAATTATGTATTATTTTATACGGAATAAAATGACGTTGAATAAGATATGTATTAACGATGTAGGGATTAAACTATTTAACGACAAAATATATCCTTTTAAAGTAGTTATTCATGTATATTGTTAATCACCTCATGAATAATTTCTCCATTATAATTTTCACATAACTAGTATGTGAAAAAAGTCAAGTTCTGATTTATGATGGTGTTCTGATTGGCAATCGGTGTCTTAACTTAATCAAGCGAATCTTTTGATTATTCTATTTTTTCTAACTCTTTCATGCTTATGCAACAACGCAATGTTCTTTTAAAGTACAAATTATATGCTCAAAACTTATCATCTAAATGAAAATTTAATTCTATAATTTTTGAAATACTGGCAAAATAAATATGTTTAATATGATACCATAACTCAATTAATACTGTCTATGAAGCTTCTACTAACAATTGGCGGTCTGCTTAGAACATGATTTACTAGCTAATTCTCAAAATATCATTGGAATTATATAAATGACAATATTTAGGCGGAGCTCACCAATAGATTTTGAGAGTCTCAACTCTCAACTATCACATCATTAAAGCTGGAACGAAGGGCTAAAAAAATATGTTATGCATAATAATATTCTGAAAGCCATGTAAAGCATAAAAACAAATTCTAAGAAAAAAACAGTTATAATATATAGGTTATGCTAAAATCTTTCTTTCCTTAGAAGTACCATTCGATTCTGATTAATTCTAACTATATCACCATATATGATCAGTGGCAAATTATCCTAGCCCGATCACCTAAATTCTTATAAATAACATTTTATGCTAATCTTTTCCCCCACCGCCTCTAATACTCCAGCCGCTACCAATCTGCCCCCCCCCCCCCTCCAACTCAAATCCCCACCCATCCCAGCATCCCCAATCACCTTTACCCCAACCCTATATATATAGGGTACTTTTATGTACTTATCAAACACAAGAAAATAAGTCAGAAAATTACTTATTTTTTAGGTACAGATTTTTCGTAAAAAACATTTTCCTTCGCACAAAACACAAAAAAGGGCAGTTCGGTGCACTAAGCTCCCGTTATGCGCGAAGTTTTGGACAAAAACTAACGACTGTGAACCAGGGGCAGACCTACATGGTAGGGTGGGCGGCGCGTGCCCCCTTAGCTTCGGGAAAGTTCTGTATATATGTGTGTATATACCTTGAAGGACTAACATATATATTTTAAGAGGACCCCTCAAACATATCTGCTGAAGTGGGTCAGTTGGTCAACGTGCCCCTTAGCTCCTTGAGCGTAAGAGCGTGAACTAAGTTCGAGTCCGGACTACAAATATTTTTTTAAGTTGATAGTTACAAAAAGGAACAAAACGTGTTGTTGGCAAGTTTCGAACTGGGAACCTAACGTGTACAACTTGAGACCAAATCACTAGGCCAGCGAGCGAGCTCTAAACAATTATGTCATTTCATTTATATTTATTTTACATTGGTATTATGGATGTTTGACAAAATTTCAAATGATGCAGTGTTGCATGGTATTGTGATTAGAGACAGACCTATGATTTGAAGTCGATGCTTCGACTAATGTGCATCTTCCTGTGATGATGCCCTCGTTGTCTTAAAATCATGAGTCCGCCTCTGCTGTGAACCAATGCGTTCCATCATACATGGTGGATCCTTTCTTCTGCCCTACAACTACATGTAATCTCAACCACATTGTGCAGTAGCCCTAAATGAGAATAAAGTGAAGGAAACCTTTCCAAAACATGTACCAAAAAAATTAAAGAAGAGGCAACAAAGTACTAGTCTAATAAACCAAAGCCTCTCATGCTGATTATACCATTTGTTTCCTTTTTTGCTCAATAGAAGAAAATGAAGAGACATTGTATAATAGGTGAACGTATTGTAGTGACATATTTTGGTTAGGTCATTTCCCTATCCTCATGTGACCAATTCAGCTCATGATGACCAATGCAGAACTCAGTAATTTAGGTATTGGGATCTTGTATTTATATGCAAAATATAGAAAGAGATGCCAATAGATATAATTATAAACCATAGCCATTGTCTCAAATAAGGTTAATGCTATTTATTTTAAAAAGAAAGTTATTGTGTTCTTGTTAACTTATTTATACATATTAATTGTATTTTTTAAAATATAATTATAGGATATGTGCCAAAATTATTGATTCTGTCAAATTCGTAAGCGGAAGGCTAGCTCCACCCCTATACCACAAAAATGATTTCCTATGCTTAGTCATAATTTGAATATGAGAAAATATTATGATTTTCTATGTTTTATTCACTAATCTCACAGATTCTATTTATTTTTATTGTTCAGCCGTGAAAAATATTATATAGTTGAAAGAATATTTGAAATGATTCATAAAGTCGATCTCCTAACAGGTGAAAGGGCGATGACAGTTATGCTAACTGTGGGGTCTTTATTTTTATTATGTTAAAAAAAAAAAGGTCGAAATTCAGTTATAATTTAAATATGAGAAAATAACCCCAATTAATTATAATTTCATATATTATATTAATTTTATCGTTCTCCCTTGAAAATAATCATATTTCTATAAGAATGTTTGTAATGATTTATAAAGCCGGTCTCCTAACAAGTGAAGGGGGCACTGACAATTGTTCTAGCTTTGAAATCTTTGTTTTTTATTATGTCAAAGGAAGTGGAGTCAATTTAAATATGAGAAAATAACCGTAGTTAACTTATTAATTTATGAATATAAGAAAATGTTAAACAGAGCAATATACATGTGATATACACTGAATATACAGCAGTGTATATCACATGTATATCAGTGGAATAAAGCAGCAAGCAGCAGTGCAATCACTTGCACGTTAGCCCCTTGACTTGGTAGGAGATAGACTTTGTGAATCATTACAAACGTCCTGTTAGGCATATGGTTATTTCCACATAAGAACGGTAAAAAAATATAATATATAAAAGTGAATAAAATATAGGAGATAAATTATAGTGTTATTTTCTGTTAAACAGAGCAATATACATATGATATACACTAAATATACAGCAGTGTATATCACATGTATATCAGTGGAATAAAGCAGCAAGCAGCAGTGCACTACTGCTGGGCTGCACTGCTGCCTGCTGGGGAAATAACCATGTGCCTAACAGGACGTTTGTAATGATTCACAAAGTCTATCTCCTAACAAGTCAAGGGGGTAACGTGCAAGTTGTAGGGTCTTTGTTTTATTATGTTAATGGAAGTAGGGTGCAGTTATGATTTGATAATAAGAAAATAACACTATATATTATAATCTCTTATATTTTATTTACTGATTTCATATATTAAATTATTCTTTGCTATTCGTCCGTGAAAATAATCATATGCTTATAAAAGAACGTTTGTAATGATGCGCAAATTAAAGTCGATCTCCTAACAAGCGAAGGAGGGAATGATAGTTGTGCTAGCGATGATATTTTTGTTTATGTTATGTTAAATGGAGTGGAGTTCAGTTATAATTTAAATATGAGGAAATAAGAGTATAACTTATCATCTCATGTATCTTATTTGCTGATTTTAAGTATTGCTTTTTTACCATTCTTTCGAGAGAGAAAATTATATAACTAAAAGAATTACATATAGTTGATTCCCTAAAGAGAGACTTTTCGGTCCAAAGCGAACACTAGTACAACAACAATAATAACATATTTAATGAAATCTCACAAAGTGATGTCTGAAAAAAACAGAGTAAGTAGACTTTATTCAGAGATTATTTCTGATAGACCCTAGTAAGAAATTTAAAAAGTATAAAATAAAACAAATCAAAGGACAAGCTAAGGGTGTAATGACAATTGTGATAGCTACATGTCTTAGTATTTATTATGTTAAAGGAAAGTGTGTATTTATTATGTTTTTTTTGGTAATAGGTGTATTTATTATGTTAAAGGAAAGTGGGGTTCAAATTAACTCCTTCTCTCATTTCTTCTCTTTATTTTCTTATCCTTTTTAATTTATATACATTAATAAGTTTAAAAAATTGTATATAACCAGTACAATATACTCTATTATAACACGTTAATTGTCATTTTTATCAGGTCAATGACTAATTTTGTAGTAAAAACTTATCACGAAAAACATCTATGATAATTTTTAAATGATTTAATTAGTTTTTATTTTGTTAGTGTATTGTAATTAATCTTTTTTTTAATAACAGAAAAGTTAGAAATGAAATACGATCCCCAACAAGAAAATACAAAATCATTGGCAGACGTGTCATAATACTTGTCACAATCTTGTCAAATGTATTTTTCCCAAATATAAAAGAACTTCCAATGTAGAAACTTAATCGTACCTAAATGTTTGAGATCGACAACATACTCCAAAGTACAGTCTGTCCTTTGGAACAAAAATAAGATGAAATTTTTTTGGCCAAACTTTTTCTTCAAAATTTTAAAATTGAAAATTCGGCTATCAACTCTTAAAAACGGAAATTTTCGACAAACGTCTAGTTGAATATCCATCCGAATTTGGTTCGTTAATAATGTTTTCGACGAATTTTTAACCAACTCATACAATGTATATGTGTACTAAAACACATTACATAAGTTTAAGTGATATGTTTTGAATCCGGAAAATCAAGTGAATTATCGTAACGTCAAATTTCTGAATCCGCATCAGAGTAGACAACCGTTTCTTTATTTCATACAATGTATACTGGTGACAACAACTTAGAAATTAGAAATGTGACAAAATTGTTGTATATAAAAAAATACTAAACTTTATTAATTATTGGCAGTACAATAATTGAATTAGGAAAGTTTCTTGATAAAAGTTTATCCGTAGTCGATGTTTAACTACATCAAATCATACTAATATATTCAACAAACAAACATTAAGTTTTATATTAGACTTTTTATATGACAAATGTAACAATCAACAAACAACATTAAATTAATTATGTTTGTTTAGAAATTATATTAATTCACTTGTATTCCTGAGTCATATGTTTCACCAGCTTTCCAGCTCTCAGGTATATTGTTGACAGGAACAACCCATGTCTCATCTCCATCATCAGAACTCAATAGCATTCTTATTTGCAATGGTCCTCTTGGTGGTGAAGAACTTGTCCATACTGCTCCACGTGTCCTATCCAATAACTTGCACACAAAATTTTGTGTCTGCATATATTGGAATTAAAAAGATTGTAACTTAGTATATACACAAAGGATTTTAAGAAAGACGAATCTAGTCTTAGAATATACGAGTTCGACAGAATTGAGTAGCTTTAATTTGAGCCAAATTCGTAAGTTAAATCCGTACCTCACACAATTGAACAGCAGAAATATCTGTTTTGCCTTGTTGGTACCATATTACAAAAGCCAAATAATAAGGATTGTCACTGCTCTCATCAATCTTGAATGTAATATTCTTGCTTGGGTAGGAGCAGGATACCCTGTTCAATTGACACAAATTGTTACAAATATACTTTTTCCCCAAGGACTTCAAATTAAATTAATTTCTTAGAACTAGCTATTCTTTTATTTTATTTCATAAATAACAATATTCAATTGAACACAAAGTTTAAGAAAGGAAAAAAAATATTTTTTTGACATATAAGTTGAATATGTGTGTGTGTGGGAGGTGTTAAATGGGCATGTTTGATTGAATTTGGACGAGTCAAAATGAGCTAAGTTAATAGATGGGTGAGTCACTAACCTCACCAAAAGGTTGCTTGAGTTGATCGGGTCAAGATGCGCTAAAAAATGGGTCATTGACTAACCCGCCTAACTTTTACCAACTTTTAATTTTTTAATAATTTGTTTAATTAATAAACAAAACTAAATAAAACCTTTTTTTCTCTTAGGTATATATAACATATAGTATTAAGAAAAATAAAAGCTTTTTTTTTTTAAAATGATTAGGTTTTCTTATGGATTAAATTGGGCTACTTGTTTAGCCCAAATCAACCCAATTATAAGCTAATTTGAAAGGTAAGTGTTCTCGCCCCGAATTATGTTCTCTGTCGTTTTATCGGTTGACTGTATCGGAAGACAAATTGATTCCTTAACTTAAGAGATTTGGGATTGGAAACGGAACTCTAATTTCCAGCAATGGGTTCCCCAACTACTCCAAAAAGCGTTAGGACGGTGGTATGAGTAAACTAAAAGGTAAGAAACATGAATGCAGCTGAGTACAATAAAGTAAAGGATAACGATCGATAGATAAAAATTGAGTTGTTTGATTGATTGGTTGTCTTTCTATATACAACGAATGATCTTATTTATAGTACAAAAGGGGGGGGGGGGCTGTACAACGTGATCCCCCCCCCCCCATGTCAGCCATCAAGTAACCCACTAAGTTCAATGGCCGACTATGGGGGAGGTGGTGCCGATTTTCTCGCCCTCTACTCCTCTTGCTCGGATAATGGACCTTTCTTTTAGCTGTTGTTGGTCGTTACCGCTTCTAGGGGTCTGCAAACCCTTTTGACTTAGTCGTTGAGGCGTCTGCATCTGAGTGGGTCCTCGTCGTACCTCTAACTAACAACTCGACTAAGATGTCTTAGTAGTCGATGAAGTTCTTGTAGTCGATGGCTAGGAGTAAATTCGGCTCTGGAACAGTTCGGTTGTCACTGAATTCGGCTAAACACTTAAATTACTTTTGAGTGTTAACAGTAAGTTATAATATTTGGCCGGTCAGGTAAAAAATTTACATTTGCTAGCACGCAAATTTTTTTAAATATATAATGCATATATTATATATTAATATCAGGTTATTAATTCGCCCAAGTTATTTTCATGGACCAATTTGTCATCCCCGTGTGTATACCAAAAACATTACTAAAGTTTTAATATTAAATATATAATGACATTCTTATGACCAGAATAGTACTAGGAACAAAATGAGACATTATATTTGAAATATACCAGAAAAAAATACTGTTGTATAAGATAAAACAGAAAAGTAAGTATCAATGAATATTACCTTCTGTACTCAATACCCACATTACCAAGTGATAATAGAGACGCAGCAGCATCTATTGTTTGAGCCATGCGACCAAAGGCTCGTTGACTTAGAATAAAATCAGTGCTGGCACTTGCTCCATGGTCAGTTATTACCACAGTAACTCCATTCTCTGAGCAGTAATTACTGTTTGTACACCTCACCTAGCAATACACACATGGTAAACTTAAGGATTCAACTTATATTATACACTTTCAATATAAATGAAATATTATAAGGTCAGTGCATTTTAGTAATCTGCTATAGTGATAACTTGCTTTATTTTTCAGGTTATTAAGTGTAATTACTTTTTAAGGATGATTAAGTGTAATTACATTCTAAATAGAGATGGTAAGATCAACCTATTTTTAGTAATCCATCCGAAACATGTCCTAATTTACAAATTGAATTATGATCTGTTTGTTGACTCGACCCGGTAAGTTGAACCCGCAAAGACCCAATAAACTATTGGGGCCAAAAGGCCAAATAATTCTATCAACATGTCGAAATGTAACCCGAATCCAGACATACATAATCAAATTTAATTAGGAGGTTGAGAATTATAGTATAAATTTAGAAGAAGATAACCTAATAATTTAAGAAAAAATACATCAATTTTCACTTCTTCCTTTGTTTTCTTCAAAAAGCCAAATAGAAAAAGACGTAGGTTCCACCAAAGGATGTGGTGCAGTGGATGAGGCTGTTCATTCCTTAACCAGAGGTCTCAGATTCGAGCTCTAGATATGAAAAAATTCTTGGTAGGGAGTACTTCCCCAAGAAATGGGCTCTACGCGGCGCGAATCCGAATATAGTCGGGCTCCAATGCGAATACCGGACACCGAGTGGGAAACTAAAAAAAAAGGACGGAGGTTGGTCATGTTCGACATGCTCACTAGGACATGACCCGTTATTTGACAACCAATCTTGACACAAGCAAACATATTACTCTCTTCGTTCAAATTGAATTGTCTTACTTTTTTTTTAGTTTGTCAAAAAAAAGTGTCTATTTCTATATTTAGTAAGTTTTCCAATTTCATGGCAAGTTTAAGATCACAAGATTTAAAAGACTCACAAATCTTTAATTTAAGATCATAAGATTCAAAAGTCTCCATTTTATTTCTTAACTCCGTGTCAAGTCAAACTAAGACACTTAAATTGGGACGGAGAAAGTAGATCATAACGTATTTATTAATTTGACTCATTTGATTGGCTCAAAATTGGCTAACGTATCTATTTAACACCGTTATAATTATTTTCTATATGACCTCATAGTATATAAAAAAAATTATTTCATTTGAAATTCTTTTTCTCTCTCCTATATATCACTATCCAAAAAATGTAAATTTCCAACAGATATTTCCATCGGAATGCCATGTGGAAATAATAGATTTCTAGTGAAAAGTCTGTTGAAAATATTTTCTAGGAATTAATTTTGAACGGAAATATGCATTTTGCAGTTGTGTATATTACCTGATAGCATGCACCACATCCTAGACCATCTCGATATAGATCAGATGCAGCTGATACATCTCCACCATTGATTGTTGCTCCAAAAGTACCAAATCCACATGCCCCAGCTACATATATATACAACATTCCAACATTAATTATTGCATCAAATCAAAATTAAAACACCACTAATTTTGTTCAGTAATTCTAATTAACATAAACATGATATAATGATGAGAATATCTCACTTTCTGTTCCTTTTTCTTCTGAATTTGGATAATAAGCTGCTCTAGATTGGATGAAACTTTGAGCATTTCCCAAATAAACTTGAAAGAAGATAAAATATGTGAAAAATATTGCAAGAACTTGAAAAGGAGCCATTTGAAAAAATAGCAAAGAATTAAAGAGAGTTACTAATAATTGTTCTAATTTGTAAGCAATAAGAATAAGTTGTTGGTGAATGAAGTTGTTGATGGCCTTGGATGAGTATTTATAGTAAGTTTTAGTTGAAAATTGCCTGTGTTTAGGTCAAACAGTAATCGAGACATAGATATTTTCGAGTTCAATTTGAATGCATGTTGTTCAAAACTTTGAATGAATGTACTATAATCATTTAATTTCTCTCTCAATTGAAAGCCTAATATCTTTTTGCCAAACTTTAATTGGTCAAAATAGACTCTCTCACCGTTTCGATTTATATGATGGTGTTTGATTGGACACAAAGTTTTAAAAAGTATAAGACTTTTGAAATTTATCTATGATAAAAAAAAGTCATAGACATTAATGAGAAGTAAGTAAGGAAGTAAACATATTTTTGGAATAGATTCCCTCCCTTGATATTTACACAAAAGTAATGAATTAGCTATGATTAATTAATATGTATTTTTACTTCATCACATCATTTAATTATAATAAATTTAAATAGTGTGGTGTAAACGTTCGGTATGTATTTATCAAACATTTATCGTCGTGTGGAGTCTGACTCAAATTAGTATAATTGACTTAACAATTTCAATGTCATGATTCACTCTGGTGACAAATCTAAATAAGAATTACCTCAAAGACTATGTTACATGTCAATTTCCCCACAAAATTGAATAAAGACTTACAACTTTGAATATGACTTAAACATTTACACTATTAGTACTCTATAATTTATCCATTTATAACAAATTACTTTCTTGATTCCTCCTATATTTTGGAAGACAAATTTAAATATAAATTTTCTTGTTTTGTAGAAGTAAATTGGGGGATGAGTTAGGTACTTTTGCATTATAAAAGTGTAGAAAGATACATACATGCATCCTTTTATTTTACCAACTTTGCAGCCTTATGAATATAAGGAAGTGTCCAAAGGAAACATGTCTTCTTATTTCACCAACTCTGTTATACGGATTCAAATGAATTCAATCCAGTAACTTTTTCTTATTAGACTTTATATTTATATTAGAAAACTCATTAAATATATAAATAATATTGAATTACAATTTCATCAACTAAAATAAGTTATGAGTTCGATGATAAATTCATAACTCGTAAACTTCAAATTCGGATTTTGCCGCTATTTGCCACCTAAACCAAAAAAAATAGCTTCCAAGCTTTACCTGCCTAGAGATGGAGCCTAGGAGCAGGTAGTAGTAAGCTGTCGTATCCTTATGTTTTGAACTTTTTGAAATATACCTTGAAAAGTATGTACTTAATTTGACCCACCAAAGTCAATTTTCAAATCCTATCTATAGAATTGCACACCCATTATATTTTGTTTTGTCAAATAATTGTCTCGACCTTGTTTCATATTTTGCAACTATGAGATTTTATTTTATAATAATATGATTTATAGACTTCAATAGTGAAAACTAGCCACGTATTACCACATCAGCCATGACTTGGAAACCACTAAAGGTTTTAGACCCTACCATGTCTGCTTTGAATTCATTTTGCGTATTGAACCTTAGTAACTAGAGGGCGAATTTAAAATTTTAATTTGATGAATTCGATCTTTAAATTTTTATAATTGAACTCATAATATATTATTTTTGTCATTTCTCATGCTCAGAATATCGGTTTGGTTTTGATCTCCTAATTCAAAGATATATTGAATTCAAAATTTAAATCAATATATTTGGTATTATGTCTAACCATCCAAAATTGCAGGATTCACGAATCCACACCCGGTTATTAGTTCATCGAGAGAATCCAGACTTATTAACATTTAAGACGACAAATTTAGATACCAACTATTAGTGGAAGGCAGAAGTAAACCGTTTCATATAATTCAAAGATAAATTTAAACTTTTTTCTTAAAATTTTGGCAAAATGAATACCAAGATAATCCATGTCATCTATGTTATGGACTTTCTAACTATTGCCCTATATCATGCATGTAGATTTTTTGGAACATTATTACAATGTTTACATAACATAGGTGTAACTAAGAATATAGATGGGACTAAGAATTTGGGGATTTGATGACTACTTTTGCAACGTAAAGTGTTCTCATTTTTTTTAAACATCCGATCTAGACAAAGTTGTCCTCAAAATACTTAGGTAAAAATAGTGAGAAATGACAAAAATGGTCCCTTATGTTTGAGGATCGATTTAAAGTAATCCCTTTAAGTATGCACTTAACATTTTAATTTATCACAAAATATCACTTTTCGTCTCCATAAAATATTTAACAAACTCTGTCTGCTAGACTTAACAGAAATAATAATTTTTTAACTATAAACACCAAAATATGCAACACGAAAGCTACACTAGACACAAAAAAAATATTTAAAAAGTAGCAGCACAAAAAAGTTGCATCAAACTCTAAAAGAAAATTAAAAATTGCAAAAACTACGCAAAATCTTCCTCTAAATGTGAGTTCCCGCTAATTTTTTATGTTTTTCATACAACAACAATAACATACCGAGTGTATTCCCACACGGTGGGGTCTGGAGATGGTAGAGTGTACGCAGACCTTACCCCTATCTTGGGAGGTAGGGAGACTGTTTCTGAAAGATCCTTGGCTCAAGAGAAGACATAACAAAGAAGGTTTGAAGAAAAGTAAAATAAAGTAGAGTAAAGCAAAGCAACTCAAAGTAAAGTAAAGAGATCATGTCACAACAGATAACAGATAATACCAGGAATCAAAGGTCAAGAAACTACACGAGTAATACGAAGTGTGACATGTCCCAACTACCTACTAACTTTCTACCATGATTCGTGTCATCCAAACCCTCATATCTAAGGTCATGTCCTTGGTGAGCTGAAACTGTATCATGTCCTGTCTAATCACATCTCTCCAATACTTCTTCGACCTATCTCTACCTCTCCTGAAACAATTCATAGCCAACCCTCACACTTCCGCACTGAGGCATTCACGCCTCTCCTCTGCAAATATCTGAAACATCGCAATCTCACTTCCCTCATCTTATCCTCCACCGAGACTACCCCACCTTATCTCGAATATCTTCCTTCCTAATTTCGTATGTCCACTCATCCCCGCATATATAGTTCTCGTCATATATTCTATATTTTAGAAGTGAACAAGCATGTGTACCAACACAGCATCACATAATTGTACTAAAATCAGTCTGAAATGTACATTGGAGGCCTTTTAATTTTTGGCCCTTCCTGGCCCAATTTGATTGGTCGTTAAACATGTGGGTACAGTAAATTTGGCCTTCTCCTATTACTGAATGGACATATGTACAACACTTGTCCTTTAATTCGTGTACCACGTTTGGTCATACAGCAGTGCAATACAACTCCTCACAATTCACTCTAATTCTCTTCTTAACTATTCTCGGTAAATTTCCCTCTCCTCAGGTGCTTCTAACTTTCATCTATTTTTGGGTGAGTGTCCCGATTTTCTTCTTCGCTTTTTCACGGTAAAGAATGAATTTTTGGCTTAATTTAAATTCAAAAACTAATTTATAAGGTAAAAATTGTTCAAGTCTATATAAAGAGTATGTTTCCATTCCATATCTAATGTATAACTCTTAACACTCCCCGCATGCCCAGACAATAATTTGGAGTATGTGGGACTCTTAACACTCCCCGCACGCTCATACCTTGATACTGGAGCGTAGATAGTATAATTTGGGGACCAACCTGAAGGGTGTCAAATGCTATGAAAAGTAAAAACAAGAGATGAAAATAAATCGAATACCAATTCTGTTTCCGAATGTCTGCAATTATGTCGTCCGACACCAGTAACAACACTTAGCAAAACATAAACTTTAAAGAGTAAATGCAGCGGAATTTAAAGAACACAAATGTTTAAAATTTCATAAGTTATATAATAAATATAACTTATAATGGTCACTGACCGAGTAAGCGGGTTTAGATATTTCACATTTAGTCCTTTTGCTACTCGAACCTTCTTAGATTGTTTTCTCAAACTAGGTAAGGTAGATGACCTTGGCCTTTTACCCAAAGATGAGAAATCAAAAGTTTGATCGACATCTATAGGGTTATTATTATCTCCAGGATAGCTGATATCTAAAGGTTCATCATAACCTTTAAACACTATTGCTTTAGAAAGATCCTCAAGGAGATTTGAGGAAGAAGACTAGCCAGGTTGCATGAGGTGTATTCGATGGAGGGCTAATGCTCACGGGACTGTTGAATGAAATGTTGGTTGACATTTGTTCTGACATTGGAGAAGTTTCCATCGGTGAGAATTGAGGAGAGGGTTTTGAGGAATTAGGGTTTGTAAAAGTGATTGGAGTTTGATTCGGTGTTTCATCGGGTAGGTAGGAAGGTATACACCTGCGAGCTTTTCCATTTTTTTTGTAAAAAAAAATAACAAATGAGAGGAATATTTATTTACATTGCAAACCTGTTCTTAGCAACAAGAATCCCTTAGTTTTAGATGTTCCAATTTTACAAAATAACTTACACCTAAAATATAAGGATAAAAAAATAAACATCACGGTAGGAATAAAATTTAATATGATAATTTTAAATTCTGAATTTTTATTAAACAATGCATATAATAGGGAGTAAAATTTGCTATTTCAAAAAATAGATAAGAGCAACATCCCAACACATATCACATTCTGAAAATGTCAACAACAATGTTAGCAACATTTTGGACGACAAGTATTTTGATCTCACAAAAATTTTCAGATAGATAAGAGCAACATCCCAACACATATCACATTCTGAAAATGTCAACAACAATGTTAGCAACATTTTGGACGACAAGTATTTTGATCTCACAAAAATTTTCAGATTTGGCAACAAACCAAGACACGTTTTATATGCATTTTATGAGTTTGACCACTGGACCAATGTAATATTTTCCCATCGTGTCCTTGGTCTAATCATATAACACATATAAAGGAATTTTTCGTGTCAAAAAATAAGAATACTTTTATAGTATTCTCAAATCTCTTTTGAAGAACTCGATACTCCTATAGAATAGGAACGGTATCTATTCACGGGCTTTGCCCATTTTTTACAGTTGTCAAATATTTGTAAAGGCTTTGCCTTATTTTGATACTCCTTTTTATGATATATATATGTATATATCATCGCAGAGAACGGTATCACTTTGATAACGTATTCTTATTAAGGATCATGCTTGTGTGATAAAAAGTTATGCACCATACAACAACAATAATCAGTTAGTGATATAATATAGGTAAATGTCACCCGAACTATTAGACAACATTCACCAAAAATGCCTTTTTAGAGATTACAAAGACCAAGAGATTTCTTTAAACTAAAAAATCTCTCATGGTCCAAAGCTTTTGTAAAAATATCAGCTAGTTGATGAAGAGTGTCAACATGTTCAATTTGAACTAGCTGTTTTTCAACTAAATCTCTTAAAAAGTGATGTCTAATATCAATATGTTCTATACGTGAGTGCTAAACTGGATTTTTGAAAATATTTATAGCACTCAAATTATCACAGTACAAAATCAAACGTTGCTAGTAAATCCATAGGTGTCCAACATATATCGTAGCCATATTAATTGAGAGCAACGACTTCCAGCTGCTACATATTCAGATTCAGCAGTTGAAAGTGATACATAGTTTTGTTTACGACTATACCATGAAACAAGATTATTGCCAAGATAAAAACATCATCCACTTGTACTTTTTCTATCATCCACATCTCCAGCTCAATCTGAGTCACTAAATCCTATTAAGTTAGGATTAGTGTCTTTGGAGTACAAAATTCCCAACTCACGTGTGCCAGCAACATATCGAATAATACATTTCACGACATTTAAGTAGGACATTTTGGGACATGCTTGAAAACGTGCACAAACACAAACACTAAACATAATAACTGGGCGACTAGCAGTAAGATAAAGAAGGCTACCTATCATAGATCGATATAATGTTGGGTTGACATTTTCATCAGCATTATCCTCACATACCTTCTGCGATGAACCCATTGGCGTTTTCATCTGTTTAGCGTTCTCCAAACAAATTCTATTAACTAGATTCTTGGCATATTTACTCTGTGATGAAAATTCCATCTTCACTTTGCTTTATCTGCAAGTCTAAGAAAAAAGTTAATTCCCCAATGATGCTCATTTCAAATGTCGATGACATAATTTCAACAAATGAATTTAGGTACGACTGTGAAGTCGATCCAAAGACTATATCATCCACGTAGATTTGAGAAATTATAATATCTACACAGTGTCATTTAATAAACAAAGTACGATCAACTTCGCCACGGTTAAAACCAAATTCAAGAAGAAAATTAGTTAAATGGCCATACCATGCACGATTGGCTTGTTTCAACCCATACAAAGCCTTTTTAAGCTTATACACATAGTGTGGATGGTAAGGATCTTCAAATCCTTTTGGTTGTTCAGCATATACCTCCTTGTCTAGATAACCATTTAAGAAGGCACATTTTACATTCATTTGGTGTAAAGTAATTTTCATACAACAAACAATAGCAAGTAAAAGTCTAATCGACTCGATTCTAGCTACATATGTGAATGTTTCATCAAAATCAATTCCTTCAACCTGAGTATAACCTTGTGCAACTAGACGTGTTTTGTTTCTAACAACTGTTCCCGATTCGTCTCATTTATTTTTAAAAATCCACTTAGTTCCAATTACATTTGTATTATTTGGACGTGAAACTAAGTCCCAGACTTCATTTCGAGAAAATTGTTCAAGCTCTTCTTGCATTGCTTGTATCCAGAAATTATCTTTAAGTGCTTCTACAACATTCTTTGGTTCTAATGTAGATATTCTCTTGGTATATGTTTGACATACACACATACCTTACCATTTCTTTATAGTTGAGTGGTTCTTTGCCTCTTGTTTTAATTCCATCAAAAACTGCCCTTATCACTTGGCCAGTTGGATGATTCTTCCTAATCCTTTATGAGAGGTCTCTGCGAACTTGGTCTAACAATTCAGCACTTGACTCCTCATCTGTGGCCTCTGTGGTCTCTATTGTTATTTCGGATGTTGCTTCAGGTGTGACAACATTTGTGGCAACATTCGATTCTTCTATAATCTGTGGACTTTCCATTGTATCTATTATATTATTTCAATAGTATTTCCTGAAACATCAGAAAGATCATCAAAGATAACATTTACATACTCTTGTACAGTTCTGGATATCACATTGTATACTCGATGAGCATAACTATTTTGTGAATAGCCAATAAAAACTTCTTTATCACTCTTAGAGTCAAATTTTGCCAAATAATCCATGTCACTTAAAATATAACAAATACACCCAAAAACATGAAAGTAACGCAAGTTTGGTTTCTTTCCATTTATAATCTCATAGGGTGTCATCTTTGTTTCTGGCCTCAAATAGACTCTATTAGCGATGTGATTAGCAGTATTCAAGGCTTCTGCCCATAAACGTTTTGACAAATGTTTAGAACTAAGCATCACTCTAGCCATTTCTTGCAATGTCCTATTCTTTCGTTCTGCAACTCCATTCTGTTGAGGAGTTTTGGGGGCAGAAAACTCATGGAAAATTCCCTTTTTCTCACAAAATTTTGTGAATGAACTATTTTCAAATTCTTTTCCATGGTCGGATCTAATCCGAAAATGGGAGAATAGAATAAATTTCTAATTCTAGAGTGCAAGATTATAAACATGTCAAACGTTTGTGATTTTTCTTTCAAAAAATATATCCAAGAATATCTAGAAAAATCATCTACTATCACAATGGAATACCTCATGCCTCCTAGATTGTCTACTTCAATTGGACATATTAAATCGATATGTAGCAATTGAAAATAGTGAGACGTACCTGAATGTTTTCCGTCGTGTTGGACAACATTATGAGAGACACGAGTTTGCTTACCTTTCAAACAATCTTCACATACAGTTTTGCCTTTATGGCTAAGTTTGGGTATGCCTCTAACCGCTTCATATGAGACCAATTTTTCTAAATTGGGGTAGTTGACATGCCCCAACTTTTGATGACATAGTGTTGTGTCATCGACCTTAGCATTATTGCATGTTTCTTGTCTTACAACAAGATAACAATTGTCACATGTTCTTGTACCTGTTATGACACATATATTTGCTTCATTCGTAACTTCATATGCATTCTTATTAAATTTTACCTCAAGATTGTCATCACACAATTGACTAATACAAATCAAATTAGCCATTAAGCCCTCAACGTGTAAGACATTTCTTAAGGCTGAAAATCTAGGAACATCCAAGATCCATTTTTCAATTATTTTACCTCCACAAGTCACATTTTCTCTATTGAATGGCTCATAGTTCTTTAGAAAACTTTTTTACCTGTTATGTGGCGAGAACATTCACTATCAAAGTACCAAGAACCTGAAATGTTAGTTCTTAATGCAGTTATAGCAACATTACACGTTACACCCTTTTTAGGAACCCAAACTCTCTTAAAACATTTACTTTTTGGCTCAGATATGTTGCTTCGATTGTTATCTAGAATGTTGGACAACATTTTAGGCAACATTTTGCTCACATAATCTTGAAGTTTGAAACAATATGGTTTTAAGTGTCCAGGGGAGTTACAGTGATAATACACAAACTTCATGTTCTTTGACATTTATGAGAACCTATTATTCATCTTTTTTTCTTTTACAAAGCATATTTTCTCATTTTTATCAAAGAGATTGAGCATATGGTTTTAAGAGAGTTTTCGTACCCAAGTCCTGCATGTGAAGGTTTACTAAGGTTGAGTATCTCATTCAATTTCGAAGTCCCCGTGTTGAGCTTATGGAAGGTTGCTTCGGCTAAATCCAATTTAGCACGGATCTTATCAAATTCAATATCTTTTTTGGTAAGTGCAACCTCAAGTCGGGTTATCATGCCTTTTAATACTAGATTCTCATGAGTTAAAGATTTTACCTTTTTGTCAAGTTTCTTTGATTCTTTAATAATATTTTGTAATTCATTAATCATATCATCTTTGCATTCAACTTGATCCAGATAATCAACCTCACTAACAGAGATAGAACCACTAAAGCAATTAACATCAGTATAGTTGAAGAATTCATACCTTTCGGATATCGCTGAAGATGTTGATGCCGTTGCTGATGTTGGAGCAAATGTCGTGACATCTGAGACAATATTGTGTACGACATCTTCATTATTCGATAGAGACTGTTCAAAAATAGTAGCCAGCATTGCTTGTGTTTCAGTTTCACGATCTCCTTCCTCTTCTCCTTCATCATTACTAAGAGAAACCCATAGGTAAATTTTCTAAGAGTGTTTGCACATTCGTTAGCATAGTGACATAACCTGAGCATGCATGACACTGCACAGACTCAAGTTGTTTGGGATCAAATTTGCTATGATCTGAGTTGATTCTTCTTGGTTGATCTCCTTTTTGTACATTTGAAAGGAATCTAATGGGCTTTTGATTGAAGAATTGGGTTTGGTGCTCTTTAGATTTAGATTGATTTCTCTCATTGTTGAGCTTCCTCACCATCGAATTGTATTTTCGAGTGAGTAAGGCAACATTTGCACCATCACTAATTTCTTCAAGATTCTCATCCTCTTCTTCGATTTGATTCTCTGGGGATTGAACTTGAAGTGCCACATTCTTGCTTTTATACAATTCGTTTTTATTCTCTATGTTCATCTCATAAGTTTTGAGAATGCTCATCAAGGTATGAAGGTCCATTGTGGCAATATTGTGAGCTTCTTCAATAGCACAAATCTTTAAATTGAACTTTTCAGGAAGAGAACGGAGAGCTTTTTCAATAAGTTGAGTGTTGGTTAATGGTTCACCAAGCACTTGACATTCATTTGAGATGTCAATCAATTTTTCAAAATAATATTTAATATCATCCGCTTCTTCCATTTCATATTTACTCATGAGCATGCGTATCTTTGTTCGACGAATACTTGAGCTACATTCACAATGAATTTGTAAATTATCTTATGCATCCTTAGTCTTGGGGCAGTTTTTAATGAGTTTGAACATATACATATCAACACATCCAAAAATTACATTAAAGGCTTTCTCGTTAAAGCTATCATTATTGGTTTCTGTTGTAGTCCATTCGGATATAGGTTTAACAAGAATGTCACATTCCTCATTCGGTGACAACATTGGAACAACATACCCATTGGTTATAGATCTACATGCCCTAACATCAATTGATTTGATATTAGAATGTAGGTGAATCTTCCAATACACATAATTTGATCCATCTAAAATAGAAAGCCTACCAATAGTTGAATTTGTTGGATCTATAGCTTATGACAACATGACCAATCACTTATTGTGTTAAGTGTCAGCTCTAATACCACTTGAAGGGTGTCAAATTCTATGGAAAGTAAAAAATAAGAGATGAAAATAAATTGAATACCAATTCTATTTTCGAATGTCTGCAATTATGTCATCCGACACCAGTAACAACACTTAGCAAAACAGAAACTTTAAAGAGTAAATGCAACGGAATTTAAAGAACACAAATGTTTAAATTTTCATAAGTTATATAATAATCATAAGTTATATATATTATATAACTTATGATGGTCACTGACCAAATGTATTGTATATATATTATATATAAAAGTACATAATTCTTTCTTTACAGATTTACAAGATAAGACGGAAATGAATTAAAAGATGAAATCGCAGATGACTTCTGCCTAAAAAATCTAACTAAGTAGACATAGACAACCTCTCATTAAAATTGCTCCATACAAAACTAATCTAGAATCTAAACAACAATTGTAATGTTGGACAGTATTTTGGTCAACACACTCAGGCAACACTAGTGATCCAGATTTCTGAGATGAAATCCCGAGAGCTCTCTTGGTATTTTTACTTTATAGTTCTGGATATTGATTCACCGTAGTAGCCTCTCTATTTATAGTAGAGAGTCTTCCTTGAAAAGCTCATCGATCGATTATGGAGGTTGAGGGAAAGGTGGGCAGCTGGTAGGATTTGTTGGAGACGATCAAGGAGCAAAAACCTCTAACAACTTTGACTTGTTCCTCACAAAAAGAAGCAGTCTTGACTCGGTCTTCACACGTGTTTACCAACTCCTTTTTACCTTGCCAAGTCATATTTACCACATAGTAATCATTACGTGAAGTAAATCAAAATCAGTTCTGAAAATATTGGTCCGAATGTTGTGCAACATTTGTTCCAACATTCTTATACATTCAAATCAATACTTCAGGAGATATGTTGGGTCAAATGTCACAACATCAAATTCAACATTAACACAAACATCGGTGAACAAAGAATTTGAATTGACATTGCTCTGATACTATGCAAAAAATGGATCTTGGGCCTAACTCAACTCCAAAAGCTAACTTGTAGAGTGATATTATCCAATTACTTCCCATTTCATATTCGATGTTCTTAACATTCACATTGTCGGATTCAAAATTTTGCAGAGTCGCTTCGCTCATGGCGTGATTTTTCCTATGTTTTGTTTATTGAGGTTCTTATTATGCTCTATATAAGTTGGAAAAAAAAAAGTAGGTTATGGAATTGTCTTTCTTCTTTTGCTTCTTTGTTTTTCTCACTTCTGACTTTGTTTAGTGTTACTTCTTTATATTCCTGAAGTGTTACATGTATAAAAAGATTTTTTATATATATTTTTGTTTAGGAATTTGAGATTTTTATTTAATGTTTGAAAATTGGGGGTTTAAGAGTGGAATTGATCTCTTATTTCACATATTAATTCTTCATTGTGCAGTTCTATATACATTTGTCTGCTAAGTTAATACTTGGAAATCAATGTTAATTTGCATTCCTCAAGTGTTGCATGTAGATAAATTTTGTGTCTGTACACCCCTTTGCCTTTTATATATAGAAATTAAGGATTTTAATATTTTGTTTTGTTAGACTTCAAATGAAAGTTTTGATTCAATTGTTCTCCAAATGCAGAGTGTATTATTTGGAGTGCAAGGGGATGTGGGGAACAAATGGGCGAAGACTACAATAAAGCTGCTTTAGAGATGTGAGCTAAAGTTATAAGAACTTTTGTGGCGGCTTTTAACTTTCGTATCAATGGTCATGATATTTCATTTTTGCTTTCTAATTCTCCTCTTTTTCTCTTTGTGGACTGCTGTAAGATTACAGTTATTTGAACATGCTTAATATAACACAACTGCTACACCGAGTTTCATGCTTATCATAACACAACTGCTTCATCGAGTTTCATGCTTATCATAACACAACAACTACACTGAGTTTCATGCTTATCATAACACAACTGCTACACCGAGTTTCATGCTTATCATAACACAACAGCTACACCGAGTTTCATGCTTATCATAACACAACCGCGATACTGAGTTTCATGCTTATAATAACACAACTGCTACACCGAGTTTCATGCTTATCATAACACAACTGCTACACCGAGTTTCATGCTTATCATAACACACAACTGCTACACCGAGTTTCATGCTTATCATAACACAACTGTTACACCGAGTTTCATGCTTATCATAACACAATTGCAACACTGAGTTCCATGCTTATCATAACACAACTGCGACACCGAGCTCCATGCTTATCATAACACAACTGCGACACCGAGTTTCGTTATCTTGACTGTTAAAAACTTTGGTCCCATTTGCTATATCTCGATGTTTTTTTTTTTTTTATATCCGTAGGTTTAACGACTTTTGACGAGGTCGTTGGGTTGCAAGTGGATATGCATTTCCTCCTCCTCTAAAGGTTATTCTCCCCAATTTCATTCATGTAGAATGATTTCAAATTTAGATTCCGTGTTTTTGAACTTTTCAAAGAAAAGGTGTTTCTACTTATTTTTGACATATTTAAGGGTTTGCATTTTAAGTAATTATGTTGTGCTGCATATTTTCTTGTTGTTTAGTAGTTGAAGCAAGATTTATAGGTGGGAAAAGAAATGTATTTTTCTTGAATCTGTTTTCAATTAAGCATCATCATCTATTTTGAGTTTCATCTGTTAAGAGTCCTACATCGGATATGGAACGGGAACATGGACTCCTTATATGAACTTGAACAATGCTCACCCTACAAGTTAACTTTTGGGGTTGAGTTAGGAACAAGATTCATTCTTTATATGGTATCAGAGTCAGACCCATTTCAATTCCAAATCTTTGTTCACTGATGTTGAGCTCCCAAATTATATTATCCACCCTCCGGTTAACAAGGTCTGGGCGTGCAGGGAGTGTTAAGAGTCCCACATCGGATATGGAATGGGAAGATGGACTCCTATATAGACTTGGACAATCTTCACCCTACAAGTTAGCTTTTGAGTTTGAGTTAGGCCCAAGATCAATTCTTTACCGCATCACGTATTCAGGATTGTGCTTCAACTCCTTTTCAGTATAGGACCTGTTACATTTGACCTAGTGGATATAAAACATAACTAAAAGATGAGTGCATCGAGTTACCTTTCATTCTTTATGAGGAGAGCTTAAATAATATTTTGGAATCTCTTATCCAGTTAATTAGTACAAAGTTTCTAACTGAAGTCCAGAAGTTTGTGCTTCTCAGTCCTTTGGACTTTATTTTTAAGAAACATATTCAGCTTAGCTTATATGCCACTGAAATCCATTCATGTTTCCTATATCAAAATCTTATTGAAGCTGTTAGGAAAGATATCTCATTATTCCATTTATTGATATTTGAAATTTGTAATCCTTATATTGATTGATACTTGATAAGAGTAAATTAAGTGTCACGGCAAGTGTGACCTCTAACAAAACTCTTTGTTCATAAATGAATTTTTATGGAATTTATGACTGTCTCTAAAATTTTATATCTTTAAATTCTGGTCTTATGTTGTTGCTTGCAGCCTAAGTGCAGTTTCGGAGTCAAATGATTCTCAGCCAAGCTTTGTCCCGTGGTTGGATGAATCCGCTAAAGTTTCAAAATCTTCTTCTTTTGTTATTGAGAGTGAAAGAAATAATCTCTCGATTATTTTCATTAATTAAAAGGTATATATACAAGTTACATATTTCCATAATAGGAGAATCATATTCCTATTCTACTCCTAAAACTTTATTCTACCATAATTCTAACTATACAATTATGGTAAGTGTACAAGAGTAATTAAGGTAACATTTACACTATAATATTACAATAATATACATACCAAATATACACCAACCCGTGATGGGCCAATCCGAGATGGGCTTGCTGCCTTTCCGTGTTGGTCTGTTTACCGAGAGCACCCGTGATATACACTTATGTATATCAAGTGTATATCACAGGTATATACCTTTGTTTAACAGAGAGGTAGGAATGAACTTTGCACTTTCTGAGAAATTATACAATTTTTTCCCCGATTACTTAGTTTTTCATATCAATGTTCATGATATTACTTTAATTTTGATTTCAATTATTCAATTTTTCTCTCTGTTTGTATGCTTTCAATTCTACAGCTTCTTTGAGCCAAAGGTCTTGGTCCAATTTGATGTATCTTGGACGGAATTTTTGAACGTGTTGTAATTCCTTCATTTTGTTGCATACACTGGGAAAATGTTTGTGCTACTCCATCGATAAATGATTTTGTCGATGAATTTCGATTTTGAGTATCGCAAGTGTTTTGGTTAGTTGTTGATGATTTGATTGATTGATACGCTCATCAAAGCAAAAGATGAGGTGCATATGAATGTCGTCCGGTTCGGTCCCGGTCCCGGGTCTAATTTCGACGGTCAAGACAGAAAAGCCAAGCACTCAATTCAGCCATTTATTTTGGCTGAATTACTCCTCCTATAATGGCCAAATCCGTTGGTCTTTCCCCATTTATGTTGGTGGCTTTACTACCTCCATAATGGCCATTATTTGGCTATTATGGAGGCAGTTTTTCAGCCCCTCCCTCACCTATATAAACACCCCCTTACACCATTGTTGAGGACTAAGACATATGCACGAAAATACACAACCGAAATAGTTTTCTTCCTACAACTTCCAAGCATCATTTCGTTACTCAATATTCTTCACGGTAGCTCTTGAGTTTCCTTTGCTCAAGGGTTCCATTGCTGTTTTATCTTGGGAGACAAATTGTCCAGGACTTATAAAGGATACATACGGGGCAATATTGTCTTAAGGACAGAGTGCCACACTCGACTCAATAAACCAGATTTCCCTTTTTCCAGTCTTCAACAAAATCGTAATTTCAGTTTTGTTGTTATATTGTAATTTTCAGATTTCTAGTCGAAAATATTATTGAAATCTTTGTTTATCCTTTCGAATACTTGTAATAGTTAAATACTTCCCGTACTGCTTTATAAAGTACCATAGAGCAAATCTCCCAACAGAATGTAGCAGTTTTAAATATATCCATTGATGAATGATACTTACTGCATCTTTAAATATGTCTCTCATCAAGCATTTGTTATCTCCTGAATTAAAAAGATTGTGGAAATGCGAAATGAAAGTGATAATACCTTATTATTTGAAAGTTTCACAATATTAAGGCGCGAAAAAAGTTGTTTGAAAGATCTACTTTGTGTTATATTTCATTTGGCAATTTCTTCACTTTAGACTTAAGTTACTCTTAGTTCCATGTGTTCTATTTTGAGTCTAAATAAGTGTTCGACTTCGAGTCCTTTTTGTGCTTATGATTTTATCTTATCGAGATTTCTCAAACATGTAATTATATTTTTGGTGTTTGAAGTCAGTTCTGAAACTTTGTAGGTTAGTTTTTCACAAGAGAAAGTTCAATTGTTTCATCCTCAAAAGATCTTTATCACATATACTGCAGAGAGAATAAAACCGGAGCTTGCATCTACTTTTGAAGATTTATTTAGTTTATTTTTTAAGTTTGTAATTATAAGTACAATTAGGGGATATAAAATACCTTTAATTTGTATGTATTTTGCTATGATTCAATCGATGACAGTTATAACATAATAACATCCTCATATGTTTATAACTGTTTACCAATTTTTTATAATTGGATAAAGTTAGAATGTTAGATAACCAAATTAGTCATGTTGGGCCGTGCATCACACATGCTTTCTCTTCTAGTAATAGATATAGTTCGGTAAATATTTAACGGAGAATATAAGTGTTTGCTAGATTTTAACAAACTTAAAGAACAAAAAATGTTAAATGCATACTTGAGCAATTATATTAAATCTATCATCAAACATAAGAGACCTTTTTGTCATTTCCCTAAAAACATTCATCAAAACATAACATGAGTTTTTGAGTGAAAAAAGGGTTTTTGGACACCGAAAATCGAAATTGAAGAGGAGGTCAATAGGAACATTAAAAATATGATGATGAAGGAGATTTGATAACTAGTTTTGCAAAATAGTCCCTTATGTTTAAGAGTATATTTAAAGTAATCCCTTAGGTATATAATTAACAATTTTGGTCTTTTAAGTTTATCAAAGTTAACATTTTTAGTTTCCATCAAATATTTATTGAACTTTGTCGGTTTAAATTTAACGGAAACTATAAAAAAGACAGAAATTAGCAGACTCACATTTAAAGTTATAATTATTGTAATTTATGTTATTTTAAATTTATTTTATAGTCCGATGCAATTTATTATATTTAGTGCTATTATTTTAGTATTTAGTGTCATTTTTTAAAGATTTGATGGGACTCTTTCGGTGTATAACGTTATACTTTTTCTATTTTCCCATCAAATTGAAGGAACATAAATTGTTATATATTTACTTAAAAACAAAAATATTAATTTTTTGACAAATTTAAAGGATCCAAATTGTATCTAATCTCAAACATAAGGTATTATTTTGTCATTTTCTCTTAATTTGTGAATGAAAAAGGTTTTTTGGTCAACCTAAAACCCATTTTCTCTACGACCTCCAATACGACGCCGTAAATGGCCGCTGGAAATAGCCGCCACCTCCTCCGCCTACTAGTCTCTTGCCGGAAAATCACGGCACAAGTAACAACCACCAGCACCGACACCATCATAGCTATGGCTTCATCATCCGAGCAAGAGTTCGCTCCACAATGCAAAGCGAAACTCAATCGAGTACCTAGGTGTCGTAAGTGAAAACACATATTTGACTTAGCACATTAAACCTCCAATGGATTGAATTATACACTTTGATACCTTTGCTGGTGAACCTTAAAAAATTTACCAACAACAACATACCCAGTGTATTCAGAAATTTACCATAACCATTAATTGTTTCTCCACTTAATTACTCATGTGATGTGTTAATTTCATATTGTTACTTCATAGTTGACGGTAATATAGTTCTACATATCATCAAATTACCGTCAAATGTAGCATATTGTTTACGTGAAGGGATCAATAACACACATTTTAATTAATTAAAGATTATATATGTTGAGTCACATGTTAAGTACCAAAAGCAGATTCTGCTGATAACTTAGCCTTAGGGACCAAAAGTGCTATTATCCCAAAAGAAAATGTGCAAAAAGATACTAATTTGTAAAGGATGTTGGTTACAAAATCAGAGGCAAGTCCCTTCTTTTTTGCCAATTTTCCAGGTCCAACAATGGTACCTGTATGCATCTTGTATTGAGTATTTTATTGTCTTTTTTTTTTGCTTGCGTCTTTATGCTTCTGAGTCAGTTTCAAGTTTAAGCCGATCCTTGAGCCAGTTTTCCAAGCAGAGGTTGGTACATCTAAGGTTTACACAACTCTTAACAATTGTGTATTACCAATTATAACAAGATGGCCACTTCTGCTGGGGAAAACTCTAATGAAAGGTGAAATTTTTGGTCCTCATTTTCACATATATTTAAGGGACAACTTATGTGTTAACCAACATTTTGATGTGGCTGCTTCTTGCAAGATTTTTGTTGATTGCTATGTGAATGAGAGGCTTCACTCCCCGCTTGCTGCGTGATTGTAATCATTGTTGATTTCTCTGTTCCTATCGCACATCTTGGAAATTTGAGATGTTGAACATCTGATTTATGTATATGAAAAATGTAAAATGTTGAATTCCTCATTTTCGCCTATATTTTAAGGGGCAACTTGTATTTATAACCATCATTTTGCTGTGGCTGTGAATTCTTGCAACATTTCCATTGATTGCAATGTGAATACATGAGAGCTAAACATCGACACTTCCTTGCTGCGTTGGCCAATCATTATGTCTTAGTGACCTCTTGGGAGCTCTTCATTTGTTGTTGGTTTTTCTGTCCGAATCTCACGTCTGCGATGTTTTGAGATGTTGAATATCTGATTGAATGTAAATGGAAAATGTAAAATGCTCAACTGTTTCTCATCGGTCACACATGGATTTTGCCATGCACTTTCTATCTTTTATATTCCCACATGTGGATTTCGCTATGAACTTTCTATCATTTCTTCCACTGGTTTTTTTTCTCCTGTTTTCTCCCATGTAGTATTTTTTCCTATATCCGGAAGGAAGAAATAAAAAAGTAGGTAAGAACATTCCAATAAATTCAGTCTTCGGAGGATTCATTACGATTAGTTTATGTTTACTTTATCGTCAACCAATTGGAACCTTCCTCTTTTTTTTTTATTCGACTTGAAACCAGTTATATTTTTGTCAAATAAACGAAGTCTGTACATCAAAATATCGTGGTATTTCTTTTGAGATTCTTGTGTGATTGGGGACAAATAGAGCATAGCTACATTTTATTTTAGCAGTTCTTCCTCTCTCGCAAGGCTCGCTCCCCTTCAAGCAGTACTATTTGACATTGATAGAACTTTATGTGATTCGGATCCATTTCACTACCTTGCATTCCGTGAAATGCTTCTGGAGGTACGTACCGACTACTATGATTTATTTCCTGTAGATAAAAAAACAACATCAGTTATCAATGGAAACAAAAAAGAAGAAGCATGATTTTCATTCCCTTTGGAATTTCGGTTAATTTCAACAGTTAGGCTGATCGCAGCTTGTTTGAAGCTGAGGCGTAGTTATTGTTGTTGTTGTCAACAGATAGGCTACAATGGAGGAGTGCATGTTGATGAGGAGTGGTTTGTCAAGACTATTTCTGGGAAACACAATGATGATCTTGAGTCTGTATTTTTCCCTGATGATCATGAAAGGGGTGTAAAATTCTTGAATGACAAGGAAGCTTTGTTTAGAAGGTTTTTAACTTCCCTATGATACCTTGTCTTTTTCAACGAGTTCAAGTTTAGTTCTTTGCAGTGATAGTGTAAAAAGTATTATAATCAGGTCACTAAGGTAACTAACTACAATTAAATCTCTATGATAAACATTAATTTGTAACCTGCTTTAATAGGTTAAACTATACTCATCCTGAAAAATAGTTGGGATCCTTCCTATGTGAGCATAGAGAAAAATGACATTCCCATAAATGATAGGGTAAATTTTTCATTTATTCATCAAAAGAAGCGGTCCTTTTGAAGTTAGAGCTAATTCTCCTTGATACCTGACATTATGCATGAAAGGATTCTTGAGTCATAGGGTAACCTGAAAATCCTTAGCAAAAGACTTCTACAACACGTTTTATTTTTCAATAGAAATGTATATTCGTTCAAGAAGGGCTCTATATGAGAAAATTGGTTCTTTAGTATATGCAACTTAAGTCCCATTTCGGTTTATGCAACTTAACTATAAGCTCAATATCATTCCCTCAATCTCATATCTCTTTTGGATGGACAATATAAGTTGGCAAAAGAACAATTAAAACCTCTAAATGGTCTCTACAAGTTGAGAAAGTGGATTGAAGATCGTGGTCTGAAACGAGCTGCAGTTACCAATGCACCTAGAGCTAATGCTGAACTATGTATAAATCAACTCAGCCTTGCTGATTTCTTTGACGCAGTTATTCTTGAAAGTGAATGCAAGCATGCAAAACCATATCCTGATCCCTATTTGAAGGCCCTTGAAGTGTTGAATGTATCAAAGGATCACACATTTGTATTTGAGGTATGATTTCTTTTTCGACTTTCAGTTTTTCTTATCAGTTTCGTCGGAGTAATTTCATGGACAATCATCCAACTTTCAATTTGTCGCACCAAACTCATAGAACTGCCTTTTAAAAAAAAAAGGAAGTCCGGTGCACTAAGCTCCCGCTATGCGCGGAGTTCGGAAAAGGGCCGGACCACAAGGGTCTATATATAATGTGGAAATTACTCAACTATGTTTATATATAGGGAAAAGGCTCAAATATGTCACTTGTTAAAAGTTGGGCCTGAATATAACCCCCCGTTACAACTTTGGCCATATCTGCCATTTTACGCTATCCGAACCCACACATGTATAATTAGCCTCTGTTTTTTAATACTAGATGTTGCCACGTGATATTATCTAAACTCCCCATAACTTAACCCCGCTTTCATTGTAATGACATTTTTTGGTCCATTTCATGAATTATATATTACATAAAATAAAAATATGTCAGAAAATGCTGAATTCGGTCACGGAACACAAGTAGGTTTCTACTTAAGCAACTCACTTTACATAATATCCACGTGGCACCACTAAAAAGAATGAAAACCCAATTTCCAGGTCACAGGAACACAAGTAGGTTTCTACCGAAGCAACTCACTTTACATAATATCCACTTGGCACCACTAAAAATAATGAAAACCTAATTTCCAACCCACTTAAAAATAAGAAAAACTAATGATAATGTGTTACATGGTGAAAGCATCGGATTTTAGGTTCTTAGGACGGAAAATGAGTTTTGCTAAGTGTTGAAATGAATAGTATGTAAGGTTAGTTGCTGTTGTTACTGTACCTACACGGCAATTTTTTGTGATATGTAAGCATAATTGAGTTATTGTTCCCGTTATAAAAATTAGTTTTATGACTTACAGTGCAATTAACCCCGATTTCATCTTATGAAACTTATTATATGCTTGTTCCATGGGTAGGATTCTGTCTCAGGAATAAAAGCTGGGTGGCTACTAGAATGTCTGTTGTTGGCCTGGCAAACCGAAATCCAGCTGAGTTACTTATGGTAGCAAAGCCTGTTTTTCTTATTAAAGATTATGAAGATCCAAAGTTATGGGCAGCTCTGGAGGAGATTGACAAGATGTCAGGTACCAGGAAGACCACAGCATGAAGCATAGACAACAAGAGGTGAAAGATCGGAAAAAGAACTTACTCATATCCGATGTTTAACAGAAAAACGATATTGCTTTTACTATGGTTAATGATAGATTTATTAGCATTTGCTTTTGTCCCACATTGGAAAAACACATTTGTATCTCATGTAATAGACCCTATATAAAGGGCTTTACTTGCTTTTCTTTTACTTGCACTTTTAGTTCTCAAGAATAGTATTATTTTATTATCTTGTTATTGCTTTGTAAGAATTCATGTTATGAATAAAAGACTTTCATGAATTCTATCATGGTATCAAAGTCAAGAGCACAAGTTAATACTTTTTGCTCGATCGCGGATCCAACTTCGCGGTGAGTTAGTTGGGGGTTCGCATGCAGCATGCCCCTGGTATCAGTTAAAAAAAAATTTTGGCTTGTTTTGGAAGCTCGTGCTCGTTCTAATCTTGGCTTCCACATCTGGGTTTTGTCTTTTTGGCTTCCGCATCTGATTGGTGAGATCTGCCCTTTTTTATTTTGTTGCTTGTTATTTGAGATTTTTCTGTTTAAAATTCATAATGGCTGGAGGTGATGATTCTTTGCAAACTATTGGTGTTCGGTTAGATGGAAAAAATTATTCCTATTGGAGCTATGTCATGGTAAATTTTCTGAAGGGAAAGGGGCTTTGGGATTATATGTCTGGAAAAACCAAATGCCCTAAAATTGGAGATGAAAATTTTGATGAATTATTTAGGACTTGGGAGACCAATAATTCAAAGATTATTACTTGGATTAATAACTCGTTGAACAAAGAATTGGTGTTCAATTGGCTAAGTTCAAAACTCGCTAAAGAGATTTGGGATTATTTGTCAAGATTGTTTGTGCGAGAATAATTTTGTTGTTAAATATCGCTTACAATATGAAATTCGCGCACTAGTACAAAATGACTTGGGCATTCAAGATTATTTCGTGTAATGACCACTTTGTGGGATCGATTAGCTATGACGGAGATCTCATCGAATTGCAAGCATGTGATGCTTATATTAAATGCGAGAGATGAAGATCGTCTTGTTCGGCTATTGATGGGTCTTCGGTCGAATTTGAGAATTGTCGTTCAGGCTTGTTGCACCGCAAACCCTTACCATCAGTTGAAGATGTGGTAAATGAACTTATGGTGAAGAAACATGTTTAAAGACTCTAAAAGGGGTACATAAGGCTTCTACTTTTGTATTGGCAACTCCTTTGTCTGCACCGGTCCTTGCTGCCCCTACACACCAGTATAGAACATCTATCATAGGTAATTGTAATTATTGCAAGAAATTGGGACACTGAAAGAATCAATGTCCTGAGCTACGGAAGACGTCAGGTTCTAAGCCTCCACATTCGGGACAAGGACATAAGCCTTCTCAACAGAAGCCATATTCTGGGGGTCAATTCCAGAACTTGTATCCACCGACTCAGGCTGCCTTTGTGCCCTCTTTTGATCACCCAGCTTCAGGAGCCTCTGTGAGTCACAATCGATTCTCGTAGGTGACCAATTTCAGAAGTTCCTCGCCTTCCAACAGTTTCAACAAAATTCTCAGTCTTATGCTCTTTCTGTTCCTTCCGGCTCATCACCATCTATTGGTTTAGGTATCATTTCACCTTCTTGGATCTTGGACTCTGGAGCTGGAAATCATATGTCTCATGATTCTTCCGTCTTTGTATCTATGTCTTCTGACTCCCCTTCCATTTCTGTTGTGACTGCTGATGGCACACCTATGCCATTGACAAGCATTGGCACCATTCATACATCCACTATATCATTACCTGATGTTTATTGCATTCCAAAATTACATATAAATCTTGCTTCTTCTGGTTAAATATGTGACTCTGGATGTTTTATTGGACTCTTCCCTAATTCTTGTTATGTGCAGGATCTAAAATCCAAGAGAGTGATTGGGACAGGGCATAGAAAGGGGAGAGGTCTATATGTTTTGGATGAGCTGCATCTTCCTACTCATGCAGCAACTATGCCTGTTAATCTGTCTTCTTTTCATTTAACACATTCCTCTTCGAAGTTTTATTTGTGGCACTCTAGACTTGGTCATGTATCAGGTTCTCACATGCGTTTTATGTGTAATACTGATTTTCTTGGTAATTTACAATCCGATGATATTTCTGATTGTAGTGGATGTAAACTTGGAAAATTTTCTGCTTTGCCTTTTAATCTTAGTACTTCTACTTCTTCTGCACCACTTGATCTAGTTCATTCAGATGTTTGGGGGCCAGCACCTATCCCTACTAAGGGTGGCTCCAGATATTATGTTTCCTTTATTGATGATTATACTCGTCATTGTTGGGTTTATTTGTTGAAAATACGCTCTGATTTTGTTCATACTTATGCTGAGTTTCAAGCCTATGTGAAAACTCAACATTCTGCTATTATTAAATGTTTTCGGGCTGATTTAGGAGGTGAATATACTAGTGGGGATCTTTCTGGTATTTTCAATGCTGATGGTACAATACATCGGTCTTCTTGTACTGATACACCACAACAAAATGGGGTAGCCGAGAGAAAACATAGGCATATAGTTGAGACAGCTAGATCCATGCTTTTGTCAGCTAGTATACCTAGTGAATTTTGGGGAGAAGCTGTCCTTACATCTGTTTATCTTATTAATAGGATCCCTACCTCTCATAATTCTGGGATTTCTCTGGATGCTAGACTATTTGGTCACACCCCACTATATTCCCATTTGAGAGTTTTTGGTTATATATGTTTTGTTCTACGTCCACATGCAGAGCGTACTAAGTTATCTTCTCGTGTCGCCATTTGTGATTTTCTTGGATATGGGGTTGGGCAGAAAGGTTATCGTTGTCATGATCCAGTTTCTGGAAAATTGTATGTGTCTCGTAATGTTTCCTTTTATGAGCATGTTCCTTTCTTTTCCATCCCACCTACCTCACATGGCATGACAAAATCTGACCTTATTGATATTCATCCCTTTGATACTTATTGTCCATCTGATTCTACATCTATATCATCTGTTCCTTCTCAGTCTTCTGGCAGGTCCCATGATATTGATACTCAGCCCCATCCTACGCCTATTTCGAACCTCTTGTGGTTGCGGATCCGCATCCACCTCGCTATCCTAAACGCACTCTACGATCTACTCGGTATCCGATTTTGATTATTCTTGCTATGCTCCATCATTCGCTTCCTTTCTAGTTTCTATTAATTCTCTCTGTGAGCCTACATCCTACTCTGAGGCAGCTCGTGATCCTCTTTGGCAAGAGGCTATGAATGAGGAACTGACTGCTTTGAACAAAACGGGTACTTGGGATTTGGTTTCTCTACCGACTGGTAAGAAAACTATTGGTTCTCGATGGGTGTACAAGATTAAGACAAAGTCTGATGGTTCTATTGAGCGATATAAAGCTCGTTTGGTTGCAAAGGGTTTTGCTCAAGAATATGGTATGGATTATGAAGAGACTTTTGCACTGTTGCAAAGATGACATCCGTCCGGTTCTTATTGCAGGGCCTCTGTTCGTCATTGGCATATTTCACAAATGGATGTTAAAAATGCTTTTTTAAATGGGGATCTTCAAGAAGAAGTCTACATGGTCCCTCCACCTGGTGTTTCACATAGTCCAGGACAAGTGTGCAGGCTTAAGAAAGCTCTGTATGGTCTCAAACAAGCTCCAAGAGCTTGGTTCGACAAGTTCTCCACCGTAGTATCATCTCTTGGGTTTATTTCCAGCTTTCATGATTCGGTGTTATTTGTTAAATCATCCCCTGTAGGTTGTATTTTGCTTTTGTTGTATGTTGATGACATGATCATTACAGGTGATGATATTGATGGTATTGCAAACCTAAAATCTACTTTATCTCGCCGTTTTGAGATGAAAGATTTAGGTCATCTACGTTACTTTTTAGGCATTGAGGTAGCTTATTCTCGAGAAAGGATATCTTCTCTCTCGCCCTAAGTACACCGCAGATATTCTTGAGCGAGCCGGTCCACCGATACTCGTATAGTTGACTCTCCTCTTGAGGTTAATGTTCGATATACACCTACTGACGGGGATCCTCTTCCTGGATCCCACTTTATATCGTTCAGTTGTAGGGAGTCTGGTGTACCTCACCATTACTCGCCCTGACATTGCATATGCTGTTCACATTGTCAGTCAGTTTGTTTGCTCTCCTACATTTGTACATTGGGCTGCAGTTATGTGTATTCTTCGCTATCTTCGAGGAACGATTTATCAGAGTCTCTTGTTTCCATCGACCTCATCCTTGGAGCTTCGTGCATTTTCTGGATGCAGATTGGGTGGTGACCTAACTGATCGGAAATCAACTACTGGTTATTGTGTATTTTTAGGAGATTCACTCATCTCATGGAAAAGTAAGAAACAAGATGTGGTTTCTCGCTCTTCAACTGAGGCAGAGTATCGTGCTATGGCTTCTACTACGTGTGAGATTGTATGGTTACGTCGGTTATTGGTTGATATGGGTGTCTGTCTTTCTTCACCAACACCGATGTATTGTGATAATAAGAGTTTTATTCAGATTGCGCACAACACAGTCTTTCATGAACGTACCAAGCATATTGAGATTGATTGTCATATTATTCGATATCATCTTCCGCAGCGCACTCTATCCTTGCCATTTGTCTCATCTTCGATGCAACTTGCAGATTTCTTCACAAAGGCGCATACCTTAAAGCATCACCGGTTCTTTCTTGGCAAACGCTCGATGCTTCTGTCTACACCATTGCGAGTTTGAGGGGAGATATTAGCATTTGCTTTTGTCCCACATTGGAAAAACACATTTATATCTCATGTAATAGACCCTATATAAAGGGTTTTACTTGCTTTTCTTTTACTTGCACTTTTAGCTCTCAAGAATAATATTATTTTATTATCTTGTTATTGCTTTGTAAGAATTCATGTTATGAATAAAAGACTTTCATGAATTCTATCAAGATTGAGGTGAAAGTACACAGTCCTGTACGTGAAAAGACACGTTTTCATGTATTCATCGGGTTAATGTAAACACCATGTATGAGTTTTGTTCAATTTTCTCTACTATCTTTCTTCCTTTTCTTTTTCTATTTTTATCAGATGTCAAACAGTTTGGTCAGTAGATTAGGATTTTCAAAAAAACAAAAAAGACAAGCCCAGTGCATAAAGCATAAAGTTCGCGCTATGCGCGGGTCCGGGAAGCGGCCGGACCACAAGAATCTATTGTATGCAGTCTTAATTTATATTTCTGCAAGAAGTTGTTTTCGCGGCTTGAATTCGTAACCTTGTTACCCGTTACTCCAAGGATTCCCTTCCGGATCACACGTTGTAGGATTTTACTGGGCATGTTGTTATACTCCAAGGATCCCTTCCAGGATTGTCAAAAAAAAAAACATTGTTGTGATTCTCTATGAAGGGATCAAGAGGGCACAATTTTCTTATTTCAGTGCATAAGAAATGATTTACGACCACACAAATATTATGATTTATTTTAATTATAAGTTTCAAAAGTCAGTCTTTCTTTCTTTATTAAACTTCGTGCTTAGTCAAATTATATCACATGAAAAACGAGGGAGTAACATTTAGGAAGTACTCCCTCCGTCTCAAATTATTTGTTGTTTTTTTATTTACACGTCACTTAAGAAATATTAATTAGGAGTTATTTGACATATTTTACCCTTATTTATGTATAAGTTATAATCCCTCAACGTTAAATGTTTACTCTAGTTACATGCCATCTTCATTAATGACAAACGGTAAAATGGTGAAAATATAATTAATTATGTCTTAAACTTTTAGAACGATAAATAATTTGAAATAACTATTTTAGTAACCATGACAAATAATTTGAAACGGAGGGAGTAGTACTGTAAAAAGTTAAAATAAAATAGAATGACGTTTTTGGTACATTTAATTCCTTTTTTTTAACCTTAAAACAAAATATTCATCATATCTTTCTTATCCCAGCTTAATTTGTTTTTGAACCAAATGACCCCTTTAAAAGTCAAATAAAAAAGTGCCGGTACCATAAAACGTTTTTCTTAAAATAGAATATATTAACCATGATTAAAATAATACTGTAAAAAGTTTAGAAAAAAGAGAATGACATTTTGGTACATCTAATTTTTTCTTAAAACAGAATATATTAACCACACGATTAAATAATAATACTGTATAAAGTAAAATAAAATATAATGACGTTTCGGTACATCTAATTTTTTTCATCTTAAGACATAAATTTTTAACCCCCATAATGACGTATTGCTGCATTTAATTCCTCTTTTCCCCTTAAAACGAAGACGAGCAATTTATCTTTTTATTCTTTTTCTTTTGATATGGACTTATCCTATATAATTTTGAAGTGTTTTAATTTTAACATATTTGCAATTTGTTATTTAGCTAACAATGGGGATGATGTCATATATTTATACAGAGCACGTGAATAAGTAATAAAACATCTATCTTTATCTTTTTTAAGTATACAGATACTACTTAATTAACCACAATTAAATAATACTATCAAAAGTTAAATAAAAAATAATGGCGTTATGATAAATTCAATTTTTTTAAAAAATAGAATTTATTTAACCACAATCAAACATGTAATAATGTAAAAAGTTAAATTAAATAGAATGAGACGGTCCCATCATCCCCTTTAATTAAATAAATAGAATGACATTTTGGTACATCTATTTTTTCCGCAAAGCATAATACAACAACAATATACCCAAATCCCACAACGTAACACCTTATCCCTAACTTGATAGGTGGTAGACTTTAACTAACTTTTTTTTTTATATTCAGTTTACCGGCTTACGCCAGGCTATTATCAGGGTTTGAGAATAGAACAATTGATATCACCTATCCAACGGATCTTCTTCGACCCACGCCTAGAATTTAAATTGATTCCATTCAAATTATTCCGGAATACCTTCGTTCGAATTCACACTGCAAGCCTCCAACTGAAATTTAAGTTTTCTTCTTTTGCCATCCAAAAATACCTTCATAAAGCAAAATACATTAACCATAATTAAATAATTTTTACCTTAAAACAGAATATTCATCATATCTCTCCCTCTCTCTCATTTTTCACCCAACCCTAACTTTCCCCTTCCCCAAACCCTAATTCCTACACTCCAAAATTCATTATTTTTCAAACCTACAATTGAGTTCATATAAACCCTAAGTTATTATTCATCTACAATTTTATTGAAAAAAAAGTAAGTAGAGAGAGCACTATGAATTCACAACCAAACAATCTCTACGAAACGGCGTCGCAGCCAGATCACACCGTCAACGACGCATACACATTCGTGGAAGAAGAAGAAGCATTTAATTATCCTGAATTTCAAGAGATTTCACAGCCAATTCGATCTTCTTCTTCTTCCGCCACGTGGCAGCCTTCCGATGATTCGAAATCACGTGTGGTGGATGCGTTGGCGGGGTTGAATTTTGAAGAGACGGGGGGAGATGATGATGAGGGATGTTTTGATTTTGGTGTTGAACATGCTTGTAAGTATTGTGGAGTGACGAATCCTGCTTCTGTTGTTAGGTGTAATGTGCCGTCTTGTAGGAAGTGGTTTTGTAATTCTAGAGGGAATACTTCCGGCTCCCATATCGTTAATCACCTGGTATGTTATGGTTGTTACGTATCGAATTACTCCATATTGTATCGTACTATATTGTTTTGATAGATACAACGTTTGGATAGATTGTTCTGTAATTACATAATGTGATAAACCTATAAAGTAGGGTACGTGGTAGAGCTACTAGAAAAATAGGATTATTTGTTAATTACCTGGTATGTAAGAGGAATTTTGATTTTTAACTGTTAATTATTCATGTGATATGTTAATTAATTGTATCCTATTATATTGTATCGTGTTGTGTTGTATTATATAGTACCATATTGTTTTGACGAGTACAACATTTGGATAGATAATGTCACACGTAAGCACATTATAGGATGAACCTACAAAGTAGGGTACATGGTAGAGCTACTATAAAAAGGGTAGGGTAAAGGATAAAATAGATTTATTAGATAATAAGTAATGTGCTGTCTTACGGAAAGTGGTTTGTAATTCGAGAGGGAATACTTCCGGCTCACATATTGTTAATCACCTGGTATGTAAGAGGCGATATGTGCGTTTTAGCTTAATCTGATTTTTTTGGATTAGTGAATGTCATTCTTTGTTGTCCACCCACGTTATGGGATTTCACTGGGTATGTTGTTGTTGTTGTATTCTTTGTTGTCCATAAAAATCTGCAGAATTTCTTTATCATAAATATATTATTTTCGATATGTAGCTTGACTGTTAAACCACAATAAATCAAAGAGTTAATGGTCAAAAACAAACCTAAACTATTACCTATTCATGAGTTTCATACCTCAACTATCCATTGTTCCATTTACTTACCTAAACTATCACTCCCCTTGTATTAAAAAAAGCTTCAAACTTAACAATTGGCAAAGACACTTGCTTTTTGATATCCGCATTTTAAACTTATTCTGATTTGAATTAATGGTCAAAAACACACCCGAACTATCTGTTGTTCCCTTTTCCTACTTGAACTATCACCATCTATAAATTGCAGTAAGTGTTTCTGTAATATATTGCCGTAAGTGGTTCTGTAATTCCAGGGGAACACTACGGGCTCGCTTATTGTTAATTCACCTGGTATGTAATGCTTTTTAGTTTATTACTATGATTTAGTGAATGTCTCTCTTTGTCGTCGATAAAAATGTGCAGAATAGCTTTATCATAAATAATTTTTTCCTGGCTAAGTAGCTTTATCGTTAAAAGACAACAAATCAGAACTTGCAAAGTAGATTTCCGATTTTTCCTTTTGTAGTTTATTTGGACGTAAGCTAATTTTTCAGTTATACTGATTGAAAGAAAAAAATAAATTCTCTGCCTGCATTTTGCTAATGGGAGCAAGATTTTAACAATAAAAAAAATGGAAGCAGGATTTTAGGTCTGAAGACCTCACACGCACTACTCCCCTGGACTTAATAGAGGTATATATAGTTCAAGCAAAAGGCAGTATTGTGCCCACTAGCTACAGAAATAGTGGATCCTCTTGGGGTAGGGGCGTGTTTCTGATAATGTGTGTAGCTCCTTCCTCCTTGGCCTCCCCTTGGAACTTGTGTTAGGAAAGGGAAGGTATGGTTTAAATCGGAGGAAATACAGAACCAGAAATTCTAGTACAGGATAGCACCAGAAATGTGAAGTGCGTTCAGCTTATGCAATTGTCTTTGACCCAGCGATCGTTACAACAACTAGCCAGTTAGTGGAGATATGTGCATTTTATCTTTTTCTGTTTCTTCTGGATTAGTGAATGTCTCTCTTTGTTGTCCATAAACATTTGCACAATAACTTTATCATAAATAAATTATTTTCAATTAGTACCTTTATCTTAAAAGACTAAATCAAACTTGCAAAGATATATGATTTTTCCTTTTGTAGTTTATTTGGATGAATTAAGATGATTTTCTAGTTATAAAATTTTCTGCCGCTTACCAAGGCAGGATTTTAAGTCGAACTCAAAAACCTCACAACCACTACTCCCTTGGACTTAGTAGAGGTATATATAGTTCAAGGAAAAGGCAGTGTTGTGCCTCACTAGCTGCAGCAAGAGTGGGGGCAGGGGCACGTTTCTCATAATGTGTGTAGTCTCGTTTCCTTCCCGGCCTTCCCTTTCTCTCTGGGAACTTGTGTTAGGAAAAGGAAAGACTTGGTAAAAAACAGAGACGGATCTAGGATTTAAAGTTTATGGATTCCTACAACAACCTCAAGTCAATATACACTAATAACTGGGTTCATAATAAAATATTTATGAAAATTTAGTGAATTTCTTAATATATATACAGGTTTGGGTCCCATGAATCCATAGGTTCTCTTCTAGATCCGCCCCTGGTTAAAAACGGAGAAGTATGGAACCAAAAATACTAGTACAGGGTAGCACCAGAAAATTGAAGTAGGTGAAGCTTATGCAATTATCTTGACTTAGCAATCATTACACGACTACACAATTAGTCTTTATTCTGTTTCTTCTTTCGTTTAAATGATGTGGATTTTAGTACTAGGTGGTTACTGTTGCAAAGGTTATTTTGCCTATTTTTTCAGATCTGCTGTTAGTCTATCTTTAGTAATACGGTGCATGGCGCATAGGATGCTATGTATGCAGAATAGAAATTAAGGTAGGCTACCATAATTTGGTCATCAGGATAAGGATAATACAAGTGGTTGGTGGGAGTTATGAAGAAATGGTTATAGTGGATTTACTACTAGCGTAATCGCTCTTTTAACAGGAGTAGTTTCCATGGAGTTCTAAATTTTTGGAATCAAGCTTATTATTAACGTGGGATTACATTGGGTTGTTGTTGTTGTAAGCTTATTATTAACTGCTGAGAGGATTTCCTTCCCTTTGCTTGTGTGTTTTACCTACAAGTTTTTGCGGAGTATAGTTCTTTCGTTTCATCTGGTGATGGATGGTCAATGCTGTGGAATATGATGTCGTTGGTTTTTGAGCTCTTTCTATCTGTTTGCTTCTTTCCCCCCAAAATTGGGTGCTATTAGTTATGCAGCTTCCAGAGTTATACCAGGGATCATAAACTTTCCGTGTCCGCTTATTCTTCTTTGGAAAAACTTAGTTTTGGAGCAAAAACAGAAATGTACTTCGACTTAGATAGTTTGGTCAGCCTTTTTCTGTAGTAAGGTGGATGTACAATCGTACATTAACTAGGTGAAATGCTAGATTTCCTCAGCACATTATAAGTGTAGTGAATGAACTGAGAATTTTCTGCTTTTGTAGTGTATATTTCCAGACCCCTTTAGTGCTGGGGGATCTCTTAGATATAATGAACACTTGTCCTAAAAAAGGTTGCATCGGATTCGTGCAACTATCATTTCCACTGTAATTCCTCATTTATGCATGTGGGAGAAGTTGAAAGGGAAATTCTTTATATGTTTTATCAAGGAGAAAAGCCAAAGCATCACCCTTTCTTAGTTGATAAGGTAGTGAATTGTCTCTAGTTGATACTGCATTTTGGGATGTCCAATGTCCAAACTGTGGGAATTTGCTAACAAAATACGGAATCTTAAATGCACGTTATATTTTGTTAGTGTCGGCTGTCATGATCGGCCACTTACATTTAATTGATTCACATGGGAGAGTTATATTCATCTTGGCTTTTCCTACAATTGGCATGTCTATTATTTTCTCTCCAGAAACAAGGCATTTATTAAGTTTTTTTGTTGGCATTGTATATTCTCAACTTATCCTAATAGGTGCGAGCAAAACACAAGGAGGTGTGTCTGCATAAAGATAGTCCACTTGGTGAAACAATTCTAGAGTGCTACAACTGTGGATGCCGAAATGTCTTTCTTCTTGGCTTCATTTCTGCCAAGACAGAGAGCGTCGTTGTTCTTCTCTGCAGGGAACCTTGTCTAAGTGTTAATGCATTGAAGGATATGAACTGGGACCTGAGTCAGTGGTGCCCGCTCATTGATGACAGGTGCTTTTTGCAGTGGCTTGTTAAGGTCTGGATTCTCTTTCTTATTCTTCCCTTCTGATCCTTTTGGTTTTTGTTTTCTGTCCTGTTTTTGTGACGTGCGGAGTACTGCAGGTCCCCACTGAGCAAGAACAGTTGAGGGCGCGCCAGATCAGTGCTCAACAAATCAACAAAGTAGAAGAATTGTGGAAGTCAAATCCTGATGCTACCCTGGAAGATCTTGAGAAGCCTGGTGTGGATGATGAGCCTCAGCCTGTTGCCTTGAAGTATGAAGATGCCTATCAGGTTTATCTCCTTTACCTTTTATTTGTAATTGATGCTTTGCAGGAATTACTAAACTATGTAGTTGTGAGTTGCCTCTGTATTGACATTTTGACTAAGTTTGCCTTGACCTTTCTGATGTAGTATCAAAACATATTTGCACCGTTGATCAAGCTCGAAGCTGACTATGATAAGGTATGTCAGGTTCTTAAGATATGATTTTAGATGGTGAAGCCTGAGTCTGTCAAAGAATACTGGCTCTATCCTATTTTATTTTCTTAGCTTTTTGTTGCATCCTGAAATATCATGTATTTTCCTCTAATGCTGCATGCTTCTTCTCACCTTTTCTTTTCGATAGTGGGTTTAGGATACTGGCTCTATCCTAAGTTTACCTGATAGTGAGTTGTCCATAGAAGTGCTGAATTTATGAGGAAAATTGTATTTACACTTGATTGTCTCTTTCTTCTTGATTCTTAATCTCCGTGACAATTGAACTAAGACATGCCAAGTTGCTGCTCTCTGTATCACTCTTGAGCAAAGATGTGATACTTTCCCTTGTCAAATTAATTTGCTCATCTTTCTTTTTTTTGGCCTTTGAGTAGAGTTCATACTTGTGTTTAGGGTAGCTTACAAGCTTTGGAATTTTGTTTTCTGTTTGGTAGATGATGAAAGAGTCTCAAAGTAAAGACAATCTTACTATTCGATGGGATATTGGTCTCAACAAGAAGCGCGTTGCATATTTCGTGTTCCCAAAGGTATTTCCTTGTTATTTTTTCTATTGTGATTCTTCTAGATTCTTGGACTGTTATAGAGTTTATTGTTGTCATTTACTATTAAATCATGGCATGGGAACTCTTTTTAATCTTAACCTACCTGAACTGAAGACAGTCTGCTGTTTTTAGGAAGATAATGAATTGCGTCTTGTACCTGGTGATGAGCTAAGGCTACGATATTCATTGGATGCAGCTCATCCAGCTTGGCAATCCGTGGGCCACGTGGTATGGACCTTTGTCTTGATCTCCCAATTTTTTCTAGAGGGTAAATATTGCAAGGAGTCTGGCTAACCATAAACACCCTCAACAAGTAGAGACAAATTGGTTTGCAAGAAAAACGGCTTCCTGCATCATGGAAAATTTACTTAGTGTGGAAAATATTCTTAAAAGAGCTTCTCCCAAAGCTCCCGGCATTTTAAGGACTTCTTTTGAAGTTTCTACTCAGATATTGATTGACTATTCAATTTTCAGGTAAAATTAACTGCTCAAGAAGAAGTTGCGCTTGAACTTCGTGCCAGCCAGGTACCTTAGATTTTAGATTGCTAGTCTCATTGTAATTCTCTTTTTTTTTTTTCACCATGTGTTGGTTTGTATTTTGGGTCTTTGCTAAACTATTCCTGCCTTATCAGGGGGTTCCAGTCGATGTGAACCATGGGTTTAGTGTTGACTTTGTTTGGAAGAGTACGAGCTTTGATCGGATGCAGAGTGCAATGAAAACCTTTGCAGTTGATGAGACTAGTGTCAGTGGGTGAGTGAGAATGTTTGGGTTCTACTGCAGAAAAATAAAAACAATTGTGAAGATTTCATGTCCTTAATTGTATTACTTGCCTAAGATTTATAATTCCAACTAAAATCAGATCAGCTTTCCTTCATTTATTGGTATTCGTGATGCTGCTGATGAGTTTATGCTTAGAGAAGTGTCTGCTCATTTTTTAGCTGTCACCGTTGAATGTTTAAGATAGTGCATCTTTTCTTTTGTTGCCCAGTCTTGGTATCATGAAGTAACTTATGCAGTACAAGGAATGTCATATTCATGGATTTAACGACTAACTTTATTTGGGTCAACAAGTTTGTAACTTCTATTCATTGGAGTATTTAGTTTTGTATTTTTTTGCCTCTTGTGCAGGTATATTTACCATCACCTGTTAGGTCATGAAGTCGAGATGCAGATGGTCCGGAATACACTTCCGCAGCGTTTTGGTGCCCCTGGTCTTCCAGAGCTTAATGCATCTCAGGTTGAGTGCTCTATCTGTCAGTTCAGCATATTTCCATTAGCTTCGATATTATCATGCTCCCAATCATCTTTCTAGGGATACCAATAGGATTTTTTTTTTTTTTGATATTGAGAATTGTTATTAGTATCAAATGTTATGATGGTCAGGTTTGAGAATTATAGTGAATGATCAACCCTTGTTGCTGTTGTTGTGAATGTTACATTGTGGACCCCGCTTAACAAGCACCACATATTTCAAAATTTAGGTGTTCTGTTTTGCCCCCTCTTTTCATGTAATGCCCCTCGCATTGGCAGTTTACTCAATTAAGCCTAATGCAGCAGAGGTGCCCGTAGTCAGTTGCTCCTTCTCCCACCCCCTAAACCAAAAAGCAAACAAACAAAAAAAAAGCCCCCACCGCGTCCAGTGAAAGGAGGACCTCAAAAAGAGGAGTTATATTGCTTCTGGTTGTCTTATTTTTCCATGTTCACATCCACAGGTTTTTGCTGTAAAAAGTGTTCTTCAGAAGCCCGTCAGTTTAATTCAAGGTCCACCTGGAACTGGAAAAACTGTCACCTCTGCTGCCATTGTGTATCATATGGCTAAACAAGGCCAAGGACAGGTAACTTTGAAGTCCCTTTTCCCTATATTTGTTCTTGATGTTAGTCGCTTGATTTAATGGCTATTTGTAGTCGTTTGTTAACTATTTTTTTCATCAGGTTTTGGTATGTGCCCCCAGTAACGTGGCTGTGGACCAATTAGCAGAGAAGATAAGTGCTACTGGTCTGAAGGTGAGGCACCAGCTATTTCTTTATCTCCTTCCCACCCCCAATCCAAGGAGAGAAAAAAAGCTCGAAGAAGACATCTTGAACTGACTAAGCTCAATCACTATCTTGATGGTTAATCCACATATATGCAACACTAATTTCTAAGTTGAGTAACTGGAAGGGGAGCCTTGGAGTAATTGGTAAAGTTGCTGCCATGTGACCAGGAGGTCATGGGTTCAAACCGTGGAAACAGCCTCCGGCAGAAATGCAAGGTAAGGCTGCGTACAACAGACCCTTGTGGTCCGGCCCTTCCCCGGACCCCTCTCATAGCGGGAGCTTAGTGCATCAGGCTGCCCTTTTTTTTTTTTTTTAATTTCTAAGTTGAAGAATCTGGCAGAATGTTGAATTTTTGTCCTCCTATCTTTTGACAATATGTATACTTCTCCATCCCCAATCCAACCCCATTTATGGTAACAAGTTAAAAAAAGAGTTCTTTTTATATCCTCAGAAGGATTGAGTATGTCTGGAAACTGAAGGATAAAAAGGATCTTCTATATCCATCCCAATTGACCCTGTCCCACCCATACAAACAGAAGGTGAAGGAACATTGGAGTCTAAAAGTATCGGAAATATAAGAGATAATAAAAATGAACAAAAAGAATCCAACATCATCATTTTCTTTAATTTGTGAGATTTTAGGTTCGTGCTTATTTGATTTTCCCCCCCCCCAGGTGGTCAGGCTCTGTGCCAAGTCCAGGGAAGCTGTCAGTTCTCCTGTCGAGCATTTAACCCTTCACTATCAGGTTACTTTTAAATTTTTTATTCTCAAATATTTATATATCTTTCTTTTTTTAATGTTGTCTTTTGAATTTTTGTTTTACAGGTTCGCCATCTTGACACATCTGAGAAGAGTGAACTTCACAAGTTACAGCAACTGAAAGATGAACAAGGTTGGTGTTGCTTTCTATGGCGACACTGGTATTTGGATTTAGCATTTACCTGGGGATATTTTTAGAGTAGTCCTCTGTTTTTTTTTTCTGTTTCGTATTTTATATCCTTTATTAGACCATTCTAAATGTGTGCACATGATTCAGAGTCATTTGATTTAATGGACTTTCAGGAGAGCTCTCCAGCAGTGATGAGAAGAAATATAAAGCTTTGAAGCGGGCAACAGAGAGGGAAATAGCTCAGAGTGCTGATGTCATTTGTTGCACATGCGTTGGTGCTGGAGATCCTAGATTGGCTAATTTCAGATTCCGCCAGGTTGGTTTACCTTAGTACTGAAAAATTGAGGATTTGTTAACTACTTTAGCCTTTCAGTTTCTTATTTTTGTTCATATGTACTCATTCTGGACGCTTTCTTACTGGTTTTAACATATCTATTGTTAAACCTCTTGGTAGGTGCTCATTGATGAATCCACTCAGGCTACTGAGCCTGAATGTCTCATTCCATTGGTTCTTGGCGTAAAGCAGGTCGTTATTGCAATTAATGTCATGTTGAAATTCATTTATAAAAAATGTCATACTGAATATAGTACGATACTTGATTCTTACTGTGAGTTTTGTACTAGGCTGTTCTTGTTGGTGATCACTGTCAGCTTGGACCTGTTATTATGTGCAAGAAAGCGGCTCGTGCTGGACTTGCTCAATCTCTATTTGAGCGCCTTGTGTTTTTAGGGGTGAAGCCGATTAGGTTACAGGTGATTTATCTGAGTGCCTGTTGGATGTGTTAACTTGTCTATCTGGGGAATTAGGGGCTGAAGTGAAATATAAGATTCTCTTTTTCCAGTTATTCTCTTGTTTCTCATATAGTTGCCTGGTGATTGGAAGTGTTCCTTCGTCATCTATGGAGATTTGAGGAGAATGCTTTCCTTTTTTGGGGGGTTGGAGGGTGGGTTTGATGAAGTCATGCTAGTTTTAAAGTTCTATTATTTTTCTATGCTTCATGTAGCATCAGTGTTGTCACACTCTTTGTGGGAGGGAGGGGGCTAGTCTCCTCCACTCCTCTATTCCTTTTAGTAGTGGTATTCAATTATCGCGTAGTTCGTATCTGTGTGTGTATTACTATCTGTTGCATATTTGTTTTACATGTCTCTTCTCTTACATGCCTGCGTCAATTACTTTTCTTTTGAGCTGAGAGTAGGTAGGGGTAAGGTCTGTGTACATTCTCCCTCCCCAGACCCCACTTGTGGGATCATACTGGGTTTGCTATTATTGTTGCTTCATGTTACTTGGATATCAAGCTTGTCATTATCTAGTAATGCTTGTGTGTCAGCTGTTTTGAGTTTTCCTTATCTCCTCATTCTAGCTGCTTTTGATTGCTTGCCAAGCAATGATTGTTGATCCCCTCTTGTTTGGGTCTTTCTGTTTTTTTTTTTTGGTTTCCTTGAACTTCATGTTGTTGCCTGCTCACATCCTCTTTCAGATTACTGATTAACCCCATTTAGCATTTTTTTTAAATCTAGTAAGTGTCAGAATTCTTATTTAGCCATTACTAATGTTGATTCTGTTTTCTATTCATTTGCAATTCCAGGTACAATACCGTATGCATCCTACATTGTCGGAGTTCCCATCAAATAGCTTTTATGAAGGTACACTTCAAAATGGTGTAACCATCAACGAGAGGCAATCAACAGGGATTGATTTTCCTTGGCCTGCACCCAACCGTCCCATGTTCTTCTATGTTCAGGTATTTTCAGATTGTTTTAGCTGATTCATCTTCAGTTCTTGTTTGAGTCATGGAAAATTCTGTCATTTCTCTTTTTGGTCACGGTCACCCTGGGTGTTACTTTACTATGATGGTTATGGAGATATTAATGATTATTTCTCGAAAGATATTTTGGTGTTTCTTCGTTATTGTTGGAGGATTTTGTCCTGGTATGCCTGATATATTCAAACTTGGATAATTGGTAATTCATCTGTAGATGGGACAAGAGGAGATCAGTGCTAGTGGAACGTCCTATCTGAATAGAACTGAAGCTGCACATGTGGAGAAGATTGTGACTACATTTCTGAAGAGTGGGGTTGTCCCTAGTCAGGTACATTCTTATTTGCATCTTTAAGGTTGAACACCTTCATTTTGTGGCAAGGATGTCATTATTTTATATTCACAGATTGGGGTCATAACACCATATGAGGGTCAACGAGCATATATTGTGAATTACATGGCAAGAAATGGTTCTCTAAGACAACATCTCTACAAGGAAATTGAGGTAAGCAGTTAATACATTGGCATTATGGTTTTCTTGGATTATTAATACATAATGAGTATTTCTATTATCAGGTTGCAAGTGTAGATTCATTTCAAGGGAGGGAAAAGGATTATATTATTTTGTCTTGTGTCAGGAGCAATGAACATCAGGTTGGTTTATATATCTTCTTTTTGATGTTCAATGTTTTAACATATTTAGATTTCTTTCAATCTGTTGTCAATTTATGTATCCTTTGAACCATAACATTTGATGTTCGGTCAATGCGTTTGGGAGCAACAACATCTGCTCCTTCTTTTCCATCCCTCTGTTCCCCCCTCTGGGGTCTTTGCTTGCAGCAATTTCATTTCTCTTTTATTTCAGGGTGCTGGAGGTAGGGTGGACATTTCTAGTGTTGATATATGTTGCAATTACTTGCATGCTTAATATATTTAGTCACTGTGAATCTGACTCTCTTGTGCATATGCGTTAATCTATTCCACCATGTTCCCTTTTTTCACGGTTAAACTTGAAGTGTTGACTTCTTTTACTTTCTCTTTTCTTTAAGGGCATTGGATTCCTTAATGATCCACGCAGGCTTAATGTTGCTCTTACCCGTGCTCGTTATGGTATTGTTATCCTGGGAAATCCTAAAGTCTTGAGCAAACAGCCTCTGTGGAATGGCTTGTTAACTCACTACAAGGTAATTTCGTCAAAATGTTCTCCTCTGGTAATGCTTCTGAGGCATTATTTCCCGATTTCTCTGCTCTTTGAAGTAGTTATAAACTGGAAAACTTAACATAACATTAGGTGGTTAGTCTTTTGGGCTAATAAATCTTGTTGAGTTTGTTAGGCAATATTATTATTCTAGACTTAAGAACGTATAAAGTATGTGTCAGTAGGTGTCTGATGCTTTTCAGATGCTCATGGCCTCATGCTTTAATGATTTTTTCTTTCAGGAGCATGAGTGCTTGGTAGAAGGTCCTCTGAATAACTTAAAGCAGAGCATGGTTCAATTTCAGAAGCCCAAAAAGGTACTGATGGTGGTTAAATACTCTTCCAAAGTTACATGTCTGTGCTCGTGCATGATTATGCATCAGTATTGAGGTGTCTTTTTGTATCATCGATTTGCAGATCTACAATGAGCGGAGACTTTTCTTTGGTGGTGGACCTGGAGTAGTTCCAGGTGACAGTTTTGGATCTGCTTCAGGCCCCAGTGCTGAGAGACGAAATAGTCGTCCTAGGGGTATGATTAACTTGAACTTTCCACCACTCACTGTGAATTGTTTGTTTTCATGTTGTATGGCATTGAGGATTCCTATGTTGGAACTGTTTCTTTTTCATCTCATAATGTGTCAGAAACTCTGCTTTTGCTTTTCTTCTTATTGTAGAACTTTTTTCAAAATGGTTTTGGAGAAACTAGAAAGAAGCATTTTTTATTATTATTAGAATCTCTAGTACATTTATATATGTATTTGTCTGCTTTTGCCGAGGATATGTTTTATAATATTTATAATTTTGGTAGGTTCCTATATGGCACCTGGTGTACCCAATGGTACTCAGAAGCCCGGTGTTCATCCTGCTGGTTATCCGATGCCTCGGGTTCCCTTTCCCCCTTACCATGGAGCCCTCCACAGCCGTATGCAATTCCTACTCGTGGTGCTGTACATGGGCCTGTTGGAGCTGTTCCTCATGTTCCACAGCCAGGTAGCCGGGGTTTTGGGGCTGGACGTGGCAATGCCAATGCCCCAATTGGTAGTCATCTCCCTCACCATCAAGGCTCCCAGCAACCGGTGGGAAGTCTTGGATCTAACTTCAACTTTCCTGCATTGGAGAATCCAAACAGTCAGCCTTCTGTCGGGGGACCTTTATCTCAACCTGGATATGCTTCTAATGTTAGTAATTTTTCAGTTTGTTTATTTGATCAAATAGTAGATGGTTTTGTGTAAGCATTTTTTTGTTTTTGAATTATAGATGGCTATCCAAGGACCAGGCCAGTCATTTCGAGATGGACTTTCTATGGGTAGCATGTCACAGGTGATTGATTATGAAGATCACGATTTTTAATTTAATTTAATTTATTTTTTCTATCATATTTACCTTAATTTTTTTAATCAGGATTTTGTGGGAGATGATTTCAAGAGCCAAGGGTCACATGTTCCATATAATGTTGCTGAGTTCTCTACACAGGTGCCAGTCCACATTTTCTAGTAGTTTATTCATTCCGCCTGCGCATCACTGCCTTAATTATGCATAATTATTTGATTTTCCTCGCTCCAATTATTTTAAGTAGGATACGGTTTCCTTTTTTATATTAACTGGCCTTTGTTGTGCTGGTATTTAGGCTTCTCAAGGTGGATATGCGGTTGATTATGTAACTCAAGGAGCACAGGCTGGTTTTCCAGGGAACTTTTTAAACCCGAATTCACAATCTGGATACTCCCGTTTTGGTTCAGGAAATGAATTCATGTCACAGGTTAATCTAAACTTCACTCTTTGGCCCTCAATGGCTCACTCTTTAAGGCCTGGCAAAGATGTATTTTAAAATACGAGAGCCTGGAAGTTGTCACACAGTTCATCAGACATGATGGGCTGATCTGTTGGTTTTTCTGTCTGCATTGCTTGCTAGACGAGCAATGTAAAATGGTCTCTTATGATTTGTTTTCTCTGATCTTCCGGGTTTTTTGCTTATCGGGCTTTTGATTTATGTGCAGGACTACATGGCTCATGGATCCCAAGGTCTATTTACTCAAGCCGGATATAATGATCCATCACAAGATGATGGTTCACAGAATCATTTTGGCATGTCCAATGTGAATTCACTTCAGTCTCAGGTTAATGTGTTAAATAATTCTGCTTGAGAGTTGGCTAAATTATTGAACATGCTCAAAATAGGAAATTACGCTTGTTGCAAAATATTTTACGGGGGACTTATGCTTGTTGCAAAATCTTTTCTTCTTGCTATTTGTTCATGTCAAGTAGTCTAGTTGTGTCTTGGAATGACACTTGAATTTGTTTCCTTTCTCTCCAGAGTTCACTTAATCCACTTTACTCCCAGCCATTTGCACACTACAACACTCAACCATTGAACATGCAAAGTTCCCAACCTCAACAGCAGCAAGGCCCACAAGGCCAGGGCTTCCAAAATCAGAAACTCCATTACAATAGTTGAAGACCTCTGGGTTATTTATATGATGGGTTATAGTTTTGCATCCAGCAATTTGGTTTGTGCTGTCAACATGTGACCACATTATCTGACCTAAGATGAGGTAAAAGAGTTTGCTAATAATTCAGGTCAGTTGGTGACATATCCCTTGCCAATAATCTTGAATGTCGATTTAGAGGGCTGACGTGGTGGAATGCTTCTCTGCTCAAGCAAAACCAAGCGCAGGACAACCGGTGCTGAGAAAGAACAAATATCCCATGTTATCTTGGTGAAGTTTTACGCACTGTTTGAAGAGAAGGTATACTATTTCTCCATGAGAGAAAGGTTACATGGCGTGGTATTGGTCGGAAGGGTGGGTTATTCAGGACACGGAGTTTGTTACTTGCACATTGCATGGAGTACAGCATTGTTTGAAGCTGCGACATATCTATTGTACAGTGTCCAGGTGAAAGTCAGCTAACCCTTTCAGCTCTTACTGACATGTAATTATACTCTTTAGTATCAGTATTACGTGGATGATGACGATAGATGCGTTAGTCATTGCACGACTTTTTAAGTTAATGGGTATAAACATGCATGTATTGGTCATTTGATTAAATTGGTTTGGTTGTAATCCAATATCATTTTTTGTGCGGATGTCTTCCAAAGCGTTTTGCTTGGAGTAGTCAATGAAAAAGAATTTACATAAGCGTTGCTTTCGTTCGTTTCACCCACCTCCCCTCTATTTCTACCTTTTGATGGAAGGCACAAGATAGTAGGGACAATTGCCTTTTGAGTTGTTGGAAAAAATTGTTGTGGAAGTCGGAAGAGCTCTAATTTTTTTCAGTGCATCCCTTTTCTTGCTGGTTAGCGCTAAGCTTTTGTTGATTAGTTGAAGGCTTATAAGGTAGTACACTCGAGATTTTATGTTCACAATGCCAATTCGATGTGGGATGTTCCCCTGGTTGAATGTTTATAAATGTTGAATTTTGAGACGATGTAATAAATTTAACGAGGAAAGGGTGGTTACATTGATATTTTGGTCTTTTGCAGTTTCATGTATGTATTACTTGCATTTGTTCTTTTGTTACAGTTATCTTCATTTGCCGAAAGTTAAAACGATACAGATAAGTCGTTAAAGAAATTTTTGCCTAGGGAAATAGATTATTGTTAAACTATTTATGTAGTTAATCTTATTTATAGTCAAGGTTTAGAATTTAAGGCGAAAGTTTAAAATTTGTAGTTCGCATTCTTAAACGAGTACGAAATGGTGCCGGCTTTGTCCGACATTAAGTTAGAATAAAAAAAAAAAAGAGAATTCACCGTGGATTTTCACAATGTCAGTTTTATGGTAAAGATTTGTCGGCACCTTATGTTTCGTAAGTCAATAGATGCATGAGATATGTTTGTACATAGATTAATAATATCTTATTATGATTAATTAATGTGTATTTTCACATCACTAAATTAGTTAGTTATAATAATTTTATATGATTTGATGTAAACAACAAGTGTGTGTAAGTGTACTCAATTTTATTTCCTTTAGGGAACATCTATGTATTATGTGATATTTTTTGTTTTTCGAGATTCAAACTGTATGTACTTTAGATCAATATTTTAAGATGTATTTTTTCACCAAATTAAAATAAGAAATGTTGCAGTTTATAGTACTTTTCATGTAGTTTTCAAATATATAAATTTGATCTTAAAAAATCAAGTGAAAATTTAGCTTCAAAGTTTAGTGAAATTGACTCTCGAAAATTGAAAAGTATCACATAAACTGCGACGAAGAGAGTATTGATTAATGTATATAGATAAGACTGATTATATACCGGCGATGACTACAAATTGTTATGATTAGGGATGTGATATTCTTTTTAACAAACTAAAAATGTTAAAGTACTTCAAACTCAGATTCAAAATCAAGATCTATCGAGTCATTCACGGCAACACTCACCCTATTAGAAGGATTCAACAGTTCAAAAAAAAAGAACAAAGGAACCACATCGAAATAAAGAAAAAACACGATAGTTTTATATTATGATTTGCAAAGGAATACGAACAAATTAGAGTGGTGCATTGGAAGTGTGATGGACCCATAACTCACAGGTTCCAGGATTGAAACTTGGCTCTCATAGTTGATTTAGAGGCAAAGGCTTCCAGATGCTCTTTCTTTTTTCTTTTTCATAACATCGCCAACCTCGCTTGAGGGTATAATTACTAAATTTTTTTCAACTAGAGATATAATTAATACCAAATCCAAATCAAAGAAATTTTTTTATTTTATGTTTAGAGCTAGTTATTGAACGAATTTAAATTGGAAAAGATGATTAAGAAACCAGTCAGCAGACAATAAGCCTAAATTATCGTATTGTTAACACTCAAAAGTAGTTTAAGTGTTTAGTCGAATTCAGTGACAGCTGAACTATTCCAGAGCCGAATTTACTCCTAGCCCTCGACTACAAGAACTTCATCAGCTACTAAGGCATCTTAGCTGAGTTGTTAGTTAGAGGTACGACTGAGACCCACTCAGATGCAGACACATCAACGATCAAGTCAAAAGGGTTTTCAAACCCCTATAAGTGGTAACGACCGACAACAGCTAAAAGAAGGGGCCATTATCCGAGTAAGAGGAGTAGAGGGCGAGAAAATCGGCACCACCTCCCCTCCCCCATAGTCCGCCATTAAACTTAATGAGTTACTTGATGGCTGACATGAGGGGGGGGGGGGGGGCACGTTGTACAATTTTCTTTTCTTTTTGGTACTATAAATATGATCATTCTTTGTACATAGAAGACACACAATCAATCAAACAACTCAAATTTTATCTATCTTTATCCTTTCCTTTATTTATCCTTTATTTTACTGTACTCAACTGCATTCATGTTTCTTACCTCTTAGTTTATTCATACCACCGTCCTAACGCTTTCTGGAGTAGTTGGGAAACCCATTGCTGGAAATTAGAATTTTGTTTTCAGTCTAAATCGCTTAAGTTAAAGGAATCAATTTGTCATCCGATTTCGTTAGCCGATAAAACGGCAAATACTTCGGAGGGTAACAAATTTGGCACGCCCAGTGGGACCATAGGTGAATTAATAGCAACGTTTGATTGTCCAGGTTAGGATCATTCTTAGCGTATGCGCCTAAGGTCAGGTAAGAAAATAAACCCCGAGTCCAGTCCACACCCTAAACAAAAATCCTCCCAGAAGGAACAACGAATCAATATCCTCCATCAACCCAAGCTGTGGAAGAACCTAGCCAATCTGAAGGTCCAACCATAATGACCACGTATTTTATTAGACAACAGATCGACTTGGGCATCCACGATATTATGTACCAAGTTTCTAAACAGTTGGCTGACATTGCGAAGCCGATGGTACATAATGAGGTTCAACAAGCGAGGGAGATGGAAACCAATCGAATGCACCCAGGAGAATGTTTGGCTAGTTCTGCCATCCCTCTGACGAGCGGTCTGTTCGGCATGAGACTGTGACTCCCGGTGTTGTTCCTCAGCCGCATGTGCATCAGCTAGTACCTACTTAGGTGCAACCGATAGCGCACCTAGGAACACAAGCCCAATCGCCTGGCAATCAGCACACTGCATGGTCGCCGCTGAACCTTGGGGGGGGGGAAATGTGCCACTTGACCAAGGAAGTTTGCAGTATGTGCAGATCAACATGGCTTAGAGACTAGTTCAAGCTCCAGGACACTTTGGGTTGCCTCCTGTTATGCCGTACGTTTCTACGAATGACCCTACGATGCAGACGAACAATGTTAGCCAACCGAATTGGCAGCCAATGGCCCCTGTCTATGACTTAGCTTGGCTATCTGGTGACGAATTTTTACAACGGAATACCATTCCAGCAGTCATTGCCAGTACCCAATCCATACCTTTCGGGAAGCTTAAATTTTCTAAGAACGGCCGACGTCCGAGGAGAGCAGCCATGGAATACTGGTCCACCTTATCCTCAGACTCCGTTAGCCATTCTAGGAGCTCAGGTTGCGGTGGCCATACCCAACATCAGCAATCGGGCATTACCCCACCTATTGGTAATGGCAAACAAACCACCTACAATCTTCAAAACCCTGTCCAACAAAGTGCAGAATGGAGGCCACCAGTGCAGAACGCCTACCAACCGAATTCGGTCGAGAATAGGCATGGGGCGTCACAATTGATAAACCCGAAAATTATTGCTAATACCATACAGAGGTAATTCGGCATTCAACTGAAACCTTTAGACATGCCTATTTATAAGAAGCCTTACCCTGATTGGGTAGATTAGATAACACATTTGTCGAGGGGCTTCAAAACACCGAAGTTTTTGCCATCTTCTCTGGCGACGATGGCAAATCCACTATCGAGCACATCGGTAGATTTACTGCCCAATGCAGCGAGGCTGGCCAGAATGAGTACCACAAGTTGCAGCTATTCAAAGATGAGAAATATTGTAAGTGACATAATTCATACAATCACTCTACTTCTAATTATGTGGTCTTCAGAAAGGCGATCAAAATGGCATAAAAAGGAGAGGTTCAAGCTAGCCGACAAGAGTATGGCTAAAATGTCCATTGATACCGACCCCTTTCTCGCGGTACCAATATCTATGGTATATTTTGCTAAGCCCGATGAGTCAAGGGACACCAAAGGGAAATAACCGATGAAAAGGGTATGGGTCCCAAAGAAACCTACCGAAGGGGAGAAGGCCACAAGGATCTCTGTGTTCAACCGGTTAGACAACCTACATGACATTCGTGATGATAGACAGCCAGCCAGGAGCAATTTTCATGCCCGCCCTAAATACTTAAGGGAAGTTGAACGAGAACTTCAGGAACAAACCATGAGGTTCAGAAGGGTCCCTATTAACGCCAGGCATAAACTTACTTTGAAGAGCCTCACCAAAACCAGAGAAGATCTCATTCCAACTAACATGAAAATGACTTCTGAAGCATTGGGGATTTTAGTGGCAGAAATCACCGTGGGTCCCAAGACGGTCAGGTCTGACTTCTTTGTAATAGATGGCAAGCCGTCCTACACTATTCTATTGGGCAGGGACTGGATTCACATAAGCCGATGCCTCCCTTCTACCATGCATCAAAAGCTCATCTTTTGGGAAGAAGACAAGATATAAATCGCCCCAGTGGATGATAACCCGTTCCAACCAGGGGTTCAAAACGTAGAGATTGTCCTCTACTCACCTTATGTAGCTCCCATATCCATCACGGAGCAGTATGAAGAAGGATCTTGGGAATCCTGTAATCTTACCTCGCGAGGGTTTGAAATAAAACAATTAGCCAAACCACGACTTACCTTGGAGGATTTAAATGGTTGAGAAAACCCAAATCATACATGACCTGTGGCATCGACTAATCGCCCTAAGTTCTAAGGCAAGGATAGCTGAGGTATCGCATATAAGGGACCACGACATTGAACCAACGCTTGTAGTCGATGAAGTTGTCGCCCACAAGAAGGACTATGCCTAGTTTTGAGTCCCAGGATCATTTGGAAGATATCAACTTGGGAACTGAAGAAATCCATCGGCTAACACATATTAGTGGTTTGCTGAAGGAAGAAGACAAATAAAGCATAACGACCCTTCTACTGCAGTATAAAGACTGCTTCTCATGGGATTATCATGAGATGCCTGGGCTGGAACGTACTTTGGTAGAACATAGATTGCCAATCAAAGAGGGTTTCAAACCTTAAAAATAGCCGCCCAGAAGGTATCACCCTCAGCTGATGCCTCAAATCAAAGCTGAGATCGAACGACTGCTGAAAGTCGAGTTTATCAGAACGGCTAAGTATATGGAATGGTTGGTAAATGTCGTACCAGTCAAGAAGAAGAATGGCAAGGTTCGGGTATGTATTGATTACAGGAACCTAAATCTAGCCACCCCTAAAGATGAGTACGTCATGCCGATAGCCGACATGCTAGTCGACTCAGCAGCCGCTAATGGTGTATTGACCTTCATGGATGGATACTCTGCTATAATTAGATATCGGTAGCCGAGGACGACATTCACAAAACTGCTTTTAGATGTCCAGGAGCGTTGGGCATTTACGAGTGGGTAGTTATGCCGTTTGGTTTGAAGAACGCTGGTGCCACTTATCAAAAAGCAATGAACACCATCTTCCATGACTTGATCGTCAAGACTATGGAGGTTTACATCGATGATGTAGTAGTGAAGTCTAAGGAATTCAAGGATCATTTAGCCGATCTGGAATAAGCATTAAAAAGAATGAGGATTCATAATCTTAAAATGAATCCATCCAAGTGAATGTTCGGAGTATCGGCTGACAACTTCCTTGGCTTTTTGGAACACAAGAAAGGCATCGAGATAGATCGTAACAAAGCCAAAGCAATAATGGGATCCGCACCATCTAAGACAAAGAAGGAGTTACAAAGATTATTGAGAAAGATCAGTTTCTTAAGGAGGTTCATATCTAACTCGACTGGCAAGATGAAGGCTTTCTCACCTTTGCTCAGACTTAAAGAGTCAGAAGAGCTAGTATGGGGTTCGGAACAGCAAGAGGCCTTTGATCACATTAAAAAGGCCTTAGCTACTCCCCCGTATTGGTGCCTCTCGTGCCAGGGAAGCCGTTGAAATTGTATATTTCGGTTGCGGAATTATCTATCGGCTGCTTGCTAGCACAGGATGCCGATGATGGAACTGAAAAGGTAGTTTATTAGCTTAGGTGAATGCTCAACGATGCTGAAACTAGATATACTCCCTTGGAGAAACTTTGTCTGGCTTTGTTATATGCTTGCACAAAACTCGAGTGTTATCTAATGCCTCGCGTTATATACGTTTTGTGCAAAGTGGATATCGTCCGGTACTTACTAAATAGACATGTCTTGCAAGGTCGATTAATGAAGTGAGCAATCAAGCTTACGGCATTTTCTCTCGAGTATAAGCCACTTAGGGCCGTCAGAGGCCAGACAATAGCTGATTTCTTAGTAGACCACCCTTGTGTAGATGCGGAGGACCCATGCACCCCCTCTACCGCATATATGGATGTCGTCCCTTGGACGCTGGCTTTTGATAGGTCAAGAACCCAGAAAGGAGTCGAAGTCGGGATAACGATACTCCTAGTCTCTATGAAAGCAAAATACATCAAGATTCGTGGAGACTCTCAGTTGGTTATCAAGTAGCTGGCCGGGGAATATAACTGCAAGGATCCAAATTTGTTGGCCCGTTATGAAACGGCTAGCAGGTTACTTAAAGGATAAGTTGAGTAACGCCTCGTGGTCTCCATATGGTGATCCGATATATTATCGCAGTTTAGTAGGGGCATTGCAATATCTCACCTTCACGAAACCTGATATATCATATGTTTTTTCAACAAGTATGTTTACATATGCATGACCCGAAAGAGGAACATATGAATGCCCTCAAATGGATTCTGCGGTATATTCAGGGTACGTTTGATTTTGGCTTGCATATTTATAAGTCAGTCATCTCTGGTCTCACTTCTTATACCGATGTTGATTGGGGGATGCCCGGATACCAGACACACCACCTCTAGTTATTGTGTTTTTCTCGGAGACAATTTGATCTCATGGTCTTCGAAGCGCCAACCCACGTTATCTCGGTCTAGTCCTGAAGCTGAATATAGAGGGGTTGCAAATATTATCTCTGAATCGTGTTGGCTCCGTAATCTTATATTGGAGCTTCATTAGTCGATCAAAAAGGTCACCGTGGTTTATTGTGATAATGTGAGTGCGACATACCTGTCCGGAAACCCCGTAAAACATCAACACACTAAACATATTGAGATGGATATTTTATTCGTTCGTGAAAAGGTTGCACGTGGCCAAGTTCATGTTCTCCATGTCGCGTCCCGATATCAGATTGCCGATATATTCACTATAGGACTTCCGCGTATACTCTTTGATGATTTTAGGGATAGCCTCGGCATACGAAGGCCTCTCGTTAAGACTGCGGGGGAATGATAGATTATGGAGATAATCCTTGATTATTGCCATAATTTTTGTGTATATTATAGATTAGGAATGTAATTATTCTGTTTTAGATTACCATAATTGTAGCCTCAAATTAGTCCTGTAACATGTATGTATTACTATCTTCAAGGAATGAAAAAGGGACGGAAAATATTTCCTTCAGGCTCGATGAATTAGAAGGTCATAGCTTATACTGACTCAGAAAAGAAGCGTGTCCTGGTTGAAAGTATATGTATGTTCTAGAGACAATCTATATTAGGACAAATGTACTTTATACACGTTCGTATTATTATTAATGGAGATTAACATTTTGGCATTTGCAATTATTGAATTATTAGTTGATTGTTTGTAATATTCTATAATATGCATCCCTAGAGGTTACGTTGTTATTAATAGTGTGAGATATTAATATTATAACGTAACTCTTAAAATAGCCTTGACTAATGATCATCGAGAATGGGATATCGATGATATGTGATAAGTCGACATGTGGTCTGCATCATATCCTTAGAGGATGTAACATGTCTCATCTGCTTTGAGTAATGGCTACTCGTGATGGACTTATGGATACTTTGGAAGTATTGGTATACCCTGCTGATATACTGTTTGGTATACATGTCTAAAGTATGATCAGCGTGTGGGAGATAGAAGTCCTTAGACTTGAGGTCAATACACACCTTGTCTACAGAGTAGTATACTTTGATCCTGTCCTAAGCTCAAATGCCTTATAGGTTGAAATACGGCTTGTATTGGGTACATTACGATGTGGATTAAACGTGATAGTTGAGCCAAGATTAGGAGTCATTCCTCGAGTGTATATTCGAGAGAACACTCAGCTTCTCAGTGATATTAGGCTGACTAAGTCATTGGCCAATGTAATAGACATATCTAGAATATGGTCTTGTTGTCAATCAATATAGATGAGATATAATAATCAAGCCATTTGGATAGACACTTGGCAAATCCAAGCTTGATCGAGTGCGTCGAGAATGAAAGGATTTTATCTTCCCACTTAGAGGTTCAGTTTACTGGATTCGTGTAAATATACTTCACATATTGAGTTCGTCTTACGACGCCGTCTAGGAGTTCTGTGTAGACCCTAATATGATTAGTGTCAATATGTGCAGACCTATAGGGTAACACTATGTCAATTGTTTCTTCGATCTAAGGGTGTATTGAGAAAGTGTTAAATATTCGATTTGGAATTGAGATATTTAAATTAATAATAACTATGGGATAATTTCTATTTGATGGAAATTATTTAATTAAGTCAAGATTGGATTTTGGATTTAATTAAAACATGCTGAAAATATTTTGTGAAAAGGGCGAGGCGCCGCGGCGCTAATTGGGCAGCATGCCAATCTGTCGTTTTGGGCCAGTCTTTGAGCCCAACCCAAAATCTGAATTTTGCCCTAATTTCACTTATATATAAAGCACGTCCTCATTCATTATTAGACACATGATTCATATATTATTCTAAGTCTTAGAGATCTAGAATAAAACTCTCTCTTGAACCTCTGCCAAATTTCCTAGTTGTTCGAAAGAGGTATACATCAGAGTTCTTGGAACTTGGTGTCGAGTATCAATTACGTGCGTACCCTCGGAAATTACTAAAAGACTCCAGAGTTTCAAAACCGTAAGTATTCTATCAAAGTATTACGGTTATATACATGTTATGTATTGACGTGTTTTATATTACTACATAATCATCCTACAGTTCGTCGCTTGTTGGGTTTGAAACACAAACTTTTTCAAGTTCCGCTGCGTACACGAACCCAACTAAAACCTTTCACTGGTGACCTGACGTGTTACTGCTGGAATTGAGTTGAAGGGTTGTAAATGGAGCTCATCTCAATCAACAGAGTATCAACTGGAGAACTATGTCCCACTGGCGAGTATATATGGTTGAGCTACTTTAGTGTATTTGTTAAGCTGGACTGACAATTGCTGTAATGCAACTTTGGTTAGAGAATTGTTTTTGGACTTGATATTGAGCAAATATTTAGTTTCAATGGTCTCTTTATTTTGAACAGACCATCTGATGTTATACTATTAGTAGCTACATTTCTTTGAAGATACTTGCTTTCACAAAAGCCCCCCAAAAATGGAGAATTGTCGGATTGTGGAAAGTAGCAAAAACTTTTTAACAAGAGCTATGAAGCCACTCGTAAGGAGAAGTTCCTAATAAGGTTCCTGCTGAATCACCTTTGGCCTTTTGGTTAGGTGTTCATTAATTTCATGAAGAACTTTCCGGTGCAGTACCTCCGAGATGAATTCGTCTGAGTCGTACTACAGGTGATGTCAATCATAACGTACAACACACCTAAAAACACTGTTCTGTTACATTCTTGGATTGGGGAATCAATTAAATCTCTGATTGGTTTAGCTTTGATTGCTTTTACAATAGCTCTTTGCAGCAAAAACACTGTAAAATGATTTCTTTTAACTTCTTTTTACAAGATGACAAGTCATGGTAATAAAGATCAAGATCAGACGTACTGAATCTTTATGTGCTTTACTGACATTCTTTTATGTACAAACTGTTAGATTTAGGCATATTTCCTATCTGGGGTTTAGCTTTGACAACTACTAGTTTCAGCTGGTTAATTGGAGCGTGGTTGATATTCTTATTGAGGCAGCTTATGTATGTTAGCTATGACTAGCAGAAACTGAAGCAGAAGACAAATACTACTAGTTTTAGCTTCATGGCACTGTGATCTTATAAGCATTTCAATGGACAGTCTTTGTAAAAACTCTGTTAAGAGCAATAAAAAGAGAGCTTTTTAATTTGAAAACAAAACGCTCTCTATTTCATGTGGTTCTTTTTCTCTTCTTTCCTGTCTATTATCACTTGAATCACTTCAGCAGAATGCTGATCATCTATTGAGGCATTTCCGATTCAGGGTGGTGAATGAATTTTGATTATAGTCGTTCGTGTTAGGCATTGGTTGTGAATTTAGGCCACTGTTTGGAATCAGATGAATTTTGATATCTGTTTTGGTTCTTGTTTTTTCTGGAAAGGCGTCAAAATATGTAGATGGCGTTAATGCCTCATTTAGTACTTCCCATCTCTTGGCTGAGCTTGTATCTATATATATCCTCAGATTTTTCGAGGTCAGATATAGCTTAATTTAGCACAAGAGTCACTGCAATAAGTGTTTTGCCAATTGCCAAGTACTGCTGCTACTAGTTTGATCACTATGTCGAATGATATTAAGCTACCAATGTTAGGATCTATCTAGCAAAATTGATTGTTAAGTTCTTTCACTCTCTGCAACAGGTTGTTGCTTCTTTGTAAGTGTCTGTAATCATTTAACAACTTGTGTCTTACATTGGTTGAACTTAGTTGTAAGTTTGTTTGCATCTGGATGCAGATGTTGGAGGGACAATAGGGTGATAGTTCGGCCAAGGACGAGACTGAAAGAGATAAAATCAAGTGCAATCACTAAAAAATTGAAGCCCTTTGAATCCATTATTTGTGTCTCGAGCAGCTAGCGACTACATCTTTTTTCTCGATAGCTCTAATCAACATGCATAATTTGTGGACACCATGGAGCATTTATATTTTGTGAAAGAAATAATCCCTCTATTATTTTCATTAATTGAAAGAGTATTTATACAAGTTACATATTTCCATAATAGGAGAATCTTATTTCTATTTTACTCCTAAAACCTTATTCTATTTGGATACTAAATATACAATTATGGTAATACAAATATTATGGCAAGTGTACAATACTAATTACACTACAATATTACTTAAACTAGGAGACTACAATATTACCTAAATATCTACACCATATACGGTTGCTACACTAAATCCGAGAGCCCCATATATGTGTGTTTATGGTGTATATTTAACAGTTTGTAATTAGCTGCAAAGTTGTAGTTTCTATGATTGCATGTAATGCATTATTTTGTTATTCAAGAGCATGTATGGTGACCAGTGAGGATGCCATTCTGAATCTTGGAAAATTGCTCATTGTTTTTTCTATGAGAAGAATAGCTAGTGTAGATGATTTTTTATTTTTTTTACTTTACTGTGCGATTGGCAAGATAATTTTGATGGTTTGAATCATTTTTTTTTATGGTCTGAGCTAGTAAACTTACTATATGTATTTGTTCTACCATATTTTGCACTCTTAAGTTTTGAGTTAGTTTATGGAATGTACAATAAATTTTCAGAATCGAACATTTGCTGTTTTTGATGTATGTATATTGTAACCATAATGGATCGAAACTATCTCCACTTTTAGCAAAAAGGAATCAGTTAAAAAAATTGGGTGAAGTTGGGTGGGTCATGACTAAACCTTTTTTCAGTTCACTTCAGTTCAAGTGACTTTTAGGCCGATTTTAGTATAATTTATTTATTAACTCGATTCATTTTGATTCACCTAAATTCAACTCAATCTGTTTATTTGATGTTCTTAATTCTTGGTTATGTTAGTTTCTGCAAAGAACCATTTGCTTATAACTAGAATTAATTCCAAATGATAGCAGGAGGCTAAAAGCCTAAAACCATGGGAGTTTTCCACTGTGACATCTAGAGATGAGAATAATATGAGGAAGAGGGATAATAAAAATGCCAATAAGTTTACACAAATTTATCTTGAACTTGGTATTATCCCCTTTGGTTAAGATACTAGTTATACGGGAATTACAATACATTATTTCTGCGATGAATAAAAACTGAAAGAATAATAATGAAATGATGCTTATATGTTTTATTAAGTGAAACTTCTCTTTAACTAATTTAATTCCCTTAATACACATATTTTTATTTCACATCGTATCTAGCGTAAAATAACATATAGAAATTTTCATTTAACCTGGTATGGGTATTATTTAGCTACGCTAACCAAACGTAGCATTAGACATGCCCAATCATTATTTTCTTATGCTACTGACCAAACACTACATTAGTTATGTAGAAATTATTTTTTTCATACAGTAAACAAAAAATTATATAATTATAAGGTATGGTGAAATTAATTTATGCTAACACAATTATCAAAAACAACAGCTAGTTTGATACATATTCATGATTCATGTGGCTAATCTTTTCAAGAGGTCGTTAACGCATTTGCTTGGAATTTGAAACCTGTATAGGTCAAATATGAAAAAAGAAGAACTGTAAACAACGTGGGATCCGTGGCGCAATGGTAGCGCGTCTGACTCCAGATCAGAAGGTTGCGTGTTCGATTCACGTCGGGTTCAATCCTCCCGATCCATTTGGGTCCCCACACTCTTTTTGCCTTTTTCGTTCAACTTACTCTTCTTGGTTTTGCCCCCCTAATTTACAGAGAGAAACATCAAAGTGCATTGTATGTATCACCACTTCTCATCATTGTAGAATAACATCTATTTGGTATTCTGGTTACACAACATGTGATGACTTAGAAACGGTATAAATAGAGCCTTGGCTGAAGACAAAGCATAAGCACAATCAAAGCAAAAAAATAAGTCATGGTAGCGCATTCTGAAAAAGAAGCAGTAACTAATAGTATAAATAGACCATCGGCTCAAGACAAATTATAAGCACAATCAAAGCAAGAAAATAAGTCATGTTAGCACATTCTGAAAAATAAGCAGTAACTAATGCATGTACATAAGATAAATAAAGTACATTAAAGAACACATAGCAGTAGAAATCAAACGCTACTATAAAATACTATTGCACCTACTATTATGATAGTCTAAGTATCTACAATAATAAACTACAACTACTAGTTTGTAAGCGTAAGTAAGGCTACGCTCGACTACATACTAACCTAATTCGTGTCATCCACAACCCCCTACCTAAGGTCATGTCCTCGATAAATTGCACATGTGTCATATCTCGTCTAATCATCGCTCTCCTCAATACTCTAGCGACATAGGTATCACACCTAAAACTATTTCAACTAGTAAATACAAAAAATTCTAGTTTCACTCATTCTTGTATGAACAGTGACTAATCACTGCCTCTATACGACTATACATGACAATTTGTATGGTCGGATGCGCACATTTCCAGTCTGTGCATGACACTCCATATAACAATTGATTGAGGGTATGATGCGTATGAAAATAGAAGCCAATTAACATTTGTTACAAGGATGAGATGAACGTTTTGAATGTTGCCACTTGAGAATAATTCCTCCGGAAAAGCTCAGCCAAGTCATTGTACTGTTAAAAAGAATTTTTTTTATTTTATGTTTAGACCTAGTTACTGAACGAATTTAAATTGAAAAAGATAATTAAGAAGCCAGTCAGTATACAAATAAGCCTAAGTTATCGTATATATCCAGACTTTCTTTTTGAATAAAATTTGCAACATCCTTGATTATATTGATTTCCACACACCAAGTAAGTAGGTCAAGCTTATATTCTTTTTCAATTTGATTTAACTTCTGTAAACTAATAATGTAAAGATTTTTTACACTGTTAAATTTAATATATGGTAGCTAGTTGTCTATCATAACTAATGTAACTTATTATGGAGAATTGGTCGTAGTTAATTTTTTAAAGTGACCTTATAATTCTTGAAGGGGAGCCTTTGAGTAACTGGTAAAGTTGTTGTCATGTGAGGTCATGGGTTCAAGCTGTTGAAACAGCCTCTGGAGAAATGCAAGATAAGACTGCGTACAACAGACCCTTGTGGTCCGACCCTTCCCCGGACCTCGCGCATAGCAGGAGCTTAGTGCACCGGACAACCTCTTCTACCTTATAATTCGTGAGTCATATACTTGAGTTTGATTGTTTTTCTTAAAGGTATGTGAGGAAAAGGGAAAAGAGAAAGAAGTAGGAAATGATGTATCTACACTAGTCGCCCTTTTCTACATATGAATTCTTAAAAAATAAAATTGTACTGTATTATTTTTTGTGAATTAATCAGCATCTCAAGGTTCTTTGATGGACATAAAAAATAGAGTTAGTGGTCAAAAAACACATTTAAACAATTATTTTCTCACAAGTTTCACACCTTAACTATTATTTTCTCACAAGTTTCACACCTTAACTATTATTTTTTCACAAGTTTCACACCTTAACTATCATTTGTTTCTTTTTACTATTTGAAATATCACCATCTATGACACACCTCGAAGTTGATTAGATCAACTATCAGTTGTACAACCTTTTCATACCTGAACTATCACCATCTACTCAACTATGTGTGTTTTAATACGATGATAGTTCAAATAGGAAAAGGAACAACTGATAGTTGAGATGTGAAATTTGCAAGAAATAATAGTTCAAAAGTGTTTTTGATCATTAACTAAAATAAAATTGACTTGGTAGCAACTACCAAACCAATAAAATAAAAGTTAGTGTCGGAGGAGATCTACAAGCAAGGTAAGATGGCCCATTACTATAAATGGATTGGAAATGAAATTTAGCGATAGTTGACAATTTTCGGACTAAGGAAAGGAAATACTGACACCTATGAAGGGGAGCCTTGGAGTAATTGATAAAGTTGCTGCCATGTGACTAGGAGGTCATGTGTTCAAGTCGTGGAAACAGCCTCTTGCAGAAATACAAGTTAAGATTGCGTACAATAAACCCTTGTGATCCGGCCCTTCCCCAAACTCCGCGCATAGCGGGAGCTTAGTGCACCGGACATCCTTTTTATGAATTAGAGGGGCAGGGTTGATGTGGGGGACAAGTTGTGGGTAGGAATATGAAATGACTTAGCATTTTATTGCTTGTTTGTTTGAATTCTTGAAGATGGGCTTTGAATTGAGACCCCTACCAATTCATATCTATATGTCTCATTTCATCTACTTGGGGCGATTTGCCATGGCAAAAGATAAAGCAAATAATATACTATTTGTCTATTTCAGTTTATGTAACACTATATTTTCTTATAATTAATCTATAAAAAAATTACTATTTTTTTTTTATTTTGTAACATTTTAATTTTGAACTTGTATTCTACCATTATGAGAAACTTTTAAATCATATAAATCTTATGACATGTCAATGGTCACAAATTTCAAAAATCTTATAATTATATATATAAATGTTATGACACAAGGGTGTGGCCGCCTAGTGGTAAATGAAGTTGGGGAGGAGAACCATGATGCCTCAAGTTCAACCCACAGTAGAAACAAAAAAGTTACAAGGCAATTTCTTTCAATATGCCCAAATCTTAGCGGGCAGGTTACCTAATATGTATGCTGGTGAGGGATAGTATGTAGTACGGTAGAATTAATCGAGGTGTGCTCAAGCTGACTCAAACGCCACAACTATTAAAATATAGAAATATGTTACGACATATTTAAAACTATAATTTTTTTTATTAACTTCATGTCGAGTTAAACTGTCTCACGCAAGTAAATTGGAACCGGGGTGTGTGTGAGGGGGGGGGGAGTAATTATTTCATGCATATAGATATTTTCTTGACTTTGCCTAATTTTAAATATATAGCTCTTGTCATGGCTAGAGATGGCAGTGGATTCTGGACCCGGTCTGGATCCGATGGATCCAGATCCGTTTTATAGGATATGGATCTTCAAAATTTGGATATGACGGATCCGGATCGGATCGGATCGGACCCGGATCCATTTCTGACGGATCGAATTTGGATATGGATCTTGTATTTGAGATCCGTATCCGATCCAGATCCGATCCGTGGATCTATTTTTTATTAAATATTTTCAGTTTTTAGTTTCTAATGTGAACTGCATTTATTAGTTCTTTAATGTAAAGATGTAGTCTTTTAGTTTATTTTATGTTTTAACTTTTTTTTGTATGTCTGATTTGAATAGAATTTGCGGACCAGATTCGTTATCAAACATCGACTGTTATTATATTTTATTTTACAATGCATTATATTTTGTTGTCGATTTGTCAAATTTATTTGCTTATTTTATTTCTGTTACATGATTAAGTTGTATAATGAATTCAATCATTTTTTTCAATCAGATTGAGTTTTATTTTGTCAAAAAAGTTTCAACATGTGGGAACATTATTCAAGGAATTTTTTTTAATATGTGGATCCAGATTCGATCCGTGGATCCGGTGGATCGGGATTTAGATCTGATTTTTATGGACCCGATGGATCTGGATCCGAATCTGAATTCAAGTATGAAAAACAGATCTGGATCTAGTAGGATCCGGTCCAGATCCGATCCGTTGTCATCCCTAGTCATGGCCAATAGATGTAGTAATGGTAGAAGAAAGAGGAAAGATGTATGAGTTCAATTCCTTTTCACAAGCATTATATGACTTGGAGCCTTCTTCATTTTCATGACACTTGGGTTAATGAGACAAAAAGTATTCGAATTATTCAGTGTGTTTCAATTTCATCCACATTGTCCATATATGTATAACTTTGAAATGATATCTGAATTCATGATTTAAAGATTATAGGTTTGGTTTTTAAACTTTTTTGAACTTTTGGTATACTTATTAAATGATATTTTAATGTGAGATGAGGGTCTATCGAAAACATCCTCCTTACCTTCTAAGGATGAGGCCCGCATACACTCTACTCTTCTTAAACCCCACTTGTCAGATTACATTGGGTATTTTATTGTTGTAAATGATATTTTAACGATAAATACATAATTTGGACCAGAACTACTGAACCTGTATTTTCTACTCTACCTCTGCCTATAATTGAGGATAAAAGTATGGCAGAGTTGAAGGGAGGCAAGGGGTCTTAACAAAACTTCCTTCGTCCAAGAAATTAACTATGCAAATAAAGTAACGTAATTTTTTTGTTATAAATAAACTGATAAATTTTCTTAACATATGAAAAGTGCTAGAATAATGATAAACGGGGTTCAAAATGATTTAATTCATAGGTTCAAATCTATGATGTGAAACTTCTTTATTACTTTCTGAAGGAAATAATTTGCAGAATTTAATCTTTCTAGCACAATTTATAACAAATACAACAAATTAACACTCAAACACATTCTTGAATCTGTTTTTTTTTATCTGAATTGAAACTTCAAACATAAAGCATTGAGCTTAGTAATTTATGAAGCTCAATGCTTCATAAATAACTTGTTTTAACCACTACCTGGCATTCTTTGCAAAATTTACTAAATAATGAAGAAAAACTATTACTCCTACTTTTTTTTTACTTTTTGTGATTATCGTATGTCACTTAGTTTATACTTCAAACGGTAAGATAGAATAATTTCCCTTCCGATTCCTTTCATTATTCACAATATATATAGTTGTACAAATGTTGATTCCTAATATAGTACGGATCCTAACTTACCTTAAATGATTGATTTCTAATACAATTAGAATCCTAAATTACCTTAAATATACTTCTATCATAATTACAAAATATATGGTGAATATTCGCTAATACTCCCCCTCAGACGGAGCGGGAGGAGGCCGAATGCTAAGGCTAGATCGGAAGTCGGTGAAGAGTTGTCGCGGTAGTCCCTTTGTGAAAATGTCTGCATACTGATAAGAGGAAGGCACGTGTAAAATTTTGACCTGACCACGGGCAACTTTTCTCTCGCACAACGTGGATATCCATCTCAATATGCTTAGTCCGCTAATGTTGGACCGGATTATGAGACATATAGATGGCATATATATGTCACAATAGACTATAGACGCCTTGCGTAATGGACACTGGAGCTCCAAAAGAAGATTTCGGAGCCAACAGATCTCAGCAACGACATTAGCAACTCCGCGATATTCTGCTTCAACACTCGAACGGGATAGCGTGGCCTGCCGCTTGGCGGATCATGAGATAAGATTATCCCAAGAAATACACAGTAACCAGAGGTGGAGCGACGGGTGTTGGGGGCATCCTGCCCAATCTGCATCTGTATAGGCTAGCAACTTGGTTGGGGCAGAGGGGGTATAGATGTAATCCAAAGTCTAGTGTGTCTTTAACGTATCTGATAATACCTTTGAGGGCGGCAAAATGGGACTCTCGGGGGTCGTGCATAAACAGACACACCTGCTGAACGACATATGCAATATCAGGCCTAGTGAATGTAAGATACTGAAGAGCACCTGCAAGACTCCGATATAGAGTGGGATCAGAAACTGGCGCACCGTCATTGGCACTAAGCTTGGATTTTGAATACACCGGAGTTGGCATAATTTTACAATTTGTCATATTGGCCCTGTACACTATCTCTTCTGCATACTTACGCTGACACAGGAACATAGTGGCTGCAGATCTGGTCACCGATATACCCAAAAAAAAACTCAGCTTGCCCAAGTAAGTCATAGCAAATTCAGTTTTGAGTAAAGCAATGATTTCATTCTTCAAACCGTCAGATGATGCGGTAAGAATAATGTCATCGACATATAATAGCAAATATGCAGTGCTGCTACCTCGGTGAAAAGTGAAGAGAGAGTTATCACATCTGCTACATATAAAACCAATCTGCATAAGATATCTGGCAAAACGATCATACCAAGCGCGGGTGCCTGTTTCAATCCATACAATGATTTCCTGAGACGACATACAAACTGCGGAACTGCCGGATGAACAAAGCCAGAGGGTGATGCATGTACACAGTTTCTTTCAAATCCCCATGAAGAAATGCATTCTTGATACTGGCCTCATTTTTCATGGAACCCAACTCAAGAACACTATTCTTGACTTTTGTTGTTGAACATTGCATGTCTCAACCTTTGCATTCAGTTCGGCCTCCAAGTCCCGGATAGCAATTCCAAGTAGCTCTAATTCTTGACTTTGCTCAACTTTCATCTTTAGAAATTCTTTCATCATCCGTGAAATGCCTTCACAGTGATCCCCATGGGCTCCATCTTGTTGAGCTTGATTCGTTAGCCAATCTTGGCTCACAATTTCTACATCATCAAGTATTTCTTCATGGTGGAGTTCGTTCAAGGTTTGCAATAAACCATCCATGGTGGAATTTATATTTTGGACGGTTTTATCATCTTCATGTTGAATTTTTTCCACCATTTGGTCAAGACTTTCCCAGAAGCTTCATTCTTCCCGCTTATGCTACTTAACATTTCCTCAACTTCTTTTTTTTTTAGAGCTAGAGACTTCTTCTTCACAAATTTGTTCTTCTTTAATTTGAACCACTTCTTTATTTCCTTGACTTTCGTCATGGTCATAAAAAAAAATGGGCTCATCCCTTGAGCTTGAAGTCTCTTCTTCAACCAATCCATGTTGAAGAGTAAATAACTCCTTGGACTTGAGGAGTTGGCTTACTCAAGGAATTCATTTGCTCTTTTTAATGCTTCGACATTTACCAAGATATATTTTAGGAGGATTTTTCTCTCCTCCTCTAATCTAGATTCTCGTTCCATATAGGTTTGAATCATTGCTTGGATGCCTCAAATCTGGCACTTTGTTCTTCATTTGCCATGTCATTGTTAAACTAAAAAAGGAAAGAATTTATTACCTCAAGGTGGGAAATGCTCCTAAGGGTCTGAAATAACCCCTATGTGGCGCTGGTTTCAAAATTTTGGAAAAGAAAATCTGACCTAGAATTATATATAGGACACCTGAACACTGATCCGCCCTGGAAGAATTCACTCCGCTGGAGCAGACCCACTGCGATGGAAAAGCCTTCTCCATAGCAGATGTCACTTAACACCTCATACCTTACCATAACGGACCCGATTTCGCTGTGGCGAAACTTCCTATTTCCTCGACATCCACTTCGGCGAGCCAACCTTCCGCCGAGATAGACCCACCGGAGCGAATGCTGATTTCGCTATGGTGGACACCAGACACCAGTAGTGAAATAAAGCCAAAAACCTCTATTCGACACCCAAAACACTCCTGGAACCTCCCCCCGGACACAAACCAAATATGCTCGTCTATGGAAAACGTGCAAAAACTTGCTCGTACCCTCAGATTTCACAAATAATCGAGCCAAGGCATACTTTTCTAATGAATCGTCTGGAATAAAACCAAAATCCAAACTTTATAAATAAGGCCACAAAATACATCCAATTATCTCGAGAAGTGAACCAATGACTTGACTAAGTCATAAATGACCATTCGGAAATACCAAAAGCGACGGAACCCGAATACGAACCCATCTAGCCACAAGTCAACTTTGAGTCAACCTAACCAACTCTAAGTTTTTCAAACTTGGGCTTTTTATTCGAAAACTCATATACATGGACCTTGGGATCCGTGCCAACCATCCCTGCATATCACAAGCCCTACAAAGAGTTTAGGAAGGGTTAAACAAGCAAATAAGGGTCTTTAGCAAGAAACGACCAGGCGGGTCATTACAGTTTCTCCCTTATACGGCAAAAGCCATGATTTCACTCTAGTTCTCTATTTTTCGTGTGATTCCTCTCACACGCTCTTCTTGCACTAACTTCGAGTAGACCTTGTTCAATAATGACAACGGTTCCTGGGCCAGTATGTTTGATCTCACAGTTCCATATGTTCCCTCATCCAATTCCATGAGGAAAAGATGCATTTCTTCTTCTTTGCTTTTGGCTTCTAGATCCACTACGGTCCTTCCATTTTTGCTTACACTCCGCTAGTTCCGCCTTTAGTTGTTGCATTTGAGGGCCGTTAATAACGGCGAACCGCTCTCGGCGCTCGTCCATAATTCTTTCACTTTCTCTTTATGTGTAATAGTTGAGTGAAGCATCGGTTCTATGATGTTGTGAATCCACGACACCAACAGTGAGTTTATAGTCCACCAATCTTCCAAGTTCGACGACTCTTTGTTTGGTTTTTTATTGTACCGTCGATGAAGCCAAACTTCTTTCTTGGTTTTAGGGCTCTCCTCATAGATCTAGCCCATTCTTCATTATTTTTGCCTTTCAATTGGACTTGTGTCACCATAATTCTGGGTTATCATTCGATGTAATGTCGTATGGAGAGATTGTTTTTCTTTGATTTTGTTTTCTTCACCGGCGATTTCTTTGCCGTTATCGTCGGTTTCTTTACTGTCACTTGCCATTATTCTAGGGTTTTGGTGTTCTTTCTAACGTGACTCTAATATCATGTTAAAATCGAGACAGGGACAAGAATTTAGAGATACAAGAATAATGGGAGAATTTTTCTACTTTGTATTCATCATAATGTTCTCCTAGTCTTATAAGGTAACCCTATTCCAATAGGACTACAAATCCTATATTTACCATAATTACAAACCATAAATAGACTAAACAAAATTCATGATTTCGTCTAATAAACATTTTATCTTGTTAACATGATTTAGGGTTCTTTGGTAGCTGGTTAGAATTATGCATGTATTAGTAATACATAGATTAGTTATGAGGGGGTTTGTGTAATATTTTATGCAGGAATTAGTTATGAATGGTTTAGTTATTCATATACTCCCTCCGTCCCAAAAATATTGGCCTACTTTCCTTGTTAGTTTGTCCCAAAAAGATTGGCTCCTTTTTATATTTAGAAACAATTTAACTTTATGAAATCATTTACAACCACACAAATATCTAAGATTTGTTTTGGACTACACATTTCAAAAGTCTTCCTTTATTTCTTAAATTTTGTGTCAAGTCAAACTCGGTCAATCTTTATGGGACGGAGGGAGTATTAGTTATTCCACATTCTATTCTGTATAAAATAAAATCCATAGATTCCCTTATAACTTATAGTACATGTATTAGTTATGCGAGTTTCTAAATTGCAAACTAAACACCGTACTAATTTTATACATGAATAACTTACCTCCTAACCAGCTACCAAATATAGTAATTACTTATGCAAGATTTAATATTTGCATAACACAACTCCAAATTAGCTACTAAACGACCACTAAGTGTACCTACACCGCACGAATCCGATTTAATTTGACAGTAAATTTCGGATAGGATATACATAAAGTGACCAAAAAATAAAAAAGAAAAAGCTTGCAATAGATTAGGACAGATCACATCAAACAAGTAAAGCTAAGTTGAAACTTGCGGGATTTGAAATGGTTACGTTTGCAATAGAAGGAGAGCCACAAAACTCTAAGGAAAAGTAATGCCATTTTATTTAGTAAACGTGAACACTACAAGCAACCAAACAGGTCATAGTCCTAGTGGAAATAAAGATAATTATAATATGTGGAAAAAGTTTAGTCAGTCTCGTTTTTTACACTAATTAAATAAACATATGATACGTGCAAGTCTTTACATAATCTATTACTTAATAATCCTATCAATTAATTTTAGTTAATTAATACAAATTCATACCTCAATTTTATCACTATCCATGACAGACTAATCAAAAGATATTGTCGGGTTAGATATTCTTAATAGGATATGATGCAGGTTGTGCGCTTTAAGTTAATTAACCGCATGGATTAATTTCCTAAAATGTTTCACGCCGTTTAGAAAGGTTAGTTTGATCATATTATATATTGTAAATATACATTATGAATAATCTGGTAAAAGTAATAGGAATTCAACCTAAGACGATGTAAATAGAAAAACTTCAGAATACGATGAGTCATTTACTCGCGAAACGTCATTATTGTCAAGGTTGTGTGTCTTTTTTGAGCCTACTCATACCTTCTTGACATTATTGAAATTTATCTTATTTTTTCATTTTTATATTTTCCTTGATTATCTATTTTTCTTTTTCTTATATTTTTTCCCTACCATTTTCCATCTTAATAGTTTTTTTTTATGTAATCAGTCTTTCTTTATATTCATCCTAACATTACTTTTAGGCTCACTATTACCTACTCTATTTTTATATAGCATTTTTTACCTTCTTTTTCAATCCATCAGAAAAATTAGTAATTTTAGTTATCTTTCCTTAAAATAATCAAATTGATTTGCCTATTTCCTTCTACTAATTTTACACAAAATGCAAAAAATCAAATTTATCTTAATTTACTATATCTCATAAACTCATGATTTATGTGTTATATTAAACATCCAAAATTACTCCATAAATAATTTGGTTATAAATGGTTATCTTCTTCTTTCATTTCCCATACTTTTTAGTACATAAAAGTTACTTGTCTATAAAGTGCATCAACAAATGTAGTTCAATGTTTGTCTAAAATTATTGGTAAGAAATTTTATCAATAATTTTGGTCTTATAAGTTTATACGGCCTTTTAGAATTTCTCTTATTTTTTAAAAATATTTTGTATCCTCCTTGCAAATATTTTTTTTTTGTTGCATAAAGTAACAATGTAAGTTAAGAGAGCTCAGAACATCAAAATTCTATCCTCCTCCATGTCCATTCCATAAAATAATATTGTTGTGTTTCGAATAACGCTATTTAAAATATAGGTTTAATTGCCCTTTTCATCAAAATTTTCTACCCTTCCTATTTTAAAAGATTTTACGATCTAATCACGGTCTTAAATTACACATATATAATTATTCTTTAAGGATATAACTTAGATATTTAAATATTTAACGAAATATATCATAAGTTATAAACCGTATTACATTCTTCTTTTTCTTCGTCCTTTCTTTCTCATATTTGTACCCTTCAAAATAATTAACCTTCCTTCAATAATCAAATCAATTCTTAAAATATTTTATGCTTTGACTAACTTCTCTTACCGTTGCTCATTTATCACTACCCCTTGCCATATTTTAAACCAAGAAAAAAATGTATTCCGTACCAACACTAACAATTTATTTTCCGATAAATGATTAAAGAAAAAGTAAATGTTGAATGAATGTCCACTGAACAACAATTCTTCTCTTCTCTTTGGCAGAAAGGGTGAGACAAATAACTTTATTAAACCATTTTCATTCTAATCCAATACCGTTTCTACATTTTTCAAGTAGTAAGCCCAAAAAGAATAGAATCAACAAATGGTGGTAAGAATTTATGAAAATCTGAAAAACTAGAAGACTTTTATCAACAAAAAGAAAATGAAAAACTTGAAGATTTTATCAACAAAAAAAAATGAAAAACTTGAAGACTACAATTTTACATATCAATAAATAATTATGAATTAAATTGTAGTTTAAAAATTACAAATAATTTTACATTCTCATGCTCTTTCATTAGGTATATTATAAGTTGATTCACGTGACTATAAAATTACATATACTTACTTCCTTAAGCAGCATGCACGTTTACGTAAGCTGTTGGGAGATTTGCTCTATGGTACTTTATAGAGCAGTACGGGAAGTATTTAACTATTACAAGTATTCGAAAGGATAAACAAAGATTTCAATAATATTTTCGACTAGAAATCTGAAAATTACAATATAACAACAAAAGCGAAATTACGATTTTGTTGAAGACCGAAAAATGGAAACTGGTTTATCTTTGAGTCGAGTGTGGCACTCGTCCTTAAGACAATATTGCCCCGTATGTATCCTTTATACGTCCCGGACAATTTGTCTCCCAAGATAAAACAGCAATGGAACCCTTGAGCAAAGGAAACTCAAGAGCTACCGTGAAGAATATTGAGTAACGAAATGATGCTTGGAAGTTGTAGGAAGAAAACTGTTTTTGTTGTGTATTTTCGTGAGCTTTATGAACTCGTTATTTTTCTGTTCTTTGTAGTCCTCAACAATGGTGTAAGGGTGTGTTTATATAGGTGAGGGAGGGGCTGAAAAGCTCGCCTCCATAATAGCCAAATAATGGCCATTATGGAGGTAGTAAAGTCACCAACATAAATGGTGAAAGAACCAACGGATTTGGCCATTATAGGAGGAGTAATTCAGCCAAAATAAATGGCTGAATTGAGTGCTTGACGTTTCTGTTTTGACCATCGAAATTCGAACTTCGGGGACCAAACTGTACATCTTGAAACTTCGGGACCAAACGGTACATCCGAAAGAATTCGGTTCAAACGTACATCGAAACTTCGGGATCAAGCGCCGTACTTCGGCAAAGTTTTCTGGCCCAAAAAGATAATATCGAAGGCCCACGGCCCACGGCCCATGGCCGTGGCCGTGGCCGTGGCCGTGAACCCGAAACCGGAACTCGGAGCCGGAACCGGACCGGACGGGCGGGCGGCGGCGCGCGCGTGTGGTCTTTCCTCGAACCGAAGCACATCTAGGTCCTCCCTCCTTTAAACACATGGGATACCCCTTGGGGTCCCAAACCCCAAACCAATTTCGAGTCTTATATACACAACAATTCTTTCTTCCTCTACCGATGTGGGAGAATTACACACAATACCACACTTTCCATGCTTCAAACACCTTACTTCGTGAACCAATATCTCTTTCATTACTCAATGAAATTTGACGATTCTTGGCCCTACGGTTATCTACGTACTTAGTAGATCATGCGTGTGAAGAACCGGATTCTCCAACATACGTTACACTAGTGTTTAAGCCGTTAAAGTTGGTCGGTCGCAACTCCCGCCAAAGGCAAATTTCAAACAATCCCCTCTTGAAAGAGATTTTGGCGCACTCACATGGTGTCTTTTCATTTCCAGCAATATTTCAGCGGACCGATGTTGCATAAGGAGAGGTAGCCTCGGCTTTGAACCTTCCATAGTTGAATACCATCGGACTTACTTACTTTATGCGCGGTGAACGTGATGTCTTGAACCGTCGGTGTTTAGTGTAAGCCAAGACAACGGTACCAACACAACAAATTCCCTTACTCTCTTCTTCGTAATGTTTTGTCCGTTTTGGCCATGGACAACGTCTTGGATTCTTAAGTGCGTTCAATTTGAGGCGGCCCGTCCTCGCACTTAAATAGGTGGTCTCCTACAAGGTATCCTGCTATACCCCACTTCACAAGTGTTAGGAACCATTAAAAGTTTCCCAAAGACCTAACCTCAACCGTTGAGGATCATTGCGAGTTTTGAAAACTTAACCTTTACCCATCTGCGCAGATAGCACTTAACGTCTATCGCGGGAACGGCTTTGGATTTGGTGTTTCTTTTCGAAATCACTATCCGAAGTGCTCATGCTTCGGCCGAAGCGATCAACCGAACCTTTACAACTTAGTTTTCCCATTGAACCAAATTACGGGATCTCCAGTTCGTAAGGTTGGGTTTCCACCGTATTGGTCCGTATATTTTGGGTTTTAAGCCCATTCCCTAGACAAGGCGAACACTTGATCTCCGGGTAGTCCCTTAGTTAGTAAATAAGGAAGTGACACCCGTGATGATCAACGCCATACGGTCTTATGTCTCCGACGGATCGTGTGACAGATATGTCCGACGCCGTCATCCGTATCCTTCCTAAAGCCGACCGGCTAGCCACGATGTAGAATGCTGAAGGCACGGGTTTCTCCCATAAGGGACGTCCTCTAATGAGTCGTGAAGTTACTCAACTTCTTTCATGCTTTGTATAAAGCGATAAACTCCGATACCATCATGAATCGGTCGATGCAAGTTTGCTTAGAGGATTTTCCAAGAACCACCATACACATTTACTTGTGGCTTTGGTGTTCTTCGATCCGATGTCCGGTTTGCATCACCGTGTTCTCTCGGAACCGTGGACATCCGAATACTATAATCCGTAGATAAGCGAATAATTCGGATATCGTCATATCCGACTTAACGCCTTCTATTGATCATGTATTAAGATCATCGGTGAACCTTAGTTCAACCGATCTATTTGTTGGACGATACCAAGTCGGTTGTAGTGTGTACAATACATTGAACTACACGTGACCCGAGCATATCGCTCCTTGTCTATGGGTGCACCATGATTCCAATCGGTTCTATGATTCATATCCATTGGCGGCTTCAACGAGGCTCAACTATCGACCGATCCGTTAGATGTCTTAGAAATCCAATTCCTAAGATGTCATCTCTGTGATACTCATATCTTTCATATCGAGACTTTGTTTTAATATGATATTCACTCTAAGACCGTTGGTTTTCCAACCGTTGGCTTTCTAACTTCGAGTCAATGTTTCGTGATCGATTCATTGTTTCTGTTTTATCGAGACTTTCGGGACCAAAATGTTAACATTTCGGGGACCAAAATGAAAGTTCGGGAAGAAGCCCAACAGTTCGACAAACCAATTCGATCCTCTTCTTCCAACTCTCCGATTTGGAAGGTCATTTTTCAACACCCATGCCATGTAAGATTACAATGGCCCTGGATGTGAAGCTACTCACATGGGAGCACTTTTTACAACCCAAAGGTTCTTTTCCGGAGGAAGATCAACCATTACACAAGTATGGTTCTATATATGGAATCTATTTCTCTCTTTAGCTTCTTTCCAAAGCAGCGCTTTTGGAGATAACAATTATTTGTTAATTGTTCATGGTTCATTATTAACCATACAAGCTAGAAGGACTGGAACAAGTCTTTGTCCCCTTCTTTGCTCTGTCTCGGTTCAACATCTAGAATCCCTGAGTTCTGCAGATCTGGAATATTAAGTTCCGGATAGCCAGCAACTTTCGAGTCCTGTAGATACGGAACGTCTAGTTCCGGACGATCGAGCCCTCGCGGGTTCTTGTTAACCTTGAGCAATTACTCCTTTTTCCTATTTCAAGGAAAGTTATCTTCAATGAATTCAAGATTCTTTGACGCCAAGAGGCGATCAACACTATCATGTTATTTGCGGATCCGGTGGATATGCAATCTACGATCTTAGGTACAACTTGACATGTTTCAGTATTCCAACTTTTACCAAGCCACCCCACATAATTTGGGCGTACGACTTTGCGCTTGGCTAACACCGTTACACTGAGGTGAGAAATGAACATTCGTTTAATGAACGATGCTTCACATTCTCCCCCTCTATCACTACGAATTTCTCAATCCGTAGGCTTAGTTGATTTTCAACTTCTGCTTTGTAGCGCTTATCCGCTTCAACAACTTCATCTTTGCTTTTTAACAAACAAAGGATTCCATACGTTGTACCATCATCAATGAAGATTACAACGTACTTGTCTCCCCCCTCTATTTTGTATAAACTTCAAATCACCCAAGTATGTGTGACTAAGTTCTAGAGGAGCGGTGCTTCTTTCGCTATTCCTTGACGGAATTTGGAAAGGTGATTTTGCCTCTTCATCTACCTCACATTTATTTAGAGGGTTTATGTCGACGAAGGCAACAATCTCAACATCGTTAGCTTTTGAATGACTTGCTATTTAACGTGTCTTAATCTATGATGGCATAGATGCACGGATTACAAATATATCATTCATTTGGCTACAAACGTCTTGTACCATTCTTAGTTATTACGGACCTATTGGACTAGTCTCAAACTAGCTTGACCAACGGCGTCCCTTAAACCAAGTTAGGAATATGTATCACCTCATCTTAGAGTGATCACAATCCATGAAGTCCTATTGAGGACAACCTCTCCAACCCCTTCTACTTTAGAGGTGGCGTTGCTTCACATGAACAACCTCTTGCCCGTGGTTAGGGCATAACCGGATCATATGTGATCTAGATACTCGCCCACTCTAGTTTCTTTGGCGACGAGTGTCCAATTTCTTTACTTGCCTTTATTTAGGCCTTCGGATCATTTAGGACTCCGGAAACTCGGCCCACCTTACTAGGTGTCCATTACTTTTCCTATGAAATGAATTCTGGCACCACTCCAGTTGCCCGGAGGCTTTATATGACTGAGTGTCCAATATCATCATATCAAAGAAATTTTGGCCCACTCTAGTCGCCCGGAGGCTTTGTATGACTGAGTGTCCAATATCATCCTATCAAAGGAATTTTGGCCCACTCCAGTCGCCCGGAGGCTTTATGTGACTGAGTGTCCAATATCATCCTATCAAAGGAATTTTGGCCCACTCCAGTCGCCCGGAGGCTTTATGTGACTGAGTGTCCAATATCATCCTATGAAGGATCTTCTGCCAAATAGTATGACAGGTTCAACGTCTTTAGCTTTTAGACTCCTTTCGTTAAGATTGGTGCCCGGATAATTCTTGGCGCTTACTTAAGAGTGGTAACGAGTTTTCGCACGATCGTGGATCTTACTCCCTCGTATGTGCGAACATACTTTACACACTTTAGTAATTACACTTAAAAGAACGGATCTTCTTAAGTCGTTTACAAAATCCAATCTTTAAACGGAAAAGAAGATGAGATTAAACTTCGATTTGTTAAAGCATAAGGAATATAAATTATTTTCATATTCCTCCTTACTTTAATCCATTTTTAATCAGACATCATTTAATCTTTATTCTTGACAAGTAAGAAAAATACTTATCATTTACTCTTTATTCTTGACAAGTAAGAAAAATACTTATCCCAATTTTTGGATTCTGGCTCACTTCAGTCACTTCATCAGACTGAGTGTCCATTTCCTTCTCACCATTATTCGGATCCTTTGTCTGGGACAGATATAGGCCTTCTGCTACAAGATAGTATAACATCTTCAGTCTTCTCCTCTTGTCCCAGTTGACATCCTCAGGCTCTCGTGAGCGCTTGTTTCCACCATTCTTGGTAGCGGTGACACCATGAACACGTTCATCATCATCACACTCTTCTACCAGAAAACCATTTCCATATCCAGATTTGGTCACATAATTTTTTGACCGACATCTTTCGAATACTAATAGTAATACAATACAAATATTGTCTTAAGTTGTGGGGAGATTTGCTCTATGGTACTTTATAGAGCAGTACGGGAAGTATTTAACTATTACAAGTATTCGAAAGGATAAACAAAGATTTCAATAATATTTTCGACTAGAAATCTGAAAATTACAATATAACAACAAAAAAGCGAAATTACGATTTTGTTGAAGACGAAAAATGGAAACTGGTTTATCTTTGAGTCGAGTGTGGCACTCTGTCCTTAAGACAATATTGCCCCGTATGTATCCTTTATACGTCCTGGACAATTTGTCTCCCAAGATAAAACAGCAATGGAACCCTTGAGCAAAGGAAACTCAAGAGCTACCGTGAAGAATATTGAGTAACGAAATGATGCTTGGAAGTTGTAGTAAGAAAACTGTTTTTGTTGTGTATTTTCGTGAGCTTTATGAACTGTTATTTTTCTGTTCTTTGTAGTCCTCAACAATGGTGTAAGGGTGTGTTTATATAGGTGAGGGAGGGGCTGAAAACTGCCTCCATAATAGCCAAATAATGGCCATTATGGAGGTAGTAAAGTCACCAACATAAATGGTGAAAGAACCAACGGATTTGGCCATTATAGGAGGAGTAATTCAGCCAAAATAAATGGCTGAATTGAGTGCTTGACGTTTCTGTTTTGACCATCGAAATTCTGAACTTCAGGGACCAAACTGTACATCTTGAAACTTCTGGGACCAAACAGTACATCTTGAAACTTCTGGGACCAAACAGTACATCTGAAAGAATTCTGGTTCAAACGTACGTCCGAAACTTCGGGATCAAACTGTACTTCTGGCAAAGTTTTCTGGCCCAAAAAGATAATATCAGAAGGCCCACAGCCCACGAACCCGTGAACCCGGAACTCGGAACTCGGAACTCGGAACCGGACCGGACGGGCGGGCGGCGGCGGCGCGCGTGTGGTCTTTCCTCGAACCGAAGCACATCTAGGTCCTCCCTCCTTTAAACACATGGGATACCCCTTGGGGTCCCAAACCCCAAACCAATTTCGAGTCTTATATACACAACAATTCTTTCTTCCTCTACCGATGTGGGAGAATTACACACAATACCACACTTTCCATGCTTCAAACACCTTACTTCGTGAACCAATATCTCTTTCATTACTCAATGAAATTTGACGATTCTTGGCCCTACGGTTATCTACGTACTTAGTAGATCATGCATGTGTGAAGAACCGGATTCTCCAACATACATTACACTAGTGTTTAAGCCGTTAAAGTTGGTCGGTCGCAACTCCCGCCAAAGGCAAATTTCCAACATAAGCTTCTTTTCCCTGCTTTTACTTTCGAAAATATTCTGACATGGAGACATAATAAGTTACGCTAACAAAGAAAACACATAAAAATAAAGATAACTAAGAAAATGAAATGTTAAAAATACTATAATTATGAGTTAAAGTGGAATTAAGGACTATGTTGTCAACATAGCTTAATCAAATTCTCTAAAATAAAATAAAAAAAGAAGCAACGAGAAAACTGAAATTATTTTTTGAAGAATTCCTCTGTTCATATTCTCAAGAACTCAAATAAATGCTCTATATTAGTGATGCCTATTGCACAACAAAGATAGAGGATAATCAACATGACTCAAAACAAATTTATATGAGTAGAAATTAGTTATATGTGATCGTACAAGTAATATAGTAATTTTAGAAATCGGATGTCGAACCCACAGAGACTTTTGATTAACTATTTACTAAATCAAAGGATCCTAATTATCTAAATAAGAGATGAGATACAAAGGTTTTAATTATAAACTATCTAAAAATAAAATAAAAGAAATAATGAACTTCAACCAAGAAAGATCGGGCTTTTATATTATCATTGAGATGAAATCGGTCTAGGGCTATGAGCTATCTAACAATCATGTTGTATTCTTCAATTGATTCAACTTCTTAATTTATCCAGTTTATTGATTGACAGGGTTGATATTACGACTACGAAACTATCAAGTCCTCTAACCGTCTATTTGTATTATTACTTTCACGCCTATATCTCTATGGTCATGAACCTTAACACAAATGCATTTATATTTCCTGTATATCAACCAAGCATGGCGAACTAGGTATATCTCTATCCTAGAAATAAATCCGCTCCCCGATGCCCAGGATTGAGATCCTACTCTATTTAACTCTATTGCTATCCTAGTATTCCTCTCTCGAGTTCAATCTAAGAACCAAAGATATTATTCGATTGGTGATCAATCAATCAAATAATTAAGATCGAGATTAAATAATAAACCAATACGATAACATAACTAATTGAAGTTAATATTTGTATAACAACATTCATAAAAGAACCATAACCCTAGAACGAGAAGTTTAGCTCCACATATACATGGAGGAAATACAATAAATCATCCAACTAAAAAAATAAAACTAGTAATATGGAGAAGAAAAAGTAAAATCAAATTCCTCCGGCCTCCACGGCGGCTCCTAGCTCTCCCTCAGTAAAAAACTATGTAAAAATTGTGCAAATAGTCTTTTTATAGTGTTAGAAAATAATCCTTAAAAACTAGTCCAAAATGGAGTTGGACTTTAAAACCCGTTGCCATTTGGACACTGGAGCTCGCTAGGCGAGCTCTGGAGCGAGGTAGGACCTCGCCCCGATCTTCGCTTAGCGAGCTTTGGTGTCCAGTTTACACTTAGACAAAAATCCTCAACTTGGCATTTTGGAGCACCTTCCTCGCGGGGCGAGGTGCATGGCGAGGTATCTCCTCACCCTAGACTCCGCTCAGCAAAGTTGGTTGTCCATTTTGCACTCTTGCCACTTTTTTTACAACTTCTTTTGGTCCTCGTAGCTCGCTTGGCGAGGTGTATGGCGAGCTTGTGGTTCGCTCCAGCATTTGCTTGGCGAGGTGTATGGCGAGCTTGTAGTTCGCTCCAGCCTTTGCTTGGCGAGATGCTTGGATCACTCACACTCGGACGAATGCTTTATCTCATTTTAGCTCCAAATCATTGTATTTTTCCTGTTAAGTATCTAGATGCGACAAGAACACACATATCAGTTCATAATGCAAAAATTAACATAAGTTAGGTGTATTTGGAGTGATTAGTCCTCTAAACAAGGTAGAAATATGGGTAAAATATGACGGTTAGGCGTATAAATATGCCTAACATCAGTTATGAACATGAAAGGCTTGGAGGTTATGAATATTATTAATATTTATTATGAGTAGAATTTATGATAAATAAAGAGGTGTGAGTTATGTAGATGATTTTTTAACATAATTTTTTAAAAAAAATGAGAGAAAAAGTCAAAAAAGGAGATAAAAGATAAATAGGATATTTGGCAATAGAGAGGTGCTACATAAGATTGTCTATTCCTAATTTTATATTATATACATATTACTTTTAAGGTTTAAGTCTATAATGATCATTTTTATGTATTAAGGACTATTTTGATTATGTGGTATTTATGAAAGACTGAAATAATCATTTTTTTCAAACATTAAGAATTATTTTTATTACGTGGTATATATGAAGAAATAAATAGTCCTAACCCTCATACATTAAGGAACATTTTGATCATTTGTCGACCTAAATAGGTTATTTACTAGGTAAATTTTTAAGTAAAATGGGTTTTGAGTCTCACATGGCATATAATTTAAAATGCCAACAAGAATTTTCGGTGAAAAATAATACTCAATCTAACTAACCTTATTTTCTAAAAAGTAAAACACAAAATTGAGTAACTTTATTGTGACAAGATAAAGTAAAGTGACTTTAATACAAAAAAATTCTTCACTTAAGTGATTTTATTGTGTCAAAATAAAATAAAGTGACTTTACTATATAATTTTCTTAACTTGAGGGACTATACTCTACATTATAATCTGAACAAACAACTCCCAAAATCTTTAGCGATCGTTTGGTTCATGGGATAAGATGGGATATCTCATTAAAATTTTATATCTTGAACCAAACAAAGTATAAATTTTAATTCAAACTTAATCTTGGGATATTTTACTTTATTTCATCAAATTTGATGTTATTTTATTCTACTTGAGAGTTGAGAGGTCGCATAAATTAGTCCCCAAGAATTATGATCGGCAAATTATAATTTCGAGATAACTTAATCCGTTAACTAAATAATCTCTTTAACATTTTGTTATCCACTACATAGAAGAAAATGTGGAAATTAAATCCTATATTTTATGCCGTACCAACAATATTGCACATTATTGGAACAAACACGTGTAAACACTGCCCATCAATTTCCAAAATTAAGACTCAAAATGATATGATATAATTATTGCAAACTTTTTAATCACTTCCTGGTCCACTTCAGTGCAAAATTCTAATTGGTTCAAAGCATCATTTTCATCACAGCCTTCAAAAAGTTGTATGCAAAGTTAAAAGTGCAAATGTATATTTTTGCCAAATCATCACACACCGTTATAAGTCACAAGTCATTGCGCAATATGCGAGTCAAATTATGATAATAGATCAACACTACTTACACAAAATCCTATATATATGATACTTTGTCTATCACATAAGATTTCTTACTAAATTATAATTAAGATATGTAAACTTACCTTAATTTATGTGATGTGTTTTCTTACACGTTTATCACTTTAACATGAAAAAACAACATAGTTTGCCGCATAAATCAGATGTGAGTAAATATTTTCGGTTCTTAATTTCGGATTCGGTATTTCGTTACCAGTTCATTTTGTTGGTCACCTCCAATTTATGACTTTTCAGCTTATAAACACTTTTAATTTCATCAACTATTTACCACTATACATATTTATTCCTAATATCTTTTCTAATCCTCAAAATACTCTTCCCAAATAGAACTCCTAATTTTCTCTCCATTCCATTTTCATCCTTCGTTCTTCTCCCCAAGTAAAAATACTTTTCAATTTATATTTTTTTGTAAAATAACTTTAAGGAAATATTAGTCATTTTAACATAAAAATGCTTATTAACACTTTATTATCCAATACATCAACGGCTTATTACCATTTTCAATATTCCAATCCAAATATAGAACTTCTTATTCATAAAACCAATTTCAGTATTAAAAGTATTTTTGATTGGTACTTATTTTTATCAGCTACTTTCAATTAGCTAATCCAAACAAGTTAGACATTTTGTTATTACTCATCAAAGTTCTTTCTTGACTAGAACACACACAAAAGTGTCTAAAAATGGATGATTTTCTTGAGAAAAAAAGAGTAGTTGAAGAAAAGGAAAGCAAACACTTTGATTACAACCACAAACTCAACTTGTTCTGAGGACCCTTCATATTTCATACTTATCTTTAAATAATGAATACAAATTGCAAATTCAAGATTTATTTTCATCCACAAATGTGTATGAAGAGCTAGACTTGTTCAAGAATATGACAAGAAGAATGTGCTAATTTCTTGTGGGGTTTGCAAGATTGTGGCAATAGAAAGTCACCCATTGGTTATCACACAAATATGGCTAGAAAATTTATATTGGAAATATATGAACTAGGAAACTTCAGTTATTCCCTCTGCAATATTTTTCATACCTTTTTCTCTATTCAAATAAAAATATCTTTGCAAAAATATCTATAACATGGTAAGAAATAATGTTCTACAAACTATAAAATAGTATTATTTGTTGAATTTTAAAAATTAGCTCATGAGGGGTGACTCAGAAAACACAAGCGGCAGGGCAGCCTGATACACAAAACATTATGCGTTTACAGAATTTGAAAAAAGACTACATCAAGGAGTGTGATGTAGATGATTGTTTGCCCTAATACAAGGATTAGTAGTATAGTTGATAACTTGGCAAATAGAACTATTCGCTCATGTTTATCTAAAGGAGATATGAAAATAGATTTTATTGTTCCATGATAGATAACTTGACAAGTTAAGAACCACAAATACAGAATTTCAACAAAAATTTACCTTAAGATATTCTTAAGAATAAAGAGGGTTCACAATTTCCCACAATTATTTATATTTTATAACCCCCTCCTTTTTCTTTTTTTATTTAATCATCCATTATAAAAAAAATTACTGGGGTAACTAACCGGAATTTGTGCAGAGTAAGTGCTTCCAGTCTAAAAGTTTTTCATTCCTAAATCTTAAATTCAAAACCTTTGGTTAAAGGTGAAAATATCCTAGCACACCTATTGGTGATACAACCTCCAATATCCAAGGAAAACAAAGAGTAAACAATTATTGTCAATCTTTTTCCACATCATATTGCATTTTTTTCTTGACTTGGTTAAAATCCATGACTATAATAAGAAATACAAAAATGTGTTTTATATGAGTCATTCATCAAGTTGAGGATATAACATACCTTGAAAAAGTATACATGCTGACCTGTTTTTGAACTTTTACACTTTTTCCCCTTTAATATCCTAAAATAAAAGTCTCATAATTTTTAAACCAATATTTGATCCCCTTTATAAATATTCATCCAATAGCTTCACCAATTACTACCTCTCTATTTTTCAAACCTCTTCTATTTTCAAAAAACACACACAAAAAATGGCTTTAACACCTTGCTCTTCAACTTCCTTTATCAATAAAAAAGAAAGAAAAAATTATAAAACACATGATGATATCTCAAGCATGATTTGCTTTGCCAAAACCAATCCACCATCATGCAATCTCAAAGCAAAAAGTTCTAATGAAGATGTTCAATTCTTGGCTCCCAATATGGAAGAAAAAGAGAAACTTCATGGGCTCACAAGTAGTAATAGCAAAAATAGTAGTACCAAAGTGCCTGTTTTTGTGATGTTACCACTTGACACTATAGCAATTGGAGGCAATTTGAATAAGCCAAGAGCTATGAATGCAAGTTTAATGGCATTAAAAAGTGCTGGAGTTGAAGGGGTAATGGTTGATTGTTGGTGGGGTTTGGTTGAAAAAGATGGACCTTTGAAGTATAATTGGGAAGGATATGATGAACTTGTCAAGATGGTTCAAGCAAATGGATTGAAGCTTCAAGTTGTCATGTCTTTTCATCGGTGTGGTGGCAATGTCGGAGATTCCTGCAGGTATTGTCATTTTTATCTGTCGTTTAAGATTTTGACATACCTGTTTTAAAAATATATGATAGCATCGATCAATTAATCATAAGAGGTGCTATTTGACTATATTACCATTTATCTCTTCCTCGAATGAGTAATTAATGAGGATATACCTTCTTGATTGCTAATAGTGGAATTTAAATAAAAAGAACCAATGTTTCAAACTCCTTTAGCAATTTCTTGGTTTTGCTTGAATTAGCATACTATACCATTAGCCAATTTCTCTTTTACCAACATATATGTTTGCTATATTTCCAATATATGCACCAATAAGCTGCACTGTTATAAAAAAATTGTCACTCCCTAAATGAACACATATATTATATCTTAGTTTTCCTCAAAATTCTGAATCCCTTGATTTGAAATTGTAGAAAGAATTATACATATGGCCAAGAAACCTACTTTTTGCAATATATCCTCCAAATCTCAAGATGTGGCCTTTTTATATAATCTCAATAATCATTCAAAGTTTTTCTTATGATTAATTGAAGTGGTGATGCCAAATATTTCATTAAGAATACTCAAGATTTAACATATATCCACAAATAGTAATTTTTGACCTGTATACACATTCTAAATTGTATCTAACAATTGCTAATTGATTTTTGCAGCATCCCTCTACCTCCATGGGTACTTGAAGAAATCAGCAAAAATCCTGATCTTGTGTATACAGATAGATCAGGCAGGAGAAATCCTGAGTACATTTCTTTAGGCTGTGATCAATTACCAGTATTAAGAGGAAGAACACCAATTCAAGTCTATACTGATTATATGAGAAATTTTAGAGAAAGATTCAAGAATTACTTGGGAGATGTTATAGTGGTAAGTCTTTTAATTAACTCTTTGTGTCACATATAAATGTCAATTATATTGGTAACTAGTTTAAGTCTTATGCACTGATGGTATAAGAAATATTTAGATGATCATGTCACTTAAACAGTGATTGGATGTCATTCTATATAATAAGCATTAATGACCCCAAGGCTTAGCTCGTTTGGCAAAGGTTCGAGAGAATTTGTGTAATTAGGTCACATGTTTAAGTTTTTTATCAAGCAAACTAAGCCTAGTATTTAAATTGACAAGGGTAAAGAAACAGGTCCATCATTTCCGAACTTTGAAGGTTACGGTTGGTTCTATGGTTCCAGACAAGTTTTTCGATAACTTAAAAGAAATGGAGTAATAAGTAACCCTACTATGTCATGTTAAAATTGAAGTGAATATCTATTTTAAGATACCAATATGTTATACAAATAGGGAAATAAAATTGGTAAAGAAAACAAGTGAAAGAACAAAATCAATGAATTACTTTATGTCAATCTCGAGTGATCCACTAAAATTTTAGAGCCATCTATAAAAAGTCACATATTAGGGACCACAATTTTCTAGCTAAAACAAAAGAGAAACTTGAAATTCAAATTTGCTTTTCCCTTCTACAGGAAATACAAGTGGGAATGGGTCCTTGTGGTGAACTAAGATATCCATCTTATCCAGAAAGTAATGGTACTTGGAGATTTCCTGGTATTGGAGAATTCCAATGCTATGACAAGGTAATAACCTATTTTTCCTTCTACATTTTGAAATATTAATGTTGTTACTTACATGTAAAATCAAAGATCACATTAGTAGCTAGAGACACTAGCGGTGCCGGGAATTCTAATAAAGGGGATTGAAAAATGTAAGGAGATCACACATATGTAGCTCGGACACTTTAAAAATATTAATAATTGTGTCTCAAATCCTTTAAAAACTATGCATGTTTTAGGATCTGACACAGGTGCAACAAAACTTTCAAAGGGTCCGAGTAACATAGCCTAAAATTGTTGTTGAGTTATCACTAAGGCTGCATATCGGGTGATTCGGTTTGAGTTTGAAAGTTATCGGTTAAACTTATCGGTTATCGATTTCTATACATGTTAAACCATTAAAGAACCGTTAAGATATCGGTTACTGGATTATTGATTAATCGGTTGTTTATCGTTATCAGTTTGGTTATCGATTTAACCGTTTAGATTTCACACAAAATTTTCAAGAACAAAGAACCCATTTTTAAAACAAAAAGTAGCTTCGAGCAAAATTATTCAATTGGAATATGAAGGACGTAAATAAACTTGGACCAAAAATTAACCAAGAGACATTGAGTTACATTACACAACACAATAGTCCATCCAATTGAGGCAAGAATCTAAAGTATATGATCGAAGTAGAGAACTCTTAAATGTACCAATTTGTGAAATCCAAGCATAAGAACCTGACCAGTTTTAATGGATATAAGAGGAATAGAAGAAGAGTAAAACAGTGAAAATAGCTTCAAATGACTTTATATATGAATAAATGTAATTAAATAAATGGTTATCGGTTCACCTGTTAACAAAAGTGGTCAAACCGAGAACCGAACCGATACCCCAATAACCATAAGACAACACTTGATACCCGAACCAAATACCCATTTACCCGAATCATTAACTCAATAACTCAATAATCGATTCGAGTTATTAGTTTAACCACTAATATGCACATCCTAGTTATCACTACACTAAGAGCTTCTCTTATAAGATTATTTAACAATGTGTATATAGATAGTACATTTTGTTTTTACTTCATGTGTACAGTATATATAATTTTTAGATGAAGATAGGAAATCAGACAAGAGAATTAAAAGAAAATGCAAGAACGCCTCACCTACTAAAGTAGTTTTTAAGCATCTTTGCCACCACACTAAAAGCTCGTCTTATGTTAGAGGCTATTTTACAATTTTAATATTTATAAAATACATATAAAGAATTATTTTCACCCTATTTTTATAGTCTAATTATTTGACGAAGTAGATTCAATTGAACTCTTCAGATCATGCCTGCTAGCCTTGCAGAAAACGAAAACGAAACAAACAACTAACCTTTTTCCTTTGTTGAAATTTTAACAGTACATGAAAGCTTCACTAGCAGCATCAGCAAGAGCAATGGGAAACGAATCGTGGGGCCGAGGTGGGCCCCACGATTCCGGACAGTATAACCAGTTTCCAGAGGACACTGGATTTTTCAAAAGGGATGGAACATGGAGCAATGAATATGGACAATTCTTTTTAGAATGGTATTCAGGGAAATTATTAGAACATGGAGATAGAATCCTATCATCAGCAGAGGGCATATTCAAAGGAACAGGAGCTAAATTATCAGGCAAAGTAGCTGGAATTCATTGGCATTACAACACAAGATCACATGCAGCAGAGTTAACAGCAGGGTACTATAACACAAGAAATAGAGATGGTTACGTGCCAATAGCACGTATGTTTGCGAAACGTGGTGTCGTGTTTAACTTTACGTGCATGGAAATGCGGGATGGTGAGCAGCCACAACACGCGAATTGCTCGCCAGAAGGTTTGGTCCGACAAGTGAAAAACGCAACTAGAATTGTTGGAGTAGAACTAGCCGGGGAAAACGCGCTAGAGAGGTATGATGGAGGAGGATATGCACAAGTTTTGAGTACAAGTAGAGCAGACTCTGGAAATGGATTGAGTGCATTTACATACTTGAGATTGAACAAACGGTTGTTCGAGCCCGAGAATTGGAGAAATCTCGTCGAATTTGTGAAGAACATGTCCGAAGGAGGTAACACGAGACTTCCAGAATGTGACTCGACCAGAACAAACTTGTATGTTAGATTTGTCAAAAAGAGTCGTGAGAAGAAAACTGCAGAGGCTGCAGTTGTGTAAAGATATTCATTTGCCCCCAGGCTTTGGTTCAGTGGTAATGGATTAGGCACACATCACGAGTTCACAAAAGACTGATATTTAAGTGGAGAAAAATAGAGGGGCGGTCTCAGTATTCATCGAGTTTCAAACCTACTACAACTAACCTTCGCAAATTTTTCGGTTTTATAAATAAAGATATTCATCAATGTACATGTATGAAAGAAATAATCCCTTCATTATTTTTTCATTAATTGAAAGACTATTTATACAAGTTATATATTTTCATAATAGGAGAATCATATTCCTATTCTACTCCTAAAACCTTATTCTACTTGGATTACATTTATGGTAATACAATTATTATGGTAAGTGTACAATACTAATTACATTACAATATTACCTAAACTAGGAGACTAAATATTACCTAAATATATACTCTATATACGGTAATGGCAAGGGAGAAACCGAGATAATATACACAATATACACATGTATATTGTGTGTATATTGTGTATATTTAACACACCCCCGCAGTCATAGCGGGCGGTCTTCGAACGCTGAGATTGTCCCTAAAATCTTCAAAAAGGACCGAGAGAAGACCCTTTGTAAAGATGTCGGCAATTTGATATCTCGACGGGACATGGCATACGCGAACTTGACCACGAGCAACCTTTTCACGGACAAAGTGAATGTCCATTTCGATATGCTTAGTGCGTTGGTGCTGAACCGGATTACCAGAAAGGTAGATGACACTAATATTATCGCAATACACCAAGGTTGCCTTCTGAATGGGACAATGAAGTTCTACAAGAAAATTATGTAACCAACATGATTCCGAGACCACATTAGCTACCCCTCGATATTTAGCCTCGGCACTTGAGCGGGATAGAGTTGACTGACGCTTTGCAGACCAGGAGACCAAGTTGTTGCCAAGAAATATACAATAGCATGACGTCGACCATCTGGTGTCGGGACAGCCACCCCAAGCAGCATCTGTATACGAGACAAGTGTGGACGTTGAGGAATGATATAACTGCAAACCATAGTCAAGTGTACCTTGAATATACCGAATGATGCGCTTGAGTGCATTCATGTGCTCAATTCTGGGATCATGCATGAACAAACACACCTGCTGGACAGCATATGTAATATCCGGTCTCATAAAGGTAAGTTACTGAAGGGCCCCTACAAGACTGCGATAGCGGGTCGGATCATCGTAGGGTACGCCGGCCGCGACACTTAGCTTGGGCTTAGTATAAACTGGAGTGGAAGTTGACTTACAAGATGACATCCCCGCCCTCTCGATGATCTCAGCTGCATACTTCCGTTGAGATAAGAACAACCCATCGAAATGTCGAGTGACAACAATCCCCAAAAAGTAGCTCAATGGCCCCAAGTCTTTCATAGCAAACTCAGAGTTGAGCAGTGTCATGATAGACTGGCGTAAGGCATCGAAAGAGGCTGTCAAAATAATATCATCCACATATAATTAGATATAGGCCATGGATGAACCACGACGGTATATGAATAATGAATTATCCGATCTGCTGTGAGTCAACTCAATAGTTGAAACATAGTCTGCAAACCGTGTATAACAGGCCCGTGGAGACTGCTTAAGCCCATATAAGGACTTCTTCAACAAACAGAGATGATGAGGATGGTTGGGATCCCTGAATCCCAATGGCTGATGCATATAGACTGTTTCCTTGAGATCACTATGTAGGAAAGCATTCTTGACATCCAACTGATGAATAGGTCATGTTTTCGAAAGATCCAAGCTAATCACAGTGCGAATGGTAGCCGGCTTGGCCACCGGATTAAACGTCTCACCACAATCAACACCAACCTGCTGAGTCTTACTATCACCCACAAGTCGCGCCTTATGTCGGGCAAATGAACCATCTGAATTTTCCTTATGAGCAAAAATCCACATAGATCGAATAATATTAATACCAGATGGATGGGGTACCAACACCCACGTCTTATTATTAATAAGAGCATTAAATTCATCAATCATAGCAATTTTCCAATTCGGGTAATTTAATGCAGACACGAAATTTCGGGGTAAGGGTGATTTAAGAACATTAGAATGTAAATTAAAATGTATTTTTGGTTTAAAAGCACCCCATTGACTACGGGTGACCGGTCTATGACTCGAGGGAGAATTGGACAGATTTTGAGAATTTGTTGGGTTCGGGACGGACTGGCCAGCAGGCAGTGGGCCTATTGGCCCAACACGGTAATCTTGAGCAGTGACTGGACCCGTTCCAGAACTAGGCTGGACTGGCCCAATCGCTGGAACTGGTCCAATAGTTGTACTGGTATAGGCAGGGGGCGACATACCAGTGGGGCCAGCGGGCAGTTCGCCGCATGGAGAAATTTTGGGTGCGGTATATGTCCGAAAAATGTTGAATAACATATGGGGATATATTATCATCCAAAAAATTATACGAACTAGGCACGGGAGTATTATCCTTAGAAAATGGAAATTGGGATTCATCGAAAATGACATGGCGATTAATGATGATTTTATTAGAGGATAAATCAAAGCATTTGTAGCCACGATGATTAGATGGAAAATCCAAAAACACACACGGAGTAGACCGGGCCTGAAGTTTGTTAATTGTGGTGGATGGGAATAACGGATAACATAAACACCCAAAACCCGAAGATGAGAATAAGAAGGAGTCTTATTATATAAAATTTGAAGGGGGAAGAATATGTCAGCCCTTTGGAAGGAATTATGTTAAGGAGATATGTAGCCATTTGAAGAGCGTGATGCCAAAAATATGGGGGTACAGAAGCATGAATTAATAGAGTGCGGATAATATTATTTATGGAATGAATTTTACGTTCGGCTTTTCCAATATACACATGTATATTGCGTGTATGTGTATATTGGGTATATTTAACAATGTAAAATAGTCACTCCTTTATAGACTATAGTATAGCAGATAAAAGGAGAATAAAAGCTAAAAACTACAATATAGTACCTAGCTAGCCCCTAGAATTCTGAATACTATTTGCTATTTCTGAAACTATAGAAGGAAAAAAATGGGAGAAGCATAGTATGTCAATCTTTAATCGTATAGGACTCAAATGAGTATATTTTTTTCTCTGTACAAAAATAATAAATTTTGGCTTTCCACATTTAATATTGAAGCAAAAAGCCCCTACTATTGTTTACATACAGACTACATTTTTTGTTCATATTTCTTCTTAAAATTAAACAACTATACTCGAGTCTCTAAAAACTAAATCGTGTATATTTGAGATTGTGAGTTGTCGCAAGTCTTTTCTCCACATTATTATATATGAGATTTTTCAATATTCTCCGGTTTGATTTTGTGTCTTAATTTGATTGGATACGGAGTTTAAGAAAGCATGACTGTTTGAATCGTGTATCTTAAACTAAAAATGCACATAATTATCAACAGCTTATATGACAACTAATCTTTTGTGACGTGGGAGATCAAATATGAACTTATCCTAGTACTTTAGGAAACTTATAGATTCAAGAATGTTACTAATTAATTATGATAATTTATCTTCCAAGAGGAGTCTTATAGAATTTCAGTTCACGCGCCGAAAGGAAAACTACAAATTGTCAAGTATTTTGGATATTTTTAATTCCAAATTCTTATCTTTTAGACGAAACTCTTGATATACAGCCATATTCTGACAATAAAAACTTATCTGCAGTCGATGTTTAACATAAAAAAATAAAAAATTAACACTAATTATCATGTCGTGTTCTTGAATAAAAGGCAAAGAGTCATCATTTAGGAAACAGAAATGTGGTTTCATATCTAACAAAACACTCAAAAGAAGAACCAAACATCATATTATTTGTACAACATGTGTTAATCTCTAGTTACAGAGAGAGGAGAGGGGCTTCGAAGCCTTAATTCAAGCTAAAAATTTCGCTAGAAAACTAGTCATATCGATTTAGGTAAGTGGTGACAACGAAACTCAATTTCCTTTTACACTTTTGTCAAACACGGAAAACTTCGTAGACATTTTTTTTTTTAAATGTGTCTAATACAAAGCTCGACAGCTTATTCTATTAGGGATTTGCTACAAATTCAGAGGTAGAACTATGTATGTAGCCAATCAAATAGAAAAATTGTTAACGGGGATATGAGAACATAGCTGCCATGAATATAAAATATAATCTCAAAATTCAATGTTTTCTTTGAATCATGTACTTAATTTATAAAAAGTTCATGCATATAAGACTGAAGTTAACTGGATTTGAATCTCACATTTTATAAAAAGCATTTTTTTGCAAGAATTTCCTTTCCAACGCACTGGTCTTTAATTTTTGCTCCTTATATTCGTGATCTTTGATTTTTGCACCTGCTATTTATTTAATGAAAATATCCATATTTGTTTCGCACATAATTTCTGTAATATTTTTATTTTCGGAAATTGAACTTTTGCTCACTCGGTATAAATTATGTAGGAATTAAGTTATGCGGCATAATTTTGTAGTAATTTTTCCTGTTTATGTTGAGTGATGAAAATTATGCCTTGTCTGACATAATTTGTGTGGATTTTATGATACATATACTGAAGTTAAACGTAACTATACCGAGCGAAAATCTCAAATTATGTCATTTTTCAGATTATGTTGAGTTTTGAAAGTTTGCCTTGTCCGACATAATTTGGGTGGATGTTATGATACATATGCTGAAGTTACACGTAAACTATACCTTACGAAATCTAAATTATACCGCGCCAAAAAATGCTGAAGAGCAAAAATTAAAAATCACAAATTTAAAAGGCAAAAATTAAAGACCACCCCAAAATAAGGGCATTTGTGCGAATGACAATATAAGAAGTTAGTGTCCTAATATAAATAAAAAAAAACTTAATGTTTTATTTTGTATGCACATTATTCTATGAACGAAATTGAAACTTAAGCCCATAAGACCTATTTATATAATTTTTTATTTATCACGTTGATATGATTGAAGTTCATACATATTTGCTTGAATTTCAGGCAAAAATGCTTGAACTTCATCATATGCAACTTCAAATGCACATATTTAGAGTTGTTTCGAAGTGGGAACTTGCAAATTTTGCACTCTGCGAGTATGACTTAAATGGTCATCCCGATATTGCGTATCCGTGTACTTCGGCAATATATTAGAGCTGATTAAATTATCTTAAAATGTAAAAATAACGAAAAAGCTTAGGAGGCCAGGCCTGGTGTAAATTTGGGCCAGCCTGAATATATTCAACTGGGCCGCACCCCAACCCGATCCATAACTGTCCAAAACTGAACTGATCCATTTTCTTGCAAAGACTATAAATGTGTAACGAGTAAATTTCTAGGGTTTCCTCAACTAACGCCGCATTTCATTCAAAACCGTGCCGGCGCAGTATCACATACAACAAACAACAACATACCGAGTAAAATCACACACCGCGTGGTCTTGGAGGTTAGGGCGTACCTAGCGGCGGTTTACGAAAGACCTCGGCATATCACATACATCAACGTTAAGCGAAATGGTAACATCTCATTTACTGTGATTTTTTCAACTTTTTTCATACATATTTGAGCTGAATTGTTTTGAATTTTATTCATAATTTGTGCGTTTCGGTAATTGATTTCTGTTTTTTCTGTGTTAAAATACGATAGTTCATAAGTTTATTGTCTCTACATACATATTTGAGCTGAATTTATTGGATTTTCTTCATTGTTTGTGCTTTTTAGTAATTGATTTCTGTTTTTCTGTGTTAAAATACGATAGTTCATAAGTTTTTTGGCTTTCCTGTGAGCTTTTCAACTTCTTTTAGTGTTTTCGATAATTGATTTCTGTTTTTAATACATATTTGAGCTGAATTCATTGGAATTTCTTCTTATAATGTGTTTTCGGTAATTGATTTTTGTATTTCTGTGTTAAAATACTCTTATTTCAGAAGCTTTTTCGGCTTTCTTGTGTATTTTGCAACTCTCTACGTATATATTTCAGCTGATTTTTTTGGACTTTTCTTCATAATTTGTGTTTTCTGTTTTTCTGTGTTAAAAAATATGCTTGAAGGTTTTTGATAGTTCTGTTTTCGTCGAATCTCGTCTTATTTTACTTTGATAAAGTGTTAAAAGGACATCTCATATTATAGTCCCTTGGAATTGGAGCTGTTTTTTTTTCTCAGATTACCAATGAAAACATTTACAGAATTAGTACAAAAGCATAGGCAGATAAGGTTGTTAAGCTAGCGGGGACTGCCTTTGTGATAGCTTTTACCACTATGTCACACTCTTTAGTGCAGCGTATATCTCTTTTCATCGAATGATTTGCTTAAAATGGTGTCTTTAGAAAACTAAAATGTTAATTTGTTTGTGAGATCACGTTCTCTAGGCTTATTTGGTCATAACATTTTCGTGACAAGGAAAGGACTAGGCTTTGATGGATTTGGATTGAGAAATTGAGAGGTCCACTAAGGTTTTCAAGCTTAGCGGGATTGGAGTTGTGACAGTCGATATCCCATGGTTCATTCCAGCTTCGTTGACCACTATGGCACACCCTTTATTGCAACACATTGCTCTATTCATAAACAATTTGAATTAAAAGTGTCTTTACAAAACCAAAATGGGAATTTACTGTTGAGATCGTGCTCTCTAGGCTCATCTGGACTCTGGTTGTAATATTTACCTCCAGTTCTATCAAGTGAAAAGACCTATCTCCGGGAATATGTCGTAGATCTTCCCATAATGAGATCATTTTGAAATTTTTTGCTCTGAGATTAAATCCATAAGTGCATATTTTATCCTTGTAAGCACCCAATAAATAGATAGCTCCATCAAGGCAAACTCCAACTGCTCGATGCAGAAATGGAGATAACGAATCGAATGCACTTTTAATCTCTCTCCATGACTGATTTATGCCTAGAGTTATAACCCGGTAATTCTTGAGTGGATATGTAACAACAACATACCAGTAAAATCTCACAACGTGGGGTCTGAGGAAGGTAGAGTATACGCAGACCTTACCTCTACCTTGGTAGGTAGAGCAGTTGTTTTCGAAAGACCATCGGCTCAAGACAAAACATAGGCACACGCAAATTAAAGTAGTGTGAAAATGATGGTAACAAAAGCGAATAAGCCATGATAGCGCAATATGAAAAAAGAAACAGTAACTAACGTAGGTAAATAGGATACACAAAGTACACTAAAGAACACATAGCAGCAGAAATCAAACGACAGAGGATTATAAAGCAATACTGCGCCTACTAGTATGATAAGCTAAGCAGGCCTACAATAATAACACTACAACTACTAGTTTGTAGGCGTAAGTAGGACTACGCTCAACTACCTACTACCCATCTACCCTAATCTGTGTCCACAACTCTCTATCTAAGGTCATGTCCTCAGTAAGTTGCACTTGTGCCATATCCCGTTTAATCACCTCTCCCCAATACTTCTTCGGCTTACATCTACCCCTTCTGAACCCGTCCATAGCCAACCTCTCACACCTCTGCACTGGGTCATCCGTGTCTCTCCTCGGGCATCTTAGTGGATATGTATACCTCAATATTTTGGACTTCGTATTATTTGGTTGTAAACCGATTGAATAATGATAAAAGCGGATTCCATCCTATTGTTCATATTTTTTTTGCTTCCCTGTGAATTTTGCAACTCTCTACATACATATTTCAGCTGAATTTATTGATTTTTTCTTCATAATTTTTGTTTTCGGTGATTGATTTCTGTTTTCTGTTTTAAACTACGTTCGTTCAGAAGTTTTTTGGCTTTCCTGTGAACTTTGCAACTCTCTGCATACATATTTCAGCTGAATTTACGGGCATGTTTTCATGATTTCTGTTTTCGGTTGTTGATTTCTGTGTCAAATTGCGGTTGTTCAGAAGTATTTTTCCCAAGTTTATTGGCTCTACATACATATTTGAGCTGAATTTATTGAATTTTCTTCATTATTTGTGTTTTTGGTGATTGATTTCTGTGTTTATACGCTTGTTCAGAAGTTTACTGGCTCTCTTGCTAAGTTGCACGGACTCTCCGTTTTGTGTGCCGTCCCCGTACTGGATACGTGGATACGTCCCGAATACGGTCAACCGACTTCGGATACTTTGACTGGAGTAGATCGAAAATTTGTGGGGGGGGGGGGGGGGGGGGTGGTAAGATTTGATTTCTCAAAATTAAAGATAAAATGGATTTAAGAGAACGGAAATGATATACCTTCAATATTATAGTATTTTTGCTGCTTCGTGTTTCAAAGAAATCAAGAATTCAAGATTGTGTTCTGAGTTTGGATGGTAGACAGTAGCAACGATATATCTTTATAGCTCTATATTCTATAATTTTGAATTTTCTTAGCCAAATCTCCGCACCCGTATCCATACCTGGATACGCACCCCCGAATCGTAAAATTTAGATTTTGCCGAATCCGACACTTGGATACGTACCCATATCGGATACCCGCACCCGAGTCCGAGCAACTTAGCTTTCCTGTGAGTTTTTCAACTTCTTTTATACATATTTGAGCTGAATTTATTGGATTTTCTTCATAATTTGCGTTTTCGGCGATTGATTTCTGTTTTTCTGTGTAAAAATACTCTCTTTCAGAAGTTTTTTGGCTCTCCTGTGAATTTTGCAACTCTCTACATACATATATTTCAGCTGATTTTTTTTAACCTTTCTTCATGATTTGTGTGTTTCGGTGATTGATTTATGTTTTTTTTTGTGTTAAAATTTGTGAATTTTTCAACTCTCTACATACATATTTCAGCTGCATTTTTTAAACTTTAATTCATAATTTGTGTTTTCGGTGATTGATTTCTGTTTTTCTGTGTTAAAAATACTCTCTTTCAGTAGGTTTTTGGATAGTTTCGTTTTCGTCGAATCTCATCATATTTTACTTTGATAAAGTGTCAAAAGGATCTATCATTTTGGTCCCTTGGAATTGGAGCTGTTTTATCTCAGATTAGCAATGAAAAGATAGATAGAATTGGTTACAGTACTTGAGTTGTGACAGTTGATTGGTCTATTTCCAGCTTTATTTACCACTATGCCACTCATGGGTGCAGCACATTGCACTCTTTTTATGAACAATTTGTTTTAAAAGTTATCCTTAGAAAACTAAAATGTTAATTTGTGCATTAGATCATGTCCTCTAGGTTCATGAACATTTTACTTTTCTAAAGACACTTTTTTTTCAAAAAAAAAGTGTCTTTAGAAAAGTAAAATGTTAATTTGTTTGTGAGGTCGTGTTCTCTAGGCTCATCTGTTTGTAATATTTTCATGACGACGAAAGGTAGTGGGTTTTGATGGATTTGGATTGAGATGTTGAATGTTCCTAAATGAGCAATTATGTTATGAGTTACTGATCCACTAAGATGTTGACAACATAATCTGTGTTGTAGAGGTGGGCTTGTTTATTCCACCATTGACCGCAGACCTAGTTGTACATGACTTTGGATGATGCAGATGCACTTTTCTGTTGATATTTTTTGAGATGAGTTATAAAATAACATACTATTTTTCCCTGCAGACTAAGAGAACCAAGAAGGCTGGAATAGTTGGGAAATATGGTAAGTAAATGGTTCCTTAATTTTTTTTCCGGTATTGGCAGGTCCATGTTACAATTTTGTAAACTTGTACAGATAGAGCTTGTTTACTACATGTGAATATGGTTTATGGACTCGCTTCAAAAATTACTTTTGTCTTAGCTAGAATGGCGAGCCAGCCTGAATTTGAGTAAACCACTGGTTAGCTTCACTCTGCTAAAAAAGATGTGGCTATATTCCTTGCATTATTGATTATACTAGAAGTTGTAGCATACACTTTGTGTGCATGTTATTTGAATTTTTGTACAACTTTAATTTATTAAAAAGAAATGTGAGGTAAGGCTGCGTACAATACCCTTGTAGTCCAGCCCTTTCCCGGCCCCCGCGCATAGCGGGAGCTTAGTGCACCGGGCTGCCCTTTTTAAAATTTATTAAAGAGAATGGAGGTATCAAGGTAACTTTAAGGTGTTCGGATTTGTTAAGAATATCGAATGATTGCATACAGTGTTGAGTAAGTATGTAAGATCTTACCCCAGTTTAATAGCTTTGTAAAATATTTTCCTCCGTACCAAAAACACCCTTAGGTTTTTCTACGGAAGTAGGTTCCTTTGTGGATCTTTAAAACTTGTTTTTTTCTGTCCACCGAAGTGTAGTGCTATCTTCCCCCTGTAGTGCTCCACTAGTTATTTGATTAGTAATCCTAAGTAACATGCTTTTCATTTAACATTGTTTTTTGTACTTACAGCCCTTTTCATCCTTCGCAGTTGCATAGAATGCATTCATGCTTTGTGTGTGGCAAAGTTATGTTTCTAAACATCTCTGTATATGTTTAGGTACCCGTTATGGTGCCAGTCTGCGAAAGCAGATTAAGAAAATGGAGGTTAGCCAGCATAGCAAGTACTTCTGTGAGTTTTGTGGAAAGGTATGTTTTCCCGGTCCTTTGGATAATTTAGCAGCTATATGCGACGTGATTTAACCATCTCTGGAATGCCTTTCTGCTCTACTTGGTTTTCCTTAAATACATGTGATCTGAAGATATACTTGTTATTATGAGCAGTACGCAGTGAAGAGGAAAGCCGTGGGTATTTGGGGCTGTAAAGATTGCGGCAAAGTCAAAGCAGGCGGTGCTTATACATTGAAGTAATAATTCCCTTATCTATGTTTGTCTTCAATATTTCCTTTTTTTGTGCAAATAACTGATTCATTTTTTTCTTCCATAGCACTGCAAGTGCTGTGACAGTTAGGAGCACAATCCGAAGATTGAGGGAGCAAACCGAGAGTTAGAGCAAATCATCGATCAGCGTTTTTGTTTATCTGCTTGTGATGTCTACGGAATTTTGAGATCAGATATGTTTTTCAAAACTAAGACCAGTTTGAAGTTTGTGAACGCGCTCAATTTAGTCATTTAGCTACTGTTGGGAAAGTGATCTATTCTGAGAAAGTTATTATTTTTTCCATCCTTTCTTGCAATGAGTTTTTGAGTTCGCAGATAATCTTCAATATGGTATTTACTTCTCCGATACTCGGGCTATATGGTTGCTATTTTTCATTACAATGCAAGGTGTAGAAGCAAGCTAAATGAAATTTGATTTACCATTTACATGTTGGGAAAAATAAATATTTCAACTTGTAATGGATGTTGAAAATAAAGGGTACATTACGAGTTTGAACCTTGCAGTTGATAGTCTGGTATTGAAGTAGAGGGGTATAGAGTAGGCTTATTATCCATTGAGTTTCGGATCATGCACTGCTACTGGCTTTCATTTCGCTCTAAATATTCTTCTTAATCACCTCAAAAGGGATGAGGTTTAGTCGTCCTTAAGATCTATGCTTTTATAACTTCTTTAAACTACAGTCAAATCTCTCTATATATTGTTTGTTTGTATATTTTTGGCTGATATAGGGAAATTTAGTTATAGAGAACTTAAAATATAATATGAAAATTTGGTTTTACAGAAAACTTAGCAGTTATAATAAAATGTAATTATGGAAGATTACTATTATAGAGGTCTGACTCAGTCTTTAGTCGCACCACAGTGAAATTATGGGAGAACTACGACAGGTATTTGTCTGTAACAATCTCTCTTGTGGTTGTGCATTTTACGTGAACAAATACATTCTTTCAAATTCCATATAACAAAGTATGGTTTGGCCTAAAAGTAATAGTTTGTTACTAATAGAGTTTTAATTTATTTTTTCACAAGTGCTGTCGATTTCATTTATGTGCTTTCATGAAAAGAATAGTCGGTCTCAAATCCGAATAAAAATAAACTCGTGGTAACTAAATTGGCAACCAACATAAAAATAGACGATTCTTTGAATGGTGAATTGTTTGAGATAAAATGAGAATAGAGCATGATGTATACATAATATTTATATTACCAACTCTAACTAGTTTGAAATTGAAACATTATTCATTGATCGACAAGTGTTAGTATATAATGCCCAACTTATGTGGTGGTATTACATCCTAATAAAAAAGATGGAACAAATGTTCATGAAGGAAGAAATTAATTGTTCTCCTTATGGTTGTGCAAAACATACAAAAATATTGATCAAATAATCACAAACACTCATATTTTCTTATCTAATACATTCATCATCATATATTAACACAAATTCTACACATCATCATCATCATGGAGAATACTAACTTCTTGGATCATTCAAAAATCCAAGCAAATACATAAAAATTTCATGTGAAGTTCTTTCAAATGTGAGCATTGTTAATAGCATCACATCTCTTCCTCACCTCTCCTTGTTCACCAATCTTGACTTGATATACGCTTACTTTCTCCATTGCATGAGCAAAATCATTAGCAAATGCAGTTGCATCTTTGGCATATAATTCAACAAATGGCCTTGTCCTAGGATCACTATATAACAATTGGTCTGAACCTAGGACCCCTATGCCCTTCATTAAATTCTTGAACAACACATTGTCAAAATTACCAGGACTTATAACATCTAGGAAGGCTGACATGTCACTGTTAGTTTTATAATTTGCACACATTGTTCTCAATCTCTCAACTAAGATTGGGTTCATTGTAGGGTCAGGAGTGGGGAAAATCCTATGAGCAAACTCCTTACAATGAACAAATCCAATGGTGTGTCCACCACCAATCAACACAACCATGTCCTTGATATCAAAGCCCATGGGTTGGAATTTCTTGATCATTAGGTCAATCGTCGCGTTCGCACGCGTCAGGTGCTCTTCCACGTTTGAGACGTTGGAAACTAGACTGTCTTTTCTGCCTAGCTGGACTTTGTAGTGGGGCCCGCCGGTCATGACGACCAGGTTCCGCGCGGCGGTCGCTAGGATGTCGGCGCAGACACGACCCCGGGGCAGGTGAGCTCCAGGGCGGTCTTGATACGGGTGATCAGGTCGAATGTGTCACCTGCGAGGGAATGGTTGATGTCGTAGTCTAGCTCGGATTTGTTGAAGGCGGTAGGCTTGATAAGAACGGAGGCATCACATCCATCCACAGCGCAGTCGTGGAAAAAGACGCGGAGGGTGGCGGCCGCGGTGACGGGAAATTGCATTTGTTTTTGTTGTGTTATGTCCCTCACTACATCATCAAACTGTGGACATGTTTGGGCATAGTAGTCCAATGTGAGTTGTGCATGAGAAAAAGCAAGAGATGAAAACAAGAGGAGAAGCAATAGCCAAGCCATTGTTAATTTTTTTGGTTAAAATTGAAAAAAAAAAGAAGAGAAGAGAACAGATCCAAAAAAGATCTGTTTCTTCTCACAAAAAAAATGATTATAGAGTCGAGTTCCAAAGGAAATTACAAAAAGCTTAACACATTTGATAATGAAGGAAGAAAACAAATGTAGAGAAGAAGGATGATAATTAATGTTAGGGAAAGCATGGTTATATTTTTATTTATTCATCTAATTTCTTTTATGTGATTGAAGAATTTCAGTTGAGCATGACATGCGGTTAATCAACCAAAATAATACTAAATATATTTCATTTACAAAGTAGTTACAAGTAAGTCTATAGGATAAGCATTAATTGCCAACCAACAGATAAGAATATTAATGAACCGTTATCAAATGTTTACAAACTTGCTATCACAAGTGAAACTACATTGATTGTATAGAAAATCTTTACATATTCAGTTTTATAACAAGGGGCAGAGCTATAATATTAGGTTCAGGTTCGAATGAAATTGGTGACTTTTGCTTAGACACTGTATTTATTTTAGAAAAATTATTAAATATAAAAAATATTTAATCGGGGATTGCATAACTAAAACAAGCAATAGATAGGACAGGAGCCAGGAGGTGGGCGAATTGAGAGGGTAGCTCAGTTGGTCGAGGTCCTCCGTCCTTCACCGTGTGGCTGAAGGATCGAATCTCGTTCCCCTTCTCCAAATAAAGAGTTATGAGTTCGGTGACAAGTTCATAGCTCATAAATTTTAAATTTTAGCTCGCCCTCTTTACTTATACCTTAAATTCAATATTTTATTTGATATTAATAGTTTTAATTTTCTTCGAAATGGAATCAATAGATTAAAGATTGTATTGATTTCCAGAATTGAAAGTATAGGTTTAAAACTATATAGAGATGGCACTGATTAATTATCAGAACTGAAAATGTCAAGATAATCAATAAAAATTTGTTATAAAAATAACCTCATTTCGCTCTTAAAATAAAGACTTTATTTCCCATTTTGATAGAATCAGCCTATCATGATTTATCATTTATGGTTCCATCGGAATTTAAACTGGTGAAATAGGATAAATTTCACAAACCGCTATGAATTAGTAATAATTACCAAAAAGATCATTTTTTTCTAAATCTAAATATGAGATTTGAGACCTTCACTATATTCCACTTAAATATTTTCATATCTTACATTAAGGAATGCATGATGTTAATCCCGATTTCACTTAAAATGTCTTAAATAACGCATATATATAGCGCACACATCTAGTTTACAGTCATGTAGTTCATTGTATTATCTGTATATAGATAACATATATGTAATAAATAACTATATATAAGTAGCTCAATTTTTTTAACATTACATATACATCCTTATTCACTATTATACATACATATATATTTTTATACACTATTATTTCTTTCTTCATATTGTAAAGGGGAGCAAAGCCCGTTTTTTGCTCCCTCTATTGATAGAAAAAGGGCACTCCTGCCGTCCTTTCAGTGACTCATAAGGCTTCCCTCAGCTTAGTCTAAACTCTAAAGTTCACTGAAAATAAAATCGAAAGAAAGATTAAAATAAAATAAAATCAAAATCTCGTTAATGAGAGAACCCACAAGCTTTACAGCTCCCATTATTCTATTTTTCTCCTTCTCGGCTAAAAATTGAAAAAGAAGATAGGTGCCCAAAGAAGAGCAGTCCATGTGGGTCGTTTGTTGGGATAATAAAACAAGGAAATTGGGTTTTTAGTGAGAAACTAGATTGCCGAAGGGCTATATGGGGTAAGAAGTTTATCGTTGGGCTAATTTTGGTAAATTAGATGCCTCAATGGATACTCGGCTTAATTTTTTCCACATTAATTACTCTTATCCATAAAAAACTATAGTTGAGCCCATCTTATTTGTACTTCTCCGATTGAGGATTAGTTTTTTTATTGTTTAATATAAAAATCTGCTAGACACTTTGTCTAGTGAAGTAAATTCGCTTTAAAAAATAGTTTATTTATTCTATTTTCTATTTCGCATGAAATAATACAAAGAATCTCACATAACTTGCACACTAATTCATGTGGAGTTTAAGGATAGGCTTATTCATGTGGTGTTTAATGAGGCCAACGAAACGTTATATATATGAAGTTATGTGGCAACATCCTTTGTACAATAAATCAAATATCGAAATAATTTATTCTGTTTCGGATTTGAAAATCGAGTATGAAATCATATTTGATAGAAAATAGTTTACTCACCAAAGTAAGATTTTTCTAATCGAATCCAAATTAGCTAAATCCCAAAGCAGATAAAAAAAAGAGTGAAAACTCCACACACGAGTAGGGATGGCAACGGATAGGATCTAGACCGGATCCTACTAGATCCAGATCCAGATCCGTTTTTCATACCTGAATCCAGATCCGGATCCAGATCCATCGGGTTCATAAAAATCAGATCCAAATCCGGATCCACCGGGTCCGCGGATCGGATCTGGATCCACATGTAAAAAAATTTGTCTTGCTAAGAAATTTTTTTTGAACTGACAAACGATTTTTACTTAACTAACAATTTACTGTGTTTCAATTTTGAAATGTCCATATGAGATATGTTGTTCGTTGTCTCGTTTTGATTGTGAGCTATTAATTGAAAATGTTGGACAATGACAATAGTTGTGAAAAATGCTGACTAGTATTTCCACAATACTGAACATGCATGTGCTTGTGAATATAATTTTAACTACTTGTCTATGGAGATGTTAGTCATTCACTAATATAACATTGATTTTATTATCGAAGTTACCTCTTTATTTTTTAGTTTTTGAGTCAACGCGGGGATAAATTAAACTTGTTTTGAGAATAAAACTTGCAAGGATGTGCTTAGCAATTTTAAGAAAATACTTATAAAATTACAATCTAGGTTATGAATATATTTAATAACAAACGAATCCACGGGTCGGATCTGGACCGGATACGGATATCAAATACAAGATCCAGATCCAGATCCGATCCGTCAGAAACGGATCTGGGTCCGATCCGGATCCGTCGGGTCCAAATTTTGAAGATCCGTATCCTATAAAACGGATCTGGATCCACCGGATCCGGACCGGGTCCAGGATCCACTGCCATCCCTACACACGAGGTGTATAGCAAAAAGTTGAAAACATTACATTTTCCAAATATCCCCCTTGATAACCAATTGAGCTGCCCAAGCGGACGAAAACCTTACATGAATAACGTGATTCTCAACAAAATGTAATCATCAATACTGATTTGGAACAGCTATCTCTTTGTAGAACAAGATAAAGACAGTAAATTAAGTGAATCTAAGCTCAATATATTAATCAGCCAAATTGGCAACAATATAATCACTTTACAAAAAGGGTGGGCTAACAAAACCTCCTCACCCAATTTAGATATATATTGTTTGCATTTTCCCCAACAAAATTACATACATTTTTCAAATATATTTAGGGAGGGAAAAAACAAAGAAATGTGGAGGATAAGAACTAATTAATCTGAACTACACCCTCTTTTCCTACTCCTCAAGTAGCTACTTCATCAACTTCCGAATGAAATACAAAACTTGGAAAAGTAGTTGTTACATCCCTGCAAATTAAAACATAAATCTCGTTAGACCAATATAATCCTCTTCTAATCTTTATAGAGTTTAACTCGTGTACACCAACAATAAAAAAAATTACACTATTAGGTCACCTAAAATATGATATGTTGAATCCTCTAAAAATGTATTTACTTCTGGAGGATCCGACACACACCTAGTGGCATTTTTGAAGAATTCGATTAACATTGGCAACAACAGGTAAATGTGACCTGATCGTCTATCATCTATCATATATAGGTGGTCGAATGATACATACCTTAGATATGGAAGTGTCATTTTCTTTAGTAATGAAGGATTTCGACCAACAAAACTTCGCCATTCCGATTTGTCAATCTTTCCGTCCTGATTCGAATCTGCCTCTGAAAACGTCTACATATAGAAATAGAACCACTAATTATTTGAAGTTCGTTGAGACTACCATTAGGACCACAAATGACCAGCAAAAAGCAAGTAAAAAAGGTTATGTTAATGCAAAGTTGTCAATAACTTAAAAGAGTTATGATGCATTTTCGGAAGAGAGAAAAAAGGAAAGAAATTTTAGGCAACTGATTTCCTAGGTATGTACAAGAAATGAGGCCAAAATTTTCACATTCTAAAATAGCAAGTCATTGTCAAAATGTCAATAACTTTATCAGACGATATATATATAGGTCCCCAAACAGTAAATACTTACCCGCACCCAATGTTCACATCAAACCAAATAATTTAACCTTAGCAGTTAAAGTGAGCATACATATCACTTAACCAAATGTGTGTAAGAAACACACATTATCTTATCTTGCATTTGTTGGTGTAGACACCAGGTGCGGTGAGGTTTTACTGTCTTTCGATCTTGAACCTTTTGTCAAACAGAAGTCACTAATACACTATCATCTGATCATGAAAATATGATGGGGTAAAATTACCTTATCAAGTATTATCTCAATGGTTTCATCAGCCAATTTCATCTCAGATTCGCGTAAAAGTGCAATCAACATTTGTTTAACCTGCCAAAACCACAAATAATGAAGCCCGCAATAAATAACATATAAACCAAAAAACTAACTGATGAATGGTGTAAATATCAGCGTAATCATTCATCAAGTGAGCCTCTGAACTCAAAACGAGAAGCACATAGGTGACTTTCAACATAACATGAAAGTGAAACAAAAATATACATAAAAATTATCGTACCTCTTGCCGTTCAATATACCCTGAGCCATCCAGATCATACAACTTAAATGAAACTGCAATAGCATAAAAATGTAGTTTTATGTCACTGTCTGCATGCAATTACTAAGAGTATTAAACTAAAAGCGATATACATCTTTTCGTTTACTTACAAGTGAGCTTATCTTCCTGAGAGGCGTTTGGGTGGAAAACATTCATTGCCCTAACGAAATCCTCAAAATCGATGACTCCTCTTTGCTTCAGATCAAAGAGATCAAAAATCTGCAAATAAAAGTTCCTAGGGGAAATTAATATCCCATGCGCATCAAAGGCGATAAAAATTACTCCCGCTATTTCAAAAAGCATGTCTCTTTCCTAATTTGACAACTCCTTAATTCCAACATCTCACATGACATGTTTAAGACCACAAAATTAAAGGACATTTTGGTACATTTACATATTTTTAATTTAAGACCACAAGATTCAAAAGTCTTTCTTTCTTTCTTACTTAAACTCCGTGCCCAGTCAAACACCTTCACATAAATTGGGACGGAGGGAGTTTTTTCACCAAGAGAGATAAATTAGACTACTTGCCAACTCAATGCCCATAAGTTAAATTTCCATATTTTGGTGAACCACTTACAGGTGTTCTTTAACAAAAGATTAACATAAGAACCTCTATGACATGTTTACTCGAGCAATACTAATTAAACATTCTAAGCACAACACTACATCAAATCAATACCAATGAAATACCATACCCGATTCGCAAGAAGGTCTTCTTTCTTTCTATTCTCGAATAAAGCCAACTGAAACTCTTCCTGCACATCAATGAAACAATTGTTTATTGATCAGAGCGAAAAAGAGGCATATTACATAATACATCTCAGAAATTTTTAGGATCATAAAAGGCAGAACTGTTTTTTATCCTCATCAGTAGAAAAATGAAAAATAGCATCCGAACAAAATGGACTGCAACAAAGTATGTAATTTACTTTGAAATAAGCTAAAAAATTTGCAGCAGTACGATGCTGCGATTATCTATTTTAATGCGGTTTAATCAACTATATGTTAAACACTAAAATAGGACCTAAGGTGTGATATGTGACAAATAAAACTCCACTAAATATCGCACAAGAACAATTTTTTCATCTCATGATAGAGAAACAATCACAAATAGACAATAAGGCTCTTTTACGATGTTTCAAGGCCCCATTCATAACAAATTCCATTATCCAAGATTAATTAGGAAGATATACTTTTCCAACGATCCAAAAAAAAAAAAAAAAGAGGAAGATTTCCTTTTCCACCAATAAAAAAAAGAAGAGGAAGATTTCCATATCCACCGATCAAAAAAAAGAAGAGGAAAATTTCCTTTTCGACCGATCAAAAAAAAGGAGGAAGATTTCCTTTTCACCCATAAAAAAAAGTAGAGGAAGAATTCCTTTTCCACCGATCAAAAAAAAGTAGAGGAAGATTTCCTTTTCTACCGATAAAAACAAAAAAGAGGAAAATTCCCTTTTCCACCGATAAAAAAAGGACGAGGCAGATTTCCTCTTCCGTCCCTTCACCATATAAGATTTCTCCAAAACGACCTACTCTTTAAAACTTCTCTTCTTAAAAGGTCAAAAAGAGGAAAAGGGGAAAATGTTACTAGTGACTGGCTAATTGTAAGAGATTCAGAAAACATAGTCTACTTTAAACCATCCATCTAGAATTATGCCACATGAGATAATAAGCCCCATTCGAAACAAATTTCACCGGTTAATAGAAAAAGTACCTTGCTTATCAGCCCATCATCAATTACTGTACTGCTAATAGTCTTGAACATCTCAAATAATGCCTGAACTTCACTTACAGTAACTGCAAAAGAGGAGAATAAGAGAAAGGTAAGCAAATAAGACAAGTGGAGGAGGATATGTAAGGAGTAAAATTGAAATGTGCGCTTTTGACTCCTTAGCTTGTGAATATTCACAAATTTACCATAAGTATTAGTCGGTCCACCACTCAATTACATGTGTGTTATGTTAAGCTTGTATTGTTACTCAATATTTGACAGAAATATAGTTCTAAAAGTAGTTCAAATACAACAGAATTCTTACATAAAAAGGACTAAAAACACACATTTGATTAATTCAAGGTTAGATGGACTTCGTCAAATATCACAAGGACCAAAGGACCAAAATCAGAATATACCTATAATTTAAGGACCAAAAATGCTATTATCCCTTACTTTAACTTCCTTCAAAGTTACTTATTTCGTCATCTTAAAACTTCCAAACTGACACGAAAAGTTCAACTCTATCAAATCAATTTGTACACGTTAAAACCTAGCTAAACCGACAAAATATCAGTCACGAGTAACTCACATGCTGTTTGAGATGCCAGGAATACAGGATCTTCATATCCAGGAAATTGCTGTCTGTGTCTTCTTGCCGCCTTAGAGCTAAAACAGCCCATCTGCTTAAGAATGGAAACCGAGGAGGAAGCACACAAACTAGAATTGGTGCCTAGCGACCAGCTTCACTACAATATATCATCAAAAGCGAAATTCACATACTAATATACAGTATAATTATTATATCAGCTCTCAAAATACAAAACATAAAACCACTATAGATTACTCATAACAAAAGATAGGTAACATCAACATACATCCTCCATATAAGTATCTTGATAGACCAAACAACTAAATTGCAGTAATTCTAACAATATACTATACAAACTCATTGACCACACCTTCATCAAATTAACATATTTGGCCAAGCTTCTAAAATCTGCTTATTCTAAAAAGTGCTTTTGTCCGAAGTGCTTTTTCAAAAAGTAATTTTGAAAAGTAGCAATTTTTGTTTGGCTAATTAATTTGAATATCACTTTTGCCAATATTAGAACGGTACTTTATGCTTGACAAATGTTCCAAAAGTGCTTCCGAGGAAAAGCTTCTTCTTTAGCTTATGAAGAACAACTTTTGTTACTACTAAAAAGTACTTATCTTTTCTCCAAAAGCTTGGCCAAACCTCAATTTTTTTTAAAATAAGCATTTTTTGCTTTCTGTTAGCTTGGCCAAACAAGCTATTCATTTCCAACCAAACAATAATAACTAGAAAAAAAAAATGAAAGAAACTGATGGAGAATTACCAATAAATAATGACAAGCTACTAGTTGTTTGATCAAAATGACACTATTCATGCAGAGTATTTTGGCATTGAAAAAGTCAAAAGTCAAGACAATACTAGTTTTTTTGTTTCATTTTCATTAATTTTCTAGTAGTATAAACATTCTCAAAGCCTGTCTCTAGTATGTAGATTAACAAACATCAAGAATTATTTAATCCTCTAAACAATTAAAATCAAATGAGTAGAGTAAACCAAATAAATACATATAATTCAGCTAACCTCAACAAATTTGATTGTTGAATTGTTCTACTAGCCTTAACCCTCCAATGGCGGAGGCAGAAATTTTATCAAGGGTGTTCAAATTTTGGAGAAGTAATATATACTAATATATATGTCAAGGGTGTTCAGTATGTAATATATATTTGTACTACGTAACAATTGATATATCTACATGGTATAATTTTTCGACGAACTTATTGGGCTGTGGCTCCACCACCGTAACCCCCCCACCACCACCACACACATTCAAAAAAAAACCTCCAAATGGGCTAAAGAAAACCCAATTTTTTTGGCAGAAAAATAACTACTTTTTTTGGCTTAAAGAAAAATCATTACTTGATTCTCAAAAAAAATTAACATTTCAATAAAGATCAAAACTTTGATATGAATAACTACAAATTTCATTTCAAATTCGAAATATATGAAACACCATCATCTAAAAACATCATAAATCATATAATATATCTGTTTTCTTTAAATTTCAGCACCAAATAGGCATATATATCCTTAAACAAACAAATACCCAGAAATCTTAAAACATAAAAAAAAAAATAAAAAAAAAAAAAAAATGGGGTATTAATAAAACTTACATATTAAAGAGGTCCCAGAACAAATTGCCTGTAATGAAGTGTTTTCAAGAATTGATGTGTATGTATATGTATGTGTATGCACACATATACATATAAAATTTGTGTATGTATATATAGGAGAGAGAGCCAAAATTGGAGACCCCAAGAAACAACAAATAACAAGAAGGTATATATAGAATTAGCATGGAGAGTGAGTACACGCGTAGGTTGAGAGCATGGGGGTATAGGGAAGTTAGTGTAGGAGTTCTTACCGCGGTAGAATTTTTTGAGTTACTGGAGTAAGGTTAATAGTTTTAGTCATTTTGAAGAATTTTGATTTTTTTTTCTATTTTTAGCTAAATTTTGGTCAAAACAATTTTTAGCATACGAAAGAAGTTAAATTAGGAAAGACGCACGGCAGCATATTACACATTAGCAGATGGATGCTATAAATGCTTATCAAAAATTATAAAATATTATACGGTCATACAGAATAAGTCGGTGCAGAAAATATACCACGTTATCAGGATTTGAGGAAGGGTCACACCCCAAGCGATATAATATAGTTAATCTAACCTAATGTAAGTATTAGTGGTTGTTTCCATGACTCTAACAAATGACCTATAAATCACACGAAAAAAACTTTAGCATTGCTCAAAAGACTCTCCTTCCTATAGGGTCATACAATATACTTCAAATTCTTGTTGCAGAGGAAAGTGAATTAACAAATGCAGACAACATTAAAAATAAGAGCTATATTAGGTCACCAACAAGTTAATTAAAGAATAAATAATTATATTTTTGGTCCTATTGATAAGTTACGATTATCGGTCCTTGTGATATATAATTTAGCATATTTAATTTTTAATTAATTATAACATAAATAATTTTCGGTCCCTTTATGTATGAAATATGTTAAATTTGAAATAGTTTTAAAGTATATTTTTCTCAAATATAGACAATACAAGCTGAATTTAACATATGTTCTAATTAACCATTAAACATATGAAAATTTGTGAATATTTTACAAGCAAAGAAATCAAAAGTGCGTTAGTTCAATATCACAAAGACTAAAATTAGAATCTCTCAACAATTGAGGAGCCAAAAGTGCTATTAACCTTAAAAGTAACTACTCATAATAAGTAAAATCTGAAAGATATGCAAGTAAGTTTCTATATCATTTCCTTGTGTGGATTTCCCTTCAAATGCACTAGTCTTTAATTTTTGCCCGTTGCTTACAAAATGACTGAAAATGCTTCGAGGTACCGGGTTCGAACTCCCCTCAATCAAAAATTAAAAAAAAATTGCAAGATAGAATTTGGAATTCGCAAGACAGAGTTTGACTTATGCATGAAGGCAAACTCTGCTTTCAGGTAGAGATTGCAGACAAACTATGCCTTTAATCTCAAACTTTGTCTTGCAAATTTTTTTAAAATTTTGACTTATCTGGGATTCGTATACAGAATTCAGGAGTTTTTAAGCGAAGGTCAAAAATTTTAAAATTTTAATTTAAAGGGAAAAAATTAAATACCACCCGAAATAAGGGTATTACTATGAATTTTCCCCTTCTATATTAGATTAAACTGCAGTGATCACATAAAATTTATCTACACTATCAATTTTTATAAGTTAACTCCTAGTAGAAAAAAACTGAAGTGTGAATATAAGGGTTACTACTAATGATTAAATTCATACGTTTCAAATTATAAAATCGACATGTTTAATGTTTATTTTCCTTTTATAGAAAAATACTTAAAATTAGGAAAACTATCAGTAATTTTATATGATATTTCAAGTATGATATCAACATGTTCAATGTATAAGATTGTAAAATTGAGCATCCAAGTTGATTTTATAAGTTAAAAGGAAATCAAATTAAATATGGACCCTATCTTCAGTAGTATCATTCAATAAATTGAAAGTATAATAGTCACTTATTCAAATTCATAGATTCCAAAAGCTATATACGGTAGAAATTCTATTAATTAATACTCTATTATTTAATAAATTCTCTTAGATAATATTTTTGATCGGTCCCGACTAGGGGATAACGTGTTAAATTAATAATTCGCTAAAATTATAAGATAATACATTTTTGATTACTCATATAGACCCCATGTAAAATATAAATTAATAATTCCTTATATACTACATAATACATGAGTGATTTATGAAGACTTCTTGAAATTTGACTCAATTGTCTTTTGTTTGTTGTTGAAATCAATGTCACATTGAATCTCATCTCTAATTTTTCTTATCATTGTAAGAACTCCTGGTGTTGTTTTCTCATAGCTCAACAAGAAATTATTCAATGTGATTGCCGCTTTAATAGCCTCGTTTCGCGAAGGGGGCTCTACTGTAGAACTTACATCATCATCTTCATCACCTTTATCAGTTCACATAACGCTCTCAATTATTTCTTCATTAGTCAACAACTGTGCAACTACATTTTCTTCTGGGTAGTTCAGGACATGTTCGACATCCATTGTTTGTGTTAGCATGATTTGATCTTGTGTTTATATAAGAAATATTTTTTAATATCCATAAAGCAGTACATTGAACACAAGAAGCATAATAAAGTGGGAGATTGAAGGGTGCTTCATTTGATATAGTACATTGAACAATAATGAAGTGGAAGATTGAAGGATGTTTGTAAATTGGGTATTTCATTATAAATTTATCTATAAATTGATAAAGTATTAATTAATATATAAATTAATAATTATTAATTTATAGATTAATTAATATCTCTTTTAATTAATAAATTTTGATGGTCTCAAAAGCATTAATTTATAGAGTTTCTACTGTATCACAACATGTCTTTGTCAATTTAGAATCCATTTTTATTTTTGCTTTGCAAAAGAGCCTTATATAGTGTGAATATGTACTTTAGAATATATATATATGCATGTATAAATGCAAAAGTAATTTTGAACTACAAAGGATCCACCACTAATTTTTCTAATCCAAAACAGAAAAGAAAATACAACTTAAAGAAATTTAGGATTGTGCACTAGTTTAATGTATGTGATTTTTGCACTTCCAAAATACTAGTATATAGTTCAATTTCAATGTCCTGTGGAATATTCCCCCTAGAGAGTTAGATTCATTTAATCTCCACTTAATCCGCTAATCATCCTGATTCTATACTAGAATTATATACTAAATATTCAGGTCTTAACTGATTTAGGTATGTAATTTTGCACCTCCAAAATATCATAATAAGTGAACAATCTCAGTGTCCTGTGGGATATTCCCTCTAGGTCAATTTGATTGACTAATTAATGTTCACTTAGTTCGATAATTTTGTTTATTAAATATTAAATACTCAGGCCTTAACTGATTTATATATATGAATGTTGCACCTCCAAAGTGCCCCAGTAAAGGAACAATCTCAATGTCCCGTGGAGTGTGGAATATGCCCTTAGAGAGGTCAATTAGATCGATTTAATCTTCACGTAGTTCAAGGATTTTCTTGATTAAATAATAAGTAATCATATATTCACTCTGTTCATTTTTACTTGTCCACTTTTAACTTGAACGCTCTTAAGAAATAATAAATGAAGTACATATTTTACCAAGATACCCATTTTAATTAGTGCATAGCATGTTTTTAAGAGACAGGGGTGCGAGGTGAGGCGTTTTACGCAGCACGGGGCGAGGCGTAAGCCCCGAGACACGGGGCGTAAGTCCCATAGATCTACGGGGTATGTCTCATGTATCTTCAATTTTATAATTTTAATATTAAAAAATAAGCAAAAGTAGAATTTTCATTAAAATTTTGTAACTAATTCAAATACATCACCAATAATATTAAAAAAATTATTATAATTATTATATGAGAAAGGTAACAACATAAAAATGATACTCCGTAATAGCCTAGATAATCTTTAAAATAAAATCTTCATCCACTTCTTCATTAATCTCTGCATCTATTAGTTCTTTCCACCCTCAATTAATATTTTCACTGATTTTTATTTATATATTTCAAAGAAGGATAAGGATGAAAAGTGTAATAGCAACGACAAAAAATGAAAAAAAGTCGTTTCAACAACATAGCGCTATGAAATCTCTATCCTACCAATTTAAGACATAAATATTTTTAAAAATATATTTATGGCAGTGTTATTTATATATTTTAGGAAAAATCACTACAACATGAAAATCTGATAACATAAAGTATAAATATCATTACACCAATAATAAAAATTATAATCTATAGCAAATACTTTTAATTTTAAAAAATCAAATTTAACGTCTGGGGCATACGCCTTTACGTCCGGGGCTTACACTTTCGCGCCCGGACTTACACCCCAAATTCTAGAGCGTACGCCCTATATGGATCTACGCCTTTCATTTGCGCCCTTGAGCATTTTTGGTATGTCCCGGGACTCGCCCCAAAAACACCTCTGAAAACACTGGTGTATAGTGTTAATGAGACTAAATGATTTGAAATGAGTAATTAATACTATGGTTAAAACATAAAAGTAAATTATTTTTCTCTTGATATACTAAATATAACAAGTAAAAGTGAAAATTTATTTATAAAATAGTGGAAAAGTAAAAGTTAACGGAGGAAGTATGAGATAGTTTATACTGTATGTAATTTGTTTCACCTCTAAAGTATACTAATAAAGGAACAATCTCATTATCCCGTTTAGATTGACTTAATCTTCACTTATTTCGATGACTTTCTTGATTAAATACTAAGTACGTATTCGGGTCGTATCTGATTAAAATTAGATAGTTCAATGCTCACTCTAAATCGCTTCACATAAAATAGGAAGGTGGGAATACTTTATGCCAGACAGTGTCCACTTTACATTAGAAGATTCAAATGAATTTCCTAATTAATAAAACACATATATTTTTGTTTTCTATTCTTATATTCTTAAACAAGTAGTGAGTAATATTTATAACTCATCATACAGAAGATCAAAAGTAAATTTTGTAGTCTTTAACTCTCAAGTAAAAACCCTACATGGTTTATTTTCTTGGCAAGTCAGAGGTAGATTCAAAATTTTAAATCAAATGAGTACGGAATAGCACTGCATTATTATTTTGTATCGATGTCTGTAGATACGAATTTAATTACTCTATATATAATTAATAATTTTTCTAAAAAATATCAATGATATATAGAGTTCGAAGTGAATACACTGGATGCAATAAGATTCGTTACTCAAATACTACCTAATATTTCTTATTAATAACTCATTCGGTAATCTTCTCATTTAAGGTAGATAGTGTTGGAAATTAGCTTTTGGCGGGAATGGAAAAGTGTGGTGTGTGATCAATTCTCCCTCATCGGTAGAGGAAGAAAGAATTGTTGTGTATATAAGACTCGAAGTTGGTTTGGGGTTTGGGACCCCAAGGGGTATCCCATGTGTTTAAAGGAGGGAGGACCTAGATGTGCTTCGGCTTCGAGGAAATACCACGCGCGCCGCCGCCCGTCCGGTCCGGTTCCCGGCTCTCGAAGCTTCGATATTATCTTTTTGGGCCGTAAGTGCAGTTTGATTCCCGTAAGTTTCGGATGTGCGCTTGGACCGAATTCTTTCGTATGTACAGCTTGGTCCCCGAAGTTTCAAGATGTACAAGCTTTGGTCCCCGAAGTTTTCGAAAGTCGAATTTCGACGGTCCAAATTAAACGTCCAAGACTCAATTCACCATTTATTTTGGCTGAATTACACCTCCTATAATGGCCAATCCGTTGGCAATTTTCTCCAATTATTTGGTGGCTTTACTACCTCCATAATGGTCATTATTTGGCCAATAATGGTCCTCAATGTGTTGGACATTACACAACATAATACCAAAATTAGTACTAATAAAACAAGTCTCAAATGATTTACGTATTATGTAATTTTTGCACCTTCGTTCAAAGTACCCAAGTAAAGGAACAATTTAAGTGTCACGTGGAATATGCTCCCTAGGGCTGTGAATAATCTTCACTTAATTCTATGATTTTTTTATTAAATACTAAGTAATCCGGTAAGAGATAATTTATGTATATGATTTTTACCCCTCCTAAGTACCTTAGTAAAGGAATCCCGTCAGCGGCAGTGTGGGGGTTACTTCTTGAAATAAAGGAGGGCCCCTTGTGCGCAGCGTGATACTAGTCTAACCTTTGAAATCAATTAAGTCACCATGATTTACCTCCTTCACAGACCTGTCGGACCGGGGTGTGGGGGCTCGGGTGGGAGTTCCACCTTATTGGAAAAAAGTAAAGGAACAATCTCAATGTCTTCTGGAATATGCCCTTTAGGGAGGTGAATTACCTTGAACTAATCTACACTTTGTTCGATGATTTTCTTGATTAAATATTAAGTAATCAATGTATCATTAAATAGGATTTTCACTATTGTCGATTAATAATGTTAACGATTGATCCAACAAGTCACATGTTTTTATTTGACATAATGGAACAACCTAATGGGTAAGCAACTACAAAATAATTTTAGTTGTCTTTTTTTTAAAACTATTATCTAATCAACCATTTATTTATATTCTTGCTAAACGTGTGCCACAAATCAAAGAATTAAGTAATTGGACAGACATATGCCCTTGTTTAATCTTCTAACACTTGTTGTGCATTATCCATGATGCCTTATTCTTTTGTCTTTTAAATTTCTCAAGCTTGGGGTTCTTAAAATTGCTGAAATTAAGGAATTGGAATAATAATATCGTTTATAATGATGGATACGAAAAAAAAAAACACTACAATACAAATTTTGTTTGGATCATGATTATTTCTTTTATATCATACCATAATTAAAAGATATAATGATACCTATTTAATTAGTTATGACGAAAAATAAACTACTAATTTTGTTTGGATCATGATTCTTCTTGTCTCATGCCATAATTAAATGATTTAATGATACCAATAATTTAATTAGTGTCCCTAATTTGACTCATCTCACCCTTGTTGGATTATAAAATACGTTCAAACCTTCGTGTTATATAAGCTGTATATAATTATTTTGTTGGAAACTTAGTAATATGAAAGTGGTAGGATTAATAAACATATTTTATTATCACTAAGAAAGGATTAACATATTATTAGACTTGTTGGATTTTTGTCTTTAATGCACCGCAACGTGGAGAAATACTAAGTGGTGTAACCAAATAAAAAATTAAAAATGTTTCTTGCCTAAACTAAAGTATTCATGGAAAAGAGCTAATTTTTATGTACCGACAATAAGATATCCTTTTTCAGATACGAATTGACATAAATAGTCGCGCACTTAATCACTTAAATTAGAAATAGCCAGCGGACACAATGTTTCATGTTTATATATATAATCGATGTATAATGCATGTATAACGGCTAGAAAAAGTAAACGTTGAATCCAACCGGCTATTTATATAAAAATCCATAATCCATATTTACACAATTAAGTTAATTCTAAATAATTATAGATAAATTTCTATAATAAGTATTAATTAATAATATCTGATATTTAACATGTTATAACATATTAAATTACACTAATAGTATAATATTTTTAATACATTATCAATATATATATACTTAAATCAAATTATAAATTATAAGCAAATAGGCTTCTTATTAAATCCCTTTGAAAACTGTAAGTACATAGGCTTCTCCACGAGTATTAATTTGTTGTTGCCTTTTCAATAAGATGAGAAGTCGATAACTCTTTTTTTTTTTTTTGAATTTACAATTTAATGATGGGGTGTGTGGGGAGACAAATACAACTTATCTGATATGGGAAATTAGGTATTTTAAGTTTTTAACTCCTTGAATGAAAATTTATAATTTCTTTTTTCCATTTGACTTTTTTTATATCTGGCTATTTTATCAAATAAATAAATAACATTATCTCAAATTTTTCATGGATATGGTAATAAATATAAAATATAAGTGTATATTACTCGAAAAAACTCTACAGAGTGACTAGTGGTATCCAAGTAGAAGCAACACAACAATAATGTTGACGATTATATTTTCCTTTATATGTAAGTCAACTCTAACTTTGTTTGAAAAATAATAGACAAAGAAAGAATTATTTTTAATGATAAATCTACTATTTAACTTCGTCCATTTTTTTTTATATAAGTCAACGAGAAAGGATAATAATTCATAATAATAATGTCGAATAATGTGTCGGCAGTTGGAGAAAAAGGACATTAAGGCTTAAAATTCAACGTCTCAATTCAACTTGAGAAATGCATGTGGTGATTGTTACTAGTATTAATTATGGGCTTACGTATATACTATATTTGCTAATAATATTTAATAAAATCAGTTTAATAAGCTATAACAAGTTATTATTCTATTTCCAGATTAATATATCAGACTTGCTTGAAAATTTACCTACTATTGCAAATCAACTTTACCTGATAATGAAAAAAATATTTACACTAACAATGTACAAAGTTTAAACTCAATAAATATTAATATTATTAGATTAAATTAGATTATAAGTCATAAATTTAGTAGTTAATCATAAAATAACATATTAAAAATAGTATGATAATAAATACCCAAAAAATTCTTTAGTAGCTTGAAAAAATTTCTCTAGAAATCCATTAAGTTCTAAAACAATTTCCCATATTGTTCAACCCATGAACAATATGAGCTCGAAGCTTCCTTCGTAACTCCCGGAACTTCTTCGTAGTGGCTCCCTTACATCCCTCATTCTAGAGGGAACCTCAAAGTGGCTCTATTTAATTATATTCCATCCATATCCCAATTCCATTCATTTAATATCCCTTTGGTGCCATTGACATAACATATGTCGTTTCTAGTCTATCTCTTTCTATTTCTTTTCTATATATGGAAAGTTCAAAAATCATCATTTAATAATCCAAAGAAATTACAATAGAAAAGAAATAAGGAAGGTTTGTGATTATTTTGCAATCTTTTCTACTAGGTAATCTAGGATCCTTATGCATGAAGATAATCAATTCGGTCATTGTGGTCGGACTCTATTATGGATTTCTGACCACATTCTCTATAGGGCCCTCTTATCTCTTCCTTCTCCGAGCTCTGGTTATGGAAGAAGGAACCGAGAAGAAGGTATTAGCAACAACTGGTTTTATTACGGGGCAGCTCATGATGTTCATATTGATCTATTATGTGCCTCTACATCTAGCATTGGGTAGACCTCATACAATAACTGTCCTAGCTCTACCATATCTTTTGTTTCATTTCTTTTGGAACAATCACAAATACTTTTTTTATTATGGATCTACTACCAGAAATTCAATGTGTATTCCTGAATAATCTCATTTTTCCATTATTCAACCATTTCATTTTACCAAGTTCAATGTTAGCCAGATTAGTCAACATTTTTCTCTTTCGATGCAACAACAAGATCTTATTTGTAACAAGAGATTTTCTTGGTTAGTTAATTGGTCATATTTTATTCATGAAATGGCTTGGATTGGTATTAGTCTGGATACGGCAAAATCATTCTATTAGATCTAAGAAGTACATTTGATCTAATATAAGTACCTTGTGTTAGAATTGAAAAATTATATGGCTCGGATCTTTAGTATTCTCTTATTTATTACATGTGTCTACTATTTAGGCAGAATACCCTCACCCATTCTTACTAAGAAACTGAAAGAAGCCTCAAAAATAGAAGAAAGGGTGGAAAGTGAGGAAGAAAGAGATGTAGAAATAGAAAGAGCTTCCGAAATGAAGGGGACTAAATAGGAACAAGTTCTTAACAATATTTATGTTATGACAGAGTACGGAAAAAAAAGATTTTTTCCTTATTTGATCGGATTAAAAAAAAACTTTGGGATTGTTGAATCACAGACAAAAAAAATAAAAAAATAAACATATAAAGCAACGGAGCCATCATAGTATTTTTTAACTCCTCCGAAAGGAAGGATGGCAATTTGATCATTTACCCATCTGAGTCTGATAGATTCTATTTTTCTCTTTCTTCAATAGAAAGGAGGGGTAAATTTTCTTGTAGAGTCGTATGCACAAAAAATGCCTGAAGTGGATCCTTCTCCTTCCCTTTTTCGAAAGAAAGGTGGGATCCATTAGAAAAAGACATTCCAGGTGGAATAGAATAAAATGGCCGTTATAGCCGTTACACAACTGCCAAAATCAAAATTTGACCGTTGTTGCAATGACTATTTTTGCAAAGGGGGATGGGGGTGGACGGGGTCGGGATGGGATGGGTCGGGTAGGGATCAGGACGGACAGAATGATCCCAGGCCCTGTACCGAGTTCGAACCCCGACACCGACAAAATAAAAATTATGGGGGATCGGGTTGACCCGGCCCACTGGATAGCCCTACATTATACTCTATAGTATTTAAGAAAATTATTGATATTGTCTAATTTATTGGATAATTATATTTTATGTACTAATCTCTTGTAATCCATGCAATCTGGTTTGTTGGATTCACAACCCAAGTTGACTGTTGGAACGCCCACTTACATTGCCCCCGAGATCCTGTCGCGCAAGGAATACGATGGGAAGGTACGAGTACTTCTGAGTTTGTTTGTGTTTTGGTATGACGGAAGTCATTTTAAGATGAGCTCTCTCTTTGGAGTATGACTCTTTTTCCCGGTGTTAAGGACATAATTTTAAGTAAATAAAAGTTTGATCTTTGTAGCAGTTTAAAATTTTAGATGATATGGTCATACACTTCAACATAATATCAGAACAGACAAAGGTTGTGAGTTTGAGTCTCACCGATACCAATTATCAAAAAGAATTTTCACGTGTTTGGCTGGAAAAAAAAAAAGAATCAGTCCCGCACGTGATGACATGTTGAGATCATGATTAAGTAAATAAAAGTATGATCTTTCTAATAACGCGTTCAGATTGCATATGTGTGGTCATGTGGGGTGACATTGTAAGTAGGAGCATACCCTTTTGAGGATACTGAAGATCCAAGAAATTTTCGTAAAACCATTGAGGTGAGTCTGTAAAGAAGTTATTTATGATTTACTAGGATCGATAATTGTTGTATAAATTAGCTTATGTTGCTCAGATTCTTCAAAATTGTTGTTGTTCATGTGTTGGATCCTCTAATAATACATTACTTTTGAGAATCCGATACGCACATGATGCCATATTTAAGAGTCCGAACAACATAGATATTAGCAGCTGAAGAATTTCTTCTTTCTTGTTTCAGAGAATAGTGAATGCTCAATACTCCATACCCGATTATGTACGAGTATATGCCTAGTGCAGGAACCTCCTTTCTGGAATATTTGTTGCAAACCCCTCCAAGGTAACTCTTTTTCTTGAAATAACACGTCAAATGTGTGTGATGTATTAGTGAAAAATTCACAAATGGGGCTTTGTTAATCAATAGCCTTTTGTCGAATATAATATATAATCAGACGAGCTTAAATTAAGCGACATGGAAGATTCATACAATACTGAATTTGCTTGGGAGTAAGCAATGGTGTATACAAGATTTGGGCCGATGGTATCAGTTTGTCACAATTTCACATTTAAGCAGTTTAGGTTAGGGATTGTCGTGATTTTAAGTGTTTTTTTCCTGTTGCAAATTAATATTTTTTTCAAATAGGAGTACTAAATTTCGAATCCAGTAGATCAAATAAGTCAGTGGTAAAATTTCAAACTCGAACCATAAAATTCAAATCTTGAATCTGCCTCTTCTTTTTGTCAACAAAAGATTGTGCACAACTTGCTAATTGTTCATTAGTTTCATTACATTACCAATCTGCACATTGTGTTATTTATAAGACTGCTTAAATTAGCTTTTAAAACATTTTAATTTTCACTGAACAGAGGATCACAATAAATAAAGGAACATCCCTGGTTCATGAAGAATTTGCCAAAAGAGCTAATAGATTATGAGAATTCAAGATTTGAAGAAATTTGTGACAAACCACAGCAAAGAGTGGAAGAAATCTTGAGGATCATACAAGAGGCTAAGACCCTGGAGAAGTGTTAAAACCTGAAGATCAAGATTCTGCAGGGGCAATAGAACCCTATGGCACGGAGGGTGACCTTGAATTTGAAATTTATGCCAGTGACGATCTTGTGGCTCATGTCTAAGAGTGAAGATTCATATAGCCAACTCCAGTGTTGCGTGGAATTGAGGTGTATTTGTTATTGTCATCGTTGTTGTTGTTGTCTGAGACTCCCGGAGGAGTGTCAAAATCGATAAGGGAAGATCATGTAAGGGCAACATAACCCAATGGTAACGAGGGGGACATCGAGATTGATATTTACGGTAGTGACAATCTTGTGGCTCGTATCTGATAGTAACAATTCATATAGATGACTTCAACTTGCGTGATATTGAGGAACAATTGTTATTGTTGTTGTCGTTTCGGAATGTGACATTGTTAACTAGACTAAGTATGCAACTGTCTAAAGGATCATTTGGAGGGTCAACTGATTTTGCAACCCTTTACAAAATTTGTTTTAGTTTTACCCTTTTTATCCGACTTTATTTTCACACATAAAAGATCTGAAAATAACATATTCACCGGATCATATTTTTTCTATTTATATTGTAAAGGCTTATGTTCGCCCTTATCCTCTCATTTGGTTTGAAGCACACTAAACTTTAATCGATGTATAAAATAAGTATTACTTATATCGTGTTTGATTTCGGTATAAAATCCTTAATACTCCCTCCATCCCGATTTATGCGGTTGTGTTTGACAAAGCACAAAGTTTAAGAACGAAAGAAAGACTTTTGAAACTTATGATCTAAAATAAATCATGGACATTTGTGTCACTATAACCATCTCCTTAATGGGTAAAGTATATAGTTAAATTGCTTCTAAATAAAGAAATAGTATCATAATTGTGGTATAACTAATCCAAAATTGCTTATTTATTGTGAAAATTTAAATATGTTTCTTCCCATTTGGGTAATCTGCTAGATCAGGATATGTTTTTTTGTTTGTTCGACTATGTTAATGAACCTCTATATGTTGCATCTATAGTGTTTGTGCAAAAAATTGAAATGATAGTTTAAGAAAGTTGAAACTATTTTCCTATTATTAAGAGATCAAGGAAGGGGAAACTCCCACCAATAGTTACACTCTTGAAAATAGTTAGTAAATTGTAACTTGTTTTCCCTTATGAGAGCTTTTTACAAATAACAATTTCATCAAAAAGCAAAACCTACAAAAGCAAAGCAATCAACCAATTAATGAAGGCAGAAAGTTGTAACATTTCTTTAAGAATCAGATCAGGATAAATCCTTCCTCACTTCTTATAATCCTACTATAACACAATACTATATAAATAACAACTACTATTACTTAAACTAGTAGCTGTACACATTACTATATGTTGCAGATTGCCTGGAAAATGCAAAACAGACCTAAAAAGACTAAAACTTTGATCAACTATGATCACACAAAGTCAGAAATAGGCAGCAAATGTAAAGCACATACCATAGAAATCAAGAATGTATAAAAACGAGCATACTCCAACTAGTTTGGGATTGAGGCATGTTATTGTTGTTTTGCTGTTGTTGTTCAAACCTCTCTACAACATCGTTTGTTTTGACTCTTTGATATTTTTTTGGCTTTTATAGCGTGATGCTATTATATAAAAACATATAATATAACATAACATGAAAAATCGATTTTGACCGAAGTGTTATAGAAAGGTCTGATTGTACTATGATTCAGGTGAATTCTTGTTAACCTCACTCAACACCTTCACAAATGCATCCACAATTTGCTTTTGCGACTCGAGTACCATCTCATTCCACTTCATGTCCATCTCCATTCTCATCTGCTCCACTTCCTTTGCCATTTCCATCTTCATTTTCTCCATTTTAATAAACCCTTCGCCTAATAACTTAATCGATAAAACCATCTCTTCCACCGGATCCCTCCCCCTCTTCGCCCCAACGCCACCTCCCTTCTTCCCAAATTTAGAATAACCAACATTGGGTTGTTGTTCAACATTCGCGCTATAACTTCTCCTCGAACCGGACCCACCCATATTCCTAATATGAAATCCATCACTAGCATTACTACTTCCATTATATTCACTTCCTTCATCACAATCAAAACTAGGATTCATTACAAAGTTCCCACCACCTTTATAATCAAATCCATTTATATCTCCAATTATCCTCCCCGATCGTTTCGCTTTCATCCGAAACTCGAGATCATGTGGATGTTGTTCCTCTTTGTTAGATCCCATATTATAATATCCATTAGGAACCCTATTAGCAAAGTTACTCTTTTCATGACTAAACATGAAATTTGGATGTTGTGGTGGTGGTGTACCTTCCAAAGTATTCACATTTAAGCCATTCTTGATTTTCAATTTCAGTAAATTCTGATCAATTATTGTTTTTAAAGCATACCCATTATCAGTATTCACAATAGAAACAACCCCTTGTTGTTGTTTTTCATTATTATTATTAGATCTAATTGATGCAACAGTTGTACCATTTTCCATAGCATCCATGTTATCATAAAAGAACCATGATGAAAAGAACCAACCAGTAGGGGTAGAAAGGGAACGTTGTTTTTCGGCACGGTAACGTTGTCGGAGTTTTTCCATTTTGTGGCGGCACTGAGCGGAGGTTTTCGCCGGAGAAGCGTCGGGGCAGCGGGTGGTTACGGCAGCGGCGACGGCGTCCCAGTCGGCGGTGCGGAGGTAACCACGGCGGAGTGCGTACCAATGCTCGCGGTAGGCGTCGATGAGAGCTAGGGCTTCTTCTTGTGTCCAACACGGTGGTGGAAATCTCCTCGCAGCCGGCTGCGGCGGTGGTGTTTCCTCCGGGATGGGATGTTGGGGGATGATGGGAGCATCGAGGTTAGACGACATCATTTTGATGGGTGTGTGTTTTGTATTTGTTTAAGTGGTTGTGTTTTTTTATTGTGGGAGGTTGAGATATAAAACCTATTATCACAATAAGTTAAAGAAATGCGCATAATGCAAAACTTAAAAACTAGAAGTAGTAATTTAATTAATGAGATGTATAGTCCGCTTGGACAGCTCAATTGGTTATCAAGGGGATATTTGGAAAATTAATGAGATGTATAGATACTAATTACATTTAATATTATTTTTCTTTTTACCTTTTCTTTTCGTATTAATTTACTGTAAATAATGGATCTTGGGCTTAACTCAACTTCAAAAGTTAGTTTGTAGGGTAAGTATTGTCTCAGTCCATATAACGAGTCCATGGTTCTATTCCATATCCGATGGGGGACTCTTAACACTCTCCGCACGCTCAGACATTGTTAACTGGAGCGTAAACAATATAATTGCTAGTTTGTATGGTGAGTATTGTTCGAGTCCATATAACGAGTCAATGGTTCTATTCCATATCCGATGGGGACTCTTAATACTCCCCGCACACTCAGACCTTGTTAACTGGGGCGTAGACAATATAATTTGGGGGCCCAACAACGGTGATAAATAATTGAAATGGTTCTGACTCTTATATCATGTAAAGAATGGATCTTGGGCCTAACTCAACCTCAAAAGCTAGATGGTAAGGTGAGGATTGTCCAAGTCCATATAATGAGTTCATGTTCCTATTCCATATCCGATGTAAGACTTTTAACATTTACCAACCCCACATGTCGTCCATCGGTGAAGTCAGAAATTTCGTCAAGAATGTTCAAATTTAATATATATGTATAAAAAATAATTTTAACATATATATACAATATAATCTTTTATATATACAATATAATTTTTTGACTAAGAGTATTCAATTGACCACCCTTCTATCTATGTGGTTCCGCCACTGATGTCGTCCTCCCCATCCCCATTGTTTGAGACTTGTCATGTTAAGGATAGTTAGCCAAAAATCGGATAAAGGTATCCTCTCTTTTTTTTTCTCTGTTTTTTTCTCCATTAAAAACTCCATTAACTTACTTAATAGGAGTATCGTTCATATAAGAGCTATAGCCATTTAACTCGTATTCATTGTTATGATGAGGGTAACTCAACAACACTTTGGGAAATACGCATATCAAAAATCTAAGAAAAGCTCGTAACGATTTTAAATCAAGCAATATTTTAAATGTAAAATATGAGGATGATATAATATATTCAAGATCGCAATATGTTTACTTAAATGTTGTACTAAATTAAATACCGTTACATAATATAAAATGAGGAGGGTACATGTTTCAAACAAATCCCATGCCCTCCTACACGGTATAGCGGGCAGCATAGCGCTTGATTCACCAAAAATCACCATCTTTTATGTGCATATCCAATCCCACGCCTAATCCATTAATATATGCAGATTCAAAATATCAATTTAATAGATTAAACTGATATTCTTGATTGAACTTATTAAACAAATTATGTGTTCAAAGTTCCAACCTATATTTATTAAAATTTTAGTAATTTTACATATATATTAATAACTTGTATTGAAAATTATGAGTTCTGATGAATCTATAACCAAAAAATTATGTCTGCATTTGTGCTCTGTGTTTACCCCAAAAAAGATACAGTTGAATTTGTAAGTGATTTTAAGGATACTTGGATTGATTCGTAAGCAAACGTAATAAATAATTATAGATAAATAAGCAAATGTAAATAATACGCAATAGAAATAGCCTAAATTGATAGAATCTTGATTGAGACTTGTCCCTGAGATTGGTCCGGTCCTTAGCTGAATTGATTTGAACCCGAGCCAATATTGAGAGCTTGAGTATCTTAAGTTTACAATGAAATCGTGCAAGTGAATGTAATGAGAATCAGATGCCCTTCCAACATAAAGGTTGGACTCCTTTTATAGTTAACAATACAAGTTATTGACGTTAAAGAAACAATCTCTAATTTAATGCACTTTAATGAGAATGACGCTCATTTAATGAGAAAGGAGTAATTGTCGGCGTCATGTCCGAAACGGTTACATGCTGAGTCTCTTCGATCGCCATCCGATGTCATCTGGTTCAGCTACCACTTGACCTTGCCTTTGTACCTGGACTCACCCCGGTGTAACCCACATTTGATACAAAGTATTGCTACTCCCTTCGATCTCATACTTAAACCATGCCACGTGTCGTGCCGGTTTTCACCATATACAGATAATCCCCACACTTCTAGAATCAAAGTTTACCGAAGTGATGGAAAGTGGAAATAATTCCTTCCTTCTTGCCGGAAAGTCATGTAATCACCATTACTACTGCCTCATTAAGAACCTTGCAGAAAAAATCCTCTTCGGCATAAAAATCGGACTAAGGACAAATCAATGCAGAATCTTAGGGATTCAAACGATATCTCCGTCATTTTTTTTCTTTTGTCAATGGTCGGCCGGTGCTAAAAAAGTACCATTACCGTAAAAAGATTGATCTCGGATTTTTAGTGTTTATCCAGAATTTTTAATCTTTGAGTTTCGACTCTTGAGTTTTTAGTTGTACCCGAAACTTCTCGTGGGTTTTTAGTGCACCCGAAACTTTTATTACCTCACGACTTTTGAGACCGGAGATGTTAATGACCACGAATTTCCACTCCTGATTTTGGTAAAGTCCGGGAATTAAATGCATTTGGTTAACTTTACGACCGGGAAACAAAGTATTAGGCCTTTATCCATTAGACTTAAACATAGTTCTAACCAGGAATAATTCCTCCGTTATGAAGCCTTTTTATCTATGAATTTATTGGAACTTTAACTCCTTTAATTTTTATCGAGAATTAATCATCTAATTATTGGGTGAAGTTTTGGGCCTAAACTCCTTATGCTTATGAAGATGACGTCTCATTTTCATCATGGCACAATTGTTAGGATTCGTAGTCCTTAGGATTTGTAGTCCTTAAGTGTTAGAATTCGTAGCCCTTAGGATTTGCAGTCCTTATTTGCTTTTAGGTGTGAGCAAATTTAATAATGATTTAGTTCATTCGGACATATACAAGAATGTTTAGAAAGTGCATGTTTCACTTCATTCATTCCGCGAACATACACAAGTGCTTTTGCATATAAGATAGTTTAGAGGAAATTAATAAAAGTACACTGCAAGAGAATTGCGGCCGAGCTGACATCTATTGGGTCTAGCAGATTCCTGATTTTGTTTCTTTCTATTTTTTACCACGGGGCTGATCTGGCAGTCCTCGATCCTTTTTTCTTTATTCCGGAGCCAGTTCAGGTTATCTCCGATATTTATTCTTGAGTACAAAGTATAAGGATTCAGGCATGGTGCCTCCGGTCATAGTGACTTCCTTTAACTCCGCTCTAGAGCCATCTTCAAATTCTTCCGGTACTTATTGCCATAGTTCCCACTACTTTAATGCAACAGTCCCCAGTGTTCATAGACATTACTATTTTTTATGTAAATCATTTTCAGGTGATTCACACCAAAACGCTACTGCCTCTTGTCAATCTGTGATCCTGATGAGTACGGTTCGAATCGGTGCCTAGAATGCCTCCGACCAGAGTTCTGTTGATATTTATTTCGGGTCATAGAAGACATCGATGTAATCATCTGATCACCTTTCATGCGAATTTTGGACTCGTACCTATTTTGTACGTCTGCCCATGTCACTGCTGGAAATTCGAACATGTTCTCCTTTAATTTGAACGAAGCACTGAAACTCCTAGGATTCAGCCCCTTGGTGAAAGCTTCAGCCCATTCGTCCGGTACTCGGGGAAGAAGCATCCGTTTCTTTTGGAACCTGGTCACGAACTCCCGTAGCAATTTCGTATCCTTCTGAGCAATTTTGAATATATCCGTTTTTCTTGCTTGAACTTTCTGAGCTCCAGCATATGCCTTTATAAAAGAATCTGCAAGCATTTCAAATGAGTTAATAGAATGTTCGGGAAATTGAGAATACAAGGTCATTGCTCATTTGGATAATGTTTTGCCAAATTTCTTTAGCAAAATGGACGTCATCTCATCCGGATGCATGTCGTTCCCTTCACCGCACAAGTGTACACATGCTCATGTGGATCCGTAGTTCCATCATACTTTGGGAGATCTGATATTTTAAACCTTTTTGGTATCAACCTCGAAGTTTCACTCGGTGGAAATGACAACTGGATGTATCTCTTTGAGTCCGTTCCCTACAGGATCAAAGGCGCTCCGAGAATTTTCTCTTGGATAATAGACCCGATGTACTTGAAGCTTTCTTTCTTTGGAATGACCTGAGCACATCCCCGCCTGTCTCAAGGCTGCTCCCGTTACTGAAATTGCACTCTAAGTATTCTGTCTTGGTCCTACTCAACCTGAACCATTTAGATTCCCGAGTCTGTATCCAAACCCCCAGCTTAGCGTTCACTCCATTGTGAGTCTCATCAATCAGGACTATGTCGTCTGCGAATAACATACACTATGGCACCTCCCCATTGGATTTGTCACGTCAGTCAATCCATCACAAAGGCAAATAAGAATGGGCTAAGAGTTGATCCCTGGTGCATCCCCATCATCACTGGGAAGTGCTCCGAGTGTCCTCCTACTATCCGTACCCTGTTCTTGGCTCCATCATACATATCCTTGATCACCCTACTATACGCCACATGTACACCTCTAACCTTCAAACATCTCCATAGAACCTCCCTAGGTATTTTGTCGTATGTTTCTCGAGGTCGATGAAAATCATATGCAAGATAGATAAAAATAAGTAATTTGACTAAATTGCCCCAAATTAAATAGGCATTGAGATTTGATCACATAACACTTAGTAGTGGCAAATCTGAAAAAAAAAATGAGATTAATTTTTTCTTGATTTAATAAGTGGACACTCTTTTTTACCCAAGAAAAAAGGCTAAGTGGACACTCTGTTTGATCTAGAGGGAGTATGGTACTCCCTCCGTCTCAAATTATTTATAGTGGTTACTAAAAATAGTTGTCTCAAATTATTTACCGTTTTAAAAATTCAAGGCACAATATATTATTTTTCCCTATTTTACCCTTAGTTTAATTTTATCATTAATGGTGATTACACATAAATAGAGTAAACATTTAATGAAGAGGTTATAACTTAGACATAAATAAGAGCAAAAGTAGTCAAATACTTCTCCTAATTAATATTTTCTAAGGGGTGTGTATAACAGATAAGCGATAAATAATTTGAGATGGAGAGTGTACTATTATTATTTTAAATATAATATTTATTTTAACTGTTATTTAGATATTAATAATAATAATAATAATGCATTAGTAAATTCATCGTTATGTAATGATGGGAGTGGCTTCTGTTGTGGAAAAAATGAGACAAGTGAGGCTGATATGGTTCGGGAACGTGAAGAGGATGTGTGAGGATGCGCCAGTAAGGAGGTGTGAGAGGTTGGCTATCACAAGAGTTATGAGAGGTCGAGGTAGGACAAAGAAGAACCGGGGGAGGTGATTAGACAGGGCATGGCACAACTTCGGCTTACTGAAGACATGACCCTAGATAGGAAGGTGTGGAAGTCGAGGATTAAGGTAGAAGTGTAGTAGGTAGTCAAGTGGTGTCGCACTGTAGGTGGAAAATGGTAGGGACTAGCACCCTCTCCACGTATCCTTATTAGTAGTATTATTTAGTAATCGCGTAGTTGTCTATTCTTCAATTGTCACTATCTATTGCGCATTTGCTTTGTACCCTGCTATTTGCTGTCATATTTTTTGTGTCTGCGTCGAATTCATTCTCCTTTATTTTTCTTTTATTCTATTTTCCTTTTTTTTTCTTTCCTTTTGAACCTAGGGTCTTTCGGAACAACCTCCCTGCCCCACAAATATAGTGGTAGGGCTGCGTACATCCTATCCTCTCCAGATCTTTGTGGGATTACACTGGGTATGTTGTTGTTGTAATGATGAGAAATGTAATTATATATAATAATCGATCTTGTGTGATTGTATCATTACCTTTTTCTCCCCTCATCTTACCCTCTTTTTTTTGTATTAGTGTAAGCTTATTCTTCAGATTGCTAGTGTATGGCATTATGAAAGGACAAAAAATGATATAATATATTTAAATATTGTATCAATAAAAATAATATAGTACATTATAATATAATATAATAAAAATTATTTTTTTGTTTAATGGTATTTTAAAAGTCGTCATCTTTTCTTTATTTATATCAACGAGACAATCTTAAGAATAATTCGGATGGAAAATTTTCTTGAGAATAAAAAGCATATAGAATGTAATTTTATGTTAGCAAAAGAGTTTGATCCAACACCAAGACGCATGAGAGCAAGAGTTTGCATAGTATATAGTCTATTTCTATGCAGTTGCAACATCCACAAGGTTGCATAGCTTCATTAAGCAAGAATTTATTTAGCGGCGAATTCAGAGTTTATGAGTTCCTATAGCTATGATACAATAATAATCGAATTCATAATAAAAAATGTATCAATTTTAATATTTTTTTAATATATACATTATATATGCAGAAGCTATTGAATTCATGTGAATATGCTCTGGACATGCCACTGATTTTGCTCCCAAGAGCAAAGTCAAACTTGGTCTTGTATAAATGGTTTTGAATGTCTCAGTGATAAATTATGCATTTTAGATGTTTATATCAACTCAATAAATATATAATATACATTCTTATCATTGAAATATAATTAATTAATATATATTTTTACTTTAACTTATAGCTTAATCATAATAAGTTAGTAGTATGATTTGATGTATACATCAAATGCAATAAAATTCATAAAATTATTGGAGTATGTGTAAGATTGAATAATTGATGTCATTAATTAGCATATACAATTATTTGTAGGCAACAACGTCCTTTTCTTCAATTTAAGAGTTATCTTTTACTCTCTCCATTCACTTTTACTTATCCACTATATTAAAAATAAATATCTATCTTTATTTGTCTAGTTTGAAAAATCAAGATAGAATTTACCACTTAGTTACTCCCTATGTTCACGTTTACTTGTCACGTTTCGTTTCTCGAGAGTCAAACTATATGAATTTTGACCAACATTTGTAAATGTATTTTTCATTATATTAATATGAGAAGAATTGCACTTTATAATATTTTTCGTATAGTTTTTGAATATCTAAATTTTATTTAAACTATCGAATTAATCTAATTAAATTTAACATTAAAAATAATCAAATTGACTTTCGAGAACCGAAACGTGACAAGTATAAGTGAACGGAGGGAACACTAATTTACCCTTCTTATTAACCGTAATCATTTGCCAGTGCATTTCCAAAACGTGATACAGTAAACTTATCATTTTATTAAGGGAAAAAGTTCAAATATGTCATCGAACTATCAAAAAAGGCTCATTCATGCCACTCGTTAATAGTTGGGCCAAAAAAATGCCACTGTCATAATCATTTTGCGTCATATATGTCATTACTCACTAACAGAACTCTACTACTATTAGATTTTGCCACGTGGCATTATCTAAACTCTTCATTTTACGAGTGACATATATGAGCCATTTCGTTAAGTTTAGTGGCATATTTGAGCCTTTTCTCATTTCCTATATATAAATGTTTATTTTTTCTAATTTTATGTAACAAGCTTATAAGGACAAGTTTGTCTCTTATACTAAGAACATCACTATTTTACATGAAAAAACTATACTCTCTTATTTAATTGTATTATGAATCTAATCTTATTCTATATCATTCACAATTTTCAAGTACTTTATGACTCTTTAAAAAGATTTTAAAACACACATAAAATTTGTTGAAAAGAGAGTAAACTAATGAGGTGTAGATGAGTATGAAAAGTACATATGAATGTGACATATTTGAGTCTTCTCCCAACCACTATTAACACCCCAAATTTCACTCATATGTAACTTTTCATATCCATCTACACCTCATTAGTGTACTCTCTTTTAAATCTGTCTATTCTTTTCTTATATAAATTTTATGTATTTTTAAATCTTTTTAAAGAGTCATAAAGTACGTAAAAATTATGATTGATGTAGAAAAGATTAGATTCATAATCCAATTAAATAAGAAAGTATAATTTTTTTCATGTAAAATAATAATGTTATTAGTATAAGGGACAAACTTGTCCTTATAAATTTGATACATAAAATTAGAATAGGTGGAGGTTTATATAAGAATTAGAAAAAGAAATGGGAAAAGACTCAACTATGCCACAGAACTTAACGAAATGGCTCATATACGCCACTCGTAAAATAAAGGGTTTACATAATGCCGCGTGACAAAATCTGATAGTAGTAGAGTTCTGTTAGTAAGTAGTGACATATATGACCCAAAATGGTAACGACGGTGGCATTTTTGAGCTCAACTATTAACGAGTGACATGAATGAACCTTTTCTGATAGTTTGATGACATATTTTTTGGGAAAAGGACACAAATGGCCGACCGGGTGAAACTATTGACACCCGGTGGCCCAAGTATTCTTAAAAGTCATTTTTAGCCTTTTCAAAATAATTCCATTTTCTAGCCATTTTCAACTAATTTCAGCATATTCATATAAAGTGTATCATTTTTGTATAGAATATGTATCACTGCTGTATATATATAGAAAATGTATCATACGTATAGAAATTGTATCATTATTGTATAGAATATGTATCACTACTGTATATGTATAGAAAAATGTATCATACATATAGAAATTGTATCATTTTGTATAGAATATGTATCACTATTGTATATGTATAAAAATGTATTACACGTATTGAAACTGTATCATTGTTATATAGAATATGTATCACTATTGTATATGTGTAGAACACGTATAGAAATTGTATCATTATCGTATAAAATATGTTTCCCGAAAGTATAAGTATAGAAAATATATCATTGTTGTATAATAAATGTATATTCAACGTATAATTTATGTTTAATAAATATATAATTAATGTATCCTTACTAATTATACACATCTTATACATGTAGTATTTGTTGTATAAATCTTGAATATCTAAATTTTAATTACTCATAAAATATTAAATTAGTCTTATCACATTTAAAAAGCATGTCCAATAAATATAATGAAATTTGAGATAGGATCATACCTATCAACTTGTTATGTCCAAAAAAATAAGATAAAAATACTGAATATGGACGGAAGAAAATATTTATTTAAACAAATTAAGAAGGAAAGGATATCATACAAGCAGTGCAAACGCAAAGGGCCATCATTGCCTGTATATGCCTAGCAAATATATAATAGGCCCAAAAAATGGCAAGTAGTAACGTTCCCCATTTTGGGCCCAAAAAAATGCAACTTGCAAGAGAATTATGGGACTGGGCGAGCTGGGCCGGTTACGCTTGGCATTATTTTGGGCCGGCCGGCCAGCTCGGGTCATTTGTTCAAAATGGGCCTTTTTTTTCGTGATCGTCACATCATGTACTTTTCTCATATTTTTTTCCCTTTTATTAATTACTTCTCAAGGAATGTGTCAAGTCAAATATGAACAAGTGAAAATGGACTAAAGGAGTATGACGACTACAAGAATGGTGTCAAATCTTAAGCTCTCTAAAGTGCACTCCCTCCATTTAGAGAGTTGAATAAGAATATTTAATGACATAAATACCATTAAAGTAGACCACATCCCTCCGCAATAACATCATGTTATTATTAGATTACTATTATTATTTAAATATAGCAATCTCTATATTATTATTATCCGCATCATATTTTTATTATTATTCATCATATAACAATTTTCGTATCAAATTAAGCATATCATTTGCATATATGCTTGGCAAACTTCTAAGAAACTTCAAACGAGATTGCCGCCTAATTACAAGAATTTTTGTATCTATTGAAATATGAATCCTGATCTCTCATAATTTTCACTCATTTTATCGACTACCACACCATACTTTTGAATACCCATGTTCATTTGTTTTTTTAAGACATCTTTGTAAGTTATATGGAGGATAATAAGTATGGATAACAATGGGGAGGGGTAGAGGGATTTTGACCTTCTGCGGGGTAAGGTTGGGTGATTGGTTTTGATCAGTTATGACAAGGATGAGAATACATGCTACGAAAGATAGGGTCGAGTCTGATACATCAATCGTCTACTCAAGATTCTTGCACGATTTTGGTAATCCCCTTATTCTTTACGGTCGATATTTTGCTTTGCTTAGGTCCACTATACATGTTCTAGTAGTTCTGAAGGTAGAAATAACAACACGGTAGGGCGGGGCAGGTTTGACCTTATGCAGGGTAAAGTCAGTGCAGGACATGTTAAAACAATTTTTTCGCGAGTTAAAGATTCAAACCCGCCCTCCCCCTCCCCAATCCCCAATTATTACTTGCTGGAGCGGAGCACAGACGAGCGAGCAGAGCCAAAGAAAGAGATAAGTCCGTCATAGAGCAATCGACTAGAAATAGAAGACTACTAGCCTGAGAGAAGTGGCCTCTCTCAGGAAAGATGGCCCAATTTCTCTTTCTTTTTTATTTCAGTTTTTTTTTTTTCAATGACCCAGAAGGCTAAAGTAGATCTATACTTAAAAAAAAAAAAAAAAAAAAAAAAAAAAAAAAAAAAGGAAACACCGGACATGAAAACAAATATCGACACTCTTTTAGTTTTCTCGGGCACCAAGGAAATTGCCTCCATGATCAGTGCCTGCTGCTCCTAGCACCCCATACCCCATTGCCATCCCTAAATTTTGTAAGGATTGCACTCCCTCCATTTAAAGAGTTGATGAAGTCTTTAGGAGGGAATCCACCATCAACAGAACCAACACAATGAATGGTGCCCACAACTAAGCCAAAAATTTCACCCCATCCAATATTTCTAGTCATTCATTACCACCCTGCATTTTCAGCTATATTATACAGTGTTTAACAACCTATACAAAAAGGGGGGAAACATATCCATATGTTAAATCCAAAAAAAAAATTGGTTTAATAAAGGTCAACAGCGACTCCGAACCCTTTGGCAAATACCATATATAAGTTTGCATGGGATATGCAACACTACCATATTGTTTGGCTTTTAACTAGCTTTTCGATATCCTACAGAAAGCAAGCCAAGTATGATGATATTTTTAGGGACAGACGAGATGTGAAGGGTACATTGAGCTACTACTAGTACTCGCTTGAGTAGTAAAACTTGATGTCGGTAAGAGTAGTTCTGCCTGAGGGAAGTAGCTATTGGATGGCACGTCCAGCAGCAAGTCCTGATCAGAATTTTCATTTGCAGAACGGAAAGAATCCAGCACGAGGGAACTATTCTCGGAAGGCAAGGAGAACGAGCTTCTTGAAGTGAAGCAAGAGCCAGCGTTGTCTACTAGTTCCTTCTGCTCATAGATGCTTTTCATCACCACCCTCTTGGGGCTCTTCATTGTCATCTTTGCACCTGAAGAAAAATAGCTCGTAAATCTTAAGTTGACATAGCAAATATGTAATCAAAGAGCACATTGCACATGGAAATGCATAAAAGGGTTCTTTTTTCTTTTCATCTTTTTTTAGTGGGGGAGGCAGAGCTAGAGTTTAAGGTACGGTTCGGCCGAATGCAGTAACTTTAATCCAAACTCTTCTTATGTCTTAAGAAATCCATTTAATATGCACAAATTATTAATTTAGGACCCAATAACTTCAAAACGCTAGAATCCCGAACCTATAAACTTCAAATCCTACCTCCACCAGCGGTCCCGGTTGGTTAATTGTGTCAACAGAGGCAAGGAGTACCACTGGACTATCCCACTAGCGATCCTACTTCAACGACATTCTCGTAATACGTAAAAAAAGTATCCCGATCTTATTAAAGGAGGGTCCGTTGGAGGAAGATTCTTGTATATTCGCACATGAATTTGAACAATGGTTTAGTTTGAGAAAGGTCTATGGAGAATATATTAGATAGAGAGAGATGCACGACAGAATTGATGTACTACAAGAAACTACAATGTCCTATCCTTCATCTCATTTTCGAACTTTCCCTTTGTGGTGGTAGGGAGGAGTGGGATTTAATGTAGCCGATAGTGAGGACACGGGTAGATTTTTATTATACCAATCCCTTCTAACATCTTTCATTTTAAACGAGTGAATTTACTCCAAAAGGTTATAAGACATGAGATGAGCTACGTGGTCGCTCATTTGTGAAGAAAATAAGCCATCGGAACATTTTCTAAATGTTACGAGTTATATGATACCATGCATAACAAGTTAAAAGAATTCAATTATGAATGCTCAAAACTAATCCAAGTCATTATCTAACTTCTCGTGCTTTCCCACAGAAACAAATCTATGAGAAATATAATTGTCACAAGGGAAAAAGTAAAAGAGGAACACTACAGACCTGAGTACTTTAGATGTTGACCCTCCCGTGGTTTCTTCACGTTCGCTGAATGACATGTGCCAATAACACTTGGCTCTCCAGCAACTTCAGAACCGCTGCTACTAGTCTTACATTTTGTGTCCTACCAAAGAACAAAAATAGCTTCAATTAAGTTGCACTTAACATTTAGCAGATGTAACATAAAAGATGGTGGATTATACACTACAAAAAAATGGAATTCAATACGAACTTGTCGCTAATCCTTCGCTAAACAGAATTAGCGACGGATTTTGTTGTTTAGCAGCGGATTTTTCCTGTCGCTAATTCCTTTTTTTTGGTAGTGATATGTTCAATATATATGCAACGAATCATTAGTAACCAAACCTTGAGTAAATTATATTGTTGCACCCACTTTGACTTTGCTAAATAGCACATTATAAATCTCTTCAAGGTTCTACAATCTTCTAATTTCACTCCTGGCAATGAATTATCGAAAACACCTTCTGCAAGAAGTTTCTGGAAGGAAGAGAGGTTCTCCTCGAATTGAGAGCTCTCAAACACGCTTCTAAGACTGCAGATAGAGAAAAGAACACAAAAAAAGTCAGCTGGTCGAGCTACCTATATCAAGTTTGCTCTATTTTTCAAGTTCAATATAAAGCCAAAACATGACTGAGAAAGTGAAATATAGAGAAGATGGACAAACCTATCGGGAGGTGCAAACAAATCGACAGACGGTAAGTGCTTTAGTAGTTGTTGTTGTTCATCACTTGACAATTGACTCGTGAATTCTTCATAATTAAGTACATCCTGCACCAATCATACACATAATCTTATCAACTTTTTATTCATATAAGAAACAATTACTCCCTCCGTCTCAATTTATGTGAAGGTGATTGAGGCACGGAGTTTAAGAATGAAAGAAAGACTTTTGAAACTTGTCTAAAATAAGCTACAGATCTTTGTGTGGCTATACATCATCCATTAAGGGTAAAATAGGAAGTTTAAAATTAAATTGTTACTAAATATAGATAGGTGACATTTTTTTGGGGACTGACTAAAAAGGAAAGAGTGTACATAAATTGGGACAGAGGAGTAACACTGAACAACCTAGTGAAAATCGATTTCGGAAATGGCTGAAGACATGTATTGTTGAAGAGGAAGCAAATTCACACAGGTTAAAAGTTACTAACGATAATTAAAAGAAGATCAATTTTTAAGTCTATAAGAACACTCAACTAAAAGGCCTGGGACATAGGGAAATATTGAGGATACGGAGTTACATTCCAGCCGCACGGACAAGTTAGCATTGTTGGGACATGCTATGGTTCTATTAATTGAAAGCAAAGCAAAATTTCTTTAAAAGAGAGAGTAACGGACCTTCAGGTCTATATAGCGAAGGGGTGAATTATGATGTCCAAGAATCTGTAGTTTTTCAAGGTGCTCCTTGTTTCTGCAATTTAACAGAAAAAATCAGAAAGATGGTGAGCATACACCAAATTTGCTTAAATGGTCGGAATTATGACGCTGTAAATATATATATATATATATATATATATAATAATAACAATAATAGCAATAATAATACTAATAATAATAGTAACAATATTAGAAGTTCTCTAACAAGTCTAAAACCTATCCTCAATTAGTAGCTATCGCCTATATGGACCTTTTTCTTCCATTGTTCCTATCTTAGCTAAGTCTTCATTGTACCAAGCATTTGTAGGTCTTTTGAACACATGCAGCACAAAATTTGCTTTCGCATGGGAACTTTACATGCTATCAAGACTAATAGAAAACACCTTTTAATCTGGTCTTGTTCCACTACCGGACCAGTAGTTTTCTTGGTTCTCTCAGTAACCATATTTGGTGAATTGACACCCTTACTAATATTTACAGGAGGGGCAGCCAATCGTGAATAAGCATCACTGACAGAACGGTGCTTGTTGTCAACTGAAAGCGAGCTGGCTTCTGATTCTTCTTCTCTACCTATTGAACTAGGATGCCGGATTAGCACACTTCCGTGTCCTATCTCAACAGAAACCATAGGCTTGTCAGTCTCATAAAGCAAATCTTCTTCAGAGGATGCAGAGAAATACGAACTTTGTTGTTCGTATAAGATGGTATATAGGTCTTTGGTGAGCTTTTCGACTGAAGATGGCTTGGGGCGATTAAAACAAGTTCTCTTCCTCGAAGGCACCGTTGTGTCCCATTTATTGGATTGCGCTGGGCCTGAAAACCAAAATGAACGGGTAAATATTTCAGGAAGCTATTGAAATCAAAAGGGACGGAGAGCACAAAAACTCCAAAAACAGAAACATAAAACACAAGAAAATGCTAAGAACAAAATAATTCTACCAAACTCGAGATTTGGCCCCAAAATACTTCACTTTTAGAAGAAAATGCAGCCAAAATACTAGAGAAGGTGAAGTAATTCTGAGAACAATACACGGATATAACTGATAATAGAGGTAGAACATAAACAGTAGGCATCAACAAATATGACCACCTGTACAATTCTTCAAGTAGCTATTAGAATATGCACACATGTAGGATATGTTCGGTCTGGAGGAAAACATTTTCCAGAAAGTTTTCCAATTTTCCCATGTTCGGTTGATCAAAAATTTTGGAAAACAGTTTCTCTAGGAAAACAAGTTCCTTAAAAATGAGAAAAATGACTTGCCTAGTGAAAGTAGGGAAACAAGTTCCACAAGTGGCATTCCAAATTGATTGTGTTTTCCCACCCTCCAACACACCTCATCTTCACCCCCACCCCCACAGTACCCCTCCCACCACCCCACACCCCTACCCCCGCACCCCCACCTCCCATAGTATGTTTAGATTATATGCAAATGCTTTTAGGATAATATTTTTGCTTACGTACTGAACACCAAAAAATAAGTAAGAAATCCACTTATTTCCTGGAAAACATTTTTTATGGAAAACATTTTCCTTCATACCGAACACACCCATAATATCTATCTCCGAGAAACAAATCCATTCAGTCTGTATATCAAAGAGAAATGTTTGCAGTTCTTGGCTTTCAGTCACCTGTCAAATCACTTGCTTCAGCACTACCAAACTGTGCACAGCTCTCAGAGTTTGAGACAGCAGAGCCAGAACTCGACCTATTGCTAGTATCTTCATCAAAAATCTTACGCAAACCTAGATTATAATCAGGAGGAGGAGTTCCAACTTCAGCATTGTCATGACTTTGCTTTCGTTTCAGAACCTTTGCCTCTTTGTTCTTCGTAGACATGTTGTTTTTGAACCTAGAAACCCTGTGTTCCTCAAAGTCACAAGGTTCTGCCCTGGCATGAAGAGGAGTATAGTTCACCAAAGTCCCTTTTGTTCTCCACCGAGATCCACATGCGTTGCACAGTATCGGCTTTTCTGGAGGTCCGTTACGCCAAAGTGGAGTACCTGCAGCATGATTTTGCTGGTTAAGACTGTACTCAAAGTAAATGAATTGGGGAGGAAGGAACGGTATCTAAAGTACTCCCTCCGTTCCAATTTATGTGATAATCTTTCCTTTTTAGTTCGTCCCAAAAAGAATGACACCTTCCTATATTTGGTAACAATGTAGCTTTAAAATACCCATTTTACCCTTAATGAGATGATTTATAACCGCACAAATATCTATAGCTTATTTTAGACCACAAGCTTCAAAAGTCTTCCTTTCTTTTTTTTAATCTCCGAACTCAGTCAAACACCTTCACATAAAGTTTTCAACTGCAAGAGGTAAAAGAATACTAGCAGCTAAAGTAGACGAAAGATCAACAAACGGCTCTTCCATAGAATTGCAACAAATTAAGTACACAGAAAAGAAAGTAACTAATATTGTCAAAAGAAAGATGAGAAAGTCGTTAGTCAGTGGAGTGTAATGAACCCAAATATAATTTTGGGGCACATGGGAAACACGTGAGTTTTATTCACTCTCATATATACACACACATCGACTTGGCTGGGGGGTTATGGAAGATTTGGTAAAATCCCATCTATCCAAAATATCTTCTCTCTACTCTTTCCCTCTCTCTATATATCCTTCTCATCTTCTTCTTCCTCCTAATCTTTCGGAATTCAACAGAGGAGTTTGAAGCTCATTAATGGAGTTTTAGCTTCGAATAAGTTCTCTTTCATTGTAGCTACTATTGTATTGAATCTTACAAGTAATAAAATTCCCATTTCTGCCCTAATTCTTTTATTTCAATTCAAGTACATTACATGGAGCAACCAGACAAGCAAAAGAAAGTTATCCACTCAACAACTCACCTAGAGTAGAATATACCATGGTTAATGATTTATATTCCAAAAACAAAAAAAGGCAGCCTAGTGCACGAAGCATCTTGCATTCACGCAGGGTCCAAGCAAGGGTCGCACCCAACAGAATTATATGACATCTTTAAACACCTCCTACAAACCTACTTGAACTCACGGCCATTTTACTGCCCAAACTAGTTTATCACATTTGCAGGCAAGAACATTTTGCCACACAAGTGAATAACAAGCAAAAGAGCATTTCAGTCAGACCTCTCAATAATAGTCATCCTCTAACAATATTTCACTTAAGCCATGTTTTTTTGTGGAACCGATCTTTCATGTGATGCTATATTATATGTTCTCTATAGCAGTATTTTGCCATAGCAGCCAAAAGATATCGGGACAAAAAATGATGTTATAGAGAAGTTTGACTGTATCCAAGATGACTTTTAAGTAACATCGCCATTGGAGAGAGAATCCAATTTGATATGTCTTTCTAGAGATTTTGAATTCACAATACCAACCTAAAAAATAGCAAAAGGAAAAAGAGGACTATCAAATGTAGCGTACACTATTTTTCTTTTGGAGTAATTTGTTCTACTATGATTGTCATTCGAATCCCCAACAACAACAAAAACAACGCCTCACTTCCAAACAAGTTGAGGTCGGCTATATGAATCCCCATTTCTTCATTTAAGCTCATTTCATATCATCATCATACTATGCAATCCCCTTAAGGTTTTAAATGCAACCTAAATAAATGTCAAAATGGGCCAACACATCACAATGTCGAGACCAACCCAAGCAGGAGCTGAAAACAAGCGACTAGATTCCTGGGATACAGATTATATAAGATGAAAGTTCAAGCCTTCACTTAGTGAATCGCTGATAAAGAAAGTGCTATCATACAACATATATGAATCCGTAATTGTAACAAAAGCATGAATGAGCAATCAAGCAACATGAATATAGATCAGTCATTATCAAATTGTCATTTTTGTGTGGCTTTTGCTCCCTAAAGACCCATATAAATGCCACATTGAGCAAGAATTCAGCTTGGACCAACTTAGCAACTTAGAATATAAGGACCTAACGAAGTACATACGTATCGTGTACGGATATGTGTAAGTATCTGGTATTGGCACACCCATTTTTCACTAATCTTATGTGTATTTTGAAGAGTTTGCACAAAGTATCCTATACCGATGTCTAATGCATTGGAGTGATTCCGTTTGATACCAAGGCAAAGATAGGATCCATATCAGTCAGACCTCTCTATAACAGTCCTCCTCTATAACAACATTTTACTATAACATCCATAGTTTATGTGGAACCGGTCTTTCATGTTATGATATATTATATGTTCTCTATAACTGCATTTCACTATAACAACAAAAAAATGTCGGAACAATCGACATTGTTCTAGAGAGGTTTAACTGAAGGGAAATAAAAAATTCAACACAATCAAAATATCCCCCAATTTTGTTGGAAAAAATAAGGGAATAAATTGAACTCCTACATGGTCCATTTACTGAGAAAGGCTTATCAAGATTTCTCCACACAAATATTCTACAAGAGAGTCAATGGTTTGCAAAAATCAAAGCAAAAGCAAATTCTAACTCAAACCACAGTATTGAAATCCAGAGATTTAAGCAACACACTAACAGTACAAACAAAACAAACTCAAAACCAAATGGAACATATCAATCTTTATTTGCTCAATGTACTAGTGATCTTTTCTCTACCTACCAAGGTAGGGGTAAGGTCTGCATACACTCTACCCTCCTCATACCCCACTTGTGGGATTATACTATTGTTGTACTAGTAATCTTTTCAATTTTGAAACAACTATAAGGGTATCCAGTTCCATTATTGAACAACTTATCTAAGCAAACAAAAAAACATTTACAAAACAAGAACAATTCTACAGAGGTAAAAAAAAAAAAAAAAAAGACCCCACCTTTCTTGAAAATTCACAAAAAAATATTATGGGCAACAAAAAAAAATACATTGAAGAACATTAAGAACTCACTTGTAACACCACAGTGACAGCAAGGTCCTTCCTTTCCCATCTATCCAATCTTTTTTTTTCTCCAAAGTATAATATTTTACAAAAATAATTAACAAACCAGTCTTGGTGAAGAAAAAGTTTTTTATTTTTTTATTTTTTCTTCCTTGGGAAATGAAAAAAGAAAAGATAAAGAAATATAATCTTTACAAGTTTTTGATTATTCTCTCTTCACCCTTTTAATAGCAAAATTTATACACATAATCCAAGAACACCAAAAACCCAAGAACACCAAAAATCCAAGAAAACACAAAGGAGTATGTATCTTAAAGTACCAGAAAAACCACACTGAAAACAGCAAAAAAACAAAATTTTAAAAACAAAAACAAAAATATGAACAAATTTATCAAGAAATTGAGATGGGTATTTTTTTTTTCTAACTTTTTGCAACAATGTAGCTGAAAATTTGTACAAATTATTTTTAATGGACAAATGAAAGACCCAATGGAGGAATCTAATAAATGGTTGGAAAAAAGGAAAGGATGGAGTTGTTTCTCTTTGTTCTATTGTGTACTCTAATGTATGTAATTTGTATATGAAGTAAATGTTTCAACTTTCTTTGCTACTATTGCTTTTGCTTTTCTTTTGCTTCAATTTTTAAACTCAAAAAGGTATATATATATATATAATTATTTAATATACACAATTTTCTTTTTTCTTTTTTTTATGTCACTGTTTGATTTTGTTAATGGTTGCCCTCCTACTAGTCTGGACTGACGTCGTATAGGGCCTATTAACTAGTCCGAATTGACGTCGTGTAGGGCTCATTAACTAATTTAGACTCACGTCGCGTAGGCCATTAACTAGTCCGGATTGACGTCACATAGGGCCCTCATTAACTAGTTAAGATTCACACTTTGTAGGGTCATTAACAGAGGAAACGCGCCTTCCTGACACGTTCGACTATAATTTTGGTTTCAAAAGTTGAAGTAATATTTTGAAAATTTTCTTGAATTCTTTTTGTTCATTAAATTGGTCTATTGTTCTAATTTTAAACTAAAAAAGGAAAATATATAATATATAATTGTTTAATGTACACAATTCACGGTAGAGGTAAGGTCTTTATACACTCTGCCTTCTCCAAACCCCACGTTGTGAAATTTTCATTAGGTATGTTGTTGTTGTAATGTACACAATTTTCTTTTTTCTTTTTTTATGTCACTGTCTAGTATTTGTTAATCGGTTGCCCTACTAATTTGGATTGACGTCGCGTATGACCCATTAACTAGTTCGAGTTGACGTTGTGTAGGACTCATTAACTACTTTGGATTCACGTCCCATAGGCCATTAACTAGTCTGAATTGACGTCACTAATAGCCCTCACTAACTAGTTAAGATTCACACTTTGTAGGGTCTATTAACAGAGGAAACGCTCCTTGCTAACACGTTTGACTATAATTTTGGTTTCAAAAGTTGAAATAATATTTTGAAGATTTTTTATTTATTTATTTATTAAATTGGTCTATTATTCAAATTTAAATTTGAAAAATAAATTTGAAATGAATTTAGATTTTTATTTGTTTAATCTCAACCAAATTATGTCGAAACGCTTTCTATAAGAATTTCTCCCTTCTTCTTTGTTAAATGTTTTGAAATGTTCCAAGTCCTATTTTATTGAGAATTCATATAGACAATTATTTTCTTTTTAATAAGTATATGTGGACTTCATTAGTTTGAAGATTACTATTTTATTGCTTAATATTCTTGTTGACTTTCGACCTTTTTCTTGTTAAATCTTAACATCTGCATTCTTTCCAATTTTACCCTTTCCTCTTTCCACGATCCCAATTTGAGTATAGCTATATATAGTACTAAATATTTTTCTTTAAATACTTAGTTACATTAAATAAAAGACCATGTTACTCTTAATTACATGTACATCATATTATAAATATGATCAAAAAATCCTAAAATGTAATGTTAAGATTTTCTTGTATTGATTTTTGATTTTCATACTCTCTTTAAACACTCTAAGTTCTTGATGTCAAGTAGAAATCTTTCCATACCATGGGTACTTTCCGGACTTGCATCAGTGAAAAAGGATCACATAAATTTGTAATTGACCACATAATCACATATACGTCAAATGTATCTATACAAATCGTGATGAATCTAGAGCACAATCTATATGTTATGGCAACTTAATAGCTTTTACCTAGACATTTTGTGTATTGAGAAATTTATTAATATCTATAAATATTTTATTATAAACTCAATTATTATTATATATTAACTTAAGGTTGATATATAAACTCATAAAATTCAAAATATAAATTCGCCCCTGATACGATTGTGGGAGTTCATCTACCGTTAACCGTTTCTTTAAACAAAATTTTTAAAAAGTATATTTAGTTTATACTAGATTTGAACTTATAATCGCAAAGTATTTAATGGTACTATTTAGATTGGTCCCTGGCTAGGCAAAATCCTTGTATGGTCAAACAAATTTTACATAATTGTAAAACATGATTTATAATAAAAGGGGGAAAATAGAGATGTAAGCCCACAAGAAAGAGAAAAATAAGGGGAGAAAAAATAAGATTGGAAAAAGCGTCTAATTTGGTCTGCTGAGCCATTACATGTTATTGTTAGGTCATAGTTGGGTTTCACGTACTTATATGATGATTATAATAATAATGATAATTATTATTTTTAATTATCTTATTTATTTTCTTTTTGGGTGGAGGTTAAACTGAAAAAATAAATGACTCTATCATGTAGCAAATGATTTTTTTTGTGTAACCGATATTTGAAATTTATTAGGCTGATTGATATATTTATATTTATGTTGAGTATACAGAGAGTAAAGTATTTTTTTTATCGAGAATAAAATATCTATAGTAAAAGTTGTTCATTCTCAAACTAAGTTACAAATAATATGGCTTTGCACTATTTTGTGCTTTAGCATATACAATCACATGCTTTGATTAGCAAATAAACTCCTTATTTGTCAACTTGATTTGTTCAATACGTAATTTTATGCTTAATAATCATTTCTTAAAGAAAAAGACGACAACAACATTCAATAAAGAAACGCATATAAATTCTTTTTATTTCAGGAACAAACATAAATTAGAAATACACATATGAATAGGTACGGGTAATTAGTGTCCCAGTTGAGTAACAGTAGTTTTTTTCTTCACCAAACGGTACCTACCACGTACAATGAAAGGTAATCAGTTACCATTATTCATCGAAAAATTAAGTACTCGCTTTGGAGCTTCGACCAGAGTGACATAGCCACATACAATGAAAGGTAATCAGTTGAAACCCTTCATCAGAAATTAGGTACCCGCTATGAGGCTCCGAATAGTGACATAGCCACGTTAAGAATCGAGTCGTCAGTTGAACACCCTTCATCGAAAAATTATATAATAAATATAAAAAATTATACTAAATATATAAATTGACTCCGACTAATCCGACTTTGCGTTGCGCATGATATATTTAGAGATAGCAATCCCAATAAAGATATTTTTAATTTTCAAAACTTGAACTGAGACCTCTAGTGAGTAAAGAAAATCGCTAATATTCAAACTTATGAATTATGATACTAAAATTAAAATTGTCATACTAATAGCATTATATTTTTCCATTATTATGGATATACTACTGTATTTCTTTGACTTTGATTTTTCTTCATAATCAAAAGTCATTTTTTACTAAACAGGTGAGGGGTGTGGATGGACCCTTTGGGAAATAGAGCAATATATATATATATATATATATATAGAGAATACAATTACCTTTGTTATTGTTTTATTTTATTATCTTCAACCAACAAAGATCAGAAAGAGGCTTTCTCTAATAAATTAGTTTAACTTTTAAACATAATGAATTGTGTGTTATTTCCAAGAAAATATGTCTTGAATAGTATTATATGATCCAAGCATTGGAATAAGCTCCATTTTGCCTTGTATATAATCCAATGAATGGGTGGCATTATTGGTTTTCTCTTTTATCATTTCTGTTTTGTTAATGTTTCATTTTCATTTACTCATTGATAGATATGCTATACTAGTTTGTCTTATACATTTTTAAAATTAAGCATTTAACCATATATAGAATTGAAAGGAAAGGTTAAACAATAATTCATCTAGTTCAATTTGATTAATATTTTTTGTTAATTGAGAAATTAACTTCGACTACGTTTGTAACCAAACTAAATTAGACTACAACCTCGTTTATTTTTATTAAAATTAAGATGTCTAAATCTGAATATATATATCGACGTAGTTGACGGCTAGAACTTGACGCTCCAGGTACAGTGGGACAGACAGATAATGGGGAATCTATGTGGACGACGACTGTGCACCAGTGCTACTAGAGGCGCAGAGCTGGGCCAAATTGTTCACAGGTAATACAATGGCTTCTAAAGGTTTGAATTTGCAATTTATTGCTCATATTATCTGAAAGAAATAATCCCCTTGATTATTTTCATTAATTGAAAGGCTATATATACAAGTTACATATTTCCATAATAGGAAAATCCTTTTCCTAATCTATTCCTAAAACCTTATTCTACCATAATTCTAACTATACAATTATGGTAAGTGTATAACACTAATTATGGTAATAAATATATTACAATATACACACAATATACTTTCCTTAATATACAATATTTATCCACCGATTTACCGCCCTCAATCCCGTGATGGGTCACGCTTTGCGGCCTCGGCCGAGAGGCCCAACACCACCGCCGTATGCTTGACTTGATGGGCTGCACAAGCCTCTCGTCGAGAGGCCCAACAAAGATTGTTCTTTGTTGCTTTTAATCGCTTTTAGTCCACTAATATACATGTGATATACACCGCTTGTATATTCGGTGTATATCACATGTATATTGCTATGTTTAACACACCCCGCAGTCATAGCGGGCGGTTTTCGAACGCCGAGATCGTCCCTAAAATCTTCAAAGAGAACCACTGGTAGACAATTTGTAAAGATGTTTGCAATTTGACAACGAGACGGGACATGGCATACGCTAACTTGACCCTTTGCAACCTTTTCACGGACAAAGTGAATGTCCATTTCGATATGCTTGGTGCGCCGGTGTTGAACTCGGGTTACCCGACGGGTAGATGGCACTAATGTTATCGCAATACACCAAGGTTGCCTTCGAATGGGACAATGAAGCTCCAAAAGCAAATTCCGTAGCCAACATGACTCGGAGACCACATTCGCTACCCCTCGATATTCTGCCTCTGCACTGGATCGTAATAGCGTTGCTTGACGCTTTGCCGACCATGAGACCAAGTTGTTGCCAAGGAACATACAGTAGCCAGAAGTCGACCGTCTGGTGTCGGGACAACCACCCCAATCAGCATCCGTGTAGGACACAAGTGTGGATGTAGATGACGGATACAAGTGCAACCCATAGTCTAGTGTCCCCTGAATATACCGAATGATGCGTTTGATTGCATTCATGTGCTCAACTCTGGGATCATGCATGAATAAACACACCTGTTGAACCGCATATGTAATATCCGGTCTGGTAAAGGTAAGATACATCGGGGGCCCCCGCAAGATCGCGATAGCGGGTCGGGTCCTCGTATGGTGCACCTGCGGCGGCACTTAGCTTTGGGTTTGCGTCAACTGGCGTGGAAGTGGACTTACAGGATGACATTCCAGCCCTCTCGATGATCTCAGCAGCATACTTCCATTGAGACAGAAACAACCCACCTGAATGACGCTTGACGGCAATCCCCAAAAAATAACTCAAAGGCCCTAAGTCTTTCATAGCAAACTCAGAACTGAGCATGGCCATGATAGACTGACGCAAAGCATCGGAGGAGGCAGTCAAGATGATATCATCCACATACAACAGAATATAGGCCAATGACGAACCACGGCGGTAGATGAACAAGGAATTATCTGACTTGCCGTGAGTGAACCCAATAGTCGAAACAAAGTCGCAAATCATGTATACCAGTGCCCGTGGAGACGCTTAAGCCCATATAATGATTTCTTCAATAAACGACATGATTAGGGCGGTTGGGATCCCGAAACCCAACGACTGATGCATATAGACTGCTTCCTTGAGGTCACCATGTAGAAAAGCATTCTTGACATCCAACTGATGAATTGGCCAAGTCTTTGAAAGAGCCAAGCTAAGCACAGTGCGAATGGTAGCCGGTTTGACCACCGGACTAAACGTCTCACCACAATCAATTCCAACCTGCTGAGTCTTACCATCACCAACAAGTCGCGCCTTATGTCGAGCAAAGGACCCATCTGAATTCTCCTTATGAGCAAAAATCCACATAGACGTGATAATATTAATACCATATGGACGGGGCACCAACTCCCACGTCTTATTATCAATAAGAGCATTATATTCATCACCATAGCAATTTTCCAATTAGGGTCATTTAATGCGGACACGGGATTGCGGGGCAAAGGGGATTTAGAGACACCAGAATGTAAATTAAAATGTCTTTTAGGTGTAAAAATACCCCGCTGACTACGAGTGACCGGTCTATGACTCGAGGAAGAATTGATGGAATTTTGGGAATTTTCTGGGCTCGGGACGGACTGGCCAAGCGGCGGTGGGCTCGCGGCCCAAATCGGTAAAAGCCGGAATCGGATTCTGGAGCGCTTCCGAGGCATGGGCCGGGCCTTGAACCGTGCTTCCAGTGGCTGGATTCTCGTGAGTGTGGCGGTATCGTTGGTCCAATGGTGGGCCCCTTTGGAGGATTTTGGGTACGGAGATGTCCGAAAAATTCCGAATAATATACGGGGATATTTGGTTATCCAAAAAATTATATGACTTAGGTTCGGGAGTATGAACTTTCGTAAATGGGAATTGAGTTTCATCAAAAATGACATGGCGATTGATTATGATTTTCTTGGAGGATAAATCAAAACACTTATAACCACGATGATTTGACGGATAACCCAAAAACACACACGGGGTAGACCGAGCCTGAAGTTTGTTAATTGTGGTGGATGGGAATAACGGATAACACAAGCACCCAAAAATCCAAAGGTGAGAATAAGAAGGGTTCTTATTATATAGGATTTTGAGGGGGGAAGAATATGTCAGACCTTTAGACGGAATTATGTTAAGAAGGTAAGTGGCCATTTGTAGAGCATGATGCCAAAAATATGGAGGTATGGAGGCATGTATTAGGAGAGTTCGGACAATGTTATTTATGGAAAGAATTTTGCGTTCGGCTTTCCCATTTTGTGAAGATGTATGAGGACATGAAAAACGAAAATTTATCCCATGAGTAGCACAAAATTCTCGAAACTCCCTATTGTCATACTCTTTCCCATTATCACATTGAATATTTTTTATTTCTCTTTCGAATTGAGTACGAATGAACGCTCTAAATTTTATGAAGATGGAAAACACTTGTGATTTATTCGCAATTGGAAACGTCCACAAAAATCTAGAATAATCATCTAAAAAGAGAACATAATATCGATGACCCATTGAACTAAGAACAGGAGATGTCCATAAGTCGCTATGAATAATGTCAAATGGCATAGAAGTATGAGAATTGGAGTCTACAAATGGCAACTTAACAATTTTTCCTAATGAACAAGACTGACAAATTGGAGTACGACTCGTACCTTTATAAGAAATAAAGCTATTTTTATCTAAAGCTGATAAAATAGAATATCCCGGATGACCCAGACGAGCATGCCACATGGAAGGAGAGATGGCTGCAAAAGCTGATGGCAAGGCTGGACTCGATGGACTGAAACCGGGCATGATAGGATATAGACCCCCCCTACTATCACACCTCATGAGATGACTCCCCGTCTTGAAATCCTTCACAGAGAAACCGAAAGGATCAAATTCAATAGAAACAGAATTGTCATTTGTGAACTTTCGGACATATACTAAATTTTTAATCAATTTAGGAGCATGTAAAGTATTTTTCAAGAGGAGTGGTGGATTGGGAGGAGACAATGTTTTCTGACCATACCCTAGAATTGGAATAGAACTGCCATTACCAACAATTATCCCCCGAGGGGTGCTCAAATTGGAATAAGATGATAGAGTACCTGATTCGGAAGTCATGTGAGTAGTGGCCCCGGTGTCCATGTAACAATTTGGGTCCGGTTGAGTCAATCCCAACGTGTGCATCGCGGCCTCGATATCGGTCTGAGTGGGGCCTGCTGCATGATGGGCTTGCGGAGGTCTGGGCCCAAGGACTCCTGGCCGTGCTGGAACTGGGCCGTAACTGCTGTGGGTGCCGTTGCTGGGCCACTGGCCAGTGGGCCGCCAATGCTGGGTATTGGGCCCGGACTGTTGGTCAGCCCACTGGCCGCTGGAAACTGCTGCTGGAGGGTGCGGGTTCCACTGCCAATGGCCCCACTGCTGGGCCCACGGTGGTGGTGGCCCACTATACCCTGGATGGGACCCACCGCCTGCTTGTTGATCACCGGAACCGCCACCAGAACCGCCTCGTTTGCCCCCGCGGTTTTTGTTATTTTTGCGATTATTCTTACCGCCACCATTATTATGGTTTTGGCCCGAATTATTAACAAAACCCGAAGAACTAGGAGAGGATTCCATCATGACAACTGGGCTTGCTCCGGTAGCCGCCTTTTTAGCCAAATCGGCTTCTTCCAACGTCAGCATGGAGCGGGCTTGATGAAAGTCGGGGAGAGGGTTGCTTTGGCGAAGGAGAGTTCCAACACCATTATAGGCCTCCGAAAGACCGGCAACCAACTGTAGAACTAGACGATTATTTGTTACTGGTGCGCCAACATTACGGAGTTGATCCGCCAACTCCTTTAGTTTCTTGCAATATGCAGAAACGTTCGGAAATACGTCCATTCGAACGAGAGAGAATTCCTGCTCGAGTGTGACGACACGGGAATGTTGGTTGTCTTGGAATATGTCACGCAATCTATTCCATGCAGCCATAGCCGTGGTATCTGGCTCCATAATCGTCTGTAGAAGGTCCACCGAAATAGTGGCGTATATCCACCGAAGAACGGTAGCATCAAGTGTAATCCATAACTCAGGATCCTCCGCAGGAAGGGGTCTAGCGGGAGGAATGATGTGATGAAGAACTTGATAAGATATAGCGTGAATTTTAAACAACTCCGCCCACGTTGCATATTGAACGTTTTCCATCTCAAGGACAATAGGGACACTTAGCTTGATATTGGAAACCGTGAGGGCAGGGTGAAAATTGTTCTTAGACATATTTGAAAGAACAAAGAAGGAGGTTAAATTTAAGAGAGGTTTTTGAGAGCGGAAGACAAAATTTTGGAGAGAAAACCCGAGGGGGGGGGGGGTTCTCGGCCACAAGGCAAAAGTTCAGAGAAAACTTTTGTGTAGACCTAGTCTCTTGATACCATGAAAGAAATAATCCCATTGATTATTTTCATTAATTGAAAGGCTATATATACAAGTTACATATTTCCATAATAGGAAAATCCTTTTCCTAATCTATTCCTAAAACCTTATTCTACCATAATTCTAACTATACAATTATGGTAAGTGTATAACACTAATTATGGTAATAAATATATTACAATATACACACAATATACTTTCCTTAATATACAATATTTATCCACTGATTTACTGCCCTCAATCCCGTGATGGGCCGGCCGCCCGGCCTCGCCCGAGAGGCCCAACACCACCGTTGTATACCGACTTGATGGGCTGCACATGTGCCTCGCCGAGAGGCCCAACAAAGACCGCTTTTGCTTGATCGCTTTTAGTCCACTAATATACATGTGATATACACTGCTGTATATTCAGTGTATATCACATGTATATTGCTATGTTTAACATTATCAAGGATGGTATTAAGATCGCACAATTAGAGAAGCATGAGATTGATAGGGAGACAGAACAATGGAATAATTCTTTGATCTTGTATGTGGTTGGGGATTCTCCCACTATTGGAGCAGTATACAGGTTTATTCAGCAATGGGATCTGGGCTATAAACCCAATGTTTTTTATCATGAGAATGGTTACTTTGTCATTCAGCTTCAAAGCCCTGCTGATAGGGAAGCAATATTGGTATCTGGTCCTCACATTATTAATAGGAAGCCAGTTATTGTTAAAACATGGAGTGCTACTTTCAACTTTAGTGATGAAATCTTAAAGACAATTTCCATATGGGTGATGTTTCCTAGTTTGCCACTGAACTGTTGGGGTATAAATTCTTTGAGCAGGACTGCTAGTAACATAGGAGTACCATTATATGCAGATGAGTGCACTTCAAAGAGGCATAGAATATCTTATGCTTGAGTGTTGATAGAGATGGATGTAACTAGGCCACCTCCAGAGAGTGTCAAGGTGATGGATGTTGGTGGAACACTCTTTGATCAATATGTTAGCTATGAATGGTGGCCTCAATACTGCCCTTCATGCTGCTAAATTGGTCATATATGCCAGGAGGAAAAGCCTCAGAAACCCTAGCAGAAGCAACCCAGGCCTAGAGAAGTGCCTAAGAACACTAAAGGGAAGGTAAAGAAGGACAATCAGAAATGGCAGAACAAATAGGGGCAAGATAAAGTAATGCAAAATCCAGGACCTATAACCTCACAAGTAGAAGAAGGATGGCAAGTTGCTAAGGGCAAAGGAATGAGCAAAGGTGCAGAGACTAACACCTCGTACCTTCATAGTAAGTCATGTTCATGATTAAATAGTGTGGGAATCCAAGACAGGGAGTTAAGGTTGAACACTAGTTTTAGTTCTGCAGATCCAATTTTTACGCCCAAGATTTCGGACCGTAAAAGTTTTACGGACCGTCGAAATGGACCGTACAATTTATTTTTGAATTTTACGGAATACAGTGAATTATACGGACCGTATAAATTTATATGGCTCATCGTTTATGACCGTAACATTCCCCCCTCTGTTTTGGAAGTCACTGGAAAGTTGCCGTGGGTGACGGTCCGATTGTATGGACCGTAGAAAATTATACTGTTCATGTCCAGATCGTAGAAAATTCGACGGTTTGTCGAATCCAATCGTAAAATCATTCCGACAGGAAAAGTATAAATACGCAACCTTAATTCTAAAAATTAGTTTTTCCTATTTTTTTCAAATCCTAGAACGAAGCTCTCTTCCCCCATCATCCTCCTACATCAATGTAAGCCTATTCCAAGTATTGCAAGTGAATCCTAACGTACATACATGAATTCTAAGTAGAAGTTAATTGTTCTTAACCTAGGGTTTTCAAGACAAACCCATCCCAATGTTTCAAGGTTCAATCTTTGGAGTTTTTCTTCAATATTCAAATTTTTAACACAAGTATTGGAGCAAATAAGGTATGTAAAGTTTCTATCCACGTGTGGGAACATCGTTGTTCTTACCCATGCCACGTTTTTCATGAAATCCATAAAATTCTATAACTTAGGGTTTTACTTCGAATTCATGATGACCCTAAACTACATGTATCATGATATATCTTGTTGTATTACTAATTCGTTATTGTGTTCTTGATATCCCATTATGATTATTAGGAATCTGTACGTAATCCTAGAATACCCATAACCTTGAAATTCTATGGGTTCATAAGCACAAGTCATGAATCAAGATTTATCAATTCCATGAAATCTATATGTTTTTCCACAATTTATGCAAAGTATATTATGTATTTATGTTCATGCTATATCTTATACTTATCAACCATGTTTACAAGTCATGATTTTACAAACCATGGCCTTTTAGCCAATTATATTTCATTTTTATGTTTTAGAAGTTGCACAGATTACCGAGAAGGCTCAGATAGATTGAAACTACGTTTGCCAGCATAGGATAAAGGTCTCTCCGCTCAGAGGACGGTACCTTCATGTTACTCCTTCGTGGGATTATTGGATATGTCATGTTCATGTCTCATACCCCGATAAGGTACGAGATGGCTTAGCTGATCGAGCAGAGATCAGAAGCCACATTTATATGTGGTGGTTACATGTCGGTTATATAGTTGCTCTCCCCACAGATATACATATATGCAGATATACAGTTTTACAGATTTTGCACATGTTATTATATTCATGCCAGATCATGTTCATGTTATGTTTTAGTTTTATGTTCCTATCATATCATGTGCCTGCTTATTCTTTCAGTTGCTTTACATACAATACAATTCAAATGTACTAACATCCCTTTGCATGAGACCTACACTTCACGGTGCAGGTGTTGAGTTTTAAGACGACGGATCTGCTCGTTAAGATTGTTTCAATATCAACTACTTTGTGAGCCCCATTTCCATTTGGGGTGTCAGTCTATTTATTTTCATGATTATGCATTATAATAGAGGTATGCTAGGCCTTGTCCTGGTAAACAGTTTTATAGTCAAACTTATGTTCAGAGGTTTCATAGACTAGTTTAGTATGTCATGTCAGGATTGGTTTTCAGACTTAACATGTTTTCAGATACTTCCGCAATATATATATATTCAGATTATATTTAGTATTCAGTTTGCATGTTTTATTATCATTATTAGTGCATGAGTTTGATGCCCATATTGATTAGCAAGCCATGTGGTTGACTCGGTCATATGCAGTCAGGCACCGAGTGTCATGTTTCGCCCAGGCCATGGTTCGGGGCGTGACAAAGCTTGGTATCAAAACACTAGGTTCAAGTGTCATAGGAAGTATATGAAACCGTGTCCAGTGGGGTCTCTCTTATATGTGTGTAGGCGCCCATACATGTAAACAATTGACCATCAAGACATCTAGTATTGTCTCACTTCTTTCATACTCTAGATCGTGCAATACGAGTTATACCTTCAGGACCTTCTTCTAACTCTTGCGAATTACGTACTTCAGAAAATGCCTGCAAAAAGGAAATCAGCTACAAGCAAGAGAGTTGTTACTAATGCTGCTCGTGAGGAAGATGCTCAGGCTCAAAGAGCCAATTCAGGTACCTCACCCCACCCGATACTATAGGGCATGCGGAGGTTCGTATTCCAGTTCTGCCACCCAGTTCCACTGACTCAGATGTTAAGGGAGTTATTCAGCTACTCACACAGATTGTGGCTACTCAAGCCCAACGTCAGGGAACGACTCTAAGTACGGGAACTAATAGAGAGTCATCTAGTTTCAGGACCCGCACATTTCTACGTATGGACTCTCCAGTGTTCACGGGTTCTAGCAAGATAGAGGATCCGCATAATTTTACTGATGGACTTCAGAAAATCTTTCGTATTAGGCATGCTACAGAGATAGAGGCAGCAGAGTTGAGAGTTTATCAGTTGTAAGATGTTAATATCTGGTATGAGACTTGGGAGTAGTCCCGAGGGGATGATGCACTTCCGACAACTTGGGATGAGTTTGCAGATGCATTCATAGAACACTTTATGCCAATAGAGGTAAGCGAGGCGAATGCCGTAGAATTTGAGAAACTCAAGCAAAATGGCAGGAGTGTGAAGGAAAACTATCTTCACTTTGTTTCTTTGGCAAAGTATACTCCACATATGGTTCCAGACATGAGGGCTAGAGTTAGACATTTCGTGTATGATCTTGATCCCCATTTGTACAATGCAACTAATATTTCTGCTCAGAACAAGAAAATGACTATTACCAAGATGGTAGCGTTTGTACAAGGTAATGAGAGTAGAATGAAGGAAGAAGAAGCGTTACATAAAGAGAAGGACATGGAATTTAACAAGAGAGCTAACTCTTCAGGTCACTTCACTCATGGAGGAGGTGGAGGCATGCCGTTTTTCAAAAATAGGTCATCAACACCTCCTCCATTTTCAGCTAGTGCCCCAGCCCCAAAGTTCAGGAATGACATAAGAGGCAAAACTTCAAAGTGTCAAGCTCCCAATCATAAGCCAATGTGGGTTAATGTACTTTCAACAATCCAGTGTGTGGTAAGTGTGGTATATCTGTTATAGTTGTGGTCAGCAAGGTCACTTTCAGGGGGACTGTCCATCAGCGAGGCATGGTGTAAAAGGTAATGTGGCTTAGTCCACAAATTCTACAGTTTCTCATAATTCTCATGCCCAATCAGGGCGTGGTGCAGCTAAGTCTAGTAACACAGGCGGAGGTCCAAATCGCTTATATGCTTTAGCCGACCGTTAGGATATAGAGGCTCGTACAGACGTTGTCATAGGTATATTAACAATTTTCACTTATGACGTTTATGCCCTTATAAATCCTGGATCCACTCTATCATATGTAACCCCATTTTTTGCTAAGAAATTTGGGAATGAACCAGAAAAGTTGCATGAACCTTTTAAAGTATCCACTCTAGTTGGAGAGTAAGTTATAGATAGGCGAATATCTAGAGATTGTCCAGTTAAAATCTATCACCGCATTACAGTAGCTGACCTGGTAGAGTTAGAAATGGTAGACTTCGATGTAATCATGGGTATGGATTGGTTGTCTTCATGTTATGCCACGGTAGGTTGTAGGACCAAACTTGTAAAATTTGATTTTTTCGGTGAGCCAGTCATAGAATGGAAGGGGGATGTAGTAGCACCCATGGGCAAGTTTATTTCCTATCTTAAAGCCAGAAAGATGATATACATGGGGTACATTTATCATTTAGTTCGGGTTAGGGATGTAGATACCCATACCTTAACTCTTCAGTCCGTACCAGTTATCAATGAATTTCTAGTAGTCTTTCCTGAAGATTTTCCCGTAGTTCCTCCCGATAGGGAGATTGAATTCGGAATCGATATACTTCCCTGCACTAAGCCGATATCTATTCCGCCATACAAAATGGCTCCAGCAGAGTTAAGAGAACTAAAAGCCCAGTTGAAATACCTATTTGATAAGGGATTCATCAGACCAAGTGTCTCGCCATGGGGTGCACCAATCTTATTTGTTCGAAAGAATGATGGGTCCTTGCGTATGTGCATCGACTACCGATAATTGAACAAGGTCACCACTAAGAACAAGTATCCTCTTCCCAAAATCGACTTATTCGATCAACTTCAGGGTGTCCAGTGTTATTCCATGATTGACCTCAGATCAGGGTACCATCAGTTTAAGGTTAAGGAAGTTAATATTCAAAAAACCGCCTTCAGAACTCGTTATGGACATTTCAAATTTTGTGTCATGTCATTCGGATTAACGAATGCCCCAGCGGCCTTCATGGATCTTATGAATAGGTGTCTTCAAGCCTTATCTTGACCTTTTCGTCATTGTCTTCATTGATGATATTCTAGTCTATTCTCGTAGTGAAGCTTATTATGCAGAACATCTCAGTATAGTGTTGCAGACACTTCAGGACCGCGAGCTTTATGCGAAGTTTTCCAAGTGTGAATTTTGGCTGAAGTTAGTAGCATTCTTAAGCCATATAATTTCAGGCGAAGGCGTCTAAGTTGATTTTCAGAAAATAGATGCTGTGAAGAATTGGCCCAGACCCACCTCAGCCTCTGAGATAAGAAGTTTCTAGGGTCTGGCAGGCTATTACATGCGATTCATAGAAGGGTTCTCTTCTATCTCAGCTCCATTGACTAGATTGACTCAGAAAAAAGTTAAATTTCAAGTAGACAGATGCATTTGAGCGTAGTTTCGAAGAATTGAAAAACGAGACTGACTTCCACTCTAGTGTTAACATTGTCAGAGGGAACCGAAGGGTTCGTTGTATATTGTAATGCTTCAGGAGTTGGTCTTGGGTGTGTTTTAATGCAGCATAGTAAGGTTATAACTTATGCCTCCAGATAACTTAAGCCTCATAAAAAGAACTATCTGACCATGACTTAGAATTTGCAGCTGTTTTAAGGGTCGCTCCGCCTAGAGGATGGTACCTTCATGTTACCCTTCGTGAGATTATTGGATCCATTATGTTCATGTCTCGTACCTCGACAAGGCATGAGATGGCTTAGCTGCTTGGGCAGAGATCAGACGCCACATTTATACTTGATGGTTACATGTCGGTTATACCGCTGCTCTCTCCACGATATACAATTTTACAGATCTTACACATATTATATTCATGCTAGATCATGTCCACGCTCATGTTCAGTTTCATGTTCCTATCATATCATGTGTCTACTTATTCTTTCAGTTGCTTTACATACGGTATAATTCAAATGTACTAACGTTCCTTTGCATGGGGCCTACACTTCACGGTGCAGGTGCTGAGTTTTAGGATGACAGATCTGCTCATTAGAATTGCTTCAGTATCAACTACTTGGTGAGCCCCATTCTCATTCGGGATGTCAGTCTATTTATTTTCATGATTATGCATTATAATAGAAGTATGCCAGGGCCTTGTCCTGGTAAACAGTTTTGCAGTCAGACTCATGTTCAGAGGTTTCATACACTAGTTTAGTATGTCATGACAACATTGGTTTTCAGCCTTAACATGTTTTCAGATACTTCCGCAATATATATATTTCCAAATTATATTCGTATTCAGTTTGCATGTTTTATTAACATTATTAGTGCATGCTTTTTATGCCCATGTTGATTAGCAAGCCATGTGGTTTGCTCGGTCACATGTAGTCAGACACCGAGTACCGTGTTTCGCCCAGGCCATAGTTCGAGGCGTGACAACTACACAAGGTCCAATAGTGGAGACTGCTAATGGTTTACTCTATTGCCAGGCACCACTTTTCAGCTAGTTTTGCAAGCTGCACTGAATATGCAGAGGGGAGAACAAATTGGTCCAGGGAAGGGGAGCATGATTGTCCATCAACATCTTATCGATCACAGCCACTTGGAATGTAAGGGGGTTTAATAAGATGTTTAAGCATAATGAGTTTAGTAGGGTTATGAATAAGGAGAATATTGTAGTTATAGCTATTACAGAGCATAGAGTAGCCAAACAGCATGCATTAAAAATTATGAAGAAGGTTCTTTCAACTTGGAGCTAGCAAGATAATTATGATCAATCCAATATAGGAAGGATCTGGCTAGCCTGCGATCATACCAAGGTGGATCTTACAGTGTTGAATACTCATCCTCAATTCATCCATTGTGTTTTGAGAGATCTCACTAATAATACGATGGTTAGATTCACATCAATAAATGGACTTCACACCATTGCAGAAACAAAACCTATGTGGCAAGCTCTAATGAACATAGAAGCAAGTATTGTCAACACATGGCTCATTATGGGAGATTTTAATGCAGTATTAAGTAGGGAGGATAGGATGGGAAGAACTCAAGTATAGGATGCAGAAATAAAAGACTTTGCTGAGTTGTTGGAGAGTACTGTGCTAACAGTTATGAAATCTACTGGTAGGTTCTATACTTAGACTAACTCACATGTTCATAGTAGGATTGACTGGGCATTAGTCAATCCTGCATGGATGAATCTATTGCCCCAGTCTGAGGTGGAAATGAAGGATCCCCAATTCTCATATCATTCTTTGCTATGTGTTACAATAGGGTCTATGACATATAGAGGAGGAAACCTTTCAGGTTCTTGAACCATTTATGCAAGCATAGAGACTTCTTAGAAATTGTAAAAGAGAGTTGGGAAAAAACGGTATTGGGTACTGGCATGGCAAGGATATGAAATAAACTCAGAGGCATGAAGGAGATAATGAAGCACTTGAACACCAAAGAGTTCTCTAAGGTGGAAAATAAAATTCAGCATACCAGACAACAACTAGAAGCTATTCAGGAGAAGCTTAGGCTAATATTTAATGATCCTATGCTGTTTGATCAAGAGAAGTTATTGAAACAAGAATTAGAAAAATGGGTGGAGGAAAACATTCTTAAACAAAAATCAAGAGTGCAATGGTTTAAGTTAGGGTATACAAACCCAGTATTTTTTCATGCCAGCATTAAGAACAGAATAGCACAAAATCATATCTCAAGGTTGGTAAGTAATACTGGTGAGGTTCTAACAATAGAGAAGGGCATAGAAGACGAAGCAATAGGATTTTATAAACAGTTACAAGGGACTTATGCTGCACAATTACCTGCTATTGACCCTAGTGTCATGGCTTCTGGGAAGATTTTGCACAGAGAGCAACAGGTTAGGTTGATTGCCCCTGTAACAAAGGATGAGGTGTTTTTGGCACTGCAAGATATTTCTGAGTTGAAAGCTCCAGGATGTGATGGCTTTAATGCATGTTTTTTCAAAAATACCTGGGCAATCATTGAAGAGGAAGTCTCAAATGCAATGATACAATACTTTCAAGACTACAAAATGTTTAAAGCAATCAACTGCACAACTGTGACTCTAATCCCCAAGGTACAACATCCATCCTCCATTAAAGAATTCAGACCAATTTCATGTTGTACTATGCTTTATAAATTAATATCTAAAGTGTTGACTAAGAGATTGTAAAATGTTATGGAATACTTGGTGGATAGTAGTCAGGCAGGGTTTGTACTTGGAAAAGTGATTACTGATGATATTCTTCTTAGTCATGAATTAGTAAAGGGATATGGGAGGAAGGGTATGTCTCCTAGGTGTATGCTTAAAATAGATATGCAAAAAACATATGATATGTTGAGTGGCCCTTTCTTGAGCAAGTGTTGAATAGTTTGAATTTTCCTGAGGTGTTTGTGAGGTGGATCATGAACTGTGTGCAGTCTGTCTCTTACTCTATAGTGTTGAATGGGAAACCATCCCAACCATTTAATGCTAAAAAAGGGCTAAGGCAAGGGGACCATATGTCCCCTTTCCTATTTCTGTTGTCATTAGAATATCTGAGCAGGCTATTAAAGCAACTGCAATATGTACCAGACTTTAATTACCATCCTAAGTGTGCAAAGTTGAACTTAGTCCAACTAGCCTTTGCAGATGACTTATTACTCTTCTGTAGAGGGGATGGTAGTTCCGTGCAGCTGCTGTATAATCACTTTCAAAACTTTTCCCAGGTCTCTGGGCTGATTGTTAATCCTGCAAAAAGTTCAGTGTACTGTTGTAGGATTGCTAGGGAAGTAGAGGAGGATATCATGGGGATCATGGGATTTAGCAGAGGGGATCTTCCTTTTAGATACTTAGGAGTTCCCTAAGCTCAAAGAGAGTATCAGTGGTGCAATGTAAGCCCTTAATAGACACGATCCTAGGTAGGATTAAGTCTTGGACAACTTAGTTTCTCTCTTATGTTGGTAGAGCCCAATTGGTTAAATCTGTGTTGTTCTCCATTCAAATGTTTTGGGCCCAGATCTCTGTGTTACCAAAAAAGGTGGTAAAAATTATAGAATCTACTTGTAGAAGTTTCTTGTGGACATGAGGGGCAGAGCTATCAAAAAATGCTTTGCTCTCCTGGGAAAGAGTGTGTTAACCAGAAACAACAGGTGGACTGAATATTTTAGACATCAAACTATGGAACAGAGCTGCTATTGTCAAGTTGCTATGTAGTCTGTCATAAGAAAGATAAATTGTGGGTGAGATGGATACACTGCTACTATGGGAAGAATAGAGATTTCTTTGAAGACATCCCTAAACAAGCATCATGGATAGTATAAAAGATTTTAAAGGCCAAAAAGTATGTGGAAGAAGCAGGATATTGCAGGGAAGAAATGCAGCAGATGCAACAGCTTACTATCAAGACTATCTATCTTAAGTTGATAGGAGAGTTCCCTAAAGTTGGATGGAGAAGACTGGCTTGCAACAACATAGGATTACCTAAGTGGATCTTCATATTGAGAGTTGTACAATCAAGGCTTTATACAAACACTGCTTGCCCTTTGTGTGAACAAGCTGATGAGACTCATCTCATCTATTTTTCAATCTGCTCTTCATAAGTGTGGGCTAAAATGTTAAAGTGGCAGGATATTAGCAGGAGTCCTAATTGCTGGAATAATGAGATTCATTGGGCTAGTAGGTTTGCAAAAGGGAAGGGAGCTGCAACTGAGGTATACAGAATGGTTCTAACAGTAGGAGTTTATCACTTGTGGACTGAGGGGAATAAAAGGGTCTTCCAAGGGGTGAAGCAGACAGTGGACAACATAGTTAAAGACATAATCAGGGAAATCTATTGCAGAGGATATAGAGCTGTGAAAGTGGCAAGATGGTTGGAGCAGCATAATTTCTATCAGTTTAGTTGGTAGTAGTCTTAAACAGATTGGTGATGCCATGTTTTGTTTGTTAAGTAACTGATAGTTTAGGAGATCTGAAGCACTGGAGCTTATGTTGTCTCAGTGCTCAGATGATTTGAACTATGTACTTCAATTCTCACTTTGGTATAATAAAATTATTACCAAAAAAAAACTAACAGTGGTGCTAGCATTGATGGCTAAAGGTGGTGGTATGGGTTCCAACTGAGGGTGAGGGGAGTGGTTATGAATAGTACCTAGCTGTGATAGTGGTGGATATAAGTTTAGTTTGGCTACAAAAAGTATGCTTTTCATCACACACATTAGTGATATTAAGATTGTGTAAGCATAAAAATGAAATCTAAAACTAGATGGATATTTCTGTTAAGCATAATACATTAATAGCCCCTTAAATTTGTCGCTATATTTCATTTAGACATTCGAATTACGGCTTGTTTCAATCGAAGGCCTGAACATAGATAAAATGTTTCTATTAGACATTTTCAGCTTAAATTTTGGAAAAGCTTTTGTGGGTGTTCTCAAGGACCATTGCCTTTAAGTACTTATCCTCCTTTTAATTACACACATTAACCTCAATAAGTTGTAAAACTACAGGCATATTCCAATTTAGACCAATGCGTATAATTAAGAAGGTGACATATTTTATGTGGTTAACATGAGCGTCTTAAAACCCCACAAGCTTTTCAAAATAATTTATCCCCAAATGTCTTAATATACTGACACTTTATTATATGTTCATGTGTTCAATCGAAATAAATTATAATTCGAGAATTTAAATAAAATAAATTGACAAAATTAAAGGTTATCGATATATTCCATCTCTTTGTTAATTAAAGTCATGAAGAGCCCTTTAATATCTCATGACGTGTATGTAAAGATGTTCACATCACAAATTGAAGTCAAGAAAGGGGTATCCCACTAATGTTTGAAGTAAAACACGATTGCTTAACCCCAAAGGCTAATGAAATTAAGAAGAATCACTTTCAAAATTAGCCACAAACAGCACCCATGGACCAAGTAGTAGTTTTAATTAGAGGAGGAGTTTGCTTTCATCTATTTACCTCTTGTTAAACATCTCGTTCGTTCTTTTTCTTCTCTAAGGGTCGTGTTTTTTTATTAAAATTAAAACATCTAAATTTAAATATATTTGAGTATTAAGATATGAACATTAGATAGTTAAGATTTTTTTATTTTCCCATTATCTGAATTATAAAGCTTGTTTCTTTTTAAAAATTATTAAATATAATATTGAGTAAAATACAAATTAATCTTAATTATATCAATAATTTTTTTTAAAATTATACGGTAATTGGTGATGGCAAAGACTGATGGTTGTGGATACCGACTAGAGGTGGTTGTGTTGGTTGATTGTGGTAGTTGTGGGTAGTGGCAACTGACAATAGTGGATGGCAGTAGTCGTTAACAATGGTGGTCGATTGTGGCAACGATTAATAATCATAGTGGATGATAATGATAACTAATGATGATGATGACTTATATGAGTGTTGGCGAATTATAATGATGGATGATAGTAGTGATTGTTGGTAGTGATTGGTGGTTATTGTAGTAATGATAGTTGTAGTGATGATTGTAACGAGTAACTAGTGGTGGTGGCCGACTGTGGTGATTGGTGGTTGTGTTGTTTGTGGGTTGTGGCTGAGGATGGTAGTTATGTTGTGGGTGGCGATAGAAATGATAATGGTGGTGACGATAATGGCAATGGTAGTAGTTGATAGTGGTGAATGACGGCATCGTGGTAGTAATAGTGTGAAACTTACACAAATGACTACACGAGGGGGGGGGGGGTAGGCATATCTATACTTTTGATAATTACATTTCATAGCTATAGTAAAGTTGTATTAAAAAAATCGTACAAGTGTATTCAACTCAGATGTATTTAACCCAGATGTATTTAATTCAGTTGTATTCAAGTCAGATGTATTTAACTCAGCTTGTATTCTTTGTAACTAATTTACACTGTATTCAATTTATTATATCTAAAGCTGTATTCAAATTCACTTTATTTTTTTTTGTATATAAAAAAACCTCCTTCAAAATACAAGCAAAAAATACATAAAGAAACACTAAAATTTACACTACAAGTTAACGAATACACTCAAATATTGAATACAAAAAATAAAATACACCCCCAAACACTGAATTTACACTAAAAATTTAACTAATACACCTCCGAACACTGGATTTTACATTAAATAATTACGAATACACTCAAAAATTGAATACAAAAAATAAAATACACTCAATCATATGAAATATAAGAAAATAAAATACACTCCGATTTGAAATAAAAAAAGCTCATATCTGAGTTGCTGGGGATGACGGCGACGGGAGCATGGCGTCCACCGTCGCCATAAAGCATTCCTTCTCCACAGCCCCACATTCTCCAAAAAATTATGCCGACAGTGAATCTGTTCACAAATGTACCAGTAGAGTTTTTCTATGTGGGTTGCATGTTTTTATATTTCACGTTGCCCGATACCTACTTGATGAACTCCCCTGAGAAAAGTTTTTCAACTTCTTTTTACGGAAGAGATCTGAGCCAGATCGGCCGATGACGGTGTCCGTGTCCAAGGATTTAGATCTGGCGCCGGAGAGAGTGACAGACAGAGAGAGGGGTCGTCGCTGCTCCGGCAGTGGGGCGACGGAGAGAGGGATAAGGGAAAAAAGAAAAGTAAGAGATAAATACAAGTCATAAACCTAATGTATTTTGATATAGCTATCAATGGTAATTAACATAACTTTTAGCTATGAAATATAATTAAAACAAACTATAGTTATTAAATATAATTATATACTAATAGTTAGTCATGCCATGTAAATTTTCCTAGTAGTTAACCATGAAAGTAGATGAAGTAGTGGTGAAATTCTTTTAAAAAATCTAATTATAATCTTAATGATATTAAGATTTTGTTATAGGTATTAATCATTAAAATCTATTCAGATTCATTAAATAATTGTAAAACTAAAAAACATGCACTTAATAATTAAAATCCAAATCTTAAAAACAAGGGTGATATTTAAATAATTATTATTCATATATTCATTAAGTATACACAAATATAAATAAATATTTTTTAAAATTATCGGTGCATAATATTTTTTGCAAAATGGACAAAAACTTGTGTTCTGAATGTTACGCAAAAATCAAAGTAGCAGAAAGAGGACAATACAAGTGATTAGGCTAAAACAAGTACTCTAATTTCTTAATTAGTGGGTTGCTTAAAAGGGAAATTGAAATTGAAATTGAAAACCAATAAACATAAGGTTATGGTGGGAACTAATCAAGATCACAAACTCATGAGACTTTTTTGTCTTACATGAGACCAAGGGAATATTATGCTAATGACTTGTATTAACACAAAGTACAAAGATTTTACTAAATTAGTAATAAATGGAAGACAAATATGTATAGAGGATTGCAAGTTTTTGCTATGTACCATAATTTTTGTTCCTCATCTTTTCCCACTTGTGAAAATTTAGCAATGTTACAAAAATCTAACCTGAGAAATACACCATTATCTTAATTTTTATATAGGCGGTGCTTAGTTAAGCACATTATTTAGAAGGAAATAAATATTTTCAGAACTTGCGGTAAAAAACATGTGAGATTTATGTGGCCCTTAAAAACATACTTATTAGGGATATAATGAGAAGTTTAAAGTTGAATTATTTTTAAATATAAAAAGATGTCGTTCTTTCTAGAACATAGTAATAATGGTAATAATAATAATAAAAATATATCACATAAATTAAAACAAAAAAAATATTTTTTTCCGCATTAAATAGAAGGGGAAAAAAAGAAGCGGAAAAAGTGGTGGGAGATACTATTGAATTCTCCTCCCTCCTTATCTTTATATTCTTTAAAGAGATTATCACTCAGAGCTCTTTAAATCTTTTTCATCTACCAATATAGGATAAGATAAGATATCTATTCCTCTTTCCAATAATGTTGTTTATTAAATTTTTATTAGAATTATTCATTTTTTCGAGCTTTGTTCTAAAAGAAATAAGAACCCAAAAAATTATAAAAATAATTTACAAAAAAAAAAAGAAAAGAGAGAGTGAGTATTAAGGGTATATGGCAAGAATTAAAGGTCTTTTTGTTGTGATCGACAATCGTTTGGCATATTATGATAGCACTTTTATTTAGCTTTTAAACAAAACATTAGAAACTAAGTACATAGATTTTATTTAGCTTTTATTTATAGTAGAAAGAAATGGTCCATAACATGAGACAATGAAGACAAGCCCAATATTCACAAACTATGACAAGGGAAAGTGAAGGAGGAGAAAATGTAGGTGGTCTTTTGTTTTTTCTCTTATCCGGTGTTTCGTACCCGCTTACGGACTAGAGTAATTTGAATTCGCGCCAGAAAATCCCCCTCTAAGGTAAAGCGCTCCCTATCAAGGGAAAATCCATTATCAGAACTCGAGCCCAAGAGGCCAAGACATCTATAAGGATGAAGCGATACTTACTACACCCCCATAACATTTGAAGGCATATCTAAATAACTTATATGACATATACGCCGCATATAATACTTATATAGTTTTTGTATAAAATCGTCTATAATATATAGCTCCTTTTTTGTTATGGTGTGATGCGTAGATGCAGATCAAAAGAAACTTTCTTTTCATTTTTATTCAACTTAGTTGAATGTTATGACAATGTAGGTTTTGGAGCTAGGAATTGTTGTAGAATGGGTCTAAGAGGTTACAGTCTCCAGGTAAACTTAAGAAATAAACTACAATTCTCTATCAAGATCAGAAAATATAAAGAATAAATCTTGTGTCTAACTCAACCCCAAAAGCTAGTTTATAAGGCAAGGACTGTCCAAGTCCATATAAGGAGTCCATGTTCCCATTCCATATCTGATGTGAGACTCTTAACACTCCCTCGCACGCCCAGACCTTGTTAACTGGAGCATGAATAGTATAATTTGGAAGCCCAACATCGGTGAACAAAGAATTAGAATGAGTCTGATTCTGATATCATGTAAAGAATGGAGAACCTTATTCCATCTATAGGAGATCCTCATTTATTCAATATTGGACCATCCATAGAAGTAATATCTATCTTTCTAAGTTATTCAGTAATTCCTTTTGGTGATCACCTTGTTCTAGCTGATCTTAGTATTGATGTTTTTTTATGGATTGCCATTTCAAGTGTTGCTCCCGTTGGACAACATCTTGCTTCGAACATAGGAGTTGCTAAGAATAAAATTCGAGAAAAAGAGCCGATTGTATGGGAAATCCTTCAAAAAGTTATGCAGGGACATCCTGTATTGCTGAATAGAGCACCCACTCTGCATGGAGTTTTTATTGTCTATTACCATACATGGATTTCCATAACGGGGGGTTGAAAACAAAATGAGTGGATGGTTAGGAAGACCAAGATACACAAAGGATTAGTAATTGAGATTATGTAACTTGCGTCTAACTCAACCCCAAAAGATAGCTTGTAGGGTGAGGATTGTCCAAGTCCATATAAGGAGTCCATGTTTCCATTCCATATCTGATGTAGGACTCTTACCAAAAAACCTTGTGACGACAAAGATGATCATATGCTCAGTAAATTTTGATGCATCTCCAACTTTTCTTTCCCGCATTCAGTCTGACTATGGTATGAAGAAAACAAAAACAGGTTAAATGACATACGTTGCAACAATGCAAACTGTCATGGCATCAATATGACAAATTAAATGTTAAAAGAAATATGATGGTCTCATATACCAGCCAAAACACCTAAGCCACTGTCACCAGAAAACTAACAAAGGAAATGAGTACACATCTAATGTTGCTCCGACTCTTCAAAAATTCTGCGGAACCCGTGTCAAATCTTCTAAAAATGGATTACCTTTGGAGAATCCGACACACCCGTCGGAACTTTTGAATGATCCGAGCAACATGGGTTCGCAGCAGAGAGAGAACGAGAAGTAGACTGGTATGTTATCAATATATTGTAAATGCATGTATGCTATGTGACATTGTGCTTCCATAACAAAACCATCTATGTACGGCCATAATCACACATTGGCATGCAGCAAAACAGAGCCTCACAGCCTAAACTAAAGCGTACAAACGATTAACAACATACTTTGTCAAAGGTCAACACAAGCTTATAAACAAGAAAATGCCAGATTCTAGAGTTACGAAGTCTGAATAACTGCTTGAACCTATTTAGTTTCTCCTCTTCTTCTTCTTTTCTTCCTTCTCAGATGCATTCTTCAACTGGGAAAAAAAATTAAAAGAAAGTCAGAGTGACAACAAAATATAAAAAGGGAAGTAGGACAAGAATACAATGATTGAAATACTCGCTCACCATTATGATTAAAATTCGCACAAAAACAGCAATAAAATCTGTAAAGAGGGACAGAGCATGCTTCACGTAGTCCAAATCCCCCAAGTGTGCCTTCTCAATTATATCCTGGGTGTCAACAACAATATAGCCCACAAACACCAAGAGCCCAAAGTAAACCTGCGTGAAACAGATATTAAGAACAAATATAGTCTCCTTTGAGTTTCCCGCCAAGTTAAGAATGCCATGAGGCAACACAAAGAACGTTGAGTTCATACCTCAAACTTGAAAAGGGCCACAGAACCACCAAAAATGGAGGATGCAAAGTGCAACCAGAACAGCATGGAGAGACCAGATGAAAGAAGACCTACAAGGTACAAGTACTCTCTACGCCTTGCCACCATGGCAGCAGCTGAGAAGCAACCAAAGGCCACAGCACAACCAACAAAAGCACCTATCACAATGCTGCAATACAAACAATTGTAAGCATCGGAAGCAGATTGTTAACAATCAAGACTATTGAGAAGCTGTTAACTTATCAGTCAAGAAATAACAGTTCTCAACAACCAGATACACAAGCCTGAATGCAAAAGCTACCCAGAATTGAGATAGCAAATTATTAAAATGGAAGAGCAGATAGACATGGTAAGTTGGCTATCCATTAAATCAGCAGTCAGCTCCAGGCTAACACAGCCCAGCCACAACTTGATTAAATTCCAGACCTTCGAACATATTGTTTTTAATTCAATACTTGTTACTTGTTTGTAAAAGTTGCACTTTTTCAACAAAGATGGGAAAAACCTTAGGGGTTGTTTGGTTGGTAGAGTGTATAACAATAATGTTGAATAGGGTGTATTAGTAATGTTGGTATTAGTAATGCTGACATTAGTTATGCAGAGATTATTTTTTATCCACTATTTGGTTTGGTGTATTAAAATATAACACGTATTGCATAATTTCTAAAATTAATTGGTTGTTTACAAAAATATCCTCCAGACTATACTATTTGAGGGACTTCATGGGCAATTGTGTCTTTACCATGCTTATGCACGCATTAAAATCCATTGCATTGCTAATACCATGGTTTGCTAGGTATTAGTTATGCATAGGATAATACAAAATAGGATGTATAACTAATGCTAGGATGAAAAAGTGTACCAAACAAGGTATTAGTAATACATAAAGTTAATGCATGCATTATTTTCTCTAATACACTCTACCAAACGACCCCTTAGTGTGCTTTTGTATTTCCTTTAAGAAAAAACCTAAATCAGCAAGATTTTTTCTAATAGTTTAAGATAATCTAAACCAGCAAGAGTTATGAAGTTCAAACAGTGATTCAAAATTTAGAGACCATATCCTACAGTTAAGGGCAAATGATAGTAATGGGGTTCAAAATAGTTATTCTAAATTTAGAGGTCATATCCTATACCTAAGGACAAATCATAGAGAGGCTACAAACTAGAAACAATAGCAACTGATTAATACATGAACTGCCTAAAATAGACAAAATAATGAAGGACAACAAAACCTTGGGTCAAAGTCAATAGCCAATTCAATCAGAGGACCAATACATGCTCCTTTAAATAGTGCAGCTGCCATCAGAAGTACCATCCGCTTTTGCTGTTCACCACAATTAACAAATATATCAACTTAAAAGCAACTATACAGATAAACTAGAGAATCAACCAACTGAAGGACATGTCAAGAACAAATGAGCTCTATCGGGAAAAAAATTAGGAGTACCTCTTCATACAAAGGAGTTGACATCAGCCATACAATGCTTCCCACACATCCTAGAGTTGTAAGGAGACCACCAATGTTCCAAAGAATGTGAAGGTAAGCTCCAGCAGCCGATGCAATTAAAGCACAGCATAATGAAAGGTAGACCTACAATCAAGACAGAATGATGTTCAGGATAAAATTCTGAAGCCATATTAAGAACCTATGACTCAATCCAACACCAGAAGAAACTGGAAAAAGAGAAATGGAGAGATTTGACCAAATTAAGCCCCATCGATACAACTCAATGCCAAAATAGAATCATTTCTTAAATTAGGATCAAAAGTCCCTTGACCAACCTATAAGTTCTAGTATAGAGACAAAATGAAACATCTGGCTTTAACTTTAAAGAATGATTATTGCAAACACTAAAAATGAATATAATAGTGTCTAACAGAGGCTTTTAGACGAGACAGTTCACACAATTAATGGTATCAGGCAGGCATCCATCCTGGTTCATCGTACTTTCCCAATAAATAAATCTCACAAAAAATATAAAATAATGTCTCATCTCTAACAATTTTTAGAGGAAGCACTTGCATGTAGGCAGAGAAAGAGTGGGAAACTATAAGGTCTCATACGAAAAAGACAAAACGTAGGTAGGGTGACACGCGGAGTGAAGTTAACTAGCCAACTCCCCAAGGTCTAGTAAACAAAACAATTCAACAAGGATAAAACTTCCACAAAACTCTCCTAATTTTTACCTAATTTGTTTTGCTTTTTAGGCCAAATAATCAAATGCCACGATTCTGCCCGTGCTCAACAAATAATTAAGCATCCTAGAGAAACGAAGGGCAGATTAATTGAATTCAGGTTCATCAAATACATTCAACAAATTCGACATAACATAAAGGACAAAAACAATTCAATATTAACGACTCTCAGATCTCAATCAATAAAATAAATCATCCTTTCACTAACAACAGATAAAACAAAGTCCTTCCAATTTCTACATTCGAAAAGCAAAAAGCAACAGGTCGACATTATTGCAAAAATAGTATAATTATGATGAGATTTTACAGATACTATGCTTGATATAACAGAATGATCCTATAACCTACAAAAAAAGAAGAAAAGAAAAGGACAAAACAATTAAACCTTAGCGGCTCTCAGATCTCAATTAATAACATAAACACCGTCCTTTCATTAACAAGCAGCTAAACAAAGTCCTCTTCCAATTTCTACATTCGCAAAGCATAATCAATTCCAACCTCTAATAAAGCAAAAAATCAACAGGTCGACATTATCGCCAAAAATAGGACTAATTATGATGAAATTTTACGGATCCTATACATGATAGAGTAGAATGAGGCACATAACACCATTCAACAAGGATAAAACTTCCACGCAAATTCTCATATTTTTTTAAACCTAATTTGCTTTGCTTTGTAAGGCAAAAAAATCAAAAGCCACGGTTCTCGCAATTCTCAACAAAAACTTAAGAAATCAAACAGAAACGCAGGGCAGATTAATTGAATTCAAGTTCATCAAATACATTCAGCAAATTCAACATTCTCTCAGATCTCAATCAACAATGTAACTCGTCCTTTCAATAATTACCAGATAAACAAAATCATCCTTCCAATTTCTACATTCACAGAGCATGACCAATTCAAAGCTCTAATAAAGCGAAAAACAACAGGTCAACATTATTGCTAAAACAGTATAATTATGATGAAATTTTACAGATACTATACTCAACAGAGCAAAATGATCCTATAACCTACAAAAAAAGAGAAAGAAAAGGACAAAACAATTAAACCTTAATGACTCTAGGATCTCAATTAATAACATAAACACCATCCTTATACTAACAACCAGATAAACAAAGTCCGCCTTCCAATTTCTACATTCGCAAAGCATAATCAACTCCAAGTTTCCAACCTCTAATAAACTGAAAACAACAGGTCGACATTATCACAAAAATAGTACTATAATTATGATGAAATTTACAGATACTAAACATGATATATCAGAGATCCTATAACCGACGAAAAAAGGAGGGAGCATTTTTGAGATTAGTACAATTATGATGAAATTTTACAGATTCGCCAAATAAATTCAATAAATTCAACATTCTCTCAAATCTCAATCAATAACATAGCCAGTCCTTTCACTAATAACCACATAAACAAAGTCCTCCTTTCCAATTTCTACATTCACAAAGCATAATTAATTCCAACCTCTAATAAAACGGAAAAACACAAAAATAGGTATAATTATAATGAAATTTTACAGATTCGCCTTATAAATTCAACATTCTCTCAGATCTCAATCAACAATATAACTCTTCTTTTCACTAACAACCACATAAACAAAGTCCTTATTCCAATTTCAACATTCGAAAAGCATAATAAATTCCAAGCTCAAATAAAACGAAAAAACAAGTCGACATTATCGACAAAAAAGTACTACAATTATGATGAAATTTTACAGATTTGCCAAATAAATTCAATAAATTCCACAACTCTCAAATCTCAATTAATAATATAACCAGTCCTTTCACTAATAACACAGATAAACAAAGTCCTTATTCCAATTTCTACATTCGCAAAGCATAACCAATTCACCAATTCAACGCTCTAATAAAATGAAAAAACAACAGGTCGGTATTATTGCAAAAAATAGTATAATTATGATGAAATTTTACAGATACTATACGTGATAGAGCAGAATAATTAAACATCCTAGAAAAGTGCAGAGCAGATAAATTGAATTAAAATTCATAAAATAAACTCAACAAACTCAACATAATGCAAAGGATAAAACAAGTCAATATTAACGACTCTCAGATCTCAATCAATAAAATAAACCGTCCTTTCACTCTAAGTTGCTCGGACTCGGGTGCGGGTATCCGATACGGGTACGGATCCGAGTGTCGAATTCGGCAAATCTAAATTTTAAGATTCGGGGGTTCGTATCCAAGGTATGGATACGGGAGCAGGGATTCGGCTAAAAAATTCAAAATTATAAAAAATAGAGCTATTCAAGGCCTTCCAACAACTCTCCATCTATATCGCTGCTATAATATTGAAGGTATGTCATTTCCCTTATCTTAATCCGGTTTATCTTTAATTTTGAGAAATCAAAATATCAATTTTTCCCAAATTTGTCGATGGACTCCGGTCAAAGTATCCGAAGTTGGTTGACCGTATCCCGCTCCCACACCCGTATCCCCCCTCCCCCCCCCCCTTTCGTGTATCGAGACGGGAACGGCACAAAAATAGAGAGTCCGCGCAACTTAGCAGTTTCACTAACAACAGATAAAACAAAGTCCTTCCAAATTCTATTTTCACAAAGCGAAAAACAACAGGTCGACATTATTGCAAAAATAGTAGAATTATGATGAAATTTCTACAGATACTATACTTGATAGAGCAGAATGATCCTATAATCTACAAAAAAAAAAAAAAAAAAAAAAAAGGACAAAACAATTAAACCTTGAATGCCTCAGGACCCAAAGCAATGGCTCGACTAAGTCACAAAATGATATTCCAGATCTAAAGGAATCAACAAAACCACAAAAATGAGGCATTTACCCCGATGTTGAATTTGGTCAAACATCCCTATTTCTTTAACTTTGAAACTTCCAAATTTACTAAAACCAATCCGAAACCAACCTGATTGGGTCGGCAACCGTGCCACGACTCACAGACCTCAAATTATTAACATAAACACCGTCCTTTCACTGATTATTGCCAAAAAATAGTATAATTATGATGAAATTTTACGGATATATACATTAATATAACAGAATAATCCTAAAACCGACGAAAAAAATGAAAAATTTTGTTGACCTTTTTGAGATGAGTTTGAACGACGGGAGAGATTTGACGGAAATTCTTCAGTGAATCGTAATTCCAGCGATTGCGAGATGATGATTGGGAATTGAAGAACGATGTGAAGGACTCCATTTTTCTCTCTTTCCTTCTTCAATACGCCAACACAGTTTTTTTTTTAAATTTGTTTTAAATTGATCTACTAAGGGTACATGCTTCTTCAAAATTTATTTGTCATATTATATTATATTATATTATATTGAGGGTATATTTACCACCACCAATGTAGGGATTTTATTTGTCATATTATATTATATTGAGGGTATATGAAAATAACATATTTACCCCACTAATGTAGGGATAAAATCGTATCTTCTCTAAAATTTACTTATAAAACTATATTGATTATATTATTGGTGTTATATTATATCAAATTAATAAATATATAATATGTGTTTGTACGCACTTCTATTTACTTGATCATTATTAATTAATGCACGTTTTAACTTCATTAAGTTATTTCATCATAATATTAATTGGTTATGCGTACCAAGAAGTTCTTCATACTCGGAATAGGGATGGCAGGTGGGCACAATTTTGCGGATTTCGCACCGCACTCGCTCCAGTTGGGGCGGGTATGGATATAACTTTAGCGGAGAGTAGGCGGGTATGGGTATTGAAAATGTATCCGCCACGGGTGGCGGGTAGGTGGTGGATTTGCAGTTATACCCGCCTCATACCTGCCTCCCCCGCTCCGCATCCGCCTACCCACCCCATAAGCCCAGTAATAGTTGTAGCAGTCCGTAAGCCCATAAGTCCAATGCCAATAATAAGTGAGTAGGTAAAACCCTACTCACTTACAGTTAGTCCTTACTCAAGTTCAACAGCCTTCACTCTTCGCTATTCACGACTCCCTCTCTCGTTCACTCTTTAGTCTCTGCCGACTGTCGTCTCTCCTCCCTCTCTCGGTCTCCGTCACGCCGCCATCAGCCTTCACGCCTCTCTGTCCCTGAGACCCTGACATCAGGTATTGATTAAGAGGACCTACTACTCTGAGAACAAAATGTTTGATTTCATTTATGATAAAATTTAGAAAAGCATTTTTGGTTTACAAACTATATGTTCTGGTTTTATAACCGTGAACCAAATCAACTAATCTAAGTTGGTTGGTTTTCAAACTGAACATGCATTTGGGTTCTTTTAAGAACACAAATAATCAATTATGTTTTGGTAGTTATTTTCAAAAGAAAAAAAATTCAAATTTTGTTAAAACCAGCGTGCTTACATGCAATGCCCACTACTAAAGATGTGTCAACATCCTTCTAAAAATTCATCCCTTTTGTTTTTCTTGGTGCAAGTTTATCATGAATTTGCGTTTTGTATTATCTGAATATATTTAGGGCCTAAGTGATAGTTGTATTATTATCTGAAAATGTTTAGTATGGTGCTTTGGCCATGCCTAACTTTTTAAAAATGTAATTGGATTTTGTGATGTTTTCTTCTAAACGACACCCATCACTAATTACTGACTGGAAAAGCACACCGTCGAAATGTAAATACAAAAGCACACCCATCACTAATTGTTGTTTTAAGTGCTCGAGATAATTTGTACAAATATCCACCACTTAGTGAAGATTGGGATAAGGTTGTGAAAATATGTGAACTATTGAAAGTGTAATGATATTACACATCAATTTTCTACCTCGACGTATCCTACTGCCAATATTTATTTCTCTAGAATTTGTGAGATTAGAATCTTATTAACCAACTGGTTGTCCTCACCTATCATTTATATAAGGAAAAATGGTCGAGGTAATGCTAGAGAAATACAATAAGTATTGGTTAGATGTTAATGGCCTTATGGGTGTTGCAACTATACTTGATCCTAGGCTCAAGATGGCTCTCATTCGATTTTACTTTGCTAAAATTTATGATGTGCTTGATGTTGATGTTGATGTTGATGTTGATGTTGATGTTGATGTTGATGTTGATATTGAGGTAAAAATGATTTATGATTTTCTAAAGGAATTTGTGGATGAGTATGGGTACAAAAATGGTAATAGTCGAGCTAGTAGTAGCCACGTGTCTTCAACTGATATTACAAGTAGTATGAAAATAGGGTACATGCAAGAGTTTGCACAATTTGTGTCACAAGACAATAGTAACGTTGGACTAAAATCTGATTTGGAGAAATACTTGGAAGCTGAAACTATACCACTTATGGATGATTTCGATATTCTTAATTGGTGGAAAACAAATGGAAATAATTATCCCGTTCTCCAACAAATAGCAAGGGATATATTGAGCATTCCAGTTTCTACTGTCCCATCGGAATCCACATTTAGCACTAGTGGACGTGTACTTGATCCTTATCGTAGTCGACTTCTTCCGAAAATAGTGGAGGCATTGATGTGTGCTCAAAACTGGATTTGAGTGGATATTAAAGGTAACATTAATTTGATTAAATTATTTATGTTGTATTAAATTGAAGTTAGACTCTAATTACTTTGAGTATACATTATGCAGGTGGTGGTGATGTCAAGGAGATGGAAATATGTGATCTTGAGGAATATGATACTCAAGTCCTCTGTTGAATAATGAATTACCTGAAATATCTCATTGTTCACTGGGTCCTTGGAGAGCAATGGTTGGATTTATTCAGTATATTATTCTTTCAAGATGTTCTCAAATGAAGAAGCATGTATTGCTTTAAGTATTTATGGAGACATTAGTATTTTTATGTAGTTTGTCGTGTTTATATAATGTACTAATTTAATTTATAAGACTATTTTGTTTTGTGTTTGATCACTATTTGTATTGATCACTAATTGATCACAAATGAATTGATTACAAAATATGGCTGGCGGGTACATGCGGCTATTGGCGGGTGGCGGATATCCACTTGGGTGATGGTGCGGGTGTGAATTTAGGAATATACCCGCCTAGACGGATATGAATGTTGAAATTGTACCCACCACGGGTGACGGGTATAAAATTTTCTGACGAATACGGGTGCGGGGGAGGGGGTACCCGCACCCGCCCAACCCAATTGCCATCCTTAACTCAGGATTCTAACTTAAAACCAGTAATTACTAATAAAAGAATCCTAATCATTCCACCATACTGTCAATCAGGTAAAAAAAATCACAAGATATTCCATTTGGACAACACTTTAATCTGCAATTATTTTTTGAACTTTTTCTTGCACGTTTACTATTTCATAATACTTTTAGACATGGCCTAACTCAGACAAAAATATCTAAAGTTGCATGTGTATGAAGTTCAAATATTTCGGTCTAAAGTTTAGCAAAGATAGCTAAACTTCAGTTATATGTGCATGAGCTTCATGCCAAAAATGCATGAATTTCATATAAACATGGTTAAATGTTTACAAAAATGACTGAATTCGACAACATCTGACTGAAATTTAGATAAAAATGATTGAATTTCAGTAATTTAAATTAAAATGGAAATTTTAGACATATATGCTTGAGTTTCAAGAAAAACTGACTGAACTTCAATCATATGTACCTTTAGACACCGCATATATGAAGTTGTTCCGAATTAAGTAAACTTACAAAAATCTAAATGATAATCCCAATTTTTTTACCCCGATTTTCGTGCTTGGTCGTCTTTGTACTCCCTCCGTCTCAAATTATTTATCGTGATTACTAAAAATAGTTATCTCAAATTATTTGTCATTTTAGAAGTTCAAGGCACAATTAATTACTAATTTCTCATTTTACCTTTAGTAAATTTTGTCATTAATAGAGATGACACATAATCAGAGCAAACATCTAATAAAGAGAAATTATAACTTAGATATAAATAAAGATAAAAATGGTCAAATACTACTAACTAATATTTCTTATGGGCGTGTAAAACAAAAAAAAATGACAAATAATTTGAGACGGAGCAAGTAGTACTTATGATTTTAGTTTACCTCCAATTTTACTAGTGACTATTTTTTAGAGTAACTTCTCCTTTTTATATTCCTTCAATTTTCAATTGGATAACGTATTGTTTTCGTTTACCCATATAAGATTAATCAACTATGTCTTAATTCCAAATTAGTTGTGGTCAAATCATATGATTGAGGTCTCCTCTAATTTAACTATTTTACACTAGTATTATACTTTTTTAATAATCATAGTATCCGAGTCACATTGTATACGCCTCGACTAGCACATACATCAAACAATTCTGTCCACCAAAGCATTACACTAGTGTTATGTAGCACAACCTATTATCTGAGCTCAATAACAGCAATATTATAAACAAGTTTCAATCGCACCTAAATATGTCATCAAAATGTTATTCAACTCTATGTTTATGTTTCCTAATAACTACTAGTGGAGGGGACGACTTGCCCCACTATGTTTCAGTGGAAAGAAATTTTTTCTGCGCTGATGCAGATAAAAGGTACATTGACATTGCAACTAAAAGTTTGATTTAGTGATTAATGAATTATGAAAGACAATAAAATATGACTATTTGAGGTTACAAAGGTTTTAAATCCCAAAAGACAAAGGACACAGAGTGATTTCTTCTCATACATGCCTAAAGCATTGGTAGATAAAGTTTCTAACAAGAGATGCGAGGTATCCAATAGACCCATTTGTCTAAACCTAGGTAGACGGAGTTACTCGATACCATACTAGTGAAAGTTAACAGGTATTCAAATGAATAAGTCGAATTGCATACAAGTTGACTCATACCCCATTAAAAGGGCAGCCTGGTGCACTAAGCTCCCGATATGCACGGGGCCCGGGGAAGGGCCGGACTCATACATCATTGTTATAACAAAAATTATGCAGTGACAATAGTCTAACTTCTAATAGAACTTTTCATTTTTAGAGTTCCCACCAACTGAGAATATGAAAGGTTGCTTATCTATCTCCAGCAAAGAGATGGTATATATACAAAACATATGATGAGAAAGGATTATCAAAAAATTAGAATTTTATCAATTTAGACAAAATTAATAGAGCTAAGAAAGCTCTTCTCTTCAGGCTTCATTAAACTAGAACATTACACAGTTAAATCCGAGAATGAAGACACTGGAGCTATTCTACTGATGGTGAAGACAACAGTTTCAGCAGAAAGCCAACCATTAGACCAATGACTCCCACAACAATTGCAAACCTTAGAGAGAAGCCTGGATCATTCCGATTTCTTCGTCTCTTCATAATTTCCTACAAGTTAGAGAAACAGAAAAATATGAGAATGGTGGCCAAAGATTCATGTGTACAAGACGATACAACAACAACTAATAGTCTCAAGCCCTCAACCCAGGCGAGTTTGGATCGACTTTATAAATCCTCATTGTCCATGTAACTCCATTAAGTTCATCATTTTCTTGTCAAAGAGCTTATGTTCAAGTTGTCATGCATTAATGAGGATTACCATTGTCCATGTAACTCCTATTAACAAAAATCATGTATTAATGAGGATTACTCCAACTAATTAGTTTTTGCATATTGAACCAGCTCATGTACTACTCCCTCCGTCCAAATTGGTGTGGAACTTTTCGCTTTTTGAGAGTCAATGTAACTAATCTTTGAAACTAAATTGGATTAGATCAACTCAATATTTTAAAATTAAGGTTTCCACGTCGTGCTCAATCAAATAATGGACATGACTAGTGGACCTTCTTTCTATTCCTGGCTTGGGGGCTTCGCTCACTGTCAAAGCGCATTTTGTGAAGTGTTCTGCCGCACCGATCATTCGGGGGGAGGCGGGACACTGCAAGGTGGGTAGTTTCAAAAAGTATACTATAAGTACTATAAGTTGCACTTCTTCACATGTCAATGTGATGAAAAATACATTGTTAAAAGATAAGCAGAGTAGCATGCAGAAAATGAAGATGAATTGTTTAGCTATTTACTACTTTTGGTGTAAACAGGAGATGATAGATCAAACAATAGATATTTTGACAGCTATAGACTGGTTGTAATCTAGTGGAAAAAGAAAGGCAATGTAAACTGTAATACTTTTGAAGGGGGACTACATACTTGGATGTAGTTATACCTGTGAATATATAGATTAATTGTTGCCAATCTCAAAAAAAGAAAAATACATTTTTAAAATGCAGGTCAAAGTTCACACTGTTTGAATCTCAAGAAGCGAAAAGTACCACATAAATTGGGACAAAGGGAGTACTATTTAGACTAGTGCATGCCCATATATGTATAAAGTTGCAACTATGCACATTAAAAGGGAAAACATAAATAAGTAAACTAACCAGTTCCTGTAGTAGTTGTTGTGTTTGTCGGACAGCTGCATCTCTTTCATCTTTGATACGCTGCACCGCTTGATTCTATACCATCAAAAGGGAAAAGTTTAGCATTAAAGTTGGCACTTAGCTGCTAGTCTATCCTCTATCTTCATGTACAGAGTTGGACTACATCATTGCAGAATAGAAAGTAGCATACAAGCAGAACTTTTCCTAAAGACACACACATGGCACTTAGATATTATCCTCTTGTAGTATACTAGAACTAGAATATGCAATTTTGATTAAAAAATTCAAAAGATGCAGACACGTGCACGCAGACTAGATATTTTCTCAAGTCTCACAGAATATTCATTCACCGACTATGAAGTGGGGAGCTTTGAACTGCCATTATAGATAACCAGAGTTTAAATTGAGAGCTAAAATTTTCAGTTTCTAGGCTAATGTATTGCATATCTTCCTTAAAAGTGGCAAGTGAAACCATCTGTTTTCAGAATCTTATCACTAAATTAGGATATCAGGTAACTACTGCTTTAGAAAAGTCATTTCAATGTACTTTTTAAGTTTTTGTATTGCATTAGTGGGGAAATAAAGCAAACAATTCTTTTGAAAAGTTACTCAAGACAATACATGCTCTAGCGTTTGGCCAGACTTCGGAGAGGATATAAAGTTTGTTGCAAATGCGGCAGGGAGAGAGAGAGAGTAACTAAGCGGAGTACATGGACTTTCTAGTGACTCTGAACTGCTTAGCTAACTTCCCAAAAGAGACCCTGCTTCAAACATGGGCCCTTTAGTGCTCCTTTTTCTACTCGATGTGTCTTATATGTACATCTGTATGGGTATTATAGGAAGTGTTCTACATTGTAAATTTGAATTTTACCTAGAAATTAAAGGTGCAGTAAGATAATTGAGTAGATCTACTGGAAGAAAAGGAAGGGAATTGCTCATAATTGGCCACTCGTGAACAAAGGAAGATAACCTTACAGGAAGTTTATCACCCATATTCTTTAGAAGTCCTTGACATCCTATTAGATAATTCAAAATACACTACTCTATTTGCACTCGGTATTTCCTAAATAAAGTTCTCTTTCGATTTATTCTTATCATGGGAGGGTATTATAATAGAATTAAACACCTAAACCTAAGGAGATAATAGAAATCGTCTTAGATGTCTGTCTTTTTCTTGTGTTAGAAATGTCCCTTAGAAATTATTATGAGCAGAAAAATAGGCAGTATCAAGGACAATTTCCCCCATTGGATGAAGCATTGAGTTTGCATATGTTCCTTTCACATGGTACATATCTGCTCTTCCAAAACTGTAACCCCATCAAACTCTTAGAGCAAAGACCTAATTCTAGTTTCTTCTCACTGCTGTCTTTGCTATTTATTATTATTATTTGAATCCCCAACTAGAAATAACTTATCTACTTAAGAACACCTTTGTCACTGCCTCGCTTCTACCATCAATTGAAGAAAGCCAGACACTGACATCCAACCAAAAGCACAACTCATATCACAACAGCGAGCAGTCTCTGGCTTTTCAATATAGGATGAGAAAAGTACAAAGGCAAATACAAGAAGTTATCATTAAATAAAAAAGACATAAACCAAGTTTTCCAAAACTACGAAAATATGAGCTGCATGCTTATAAATTTGAGCCGGATGCACCGGTGCGGAGGTGTGAGAGGTTGCCTATGGATGGCTTTAGGAGAGGTAGAGGTAGGCCGAAGAAGTATTGGGAAGAGGTGATTAGACAGGACTTGACACAGTTGCAGCTTCCTGAGGACATGACCTTAGATGGGAGGTTGTGGAGGTTAGTAGGTAGTAGCACGCTTTCTCGCTTATAGGATAGAAGGTTAGTAGGTAGTAGCACGTTGTCTCGCTTATCTTTCCTTACTAGTAGTCGTAGCATTTCTTAAGTAGTTTCTTTCCCTTCGATTTCTGTTATTACTTAATGTCTCTTGTTCTTCGCTTAACATATTGTTTTGTTGTAGTTATTGTTTCCTTTTTCTATTTGACATGCTTTGTTATTGCTTTATTCTGAGTTGAGGGTCTATGGAAATAGCCTCTCTACCTCCCAAGGTAGGGGTAAGGTCTGCGTACACTTTACCCTCCCAAACCCCACTTATGTGATTACACTGGGTATGTTATTGTTGTATGCTTATAAATCTCAGCCACTAGCCATCATCTCCTAAAAAATCAGCATTATGACATCTGGGAATTCCTCGCAGGAAAGGGGAGGTTCAAATAATCACTTGAAGTGGTACACAAAAATGTGAGCAAAAGTTGGAACTTACAGAGGTGAAATCAGAACTTTGTCTAAATACATCTTCAGAATGTCCAGGAGATGAATTTGAAGATGTGTAAACAACCCTAAGCTTGCACTCTTCTACAGTTCTTCCACCATCCTTATTAAACTGGATACATGAAGATAAATTAATAGAGCATTTATCAAAATACAATAATACTAATATCACAAAATAGGAAGAAGATTGTTCTCTCTGTAAGCGTATTACACAGATTCTCTCCACATAAAATTCTTACAGTATCTGGAGGAAGTTCATCAATATCATTATTCACAATTGTGCTCTGTAGGAGGAATTTGTCCTTGCATTGCATATCTGGCGGGTACTCCTTTTGAGCTTGAAGGGTTACTACAGACACGTCACAAACTTAAAGATCAATATAAAATGCCAACCCGCCTCACTAAAAAGATAACGACCTCAGGAATAATTTAATAGACGATTCTGTAGGCAATTTTGATGTAACAGACAACACAATAGAAGGACATATATAGTAAAAAGAAGGTCAGTCTAGTTAACATCCGTTATTGACCAACTGCACTGATATGGTCAAAGTGAAAAGAGATATCATATAATGTTTCCCAAGTTACAGATAATTTCAAATTGCACAAAATGTATGTGAAATAATCCTTGATTTCCTACTCTTTTTATCGGTTAGTTATTATAGTGATCCCCATAATGGTAACATTTCTGTGAAAATCAATACACTATAAAATTAAAATAGAATTGTGCAGTCTGATACTTTAAGCCATTAAAGTATCTCTCCGTCACAATCCAGAAAAATAGGTGTGTGTAGTCTACCTAAGTTAGGAGAGACAATGAACAAATTAAGTAAATAAATCTAAGACAACACTTGACATTTGTGCATATCTCTAGCTATATATGATCTACTGCAATAATCACACTTTATTTTTAGCCTTGTGGTATGCATTGATTCGGTCACCGTAGGAAATTTTAGGCCAACAGTGTCTTGCATACGTTGAAGGGGAGCCTTGAAGCAACGGTAAAGTTGTCTCCGTTTGACCTATTGGCCATGGGTTCGAGCCGTGGAAGCAGCCACTAATGCTTACATTAGGGTAGGCTGCCTACATCACACCCAAAGGGATGCGGCTCTTCCCCGGACCCTGCTAATGTAGGATGCTTTGTCCACCGAACTGCCTTTTTTTAGTGTCTTGCGTGCATATTCTGCTACAACAAACTATACTATATTCTTATAATATAGAAAAATTCTGTGAATTGCAAAGAACTTCAAGCTCAAGCGACGCACCTCGAATGAAACATGAATCCCATGGCTGTACAATACCAGTATTTGGTCGGACAAAGTATTTCTTTGGAGAAGTAGTTTTCACCTATCAAAGAAAAACAAGCAGTATAGGTAGAGTGAACATATGGAAATGAGTTACGATTGTCTAAATGAAATTTCTTCTAATTGAGGTGACGCAGACCTTGAAAGCAACACAATTTTCTGTGCTGTTTGTGACTTTAAGATCACAATAGCTTTGTTTATCCAACTCAACTGAAAAGAGAAAATGCCAGAACCACAACCAAACATGAGTGTGTATGACAAGTAAAAATATTCAAAAACTATTTCATAAAATTGTAGGCAAAGACAAAGATGCTTGATTCTCCAAATAGTAACATTGTCATACAAAACGAAACAGGATAAGAATATGACTATGAACAGTTCTTTCACAGTATTCACTATTCACCTCTCAAATATATTCTTAATGTTGTACAATGAGATTATTTCACAATGTCTGTTAGCTCTTCTCTCCACTATGTTAAGCACCGTGTGTATCAGAGTTATCAAAGTTCTCAAGCAATAGGCAGTCACTCTCAAACCAAACAAATGGAATTACAAGTTTCCCACAGCAAATCCTATAAACAGAAATCCCAAAATAGAGGTGGACTACTAGGTAGCATTTTTCCGTAAGCATTTTTTCGAACTTACGGAAATTTTGCAAGAAATGGTAGTTTATGTTTTTGCAAAAACTTCCCTCCTTTTTTTTTCTGAAAAAGCCGGTTTGAGAGTATTTTTCAAAGAAATGTGCTTTTCCCACTTAAAAAATTATCAAATTCTTCAAAATAACTACAATTTTCCAGTAACATTTTCTTTTTGCACAAACTTTTTTTTCCAAATCAAAAAGCTTTTCTCACAAGTTGTCCAAAGAGCTCATTTTTTGAGCAATGTTGAATAAAATCAACTATAAGCCAAATCATTTTGCCCCTTTTTAATTTCATTTCATCTAATTACACATCTTAACTCGCAAACCCACACAATAAGAATCATAAAAAAAATTCTTGTACATTCAAATCATCTTAACAACAAATCAACAATGAAGAGAGAGAGAGAGAGAGAGAGGTTACATTGGAATTTGAGCTCTGGTGGACTAATAGATATCAACTGGTTCGTAGCACCACTCATGGTGAAACTGAAACCTGATCAAGCACTCAAATCAAATCAAGCACTACAAATTAATAACGAAATTACGAACCATAGCGCCTGTGTTAATCACAACAATGCATTTCAGAATGAACAAACAGATAGCAATCACGAGAAAAAAATAAAGGAAACACACACACCAAAAAAGAAAAGAAATGGACCTTAATTAAAACAAAACTGATGATCAGAGAATGGCCTAAGGAAAAAAAAACTCAAATCGAACATACGGAATTTGTTTTTAGTGAAATTCGGAGGTGAAAATGCATTACCTCAAAACTCGCTTAGCTATCCAACAACATTGAGAGAAAAGAAAAAGTGAAATTTTCCGTTGTGAAACTTTAACCTGATCAATCACACAAATCACCTACTACGAAAATCTATAACGAAACCACAAACCCTAGCACCTATGTTAATCACACCAATGTATCTCAAAACTAACGAAGCATATATCAATGGTGAGAAACAAATAAGTAAAACACACACAAAAAAAAGAAGAGAAAATGAACCTTAGATAAAACAAAAACTGATGATTCAGAGAATGGCTTAAGAAAAAAAATTCAAACGAAATCTGAAAATGGAAATTTTCAAAAAATATTTACGCCACGTAGCCCAATATACATTACTAGTATACAACATTATACCTGGGAAAACATTATGTCTGATGTATCAACCTTCTATAAAGTGTATAAAAGGTGTTTATACACAAATATTGGCTTAATCGGGTGTTTATACACAAATATTGGTTAAATCGGGTGTTTATACACAAATATTGGTTAAATCGGGTGTTTAAACACAAATATTGGTTAAATCGGGTGTTTATACACAAAGTATGGGTTACGTGGCGTAAATATTTTTAAAAATAGACATAGAAGCCTAATATTCCTATTTCAGGTTTGAAAATGTATTACCTCATACAGATTTTTTTTATTTATAAAAAAAGTGAACATTCCGTCCTGACAACAAAATCTGATCAATCACTCAAATCAAATCAATTACTACGAAAACAAAATCTACAACCCTAGCGACAATGCTAATCACAACAGTGCATCTAATAACGAACAAATAAATATCAATCGGAACAAACAAAAACAAATATATCAGAGAGAAAAACAACACGAACCTTAATTAAACGAAACAAATGATGATTAGAGAATGGCGTAAGGAATTAAATCAAAATCAAACTAACAGAGAAATTTGAATGAAATAATTCGGATTTGTGAGAAAATGCATTACCTCAAAAATCGCTTTGATATTCCGAGCAGAGAGAGCGAGAAATGAAATTTTCGGTTGTGAAGATTTTTTATAGTGGTGACACGTGGCGGAGGAGAGAGAAAGAGGTCCGAGTCAAAAGGGAAAGTTAAGGGAGTGGCTGTTCTGGATGTGGGGGGTAGCTGATCTGTCAACACAACTGGCTTATCGAAGCTGTTTATTTAATTATTATTTTATTATTTTTCGCATAATGTTCGATATCAGTATTAAGGCAATTCAATTAGAAATTTTGCGCTACATTTGGGGTGTTTGGTATGAAAAAAAATATTTTTCTAGAAAATGGTTTTTTGGATAATTTTGTACGGGTACTCGATTTTTTTGGTGAAAACTCAAGTGAACAGTACTTTCGGTGCCGGTGAACAATGATTCGCCGTCAAACAGGTTAGATTCAACTGGAGTTGGTAACTCCAGTTGCCCGTATCCATTCTTTGTCCTTAACTTTATTGTTAAATTTTGCCGCTTCTTGTCTTTAGTTATAGTATTCTTGGCAAAGTGGTTTTACTTGCATCTATATTCTTATTAACTTGTACTTGCACTTTGATCCCTTCCTGTTTTAGGGTAAATGTTTGAGTAGTTTATTATTTTATATTTGCTTTAGTGACTTTGGTAACTGATGGTAGACTAGGGTCATGTTCTCGGTCGAGGACGGGGGCGAGGGTTAAGGGGGTAAGTGGGGTAAAAAAGAGGCTAGGCTGAGAATAGGGTCTTGGAACATTGGGACTTTAACGGGGAAGTCCATAGAGCTAGTTAAGATTCTTAAGAATAGGAGGATTAATATAGCATGTGTCCAGGAGACCAAATGGATATGACCTAAGGCTAATGATGTAGACGAGTATAAGTTATGGTTCTCGGGTAGGGTGAAGTATAAGAATGGGGTAGGTATTTTGGTAGACAGCGAGCTAAGGGATCAGGTGGTAGAGGTGAGGAGGGTCAATGACAGGATGATGACGATTAAGTTGGTAGTTGGAGGGTTTACTATGAACATTATTAGTGCTTATGCGCCGCATGCGAGCTTGAACGAGGAGGAAAATAGACGTTTTTGGGAGGATTTGGACGTGGTGGGAGGTATACCACCCACTGAGAAGTTATTTGTAGGAGGGGATTTCAATGGACATATCGGGTCACTTCCGGGGGGTTATGATGACGTGCATAAAGGCTTTGGACTCGGGGACAGGAACGGGGGAGACGTCTCACTTTTGGAGTTCGCTAGAGCTTGTGGGATGGTGATAGCCAATTCGAGGTTCCTGAAGAAGGAGGAACACTTGGTGACTTTTCATAGTTCGGTGGCTAAGACTCAGATAGACTTTTTGCTACTTAGGAAAGTTGACAAAGGTCTTTGTAAAGACTGCAAGGTTATTCCGAATGAGGATCTTACAACCTGACATAAGTTTTTGATATAAAGATCAAGATGGAGAAGAAGAAGATGGTTGTGGATGACAAGTTAAGAATCAAATGGGTGAGTTTGACCATGGCTAGTGCAAATGAGATGGGGGAGAGATTGATGGCAAAGGGGCTTGGGGGAGTAGTGGGGAAACGATCGGTATGTGGGACAGGACGACCAATTGCATTCGGGAGGTAGCTAGAGAAGTTCTAGGGGCCTCGCGGGGTAACCGTGGTGGGTATCGAGGGGACTGGTGGTGGAATGGTAAAGTTTAAGAGAAGGTGAAAACGAAGAAAGCGGCGTATGTGAAATTGGTAGAAAGTAAGGATGAAGTGGAGAAGTGGGCGAATAGGGAACTGTATAAGATGGCGAGGAAGAAGGAAAAGCTAGCAGTTACGGCGGAGAAAACGGAGGCTTTTGAACGCCTGTATGTGGAATTAGAGGAGAAAGGCGGGGATAAAAGTTGTACAGACTATCCAAGGCAAGGGAGAGGAGGGCTCGTGACTTAGATCACGTGAGGTGCATCAAGGACGATAACGACAAAGTACTGGTAGAGGAAGCACATATTAGACGGAGGTGTTAGTCTAACTTCCATAAAATCTTGAACAAAAAAAGAGATGGAGACATTGTGCTGGGATATCTATAGCATTCTAGTGGTACTGGGATTTTGGGTATTGTAGAAACATTAAGGTTGATGAGGTTAAGGGTGTTGTTCGCAGGATGCGCAGGGGACGAGCGACCTGGCCTGATGAGATCCTAGTTAAATTTTGGAAGAGCGCAGTCATGACAGGTTTGGAATGGCTGACTGAGTTGTTTAACATCATTTTTAAGACGACAATAATGCCCCAAGAATGGAGGTGGAGTACAATGATTCACTTGTATAAAAATAAAGGTGATATCCAGAGTTGCAACAACTATAGGGGTATCAAGCTGTTGAGCCACACTATAGAAGTTTGGGAAAGGGTCGTGGAGATGAGGGTGAAGAGAGGCGTGTCTATTTTCGAGAACCAGTTTGGATTCATACCGGGACGTTCGACTACTGAAGCCATTCATCTTATTAGGAGGTTGGTAGAGCAATATAGGGAGAGAAAGAGAGACTTACATATAGTTTTCATCGACCTCGAGAAGGCATACGATAAAGTCCCTAAGAGAGGTTCTATGGAGATATTTGGAGGTTAGAGGTGTACTAATGACGTACACTAGGGCGATCAAGGTTATGTATAATGAGTCAAGACTAGGGTACAGACAGTAGGAGGAGACTCGGAGCACTTCCCAGTGATGATGGGGCTACACCAGGGATCAACTCTTAGCCCATTCCTATTTGCCTTAGTGATAGACGGACTGACACAACAAATCCAAGGGGAGGTACCATTGGTGTATGTTATTCGCAGATGACATAGTCCTGATTGATGAGACTCGTAGCGGAGTGAACGTTAAGCTGGATGTTTGGAGAGAGACTTTGGAGTCTAAAGGGTTCAGGTTGAGTAGGACCAAGGCAGAATATTTGGAGTGCAAGTTCAGCAACGGGAGCGGCCCTAAAATAGGCATGGAGGTGAGGATTGGTACTCAGGTCATTCCAAAGAAAGGAAGCTTCAAGTACCTAAGGTCTATTATCCAAGGGAATGGAGAGATTGATGACGATGTCACACATCATATTGGGGCAGGGTGGATGAAATGGAGGCTCGCATCTGGAGTCTTGTGCGACAAAAATATGCCACCAAAACTTAAAGGCAAGTTCTATAAGGTGGTGGTTAGACCGACTATGTTATATGAGGCGGAGTGTTGGCCAGCCAAGACTTTGCACATACAAAAGATGAAAGTTGCGGAGATGATGATGTTGAGATGGATGTGTGGGCATGCAAAGAGAGATATGATTAGAAATGATGATATCCGGGACTAAGTGAGAGTGTCCTCGGTGGAGGATAAGATACGGGAAGCGAGGTTTAGATGGTTCGGGCATGTGAAGATGAGAGACACAGATGCCCCAGTGCGGAGGTGTGAGATGTTGGCAATAGATGGGTTCATAATGGGTAGAGGTAGGCCGAAGAAGTATTGGGGAGAGGTGATTAGATGGGATATGACGCAGGTGCAACTTACTGAGGACATGACATTAGATAGGGGGTTGTGGAGGACACTGATTAGGGTAGAAGTAGGTAGTCGAGTGTATTCTTACTTACACTTACAAAATGATAGTTGTAGTATTCTTATTATAGGCCCGATTAGCCTATCACATTTATAGGCGCAGTGTTGCTTTATAGTCCCCTGTAGTTTGATTTCTGCTGCTATGTGTTCTTTAGTGTACTTTGTTTATCTTATTTAGTTGTGTTAGCTACTGCTTCCTTTTGTTAGAATGCGCTACCATGACGTATTCGATTTTGTTATCAGCATGTTCATACTGTTTTAATCTTATCTGAGTCTGATTGTTGCTCTTGCTTTGCTTTGCTTTGCTTTGCTTGTGATTACGCTTTGTCTTGAGTTGAGGGTCTCCCGGAAACAGCCGCCCTACCTACCAAGGTGGAGGTAAGGTCTGTGTACACTTTACCCTTTTCAGACCCCACGTTGTGGGATTTCACTGGGTATGTTGTTGTTGTTGTTGTAAGTGTCTTTTACTTAATTTCACGTATTTGGTAAGTAAATAAAAAGATCCTATCCCAAGAGCATTTATACATAATGTAGGAAAACATTATGAGGTGGGTTAGGGAGTGGGGTTTCGGGGGTGGCGAGGGCTGGAATGGTCAAGGATGGGGGTTGAGTGGGTGGAAAGGAGACAATGAACTTGAAATTCACTTATCAAATTTATTTTCACTATTTTCATTAGGAAAATAATTTTTCTCCTTTTTAAGGATCTTATTTCCTAGTGAAATTTCCAAAACATTGTGAACAACCAAACATGAAGAAATTAATCACCTCTCTACCTCCCAATGTAGAGGTAAGATCTGCGTACACTCTTGATTCTATCTTCTTCAGATCCCACTTTGTGAGAATTCGATGGCTCTGTTGTTGTCGTTGTTGTTGTAAACATGGAGAAATTAGAAAATTGAAAAATAATTTCTTCTATACCAAACACACCCTCATTGTACCAGTATTGGGATGCAATTAAATTCGATTTTTTGTGTCACATTTGAAGTAAATCTCTCTATAACAAAGACGATTTTATATTCGGACTCAAACTCAAAATACTTAATTAAAAATACAAAATATTTATCACTCTACAACAACTTCTATAATTCAATTTATAATTTTATATGATTAGACGTGTCCTTGGTGTTCGCTTAAGGTTGGAATAACGGTCGTGCCCAAATTAGGTGATATTTCATTAGTTTATTTAGCAGTTTTTTCCTTGCTTAGCAGTCCACAAAAAACTGTACTGTGTGTTTTTAGTAGCTTATTATTGGATAAAAAAATAATTTGGTATTAAAAAGCAGCATTTTAAAAGACGTGGACACAAAGACAGTAATTTATCTGATACAGAAGCAAAGCGTAAATCCCATTGATATTTAATAAATGATAAAGAAAAATGATTATGAAATTACACGTTACTAATTATAAAAGGCCTTCGAGTTTAGAGTATATTTGGTTTGAAAATTTATAATGAGCTAACTTTTAAGTATATAAGTATTAAAGAAACGACTTATTTTGCAGTTTTGATTCTAACTTGGAAAAGTTTTTGGCTTACATCCCAAATGAGTCTACTGAAAATTAAGACTTACGCCTAAGTAAACATTCGAACAGTTGAGACTTACGCCCAATGATACTTGTGCCTCGATGAGTTTTTAGCTCGCCTTATCCCGAAATTCGCCCAAGAAATCGCCTTTGATAATACTGCTAAAAGGTACTCTTATTTCGTTTAATCTTAGAAGTGATAAATTAAGGTGAAAATATGTATTAATTATTATATAATTTAGTGATAATCATAAAGGGCAAAAGGGCAGCCCGGTGCACAATTTAATGATAATCATATTATAAAAAAACATGTTATGTATTTATTTGATTGGTATAAACACTCGGACATGAATAAATATTTTACGATACTAGTCAGAATGTAATTTAACCGGAAACAGTAACCACATGGTCGAATTGAGGTCTTTTGTAGGTTGTATTGCTTCATTTTGAAGATCAAACATGTGCTTAATATAATTAACTCACTATAGAAAACTATATTGGTAAATTGAGAGCTACTTTGTGTTCAACATGGGATTCTGAGAGCTCCAAATATATATATATATATATATATATTAAAATAAAATGAAAAAGGGCAAAAGAAAACTTTTGGAAAAAGTTCCTAAAAGTTGTATCCCTTCAGGAAAATAAAAAGGTTTCTGCAGAAGAAATCAATGTAATTTTTCTCCGGCTTCCTTCTCCAAAACAACAAATAGAAAACTTTATTCATTCTTCTTTGTAGTGAAGAATTTTCTATTTGTTGGGAGAATGAAGAAGAGGAGAAAATCTGAAGAACTAAATGTGTGTAGTTTCTCCTAATATAAATATATTTATAATTTTTTAAGTGACACGACTATTCATTCCCAACGGTTGTGACTCTTCTCTTTTCTTTTCTATTAAAATAAAATATATAACTCATATATATTTAGATATAAATTTGGGTGATTGATTCAAATCCAATTTCCAACGTGATCAAAGAAAGCAATCAAGAAAAAGCATTGAATAATCTTTTGGTATGCTATCACCTTACCAACTAGTTAATCAAACACTAATCTCTGATAAATTGATTTCCTCTTTTTACTCTTTAATCTACGGGGTGTATATTATATTAGCACTTGTTTGTAATTAGTTGTTACTTTCTTCCTTATAAAATTCATCCCATATTAGGATAAAACTCTTCCTAAGATTCGTATAAAATTGTATAGCTTCCTTATTTATAACTTGAAAAGCTACAATTTCTAAACTTGAAGTTCATAATCTTGAGAAAAAAGAATTTAGCTTTTATGCGCTAACAATCAGATTCACAACGATTTAACAATCCAAAAATAAACAAAGGCTAGTTTTCATTTCCAAGAATACAAAAAAGAGTATATGATAAATTAAAACAGTACAACAATTCCCTTAAACAACTATTGAAGAGAGAACCAACATCCACCAAAAATCCAAAAGAAAAAAAGAAGAATAAAGCAAAGAGTTCTCTTTTTTTCTTGTTTCTTTTCTTGGTGGGGGTTGGGAAAATGAGTACAACTTTGTCATTAACCTTAATCTCAAGAATCTAATTAGAGACTGTAATTATAATGTTTTTCGCAGAGCTGTCTTCATCAGGATTTGGAGTAATCATCACAAGATCTTGATTATTTTCTCCATTAATAATCCAACATGAAATATGAATAGCCTTATTTCCTTCAATAAATCTCACTTTATCAGCTCCCAAATTATCCCAATTTTCTAAAATTATAGATAATGAAAGAAATAATCCATTTATTATTCTCATTAATGAAAGAGTATATATACAATTTACTAATTGCCATAATAGAAAACATATTCATATTCTACTACCAAAACCCTATTCTAGTAGTACAAGACTCCTACAACTATAGTAAGTATACAATGCTAATTAAGGTAACATTTACACTACAATATTACAACAATATACACCTAATATTCTGCCAATCCCATGATGGGCTTCTAATGCCCAAGCCAGTGATGGGTTGTTGATTGGCGGTCCAATATACATAAGTATACACGTGTATATCGTGTGTATACTTATGTATATTTAACACACCCCCGCAGTCATAGGGGCGGTCTTTGAACGCTGGGACTGTCCCTAAAATCTTCAAAAAGGACCGAGGGAAGACCCTTTTGTAAAGATGTCTGCAATTTGATACCTGGAAGGGACATGTCAGACGCGTACTTGACCACGAGCAACCTTTTCGTGAACAAAGTGAATGTCCATCTCGATATGTTTAGTGCGCTGGTGCTGAACCGGATTATCAGAAAGGTAGATGACACTAACATTATCACAATAAACCAAGGTCGCTTTCTGAATAGGACAATGAAGCTCTAACAGCAAATTACGTAACCAACATGATTTAGAGACCACATTAGCTACCCCTCGATACTCGGCCTCTGCACTGGAACGGGACAAAGTTGACTGACGTTTCGCAGACCATGAAACCAAGTTAGTACCAAGAAACATACAATAGCTAGACGTAGACCGTCTGGTGTCCGGACAGCCACCCTAATCAACATCTGTATATGAGACAAGTGTTGACGTCGATGAAGGATATAAATGCAAGCCATAGTCAAGTGTACCATGAATATACCGAATGATGCGTTTGAGCGCATTCATGTACTCAACTCTAGGATCATGCATAAACAAACACACCTGTTGTACGACATACGTAATATCTGGTCAAGTGAATGTAAGATATTGAAGGGCCCCTGCAAGACTGCGATAGCGGGTCAGATCCTCGTATGGTGTGCCGGCTGCAGCACCAAGCTTGGGCTTAGTATCAACGGGAGTGGAAGTGAACTTACAGGATAACATCCCAGCCCTCTCAGTGATCTCAGCTGCATACTTCCTTTGGGATAAGAACAACCCACCTGCATGACGAGTGACCGCAATCCCTAAAAAATAACTCAAGGGCCCCAAGTCTTTCATAGCAAACTCAGAACTGAGCATTGTCATGATAGACTGGCGTTATGCATCGAAAGAGGCAGTCAAGATAATATCATCCACATATAATAGTATATAAGCCAAGGAAGAACCACGATGACATATAAACAAGGAATTATCCGACCTGCTGTGAGTGAACCCAATAGTCGAAACATAGTCGGCAAACCTCTTATACCAGGCCCGTGGAGACTGTTTAAGCCCATATAAGGACTTTTCAACAAACAGACATGATGAGGATATTTGGGATCCCTAAACCCCAAGGGCTGATGTATATAGACTGTTTCCTTGAGATCACCATGTAAGAAAGCATTCTTCACATCTAACTGATGAATGTGCCATGCTTTCAAAAGAGCCAAGATGAGCACAGTGCGAATGCTAGCCGGCTTGACCACCGGACTAAATGTCTCACCACAATCCACACCAACTTGCTGAGTCTTACCATCCCCCACAAGCCGCGCCTTATGCCTTGCAAATGAACCGTCTGAATTGTCCTTAGGAGCAAATATCCTCATAGACCTAATAATATTAATACCAGATGGACGGGGCACCAACTCCCACGTCTTATTATCAAGAAGAGCATTATATTCATTGGTCATAGCAATTTTCCAATTCGGGTCATTTAACGCAAACACAGGATTACGGGGTAAGGGTGATTTAAGCATATTTGAATTTAAATTAAAATATCTCTTTGGTTTAAAAATACCATGTTGACTATGAGTGACTGGTCTATGACTCGGGGAAGAAGTGGGTCGATTTTGGGAATTTTTGGGACTCGGGACGGACTGGCCAGCAGGCAGTGGGCTTGCTGGCCCAACTTGGTAACGGGAACTGAAAATAGGGGCTGGAACAGTGGCGGTAATGGGTTGGGTGACTGGTCCATTTACCATTACTGGCCTAGTAACTGGACTGGACTCAGCTGCGGGAACTGTAGCTGGTGACAAAACAGTGGGGCCAGTGGGCAGTGGGCCCGCTGGCAGATTTAGAGTGTGGTACACGTTCGAAAAATGGTGAATAATATACGGGGATATACCATCATCCAAAAAATTATACGAACTAGGCATGTGATTACTAACCTTAGCAAACGGAAATTGGGATTCATCAAAAATTACATGGCGACTAATGATGATTTTACTAGACGATAAATTAAAACATTTGTAACCACAATGATTAGACGGATAACCCAAAAACACACAAGGGGTAGAACGGGCTTGAAGTTTGTTAATAACGGATAACATAAGCACCCAAAGATCCTAAAATGCGAATACGAATGAGTCTTATTATATAAAATTTACAGAGGGGACGAATATGTCAAACCTTTGGAAGGAAGGATGTTAAGAAGATATGTAGCCATTTGTAGAGCATGATGCCAAAAAGATGGGGTACGGAAGCATGAATCAATAAAGTGCGCACAATGTTATTAATAGTATGAATTTTGCGTCCAGCTTTCCCATTTTGTGAAGACGTATGAGGGCACGATAAATAAAGAGTGATCCCATTATTTGCACAAAATTCCCGAAGCACCCCATTGTCATATTCTTTGTCATTATCACATTGGATATTTTTTATTTCTCATTCGAATTTGGTTCTAATGAATGCTCTAAATTTTAAGAAGATGGAAAAAACTTGAGATTCTTTCGCTATCGGAAAGTCCATAAAAATTTAGAATAATCATCCAAAAAGAGAACATAATACCGCTGACCCAAAGAACTAAGAACATGAGACGTCCATAGATCACTATGAATAATATCAAATGACATTAAAGTATGAGAATTAGAGTCTACAAATGGCAACTTAACAATTTTTCCTAAAGAACAACATTGACAATTCGGAGTACTATGCGTACCCTTACAAGAAATAAAATTGTTTTTATCTAAGAAAGACAAAATAGACGACCCTGGATGACCTAGACGAGCATGCCACAAAGAAGGAGCCAAAGCTGCAAAAGTTGATGGCAATGCGTGACTCGAGAAATCGGAACTTGGAGTGATAGGATAAAAATCTCCCATACTATCACACCTCATGAGAGGACTCTCCGTCTTGAAATCCTTCACAGAAATTCCAAACTGATCAAATTCAACAGAAACATAATTATCAGTTGTGAATTTACGGACATACACTAAATTTCTAATCAATTTAGGGGCATGAATGGTATTTTTCAAGATAAGTGGTGGATGGTGTGGAGACAAAGTTTTATGACCATAACCACGAATCGAAATAGAATTACCATTCCTAACAATTATACCACGTGAGTTGCTCAAATTGGAATAAGACGAGAGAGTACCTTAATCGGATGTCATGTGGGTAGTCGCACCGGTGTCCATGTACTAATTTGGGTCCGGTGGTATTAAACCAAGTGTGTGCATAGCGGCTTCAACGTCGGTGTGAGTAGGGCTCTCTACATGATGGGCCTGGTGGGGTCGAGGCCCAAGCACGCCGGCTTGCTGCCCCGGCCCAGTCGTTGTTCTCGGACTCCATTGTTGATTGAAAAAATTAAGCCTGGGGGGCTGCTGAAACTGAGCCCAATTTGGGTGGCCAGTGGGCTGCTGAAACTGAGCCCAATTCGGGTGGGTAGTGGACTGAAAATAGGGGATGTTGAGCCCACGCCCACTGGTCCAGTTCCCGTACCATGGGCCCCAGGGCTGTGGCAGTGGGCTTGCGGCACTCTGCCCCGAGGCCCATTGCCACCCCCGTTATTTCCACCTCAGTTTTTGCCATTATTTTTGCGATTCTGACCCTTTTTTCCACCACCGTTGTTGCGGTTTTGGTCGTAATTGGGAACAAAACCACGAGAATTGTTGGATGACATCATCATGACCACAAGACTTGCAGTAGTAGCCGTCTTTTTAGCCAAATCGGCTTCTTCCAAAGTAAGCATGAAACGGGCTTGATGGAACTTAAGGAGAGGATCACTTTGACGAAGGATAGTACCAACACCACTATAGGCCTCAGATAGGCCAGCAACCATCTGTAGAACAAGACGATTATCGCTAACGGGCACACTAATGCTGCGGAGTTGGTCCACCAATTCTTTCAACCTCTTGCAATATGCTGAAACGTTCGGGAAATTTTCCATGTTGACGTCGGAAAATTCATGCTCAAGGGTAACAACTCTGGAATTTTGATTATCTTGGAATATGTCACGCAGTCTATCCCAAGCAGCCATCGTCGTAGCATCAGGCTCAATAATCGTATACAACAGGTCGGTAGAAATAGTTGAGTAAATCCACTAAAGGACGATGGCATTAAGAGTTGTCCACAACTTAGGATTATCCTCGCGTTGAGACACCTCCATATCCTCAGGAGCCGCGGGGATTATATGATGGATGACTTGATGCGAACGTGAATGAATTTTGAACAATTCGGCCCACGTCGCATATTGAACGTTTTCTATTTCAAGAATAAGAGGGATGTGTTTCTTGATGTTAGAAACTGTAAGGGCAGGATGAAACGCGTTCTTTGATGTAGACATACGGATAGAACAATATGTGATTGAGGGATTTGGAAGATAGAGGAGGTACCGTCGGAATAAACCAATCCGAGAACAAGTTGCGGAAAAACTTGGTCTCAGTTTTGTTCACTGTTTGGTCGACGGCAATAGGAAGAAAATTGGGAGAGGATTTTAAGACCTAGACTTCTGATACCATGAAAGAAATAATCCCTTGATTATTCTCATTAATGAAAGAGTATATATACAATTTACAAATTGCCATAATAGAAAACATATTCTTATTCTACTCCCAAAACCCTATTCTAGTAGTACAAGACTCCTACAACTATGGTAAGTATACAATGTTAATTAAGGTAATATTTACACTACAATATTACAACAATATACACCTAATATTCTGCAAATCCCGTGATGGGCTATTTTTTGGAGGTCCAATATACATAAGTATACACATGTATATCGTGTGTATACTTATGTATATTTAACAGATAATAATTCACATTCCTCTTCCTTAATTATCTCCTCTCTTGAACAATTTTCCACCTTGATGCAAGATTCTTGAGAAACTCATCATTGTTCATTTTCAAGGGGTTTTTGGGATTCTTGAAAATTAAAGTTTGGGTGATTTGACTTATTGTTTTGGGATTCGTAGAAAGAGAGGGTGAAGAGCCAATTTTTGTAAAATTTGGAGTGTAAAATGCTGGTATTTTTGGTGAGTCAATTTGTGAGACAAGATTGTTATGAATTTTGGACCACATTTTCAAGAAACTTGTCATGGCAAAAGGGTCTGCTAGAAATAGGCTGCAACTTATCCCAATTGCGTATCCTCCACACTTGAAATTTGTCACCTGATAAGCCAGTAAGAAAATTAACATTGAAAAGTTTATCACCAAAGTTTCGTAAAAACTTATCCACACCGGATGTTTACACCCGATTTAACTAAATTAACTATAGTATACAAACCAAGGTAATTAGAGTCCTATATTTATTAAATAAAAAAATTAAAAAGATGTAAAATCAACAACGTAAAGTTAAATTTTAGGGTTGCCGTCAGTTCATGTTCCTTTTATTTCCTCCGTTCTTTTTCTTCTTCTAGCATTATGGCTTATAAACTCTGCGTCATTCTTTCTTCAATTTCTTAACGAAATAGGTATTTCCAAATGACTATTAATTTGACCTCAATATTTTATTATTAATCTACGTCTTCATTCAAAACTGAAGAAATTTATGTAAAGTGTAAATTAGCTTATAACCAGAAAAAAGAATACAATGGCAAGTTTCTTTTTGTTAGTTTTTACCATATAAGTCCCTCTTTTATTACAATTTGTATGACACTACTATTATGGAAGTCACATGCAGATCCAGTGCAAAAGTTACGAATTCATATTAACGCAATAAATATGATGATAAGTTTATCATTTTGGATCAAATCTTATATATAATAAAAATTACTAACAAATAAATACAATTAATATATTTTGAAATCAGTAAATTAAATGAGTTGTGCTAGAATTCCGAACTTGAACCATAATATCATATAGTGGATTAGCCTCTAGAAAGAGTTATAGAAAAGACATTTATAGTTTGTTTCACCAAAATTTGTAGGAAGTCAAAAGAGTTTTTTATTTTATTTCATAAATATTTTATTTTATTTCATAAATATTTTATTTTAGAAAGCTGAAGAGTTTGTTGTCCAAGCTTTTAGGAAAAATATGAGTGTTTTTGAGTAGTAGCACAAGTTGAATTTGAGAAACTGAAAAAAGTAGTTTTTTCCTAGAAGACATTTTGAAATTTTTGTCAAACACAAATTATTGTCTAATATTGGCAAAAGAACTTTTCAAATTGATTATCCAAACACAAAACTACTACTTTTTAAAGATACTTTTTCAAAAAATATTTTTCAAATTAAATAAATTTTAGAAATTTGGTCAAACAAGTTTAAAAGAAATAATAGTAAACTGCCTTACAAGAATTTTGTTACATATTATCTAAAGAGTTTAACTTCTACATATTCAGCGTATAAAAGAATTTGAAAATTATCAGGTTATTAAGTGATTATTATAGGTAATAGGTCATAAAAAATAAAATTAGCAACTCAAAATTTAAGATAAATTACTTGCTATAACATGTCAAAATACACCACGAGTGTGTTTAGTATGGAGAAAAATAATCTCTGAAAAAAATATTTTTCTAGAAAAACAAATTTCTTAAAAATAAGAAAAAATGACTTCTCAGGTGAGAGTAGGGAAAACAAATTTCATAAATGATATTCCAAACTCATTGTCTCCTCCGATTCCCACCCTTGACCACCCCACCTCACACAATTCTCGACGCCCGATTCACCACCCCACCTCCCACCCCTACTTCCATAGTATTTTCTTTCCTTGATTATATACAAGAGCAAGCCCCAGTGGTTGCTGTGTGTTAAGAATAACCTAGTAACTTCGGTTTAATTTTATATTTGTGTTAAAGATTCATTTAATATGTATAAATAATTTATTCAGAACTTAGTAAGCAAAACAAATTATGGTAGAACCCATAAACTACAAATTCTAACTCCATCTTTGATTATAAGACAATATTTATTTGCTTACTTAACAAATATTAAAAAATAAATAAGAAAATCACATATTTTTTAAGAAACGTTTTCCTTCGTATTAGTACAAAAATCATGAACCAGAAACTTATCACATACATGGAAAAGAGTCTTACCTGGACATAGAAAAGGGGAGAAAAATGAGGACTTGTTTCATGAATATCCTCCCAAAAAACAAGTTCATTTTCTACATTTTCCTTCTTCTTGAGATCAATAAAATCATCCATATTCATTGGGTAATTAGCTTCAAGCATTCTAACACCAGAATCATTTGAAACCAATTAAAAATTATTATCCTCTAATTTTCTTAATCTTCCGGCAAATATTGGACTTTCAACTATTGCACTTCCCAATGACTCCTTAAACCAACCGGCAACTATCCATCCTGAATCCGTCTCTGATGCCTTGTTGTAGTACAAAACCATGTGAAATTGCCTTTCCAAATCACCCTAGGGGAGATTTTTGGATAGCGAGATTCGCCTCGATAACCGTGGATCGGTTATCTTCATTGGTATCACAGTTTGGATTGCTTCAACTTGCAACTTGGGAGAAAAAATTGGAGCTCCATTTCCATTGCAAGTTGCCATTTTCAAAATACTCAAGATATCACTACTAGTTGTGTAACATGAACTAGGCTTTAGTTGAGTAGAGATGTACAAGTGTGTGTGGTGCCAGCTAGGGAAGCCTATGGAAGTGGAACTAAATGATTAGTCTAGGCTTTTTCTTTAGTAAGCGCGTTGATGCAGTATGCGCTTATACAGCTCTTTCGTGCGACTTCAGCTGATATAATATTTATTGATACTCACGATTTTAGCTAATTCAGGCATCCATCGTAACTATATACGCAGGTACCCGTGATTTCAGCTCATCAAACTCTAATCTATAGCTATTGTATGCATAACTATAGCTGTGTTTTGTTATTAAGCTCTAAATTATAGCTAATTATGAAATTTTCTCTTCTTTCTACTTCTTGAACTACACCCAATTTTCCCAGCAAACAATGAAGTGAAAATCAATTTCCAATCATTTTCTTGATCCACTTCTAGGTGATTCCGTTTTTTTTAGTTTCTTGCTTAAAATTAAGATTAATCAACATCCCCAACTAATCCTTCTACCTTTATAACCACACCCAACTTTTCCAGCAACCAAACAGAGTGAAAAATCTATCTCTAATTTTCTTGGTGCAAAGACATGATCTGTTTTGGGTAAATAAGAAGATTAAACAAGAAAGAAGAAGAATCCTGAGTAATTTAGTTTCACTAGAAGAGAAACGGTATCAAATTTTTGCACGGATTGCTCTTCAAACACATTGGTTTTTATTTTTTGTTCCTCATATATGTGTTCTTTAAGTTTGTCACTTATTTAATGCAAATACATATATGCTTTTCGCTCGGCGTAAGTTCTGTAACATTTTTATTTTTGAAAATTGAACTTTTGTCTCACTCTCATGCGGCATAAGATGTGTAGTATTTTTCAGATTATGTGAGTGTTGAAAGTTATGTCTTTTCCGGCATAACCTGTGTGGATGTGATGTTATATATGTCGAAGTTAAACGCTAATTATGTCAATTGAAATCTAAACTTATGTTTTTTCTAATTATGTTAAACGTTGAAAGTTTTGTCTTGTCCGACATAACTTGTGAGATGTTATGATACATATGGCGAAACTAAATGCTAACTATGCCGACCGAAATTTAGTTATGCCGTATCAAAAATAATGCTACTGAAAGTAAAAACAAGAGATGAAACAAATCAAATGCCAATTCTGTTTCCGAATGTCAGTAATTATGTCATCCGACACCAGTAACAACACTTTAGCAAAACAAAAACTTTAAAGAGTAAATGCTGCGGAATTTAAAAAACACAAAGGTTTAAAATTTTCATAAGTTATAATATACATAACTTATGATGGTCAATGACCACATGTATTGTATATATGTTATATACAAAATTATAAATTCTTTTCTTTACAGATTTACAATATAAAACGGAAAGAAATTAAAAGTTGAAGTCGCAGATGACTTCTGCCTGAAAAATCTAACTAAGTAGACATAGACAACCTTTCATTACAATCGCTCCATACAAAACTAATCTAGAATCTAAACAACAATTGTAATGTTCGACATAATGTTGTCAACACACTCAGGCAACACTGGTGATCCAGATTTCTGAGATGAAATTCTGAGAGCTCTCTTGGTATTTTTACTTTCTGGTTCTGGATATTGATTCACTGTAGTAGCCTCTCTATTTATAGTAGAGAGTTCCCTTGAAAGGCTTATCGATTGGTTGTGTAAGTTGAGGAAAAGATGGACAGCTTGTGGTAGATGATTAAGGAGTGAAAATCTCAACAACTTTGACTTGTTCCTTACTCGACTTCTTCCCCAAGATTTGACTCTTTCTCCCACGTTTTACACAGCTCCAATTCACCACGCCTAAGTCATTTTTTTAACTCACAGTAAAATATTACTGTTTAACGCGAAGTGAGGCAAAACTATTTTTTTTGAAGATGTTGGTCCGAATGTTATGACATTTGTCCCAACATTTTTATGCATTCAAATTAGTACTTCAGAAGATACATCAAACACAACATTAACAATCTCCCCATTTTTGCCTTTCTTCACAAAACACATTACCAAATGTACAGACGACTTAGTGCATTGTCACAAATGTTGTCCAACACTATGATTACTGACAAGTTCCTCCTTAACCTGTGATGGCATACAAGCAAAACTTGTGTATACCAAGTCATAGGATTAGAAAATTATGTGTGCACATATATATACACATATCATCCAATATACACAACACAAAAAGAAAGAATCCATTGTTACAATAAACCATTATCAAACATAAACATCCACAACAACCATTAACCAAAGCAAAAAAAATCATAATTCAAATAATCATAAACCAAACATTAAAAGCTCATGGTGCAACGCATCAGCCCGCTTCTTCCTGGCTCATTATGCAGCTGCAGCTTCCAACAGCTTTCTACTTTTGCATAACAGCTTCAGCTTCAGCTTCAGCCCTCAGCCTTAGCATGTTCAGCAACACCTTACACGTGAAGTAACATCTAACACTTTTTTAGGTCTAATTACTCTATTCTTGTACCAGTCTCATTTATCGTATTTAGCTTTGGAATAGAATTTTTCTGAGAAACCAGATACCTCAATGTCTGAATCAAACATGGCCGAACTCTTGGATTTGGTATTGCTGGAGGATGTTATTGTATGTGCCTCTGCATATGTTGGCTAAAATGTTGTGTGAGATGTTGTAGCATCAGTGGCAACATTTGGATCAGCACTTGATTTGACATAAATGGGAATTCCCTTTGGAAAGAATTGCTTCAATGGAGTTTCATCAGGAATTTCTTCATCTTCTTGAGACACATTTTGTGGTACCGAAGCAGTTGGTTCTTCTTCATTCTCTTCAGTTGAGAGCACAAAGTCTATGTCATCACCGTCACTACTCGAGCAAGTAGGAATAAATGTATCAAATCTGGACCTTTTGTTGCTCGGCTCTTCACGAATTGTTCTCTCAAACATTCTACTCGATCGACGAGTAGGGAAGGTAGATGAACTTGGTCTTTTACCCAATGCTGAAATATCAAATGTTTCATCAACATCTATTGGATTGTTGACATCACCTGATTAGCTAATGTCTAAAGGTTCATCTAAACTTTTAAATACTATAGCTTTGGACAATTCCTCTGTGGATGGTGAAGAAGAGAACCGTCATGGTTGTTGCGGTTCATTTTGCTCAGATGATTCAGTATTCATTGGAGGGCTTGTACTCATTGGGGTGTTGGTTGGAGTATTGGCTGACATTGGTGTTGACATTGGAGAGGTCTTCATTGGTGAATATTGTGGAGAGAGTTTTGGGAATTTAGGATTTGAGATTGAGGATGGAGTTTGATTGGTGAGTCTATTAGGTAAGCGAATGTATACCCGATGTGATTTTTTTTTTTTTTTTTAAATTTTTATGGGAAAATTAAAAAATGATAAAATGATAGCAAATGAGAGGAATATTTATATACATGACTAGCCTTTCTTAGCAACAAAAATCCCTTAGCTTTAGGTGTTTCATTTTTACACAATGACTTACACCTAAAATATTGGAATAAAACAAATAAACATCACGATAAGGATAAACTTTAATCTCATCATTTTAGCTTTTGAAAGTCATGTGTACAAGGCATATAACAGGGAGTAGGTTATGATATTCCAACGATCAGATAAGCACAACATCCTAACACATATCACATTCTGAAAATGTCAACAACAATGTTGGCAACATTTTGGACGACACAAGTATTTTGATCCCATAAGAACTTTTCGTTTTGGCAACAAATCAAGACATGTTTTATATGTATTTTATGAGTTTGACCACTGGACCAATGTAACATTTTTCCATCGTGTCCTTGATCTAATCATATAACACATACAAAGAATTTTCCATGTCAACAATAAGAATACTTATTTGGTATTCTCAAAATTCTTTTGAAGCACTCGATACTCCTATAGAATAGGAACGATATCTTTTCAAGGGTTTTGCCCATTTTACAGAGTTGCCAAATATTTGTATAGGTGTTGTCTTATTTTGATACTCCATTTTTATGATATATATGTATTTATATATCATCGCAGAGAACGGTATCACGTTGGAATCACATTCTTATTGAAGGATCATGCTTGTGTGACCAAAAGTTATGCACTATACAAGAATAATAATCAGTTAGTGATATAACATAGGTAAAATGTCAGCCAAAATGTTAGACAACGTTTCAGCCGACATTCACCAAAAATGCCTTCTTTTTAGAGATTACAAACACCAAGATATTTCTTCAAACTAGAATATCTCTTATGGTCCAAACCTTTTATAAAAATATCAGCTAGTTGATGGAGAGTGTCAATATGTTCAATTTTAACTAGTTGTTTTTCAACTAAATCTCTTAAAAAGTGATGTCTAATATCAATATGTTTTGTACGTGAGTGCTGAACTGGGTTTTTAGAAATATTTATAACACTTAAATTATCACAATACAAAATCAAAATGTGCTTAGAAAATCCATAGTCGTCTAACATGTGTCTTAGCCATATTAATTGAGAGCAACAACTTCCAGCTGCTACATATTCAGATTCAGTAGTTGAAAGTGAGACACATTATTGTTTACGACTATACCATGAAATAAGATTATTGCCAAGATAAAAACATCCTCCACTTATATTTTTTCTATCATCCACATCTTCAGTCCAATCCGAGTCACTAAATCTTATTAAGTTAGGCTTAGTGTCTTTGGAATACCATATTCCCAACTCACATGTGCCAGCAACATATCGAATAATACGTTTCACAGCATTTAAGTGGGATATTTTGGGCCAGTCTTGAAAACGTGTATAAACACAAACACTAAACATAATATCTGGGGAACTAGCAGTAAGATAAAAAAAGGCTACCTATCATAGATCGATATAATGTTGGGTCGATGTTTTCACCAACATTATCCATACATACCTTCTATGATGAACCCATTGGTGTCTTCATTTGTTTAGCGCTCTCCAATCCAAATCTCTTAACTAGATTCTTGGTATATTTACTCTCTGAGATGAAAATTCCATCATCACTTTTCTTTATCTGCAAGCCTAAGAAAAAATATTAATACCCCAATCATGCTCATTCCATATGTTGATGACATAGCTTCAACAAATGAATTTAGGTACGACTGTGAGGTCGACCCAAAAACTATGTCATCTATGTAGATTTGAGCAATTATAATATCAACATCGTGTCGTTTAATAAATAAAGTACGATCATCTTCGTCACAGTTAAAACCAAATTCAAGAAGAAAGTTAGTTAAACAACCATACCATGCACGAGGGCTTGTTTTAGCCCATACAAAGCCTTTTTGAGCTTGTACACATAGTGTGGATGGTAAGGATCTTCAAATCCTTTTGGTTGTTCAACATAGACTTCCTTATCTAGATAACCATTTAAGAATGCACCTTTCACATCCATTTGGTGTAAAATAATTTTCAGACAACAAGCAATAACAAGTAAAAGTCTAATTGACTCAATTCTAGCCACAAGTGCGAAGGTTTCGTCATAATCGATTCCTTCAACTTGAGTATAGCCTTGTGCAACTAGATGATATTTGTTTCTAACAACTGTTCTCAATTCGTCTGATTTATTTTTAAAAATCCACTTAGTTCCAATTACATTTGTATTATTTGGACGTGGAACTAAGTCCCAGACTTCATTTTGAGAGAATTGTTCAAGATATTCTTGCATTGCTTGAATCCAAAGATTATCTTTGAGTGCTTCTAAAATATTTTTTGGTTCTAAATTAGATATAAAACAAGAAAGACTAACCTCTTGGTATATGGTATACATACACACATACCTTACCATTTCTCTATAGTTGAGTGGTTCTTTGCCTCTTGTTTTAATTCCTTAAAAAACTCCCCCTATCACTTGGCTCGTTGGATGATTCTTCCTAATCCTTGATGAGGGGTCCCTACGAACTTGGTCTAGCAATTCAACACTTGACTCCCCATCTGTGGCCTCTGTGGTCTCTATTACTATTTCAGATGTTGCTTCAGGTGTGACAACATTTGTGGCAACATCTGATTCTTCTACAATTTGTGGACTTTCCACTGTATCTATAATGTTATTTTCAATAGTTTTTCCTGAAACATCAGAAAGATCATCAAAGATAGCATTTAGAGACTCTTGTACAGTTCTGGATCTCATATTGTATACTCGATAAGCATGACTATTTTGTGAATAACCAACAAAAATTCCTTTGTCACTCTTAGAGTAAAATTTTGCCAAATAATCCATGTCATTTAAAATATAACAAATACACCCAAATATATGAAAGTAACACAAGTTTGGTTTCTTTCCATTTATAATCTCATAGGGTGTCATCTTTGTTCCTAGCCTTAGATAGACTCTATTAGCTATGTGATTAGCAGTATTCAAGGCTTCTGTCCATAAACGTTTTGACAAATGTTTAGAACTAAGCATTACTCTAGCCATTTCTTGCAATGTTCTATTCTTCCATTCTGCAACCCCATTCTGTTGCGGAGTTTTGGGCAAAAAACTCATGGAAAATTCCCTTTTTCTCACAAAAGTTTGTGAATGAGCTATTTTCAAATTCTTTTCCATGGTCGGATCTAATCCGAAATAGAAGAATAGAATAAATTTCTAATTCTAGAGTGCAAGATTTTAAACATATCAAACGTTTGTGATTTTTCTTTCAAAAAATATATCCAAGATTATCTAGAAAAATCATCTACTATCACAAAGGAATACCTCATGCTTCCTAGACTGTCTACTTCAATAGGACCATTAAATTCATATTTAGTAATTGAAAACAGTGAGACGTACCTTAATGCTGACCATTATGTTGGACAACATTATGAGAGACACGAGTTTGCTTACCATTTAAACAATCTTCATAGACAGTTTTAGCTTTGTAGCTAAGTTTAGGTATGCCTCTAACAGCTTCATATGAGACCAATTTTTCTAATTGCGGTAGTTGACATGCCCCAACTTATAATGCCATAATGTTGTGTCATCGATCTTAGCACTATTGCATGTTTCTTGTCTTACAACAAGATAGCAATTGTTACCTGTTCTTGTACCTATCATGACACATATTAGCTTCATTCATAACTTTACAAGCATTCTTATTAAATTTTACCTCAAGGTCGTCATCACACAGTTGACTAATACTAATCAAATTAGCCATTAAACTTTCAACGTGTAAGACATTCCTTAAGGCTGGAAAACCAAGAACATCCAAGATCTCTTTTCTAATTATTTTGTTTTTACTTCCACCTCCATAAGTCACGTTTCCTCCATTGAATGACTCATAGTTCCTTAGAAATCCTTTTATACCTATCATGTGGCGAGAACATCCACTATCAAAATTCCAAGAACCTGAAATGTTGGTTCTTAATGCAGTTATACAGACATTACAAGTTAAATCTATTTAGGAACCCAAACTCTCTTAATTTTTTTTTTAACCTTTTGGCTCAGAAATGTTGCTTCGATGTTTATCCGGAATGTTTGACAATAATTTAGGCAACATTTTGCTCACACAATTTTGAAGTTTGAAACAGTATGATTTTAAGTGTCCAGGGGAGTTACAGTGATGACATACAAACTTCATATTCTTTGACATATATGAGAACCTATTATTCATCCATTTTTCTTTTACAAACGTATTTTCTCATTTTTATCAAGGATCTTAGAACATATGGTGTTAAGAGAGTTTTCGTAACCAATTCCTGGATGTGAAGGTTTACTAAGGTTGAGTAGCTCATTCAATTTCGAAGTTCTTGTGTTGAGCTTGCGGGAGGTTGCTTCAGCTATATCCAATTTTGCTAGAATTTTATCAAATTCAATATCATTTTTTGGTAAATGCAACCTCAAGTCGGGTTATCGTGCCTGTTAATTCTAAATTCTCATGAGTTAAAGATTTTACCTTTTGTCAAGTTGCTTGGATTCTATGATTAAGGCTTTACAAATACTTTGTAATTCATTAATCATATCATCTTTGCATTCAAATTGATCCATACAATCAGTCTCACTAACAGAAATAGAACCACTAAAGCAATTAACATCAGAATAGTTAAAGAATTCATACCTTTCGGATGTCGCTGAGGATGTTGATGTCGTTGCTGATTCTGGAGCAAATGTCATGACATATGAGACAACATTGTATATGACATCTTCATTATCCGATAGAGACTGTTCGAAAACAGTGGCCAACATTGTTTGTGTTTCAATTTCATGATCTCATTCCTCTTCTTCTTCATCATCATCACTAAGAGAAACCCATAGGTTCTTACCAAATTTTCTAAGAGTGTTTGCACAATGACCCCAACCTGAGCATGCATGACATTGCACGGACTCAAGTTGTTTGAGATCAAATTTGGTACGATCTGAGTTGGTTCTTCTTAGTTGATTTCCTTTTTATACATTTGGAAGGAATCTAGTGGACTTTTGATTGAAGGCTTGGTTTTGGTGCTCTTTAGATTTAGATTGATTTATCTCATTATTGAACTTCCTCACCATAGAATTGTATTTTTGAGTGAGTAAGACAACATTTGCACCTTCACCAATTTCATCAAGATTCTCATCATCTTCTTCGATTTGACTCTCCGAGGATTGAACTTGAAGTGCCACATTCTTGATTTTATACAATTCCTTTTGATTCTCAATGTTCATCTCATAATTTTTTAGTATGCTCATCAAGGTATTAAGGTCCATTGTGGCAAGATTGTGAGCTTCTTCAATAGCACAAATCTTTAAATCGAACTTTTCAGAAAGAGAACGGAGAGCCTTTTCAATAAGTTGAGTATTGGTTAATGGTTAACCAAACACTTGACATTCATTTGAGATGTCAATCAACTTTTCAAAATAAGATTTAATATCATCCGCTTCTTCCATCCTTAAACGTTCATATTTACTCATGAACATGTATAGCTTTGTTCGACGAACACTTAAGCTACCTTCACAATGAATTTGTAAAGTATCCCATGCGTCCTTAGCCGTTGGGCAGTTTTGAATGAGTTTGAATATGTAAAGATCAACCCATCCAAAAATTACATTTAAGGCCTTTTCGTTAAAGCTAGCATTATTGGTTTCTTTTGTAGTCCATTCAGATTCAGGTTTATCAATAATGTCACATTCCTCATCCCATGTCAACATTGGAACAACATACCTAATTGGTTATAGATCTCTATGCACGAATATCAATTGATTTGATATGCAAACGTAGTCGAAACTTCCAATAGGCATAATTTGATCCATCTAAAATATGAATTCTACCAATAGTCGGATTTGCCTGATCCATAGCTTTTGACAACAGGACCAAGCACTTATTGTGTTAAGTGTCGGCTCTGATACCACTTGAAAGGTGTCAAAAGCTACTGAAAGTAAAAACAAGAGATGAATTAAATCGAATGCCAATTCTGTTTCCGAATGTCAGTAATTATATCATCCGACACCAGTAACAACACTTTAGCAAAATAGAAACTTTAAAGAGTAAATGCAGTAGAATTTAAATAACACAAAGGTTTAAAATTTTCATAAGTTATATATATATATATAACTTATGATGGTCAATGACCACATGTATTGTATATACGTTATATACAAAATTACAAATTCCTTTCTTTACAGATTTACAATATAAAACGGAAAGGAATTAAAAGTTGAAGTCGCAGATGACTTCGGCCTGAAAAATCTAACTAAGTAGACATAGACAACCTCTCAATAAAATCGATCCATACAAAACTAATGTAGAATCTAAACATCAATTGTAATGTTGGACAGTATGTTGTCGACACACTCAAGCAACACTTGTGATCCAGATTTCTGAGATGAAATCCCGAGAGCTCTCTTGGTATTTTTGCAATCTAATTCTGGATATCGATTCACTGTTGTGGCCTCTCTATTTATAGTAGAGAGTTCCCTTGAAAGGTTCATCGATCGATTGTGGAAGTTGAGGAAAAGATGGGCATCTTGTGGTAGATGATTAAGGAGTGAAAATCTCAACAACTTTGACTTGTTCCTTACTCGACTTCTTCCTCAAGCTTTGACTCTTTCTCCCATGTTTTACACAGCTCAATTCACCACGCCTAAGTCATTTTTTTACCTCACAGTAAAATATTACTGTAACACGAAGTAAGGCAAAACTGTTTTTTCGAAGATATTGGTCCGAATGTTATGACGTTTGTCCCAACATTTTTATGCATTTAAATCAGTACTTCAGAAGATATGTTGGGTCAAATGTCACAACATCAAACCCAACATTAACAGACCCGGACGGTATTCAATGGTCCAAAGCCTTAAGTAAACAACTAAATCCATCACCATAACCCAAAATGAGCTTGGGTTAACAGGTTGGGTAGTAAATGAATTTGCGTCTAATTACGTGTGGATTAATAAAGATATTATCAGGTATTTAATTAAAATATTCATACATTCCACATAGGAAATTTTAAACTCAAATTTAACATTAAATATATTTTAATCCAATAGACAGAAGAAACATATTTTTTAATCAATTCAATAACTTGGAGCGTAAATTCGTAGTACTAAAATCATTAATTCGTAAATGGACAAACCTCTAGAATTCTCTTGAAATTGAATACAAAGAAACACAAAAGGAGAAAAAAGTGGTATTTTTTTATCAGAATATAATTTTCGAATTTACGTTGGGTGTCCTCCGGACTATAATTATTAAATTTTTGGTTCTGTTAATAAAATTTTAGCAATTTAATCATTGGCCAAAACTCCTTCTGATGATGATGAGCATTCAACCAAAATTAAACAACGATGAGATGTGTACTATAGAAAATTAAAAACTCGCTACTTATTTGAAAAGTATCATTATTAAATTTTTGCTTTGTATTTTCGGGATAAGAATTGGTGGTCTTCTTAAGAGAACTTCAATATAATACTCATTATGGATCAACTCATGTTTTCTTAAGTTTGGAAAGAAAACTTATTGAAAAAAAAAACAAAGTGAGTATGATGATTTTTGTAAATTTATTTTGAATTTAACGGATAAAAAGGTAAGGATTTGTATTAGAAGATTGTGTATCAATATGGAGTCATTTAAGTTGAGTTGGACCAATTTTGAAGCAAAAAAGTGTTGGTGAATTTCTTACACAAGAAGTTATGGAAAACCGTTAAGATTTTGCGGTCAATTCTTATGATTTGTCAGGATTTCTGGTAAAACAAAGTCGGACAATTCTTAAGAATTTGATCTTAAATCCTGATAATCAGTCAGAAAGACTCATATTCTGGCTTTTAACTGGATAAATATCCAATAATAGTTTTAATTGAATGAATGTGACAAGGCAAGTTTCGCCTATCAATTCAAAATTCGTCAAGATTAATGGCTAATAGTGACGAGCAAATTTGGTTATTTCCCCTATAAACTATTGAATCTTTGATCTACTTATAGTATATCAACTAAAGACTTTTCTCTCTGTGTTCATTTTTATTTTTTTCAGTTAAAAAAGATGGATTTCAACTTAGCTCTGAGTCGTCAAGCTAATAGATCATTAAGGTTGTTCACTTCATATCTCTAACGGGGTGGGGGTGGGGGTGGGATGTGAAGAGTCATGGCATCTATTTGATGATATAAAGCGTGAGATTGACATCAATTTCACATTTAAGGATCGTTTGGTTTATGAGATACATGATAATAATCTCGAAATAAAATAAGAGATTGTTTTATCCCACATTTGGTTGAACTGTTGATTATGGGGTTAACAATATCGAGATTATTCATACCACAATTGTTGTAATAGTTTTATACTATACTCAATGTGGGATAACAATTCGAAATTTCTAATCACTAAATAATTTCGTCAATATTAAATCTTCATATTATAATTTCAATATAGCTTGTTCGCTAGTCAAACAATCTGTAAAAATCAAAGTTTTGGTTGATGCAATCCTATTTAAAACCCACCATATGTACTAAGAGGCCTTGAAGGAAATATTTTCATGATCATTCCATTCCTTGAATACAATATTATATACATAATACAAAATTTAATCTAGGCTACAATTATGGTAGTATACTAAGAATATTTACACCCTAAATATAAGATATTTGATTTGATTATGGAAATAATAATCTATCAGTCCCCCGCAATCTTAGCGGGAGGTTCTCGTATGTTGCGACTGTCCCTGAAATCATCAAAGAGTATCCGCGGAAGACCTTTTGTGAATATATCAACAATCTGATAGCGGGACGGTACATGGAGAACACGGACTTGTCCACATGTAATCTTTTCACGGAAAAATAAAATATTCATCTTTATGTGTTTTGTGCGTTGATGTTGTACGGGGTTCCCTGACAGATATATCACACTCACATTATCACAATAAACCACATTTGCCTTTTTGATCGGACAATGGAGCTCCAATAGAATATTACGGAGTCAACATGATTCAGAGACAACATTAGCTACCCTCTATATTCGATTTCAGCACTTGACCGAGATAGTGTGGGTTGGCGCTTTGACGACCACGAGATTAAATTGTCTCCGAAAAATACACAATAACTAGAGGTGGAGCGCATGGTGTCCGGACATCCACCCCAATCAACATCGGTATAAGAAGTGAAATCATAAATGGTTGACTTATACAAATGTAAATCAAAATAAAAGAGTACCTTGAATATACCGCAGAATTTGTTTGAGAGCTCCCATATATTCCTCCTTTTGGGTCATGCATATGTAAATAGACCCGTGGAACAACATATGAGATATCGGGTCTCGTAAAGATGAGATATTGCAATGCCCCTGCTAAACTGCGGTAATGTGTTGGATCGTCGTATGGAGACCCTGAAGAGTTACTCAATTTTTCCTTGTATCTACCGATGTGGGTGACGGCTTGCAAAAAGACATGTCGGCTCAGTCAATTATCTTCTCGGCATATTTTCTTTGACACAGAAATAGACCACCTGCATGTTGAGTTACAACAATGCCCAAAAAATAGCTCAAAGGGCTCAAATCCTTCATAGAAAATTCTAAAGCAAGAAGGGACATAATAAATTGACGACGAGACTCAGATGATGATGTGAGGATAATGTCATCCACATAGAGAAGAATGTATGACATGTCATTCCCTTTCTTGTAAATGAACCAAGACTGATCATATTTGCTATGTGAGAACCCCATGGTAGCAACAAACCCCGTAAACCTGTTATACCATGCCTGGGGAGCATGTTTGAGACCATATAATTTTTTTTCAACAAGCAAACATAATCAGGATGAATATGATCTCAGAATCCCAAAGGCTGGTGCATATAAACTATTTCCTGTAGGTGAGCGTGTAGGAATGCGTTATTTGATAGAGCTTGATTGAGAACTGTCCAGATAGTCGCCGGTTTAACCACTGGGCTAAAAGTTTCGCCGCAATCCGCTCCAACTTGGTGAGACCTACCATCACCAACAAGACGGACTTTGTGTCGCTCAAATAAACCATCAGATTTCTTTTTATGACAGAAAACTCACATAGAACGTATTATGTTAATATTAGAAGGATAGGGCACCAACTCCCACATCTTATTTTTAATAAGAGCATCAATTTCATCTCTCATTGTAGCTTTCCAATTTGAATCCGATAAGGCAGCTTTTGGATTTCGGGGAATCGGGGATGGCTAGACAGAGGATGTTAGATTAAAATGGCACTTAGGCCGAAAAATTCCATGCATGGCATGTGTTTCGATGGAACGAATTGGGGCCTAAGTGGACTGTTTGGGCAACGAGGTGCGGTTGACTGACTAGGCCGTGGGAGAGGAGACAGTGGGCTCCCTCGGTAGTTGAATTATTGGGCATGGTATCTGGATTGTTTGAGTGTAAGAGAGATGTGGGCTCCCTTATTAGGCTAGCCCACTTCGGACATTTACCTGATCTGATGGTGGGGAAAGGGAACAGTGGGCTCTCTTATTTGGGCTGGTCTAATTTCGTTACTGAATTGGACCAAAGGAGAGGGAGAGGGAGCAGTGGGCTCCCTCACGTATGGTGGCCCAAATTTATCATTGATCTGAACCGATGGGGACATTTGGGCTGGCCTAATTTAGGCATGTGACTAGACGGTTGGGGCGGGAGAGGGAGCAGTGGGCTCCCTCATTTCGGTTTGATTGATTGGGTTTCTTATATGGTGTTGCAAAAATGGATGTAGCCCAATGTCCAAAAAATCATACGAGGGTGGGGAGGACGTGTGTCTGTTGGCAAACGAAAAATGGTCTCATTAAAAATAACGTGACGAGAGATGATAATTTTTCACTAGATATATCATAACACTTATAACCCCTATGATTTTATGGATATCTCAAAAATACACATGGAGTGGAACAAGCTTGAAGTTTATTTATCATTATGGAAGGAAAGAGAGGATAACACAAACACCTGAAGACCCTCAATTGTGTGTAAGAGAGGACACCATGGTAAATGATTTGTGTGGGTGAGGCATTTGAAAGTAACTTGCTAGGGAGAAAGTTTAAAAGGTAGGTGGCCATTTGAAGAGCATGATGCCAAAATGATGGTGGCACGGACGAATGAGAAAGAAGAGTTCGAATTAAATTATTTATTGCTCGTATTTTCCGCTCGACTTTTCCATTTTGATGAGAAGTGTGCGGACAAGAGAGATTAATTCCATGCCATTTATGTGACAATTCTTTAAATTGGTCATTTATAAATTCTCTCCCATTGTCACATTGAAAATATTTGATAGACTTCTCAAATTGGGTTTGGAGAAAGTACTAAATTGTTTGAAAATAGTGTAAACCTGTATTTTTTTCCAATGGGAAACGTCCATAGAAAATTAGAGTAATCATCCAAAATAAGCATATAATACTTATGACCCTCCGAACTTAAAACTGGGGATGTCCGGTCACTATGCATGATATCAAATGGCATAGTACTGTTTGAAGTAGATAAAGAAAAAGGCAACTTAATATGTTTCCCAAAAATGCAAGACTGACAAATATGAGAACCCAAATATGGGTTACAATCAATAAACTTATTTTTCTTAAGAGAGTTTAGCACAGGTGCTCCCGGGTCTCCCAAACGATTATGCCATAAATTAGGAGACAAAGCAGCAAAGGATGATGGATTGGTGGCTTGGTTGTTGTTGGTGGTGGTGATGGGATACAAATCCCCAGTGTTATTACATCTCATTAGAGGCATCCCCGTCTAAAAATCCTTCACAGAAAACCCAAATGGATCAAAATCAATAGATACATTGTTGTTAGTGGTAAAACGACGTACATATATCAAGTTTTTAATAAGTTTGGGTTCATGGAGGACATTATGTAACTGTAAAGGTGAGTGGGGGGAGATTTGACTTCCCAATACCACAAATTGGAATTTCTTGTCCACTGCCTACCATAATATTTTTATTACTGCTCATATTAAAATAAGACGAGAGAGTACCTTGAGATGCCGTCATGTGGGATGTCGTACCCGTGTCCATGTCCAATTGTCATTGGGAATGTTGAGATTCATAGTGTGCATGTCTTGCTCGATGTCCGTAGGAACATAACTCGATGAAGATGGTCCATGGGCTGCAAATGCTTGTTGTGGGCGGCTACCAAGTACTTCGAGTTGCCTGGTGGTTGAGGGTGGCCTGGCCCACAATGACGTGAGGTACGAGCAAGGAGAGACAGCCCATTGTGATGCCAAAGCCCACAGTGGGTACTGCCCCAAGGTTGCGCATTGTTTGACTAGGCTTGTGGCTGCCCACTATTTGACTGGGCTTGTGGCTGCCACTGGCCGGGCCTCGTCTGCCCCTGCTACCGGTGATTGTTGCTGCGGTCAATCTATGAACCACCACCCCGACCATTGTTGCAATTTTGACCCCTTTTCTGTCCATTATTTGTGTGATTCGCTGCATTCCCCGAACCAAAAATTTGAGGCCCAAAATCAGTGGAATAGGTATTGGTGGAGATGAAGGCAGTACCGGCAGTGGCTGCTGCCATGGCTGCCTGCTTCACTTTCGGAGTGTTTTCAAGAATCAATCTCGAACTAGCCTCATAGAATGGTGGTAACAGATTACTTTATTGAATGAACGTAGCAACCTCATCATATAGTTCATTCAATCCCGTAATTAATTAGAGAACCAACCTTTGATTCGTCACCGGTGCAGTTGATCGGCAATTATTTTTAACTCTTGAAAATATGCGAAGACGTTTGTAAAATCGTCCAACTTGACGTTGGTGAATTAATTTTCAAGATAAACGGCACGAGAAATTTTGTTATCTTGAAAAATATTTTACAAATGCTTCCATGCTTGTTGAGTCGTCGAATCTAGTTCCAATATAGTGTGCAAAAGATCGTTGGATATCGTGTCGTAAATCCATTGAAGGACTATAGCATCTAACATAGACCATAGGCCAATATCAATGTCGGTGACCTTGTTTTTCTCCGTGAAACCTGAATGAGGTTTTGGAGGAATAATATGGTCAATGACTTAGTATGTGCGACAATGAATTTTGAATAACTCCACCCAAGATGAATATTGCCCTTTTTTCATCTCAAGAATCACCAGAATTAAGTTCTTGACGTAGTTTACGGCAAGAGCAGAATGGAATTTGTGTTGGTCGGCCATTGTTTCCCAAGAGAAACAAGAAAAGATGATGAAAAGAGAGGGTAGAGTTTCGGCTAGGGAAGAAACCCTAATTAGGGTTTAGATGATGAAGAAGCTGAAATGGGTAGGGTTACGGCCGGGGGGACCCTAGACGTAGTCGAAAATGAAAAAAATGTTAGGGTTTCGACTAAGGGGGGGGGGGGAATAGGCTTAGGGCTAGGGTTTGGGGGGGGGGGGGGTTAATCTTTTGGCTCTTGATGCCATGAAGAAAATATTTTCCATGATCATTTCATTCCTTGAATATAATATTATGTACATAATACAAGACTTAATCTATGCTACAATTATGGTAGAATATATTAAGAATATTTACACCCTATATATAAGATATTTGATTTGATTATGGAAACCATAATCTATCAGGTCCAATAGACAATCTCCCAATATAGTTTGGTCACTAACCAACGATCCGTTAAAATCAAAGTTTTGATTGACGCAATCCTATTTCAAATCCACCGTTATTTTTATTAAGAGGGGCCAATAGACAATCAATCCACCTACAATACGACTTTGTTAGTTAAATATGTAATTAGCCTGTAATACGACTTTTTTTTAATTTAAATGTGTCATTAAGTTGATAGTTGAAGACAGTTGAATGTGGACTTAGATGCAGATAATAAATGCTCATGGAGATGCAGTTGATAACATTAATTGTTCATCAAATTGGAACAGATAGATTCAGAAGAAGAAAAACAGTAAATAAGACTTCAACACAAAACCAGTTATTAGTGTGAACTACCAAAAATGTCTTTACTCACTGCAATTATCGTGCTGCTATAATGATGGGGAAATATGATTGGTCCTCATAAGATATGATTATTCCTTCCTATGCATATTATCTGTCTTTAGAGTGTTGAATGAGCGGGTTGGACTGAATTTAAACGGTTCAAAATGAGCTGAAGTAGTAAGTAACCGTTGGCAAGATTGTGTTTTTTTGTTTTGCATCCTTACAAAGATACCCCCAGTTCATATTATGAGACTTGAATTCTACAACTACTTCAAATGCTAATAGCTAGATTTTAAATTTATAATTTGTACATATTTAATGAATTTCAACCCAAATGTAAGATATAGGACAAATCTACTGAATTCAACCGAACTCTTAAATGACTTTCCAATTCAGCCCTTGATATTAGTATCTGTTTTTGGAAGCTTCACATGTTTAAAAAGACATTTAATAGCATTGATTGTTGAAGTATTTGTCCAAACTACTATTTTTTCTTAAATATCTCTCAACTAATTTGAAAAATAAAGCATAATAAGTGCTTCTTGCTTTTCTAAAAAAAGATATTTTAAAACCAGAGGCAGATGCACCAAATAAGTGGTGTGTTTTAAGTGTTTTACTAACCTACCCCGGAAGAATATTGTGATTATTATAATCAAATGTCTTGAAAAAGAAACATTACTTAATAATTGTTGATTATGTAAATAAAGTAATTTTGAAAAAATAACATTAATTTTATTTTGAAATGCTAAAACACCATTTATTTTAAAACAAAATAAAAGGGGGAAACTCACTTATTTGAAATGGAGGGAGTGTTACCTTTGGCATAGATCTTACGCACTATTAGAAACAGTTGTATTTTCCATTGATAGTGAAAAATTTGTGCTACAAATCATGATTTTTCACCATATTTTCATCGAACCGGTTCAGTGGAAAACGCATGGTGGAAACAAGTTACTATTGAAACGCCGAAAAACTTTCTAATTTTTTCGTGTGAAAACACTATTATTTAGATTCTTTCTACCGACATTCAGTGAGATAGTTACTAAACATTTTTCAGTAAAAAATTCAATCAAAAAAATAGAGATTTTTTAGTAATGAGATATGGGTTCGACTAAATTTATTGGCTTCATCCTAAATACAGTATATATATTTTAAAAATTACTAAATATGTACATATATTAAACTTTAAACTCAATTACATTGAATGGTTTATGGATTTTGTGGCCACCCAGAGGTTGCCAGAATTCATAAGTTTCAAAATCGTAAATTCACCTCTTTTTTAAAATAAATTATATTTTGTCAAAACGACAAATATATATAATTGAGTAGAGATAATAATATTTGGTTTGGTCAAATAAAACGTTATTACTACTCACCCCAACTGTACAGATTTATGGGTAATCTGTCAACCAAAAGAGTACCAGCTACTCAATTTGAGAGGACAACTTTGTCTGTGAAATGATTTTTCTCAAGTTGGCATGTAAAATTAGTTTTAGGTGGTTTTCTTTATTTTTTCTTTTTCTGTATGAAAAAAATATTCTATTCACCATTTTTGGATCTCTTTTAATATTTCATAATAGAGCTTCTCAAATACACATTCTTTTTTTTTCCCGATATCCTAAAGATAGTAGTCCCGGTCCTCGACTACTACACGCAAGATGTGCTATTCCACCTAAAGATAGTAGTCCAATCAAGGTCTCTTCGAAAACACTACTAGCGAGTCGAGTGTGGCACTCTCAGTGTCCTTAAGACAATCCCCGTATGTATCCTTTATACGTCCCGGACAATGTCTCCCAAGATAAAACAAAGAATGAACACTTGAGCAAAGGAAACTCAAATGCTACCTTGTTTGAGAATAGAAGGTGTAGGAAGAAAGCTGTTTTGCTTGTGTATTTTCGTGTATATAGCTAGTATATTTTCTCGTGTCTCTCAACAATGGTGTAGGGGTGTTTATATAGGTGAGGGAGAGTGTTTAGCTGCCTCATAGGTCCACTAGTGTTTAAGCTCACATCAAATACACATTCTTTGTTATATCGTAGTTCATCTATGAAGATGTGTGTTAAACTTTGGGAAATTAATTAATGTTGAACCTTAAGATAGCTATCCATACAATGATGAGAGTATAAGATTCTCAACAAGAGAGAAGTTGTGGTTTTTCCGGAATATTCCGTTACCCGGAATGAAAAAGGTGATATCGTAGTTCTTTGTCTATGAAGATACATGATTAGGTGTTCATTTTAATTTTCCATTGAGGCTAAGTTTAAACCATGAAAATGTGATATCGTAATTCAATTAGGATTTTAAAAGACTATTTTGGGATAAATAAGTCTTGTGGTATTCAATTAAGATTTTTAAATAATCTAAATAAGTCTTGTGGTATTTAATCAAGACTATTAGGATTTTTTAAAGAGGGTGTTCAAATCTAGTGGTATTCAATTAGAATTTTAAACAAGTAACAAAAAGTCTTTTGGTATTCAAAAACTTGCTAAACAATCAGGATTTTGTGTCACTTTTTAGTGGGAGGTATAAATACCAAACTCAATAAAAAATTCCACTCAAACCCATCAGACTTTTTTCTCCACCGCCAGACGCCAGCAGATCTGTAATGGCCAAAAGTGAAAATGTCGTCACATTTTAAAACCCAAAAAGTCATTGTTTTGTCAAATTTTTAGAGAGATATGAAGTCAAACAACAGGAGATTTTGGATTTTGGGTTGTAGATTTTTTTTTTAATCTTTTGTTGTTATGTATTTCCGTTTCGATTTTCATAAACAACGAAGATGAAGAATTTGAAAATTCAGCAAGTGAAAAGTTGGTAGAAAAGCTGACAAGATCTTGATAGTTTTGAACAAGGTAGTATTGAAATGGGAAAAAATGAATATTTTTTTGCTCCCTAAAATGTCAGCCCTCAATGGATTGGGATGATTTTGAGAAGATCAAAATAGATTGAGTTAATAAAGGTTTTTTTCCGTGGATTGCCCTTTAAATAATTCACTGGTCTTTAATTTTTGTCCATCAATTCACTGGTCTTTAATTTTTTCCCATACTTCTTATTTGATGAAAGTTTGTGGGCCAAAGTACTCTTATTCGGGGAAGGTCCTGGGTTCGATCCCCGGCAGAGTCAAAAATAATATTTTCCGTCCCAATTTATGTGGCACCATTTGACTTGGCACGAAGTTTAAGAAAGAAAGAAAAACTTTTGAAATGTGTGGTCCAAAACAAGTCTTATATAAATGTGTGGCTATAAATCATCTCATAAAGTTAAATTGTTTCTAAATATAGAAATATGACATAATTTTTTTAACAGACCAAAAAGGAAATGATGTCACATAAATTGGGACGAAGGGAGTAATAATTTCGCAAGGCATAGGTTTCTAACTATGCCTATTCACTATGTAGTTACATAGAGACTATCACTTAACGTATGGTTATGTAGAATAACTTAGCTTTCTACATAACTATGCTGAACAATGCATATTCTAATGAACTATGCCTCAAGGCATAATTTCTATGTAGTTACATAGAAACTACATAATTTCTATGTAGTTACATAGAAACTATGTCTTAAGGCATAGTTCTGTATGATAATTTAATTTCCATACAACTATGCATAGTTTCTATGTAATTTTGTGCGAATAGGCATAATTTCTATGAAATTTTTTCCTTGCGAAATTATTTTCTTTTTTTTTACTTTGTCGGGGTTCGAACCTAGAATTCGATTTTTTTTTATGTCAGTGATATTTTCGGCCACTTTAAAGTACGAATGACAAAAATTAAAGACCAACGATTTGAGAGGTAAAAATTAAAGACCACCCAAGAATAGGGGTATTCATGTGAATGACCCGTTAATAAATGGGCAGATCAAGTCGGGTCAAAATGGGCTGAATTAATAAATGAACAGGTTATTGACCCGCCCAAATATTACTTGGGTTGAAATGAGTTGGGCCGAAATGGTCTAAAAAGTGGATCAAAATACAACCCGCCCAATTCTTACTAAACTTCAATTGCCTTATTTGTTCTTGTATGATTTTTTGGTACCTAATAAATCATTATTTTTCTTTGTTATGGGATAGAAAAAATAATATTTTTGAAAATATTTTGACACAATTTTTCATGGATTAATTTGAGCTAGATATCAACCCAAATTTTGAGGGACTGAGTTCAAAATGGGCGTCAATAACCAGCCCAAATTTAAGCGGGTTGGGCGGGTTACGATTTCATGATCTGATTTTGCCACCTATACTCCGAGTTGCCTAGATCGATCAAAAATCAGATCAACATTACATCTCACCCAAATTGTGCACATTTGCAAGGTAGTCTTGCAACCCTCATGATGGATGTGATCTTGTTTTTGTCCTATAATAGCTAAATGGTTGTTCAATTAGTTTGATCTTTTGTAGAGCACTTGAAGCTAGTACTCTTCCTGTTTGCTTTGTCTAAGTTAATGCAAGAAAATACATATATAACTGAAACCAGAAGGACCAAATATTCTACGAAAAACACTCTAGAAAAGAATCTTTTGCGTTAACCATTCTTGTAACATTTTTCACATTTGCTCCAAAGTTCATAATAATGTTATTACACCATGTTCAACACCAATAACCAAAAATGTTACAAATGTAGAAACTGGCCTTCAGCAACTTATAGCTCGGACGGATCGATATCATCCTACACAAGAGCAAAGCATAAGAGGAAGAAACTAGAATTACCGTCTCACTTTCAAACAAGCTAGGGTCGACTATAGCTCCAAAGTTCATAATAATATTATTACACCGTGTTCAACACCAATAACCAAAAATGTTACAAATGTAGAAACTGGCCTTCAGCAACTTATAGCTCGGACAGATCGATATTATCCTACACAATAGCAAAGCATAAGAGGAAGAAATAAGAATTACCATCTCACTTTCAAACAAGCTGGGGTCGACTATATCAATCCTCATTTTCTATTTTACTTCATTTGGATCAGTTTCAATTCAATGCTCAAAATTTTGGGATTCTATACAATAAGATAGGAATTAGCCGCCGTAATAATAGAAAAGTGTAACCAACAAAACAATGATTGAAAAAGAAACACAACTCCAACCAAAACTGATTTGACAAGTAAACAAGAAAGATAAGATCCTAACACCTAAATATGAAGGGGAAGGGTTTTAATGCATGTAAAAAAGGACACCAAAAACACAAGGGCATACACCTCCACGAAAAACATCTAAATTTACACGCTAAAAGAACAATTATAAAGTTTATCAAAACAAATCTAATACAGGAATGCCCAAAGGTTCCAGGAAATATTCTGCTATCATCAAAAAGCCCAAATATCATAAATGACGGAAAAAGGAAGACGGCAGGAGTTGCTCCCTTTTTTACCTAATCATCCACGCATAAATAGCTGCTCACTTGGCAAACAAGGAGGGGAATTGGGCAACATTTTCAATGGCTGGGGCTGAAATGTTGTTGTTTCTACCATCACCACCACCACCACCACCACCACCACCTCTTCCACGGCCCTGTCCCTTACCACGGCCACCAGGGCGGTAGTAACTTTCTCCCTCGGCAGGCTTCAGAAACTCGTTTATGCTTTTAGTCTGCAAGAAATCAAATGTCTAAAGCCTCACAATCAAAGCAATAATTAAATCATCATCTTAATATCATTTACTCTCACGCTCTTCAAGTTTAGAACCAATATGCAATGATTTACAGTTAAATGATATTGAGGTGAACCACAAACTATAATACTGCAATGTATACACAACATTAAGGAAAATTATAATAGTGACACCGGCGTAACTGTGTACAATATTGGTGAAAATAATAGTACTGAATCTGCATAACTACATACAAAATATTGAGGACTATAATACTGACACCTACACGACTGTATACATACTATTAATTCCCTATTCCATTTTTCATCAAGAAAGAACCAAGGGAAGAGGAAGATTTCCTTGAAGCTGTTGAAAAGCATTTACTGAAATTTATATTCCGGAGGTGTGAAGGTCCATTATATAATGCATTTTTTCTCTATTAGGAGGGACTTGCGGACAGCAGGATGGATTGCCCCCCCCCCCCCCCAAGCAAAAACCCCATGAGGTACATAACTTTTGAGAAATAGAGAGACAAGACACGTATAACATTATGTTTATGAAATGAAAGGGACTCCCAAGAAATGCATAAACATATGATGCTATAATACCAATATGTCACTTAATTTAAAAAAATGCTAAAATACCTTTTTGGCTTTTTCCACTGCCTCCTTTTTCTTATCTTTGTCAGAACCCTGTCCAGACAAAAATTTCAAGCATGATGAATAATACTAGCATACAACACAATCAAGTTCTTTATACAGCAATGAAAATATAACGGCAGCAAGCACCAAATAACTCACCAATTTGATGAAGATTTCATCATCATTCTTCTTCTTGTTTGAGAGAAGTTGCATGGATTCAAGTTCTTTGTCCAAATTAACCTTTCTTTCCTCTTGCTTTAGAGCCAGCAAAGCCTTCCTCTTCTCTTCCATTACCTTCTCATACTCCTCGAGGGTCATCTCCTACAACACAAGCAGAGATGAATGATAATAAGTTCCAGATAAAATGATCATAGATAAATATGAATAAAAACAACTGGAATCTACAAAAGTGTAAATAAATAGCCAACAAACAGTTAATCCAACAGAGTAACTAGGGGGTGTCAATTAGGCGGGTTGGGCTGATTTTTTTTTTTTTTTGGGGGGGGGGGGGGGGGGGGGGTTCAAAATCGGCTGAGTTAATAAATGGCCTGGTCCTTGATTGAAATGGGCTAAAAAGCATGTCATAACCTAGCCCGTCCAATTTTTACTAAGTTTTAATTTCCTCGTTTGTTCTTTCATAGTTTTTTAAGTACCTAAAAAACTATTATTTTTCTTTATTATGGCTATATATAACATATCAAATAAAGAAATGTCTCCTTCAAAATATTTTGACAAGGTTTTTATGGGTCAATTTGGGCTACATATTAGGCCAACTTTTAGATGGGCTGAAATGAGCTGAGCTAATAAATGGGCGAGCAATTTTTCATAGGCTAATTTTGCCAGCCCTAGAAGTACCTAGTCTACCAGAAAACATTGGTTCATGTACATAGACATAGCTATTTCATAGAAATATTTGACGCAGGTAATATTTGTAAGTGTGATGCCATTTTAAAGAGAAACAGTGAGTAGTAAATGAAATCAACCAAAGCAGCAAGTGGTTATTATATTTTGGTCAAGAGCGAGGGATTGAAGCCAACAAAATAAATGGTGATCCCATATGGAAAAGCAGTAAACAGGAAGTATATAGTTGATTGCATTATTCTACACTGAATCCAAGGCCCTTTTGGCAGCTAGCAAAGGGGGGGGGGGGGGGGGAATAATTGTAGTATCTACCAACTGATGCCTAGAATCATTCCTAAGAAAACGATGATTATTCCAAAATACCAAATTCCTCTGGTTACCTTCAATGCATGTAGCAGACTACAAGTACAAAGATTTAATAGAAAATACTCATTTATAAAAAGTTAGATTGCATTAGAATATTGACAACTGAGCTAATAATCCTTATCCAAAATGATTTACTCCCTCTGTTTCAATTTGTTTCTTACTTTTCTTTTCAATCTGTTTAAAAAGAATGTCTCTTTCCTAATTTGGCAACTCATTAATTTCAACATCCCACGTGGCATGTTTAAGACCATAAGATTAAAGGGCATTTTAGACATCTTTAATTTGAGACCATAGGATTCAAAAATCTTTACTTTCTTAAACTCCGTGTCCAGACAAACTAAGACAAACAAGGAGACAGTCCAAAAATTCAATTTTGAATTTACGTCTCCTACCCCCCTACCCAAGAGGATGATAGTGCTGGAGACTAACATTAATTTGCAACAGAAGAACTGGAGCATGAAAAACAAGCAAAACAAATGATGGTCTTCAACAGAAAATGACAGTTACCTTCTCCTCGGGTTGCTTCTCTTCTGGCTCAGCAGCAGCAGAATCCTTAGTGGTGTCTCCAGCATCTTCCTGTCCAGCTTGTTTCTCAGCCTCGACAATCTTCTCACCATCATTAACAGGCTCTTCAGTCTCACTGATTTGGATTGAAAAAACCCAACATGAATTTATAAGAAAAAATTAATGCGTAAAGCCAAGGGGAATAAGGAAACAAAAAATTGAGATGGCAGTCATACGGTGCAATATCATCTGCAGGAGTTCCCCAATTCCCACGACCAGAGCCCTCCCGTTTAATAAATTCATTCCTATACAACAGAACAGATCAATAAGATACATATCATATGCCTGAGAAACAAAGACAACCACAATAAGTAAAAGCTAGCGCTGTTGAACCCAACAAAGGGATTATTACATTTTCGACCGCTCTAAAACATAATAGCCAGTAAATGTATATGTTTTGCATATTAAGTATAATATATATAATATACAGATTGTAAACATAAATATACATATAATATTACATAATCGGTGTATACCTTTTGTATATTTTGTCTAGCACCCGTAATTAATTGTCGGACGGACCAAAACTGAAGGAAATACAGTAATGAAATGCACTTATGTGACTTTCAAAAGTAACAGATTGACTTACCCACGGCCAGTTCCACTTCGTCGATCAAACACTCTCCGTGGGCGTTCCCCTTCACCTTCTGCAGCATCCCCGTTATTACCACCACGACGACCTCCACGGAACCCCCCACGGGGTCCACTGTATCCGCCTCTCCTTTCAGAGACCTTTCCAGACTCTCCATCTTCTGGAGCTCTGTACCGCCCACCAGAGAATCCATTGTTGCTGCCAAAAGCATTCTCATCAGCAGCAGATTCTTGGTCAAACCCACGTCCACTACCACGCCCTCCTCCACGTGGACCCCCACGGCCTCCTCGCTGGCCATCACTCCTGGCTTCCCTCACTAAAAAAATAATACACAAATAAGCAATGGGAAAAACTGTACTATGATAATAACAATCTGTAGTACCAATATGGGAATATGGTAAGGAGAAACTAAATGCATTCCGATCCATTCGCAAGCTGTCATATTCACTAAATAACAGACAGAAAATAATTGCTTAGACATTGAAAAACACACCATTAATTCCACATATTTCCATAGCCTAAAAGTTTGATTCAGACTCCAACTAATCCTGGACTTAGACATAATTGATTGACTGATTTTTATAGCCCAAAATGTTTAAGCATTGAACTCAAATTAATTTTACATATTTCTATAGTCCAACAGTGCCACATTGGGAAGAGAAAAGCAACATTTCCACAATAAACACTTCATGTAGAATACCTTTCAACGCTAGCCTAGTGATTTATAACTACAGAAATATCTTTGGCTTATTTATTTCTTAAACTCCGTGGTCAGTCTAACTCCATCATATAAATTGGGACGGAGGGACTACAACAACAACAATAAAAATAAAACTATATCTCAACCCAATTAGCTCAATCTAAACTAATTATTTCAGCTATATTAACCAACTACATTAGTTCAACTCCATTCGTATCGGTTTTAATAAGAACCCACAAATACAAAAAAGGGGTACAAACTATTATACATGAGCCCAACAAACCCTCGGCACCAAAACACCAAAATATTCAAAAATACAACAACAAAATGATTAGAATAATTTAATATTTACCAGCCTGAGTAGGAGGAACCGGTTTAGAAGGCTGAACCGGACCTTTCTTAGTTGCTGAACCGGCAACCGGAACCACCGGTTTCAATTGGTGAGCAGCAATAAACAAACTTGGGTCTTCAGCATCATCATCCAATAAGTCAAATGGGTTCACCGTAGCCATCTTTTTCAAGAAATGAAATGAAGTGGTTGTGGGTTTGTGAAAACCGGCTGATAATTGAGGGTAGTGAAGTGAATAGTGATGGTGTGGGGGTGCTGTTGTTTCTTGGGCTTTATGACTTTGTTGGCTATTTTGGGTCTTTGTAGTGAAGTTTAGCCTATGTCTTTGGCTTTTTAAAATAACAATTCGCACAAATGTCCTCTTTTGGGGTCGTCTCTAATTTTTACCGGTTAAATTAGAAATTTTTAATATTTACCATCGCCTAAAAATTCATGACTTCTGAGTTCAAATCTCAGCTAAGTCAAAATTTAAAAAAAAAATCGCAAGACAAAGTTTACCTGCAAATTATTCCTTAAAGTAAAAAATTCTACCTTAAGGCAGAGTTTGCCTTCAAACATATAAGGAAAACTATGCCTTCTAAGGTAGAGTTTACCGGCAAATTCTGTCTCACGAATCCAAACACTACTTTGAAATTTTATTTTAATTTTAACTGAGCGGGGGTTTAAACCCGGAATTTCAAGATATTTTTAAGCGAAGGGAAAAAATTAAAGACCAACAAGATCAACTTATAAACTAAAAGTAAGTTGATAATACTCAACTTTTGACTTTTGGCTCATTTTGATACTTTTTTAATCTAAAAATAAGTGCTAAAAAATACTTTTTTTCTTTCCCAACCACCACCAAAACTTAAAAAGAATTAAAGCCAATAAACACTTAAAATAAATCAATTCAAGTACCCTCTTAAACTTGATAGGAGAATCCTTGTCAAATTATGTAAGATGTAAGATTCATATGCAGACAGAGTCGGACTTCTCCTCTATAATAATATTTCAATGTAACGAATAAGTTTTGTTTTAAACTATTTTTATATTATATTATATTATATTATATTATTTATAATAACATTTTATTCTAGCATTAAAAAATTATGGACAAATAATTTATAAAGAGATACATTTGACAGTAGTATAAGGGACTCTTAAAAAACAAGAGTTTCAGCAGACAAAACTCGCACGAAAAGCCTTATACCTAGATCAAAGGTCGATGTAAGTTACATCTTGAGTCTTTTTACGAATTTAGTCCCTTAGCCCCAAAAATATGTACACGTGTATAGTTGATTAATCGAACTACATTGATTGGAATGATAACAAATAGACTTTTGTGCGAAAGACAAAACGTCAAAATCCCTCATGTGGTAGTTACATCCTCGTCCGGGAAGCAACCCTTTAAAGTCATGTTCCTCCTTGATCGGGTGCAAGGTGTTTCATATACACAATGTCACGTAAATTGAGACAAATGGATTGATATTTACATTATCTGCTTAAAATATATATAGAATTATGTATATTAAATTTTTATTCAGGATAGATTTGTTTTCAGGTGAATCTATTATATGTATTCTTGCAAAAGGTCAATAAGTTTCGTGTTCAATTAAACGGTGTCATATAAATTGAGACAAATGAATTGATATTTATATCATCTGCTTAAAATATACTACATAGCTAGAATTACGTATATTAATTTTTTAAATAGGATAGATTTGTTTTCGGGAGAATCTATTATATGTATTCTTCAAAAAGGTCAATATATAATTTAGACAACAATTACTTACTTATGAGAACATAGCTTTAACAATGGCACACAAAAAAATCGAACGGTGTTCTATTGAGATAGATGGAGTCAACTATTTTCTTGTATAATCCGTGTCTTGTGTTCTACCTACCACATGATATGACTTTGGGGTCTTTTTCTAACATACTTTGACTATTTTTAATTTATTAGTCTTTTGTTTTTCCTTATCCAATGAAAAAGTGCAAATGAAAATGAAATTTTTATAGAATTTTTATTTGTTCACATTGGATATTGGAGAAAAGGGTTATGGGACAGTGAAAAGGGTGTAGATGATAGGGAGGAAAACATTATATTTGGTTGGTCAAAATTTTTGTAAATATTTTCTTTATGACTTATGAAAAAAATAGAAAAAATAAGTCTCATAAATAATATTTCACACTAATTGTCTCCTCTGCCCCGGTCAATACATCTCACCCTCACCCACACACCCACCACCACACACCTTACCTACTTTATATACAAATGTCTTGGGAATATTATTTTTTATATTCTTATTAGGAATACTTTTTTTGTATACTTACTAAACACTAGAAAATAAGTTTAAAAAATCATAAAAATCACTTATTTTTAGGATAGTTTCCTTCATACTAATCACACCTGAAGACTCCACTATCAAGGTTTCGTAGGTAATGACTTACGGATTCATCTGTACTCAATATCTTTAGTTCGAACGATATATGTATTAAAAAATTCACTAAATAAGTACGAAATTAATGAAAATTTACCAAATTTTTTTTAATATACGTGTTAGGCCATTCAAGGAGAAGTGCATAGAAAAGATTTACTTCTTATCACTTATTTGTACAAGAAGTATACATCTCCTGGCTAATTAATAAATATCAAGAAGAAGGACTAGGCAAACAACTAGGTCTACAGAAACTGTTATCTTTCAAGATTGAGGTTCAAGCCTTTTCCTTTACTAGTGTAAAGCCTTTTGATATTAGACTTTTGTTCATTTAGCAACCTTGCTAAACTCCTCTTTGCATTTGCTCTAAAAGGGCAATTTGATGCCAAATATCCATCCACTAAATGCAAATATGCCTCCAAATCATGGCAACAAGCAACATCAGCATTAGGCTTCAAAAATGGTGACATTCTTGTGTCAACTCTCAGCTCCGTGCCAACGTGTGCGTATGCCCATGGCATACTTTTGTCGAGCACATTTAGCACCCCGCTTACAAGTCCCGACTCCCTTAGCTTTTTGTCAAGTTCTTCACTCACGAACATCCCCGGAACTCTAGTGATCAAATCTTGATTGTTCACGATACGTAGAACTTTAACGTTCTTTGAGTTTAATCGATCTGCAAAGCTTCGATTGCCCACTCGAGGACCACCAAAGGAAAAAACAGCCACCGGTGGTGCATCCGGTGCACATGTACTCACTTCGTCTGCGACTAATAAGGCCAAGGCCGCTCCGAGACTATGCCCTGTCACAGTAATGCTTAAGGGCTCGCCTTTGAATTGTTCGACGAGTCTTTGCACTTCATTAACTACTGATTCAGCTAAACTTGGAATATTAACACCAGATGTTCGAAACAAGCTCAAAAATCCACATTCCACTTTAGCTGACTCACTCTCTGCTTTTGTCTCTGCTGGGATTTGAACCAGTAAGTCGTGAAAATTCTCCCCCCATTCCAAACAAGTCGCAGTGCCACGTAGAGCTATCACGATATCCCTCCGTCCCATACGTTGAATCTCCGATCGATCATCACAAACCGCGACATAACCAATCCAACTCGACCTTTGAGTCATCCATCCAAGATCAGGTGCCACGTCATCTACCCATTTTGGCAATCCAATGGACGACGTGGCAAACAAGCTCTTGGTCACCTTATAAGACTTATCAGGCAACACCACGTTTCTGGGGCCCCACATCCCCTCGTCCACACACGTGGCAGGGTTAGAATGGAAACAATGATAAGCTGCTTGAATAAACTCCCCATATCGAACCAATTCACGCCTGAGATTCTCATTTAAAGGATCAATTAATCCTAACCAATCATTACTACCATGGTACTCTTTCCATCTACTACCAAGATTGTTTCTTGGAGAGTATTCTATATTATTAGATGACAACATCTTTTTTAGCCTATTTAAATGTCTTGGAGACATCTCTTCAGCAACCTTGTGTTCAGGCCAAATTCTTGACAAATTCAGCCCTTCCAACAATTTCATTCCCACAAAAGTAGGGTTAGCGTTTGTGTTCATCTTATCATTTTCAGACCCCACTTCTGGAATTACACTGAATATGTTGTTGTTTTTTCCTTCGACGCGTTACTCGATTCTTGATGAATCGTTTGGGATTTATTTTGTAAGAGCTTTTCAAGATTTGAAAGATGTTTTTTTGTCATATTTTGTGTATTTACTACTGAATTTGTTGCTTTTGCTAATGAAGGGTTTAATGGGGATCCATTACATCTAAAGCTGGATTTTCTTGCCTGAAAAATATGGAGATTGGTTGCCGGAAGTGTAGCTCCGATCATCATGGTTTTTAGAGAGAGAAAGAGGGGAAAAGTCAGCTTAGAAAATGAGGTTCAAATTAAACCAAGTAGGATTAAGGTGCTAAGGTGAGGTTTATATAGAAGAAATATTTAATGAAAGGACTTAACTGGATCTCATTTTTCGTTTTATTTACGAGTATACCATGTAATGTTACTGAGAATTATGGGGAATAGAGAGGGTATTTATTTGAAAATACAGTTCATTAATTGACTTTGATATAGAAGGCTTGAATTCATATCTAGAAAAGTATGCTTACTCTGTTACTCGGTCCCATTGAACGGCTATTATTAATCACCCTTCAACTATGATTTTCCTATTTTTATTTTTTTATAAAAGAGTTTTATTGGTACATCTTAAAAGACTAAATAAATTACTTAAAATATTTATCTGCATCACATCACATCACATCGGTTGTTTACATCAAATTATGTTGTACGTTAAGTGATTTAATGATGTAAGAATATATGTTAATTAGCCACATTTAAGTACTAAAAGTTTATGTGCAAACATGTCATGCATATATTTATTTGGTCTAAACTCAGGTGCGAATAAATTTTTATTTCTACAAACTACAGTATTTGAATTAGACATGAGAAGAAAAATCATTTCTTTAATCGACACCTCCCGGATTATCAAATCTTCTTCCTGTTTGTGTCCATTTTTTTGAGTGACACCTCCAAGATTATCAAATCTTTTTCATGTTTGTGCATTTAATTTGCTAAAAGGTATGCACATTTGTACACTCTTCCTTCCAAATTTATATAATAAGAGTTTCAGTTTCATGCTCAGATATTATAAAAGTATTTATATAATCAGGCTATTTGTAAAATTGTTGTAGATGGTATACAATATCATCCTCTTAAAACTATTACTCCTAAAAATATTACAAATACTTATTTGAAGTCATCAAGATAGATATTGTACAAATTTAGAGGGTGCGAACAAATATGTAGACATTTTGGCAAACAAATACCACATACATATCGAAGATCAAGTTGTATGGAAAGGTGCAATCAAAGATAAAATTTGCTCTTTGACAAATTTAAGTAAAGAAGCTTATAAGAAATTTTACCCGTAAATATAGAGATATAATCTGTGTACATCTTATCCTCCCTAAACTTCACTTATAGAATTACACTGGGTATGTTGTTTGTTTGTTGTTGTAATGTTATAAGAAATGTTTGCGATTTCTGTTTAGTATTTTTGAATGTACCAAAAAAATTTATATGCTAAATATTAATTAATAACCCGATAAAGAGATAATTAATCCATTATAATCGATTGAACTAGACTAGTATAAAAAAATTATACTTTAGTGTATATAACTTGAATTTGTACTACGTATAAAATTACTTTTAAAAGCATGATTTCCTTTTCAGATTCAACTCAAATTGTCAAATGCGCTTAACGGTTGACAACAAACACTAATATCACCTCGTCAACTTTTAATATTGATACATCATACGTCATTTTTTTCATACATCATACTTTAGGTTTTCAACTTTCCATCGTGTGGTTGACAAATACTATGTTGAAAAAACTTATTTTATGTTGTAAACTAGTAAATGATATTTTTCAAATTTAAAAATGAATAATCACAGTCGACATGGTTGTTCAAAATTACTATGTTAAACATGAAAGATATTTTCTTCTATTTCATTTTATATGATGATATTAAATAATTATGAAATTTGATGGCTCAATTTAATTGTACAAATCCATTAATGATAAAGAAAATATTAAGGTAGCGATCGAAAAGTTAAATTGGTACTAGCAATCAAATAGACGTGAATTTAGTGGAATGTTGTTAATATATATTTCCTAAGGATTCAAAATAGAAGAATGCGAAATAAATTGGAACGAAGGAAGTAATACATAATATATATCAATTTGTAATTCTTATAGTAATGTTGATATTTCAAGATAATCCCGAGATGTATGATCTTTTTCTTTAAGAATATAAACGATTTTTTTACTAATAAAGTCTAGAATTAAGTAAGGTAGTGGTCTTTTCTTATACTTTTCTGATCTTCGAATAAAAGTTTGGAATTGACTCTTTCCAAAAGTGACCAATTTTTTTTGAATTGTATAAAATATCCCAAGAAAAATGACGAATTATTGGAAAAGAATGAACTGCAAAAGATATTTTTATGCCACTAAACTTTTCTTATATTAGTCCACTCCACTATCAATTTAATTTATTTTCCTACTTTTCCTATTCATTTCCAAGCTTTCTTGTAAGCTTCCTTAGGCCAAATTAGAGAATTAAAGAACTAAAACAGGGTTTTATTTTGTCAGAAGAAAAAGGAAGAATTTTCTTATTGTTTCATCATTTATCATACGAGTAGACGTTTGGATATGAGTTGGTTGAGATTTGAAAAAATAAATTAAAGTTTTTTTTGACATGAAAATGTAGATGGTGTTTTGTGCGTGAAAACCTGATTATATTTATAAAAAAACTCTATAATCAAACTTCAAATTCTATATATTTCAATTTGATAAATATTTCCCCCATATGATGTTTACACTAAACCAATTCAAATTACTATGAATAATTTAATGAAGTGAAAATATCTATACCTTAATTAATCACGGTTAAGTGCTAGTTGTACATATTCAAACACATATCATGCATCTATTGATTTGGTATAAACACCCCATACATATAAAGTTTTACATTTCAAATTTAAAGTTAAAATAATGAGTTAATTTGATAAATGAATATTTATTTGGAATAATCCATAAATATTATTTCAAATCTTTGAACCAAAATCTATAGTTGACGAATGCCATGCTATCACAATTTCGACTTTTTGCAACGTCAAAAACCATAACTCAGGCGAAAATAGAATTTAGGAGAGTCATAGATAGAAGCATTTGATATAGTAAAACGTTGAATTGAAATTTGAAAAAGGAATAGAAATGTCAGGCATATACATCAAGTATTACCAACAGAAATGGACATTTAGAAATTTATTTACCTACTTCTATACATAAATGAAATTGCATGTAATTGTGCAACAACATATTAAAACATATTAATAACTGTCTGCCTGTCGGGAGTAGCTCAAAGGAACAAAAAATCTGATTCTATCTGAATTATGTTCAAATTAGGGCCGGCAATGGATCGGAGGTGGATCGGGTGGAGCTCAATCCACCTCCACCTGCCAACGATCCATCCACCACCCGACCCATCCATCACCCTATTTTTTTTAATCCACATCCGATCCACTCATCATCCACGGGTGAATCGGTTGGATCGGTGCTTCGCGGATGGAAGCGACGAAAACTTATGAAAATTGGTCGATACTCAAGTCTGGTAAGTAATTTATGACAGTTAATAAATATGTTAGTTCAAATTTCACAAAAATGAACTTTACTTTGTTCATTTTATTGGAAGTAGAGAATTATACGAATTAATTCGAGAATGGCAGGGTCTGGTAAACCCACAATTGCATTTGATTATATCAACTGTTAAGATAAAATAAATATCATCAATCCTCCTAGTACTGTGAATTCATATTTTTATGTGAAAACGATCAACATTTGTTTTTCCCTTTCTTATGTTGTTCAATGTACGTTTTACTTGATCAAACTTAGAGTGGTATAATTAGCAGATAAAAATATAATTTGTTCAATCTATTTAAATTTGGACGAGTTAACGACCCACATATTTCTTAACTCAAGTTATTTTGATTAGCCTGATTCAGTCAAATTAAAAATAGCATTTATTAAGCGTTTTGACATGCAATTTCATCTTATGAGATGAAATCATCGTTTGGACATGCGATTTCATCTCATGAGATAAAATTCCAAATCATCCAAAAAGGCATGATTTGAGATTTCAAATTTTAAATGTAAAAGTTGACCACAAGTTTATATTTTGTAAAAATAGATCCATAAATTGGTAGATATAATTAGCAATCATGTTTATCAATTATTTACAAGAGGGGTGGATTGAAAATAATTAATTTATAACGGATGGATGGGTGGGTCGGATGGTGGGTTGGGTGTATGTCCACCCGAATCCAACCCGATCCGTCACCCGATTAAAATCCATGTTTTGTCGGATTTTCGTCCATATAATCGGGTCGGGTGGATCGGATATCCATCGGGTTAGGGTGAAATTGCCAGCCCTAGTTTAGATACGTAGAATAATGTAATTCTCCTTGGTGGAGTTTTTTTATTAATGTAATATATAGAGAGTATATAATTGTAGTCATAATAGAATTAAAATCTATATTTTACCTTAATTACACTAAAAATTATTTACAGAATATATTGTGAATATATATGGTATATATTCACTATCACACCCTATGAGTTGGAGCGGGAGGAGGCCGGACGCTGTGACTGAATCTGAAGTCAAGGAACATTTGCCGAGGAAGCCCCTTTGTGAAGATATCTGCGTACTGATACGAATAAGGAACATGCAACACCCTAACGTGACCCATTGCAACCTTCTCACGAACAAAGTGAATATACATCTCAATATGCTTGGTTTGCTGATGCTGAACCGGATTATGAGACAAGTAGACATCATATATGTTATCACAGTAAATCAAAGATGCCTTACGTATGGGACAATGAAGCTCAAGAAGGAGATTTTGGAGCCAACATAGCTCGGCAAAAACGTTTGCAACGCCTCGATATTCTATTTCTGCACTCGAACGTGGAAGCGTGGCTTGCCGCTTGGCAGACCACGATATGATGTTATCCCCCCAAAACACACAATATTCGTACGTATAGCGACGGGTGTCCGGGTAGCCTGCCCAATCTACGTCTGTGTAGAAGAGCAATCTAGTCAGTGTTGAGGGATATAAATGAAGTCCATAGTCAAGAGTGCCCTTAACGTACCGAATGATACATTTAAGAGTTGTAAAGTGAGGCTCCCTAGGAGCGTGCATGAACAAGCACACCTATTGAACAACATATGCAATATCTGGCCGAGTGAAGGTGAGATACTGAAGAGCACCTGTTAGACTTCTATAAAGAGATGGATCATTGACCGGATCCCCATCATCTCTACTTAGTTTGGACTTGGAGTCGACGGGAGTAGGTGGTGGGATGGCCGAAGGGTGTGGATTTTGTAGTGCATTTCGAAGTAGAGGGGAGGTGTCCGAGTCATCTATAAAACCGTAATCAGCGTCTCGAAATTTTTGGATGTTGTCAAACGGGAAAACGTACTCAACAAACGTTACATGGAATGAGATTAAGATTTTGTCTATGGATAACTCATAGCACAAGTCCCCCTATGGTTCGATGGGAAACCTAGGAAGACGCACGGAGTGGTGCGAGGTGCTAATTTGTGAGGGACCCTAGAGGCCAGATTTGGGTAACAAAGACAACTGAAAATTGCAAATGTGTTCTACCATTTTTATTGCATATATCCAAAAGGTAGAGGGGAAATATGCATGAAAAAGAAGGGTACGAATCATATTGTTAATGGTGCGGAGAATTCTTTCGTCTTACCATTTTGAGGGGAAGTATGGGGGCAGGAGAAATGAAAAACCATGCCATTAGTCGCACAAAAATTATGAAAATCAGTTATTTAACTCACGACCATTATCACATTGAAACGTTTTGATGTCTTTTTCGAATTGCGTTTTAACCAATGTACGAAATTCAAGGAATTTTGAGTAAACTTGAGACTTAAGTTTAAGCGGATAGACCCAAAGGAAGTGAGAGAAGTCATCCAAAAATATTAAATAATATTTATGACCTAGGTTGCTAGTTATAAGAGATGTCCATAAATTCACATGAATAATATCAAAGTGAGAGAAAGTAACACTCAAAGAAGACGTAAACAGAAGTCTAGCATGTTTTCCTAGACGACAAGAGGAGAAATTATGGGCAAGGTTCCCTGTATTACATTTAATTAAATTGTTGTTTCTAAGAAAATAAAAAATATGAGTTTCGGGGTGTCCATGTCTACTATGCCACATTGAGAAGGAGATGACAACTAGAGATGTGAGAGGATTGACACTGGCAGCGGACGTGGATATGAAAGTATAGAGGCCCCTTCACTATTGCATCTCGTAAGGAGTTTCCTGGTACGTAGGTCCGTTACAGAAAAATCAAACGGATCAAAATTAATGGATACAGAATTATCGGTGGAATTTTTTTCAAACAGAGATTAGGTTCTTGATAATGTTAGGGGCATTTATGACGTTTTTAATGGAGAAGTATGAATGCAGTGGTGGGGTTAGTGTGTGGCCAAACCCTTGAATTGGAATGCAATGACCATTTCCGACCATAATAGATTGAGGAGTATTTAAATTGCGTAGTTGAGGAAGATTACGAGAATTGTTGGTGAGGTGAGACGTGGCGCCCGTATCCATATACCACGCATTATCGGGCTACTGAAATTTTAAAGTGTTGTAAGCTTGACTCAGTTCAACAGGGGTCATGGGACCGTAGGCCTACTGTTGGGTCGTAGAGAAGTGGGCTTGGTGCTGGTGGCTCGTATACCGTGGGCTTGGAGATGGGCCCAGGATGATGGGCTGCAACGAGAAATATTGTGCCATGTTCGTGGATGATAGGTTAGATAGAAAGACAAGATTGTTGAAGAACCCTAAAAGCGAGCGATACGCTTTTTAGGGCGGCAAAAAATTGCCAGAATCCGTTTATTGGAGAGAGAAAAGTGTTATTTCAGGAATAAATCAAATTGTAACTGGGGAATTGATTTCTGTGTCAGAGGGAAAGGTTGAGGAGGCGTGTTATCTGTTGCCAAGAAATTATTGGTAAAGAACTGTACTCCAGATATTGCAATATCGAGCACACTTATTCACTGGCTTTGTAAGAAGGGACGATTTTTTTGGGAAGCAAGGAATCTGTTTGACGAGTTTGAGAAGAGTTCGGGTCCTAGTGTTTTGAAATATAACATGCTTATTGCAGGGATGTGTGAGAGATGAGAGCTGCATGAAGCGGGGAGGTTATGGGTGTTGGTTACAAAGGTGCAGGAAACGGAAATTACAAGTAACTGCTAAGTAATAGAAAAACTGAAATTACAATTCAACAACAAACTGAAATTATAATTATGTTGAACAAGAAAACTGGAATTGTTTTGTGTATGCTGAGTCGAGTGTTGCACTCTGTCTTTAAGACAATATTGCCCCGTATGTATCCTTTATATGTCATGGACAATTGTCTCCCAAGATAAAACAGCAATGGAACAATTGAGCAAAAGAAACTCAAGTGCTACCGTGAAGAATTTTGAGTAATGAAATGATGCTGGAAGTTGTAGGAAGAACTGAAATCTGTTTCTGTTTTTGTATTTTCGTGTACCTCAACAATGGTGACAAGGGGGTCTTTATATAGTAGAAGGAGGGGCTGATGAACTGCCTCCATAAGTGTCATTACTGTCCAAGTAATGGTCATTATGAAGGTAGTAATACCACCAAAATAAATGGTGAAGATGTGCAACGGATTGGCCATTTAGGAAGAGTAATTCAGCCAAAATAAATGGCTGAATTGAGTGTTGTTGACGTTTTTGATCTCTCTGCCCAATTCTGATTTTATGGAAACTTCAGGGACCAAATTATACATCTTGAAACTTCAGGGACCAAACTGTACATATGAAAGAATTCTAATCCAAACTGTACATATGAAACTTCAGGGATCAAACTGTACATCTGGCAAAGTTCTCTGGTCCAAAAAGATAATATCAGAAGAAGCACAACCCACAGCCCGTGAACCCGAACCCGGACCGGCGGGCGGCGGCGACGCACGTGTGGGCTTTCCTCGAACCGAAGCACATTTAGGTCCTCCATCCTTTAAACACATGGGATACCCCTTGGGGTCCCAAACCCAAGCCAACTTTGAGTCTTATAAACAAAACAATTCTTTCTTTCTCCACCGATGAGGGAGAATTGATCCCATACCACACTTTTCCATGCTTCAAACACCTCACTTCGTGGACCAATATCTCTTTCATTTCTCAACGAAATTTGACGATTCTTGGCCCTACGGTTATCTACGTACTTAGTAGATCATGTACGTGTGAAGAACCGGATTCTCCAACATGCGTAACACTAGTGTTTAAGCCGTTAAAGGTGGTCGGACGCAACTCCCGCCAAAGGCAAATTTCCAACAATGGGATGATATGGTAGGCTAGGATTTGGCTTTTGATATCATGTATAATAATGTAATTCTTCTTGGTGGAGTTCTCTTATTAATGTAATATATATAGAGTATACTATTGTAGTCCTAATAGAATTAAAATATCTATTTTACCTTAATTACACTAAATATTAATTACATAATATATTGTGAATATATATGGTATATATTCACTATCAAGATATGTCTCGCCCGTCTGGTGCTAGGTTCGAAAATGGTGTCTTTTGATCGTGTCATGTGCAACGTCTATCAATAGTGATTCGTTAATGATCCACTAATTTAAACTCTTTCCCCATCTCATTTCCCAATGTAGAAAAATATCCAGAGGGGCCTGAAAGCCCTCAACTGAGATAATGAAAAATTATTTCACGCTTTTAATCACTGTAGCATATATAGATTAAACTTAAGTCGTTACATATTGTCCTAAAATTAGAGTTGTGAACACAGTAATATTATGTGACCAGTGATTTAAAATTTTGAATATGTCTCGGCTAGCAGATTAGGTATATGAATTATAATAAAGTAATTTCTTGTTACGAACAATTCGTATACATATATATTGTACTCCACACATGTATTTGTATGTTTTTAACAAATTCTTGATCTAGTAGGTATTTCATTAGATTCAACATTTATATTATTATAAATGTATACGAGAATATATATATATATATATATATATATATATATATATATATATATATATCCATTTGACGTGCAGTCAAGCATGGAAATTTTGTGGATAATGAAGTAGGAGTGAGAAGTGTATATGAAGTCCCAGGAGCGAAGACAAAATACATGATGTGATTAATTTCTTTTCATCACTTTAAATCTTAGCGGGCAGAGTTACCCGATATATGTACTAACTAATTGGAGCTAGTAGATACTCGACAAAATAGTTGAAGTGCGTGCAAGCTGGCTCAAATATCATCATTAAAAGAAAACATCAGTCATGCATTTTCATGGTAAAATTTTATAAGAGTTTCTTCTATATAATATTTTCACTATCATATTATTTTGAAATATATCATTGAGAAATGAAAGAGATATTGGTTCACGAAGTAAGGTGTTTGAAGCATGGAAAGTGTGGTATTGTGTGTAATTCTCCCACATCGGTAGAGGAAGAAAGAATTGTTGTGTATATAAGATTCGAAATTGGTTTGGGGTTTGGGACCCCAAGGGGTATCCCATGTGTTTAAAGGAGGGAGGACCTAGATGTGCTTCGGTTCGAGGAAAGACCACACGCGCGCCGCCGCCGCCCGCCCGTCCGGTCCGGTTCCGGGTTCCGGGTTCTCGGGTTCTCAGGCCGCGGGCCTCGGGCCGCGGGCCGTGGGCCTTGGGATATTATCTTTTTGGGCCAGAAACCAGAATTCTTTAAGATGTACAGTTCGGTCCCTTACACCATTGTTGAGCACCAAAAAGAGCAGAAAAATAACAGTTCATAAAGCTCACGAAAATACACAACAAAAACAGTTTTCTTCCTACAACTTCCAAGCATCATTTCGTTACTCAATATTCTTCACGGTAGCTCTTGAGTTTCCTTTGCTCAAGGGTTCCATTGCTGTTTTATCTTGGGAGACAAATTGTCCAGGACGTATAAAGGATACATACGGGGCAATATTGTCTTAAGGACAGAGTGCCACACTCGACTCAGCATAAACCAGTTTCCATTTTTTTCGTTTTCAACAAAATTGTAATTTCGAGTTTGTGGTTATCTTGTAATTTTCAGATTACTAGTTGAACTATTGAATCTTTGTTTATCCTTTCGAATACTTGTAATAGTTATATACTTCCCGTACTGCTTTATAAAGTACCATAGAGCAAAATCTCCCGACAACTTAAGACAATATTTGTATTGTATTACTATTAGTATTCGAAAGATGTCGGTCAAAAATTGTGTGACCAAACCTGGATATGGAAATGGTTTTCTGGTAGAAGAGAGTGATGATGATGAACGTGTTCATGGTGTCACCGCTACCAAGACTGGTGGAAACAAGCGCTCTCGAGAGCCTGAGGATGTCAACTGGGACAAGAGGAGAAGAGTGAAGATGTTATTCTATCTTGTAGCAGAAGGCCTATATCTGTCCCAGACAAAGGATCCGAATAATGGTGAGAAGGAAATGGACACTCAGTCTGATGAAGTGACTGAAGTGAGCCAGAATCCGAAATTGGAATAAGTATTTTTCTTACTTGTCAAGAATAAGGATTAAATGATAAGTATTTTTCTTACTTGTCAAGAATAAAGATTAAATTATGTCTGATTAAAAATGGATTAAAGTAAGGAGGAATATGAAAATAATTTATATTCCTTATGCTTTAACAAATCAGAAGTTTAATCTCATCTTCTTTTCCGTTTAAAGATTGGATTTTGTAAACGACTTAAGAAGATCCGTTCTTTTAAGTGTAATTACTAAAGTGTGTAAAGTATGGTCGCACATACTATGGAGAAAGATCCACTAACTGTGCGAAAACTTTTACCACTCTTAAGTAAGCGCCAAGAATTATCTGGGCACCAATCATAACGGAAGAAGACTAAAAGCTAAAGACGTTGAGCCTGTCATACTATTTGACAAGATCCTTCATAGGATGATATTGGACACTCAGTCATACAAAGCCTCCGGGCGACTAGAGTGGGCCAAAATTCCTTTGATAGGATGATATTGGACACTCAGTCATACAAATCCTCCGGGTGACTGGAGTGGGCCAAAATTCCTTTGATATGATGATATTGGACACTCAGTCATATAAAGCCTCCGGGCGACTGAAGTGGTGCCAGAATTCATTTCATAGGAAAAGTAATGGACACCTAGTAAGGTGGGCCAGAGTTTCCAGGTCCTAAATGATCTGAAGGCCTAAATAAAGGCAGTAAAGAAATTGGACACTCAGTCTGCCAAAGCAACTAGAGTGGACCCGAGTATCGAGATCACATATGATCCGGTTACGCCCTAACCACGGGCAAGAGGTTGTTCATGTGAAGCAACGCCACCTCTAAAGTAGAAGGGGCTGGAGAGGTTGTCCTCAATAGGACTTCAAGGAATGAGATCACTCTAAAAGAGGTGATACATGTTCCTAACTTGGTTAAAGGACGTTGTTGGTCAAATCTGATTTGAGACTAGTCCAACAGGTCCGTAATAACTAAGAGTGGTACAATATGTCTATAGCCAAATGAATGATATATTGTAATCCGTGCATCTATGACATCATAGATTAAGACACGTTAAATAGCAAGTCATTCAAAAGCTAACGATGTTGAGATTGTTGCCTTCTGACGACATAAACCCTCAAAATAAATGTGAGGTAGATGAAGAGGCAAAATCACCTTTCCAAATTCCGTCAAGGGAATAGCGAAAGAATCACCGCTCCTCTAGAACTTAGTCACACCTACTTGGGTGATTTGAAGTTTATACAAAATAGAGGGGGGAGACAAGTACGTTGTGATCTTCATTGATGATGGTACAACGTATGGAATCCTTTGTTTATTGAAAAGCAAAGATGAAGTTGTTGAAGCCTACAAAGCAGAAGTTGAAAATCAACTAAGCCTACGGATTGAGAAATTCGTAGTGATAGAGGGGAGAATGTGAAGCATCGTTCATTAAACGAATGTTCATTTCTCACCTCGCCTAACGGTGTTAGCCAAGCACGAAGTCATACGCCCAAATTATGAGGGGTAACTTGGTAAAAGATGGGCTACCGAAACAGTCGGGTTTCATACCTAAGATCGTAGATTGCATATCCACCGGATCTGCAAATAACGATAGTTTTTATCGCCTCTTGGCGTCAAAGAATGCTTGAATTCTTTGGAGATAACTTTCCTTGGAAAAGGAAAAGGAGCAATTGCTCAAGGTTAACAAGAACCCGCGAGGGCTCGACGTCCGGAACTAGACGTTCCGTATCTTCATGACTCGAAAGTTCTTGTCTATCCGGAACTTAATATTCCGATCTGGAACTCGGGGATTCTAGATGTTGAACCAAGACGGAGCAAAGAGGGGACAAAGACTTGTTCCAATCCTTCTAGCTTGTATGGTTAAGAATGAACCATGGACAATTAACAAATAATTGTCATCTCCAAAAGCACTGCTTTGGAAAGAAGCTAAAAAAAAAAAAAAATAGATTCTATCATATAGAACCATACTTGCGTAATGGTTGATCTTCCTCCGGAAAAGAACCTTTGGGTTGTAAAAAGTGCTCCCCTGTGAGTAGCTTCACATCCAGGGCCATTGTAATCTTACATGGCATGGGTATTGAAACGACCTTCCAAACGGAGAGTTGGAAGAAGAGGATCGAATTGGTTTGTGAATGTTGGGCTTCTTCCGAACTTTCATTTTGGTCCCGAAATGTTAACATTTTGGTCCCGAAAGTCTCGATAAAACAGAAACAATGAATCGATCACGAAACATTGACTCGAAGTTAGAAAGCCAACGGTTGGAAAACCAACGGTCTTAGAGTGAAAATCATATTGAAACAAAGTCTCGATATGAAAGATATGAGTATCACGAGATGACATCTTAGGAATTGGATTTCTAAGACATCTAACGGACTGTCGATAGTTGACGATCTCGTTGAAGCCACCAATGGATATGAATCATAGAACCGATTGGAATCATGGTGCACCCATAGACAAGGAGCGATATGCTCGGGTCACGTGTAGTTCAATGTATTGTACACACTACAACCGACCTGGTATCGTCCAACAAACAGATCAGTTGAACTAAGGTTCACTTTGATGATCTTAATACATGATCAATAGAAGGCGTTAAGTCGGATATGACGATATACGAATTATTCGCTTATCTACGGATTATAGTATTCTCGGATGTCCAATGTTCGAGAGAACACGTGATGCAAACTAGACATCGGATCCGAAGAACACCAAAGCCGCAAGTAAATGTGTATGGTGGTTCTTGGAAAATCCTCTAAGCAAACTTGCATCGACCGATTCATGATGGAATCGGAGTTTATCGCTTTATACAAAGCATGAAAGAAGTTGAGTAACTTCACGGATCCTTAGAGGACGTCCCTTATTGGGAGAAACCCGTGCCTTCGGCGGTTATACACTGTGGCTAGCCGGTCGGCTTTAGGAAGGACACGGATGACGGCGTCTCGGACATATCGTCGGAGACATAAGGCCGTATGGCGAGTTGATCATCACGGGTGTCACTTCCTTATTTACTAACTAAGGGACTACCCGGAGATTAAGTTTTCGCATGTCTAGGGGAATGGGCTTAAAACCCAAAACATACGGACCAATACGGTGGAAACCCAACCTTACGAACTGGAGATCCCGGTAATTTGGTTCAATGGGAAAACTAAGTTGTAAAGGTTCGGTTGATCGCTTCGGTGGAAGCATGAGCACTTCGGATAGTGATTTCGAAAAGAAACACCAAATCCAAAGCCGTTCCCGCGATAGACGTTAAGTGCTATCTGCAGGTATGGGTAAAGGTTAAGTTTTCAAAACTGTAATGATCCTCACGGTTGAGGTTAGGTCTTTGGGAAACTTTTAATGGTTCCTAACACTTGTGAAGTGGGGTATAGCGGATACCTTGTAGGAGACCACCTATTTAAGTGCGAGGACGGGCCGCCTCAAATTGAACGCACTTAAGAATCCAAGACGTTGTCCATGGCCAAAACGGACAAAACAATACGAAGAAGAGAGTAAGGGAATTTGTTGTGTTGGTACCGTTGTCTTGGCTTACACTAAACACCGACGGTTCAAGACATCACGTTCACCGCGGTAAGTAAGTCCGATGGTATTCAACTATGGAAGGTTCAAAGCTGAGGCTACCTCTCCTTATGCAACATCGGTCCGCTGAAATATTGCTGGAAATGAAAAGACACCATGTGAGTGCGCCAAAATCTCTTTCAAGAGGGGATTGTTGGAAATTTGCCTTTGGCGGGAGTTGCGACCGACCAACTTTAACGGCTTAAACACTAGTGTAACGTATGTTGGAGAATCTGGTTCTTCACACATGCATGATCTACTAAGTACGTAGATAACCGTAGGGCCAAGAATCGTCAAATTTCATTGAGAAATGAAAGAGATATTGGTTCACGAAGTAAGGTGTTTGAAGCATGGAAAGTGTGGTATTGTGTGTAATTCTCCCACATCGGTAGAGGAAGAAAGAATTGTTGTGTATATAAGATTCGAAATTGGTTTGGGGTTTGGGACCCCAAGGGGTATCCCATGTGTTTAAAGGAGGGAGGACCTAGATGTGCTTCGGTTCGAGGAAAGACCACACGCGCGCCGCCGCCGCCCGCCCGTCCGGTCCGGTTCGGTTCCGGTTCCGGTTCCGGGTTCTCGGGTCACGGGTCGTGGGTCGTGGGCTGTGGGCTGTGGGCTGTGGGCCTTCTGATATTATCTTTTTGGGCCAGAAACCAGAATTCTTTAAGATGTACAGTTCGGTCCCTGAAGTTTCAAGATGTACAGTTTGGTCCCCGAAGTTTTTAGAAAGTTGGAATTTCGACAGTCAAAGCAGAAACGTCCAAGCTCTCAATTCACCATTTATTTTGGCTGAATTACTCCTCCTATAATGGCCAAAACAGTTGGTCTTTCACCATTTATGTTGGTGACTTTACTACCTCCATAATGGCCATTATTTGGCTATTATGGAGGCAGTTTTCAGCCCCTCCCTCACCTATATAAACACACCCTTACACCATTGTTGAGCACCAAAAAGAGCAGAAAAATAACAGTTCATAAAGCTCACGAAAATACACAACAAAAACAGTTTTCTTCCTACAACTTCCAAGCATCATTTCGTTACTCAATATTCTTCACGGTAGCTCTTGAGTTTCCTTTGCTCAAGGGTTCCATTGCTGTTTTATCTTGGGAGACAAATTGTCCAGGACGTATAAAGGATACATACGGGGCAATATTGTCTTAAGGACAGAGTGCCACACTCGACTCAGCATAAACCAGTTTCCATTTTTTCGTTTTCAACAAAATTGTAATTTCAGTTTTGTGGTTATCTTGTAATTTTCAGATTACTAGTTGAACTATTGAATCTTTGTTTATCCTTTCGAATACTTGTAATAAATATAATGATAGGTAACTAGAACAGTAAATAAAATTAGTAATCTGCAAACAAGATGAGCTAGTAACCTTCTGCAGCATGTTAAAATGCAATGATAATGTAAAAAATTATTATAGTACTACTTATAAAATAAGACAAGTAATTACCCTCTAAGTAATTGTTATATTAACATTAGTGAAAATATGATGTAAAATAAAAGCTTTCTAAAGCATATATGTCATGTGCATTTTTCACGTTTACATTTCTATAAAAATCCAGTGAAACACAAGTTCAGTCTTTCAGCAATTCGTTATCACACCACTTTGTTAAAGTAATTACGTGAATAAATCCTTCACAATATCATTCTTTTTAGAAAGTGATGAGCCTCTCCTTAGAGTTTATCTTGGCAAATTTCAAAGAGGCTGAAAATATTCTAGAAAACTCTTTTGAAAGACAGACTTGGAGCAACGATAAAATTATTTTCGTGTGGTCCATAAATTATGAGTTTGACCCGTAGAATCTGATAGAATAATAATTATTATTAATATCAATATTAATAATTATTATCATTGTAATTAATTAATACAAGTGTGCCTTTTATGCATAATCCGATGCAGACTGGGGTGGCTGCCCAGACACGAGACGCTCCACCTCCGGTTATGGTATTTTTCTTGGTGATAACTTGGTCTCTTGGTCCTCAAAAAGACAAGCCACATTATCCAGATCAAGTGCCGAAGCAGAATACAGAGGTGTTACCAATGTTGTGTTTGAATCTTGTTGGCTTCACAATCTTCTTCTCGAGCTTCACTGCCCAATTCCGAAAGCCACTTTGGTGTATTGTGATAACATTAGTGCTATCTACATGTCCGTCAATCAGTCAATCACCAACGCACGAAACATATTGAGATGGATATCCATTTTGTTCGTGAAAAGGTGTCACACGGTCAAGTGCGGGTGCTACATGTCCCCTCGCGCCATCAAATTGCAGATATTTTTACCAAAGGACTTCCGCTGATATTATTTGAAGATTTTTTCGAGACATTCTCGGCATCCGTTTGCCTCCCGCTTCAACTGCGGGGGAGTGATAGAATAATAATTATGAATACCAATATTAATAATTATTATCATTGTAATTAATTAATATCTTGTATTTATGGTAGCATGTAAAACATTTATTAGGAAGATTAGCAATCTTATCACTATCATTAGGGAGATATTTAGGCATGATCTTCTCCCTATCATTATGTTGTATATTTGTATATTAACCACATTATTGTGGAGGAATAGGATGAGGAAAATATTTTTCTTACAGAATCAACTATCGATGTTCGTGTCAGAATAAACTGCTTACATTACATCCCACATCCCTTAGAATGCGACCCTTTTTGAACCATGTGTAAATGGTAAATGCATGCTTTATGCATCAGATTGTCTTATTTTTTTTAGTGAATTCTTGCTTTTCTTTTCTGAAGGAAAACTTTGAAACAATGTTAAAGTGTCTCTATGTGATCATATCACAAATTTGAGTCGTAAAATGAATTACTAATACTTACGTTAGGAGTTGGTAACATTACATTCTCTTAGAATATACTAACGTTTTTAAATTAATCTTACGTACGTAAACGTGAAATATTTCGTGCATCATACTGCTCTAATTTTTCCTCTTCTAATTGTTGGAGCATTAACCCCGAGGTCCGTTTGCCTTAGAGCTAAGTCATCACTAAATTAGAAATTTAAAAAGTTCCTCTTATTTAATTACATGGTAGAATGTTATCTCTATATCACATGTAGTCTGCAAAAGTTTACTCCACGTGAAGTAAGTGTATTAGCTTGATTACTAAATATTTCTATATCAAAAACAGAAACGATCTCAATTTTCTTTTGTCTTGTTGACTTTTGAACGTAACACAACCTTTCACTAACTTTTCCCCCTAATATAGTCGGGTTCAAATTTGCACAATGTAAAGTTTATTAAAGATGAAAATGTTATCTACCAAATGCTTTTTTATTCTCATGTTCGACCAGCATGTTTGGCCTAAGATTGGAAGATACTAAAGCAAGAAAATGAAATGTAGACAACCGACATTAATACAAATGTTAATAAATTTGATATTTTCATACAAATGTTAATAAATTACATATGTTCCCTAAATCACGGTAACCTAGTGAATATAGATGAAAGAAATTGAGCTTGCATACATATTTATAGTTTTAGCATACAATGAACTGATGAACCACATGGCAGAGACAAATTTAGAAGTGTGGGTATTTATTTATAGTCATAGTTACTAATTTTGCTAATTAGTAACTATTACTAATTTAAGTCGGTGGTTGGATCAAGAAACTTAAACTTATAGTCAAGTTACTAATTTTGCAATGGCGTGGATTTGAATATATTCTGGTTAGAGTAAAGTAAATAGATTTTGGGTCTGACTCAATCCAAAAAATTAACTTGTAAGGTGAGAATTGTCCAAGTCCATACAAGGAGTCCATGTTCTCATTCCATATCTGATGTGGAACTCTTAACCGTTTTCGGTAAAAAGTTTTCTGCATTTTTTGATCCTTAAAGTCGGAAAATTTTGAACTAGTGGTTCACCGACCAAGTAAATAAAGAAGCCTAGAAAGAAGAATTAACCTAAAGAACCATCTACTCAACCTCTTATTTATATATATATATATATATATTAAAAATAATCAGTTGACGTATAAAATATACTTATGTATAATATGAACATAACCGGGTATAATCAGTGCATAATATATATGTATATCAACAAGAAAAAGTCAATAATGAATCTGACTGGGTTATTTATATAATGATTTCAAAGAAAAAAGAGGATCCCGTTCCTCTCCATTTTCTACTGTTCCTATCTGAATAATGAGGAAAAAATCACTTATTTATATTTAAATCAAATAATTTAATCTTAAAAATTATTTTGAGAATATGTGAAAAATAATTGAGTATTCAAATTAAAGTTTTACACTATCATGTCGTGTAATGTAAGATGATAATTACAAACCGCCTATAGATTGTTCAAACTTTCTTTTTCCTTAAATAAAATATCCAAACTTCATTGTCTTACTAATTATTAGTTATTACCAATCCAATATAGTCCAAAGACCTATTAATTATGTAGTTGCTTAGAAATGTATCACTTACATGTCAAATCACTAAAGTTCAATTTTTCTTCTTCTTGAGTAAAGCTAAATAGGGCTTTGGTTTTCACTTTCATGTTTCATCTAAAAGGATAAAACAAGTGTAGTTATATAACATCCATATGGTTGTTAACAGATGTTAAGTTTTTTTTGAAGTATTCGATAGAAATTTGGAGTTATTTCAGTTGACTCCATTGACTTACATTATTTATACGATATCTCTCGTCCTTATGTTAATTTTTTATTTATATCTTAAAAAACATAATCTAAAAGGAATCTCTAAGAATATAGAAAGAAAATACGAGAGAAAAGAAAAAGATTTTGTGATGTATAAAAAATATTTCAATCACCTGAAACGAGTATTGATTAAATTGAACATCTTCTTCATACTATCATATGCATAAAGAACAAAGTACATACATGAGAACATCAAAACTTTTTTTGTTAAAGTGTCAAAGTTAGTCCATGAAAGTATAACTTGTTTAATCAATCTAATTTTCTGAGCATGATTGGTTCACGATTAAATTAAATAACACAAGTTGGCTTACGCAAATTCTCCTTTTTAGATTATCATTTAGATTTAGTCTCTATTTTAAAAAATTGTGCAAATTATAGCGCTTGAGATTGTCAAATAATATTTTAAATTGTGTCTAATGTTTTCTTCATAAAATTTATGTTTGTTCAGGATTGATCTTTAGAACGTGATTAAAAAGTCTACAAATTGCGAGAGATAAACAAGGGTTATTTGCCAAACAGTTGTTCTAACAAGAAAATTTTAGTGAAATCTTTTGAATAGTGACTCACTTAGCTACAATCCGTTTTAGCTTACTTAAATTTAGCCCAACTCGCTGATTAACACCTTAAATCTATATGTTTATCCCGTAAGTTAAGGAATGTTCATATAGTAGTAGACAAATGCTGGTTAAGTCATGACTTGTATGTCACATCTCACTCGGTTTCAAAGAAATTTAAACAACCTTTGCTATATTCATCTTGCTTTAACTAATAATGATATCAAATAATTTTTTCCGTACAGTACGGCTCTTTGCTAAATGGTCAAGTCAAAATTAAATAAAGAATCATTATCCTAACAACAGTGTTTTCCTCTTTTATACTACCAAACTACTTCTTTCTCAATTATGTGACACATTGAGGTGTCAATTTCAGTCTATATTTAAGAAATTGGTCCATTTAATTCACATTTTAGTGTATTGGATTATTCATATTTCTGTTACGTAAATATGAGATTCAATTCTCTTTTTAACCCATAAAAATATGGGTAGATATGGGTAAAATATAGATACTCATATATGTGACTCACTAAACCCAATAACAACTCATTTTCTCAAAATAGAAGAAAATGTAAATTTGAGAGAAAATATTTTTCGGATGGATAAAAAACACATCGACGTACCCCCAAACCCCACCCCACTAGTGTGCCGAGAAATTACGGCACATTTGATACCAATTTTGTGGATTATTGTTGTCTTTTATGCATTTATAGTATATGTTTCGTATGTTTTGTTTCGGTTTTCTGTAGGATTTTTGCATTAAGACACCAAAAGTGAAGAAATGTGCTGAAACATGGACAAAAGTGCAGAAAAAAGGAAGAAGTGTTGAGAAGACCACTTCTGTGGACTGCATAATGGTAAGCCAACTCGCAGAAATAGACGGTGAAAAGAATTCATTTTTTTCTTCCTGAGACATATTTGGTCCTTGTTGTGGTCATGCGTTTGATTTTATCATGTCTTGAGCCTGTTATACTTAGGAGTGATGATTTAAGTTCTGTACCAATATAATGTTAACCATGCTATGCCATAGTTCTATGTGACACCATGTCGGGTATCATTTTGATGTTTGAATTGGCATTTGTGATCTTGCATAGTTGAGATAATGTCTTCAAAATAGCATTTAACCTTGTTTGATTGCCCTCTTTGCCAGTGTGAACTAGTGATATAATGGTCCTCGTTCACTTTGGTTTTATAAGTGGGTATGGGATTATAATATCTCCTAAGACATTCTGTGTCATAACACCATCTGACCTAAAAATGACCATTCTGGCATGAGATATCTTTTAAGCCTTGCTACCTCGTATTCTTATCTAGATCAATAATGTGCATGTTTGGTCTAGTTTGGATAGGTTTTATTCTGTAAAATGGCACGTTGGAATTACTTAACTCCTTGTCTATGTGACTGTCAAGACCATAGATTTGTCTTATTTGTTATGAGGCCCAACAATATATTATTCTTCATGAATTATTTATTTATATTTTCTTATGTATATATTTTCATGTTCTGTCTACTAATCCTTTTCTTTCTTTTGTTTACATGAAATGCATCGAGAGCAACAAAGATTCTCGTTATGAGACTCATCATGACTATTGTCAAACGAAGACCCGCATCCACGTTCATTGCATTTTCCTACCTCGGGACTTCTAAACAAATAGGGCGGGATGACATCGTCATCCGCCCTAGTCACTACTTTTAATTCCTCAATCCCGCCATTTTTTTTGTTGTAACTTGATTATTCAATTTTGTGTGATCATTAGAATGCTTCGAATAATTAGGCCTTGAATCGATAATTTAAAAGGGTAGTTTAAAATTGGAAATCCGCCGCTAGTTTATTTATTTTAGGCTCGTCATGCATATTTAAAACTTTCAAAACAATTTGGTCATGTTTTATTCGCATTATTAATCATGCAAATAAGGTTGTGTTTTTATCCGATTTGCAATTTTAAATGACTTTCATAAAAATCACTTCTTTGCATTACAAATAATTTACTTTTCTCCATACTATCAATTGCCAAAATAGATATTTTATGGACAATGCCATACAAATGCATGTTTTTATCCCAAAAATCAATTTTTACATGTATTATATAAACAACGCCATGCATACTCTTTTCGGATTTTATGCCGAGAATTTATTTCTCTGAATCGCAATTACCTTTAAGAGACTCCTCAAAAAGAATAAGTGGTAAAAAATCTTTACGTTGTCAAAATACATCTTTTAATTAATTGCAACATCCTTTCAATTAACCCTATACTTTTAAACATGCATTTTTCTTTAACATCATAATTAACCTAAGTTTGACCGGATAACCGTAGTTAGCGGATCTTAAAGGATGCCTAACCCCTTCCCTTTAGGATAATAAAGAACTCTTACCCAGAATCTCATAGATTAGCAGACCATTAATCGAAGTTCATTTTACATAATTTATGTTAACATTTAGGTGCCTTAATTCACCGTAGAATAATTAGGTGGCGACTCCTTAAACTTTAATTAATTTAGGAATCACCAACCCTCACCATGGGTCCTATAAAAGAAACCCCAACCCTCACCATTCGGGGAGTTTGATCTTTGATCCATTGATCATATTGATTGAGTAATATTGCTAAGAAATTCGATACTTAGGGTTTCAAAGCCTTTGCAGAAATTCTAGACCTTGATAAGTATCTTGTGCATGCAGAACGCGCTGCTAATACCTCGAATGTCTGATATGGATCACCTAAGAGCTTTTATTCTATCTCTCAAAACCCGCAGCACATACTCAACTTGCACATCAGTCAAGAACGCCGAAAGGATCACAAGAAACGTGTTATTACTGCCCCAAATATGCATACTAAAGACGAGATGGTAACGACTTAAGTTAAAAACCGGTGGCTCCTCAGTGGAGAGTTTCGATTTCTTCAAAGTAACTGGTCTATCAAGATCCTCGAACTCTCTATGTCCTTCCAAACGGCTCCTCAACCTCTTCATCCTCCACCAAATCTCCACCATATACCAATGCTCGCTCCAACAGATCTCTGCTAGCTAGAAAGTTATCTAGCTCCATGGATGACATCTCAGGATCTACCATAGTAATCATCTTTAACTTCTCGTAATGTACATGCAGCTTGGTAGCTTTAAAACATTAAACGTTGCCTCTTACCCATCTACTCTTATCGTCATCTTGCCCTCTCAGACACGAATTATAGCATCAGCTATAGCTAGAAATCCTCTTCCAATAATAATAAGTACCTATTTGTCAACTTCATAATCAAGAATGATGAAATTAACAAGAAGAATGAATGGCCCTACTCTTACGAGCACATCCTCAATTATACAATCCGGGTAGGCCAATAATATGTCAGCAAGCTATAAAGTCATAGTCGTTGGTCTTGGCTCACCCAAACCCAATGTTTAAAACACAAGAGTAGGCATCAAATTGATACTAGCCCCCAAATCACAAAGTACAAGCCCCACATCAAAGTTCCCAATTTTTATCGAAATAGTGAAACTACCTGGATCTTTCAACTTTGGAGGAATTTTACTCATCACCCTCGAACTGCACTCCTCAGTAAGTGTCGTCGTTTCAAACTCTGTTGGACTTATTTTATTCTCGACAACATCCTTGATGTGCTTAACATATTCTGGAACTTTTTGTAAAAGATCAACCAAAGGAATATTGATATGTACCCTTTTCAAGAGTTCAAGAAACTTTCTACAAGATGAGTCTGTTTTTTTGCTTCTGGAAGTTTTGTGGAAATAGTGGGAGTTGTTTTGGTTACCACAACTTCCGAATGCTCTGCTGCTTTTCATCACTTTTCTGTTCTTTTTCGATCCTCCTAGCAAGAATTAACTCATCAGTCACTTTCTTATTATTTGGAGAGAATTCCTATAACTGTCTCCCATTCCTCAATGATACAGCCTGACATTGTTCTTTCGAGTTCTTCTCAATATTGCTCAGAAGACCACCCTGAGGTATGATATTCTGAGTAACCGCTAGTTGCCCGACTTGACGTTCAAGCTCATGAATAGATTTCTGCATCTCGCTTACCACTTTCTAATTTTATTGTTGAGCCGCCTGCGTTTAAGCCATATGTTATTTCATCATATCCTCCAATAAATTTCTAGTTGGCTGAGCTTGGGTCTGCTGAAAATTATTATTATTATAGGGCCTCTGATTATTCTTATATTCACCATATGAAAGATTCAGATGATTATGGTGGTTCGGATTGTAGTTGTTACCATACTGATGACCATGATTACCATACCCATGGTTTTGTTGTCCCACATAGTAGATAGACTTTGGATTCTGCGGACAGTCCACGTAAGCATGCTCAGCACCATAGACCTCACAAGAAACTCATACCTGCTGCACTTGTTGTACTAGATTAGGAACTAGAGCATTAACCAATATCACTTCTGCATAAAGTATTGACATCTCATCTACTTGAAGTACCCCATCATTTCTTTGAGTGATCCCTAAATAGCTTGAATCTGCGTAAGGTTGACTACCTGCAGACATCAAATTCAAGAGTGCTTCGATCTCCTCATATGTTTTTATAAGATCTGTCCTTGAGCAGTAACATCCAATAATGATTTAGATTCTAGTCGAATGCCCTCAATAAAAGTATGTGCAACTAACTCCTTCATAAATCTGTAATGTGGGCAATCTTTCAAGTAGCTCTTGTATCTCTCCCATGCATGTGGTAAGTCCTCGCCTTCTCTCCGAGTAAAACTAACAATTCTCCCTCTCATTTCCTTTGTCCTCCTGGAAGGGAATAACTTATCAAGGAAACAGTTGGACAAGATTTCCCAAGAAGTAATGGATCCAGCTGGCTCATTGTGACCATTCCTTTGCCTCTCCAATCAGTGAAAAAGGAAATTATGTCAACTTCACGTATTCGTTGGAAACATTCTGATAGTGAAAGTTTTCGCTCAATTCAATTAATGCCATCAAGTTCTTATGTGGGTCTTCATACAATTTACCCATATACTAGCACGTATTCTGAACCAACCATACTATACCTTCTTTCAGCTCAAAATTCCCTATGATGTTAGGCTTAACAATAACTTTCGTTGAATTTTCTAGGTTGGGCCTAGCAAAATTCAACACAGGAACTCGTGGTTGTTCCATCTCTCTCACTGCAATATATCTGTTTTCAACCAATTCAATAGGGTCCTCGTCAACTAGCTTATTTGCTTTGTTAAAAGTTCTCTCGATTTTGGAACCAAAGTCAACCAACGGTTTCTGACTCCGAGTGTTTGGCATAAAATACTGCAATTTCCTAAGATGAACAACATGAACCAAAGAGTAAAAACTTGAATAGAGCTCATAGAATTCAAACTCAAAAAATAGTAAATTTTTCTAAATCCCCGGCAACGACGTCAAAATCTTGTTGCTCCCAAACGCACACACAAGTATACGCGGTCGACAAGTAATATAAGATTTTGAAGTCCAGATATTGTACCCACATTGACTTGTACTTTTCTATTGTTTAACTAATTCAAACTCGTTCGTAACTATTCAAGAGAGTAAAAATCAAGGTATTTTGTGAATCTAACTATGACTGAAAGAAATAAGTAAGATTGAGTAATTTTGTGACTGAAACAATTGGGACTAAGACTTTAAGATTTATCAGATGATAATGGAATCCAGGGTCATAACTTTCGACAATTCAGTTATTCTTCCGATAGTTCTACCTATTTTGATTTCTGGATTACTATTTGACATATTGATTTTAACTTTATAGTATCTTCCGAGCTGCTCAAAAGCCTGTAGATGCTACTATAATGCCTATATTCCTATGGTCGCCAGAGGTAACAAAAACACATTTACATCTCAGTATTCAACTAAGCAAGGTTAAAGGGTATATTTCTATCCTCAGTAGCGAAATATATAAATACGAACAAGCCCTATTTATTCTTATTACGCATGCAAATTTCCTATCCCTAGTCCAATTCACACGCCACAGATAGTTCTTAACTATTTCGTCAAATAATCAAACAATTAAGCTCAAGAATAAATAAGCAACACAATAATGGAAATCTAATATGCAAAAACTATCATCAAACCAACATTCATGTCTTTGTCATAACCCTATAAATTAAGGAGATTAACTACTCATGATTCGAGAACAAGAACTAGAATTCATGAAATAACCTAGGGTTTATGGATAGAAAATAAGAAAACTAAAGGTAAATCAATAAGAGTGGCTTACAAGTATCAAAAATATCCCAATGATTAAAGTTGTCTATTTATAGTGTAGGGAAAAAACTAGAATAAGTTGGTCAATCCCAACTTATTTATGAAGCGGACTCCGCTGGGGCGAATTAGCTATTATAGCAATTTCTCATTTCGAATTGTCTTCTTTTCCATTCGTGAGAATTACTCGACTAATGATCTATATTAGTAAAGTCATCGGCGAATGCCGGGAGAAGAGTTATAATAAGAAATCGGGCGAGAAGACCATAACGATCAAACAAGTTGTTACAGGAAAAAACTAGAATAAGTTTGCCAAATCCCAAATGGATTGGGAAAACTGGGCTATCTTGTGCCTTGCTTGCGCGATGCCTATCCAAAGCACAAAGGTGCTTGCGCTTTGCTTGAGCGATGCATGCCCAAAGCTCAAATGATAGGTTCAGAGTTTTCTTGACCAGAGAGCAGGTTCTTGCGCGATGCACGTCTAAAGCTTGAGATCTTCCAGTCTTTCATTTTTCTTCTTAAGTGTTGGACTCGTTTCTCGTCAAGTTGCCCAAGTGCAATATGCCTCGAAAATCATTCAAACTTGCTCGGTTTCCATTCATTTGCTTTCGTCGTACCTAAACACACAAAAATACCAACATAAGCCCAAATATAATGATTTCACCATAGATAAGATAATTAAAATACTAAGAACTAGAGACAAAGTGACACAAATAACGATATTTGTGTCAAATATCAAGCTTCGTTTGAAATGTTATTGTTAAAAAGAAAAAGAATGCTCCATTTATTTTCAGGCGTTTGGCTAGGCATAATTTGTTTTTCTTTTGGAAAATCATATAAAGCCCATATAGATGTCCGCTCTAACTTGTGAAGACAACATTGAACAAGAAGAAAATTAAGACAAAGTTGGTTATGTGCTACTCATATGGAGGGCTCACTTACGGCCGACCATTCCAGGTGCCTCGACATAGTTTCGAGAGGAGATTGTGGTCTCAAATATACTATAACATTTATGTAGCTCTAAAATCATGTTATATTATAGTAAAACGAGAAATATAAAGTTGAATTGCTTATAAATGTAAAATATATATTTTTTTAATCAGATTAAAAGAAAAGAATGTCACATAAAATATGATAGAGAGTAATTCTTTCTGAACATCTCTAAACTCATTTTGCACATCTTTCAAAACCTCAAATTATTCCAAAAACTAGTTTTAAAAAGATTTGAAAAGTTGAGTTTGAAAATCTTCAAAATTCCGAAAGCTCAAATTAAATAGATACCTTTTCAAAAGCTCAAAAATAGAAATTAAAAACACAATTTTTGCAAACTTGAAAACAAATTAACGCTAGCTAAACCTAAAGTATTGAAAGTTCTTGGTCTTTACTTCTCGATGCTTATTCAAATGTACCTTCGATCCAAAAGTCATTATCAAAGACTTGTCCTAATTAAGTTTCTAACTACTCTATTAACTAACAGCCACTAAACTTTCATGTAGACTTTTGGTCAATATGTAGAAAGAATGAAACTTAATTAATAGATACGTAGTTTCCCTAGCTACTTTTAGATAAAGTCTTGTCGAAATATAGAATCCCATGTGAGATGTTTGACATGTAGATTAAAATCTATTGGTTTCACTAAATTATATTCAATAAGAATTTTCTCTATCTAAACACGAAAGGACGTTGTAGTGGGATGGCAAGTAATTGAAGTATTTCAATGTATTTACTGGGTTAGGAATACATTGAAATACTTGCCTACCTAAATAGTGAAGGTTAGGAAAAACTTTATTTGCCTACATTAACCAAAATAGTGTATTTATAGGCAACCGTTTAGGGTTTAGGGTTTAAATGAAAGGTTGACTGATGAGTTAATGGACTAACTGACGTCCTTTATGGGAGGATTTGACCCAATTATATATTCAAATCAAAGAGTCTCGCTGCCAAATGAAATTGTCTTTGGTATAGAGCATTTCACACCTCAAAATGTAACTTTTTAATGCGTATCTGATTAATCAGACTCCAAAGTGTGTATCTAAAGATTTTTGCTATCTAAGTTGTATCGTTATAGGTTTGTTGGGAAGAAAATATGAGTAAACAAAATTTAGGAAGGTGTCTTGGATGTTGTTGAGTGATTAAAATGAGTTAATACGATGAAGTTTCTTAAAATATAAAACCTAATTAAAATGATCAATCTAATTAAATGTCCAATAAATTGATCAAAGTTCTTTTTAATGAAAATATCCCATTTTACATCATTACTTTTTCGTAATCAATTAGCCAAGCATGACATATGATATATGAAAAAAAGGGAAAGAGAGAATCGTTCTCAAAATTCAGTCCTTACTCGGTTCATGAGCTGTAGGGTTCAACTAACTATTCGTAGACTATTAGTAATTTATTATTTGATCAAACTCTTTAAAAAATTGCAAGATATCGATGTGAAGGGAGTTCAGATTGCCCCGGGGCTTTGGTCTAGTGATAAAAGCAAAATATGTGATGTGTGGGTTAGGCGCACATCACGAGTTTAAATTTTCTCTAGACAAAATTAAAGTCTGATATTTAAGGAAGAAAGGTAGAGGGTCGTGCCCATTATCCATTGTCAGAGAAAAGGGAACTCGGATGAATTTCGTTACGCCTTGTGGTTCCGTCCATGCCACCAAGGATTATTGCGGGATTAGTAGGATCCCTTCACCTAGTGGTGTTGTCAAGATTTTTTACTAAAGTGAGTCAAAATATAAAAAAGTCATCACATAAAGGACTCAAGGGGATTCAATATATAATATACACACATTAAAAAACTTACCTACCTAAATAGTGAAAATTACCTATCTAAATAGTGTAATATTTAAGCAAAGGAGTGTCAATTGACACCCTTTTTAGACTACGTGGCTCCGCCACTACCTATATTCTTATTCAGAGGTCTAGATTTAATTTGAGCACTTGGTATAAATGGCAGCTCCGGTGCACTAAGCTCCTACTATGTGCGGGGTTCGGGGAAGGGCCGGACCACAAGAGTCTATTGTACACAGCCTTACCTTGCATTTCTGCAAGTGGATATTTCCACGGCTTGAACCCGTGACCTCCAGGTCACAGGTCATCAACTTTACCAGTTTCAACGCTCCAATGACAGCAATTTGAGCACTTGGTATGGAGAAGGAAATCTTGTAAAAAGTGTTCGCCTTCTAATAAACTTTACACAATACAAATCCAATTAATCAAATTCAAAGTGATTATCGAACATCTTAACCAATGGGAAACAAAAAAACGTCTTACAATAGTATGCGTTCCGCAAATTAACTTGGATATTCTTTTTTCTCATTTTCTTAGTCATGATAATTTTGACTTCTTGTTCATTTTAAATTTCAACATATCTGAACATGGATTTAACTATTTGAAAAGAAAAAAAATTGACGTTTTGTTGCGGCGCACGCATGCATGTAAATAGAGAAGAAACGAAAGATGCTACTTATATAAAAAAAAACTATCTTTTATATATTGATAGTGTAAAATTTTATAATATTAGTGTACTTTAACTTATTGTATAGTAAGCGGTCTATGTTATTTTAAGGCGGAATCATAATTTATATAAGGAGATTGAAAAAAGTATTAGCGTCACACATTAAATTTGAACTTGTGACCTAAAACAAAACTTTGAAGTTTGAACACCCGATTTACGTTTTTTTTTTTACTTATTTCAAGATAGTCATCAGTTTATATATAATTAAAAATGTTCGATTTTATCATAATACTTGCACGATATAATAGTCCAGCGAAGGAGATTAGTTGTTAAGCCTTATATATATATATATATATATATATATATATATATATATTTATAAAAATATATATATATATATATATATATATATATATATATGGAAAAAGTCAAGCTAGCCCAGTGTTCAAAAAGTGGGTAGTTTTTCATCAATGACATGAAATCTTTCAAATGAGAAATAGCAAGTACTAATCTTTGTCTAACCATTTGACATTATAATAGGTCAATTTTTAAGACTCGTTTGTTCCCTATTTATACAACTGTGCTTATTGGAAGAATTTAGGGTCAATATGAAGTTTTACCCCTAGCAATTCAACTTTGAAAAGCATGAGTAAAGAATATTTGATTAGACAATTTAAGTTCACATATTTTTGGAAGATATGTTTTTTGAGAGAAAAGTTTGTTCTTCAACGTGTTTAGGTAGGTAAAAGTTTTTTTTTTTTTTTTTTTTTTTGAAATTTTGTGCATGTTTATGAGGAAAAAGAAGATTTTTGGTTCAAGAAAATGCTTCAGGTCACTTCTTCACCTCCATAATATTTATGGTCTCTCATAAATTATGATTTTGATATTTATTTAATGACTCAATACATTTAACCTTTAATTAATTAAAACAAGTGTTTTTAGTCCCTTTATAAGAAATATGTTATATTTGAATGATTTTTAGAACTATATTATCGTAATAAATGGAGTAACAATACAAATTTAACATAACACGTGTAATTAAGTGGTGAAAATAATTAATGATCACAGTAAATTTGTTCATATTCACAAATAAAGAGATCAAGTGCATATTTCAATTAGATAAAGATCAAATGTATTTTATCAGATATCACAAAGACTAAAATTAGAATGTTATCAATAATCGAAGGACAAAAAGATTTACTACATATTAGTGTGAAATATTTATTTAATAGGTGTGAGTTTAATTTTACGATTTCCTCCACCCACCATGCAATAGAAATAATATTTCCAAAGAAACAAAAGTATTCAAGATGACCATGCTGGTTGATTGGACCAACTTAATGCCCAAGAAACCTTCATTAATTGGGGCAAACATTAGTTTTAACATCATCTCAAAAACCAACTTAGGTCCCCTAAGACCCAATTCGATGACCAACTAAAAGAATATAGATGAATAACCTGAATAATCGTTCGTTCAATCACTTAAATTAAAATAGGCTATAAAAGTAATATAAAATACATATCCATTATATCTTGTATAATAATATATAATTTATGTATACTAATCAAAAGGAGTAAAAAGGGAATCCGGAAATCTATCTATATAAAGATCCAAATGATCATTTAAACATGTAATACCCTATCTTGATTCTTATATTGCACTCTTCGACTTTGTACCAATAATCAACAGTTATGTCTCTTCTTGTTTTATATGCTCGTTTTCCAAATCAATATGGGTGCATCTCATTTATGTATTGATAGGTATTATAATATATTATCTCTATATCAGTACAAAAATCGTGATTTATCAAAAAAAAGGTTATTGGATACAATAATCTTCCGCGCCCATTGATTTTCTTTTTAATTTTCTAGAAGGAGGAAAGAAAAGTAGAAGCAATAACAACAATAACAACATACCCAGTGAAATTCCACAGCGTGAGATCTGGAGGGTAGAGTGTACACAGACCTTACCTCTATCTTGGCAGGTAGATCGGTTGTTTCCGAGAAACCCTCGGCTCAACACAAAGCACAAACACAAGCAAAGTAAGACAAACAAAGTGAATAAGCCATGATAACGCATTTTGAAAAAGAAGCAATAACTAATGCAAGTAAATAAGACAAATAAAGTACACTAGAGAACACATATCAACATAAATCAAAGTAGGACTATGATGGACTACCCACTACCCTAATCAGTGTCCTCCATAACCCCATATCTAAGTCCATGTCCTCAGTGAGTTGCACCTGCGTCATATCCCGTCTAATCACCTCTCCCCAATACTTCTTCGATCTACCTCTACCCCTCCTGAACCCGTCCATAGCCAAGCTCTCACACCTTTGCACTGGGGTATTTGTGTCTCTCCTCTGCACATGCCCGAACCACCCCAAGCTCGCTTCCCGCATCTTATCCTCCACTGAGGCCACTCTCACTCTGTCCCGGATATCATCATTTCTAATCATATCCCTCGTATGCCCATACATCCATCTCAGCATCCTCATCATCGCAACTTTCTTCTTGTTGGTCTAACCACCATCCTATAGAACTTTCCTTTAAGTTTTGGTGGCACCTTTTTATCGCACAAGACTTCAGATGCGAGCCTCATTTCATCCACACTGTCCCAATACGATATGTAACATCGTCATTAATCTCTCCATTCCCTTAGGGGCATAAGTTCTTTATAAACTACATTATTGATGGAGTTTGGACCGTCCCTCAACTGTAAAAGGTTGCATGCTGAGTCCTTTGCACTTTTGTTCCTATTATGTGTTAGGTCTTTAATTTTTGGCCTTCAAATGGGTTGGTTTTTAATTTTGTCCTTTAAAATTAAACTTATGTCTATAGAGGCATACTTTATGCATCATAATATCCACAAGTTAGATAAAAAAACTTATGCCCCTATTGGAATAAATTCAATTTTGCAGGGAAAAAATTAAAGACCAGTCCATTTGAAGGATACACCGTGCAATTACTTGTTGCACGTGTGTATTTTTAATTGGCGAAAGGACATAATTAGCTATCAGGGTGAAACTATTGACCCAAATGGCCCAAGAATTTCAAAAGATATTTTTAACCTTTTTAAAATAATTTCATTTTCTAGCCATTTTTTCAACTAATTCTACCATATGTATAGAAATTGTATCATTGTTGTATAAATATGTATCATTACTGTATATATGTATATAAATTGTATCATTGTTGTATCTGAGAAAGTTAAATTGTACGCAGAACTTAACTCTACATTGGAAGGTAGAACGGCTGTTTTCTAGTAGGAGATAGAGTGTTTAAGATAAAAATGAGATTGCATTTGTTAAAGCTCCGATAATATGTCTATCACATCTTGTTACATCCTATGATCAGTTGTTAAGATCCAGGAGGCAGTAATATAGCTTATCAAAGTTATCTTAATATTAGGAGTGGTATAATAGATCGATTAGTAGATCCCATACAGTCAAACAAAGGTCACCGGAGTTTCAAAACGATAACATTTTCGGAGTTTTTCCATTTTGTGGCGTCACTGAGAGGAGGTTTGCGTCGGAGAAGTGGCTGGTCACGGAGACGCGAAGCAGTGAAGCTCAAGAAGGAAGAACACAAGGGAAAATCTGATGCCCTGGTTTTGGAATTAATGAACTAAAACTTGTCTTTATTTTGGACGTAAATGTTATTTCAGGTCATTTACTTAAAATAGTCTTTTTGAGCCTTTTTTTTTTTTGTCGGTGGACACACCATGTCCTTTTCCCTTTCTAGAATTAAGAAGAATCAAACTATAACTATTGTGTAAGGCAGTTAAAGTATCACAAAGCCCAATGGAAGTGTTAACGGACTTTGAAATGTTAGGCTGGTCTTACAGGATGGGCCTTAAGAATCCAATCAACAAGTGTACGCATAGCGGCTTGAACGACCGTTACTCAAGCCACAACTGAAACTTTTAGATTATTTAATATTTAGTCATCTTATAATAAACTTCACATATAATACATATAAGATTGAAGTTGAAAGTCCCAAATTTGAAGTTCGGTTTCCGAAAGCCTAACTTCAGTGTTATATATCTGATTTGGAACTTTAGTTCGAAAAGAAGTTTAACTTCATACAGTCAAATTTGAAGTTAGGCTCTACAAAGTTTAACTTTATACTTGCATGTCTAAAGTTCGCATTACCCCAAATCTGATGTTGCCATAGCCATTGAAACATGGATAACTACCCAATATACTACGGACATAAGGAGCAACGATTTGACTAATTGAGAGACAAATTTAAGCAAAAGCAAATAAAATCTTACTATAGACTAAAAAAAACAAGAAATTTCCAAACGTGCATATAAGCAAGGCACTTCTTGAAATTCCCAAATTTACGTTCTCCTTTTAAGTTTTATTTTCAATCTCAAATTGATATTTACTTTTCATTATTTTTCAAACAGTATAATTGCGCGACCTATTTCATATAAATAATTATTTTTTTAACAAAGTGGTTTTGGATGATACCCTAGGGCCCCTTCTGTCATAATGATGACCGCGTTAGACTATTCTCCCTCCGTCTCCAACAATTCCTGCCAAAACCGCACCAACGGTGGTGACAAAAAGGGTCAGAATCGCAATAATGGTAAAAACCGTAGTGGAAACCGAGGTGGCAATAGCAGGGGTGGCAATAGGCCTCAGAGCAGTGGGCCGCAAGCCAACTGGCCACAGCCTTGGGGCCTATGGCCGTGGAACTGGACCAGTGGCCCTGGCCCAACAGCCCATACTGCCTGCCGTATGCCCACAATTAGAACTGGGCCCAATTTCCAGCCGCCAACTGGCCCAGTTCTGCCTAGCAACAGTGGTACCCAAGACTTTCTTCTGGGCCGGGGCAGCAAACGAGTGTGTTTGGGCCTCGGCCTCCTCAAGCCACCATGTAGTGGGCCCCACCCCTACCGACATTGAAGCCGCGATGCACACACTTAGATTAAATCCCCCGACGCAAATTGGTAAATGGACACCGGAGCCACTACTCACATGACGTCCGATCAAGGTACTCTCTCGTCTTATTCCAATTTGAGCAACAATCGTGGCATAATTGTTGGTAATGGCAATTCAATTCCAATTCGTGGTTACGGTCATAAAACTTTGTCTCCCACCCATCCCCCTCTTGTCTTGAAAAATGTCATTCATGCCCCTAATTTAATTAAAAATTTGGTGTTTGTCTGTAAATTCACCACTGATAATTGGGTTTCTGTTGATTTTGACCCTTTTGAGTTTTCTGTGAAGGATTTCAAGACGGGGATTCCTCTCATGAGATGTGATAGTAGGGGAGATCTTTGTCCTATCACGCCTACCTCCGGTCTCTCGAGTTAAGCCTTGCCATATACTTTTGCCGCTCTAGCCCCTTCCTTATGGCATGCACGTTTGGGTCACCTGGGTCGTCTATTGTTTCTTCCTTACATAAAAACAATTTTATTTCTTGTAAGGGTACGCGTAGTACTCCATTTTGTCAATCCTGTCCTCTAGAAAAACATGTTAGATTACCATTTCTAACCTCTACTTCTCGTACTTTAATGCCATTTGATATTATTCATAGCGATTTATAGACATCTCCCGTTTTAAGTTCTATGAGCCATCGTATTATGTTATGTTTTTGGATGATTATTCTAATTTTTTATGGACCTTTCCGTTAGCGAAAAAATCATAAGTTTTTTCCACAAGCATTCATCCGTACCCAATTCGACCGAAAAATAAAAAACACTCAATGTGATAATGACAAAGAATATGATAATGGATTATTTCGGGATTTGTGTGATACTAATGGCATCATTTTTCACTTCTCTTGCCCTCATACTTCCTCACAAAATGGGAAAGACGAACAAAAAATCTGTACCATTAATAATATTGTCTGAACTTTATTGGTCCATGCTTCCGTACCTCCTTCCTTTTGGCATCATGCTCTACAAATGACTACCTATCTTCTTAATATTCTTCCTACCAAAGGATTGACATATTCCTCCCCTCTTAAAATTCTCTATAATAAAGATCCTTCGTATTCACATCTTAGGAATTTTTGGGTGCTTATGTTATCCACTATTTCCGTCAACTACAATTAACAAACTTCAAGCACATTCTACTCCTTGTGTGTTTTTGGGTTATCCATCGAATCATCGTGGCTACAAGTGTTTTGATTTATCGTCTAATAAAATTATCATTAGTCGCCATGTTCTTTTCGATGAAACCCAATTTTCATTTGCCAAAGTAAGTAGTCCCGGGCCTAGTTCATATAATTTTTTGGATGATGATGTCTCCCCGTATATTATCCACCATTTATCGGACTTGTCCCGCATCCAAATTCTGCCAGCGGGTCCACTGCCCGCTGGACCTCCAGTACCGTCACCTCAAAACAGTCCTCCCGTAACGGGTCTAGCAACTGGGCCGAATATCCAGCCCAGTTGTGCCTTGCTTTTGCTCTCGGTCCAGTCCCGATTTCTGCTTCCAGTTTTGGACCATCAGGCCCACTGCCTGCTGGACAGTCTGTGACCCCTCCGATTTTCCCCCAAAATCCACCCAATTCTCCCCCGAGTCATAGACCGGTCACTCGTAGTCAACGGGGTATTTTTAAACTAAAAAGACATTTTAATCTAAATTTTAATGTTCTTAAATCCCCCTACCCCGTAACCTAGTGTCTGCATTAAATGACCCGAATTGGAAATTGGATATGAATGACGAATATGATGCTCTTATTGCAAATAAGATGTGGGAGTTGGTACCCCGCCCTTCTGGTGTTACTATTATTCGATCTATGTGGATTTTTACTCATAAGGATAATTCTGATGGTTCTTTTGCAAAGCATAATGCTCGTCTTGTAGGTGATGGTAAGACTCAGCATGTTGGCGTGGATTGTGGTGAAACATTTAGTCCGGTGGTCAAACCGGCTACCATTCGCACTGTTCTCATTCTGACTCTTTCGAAAGCTTGGCCCATTCATCCGTTAGATGTGAAGAATGATTTATTACATGATGATCTTAAGGAGACCGTTTACATGCATCAGCCCTTGGGTTTTCGAGACCCCCAATATCCTAATCATGTTTGTTTATTGAAGAAGTCCTTGTATGGGCTTAAGCAGACCCCACGTGCTTGGTATAAGAGATTTTGCAGACTATGTTTCATCATTTGGGTTTTCACACAGCATGTCTGATAATTAATTGTTCATATATCGTCGTGGTACTTCCCTGGCTTATATACTATTATATGTGGATAATATTATCTTGACTGCCTTTTATGATGCTTTGCGAAAGTCTATCATGACAATACTCAGTTCTAAGTTTGCTATGAAATACTTGGGGCCCTTGAGTTACTTTTTGAGGATTGTTGTCACTCGTCATGTAGGTGGGTTATTCTTTTCACAACGGAAGTATGGAGTTGAGATTATTGAGCGAGCCGTTATGTCCTCATGCAAGTCTATTTCCACTCCAGTTGATACTAAACCCAAGCTGGGTGCTGCGGCTGGCTCACCATACGAGGATCCGACCCACTATCGCAGTCTTGCAGGGGCTCTTCATTATCTTACTTTCACGAGACCAGATATTTCATATGCCATACATCAGGTGTGCTTGTTTATGCATGATCCCAGGGTTGAGCACATGAATGCGCTCAAACGCATTATTCGATACATCCAGGGAACACTTGACTACGGCTTACATTTATATCCTTCATCGACGTCTACACTTGTCTCGTATACAGATGCCGATTGGGCTGGTTGTCCAGATACCAGACGTTCGACGTCCGGCTATTGTATATTTCTTGGTAATAACTTGGTCTCATGGTCTGTGAAGCGTCAGTACATTATCACGCTCTAGTGCAGAGACCGAGTATCGAGGGGTAGCCAATGTGGTCTCTGAATCCCGTTGGTTACGTAATCTTCTTTTAGAACTTCATTGTCCTATTCAGAAAGCTACCTTGGTTTATTGTGATAATATTATTGCCGTCTACCTTTCTGTTAATCTGGTTCAATACCAGCGCACTAAACACATCGAGATGTATATTCACTTTGTTCCCAAAAAGGTAGCTCGTGGACAAGTACGCGTCTGCCACGTCCCGTCCAGGTATCAAATTGCAGACATTTTTACTAAGGGTCTTCCCTCGGTCCTTTTTGAAGATTTTAAGGACAATCTCAGCGTACGAAGACCATCCGCTATAACTGCGGGGGTGTGATATACACGGTATATTGGCCATGTATATCACGGGCTGACTTAACAAAGATGGGTTGTTAAACTCGTGATATACACGGTATGTATACACCGTGTATATCACGGTTTAGGGCATATTTTAGGTGATGTTTTGTTGTAATTAGAATTGTACACTTACCATAATTGTATAGTTATTGTACAAGTAGAATAAGGTTTTAGGAGTAGAATAGGAATATGATTTTCTTATTATGAAAAATTATAAATTGTATATAGACTATTTCATTAATGAAAATAATCAAGGGATTATATTCTTTCAAGAACTCATTAAAACTTATATACACACATGCACATATAAAAAAAAGGACAGCTCTATGCATATATAAAAAATAAATATAGATAAAGTGAGACATATATATTTTAAAACTCGTTCTAGCTCCCAATTCAGAACTTACAATATCCAAATTCTAAATTTGCAACTAAATAAAGTTTGAGTATATGTAGCTTTGAAGATGATATTGGTATATAGAGAGAGCGTAGAATTAAGAAGATTAATAAAAAATGGTGTTGTTGTTGTAAGACTTTGAAAGTATTTTCCTCAATATATTCATCCTTCAAGGGTACAATAGATACACCATATACATGTAATTAGGAAGAGTCAATCATGCCTAATCAATTCCTAATTATCTTCTACCTAATTAACATAATATTCCTAATTAATATTTTACTACCTACCATATATAAAATGATACTATATTAATACATAATAATAATGATTGCATAATATTCTAACAGTTGTCACTTGAAAGGAAAAGAAATTGTGACGTGTTGAGTTTTTGAGCTTGCATGAGAAGAGGCTCTCACTTGGTTGACACTTACCTTTCATGCCTGCTAGAGACCGACTGAAGGAGAGCTCGATACTTTTTATAAATTATTTAGTGTTCGATATTTATTGAGTTAACTAATTTGAATTTGTATTGCGTAACGTTTATAAAGGGGAATGTGTTACGATTCAAGTTCATGGTATATATGTACTGTCCGATTTGGCTCAACATAATTTACAATTGTTTTCTTAGGCTATGTCATTATTGAGCTTAAAAGCTTGATTTCTGATGATATGTGTCATTTAATGTACTTTGTTTAGCTTATTTATTTGCGTTAGTTACTGTTTACTTTTTTGGAAATGCGCTATTATATTTTATTCATTTTTTATATCAGCATTTTCATATTGCTTTAAATTTTTTCAGACCGGTTCTCTTGCTTACTTTATTCTTGCTTTACTTGTGCTTATGCTTTGTCTTGAGCCAAGGATCTCTCGGAAACTGCCGCTCTACCTACCAAAGTGAAGATAAGATCTGCGTACACTTTACCATCCCTAGAACCCCACACGCGTGAATTTCACTGAATATGTTATATATATATATATGATGGATCCAACAATGAGTTTGCGATTTCCAGTTATTGATTTGGCAGAACTCAGACTTCACATCAAAATTTTGTGTCGATAATGATTCCAACAATGAGTTCGCGAAGTTAACCCCTTATAAAATGACAATAACATGGCAGCAATGTAGTCTTGAGAAGGATTCTTTTTTAGAAGAAAGTTAAAGTCAAAGTTTGATAGTCAAAGTTATGGATAAGTTATATTTTTTCTTTATATTTGCCATCAAAGAAAGTAAACAAAACATGGCAACCGCACGTGTGGTTAGAATCTTCATTCCATGAAAAATGTTTTAGTACATAAAAAAGAATTGAATGTTAGACAAGTTGGCCTTAATTATAAGGTTTAATTATACAATAACAGTAATGATTGCGAAGGTGGCAACAACGTTGGAAGCTTCTTAGCTTAATAGAATTTAAATTATATATCTTTACAGCGTAAGTGTTTTATATAAGTTATTCAATTATAACGTGTTATCATTGTATGTACATAAGTTCAAGTTTTGATATAAGACCTCATGTTGTTCTCTATCAATTTATTTGATTGTATAAGAAAATTATATTATTAATGCACAAAACATAAACTTTTATTAAGCGATGCAAAATGGAGGCTTACTACTTTATGATCATAGCTTTGCTGATAAGTGAGGCTTCATACAATGAGACACAAAGTGATCTTAAAGAAAATTTATCGTTTATTTGAATCTCAAAAGTAGATTTGAATTAGTAATTGTTGCTTATTTGAATCTCAAGTTTGAGAAAGTTAACGTAATATTGATATTATTGTGTATATATGTATTAGATGGTGAAATTTGCTGAAACAAATCAAAATTCTCAACACAAATATATTTAATCACTGATAGCCAAATTACAATATAACACTCAAACTACCGAATTACAATGAAAAATAATGAAATTAAGTAACTAAGGATAGAGATAAGAATAAGGATGAGAAGTTAGACTTTGAGAAAGGAGTTGAGGGGAACAGACAGTTTTCCTCAAAATAGGTCTAGTCCAGGGGACAAATCAATAGAAAATGTTATTTGCTTCATAAGAATAAGAATTCACTTCTATGAAATGAAAAGAGTTTCACGGGAATATAGAGATGATGATAGAGATCATACTGAGAAACAGAAGAATTCCGTACGGGTACAACTATTTTTTGAACGAAGTGAAAAAAATGTAATCTTTGTTGTATAATAGAACAAACACTAATACCAACATTGAATCGGTCAAGATCAAATCTGTTTATCTGAGCCTTCGAATGAGAAAGAAGAAAAGTGCTTACGCAGTCCTTTTAAACCAATTGCTAATTGGGCTTGGATCCCAAACAAACCTTCGTGAAGGTCTTCTGGTCCTATTGCTTCTTCTCGGTCCAATAGGCTCATTCATAACAATACTCCCGTCCTCAATAAGAACCCTGTCCTCAAAGTTCAAGTCACGAAATATCACAAACAAAGTTATAGATAAACTAGTTGTAGCTATATCGACTTCCACGGGGGCAAAGGCCACTGGTTGGCATGTTCATTTGCATATTAAAAAGAAACCAGCAGTCCAATATTTGCTAGCAACAACAATGTGTGTAATGATGTTTACTGTAGCTACCTCAATTATTCTTAAAAACATAGTATACTGTAAACGAATTTCAAACATAGAATTCAAAGTAGCGTTCAGCCTGAGAATCGTTGGAATTCCAATTGGGTAGGTTTACTCGTTGTAAGTTTTCCAACCAACTTCTGTAACAATAAACGAATTTCAAATAACTCATTCGAAAATGAATCCTTCCCTGCGTTAATTGAATCATAGGGAGTTCGAAAATTTTGGTCCTCCATTGAATACCTCTGGATGAAAGCACCAACGAAACAAATCAGATTTCTCAACACAAATAGTCCTTTGAGAAAGGGGATGAGAGGAACGGACAGTTTTCTTTACATCACGCATAGTCCTTTTAAACCAATTGCTAATTGGGTCTAGATCCCAAACAAACCTTTGTGAAGGCCTTCTGGTCATAAGCTCATTCATATACGGGATATGTCCGAAAATGGTGAGTAATATACGGGGATATATCATCATCTAAAAAATTATACGAACTAGGCTCGGTATTATGAACTTTAGTAAAGGAAAATTGCGTTTCATCAAAAATTACATGACGATTAATGATGATTTTCTTAGAGGATAAATCAAAGTATTTGTAACCACGATGATTAGACGGATAACCCAAAAACACACACGGAGTAGACCGGGCCTGAAGTTTGTTAATTGTGGAGGACGGGAATAACGGATAACACAAGCACCCAAAAACCCGAGAATGAGAATAAGAAGGATTCTTATTATATAAAATTTGGAGGGGGGAAGAATATGTCAGACCTTTGGAAGGAATTATGTTAAGGAGATATATGGTCATTTGAAGAGCATGATGCCAAAAATATGGGAGTACGGAAGCATGAATTAAGAGAGTGCGGACAATGTTATTTATGAAATGAATTTGCGTTCGGCTTTCCCATTTTGTGAAGATGTATGAGGACAAGAAAAATGAAAATTGATCTCATTGTTAGCACAGAACTCCCGAGTGTTTTCCGTATAGTATTGTATTACCATAATTATTGTATTACCATAAATGTATAGTTAGAGTAGAATAAGGTTTTAGGAATAGAATTTTCCTATTATGAAAATATGTAACTTGTATATATAACCTTTAAATTAATGAAAATAATCAAGGGGATTATTTCTTTCAATTTTAATTAAAAAATAATTATTATAATACTAAATTCACATACGTATCGTAATTTAATTTCTCATAGATGATGCGCTTTGCTTTGCTTTTGCTTTGACTTTTTCACTTCAAATTTCATGACCTTATACCTTCCTCGTTTTTAAGAACACTTCATATTAACTCCAAAATATAATTCGAGAAAATCCAAATGTTAAAGGAAATGATTTTTTTTTCATTACATAGTAAGAAAATGGAATGTTACGATTTGAACTTTCCACCTTAACTGTGAGGGCACGACGCTCATCAAGTAAGTTGACCCTCAAATCCGAAAAAAATACTTCAATCCTAAGATTTTTCTTACTAGGAGAGTAACAAGAACAATATATCTAGTGAAATCTCACAACGTGGGGTACTAAGAGAGTAAATGAAATAATAAAAATTGAACTCAAACCTATTAGGCGAAAATGTACAAATTGTAAAAAAATCTCAAATTCCACACATTCTTTTACCACTGCATGTTCAAATATACAGTTGAGCAACTTTCTTCGTACTCTTCGTCGATGCATTTTCTGACAATGAAGAAGAAGAAGAACTTTCTGGCGACATTGACGATCTCTTCGAACCAACTCGAACCGGTTCAGGTTCACCCGAATTAACTCTCAACGGAAAATTCAACAATGCACGTGAACCCCGAATTCGATACGCCGCCTTATCATAAGCCAACGCCGCGTCCTCCGCCGTCTCATATGTCCCTAGCCAAACCCTCGCCCCATTCTTCGCCGGATCCCTAATCTCCGCCGCAAATTTTCCCCATGGCCTTTGTCTTACTCCCCTGTAATGCATCGATTTTGACTCCCATGTTTTCTCTCCACGAGCTCTCCCCGGCTTCTTGATTGCAGATGACGAAGACTCATTAATGGCATTGTTGTAAATAAATGTGTTCTTTGTGTCATTTGTATTAGAGAAGAAATTAGGGAACATTTGGGTCTCAATGCTATTGCTAACACTAACTTCAGGCTCGATTTTGATAGCAGATGCCAAAGGCTCATTAATGGCATTGTTGTAAATAAACGTGTTTCCTGTGTCATTTTCATTCATTGGGAAATTTTCCCAATTATTAGAAAAGATATTAGGGAATATTTGGGTCTCAATGTTATTGCTTTGGCAATAAAGAGAAGTAGAATTATTTTCAGAAATTGTTGTTGTAATAGGGGATTCCCAATCTTCAAGTAAATGTTGTCTTAGTGATTCAAGAAGTTCAAAATCATTCATAAATTCACTGTTTTCAAACATCATTTTGCTGAAAGAATTGAAAAACTGAATTAAATTTTGGAAATTGGAGTAGTTGAGAGTAAATTATGAGCTTTTTGATGAAAAGGGTTAATGGGATTATATATGAAAATTTGAAATATTGAAATGTGATTTGAATATTTGAGAGTGAATTTTGGAGAAAATAGAAAGAGAATGAAGTTTTGAGTTTTTTTGGATGAGAATGATGAAAGGGGTATATATATATATATATATATATAATGACAAGAGATTCATGCACGTAGTTGATAATTTTGATGAAGAATAATTAATTAAACATTTTTTGGAAACTTTGTGGAGGTTCTATGAAGTTTCAATATGGAGGAAAGTTGAAAAAGAGTTTCGTAAATGAAGCCTGCAATCAATCACGTGCATTATTTAAGTTAAATGGTAAGCCGTGAATGAAAGTGCAACCGAGGAGGGGTGAATTGTAATTTTTTGTTCTTTGATCAACTACCTCAAGGTGCTATTCGATAGTTAATATAATGTAGAATTTAAAGACTGAAAGTAATTGACATTAGATATTTTTATACTGGTTCGGATTACATGTAAATCATAATTCAGTCCCCTTGAGTTGTAAGCGTGTTCTCTGCCATCTAAAGATATTTAATATTTTGACATTTGAACTCATACATGTAACATCGAGTATAACATGCATGTTTACAAAGTAAAACTTTTGACTCGAACAAAATCTACTCATTTTAAGTAGGTACTAATTTGATACATGGATCAATTAAAGGACAAGCACGTAATAAATAATATTTTCCACTCTTGACTTAGAGATTTCTTTGTTCAGTATTTTCACTCTTCTATTTATGTGGATTATCTATAAAAAGATTTAATTTTTGCCTCTTGATATAAATCCTAAAATATAGGTTGAAGGTTCTACATTTCTATGAGGCTTCTCTAAATATTGTATACATAACAAAAACCTCTCTAATTAATAAATAATCACAGGAATCTTTTATCAACCAAAAGTACCACAAAGAAAATATTTTTAGGTGATGGAAATAAATTGACAATACATGTCCCTTAGACAGTGCTGTCTTTTCTCCTCCTATTTTCTTTTACTTTAAAAAGTTCACATAAAATAAAAAAAATTCAAAGTTTGACTGATTGAATTCGCTTATAATTATTCTTTTTTTTTTAAAGAAAGCTGTTGGATTCTTTTTATGATCAACGAATATATTTGAAAAAATTCAAACTTGGTACATGTTTGGTATTTTGACTTTGACTCTGAGATGTGGAATACATTTTTAGGTTTTCTCTACTTTCAGAGCAATCACTACGTGCCAAAACTGTTACACTTGCATCTTTTTTTATTTTTGTTACAATACTAACAATGAAAATTTTAAATAAGAATCGATTTGGAAATTTTGAAGATAAATATTACTAGCAGACACGAATTTAGAATTTAAAATTTACGGATTTATGGAGTGATCTCAAGTTAACGGATTTACGGATTTCGGAAACAACCGCTCTACTTATCAAGGTAGAGATAAGATCCGCGTACACTGTACCCTCTCCAGATCCCACGTTGTAGGATTTCACTGAATATGTTGTTGTTGTATGGAGTGATCTCAAATTAACATACTATGTTTGCAGTTGCCAAATAAATTAGTAACTGAATTTGTAGTCAAATATTTTATTTAACGAATTTCTTAATACATATATCGGACAAATGCTATTACATTTGTGCAAATGAATAGATTATACTGCAGATCCGCCTATGAATGTTGCTTTGTCAAAAGTAAAATTAAAAGAAAATCACTTAAACATCGGTTGACTTAATTGATTTTTTTTTTGCAGATTCATTACTCATGAATTTCCGAGGATCTATTGGGAACAACCTCTCTACCTCACGATCACGAAGCATGGATAAAATCTGCGTAGACTTTACACTCTTCAGACCTTAGTTGTGAGATTACACTGGATATATGTAGTTGTTGTTGTTGTACGTAAGTTTTCAAAGAATTTAACTGCAAATTTCTTTTTAAAAAAAACCTCGGATTCACCGTTAATAATTTTCCCTTGTCAATTAGAACAAAGTTCAGAAATTTTAAAACTAAACAAGAAAAAATAGTTAGAACAAAGTGTTGGAAATTTGCCTTTGGTGGGGGGTTGCGTCCACCCATATTTAATGACCTAAACACTAGGGTTCCGCATGTTGGAGGTTTTGTCTCTTCACACGTGCATAATCTACTAAGTGAGTAGATGATCGTAGGGTCAATGATTGTCAAATTTCGTTAAGAAATGAAAGAGATATTGGTCCACGAAGTAAGGTGTTTGAGGCATGGAAATATGGTGTGGGACAAATCTACCACATTAGTGGGAAAATGAAGAATTATTCTTTTTATAAGCCTCAAAAAATGGATAAGGGTTTGGGACCCCAAGGGGTAACCCATGTGTTTGAAGGAGGGAGGACCTAGGTGTGTTTAGGTTCGAGGCTAAGCCCACACGCACGCCGCCGTCGCCCGTCCGTCCTGCCCGTCCGGGCCGGGCTCGAGTCTCGGGCTTCGGGCTTCTCCTAAATACTATATATTGAGACCTTACTCTTATTTGAGGGCAGTGGTGGGAACAAACGCCCACGAGAGGCTGAGGATGTCAACTGGGACAAGAGGAGAAGGATGAAGATAATGTTCTATCATGTAGCAAAAGGAATTCATTTGATAGAAGATGTTGAACCTGTCACACTATTTGACAGAAGATCCTTCATTTGATAGGATGATATTGGACACTCAGTCGTACAAAGCCTACAGGCGGCTGGAGTGGGCCAGAATTCATTTGATAGGATGATATTGGACACTCAGTCGTACAAAGCCTATGGGCGACTGGAGTGTGCTAGAATTTCCAGGTCTTAAAAGATCTGAAGGCCAAAAGAAAGGCAGAAAAGTAATTGACACCTAGTGAGGTGGGCCAGAGTTTCCAGACCTTAAATGATGTGAAGGTCCCAAAGAAAGGCAGAAAAAAATTTGGACACTCAGTCTGCCAAAGCAACTGGAGTGGGCCAGAGTATCCAGATCACATATGCTCTGGTTACGCTCTAACCACGGGCAAAAGGTTCTTCACGTGAAGCAACGCCACCTCTAAAGTAGAAGGGGTTGGAGAGGTTGTCCTTAAAAATGACTTTAGGGAATGGGATCACTCTAAAAGGAGGTGATACATGTCCCAAACTTGGTTTCAGAGACGCTGTTGGTCAAGCTGGTTTGAAACTAGTCCAATAGATCTGTAATAACTAAGAATGATACAGTATGTCTGTAGCCAAATGAATGATATATTTGCAATCCGTGCATCTATGCCATCATAGATTAAGATACGTTAAATAGAAAGTCATTCAAAAGCTAACGAAGTTGAGATTGTTGCCTTCTGTCAACATAAACCCTCAAAATGAATGTGAGGTAGGCGAAGAGGCAAAATCACCTTTCCAAGTTCCATCATAGGAATCGCGAAAGAAGTACCGCTCCTCTAGAACTAAGTCACACCTACTTAGGTGATTTGAAGTTTATACAAAATAGAGGGGGGAAACAAGTACGTTGTGACCTTCATTGATGCTTGTACAACGTATTGTATCCTTTGTTTGTCAAAAAGCAAAGATGAAGTTGTTGAAGCGGATAAGCGCTACAAAGCAGAAGTTGAAAATCAACTAAGCCTACGGATTGAGGAATCGTAGTGATAGAGAGGGAGAATGTGAAGCATCGTTCATCAAACGACTGCTCATTAGTCACCTCAGTCCAACGGTGTTATCCAAGCACAATGCCGTATGCCCAAAATATATGGGGCAAGGCAATCCTTACCGCTAATGCGATTCTCAGAAGAACTACACATAAGGATAAAGATAAGGATAACCCTCCATGTGAAACATGAAAAAGATCCAACCTACAAATGTTGTGATGTGGGGTGGCTTGGTAGAGGTTGGAATACCGAAATAGGTTAAGTTGGACCTAAGACTGTAGATTTCATATCCATTGGATCTGCAAAATAACAGTAGTGCTTATCGCCTCTTTGTGTCAAAGAATGCTGAATTCTTTGAGGATAACTTTACTTGAGAGGGAAAAAGAAGTAATTGCTCGAGGTTAACAAAACCCACGAGTGCCTGATTGTCCGGAACCAGATGTTCCAGAGCTACAGGACTCGGAAGTTGCTGACTATCTGAAACTTAATGTTCCAGATCTACAGAACTCATGGATTCTAGAAGTTGAACCGAGACGGAGCAAAGAGGGGAGAAAAAGACTTGTTCCACGCCTTCTAGCTTGTATGGTTGAGAACGAACCATGGACAATTAACAAAGAATTGTCATCTCCAGAAGCGCTACTTTGGAAAAAGCTGCAGAGAGAAAATAGATTCCATCAGATAGAACCATACTTGTGTAATGGTTGACCTTCCTTTGGAAAAAGAACCTTTGGGTTGTAAAAGCGGATACTCAAATTGAGTACAAAGTAATGGATCTACTGTCGAGTATAAGGCCTCGACTACTTGGACATATGCTCCCATGTGAATAGCTTAACATCCAGGGCCATTGCAGTCTTACGTGACATGAATGTTGAGACAGCCTTTCCTAATCGGAGAGTTGGAAGGGGAGGATCAAAGTTGGTTTGTTGGACTGTTGGGCTTCTTCCTGAACTTTATTTTTGGTTCCTGAAATATTTACATTTTGGTCTTGGAAGTTTCAGGTGAAACAGAAACAATGAATCTGACAATAGAAACATTGACTCTGAAATTAGAAAGCCAATAGTTGGAAAACCAATAGTCTAAAAGTGGAAGTCATATTGAAACAAAAGTCTCGATATGAAAGATGACACCTTAGGAATTGGAATTTCTAAGACATCTAACATACTGGTCTAATTCCAAACTCATTTGTGAGGTAGTTGACAGTCTCATTGAAGCAACCAATGGATATGAATCATAGAATTGATTGGAATCATGGTGCATCCATATACCAAGAGCGATATGCGCAGGTCACATGTAGTTCAATGTATTTTACAACTACAACCGACCTGATATCGGCGTACAAAGTAGATCAGTTGAACTAAGATTCGCTCATGATTCTAGAAATGATCGATAGAAAGCGTTAAATCAGATATGACAATATCTGAAATATTCGCTTATCTACGGATTATGGTATTTTGGATGTCCAGTAGTTCTGGGAGAACACATTAATGCAAATTGGACATCGGACTTGAAGAACACCAAAGCCACAAGTGGATGTGTATGGTGTTTCTTTGAAAATCCTCTAAGCAAAATTGCATCGGCCGATTCATGATGGAATTAGAGTTTGTCGCTTTAAACAAAGCATGAGAAGAAGTTGAGTAACTTCTCGACTCCTTAGAGGACGTCCCTTATTGGGAGAAACCCGTGCCTTCGACAGTTGTACACTGTGGCTAGCTGGTCGGCTTCAAGAAGGTCACGGATGACGGCGTCTGGACATAACTGTCGGAGACATAAGACCGTATGAAAATTGATCATCACGGGTGTCACTTCCTTGATTACAATCAAAGGTTTTAGCAGACCCTTTAACTAAGGGACTACCCGAAGATCAAGTGTTCTGCTTGTCTAGGGGAATGGACTTAAAACCCAAACAATACGAACCTTTGCGGTGGTAACCGAACCATATGAGAGATTGTTTTTATTCTAAGATTTTGATAGAGGAAATTTTGTGAGCATATATAGAACAAGACGAGCTTATAAGAGTAAGAAAGTTCGCTCTAATGACAGAAAAGTCAACTAAATGACTCCTAGTTCATATAAATCTAACAAGTCAACCTACTTTAAGATAGACGAATCCAAGCATTATAGTTATGGAGCTTCATGAATTTATCTTTAGCTAAGTTAAGGAGAGAGACTGTAGCTAACATTGTCTCTTCCCCTTCCTTGCCCCATTTAATGCTTTTCCATCAACTGAAGCGGGAAGAGACCTATCTTTACTCTAGTTTTCACTACCATTGATATTTATCAGAACATACTATCCAATTTTCTATAATTATCAATATCAATAGTATAAACAAATATTTCTTTTTTAAAATAAAAAGGTAAAAAGAAATCAAGGTCGGGAATCCATACGCGCCCAACTCATTGCTTCCTTCTTTGCTTATCACAAGCAATCCCTCAAAGCAATGAATGCACTAAAAAGCATGCTATAACATGAAAGAATGTTTCTGCGTGACTAAATATGATATTGATAAAGGCTTCGTACGAATTTCTTGCAATATGAGATTGAATGCCATAACTCTTATTTGTATTTTACTTTTTATTAATGTTGTTGGGAAATCTTGACCAGTTGAAAAAATGTTACCTAACTGATATATATACATGGTATACCCATGAGATACACAAATATATACACCCCTATACATACCGTGTATATCATGGAATCCCAAGCTAAGTAGAAATATGATATACACGGTATACCAGCTGTGTATACCCATGTCTTTTGTAATAGGTTAGTTGTATTTAATTATGCATTGTACACTTACCATAATTGTAGTATTCTTGTACAAATAGAATAGGGATTTAGGAGTAGAATAGGAATAGGATTTTCCCTAGTATAGAAATTGTAAATTGTATATATACTCATTCATTAATGAAAATAATCAAGGGATTATTTCTTTCATGGTATCAGAAGTCTAGGACTAAATTACTTCCGCTCCTCTGCTAAACTTTTCTCGGTTTCTGATGTCCCTTCTCGGCCGAGACTGCCTCGGAATCCGACACCCCTTCTCGGATTTCATGCAATTTTACCTCATCTCTTCCCAAATTTTCTTCCCAATCCCTTTGGTCTTTCATTATGTCGACGTCAAAGAATCTGTATCATCCCGCCCTTACTATTTCTAACATAAAGAACAACATCCCTATTGTTCTTGAAATGGAAAACATCAAATATGCGACATGGGCGGAATTGTTTAAAATTCACGCAATCTCACATTAAGTCCTCCATCACATAATTTCTCCCGCTATCCCTCCTCCTGCGGAGGATCCTCAGTTATGGATCACTCTTGATTCTACCGTATTTCAGTGGATTTACTCTACTATTTCTACCAACCTTTTACAAATGATCATTGAACAGGACACTACGGCTATGACTACCTATAATAGATTGCGTGATATATTCCAGGGTAACCAACATTCCCGCGTTGTCTCCCTTGAGCAGAAATTTTCCCAAGTCTGCATGGAAGATTTCCAGAATATCTCGGTCTATTGTAAATGGCTCAAGGAATTGGTGGACCAACTCCGTAACGTTGGCACGCCTGTTACCAATAATTGTCTTGTTTTACAAATGGTTGCAAGCCTATCTAAGGACTATAATGGCGTTGGGACTCTCATTCGTCAGAGTAATCCGCTTTCCCATTTTTATTAAGGCCGTTTGATGCTCACGTTAGAAGAAGCCGGCTTGGCAAAAAAGGTGGCTACCGGCGCCAGTTTCGTGGCGATGATGACTTCATCTGATAATTCTCACGGGTTTATTGATAATTCAGGCCAAAACCGCAACAACGGTGGCGGCAAGAAGGGTCAAAACCATAAAAATATTGGAAAAAATTATGGCGGAAACACCGGTGTTGGCCGGAACAGTGGCCCCATCGGCATGAGCAATAATCACAGCGGGGTGGGTCTCAGAACAGTGGCAGTGGGCCGCAGGCCGCCTGTTCCCAGCCTTGGGGTCCTTGGCCGTGGAACTGGGCCAGTGGCCCTTACCCCAACAACCTCTATTTTCCATCATCGCTTTTCCCGGACAACAAGGTAGACTGCTTGGGCCTCGGCCCCCACAGCCTTTCCATGCTACGGGCCATAATCCGATCCCGGCACCTACAGATATTGAGGCCGTCATGCATACACTTGGATTGACCCTTCCAGACGCGAATTGGTACATGGACACCGGTGCCACTTCTCACATGACGTCCGACCAATGTACTCTCTCATCTTATTCCAATTTAAGTAAAAATCATGGCATAATTGTTGGTAATGGCAACTAAATTCCAATTCGTGGTTACAGTCATACAACTTTTTCTCCTCCCATCCACCTCTTATATTGAACAATGCCATTCATGCCCCTAACTTAATTTAAAATTTGGTGTATGTCCGTAAATTCACCACTGATAATTGGGTTTTTGTTAATTTTGATCCTTTTGAATGTTTTGTGAAGGATTTCATTACGGGGATACCTCTCATGAGATGTAATAGTAGGGGATATCTTTATCCAATCACGCCCGCATCCAGTCTCTCGAGTCAAGCATTGCCATCTACTTTTGCAGCTCTTGCTCCTTCCTTATAGCATGCACGTTTGGGTCACCCTGGGTCGTCTGTTGTTTCTTAATTACATAAAAACAATTTTATTTCTTATAAGGGTACGTGTGGTACTCCAATTTGTCATTCCTGTCCCTTAGGAAAATATGTTAGATTGTCATTTGTAGCCTCTACTTCTCGTACTTTAATTCTATTTGATATTATTCATAGCGATTTATGGATTTCTCCCGTTTTAAGTTCTGTGGGCCATCGTTATTATGTTATATTTTTGAATGATTAATCTAATTTTTATGGACCTTTCCATTAGCGAACAAATCTCAAGTTTTTTCCACATTCTTAATTTTTCGAGCATTCATCCGTACCAAATTCGAACGGAAAATAAAAAATATTCAATGTGATAATGGCAAAGAATATGATAATGGATTGTTTCGGGAATTTTGTGAAAATAATGGCATAGTTTTTTGTTTCTTTTGTCTTCATACGTCCTCACAAAATGGGAAAACCGAATGAAAAATTCGTACCATAAATAATATTATCCGAACTATATTGGTCCATGCTTTCGTACCCACTTCGTTTTGACATTATGCTCTACAAATGACTACCTATCTTCTTAACATACTTCCTACCAAATAGTTGGCAAATGCGTCTCCTCTTAAAGTCCTCTATAATAAGAATCCTTCGTAATCCCATCTTAGGATCTTTGGGTGTTTATGTTATCCACTTTTTTCGTCAACAACTATTAACAAATTTCAAGTCCGTTCTACCGCTTGTGTATTTTTGGGTTATCCATATAATCATCGTGGTTACAAATGTATTGATTTGTCATCTAATAAAATCATCATTAGTCGTCATGTTATTTTTGATAAACCCAATTTCCATTTGCTAAAGTGAGTAGTCCCGTGCCTAGTTCGTATAATTTTTTGGATGACGACGTATCCCCGTACATCGTGCACCACTTAATGGGCCGCTTGAGTCACCCACCACAACCCACTGTTTCTGCCACAGTTTTGGCTATTGAGTCAGTTGCCCAGCCCAATATCGAAACTGCTTCTGCATCCATTGGGCTGCCTGCCCAGTTACACGTCCTAGCCCAGTCCTAATTCTGTCCCAATCTAGTTGTTGTTTCTCGAGTTGGGCCAGCAGGCCCACCGCCTGCTGGCCAGTCCGTCACTATTCCAGATTTTGCCCCCGATCTATCCGTTTCCACCTCGAGTCAAGGGCCTGTTACTCGTAGTCAAATGAGTATTTTTAATTCGAAGAGACATTTTAATCTTAATTCTAATGTTCTTCAATCCCCACTACCCCGTAACCCAGTGTCTTCCTTAAATGATCCAAATTGAAAATTGGCTATGAACGACAAATATAATGCTCTTATTGAAAATAAGATGTGGGAGTTGGTGCCCCGTCCTTATGGTGTTAATATTATTCGATCTATGTGGATTTTTACTCATACAGATAATTCTGACAGATCTTTTGCGAGGCATAAGGCTCGTTTTGTAGGTGATGGTAAAACTCAATAGGTTGGTGTGGATTGTGGTGCGACATTTAGTTCGGTGGTCAAACCGGCTACCATTCGTATTGTTTTGCAGTCTGGCTCTTTCTAAGGCATGGCCCATTCATCAGTTAGATGTGAAGAATACTTTCTTACATGATGATCTTAAGGAGACCGTTTACATGCATCAACCCTTGGGTTTTCGACACCCCAAATATCCTCATCATGTCTGTTTATTGAAAAAGTTCTTGTATGGGCTTTAGCAAGCCCTACGGGCTTGATATAAGAGATTTGCAGACTATGTTTCGTCTATTGGGTTTTCTCAAAGCATGTCTGATAATTCATTATTCATATATCGTCGTGGTACTTCCCTGGCTTATATTCTATTATATGTGGGTGATATTATCTTGACTGCCTCGTCTAATATTTTGCACAAGTCTATCATGACACTGCTCACTTCTGAGTTTGCTATGAAAGACTTGGGGCCTTTGAGTTACTTCTTGGGGATTGTTGTCACTCGTCATGCATGTGGGTTATTCTTATCACAATGAAAGTATGTCGCTGAGATAATTGAGAGGGTTGGTATGTCCTCGTGTAAGTCTACTTCCACTCCAGTTGATATGAAGCCCAAGCTAGGTGTTGCGGCTGGCTACCCTTACGAGGATCCTACCCACTATCGCAGTCTTGCACGGGCTCTTCATTATCTTACTTTTACGAGACCGGATATTACGTATGTCGTTCAGCAGATGTGTTTGTTTATGCATGATCCTAGGGTTGAGCACATGAATGCACTCAAACGCATTATCTGATATATCCAGGGAACACTTGACTATGGCTTGCACCTATATCCGTTGTCGACCTCTACACTTGTCTCGTATACAAATGCTGATTGAGGTGGTTGTCCAGACACCATACGATCTACTTCTGGTTATTGCATGTTTCTTCGTGATAACTTAGTCTTATAGTCTGTAAAGCGACAATCTACATTATCACGCTTTAGTGTAGAGGCCGAATATCGAGGGATAGCCAATGTGGTGTCTGAATCATTTTGGTTACGTAATCTTCTCGTAGAACTTCATTGTCCCATTCAGAAAGCTACCTTAGTCTATTGTGATAATATTAATGTCGTCTATCTTTTTATAATCTGGTTCAACATAAGTGCACTAAACACATCGAGATGAATATCCACTTTGTTCGCGAAAAGGTAACTCGTGGACAAGTGCGTGTATGACATGTCCCTTCCAGGTATCAAATTGCAGACTTCTTTACTAAGGGTCTTCCCTCGGTTCTGTTTGAAGATTTTAGGGACAGTCTCAGCGTACGAAGACGGCCCACTATGACTGCGAGGGTGTGATAAATATACACGGTATACCCGTGATATACATAGTATATACACCCATGTATATACCGTGTATATCACGGAATCCCAAGCCAAGTAGGAACCTGATATACACGGTATACCAGCCGTGTATACCCATGTCTTTTGTAATAGGTTAGTTGTATTTAATTATGTATTGTACACTTACCATAATTGTAGTATCCTTGTACAAATAGAATAGGGATTTAGGAGTAAAATAGGAATAGGATTTTCCATAATATGGAAATTGTAAATTATATATTTACTCATTCATTAATGAAAATAATCAGGGGATTATTTTTTTCACTAACTTTTGAGAAGGCGGTGATGAAGACAAAAGAAAGCTTTACCAAGAGAAGGGGGGCATCTGGTCCGGAAGATGTCTTACATGGATAAAGTATATACTACTACGATTGTATCTATTCCCTGAGAATCTCAATCTTCTTAAAAAACGTGATACGCGGAACCTTGGTTCGTGAAGCCATTCATTAAACCTTTCGGAACTGAAGACGAAGAGTCGTTTAAAGACCTTTTCGAAAGTCACTTTGTAGAGGGCGGGTATCACACTCAATAGAACCAAGCTAATATGAATCATCTCAGCTCCGATCATGGTGGGTGATTGCGGGAGATTAGTTTCAAGCCACCGCTTCGAGAGCTGCCTACGAAATAGTCCAGATATAACTGTCCATCATAACATTCATAAACGATATTGATAAATGAATAGAGGAGTCCAACTACAATCATTATTGATCCGATAGCAATACAATAAAGAGTTTTTACTATTAGGTTAAATTTACATGTTATAGTAGCCTTACTTTCAACATTATAAAATCTCATTTTTTATGATGAATTATTATAGATATCTTTTGAATAATTAGATAGTGTAAGACTTTTTTTTAATCGTATATGTATATTAGTTAAACTCTTTACAAAAACTTGGATAATACAAATTAATCAATCTGCTCAATTTGAGGAACTTGTTTTTATTTTAATATGTTCAATGAAATTGAAAAAAAAAAGACAACAATAACATATCCAGTTTAATCTAACAAGTGGAGTTTGGAAAGGGTGGTGCGTACATAGCCTTACTCCTACCTTCTGAAGATAGAGAGAATGTTTCTGTTCGATCCTCAGCTAAAGTAAAGCATAGTTAAAAATTAATAATTAAGTATAAATCAAATACAATAGCAAAGAAGCCATATTGAAAACAATGAAGATAAGAACAATAGAAACAACAAATAGTACGATAACTGAAGCAAAACAAATAACAGGTAATACTAAAATCGAAGAATAAAATAGTAGGAGACTAATCATAATAAAAAATAATAAAATAATGAGGGTTTTAATTATTTGATGTGCTAGGTCTAAGACAAGAAGATGATTATACGGAAAAAGGTCAAAAATAACCTTCTATTTTGAGAAAAGGGCTAAAAATATTATTCGTTACGAATTTGGGTAAAAAATATTCTTTTACTTTGGAAAAGGGCTAACAATACCCATGTCTTAACGAAAATTCCCAAATCACCCAAAATAATCCGATTTCATTTTTTAAACCCGCTCCAAAATATAGGAAAATAATTTTTTTAAAACCTGTTTTTTAAAAGTAAAATCTGAAAAAATATTTTTTATTCTAAAATCTGGAAAAAAATTCTTAAATCAGGAAAAAATGTTTTTTTTTAAACGTGGACAAAAAATATCCACATTTTTGAATAAATAACACTTTTTCAGATTTAACTTTTAAAAAATTGGGTTTAAAAAAACTATTTTTTCATATTTTGAAGTGTGTTTAAAAAATAAAATCAAGTTATCCGGATGATTCGGGGATTCCCGTTAAGAGATGGATATTTTTTGCCATTTTTCAAAGTAGATGAATATTTTGAACTCTTTCTCAAAATAAAGAGATATTTTTTTATCCAAATTCATAATAAAAATATTTTTAGCCCTTTTACGAAGTAGAGAGATATTTTTAACCATTTTCCCTTAATATATCAGTCAAGTCGTCAAAGTGTCTAGGTTCTTCCCATTAGATAGGATTGTTTTTGTTCTTCTTGTTTTTAAATCATAGGACGAACATTTATAATAGTAGCATATAATACTTTCAATATACCCTTTCTAGAATTTATTCAAGAATGGTGGGTTGACCATCTATTGAATTATTATTCCTTTATCAATTCTTGCATTAATTGAACTATTGAGCATCATAACTAGAGTTCTTCTAGAAACAAATCCCATTATTAAGTTAACTTGAGAACATTTTTGGAATTTGATATTTTAAAATTATATATATATATATATATATTTTTTTTTTTTTGCTTGACAACTTTTGCAAAGATCTTCTAGAAAAGTAAAGTATTTCTCTAAAAATCATTTGCAAAAGATACGTCCAAATGGATAAATCCCCTGCGTAGGGATCACTTAGAATGTATCGAGTCGCAATGATAATTTGGCAGTACAAAGTAACAAATTTATAATTTAAATTTTATATGTTCGGGTTAAGAATACTCTGACAACTCAAGTAATTTATTTGGTTTGAAATTATTATTTTTGCTCATTTAATCAAAGCTAAAATTCAAAGCTAAAGTTATTAAGTTCGCATGAATACATAAGTTAAAGGAATATGTTTTCCTTAATTGTATTCATCAGTAATGTACAATTTATATAGTAGTACACAAATATTTAAATTAGGTAACTAATTAACCTAATTACAATAGGAAATATAATTCTATCTAAAATAGGAGACTTAATTACAATAGGAATACAATTCTACCTAAAATAAGATATATACAATTAATGAAAGAATATTCGGAAAATAATCTATTACACCCTGTAGTCGAGGCAGGAGGTTCACGGACACTGAGACTGACTCGAAAATCATCAAATAGTATGCGCGAAAGTCCTTTGGTGAAGATGTCAGCAATCTGATATCTAAAAGGAACATGAAGGACACGAACTTGACCACGAACCACTTTTTTGTGAACGAAATGAATATCACACAAATATTATCGTAGTAGACCAGTGTTACCATTTGAATCGTGCAGTGAAGCTCAAGTAGAAGGTTATGGATCCAACAAGATTCAGAGACGATGTTAGCGACACCTCTGTACTCTGCTTCGGCCCTGGATCGAGATAGTGTAGGTTGCCTTTTGGAAGACTAAGACAATAGGTTATATCCGAGGAAAACGCAGTAACCAGACGTGGAGCGTCGGGTGTCAGGACATCCACCCCAGTCAGCATCAGAATAAGCAGTGAGACTAGTGAGCGAGGACATATATAGATGTAATCCGAAGTGAAGTGTACCTTGGACGTATCGTAAAATACGTTTGAGGGCATGTATGTGTGCTTTCGTCGAATTGTGCATGTGTAGGCAGATTTGTTGCACGGCATAGGATGTGTCAGGTCTCATGAATGTGAGGTACTGCATTGCCCGAACCAGGCTACGATAGTGAGTCGGATCTGAATATGGGGGTCGAAATTAGCGATGAGCTTGAAATTTGGTGTCTACTGGCGTGTGGGATGGTTTGCAAGATGTCATGCCTGCACGGTCAAGGATCTCTTCGGCGTACTTCTTCTGACACGAAATAGGCCGCCAAAATGTCGAGTGACCAGAGATGCCCAAGAAATAACTCAGGGGTCTCAGATCTTTCATAGCAAACTCAGAGGAAATGAGAGACATAATGGACCGGCGGAGAGCATCATATAATGTGGTAAGGATGATGTCATCAACAAAAATAATTTATAACTTTTTAAAACAAAAAATGCGGGTGAGGGGGTTGTAGGGAGGAGGGGTCAGGGGGTGGGTATTCGCAGCGAAAGTGGAGTGGTGTAGAAATAAAATAAATTAGAATTTTTTTTTAGAGGGGGGTTGGGGTGGAGGGTTCACAATAGGAGTGGGTGAAGTGGTGTAGAAAACCAAAAATTACTAAAAAAAATTAATTTTTTTGTGGGAGTGGGGGATGGGTTGCGGGGTGCATAGGGTGGTCGGGTTATTGGGCGATGAGTTGGATGGTAATGAGATAGTTGGTTAAATATCACTTGGAGACTTGTTTTTTCTATTATTTATTAGAAAAGTCATTTTTTCTCAAAAAAATGAGGAACTTGTTTTCCTAAAAAAATATTTTCTAAATTTTTTGACCAAACGAACATGAGAAAATTAAAAATAATCTTCAAAAATATTTTTCTTCATACCGAACACACCCTAAGTATTAATGAATATTGTCACTTGAATTTTAAATGACCGAAGTGTTGGAAATTTGCCTTTGGCAGGGAGGTGCATCCACCCATGTTTAATGAATTAAACACTAGTGTTCCGCATGTTGGAGGCTTTGTCTCTTCACACATGCATAATCTACTAAGTGAGTAGATGACCGTAGGGCCAAGAATCTTCAAATATCGTCAAATTTCTTTGAGAAATGAAAGTGATATTGGTCCACGAAATAAGGTGTTTGAGGCATGAAAATATGGTGTGGGACAAATCTACCACATCGGTGGGAAAAAGAAGAATTGCTCTCTATATAAGTCTCTAATGTGGTTAAGGGTTTGGGACCCCAAGGGGTATCCCATGTGTTTAAAGGAGGAGGACCTAGATGTGCTTGGGTTCAAAGCTAAGCCCACACGCGTGCCGCCGCGCCCACCCGTCCCGTCCCGTCCGGTCTCGGTCGTGGGCTGTGGGGACTTTCTGATATTATCTTTTTGGACCCCAAATTGCTTAATATTTACAGTTTGGTCCCTAGAGTTTCTAGAAAAATTGATTTTGGGAATGAGCATTAACCAGCCATTACTTGGCTGTTAACTACTCCATAAACAATCCTCCTTCAATGGCCTTAAACCTGCCACACTAATGGCCTTAAACCTGTCATTAACAACCCTCACTAATGGCTATTAACAACCTTGTTTGTGGCAGTTGGGCAGCCTCCTACATGCTATATATTGATGCCTCTTTGGCTCAATAATGTGACGAGAAAAACACACGAAAAATACCCAAAAACATTGACGAAATACAGTGTGATATACACGAGATATACACAATAGAGACACACTATATACACAGAGACAAAACAGAAGAGAAAGTCAGTCAAAAAATGTTGGACGAAAATAGAAACTCTTCATTCCTTTTCCATAACTTCAGCAAGTCGATTCATATTTGTTTTCTTCGTCAGACTCAACCTATTTTCTTTGTAGTGTTGAGATTAAAGTGTTGTTTTATCTTGGGAGACTATTGCCCATTAACGTAAAAGCATATATACGGGGCAATCTTATCTTAAGGACAGAGTGCAATCACTCGACTCAGCACACAGTTGTAACCATCCAGATTAAGTTATTTCTTGATTTCAGGATATCAAGATTCAAGACTCAACAAGCTTGCGGCAGTTCTCAACATTGCCTATTTGTTTATCCTTTCGAACACTTGTAATATTTATTTACTTCTCATACTGCTTTACTACAATAGAAAGCCAACAAGTTAAGATAAGATAGTATTAGTATTAGTGTTCGAAAGATGACGGTCACAAGTTGTGTGACCAAATCTGGATATGGCTGTGGTTTTCTGGTAGAAGAGAGTGATGATGATGTTGTTGAAGGTCAACGTGTTCATGGTGTCACCGCTCCCGAGAGTGGTGGGAACAAGCGCTCACGAGAGACTGAGGATGTCAACTGGGACAAGAGGAGAAGGCTGAATATGTGGTTCTATCTTGCAGCATAAGGCATATATCTGTCCGAGACAAAGGATCCGATTTATGGTAAGGAGGAAATGGACACTCAGTCCGATGAAGTGACTGAAGTGGGCCAGAATCCGAAATTAGGATGAGTAATTTTCCTTCCTTGTCAAAAATAAGATTAAATGATTTCTGATTATAATGGCTTAAAGTAAGGAGGAATATGAAAATGTTTTCACAAAATAATTTATATTCCTTACGCTTTAAAATCAGAAGTTTAATCTCTTCTTCTTTCCCGTTTAAAGATTGGACTTTGTAAACGACTTAAAAAGATCCGTTTCTTTTAAGTGTAATTATTAAAAGTGTGTAAAGTATGTTCGCACATACGATGGAGAAAGATCCACTAACGTGCGAAAATTGTTACCACTCTTAAGTAAGCGCCAAGAATTGTCTGGGCACCAATCATAACGGAAGAAGTCTAAAAGCTAAAGACGTTGAGCCTGTCACACTATTTGGCAGAAGATCCTTCATAGGATGATATTGGACACTCAGTCATACAAAGCCTCCGGGCGACTGGAGTGGCCAAAATTCCTTTGATATGATGATATTGGACACTCAATCATACAAAGCCTCCGGGCGATTGGAGTGGGGCCAAAATTCATTTCATAGGAAAAGTGATGGACACCTAGTGTGGTGGGCCAGAGTTTCTAGGTCTTAAATGATCTGAAGGCCTAAAAGAAAGGCAGAAAAGAAATCGGACACTCAGTCTGCCAAAGCAACTAGAGTGGGCCAAAGTATCCAGATCACATATGATCCGGTTACGCCCTAACCACGGGAAAGAGGTTGTTCATGTGAAGCAACACCACCTCTAAAGTAGAAGGGGTTAGAGAGGTTGTCCTCAATAGGACTTTAGGGAATGGGATTACTCCAAAAGGAGGTGACACATATCCCAAAACTTGGTTTAAGGGACGCTGTTGGTCAAGCTGGTTTGAGACTAGTCCAACAGGTGTATAATAACTAAGAATGGTACAGTATGTCTGTAGCCAAATGAATGATATATTTATAATCCGTGCATCTATGCCATCATAGATTAAGACACGCTAAATAGAAAGTCATTCAAAAGCTAACGATGTTGAGATTGTTGCCTTCTGTCGACATAAACCCTCAAAATGAATGTGAGGTAGGCGAAGAGGCAAAATCACCTTTCCAAGTTCCGTCATAGGAATCGCGAAAAAAGTACCGCTCATTTAGAAGTAAGTCACACCTACTTAGGTGATTTGAAGTTTATACAAAATAGAGGGGGGAGACAAGTACGTTGTGACCTTCATTGATGATGGTACAACGTATTGTATCCTTTGTTTGTCAAAAAGCAAAGATGAAGTTGTTGAAGCGGATAAGCGCTACGCAGCAGAAGTTGAAAATCAACTAAGCCTACGAATTGAGGAATTCGTAGTGATAGAGGGGGAGAATGTGAAGCATCGTTCATCAAACGACTGCTCATTAGTCACCTCAGTCCAACGGTGTTAGCCAAGCGCAAATCCGTACGCCCAAATTATGTGGGGTAAGGCGATCCTTACCGCTAATGCGATTCTCAACAAAAATAAGCATAAGTATAAGGATAACTCTCCGTGTGAAACATGGAAAGGATCTCACATATAAATGTTGTGATGTGGGAAGGCTTGGTAAAAGTTGAAATACCGAAACAAGTCAAGTTGTACATAAGACTGTAGATTGCATCCACTGGATCTACAAATAACAGTAGTGCTTATCGCCTCTTGGTGTCAAAGAATGTTGAATTCTTTGAAGATAACTTTCCTTGAAAAGGAAAAAGAAGTAATTGCTCAAGGTTAACAAAAACCCGCGAGGGCCTGACTGTCCGGAACTAGACGTTCCGTATCTACAGGAATCGAAAGTTGCTGGCTATCCGGAACTTAATATTCCATATCTACATAACTCAGGAATTCTAGATGTTGAACCGAGACGGAGCAAAGAAGGGGACAAAGACTTGTTCCAATCCTTCTAGATTGTATGGTTGAGAATGAACCATGGACAATTAACAAATAATTGTCATCTCCAAAAGCGTTGCTTTGGAAAGAAGCTACAAAGAGATAAATGGATTCCATCATATAGAACCATACTTGCGTAATGGTTGATCTTCCTCCGGGAAAAGAACCTTTGGGTTGTGAAAATGGATACTCAAATGTAAGTACAAAGTAGATGGATCTACTGTCAAGTATAAGGCCTCGGCTACTTGTACATGTGCTCCCCTGTGAGTAGCTTAACATCCAAGGCCATTGCAGTCTTGCATAGCATGAATGTTGAAATAGCCTTCCCAACATCAGAGTTGGTTTGTTGAACTGTTGGGCTTCTTCCTGAACTTTTATTTTGGTCCCTGAAATGTTTACATTTTGGTCCTAAAAGTTTCAGATAAAATAGAAACAATGAATCTGACCACAGAAACATTGACTCTGAAGTTAGAAAGCCAACAGTTGGAAAACCAACAGTATGAGAATGGAAGTCATATTGAAACAAAGTCTCGATATGAAAGATATGGGTATCACAGATGACATCTTAGGAATTGGATTTCTAAGACATCTAACGGACTGGTCTAACTCCAAACTCAGTTGTGAGATAGCTGATAGTCTCGTTGAAGCCACCAATGGATATGAATTATATAACCGATTGAAATCATGGTGCACTCATAGACAAGAAGCGATATGCACATGTCACGTGTAGTTCAATATATTGTACACACTACAACCGCCTTGGTATCGGCCTATAAACAGATCAGTTGAACTAAGGTTCACTGATGATTTTAATAAATGATCAATAGAAGGCGTTAAGTCAAATATGACGCTATCTGAATTATTCGCTTATCTACGGATTATAGTATTCTGGATGTCCAGCGGATCTGGGAGAACACAATGATGCAAACTGGACATCAGATATGAAGAACACTAAAGCAACAAGTAAATGTGTATGGTGGGTCTTGGAAAATCCTCTAAGCAAATTTGCATCGACCGATTCATGATGGGATCGGAGTTTATCGCTTTATACAAAGCATGAAAGAAGTTGAGTAACTTCATGACTCCTTAGAGGACATCCCTTATTTGGAGAAACCTGTGCCTTCAGCAGTTATACACTGTGGCTAGCCGGTCGTCTTCAGAAAGGACACGGATGACGGCGTCTGGATATATCTGTTAGGATCTGTCGGAGATATAAGACCGTATGGCAGTTGATCATCACGGGTGTCACTTTCTTGTTTACTAACTAAAGGACTACCCGGAGATCAAGTGTTCTACTTGTCTAGGGGAATGGGCTTAAAACCCAAACAATACGAACCATTGCGGTGGTAACCCAACCGTAACCCAACCATACTGATTGGAGATCCCAAGAATTTGGTTCAATGAGAAAACTAAGCTGCAAAAGGTTCAGTTGAGCGCTTCGGTGGAAGCAAGAAGCACTTCGAATGATGATTTCTGTATGGAAACATGAATCCAAAATTGTTCCCGCGATAGACGTTAAAGTGCTACCTGCATGGTGGGTAAAGGTTAAGCTTCCAAACCTTTAACGATCCTCAAATGGTTGAGGTTAAGGTTGGGGAAACTTTTAATGATTCCTAACACTTGTGAAGTGGGGTATAGCAGGATACCTTGTAGGAGATCACCTATTTAAGTGCGAGGAAGGCCGCCTCAAATGAATGCACTTAAGAATCCAAGTGTGTCCACGGCCACAACGGACAAAACCATAAGAATGAAAACGAATAAGGAGAGTTATTGTGTTGGTATCATTGTCTTGGCTTACACTAAACACTGACGGTTCAAGACATCACGTTCACCGCGCAGTAAGTAAGTCCGGTGGTATTCAACTAGGGAAGGTTCAAAGCGGAAGCTACCTTTCCTGATGAAATATCTTTTCGCTGAAAGATTGCTGAAAGTAGGCACCTTGTGTGTGCGCCAAAATATCTCTTTCATAGAGGGGATTGTTAGAAATTTGCCTTTGGCAGGGAGGTGCGTCCACCCATGTTTAATGAATTAAACACTAGTGTTCCGCATGTTGGAGGCTTTGTCTCTTCACACATGCATAATCTACTAAGTGAGTAGATGACCGTAGGGCCAAGAATCGTCAAATATCGTCAAATTTCGTTGAGAAATGAAAGTGATATTGGTTCACGAAGTAAGGTGTTTGAGGCATGAAAATATAGTGTGGGACAAATCTACCACATCGGTGGAAAAAGGAAGAATTGCTCTCTTTATAAGTCTCTAATGTGGTTAAGGGTTTGGGACCCCAAGGGGTATCCCATGTATTTATAGGAGGGAGGACCTAGTGCTTGGGTTCAAGGCTAAGCACACACGCGCGCCGTCGCCGCCCGCCCATCCCGTCCGGTCCGGTCTCGGTCGTGGGCTTTGGAGACTTTCTGATATTATCTTTTGGACCCCAAATTGCTTAATATTTACAGTTTGGTCCCTAGAGTTTCTGAAAAAATTATTTTTGGGAATGACGGAAGGCAGAAACTTTCTACCTACCGTTGGACTATTTTTTGGAGCATTAACCAGCCATTACTTAGGCTGTTAACTACTCCATAAACAACCCTCCTTCAATGGCCTTAAACCTGCCACACTAATGGCCTTAAACCTGCCACACTAATGGTCTTAAACCTGCCATTAACAGCCCTCACTAATGGCTATTAACAGTCTTGTTTGTGGCAGTTAGGCAGCCTCCTCCATGCTATATATTGATGCCTCTTTGGCTCAATAACGTGACGAGAAAAACACACGAAAATATCCAAAAATAGTGACGAAATACAGTGTGATATACACGAGATATACACAACAGAGACACACTATATACACAGAGACAAAACAAAAGAGAAAGTCAGTCAAAAAACGTTGGACGAAAACAGAAACTCTTCCTTCCTTTTCCATATCTTCAGCAAGTCGATTTATATTTATTTTCTTTCAGACTCAACCTATTTGCTTTGTAGTGTTGAGATTAAAGTGTTGTTTTATCTTGGGAGACTATTGCCCATTAACGTAAAAGCATATATACGGGGCAATCTTGTCTTAAGGACAGATTGCAATCACTTGACTCAGCACACAGTTGTAACCATCCAGATTTAGTTGTTTCTTGATTTCAGGTTATCAAGATTCAAGACTCAACAAGCTTGCGGCAGTTCTGAACATTGCCTATTTGTTTATCCTTTCGAACACTTGTAATATTTATTTACTTCCCGTATTGCTTTACTACAATAGAAAGCCAACACGAAGCATATATAGATTCTAAAAATATGTTCATTATATTGTTCAGCAGCAACACTTTTGTTTCGACACCGTCACTGAGAGCTCTCTTTCATCCGAATTTTTGATTGATGTGGAAACTTCTATGGATTGTAACAACAACACTTCCATTCACACATATGAAAGGCTAAGCAATCTCATCAATTTTGGGATTCTAGAAGCTTCACCGAGGAAAGAGATACTGGAAGATTTCAAGCAAATGTTGATGAAGACTTTCCAACCATTAAAGCTAAGGTTGTGGAAATGGATGCAACAAATAATGAAGAAGTGGAACATGTTGCGACAATAGGTGATTCACAGGGTACATTTCTTGACAAGAAAGATGAAGTAATGAGCGTTAAGCAAAAGACTGCTAATGCAAATACTGAGAGAGTATGCGACTGAGAAGCCAGAACCAGTACTTGGAAAGCCAAATCTACATGATAAGGCTTTTACTGTTTGTGATTCTGTTAAATATACACAATATACACACAATATACATGTGTATATTGGTCTCGGCTTTGCTCTCCAAATTACTCTCGGGTTTGGCTGAATTGTACCATGTAATTTATGGTAAATATTTAGTATCCTAGTTTAGGTAATGTTGTAATATAATTAGTATTGTACACTTACCATAATTATTGTACTACCATAAATGTATAATTAGTATCCAAGTAGAATAAGATTTTAAGAATATAATTCTCCTATTATGGAAATATGTAACTTGTATATATAGTCTTTCAATTAATGAAAATAATTAAGGGATTATTTCTTTCAGATTCAACCAACACTATCCTTGAGGTTACTGTAGTATTTTTGTTGTCAATAAAGCGGATTAATGTTGATGGAGATAAACCTCCCGTATTGAAGCCAAGTGATCAGTTTCCTCTTAGAAGCATTCTAAATGAAACTAAGATTTATAAGTGCTGCGACACCTATTTTAATGTTCAGGAGGCTGAGAAGAGGGACACTGAAGAGAGTAGCAGGCCCTTGATCGAGGAAATGGTTGTTGTGGTAAACAATAATGATAGCAGAGTCATTCATGTTCCTGCAACTGCCATGACCGTTGCGAGCGCTGAAAAGAATCATTATGCCATGAGAGATCCTATCACTACCTTGAAGAAGTATATGTTTGAGAACAACACGGGCATCGAAGTGGAGTTAATCGCCATAGATAAGAAGAATGACGAGTTGATAGAAAAGGCTGTTGAGTTTGCGGATGGAAGTCCTGTTTTAGCTCCTAGCCAACTGCTAAAGAATGTAATTGCTGATCCTAGGAGCTTCGAAATTGGTCCTGATCGAAGACACAATGACACTGAATGTTCTCTTATGATAAATGGTGTAATACATAAAACTGGACCAACTTTCAAGAGTGTCGAGGTAAATCCTTTTGCTGAGTAGGAACACTGGTTCTTTCTAACTAGCACCATGATAACCCTTACACTTGATGAAATGTTGAGAAAAGAAAAGTACATTTTCTGTGGTTTTGAATATCTCATTCACAAGTGATCCTAAGATAACTGATGTTAATGATGTAGACAAATCCACGGTATTTTGTTTTAAAAACAAATGCAAAGAATTTAGTGGGGAGAAAGATTCATATTTTTGTGTGTTTCTCTCTAAAATCTGAGTCAATGCCTCGGAATTTATAGACAATGAAAGGGTGAGATGAAGAGGTGCAATCCAAAGTGTGCCTCTTCTATTTCATCATTCACATCTTTTAATAAAAACTCAACAATTCCTCACATGAATGGAGAATGATCATATGTTTAAAAACATGTACGGAAAAAATGTGTGATTTGCAAGCAAGGATTAATCGCATCTGGATAAGTAGGTTTTCCTTTGAACTTTTCGCAGTGAACATATATCGGATATACTCGGTCAATTGGTAGATTTGATATCTTTGAACCGTCAAGCTTTGATGTATACCTAGACAACCACATGTCACACAATTAACCCTTTAACCGTCTTTGGTTCTCATTGTTGTGTCTGTTTCAGCCACAAACCTTTTCTGGTCTCGTAAGTGCCTAGAGAATTGGCCTTATAGAATTCTCCTTGAAGCGGCTTACACTTCACACTTACATAGGCGATTCCTAAATGTGTAATCATATAGAAACACTATTTGATATGCCCTGTATCAAACTTAAAAACTATTAAAAAGTCTTAATGCTTTATCCTTGTTACTGAACATTGTCTTCATCATGAGAATGGACCAAAAATTTTATTTGACAATGTTGAACCGTCAATCATAACTTTGTTTGATCTCTTTGAACCTAGATCTTGGGATCTCCAGTCTTCTAGGTAGAGTTATTGCCATATTGACTTGTCCTCGGCCATAGTCCCACTCCCTTAGATGATTTCTCAACCGCCTCTCTAACTAGGCCTTTTGTAAGTGGATCCGACACATTATCATTTGACCTTACATAGTCAATTGTGATAATTTCACTAGAGAGTATATGTCTAACTGTATTATGTCTTCGACATTTGTGAAGAGATTTCCCATTATACTAATGCTCCCAGCTTTTTAATTACTGCTTTCCTATCGCAATGTATGTATACAAGTGCCAACGGTAAATGGTTTGAGTCAAGATGGAATATCTTTCAAGAAATTCCGGAGCCATTCAGCTTCTTCACCTTCTTGTCTAAAACTATGAACTTTTCATTGTGGAGTTGGTGATACATGTCTGTTTGGACGATTTCAAGATAGTGCTCCTCCACCTATGGTAAAAGCGTATCCATTTGTGGATTTAATTTCGATTGACCCGGTGATTCAATTTGCATCATTATACCGCGAGATACTTATTGTAATGCAAAGTAAAACTTTAAAATAGGATATATAGTAGACTGATGACTACACTTAAAGTGATCATTATACCAATACTCGTTGATGGTTGACAACCGTTGTGGCCACAACCTTTTAACAATATATATATTTTTCAACCATTCTACTTCTTGTAAGTCACTTCTTCAATATATCTAACTAATAACTTATTCACCGATGTGAAAGTAAAGCTATTTTGGTTATTATTATCTTCAATTGGTTCTTAGATTTATAGACCCGTGAACTTATACGTTCAATGAACCATCTTATCTTTTTAAAGAGTTATCTTTCAACAAACACATTCTATCATGAAGTCACAATTCTTCAAGTGACATCTGATCATAATAGAACATAAAATTGTATTTCAGGTAACACTCCTTCGCGAAATTAAAGAGCACAATCTCTAATGAAAAGACATATGATCAACCATCAAATGAGTAGTTCGATCAACTAGTCCTTACTGAGACAGAACGAGTTATGTGTACTTTTCACTAACTACCATTTCAACATCCATCAAGGACATATATCAGGGGGTTGACATAATAAAATAATGTCAATAAATTAACATTGTCTAATACTACCATAAATCGATATCCTTTACTATTGGTGTCATATTCTATGAAAACACAATCAACGACTTTTGGTCCTATTTTTACCTTTTTGAATTTAGGAACTTACACTTTAGACAAACACCCCAAACTTTGTAGTAATTCAAATTAAGCTTTCTTCCTTTCCATATTTCATATGGAATAAATTGTGTTTCCTACGGGACAATCAATTGAGTATTCGGCTAGCCGTAAAAATTGCTCCCCACAAGTTCTTGGATAAACCATAACTTATTAACAAGACATTCATCATCTTCTTCGTCAAAGGACATCAAAATGATAAAATATATTTATCTTGATCTCAATAACAAATTTTAAGTGTCAATGCAAGCCTAGTTCATTTCCTATTATCTTAAAAATATTTTTCCACATTTTCATAGAAGATTTTTCGAGTGTCAAGTTTGCACTTGTGCATGCCCAACCAACACATACCAACTAGTAGTAGTTTTTAAGACAACTCTTAAGGAAAAATAACATAATTTCTCCTATCACGAAACCATCTAAAAAGAGCAGCCCGGTGCACTAAGCTTCCGCTATGCGCGGGGTCCCGGGAAAGGCCGACCACAAGGTTCTGTTGTAACTAATTGCATAATAGTACTTCGCCAACTCAAATGATTATTTTACACAAACAGTGGCTTGAAACTTCTTCCTTAACAATACATTCTCGTCCACTTGACTACAACAGAGTCAAATCCATAGTGTACTGAAAGTTTTAAGCCACAATATTTCCATCGATAAATTGTCTTCACTTTGGACAAAGACTTAAATCCTTTTAAATAAAAGGCAAAACATCACAAAAGGTGTAAGATTCCACTGCTACGTTTAACCAGTGGAAGAGATTTTGGACATCAAATATCCAAACAATAATATCTTTCCAAATTTCACCAAAGGTACCCCTTATTCTCCTTATGATTCTGCCAATTAGAATACAACTTTTCTCTTTTATGAACTATGCCTTGACATAAGCATGTACAAGGTGCCTCACGTTGGATTCTCTTTCCATGCTTCAAAACATTATTAGTTCATGGTTTTTTTCCCATTGAAGATGGAAAAAGAAACACTATTGAAGATGAAGAAAACAAAATAATTCTATCTTTGTTAAGATAATCTTGAAGATATCACTGCAGAGATTGGTACAAGTCCACCCTTTATATATAACATAATGAATTTTGAAGATAAATTGGTCAACATCAGGCTCAATCCTTTCATGTCTGTTATCTCATTTGCAAGCAGATTGTAGTAATTAATACTGAAAATGAAACGGTCCCTTGCTGATGATGTCCAACGGCACAACCAGGGAACCATATAAAGACATGCTTCAATATTCAGTAGCCAAACGACACCTTTTAAAAATTGAATCTGAGTTTACATCGTGCCACGAAAATAATGACACAAATAAATTTAAACAAATCGATGAAGCTTTTAGTCTTCAAATCGAGTAAAATTACAAAAATCGGCGAAGTTTTTATAACTTCAAAATCGAGTTGACAGTAGGAGAAATCAGTGAAGTTTTTATATCTTCAAACTGAATAATTTCTGACACAAGGAGATTTAATAAATCGGTAAAGTTTTTATCTTTAAACTGAATACGAAACAAACAAATTTATCCAGTGAAGTTTTTAATCTTCAAACCGAATAAATAACCAGCGAAGATTTTATATATTCAAACCAACGAACGTTACTAAATCGATAAAGTTTTTTTATATTCTTTAAACCGAGTAACAACTTGGAGTAGAAAATCACAAAGATTTCTAAGTGTTTTGTGTAGTGTGTTTCAATTGAGCCAAAGGCCTCAATTTATAGTGTTAGTAGAAGACCCCTCAACTAGGCAACTAATGGCCTTCAATAGCCATGTAATTGCACTTGATTGAGGGGTTAGATTCAGCCAAATAATGGTTGAATTCATGTAGCAAGTAATGGAGAATCAATGCTCCAAAACCAGCCCAAACGTCAGATTTTTCCAACTTTCCGTCGCAAAGATTCGTCGCTCTCCGAGCGCCGCGGCGCTGTAAATCAGCGCCGCAGCTCCAGTAGCTGACCATCCATTTTGCACCGCAACGCAGCCTGGAGGCGCCGCAGCGCTCCAGCGTCGCGGTTCCGACGGTGTGGCGCCGCGACCCTTCACGGCTGCTCGGCAATTTCCGATTCGTTTCATTTTACACTTTGTACACTTCTTCCTTCATTTACCAACGTGGAATACTTTGTCATTTGGCCAATAACCGTCCATAATTCTATGTCTCAAACGTATTACATACGTACCAATATTTCTTTCACTAATGAAATTTGCGATACTTGGCACTACGTGTGCACATGTGTGAAACGACGTTTCCGACGTGCGGGCCCAATTGTTCGAGTCATAAATTAATGGGATATACTTATTTCCACATTTAATAAATTTCCAACACTATGATCAGGTGGAGAAATTTCTCCCGTCTTCATGGAGTGCAGTTTATTATTCAGTCAGTTGCAAGAGATCCCAAATACCTTGACTCACAAGTGGAGTTACTTCTAAAGATGTTAGAGAACAAACTTTATGAGATGACACTTAATTATGTGACTTTTGTTTGTGTCTTCACAGCTTGTACCACATATGGAGCTGCTAAGATTTATGTGCTTAGCTATGAAATTATGAAGGAAAGGTATTCCATTGAAATGTGAAAGATTGCAGTTAAAAGCTTGTTTCAAAGTATTCTGAAAACTATACCACTCATTTAAATGTGTATGCAATTGCCATGAGCTGGGGCATCAAGAAGGGGACAGATACTGTTGGGAGATTTTGCTCTATGGTACTTTATAAAGCAGTACGGGAAGTATATAACTATTACAAGTATTCGAAAGGATAAACGAAGATTCAATAGTTCAACTAGTAATCTGAAAATTACAAGATAACCACAAAACTGAAATTACAATTTTGTTGAAAACGAAAAAATGGAAATTGGTTTTGCTGAGTCGAGTGTGGCACTCGTCCTTAAGACAATATTGCCCCGTATGTATCCTTTATACGTCCCGGACAATTTGTCTCCCAAGATAAAACAAAGAATGGAACCCTTGAGCAAAGGAAACTCAAGAGCTACCGTGAAGAATATTGAGTAACGAAATGATGCTTGGAAGTTGTAGGAAGAAAACTATTTTGGTTGTGTATTTTCGTGTATTTTTGCAGCATCTCTTTTGTCATTGTTCGTGCTCAACAATGGTGTAAGGGGTGTTTATATAGGTGAGGGAGGGGGCTGATTACCGCCCTCCATAACAGCCAAATAATGGCCATTATGGAGGTAGTAAAGCCACCACCATTAATGGGAGAAAGACCAACGGATTTGGCCATTATAGGAGGAGTAATTCAGCCAAAATAAATGGCTGAATTGAGTGCTTGGACGTTTCTTTTTGACCGTCGAAATTCCAACTTTCGAAAACTTCGGGGACCAAACTCGTACATCTTGAAACTTCAGGGGACCAAACCGTACATCCGAAAGAATTCTCGGTCCAAACCGCACATCCGAAACTTCGGGATCAAACCGTACTTCGGCAAAGTTTTCTCGGCCCAAAAAGATAATATCGAAGGCCCACACCCACGGCCCCCACGACCCACGACCCACGACCCGTGACCGTGACCCGTGAACCCGAGAACCCGAGAACCCGAAACCCCGAACCCGGAACCGACCGGACGGGACGGGCGGGCGGCGGCGCGCGCGTGGTCTTTACTTGAACCGAAGCACATCTAGGTCCTCCCTCCTTTAAACACATGGGATACCCCTTGGGGTCCCAAACCCCAAACCAATTTCAATCTTATATACACAACAATTCTTTCTTCCTCTACCGATGTGGGAGAATTACACACAATACCACACTTTCCATGCTTCAAACACCTTACTTCGTGAACCAATATCTCTTTCATTTCTCAATGAAATTTGACGATTCTTGGCCCTACGGTTATCTACGTACTTAGTAGATCATGCATGTGTGAAGAACCGGATTCTCCAACATACGTTACACTAGTGTTTAAGCCGTTAAAGTTGGTCGGTCGCAACTCCCGCCAAAGGCAAATTTCCAACAATCCCCTCTTGAAAGAGATTTTGGCGCACTCACATGGTGTCTTTTCATTTCCAAAGAATATTTCAAATGCGGACCGATGTTGCATAAGGAGAGGTAGCCTCACTTTGAACCTTCCATAGTTGAATACCATCGGACTTACTTACCGCGCGGTGAACGTGATGTCTTGAACCGTCGTTGTTTAGTGTAAGCCAAGACAACGGTACCAACACAACAAATTCCCTTACTCTCTTCTTCGTAATGTTTTGTCCGTTTTGGCCATGGACAACGTCTTGGATTCTTAAGTGCGTTCAATTTGAGGCGGCCCGTCCTCGCACTTAAATAGGTGGTCTCCTACAAGGTATCCCGCTATACCCCACTTCACAAGTGTTAGGAACCATTAAAAGTTTCCCAAAGACCTAACCTCAACTCGTTGAGGATCATTACAGTTTTGAAAACTTAACCTTTACCCATACCGCAGATAGCACTTAACGTCTATCGCGGAACGGCTTTGGATTTGGTGTTTCTTTTCGTAAATCACTATCCGAAGTGCTCATGCTTCGACCGAAGCGATCAACCGAACCTTTACAACTTAGTTTTCCCATTGAACCAAATTACCGGGATCTCCAGCTCGTAAGGTTGGGTTTCCACCGTATTGGTTCGTATATTTTGGGTTTTAAGCCCATTCCCCTAGACAGCAGCAGTAACGCTTGATCTCCGGGTAGTCCCTTAGTTAGTAAATAAGGAAGTGACACCCGTGATGATCAACCGCCATACGGTCTTATGTCTCCGACGATCCCGACAGATATGTCCGACGCCGCCGTCATCCGTGTCCTTCCTAAAGCCGACCGGCTAGCCACAAAGTGTAGAACCGCCGAAGGCACGGGTTTCTCCCAATAAGGGACGTCCTCTAATGAGTCGTGAAGTTACTCAACTTCTTTCATGCTTTGTATAAAGCGATAAACTCCGATACCATCATGAATCGGTCGATGCAAGTTTGCTTAGAGGATTTTCCAAGAACCACCATACACATTTACTTGTGGCTTTGGTGTTCTTCGATCCGATGTCCAGCTTTGCATCACCGTGTTCTCTCGTAACCGCCGGACATCCGTAATACTATAATCCGTAGATAAGCGAATAATTCGTATATCGTCATATCCGACTTAACGCCTTCTATTGATCATGTATTAAGATCATCGCGGAACCTTAGTTCAACCGATCCGTTTGTTGGACGATACCAAGTCGGTTGTAGTGTGTACAATACATTGAACTACACGTGACCCGAGCATATCGCTCCTTGTCTATGGGTGCGCCATGATTCCAATCAGCTCTATGATTCATATCCATTGGTGGCTTCAACGAGACCGTCAACTATCGACCACTCCGTTAGATGTCTTAGAAATCCAATTCCTAAGATGTCATCTCGTGATACTCATATCTTTCATATCGAGACTTTGTTTCAATATGATTTTCACTCTAAGACCGTTGGTTTTCCAACCGTTGGCTTTCTAACTTCGTAGTCAATGTTTCGTGATCGATTCATTGTTTCGTTTTATCCGAGACTTTCAGACCAAAATGTTAACATTTCGTGGACCAAAATGAAAGTTCGTGAAGAAGCCCAACAGCTTCAAAGAAACCAATTCGATCCTCTTCTTCCAACTCTCCGATTGGGAAGGTCGTTTCAACACCCATGCCATGTAAGATTACAATGGCCCCGGATGTGAAGCTACTCACAGGGGAGCACTTTTTACAACCCAAAGGTTCTTTTCCTGAGGAAGATTAACCATTACACAAGTATGGTTCTATATATAGAATCTATTTCTCCCTTTAGCTTCTTTCCAAAGCAAATGCGTTTTTGGAGATAACAATTATTTGTTAATTGTTCATGGTTCATTATTAACCATACAAGCTAGAAGGACGGAACAAGTCTTTGTCCCCTTCTTTGCTCTGTCTCGGTTCAACATCTAGAATTCCCGAGTTCTCAGATCCGGAATATTAAGTTCCGGACAGACCAAAGAACTTTCGAGTCCCGTAGATACGGAACGTCTAGTTCCGGACAAATCGAGCCCTCGCGGGTTCTTGTTAACCTTGAGCAATTACTCCTTTTTCCTTTTTCAAGGAAAGCTATCTTAAAAGAATTCAAAGATTCTTTGATGCCAAGAGGCGATCAAGACTATCGTTATTTACGCATCCAAAGGGATATGCAATCTACAGCCTTAGGTCGAACTTGACCTCGTCTCGTAGTCCAACTTCTACCAAGCCATCCCACATCACAACTTTTGTATGTGAGATCATTTCCATGTCTCACACGGAGAGTTATCCTTATCCTTATCCTTATGCGGAGTTCTCGTTGAGAATCGCATTAGCGGTAAGGATCGCCTTGCCCTACATAATTTAGGCGTACGGGTTTGCGCTTGGCTAACACCGTTAGACCGAGGTGAGTAATGAGCAATCGTTTAATGAACGATGCTTCACATTCTCCCCTCTATCACTACGAATTTCTCAATCCGTAGGCTTAGTTGATATTCAACTTCGCTTTGTAGCGCTTATCCGCTTCAACAACTTCATCTTTGCTTTTTAACAAACAAAGGATTCCATACGTTGTACCATCATCAATGAAGATCACAACGTACTTGTCTCCCCTCTATTTTGTATAAACTTCAAATCACCCAAGTAGGTGTGACTAAGTTCTAGAGGAGCAAGCTTTTTTTTCGCTATTCCCTTGACGGAATTTGGAAAGGTGATTTTGCCTCTTCATCTACCTCACATTTATTTTGAGGGTTTAAGTCGAAGAAGGCAACAATCTCAACATCGTTAGCTTTTGAATGACTTGCTATTTAACGTGTCTTAATCTATGATGGCATAGACGCACGGATTACAAATATATCATTCATTTGGCTACGTACATACCGTACCATTCTTAGTTATCACGTGCACTGTTGGACTAATCTCAAACCAAATTTGACCAACAACGTTCCCTTAAACCAAGTTAGGAATATGTATCACCTCATCTTTGAGTGATCCCAATCCATGAAGTCCTATTGAGGACAACCTCTCCAACTCCTTCTACTTTAGAGGTGGTGTTGCTTCACATGAACAACCTCTTACCCGTGGTTAGGCGTAACCGGATCATATGTGATCCAGATATTCTCGCCCACTCCAGCTTGCTTTGCATCGAGTGTCCAATTTTTTTCTCGCCTTTTCTTTAGGCCTTCGATCATTTAAGACCTGAAACCGTGGCCCACCTTACTAGGTGTCCATTATTTTTCCTATGAAATGAATTTTGGCCCTACTCCAAATACACCCGAGGCTTTGTATGACCGAGTGTCCAATATAATCATATCAAAGGAATTTTGGCCCACTCCACCGCCCGAGGCTTTGTATGACCGAGTGTCCAATATCATCCTATGAAGGATCTTCTCGCCAAATAATATGACAGGCTCAACGTCTTTAACTTTTAGACTCTTTCGTTAAGATTGGTGCGCAGATAATTCTTGGCGCTTACTTAAGAGTGGTAACGCTTTTCGCACAAATAGGGGATCTTACTCCCTCGTATGTGCGAACATACTTTACACACTTTAGTAATTACACTTAAAAGAACGGATCTTCTTAAGTCGTTTACAAAATCCAATCTTTAAACGGAAAAGAAGATGAGATTAAACTTCGATTTGTTAAAGCATAAGGAATATAAATTATTTTCATATTCCTCCTTACTTTAATCCATTTTTAATCGTACATAATTTAATCTTTATTCTTGACAAGTAAGAAAAACTACTTATCCCAATTTCGGATTCTTGGCTCACTTCGGTCACTTCATTAGACCGAGTGTCCATTTCCTTCTCACCATTATTCGGTTCTTTTGTCCGGGACAGATATAGGCCTTCTGCTACAAGATAGAATAACATCTTCGCCTTCTCCTCTTGTCCCAGCTTGACATCCTCGTGCTCTCGAGAGCGCTTGTTTCCACCAGCCTTGGTAGCGGTGACACCATGAACACGTTCATCATCATCACTCTCTTCTACCGTAAAACCATTTCCATATCCGTATTTGGTCACACAATTTTTGACCGACATCTTTCGAATACTAATAGTAATACAATACAAATATTGTCTTAAGTTGTTGGGAGATTTTGCTCTATGGTACTTTATAAAGCAAGACGGGAAGTATATAACTATTACAAGTATTCGAAAGGATAAACGAAAGATTCAATAGTTCAACTAGTAATCTGAAAATTACAAGATAACCACAAAACTCGAAATTACAATTTTGTTGAAAACGAAAAAATGGAAATTGGTTTTGCCGAGTCGAGTGTGGCACTCGTCCTTAAGACAATATTGCCCCGTATGTATCCTTTATACGTCCCGGACAATTTGTCTCCCAAGATAAAACAAGAATGGAACCCTTGAGCAAAGGAAACTCAAGAGCTACCGTGAAGAATATTGAGTAACGAAATGATGCTTGGAAGTTGTAGGAAGAAAATATTTTTCTGTTGTGTATTTTCGTGCATGTCAATCTCTTTTGTCATTGTTCGTGCTCAACAATGGTGTAAGGGGTGTTTATATAGGTGAGGGAGGGGGCTGATTATCGCCCTCCATAACAGCCAAATAATGGCCATTATGGAGGTAGTAAAGCCACCACCATTAATGGGAGAAAGACCAACGGATTTGGCCATTATAGGAGGAGTAATTCAGCCAAAATAAATGGCCGAATTGAGTGCTTGGACGTTTTGTTTTTGACCGTCGAAATTCCAACTTTCTCGAAACTTTCGGGGACCAAACTCGTACATCTTGAAACTTCAGGGACCAAACCGTACATCCGAAAGAATTCTCGGCCAAAAAAGATAATATCGCACATCCGAAACTTCGGGATCAAACCGTACTTCCGGCAAAGTTTTCTCGGCCCAAAAAGATAATATCGTGAGGACCCGTGACCCGTGACCCGTGACCCGTGACCCGTGACCCGTGACCCGTGACCCGTGACCGTGAACCCGAGAACCCGAACCCGGAACCGAACCCGACCGGACGGACGGCGGGCGCGCGCGCGCGCGTGTGGTCTTTACTTGAACCGAAGCACATCTAGGTCCTCCCTCCTTTAAACACATGGGATACCCCTTGGGGTCCCAAACCCCAAACCAATTTCAAGTCTTATATACACAACAATTCTTTCTTCCTCTACCGATGTGGGAGAATTACACACAATACCACACTTTCCATGCTTCAAACACCTTACTTCGTGAACCAATATCTCTTTCATTTCTCAATGAAATTTGACGATTCTTGGCCCTACGGTTATCTACGTACTTAGTAGATCATGCATGTGTGAAGAACCGGATTCTCCAACATACGTTACACTAGTGTTTAAGCCGTTAAAGTTGGTCGGTCGCAACTCCCGCCAAAGGCAAATTTCCAACAGATACTTGTGTATTTGGTGGCTCTTCACAGTTTTCATTTGATCCCGGTGGCATTAACACGCTTGAGGACAAGGATGATTTTAAGGAGGGAGATCTAATACAATATGCATTTTTACATAGTTTTATCCTTTGCAGTTTAGTCTTAATTTTTTGTTCTATTTTGTGGGCACCCCAATTTAGTTTAGTAGAGGATAATATTGTCATTTCCATAGAAATAGAGTTCTTGTTTTACCGTGTATAAATACCTTATTTTGTACTCATTTGAAGGTTATCAATAAAAATCCATCTTTTAGCTCTTTTAGTATAGTTTTAGCTAGATTTCTGTAAAGTCCTGTCAAATTAAAAAAAAACCAAAAAAACAAAAAAACAAAAAAAAAAAAAAAAAAAAAAACAGACCACTCCCTCACGTTCCTAAAATTCTGCAACACAACACACACATACACCTTCACGTTCCTAAAATTCTGCAACACAACACACACATACACCTTTAAAAAAAAAACATTGATATATTTCAGTGGTGAGGGAAAGAGAGAGCAAAACAATTTCAGAGTAAAGAAAAAAAAACCCAGAGAGAGTCGTTTTAGTAGAAGAAACACAAACAGAAACTATAGATAGAGAACTACACACAGTGAGAGAAAAATATTGAGAGCATTAAAGAGTCCCAAAAAGATTTAGTTGAAAGATAAGTTGGAGTTGAGGTTTTGTTCGCAGTTACGAAGCAACAAAGGTGAGTTTTCTCACTCAAAGTTCTTAGTAAAATCCTTTATTTTTAAGTTACAATACATGTTAGAATATAATCCGGTTATTGAAAGAATGAGCATGAAATTTATGATTTGTTTAATAACTAGTTTGGATTGTGCAATTGTAATCTGTTATACTGGGCTATACTTGTTAGAATTGGATGAAATTTTACAGAGTTGTACATCTTTCTGTTACGGCCAGTTTGAGATTTTACGGGGATAAATCCGACTTACGGTTTGAGAGTTATCACTATTTGAACATTCTGCCTCGGATCAACCGAAGTCTGGAAGGGCAGAATGTATAACGTAAAACTGTACAAATAGATAATGAATATGAAATATTGTGCTGAATAAAAGTTATAGATTACTCTGTCCTCGACAGTTTGAGACTTTACGGGGATAAATCCGACTTACGGTTTGAGAGTTATCGCTGTTTGAACATTCTGCCTCGGATCAACCGAAGTCTGGAAGGGCAGAATGTATAACGTAGGTAATGAATATGAAATATTGTGCTGAATAAAAGTTATAGATTACTATGTCCTCGACAGTTTGAGACTTTACGGGGATAAATCCGACTTACGGTTTGAGAGTTGTAACCCTTACAAGTGGAAAGGGCGAAATATTGAAGGAAGGAAATATTATTTGAGCCTTTTGAACATATGACATATTTATACAAATATATAAGTGCATTGGATCGGGTTGCACGTACCGCAACAAATAAGTGTATTGGATCGGGTTGCACGTACCGCAACAAATAAGTGCATTGGATCGGGTTGCACGTACCGCAACAAATAAGTGCATTGGATCGGGTTGCACGTACCGCAACAAATAAGTGCATTGGATCGGGTTGCACGTACCGCAACAAATAAGTGCATTGGATCGGGTTGCACGAACCGCAACAAATACATAAATGCATTGGATCGGGTTGCACGGACCGCAACATATATATATAAATGCATTGGATCGGGTTGCACGTACCGCAACAAATACATAAATGCACTGGATCGGGTTGCACGTACCGCAACAAATACATAAATGCACTGGATTGGGTTGCACGTACCGCAACAAATACATAAATGCACTGGATTGGGTTGCACGTACCGCAACAAATATATAAATGCATTGGATCGGGTTGCACGTACCGCAACAAATGTATAATATGTTATATGGGAAAAAGCAGGAGTACTGATTAAACTAAGTTGTTTTTTCTAAGACGAGTGAGGATAAAATTTTGCACGTGAATATTTATTGATTTATTTAATAAAAGGGTTGTAATCTGTTTATTTCAACATGCTTATTATCTTCTTATAATGTGATTGTAATTAAAAATATTGTGAGGTTACTTTGGTCTGTAAGGTGAGATTCCCACTCAGCCCCGGATGGTAGGGCTGACTCATTTATTTAACATATTTCAGGAAGGCGTGATAGAGGAAAAGCTCTGCAAGAGGGCTAGCGATCGTCCCGAAGCCTCATCGTACCACCAATCCATTATTTCGGATTTGGTGAAAGTTACTCTAGACTAAGTTTGTTTAAAGAATTAAGTTTTATTATCTCGGGGAATGCCCACATGAGATTGTTCTTCGTAAACTTCAAATTGATTATAATATATATTATTTCGGCAAATACTTGTCTAATTTAGGAAGAAAATGAAGTAAATGGTTCTCTTGGAAAGGGATAGTTGTCCAGGTGTCATCACGTCCTAAATAAAGACTTGAGAAGAGTCGGGGCGTGACAATTTCTTCCCCAAATTCTAACTTGTATCAATTTATGAATTTCGAGAAAAAGGAGATCAAATGCTTCGAATTTGAACCAGAACCTCAAGTAATCATCGACCTTACATCACCTAAACATCCTCAAAACGCAAGCTCTAAATTGAGTAATTTAAACGAACGCAAGCCATCATTGAAGATTAATTTGCCTCCAATGAAGAAATTCGAGTGGATTTGTCCCCGGACATAGCCGGATGACAAAGGAGGGGAACTTAAAATTCAGCTGGAGGCCTACAACATGGGTTCGAATCTGGTGGGAGCAATTTGCTCTCTTCTGGGATAAGACCTTATAGGTAATATCAATTGCTTTGTTCTCAAACCTTGGACATTCAGACACATCCCGCGATTTACCGGTAGTAGTGCTGAGGGACCGGTACTACTATCTCTAGAAACAGTCTGGCGTAAGCCGGGAATCTAGATATCAAAAAAAAATTAGAGTGGATTTGGTGTGCACGCGCCATAACGCGAGTGATGAGGAGAAGGCGATTTTGAATTTCTATTTTGGAGTGTGTATATTTCCAATACCCCCTATTGAGTTAATTTCTCAATTACTCAAGTTGACCTATATTTACCTATTTCGTGTACTTCTTCCCCCTTTAAAAAAATGGTATTATTTTTATTTTTATTAATTCATTTAGGAAGATTAACATATTTTTAAATTCCAAAATACTTTAATTTAAACATCCCTTTTTATCCTTAATAGCAAGCTTTTATAACTATAAAAATATGTTATGACATAGTGGGATATCGAGGTAGGCTTAAAACCAAGTTTGGTTCTCAAAACTTGTCCAATCCGAACAACACTAGATTCAAGTGATTAAAACAGAAGCGGGCTGGCCTCGTATTATATTGGGCCTTTAGAAACCCATTCTCTTTCACATAAGGCTGATTGGCACAATGTTCCTTTTTAGGTTATCATTAAGATTTCGTCAATATTTTTAAAACTAGTGTGAATATATCCATGGAACAGACAATTAAATTATCATGTACTCCTAATTTTTACAAATTTTTAGATCGCGATTTAATATTTTCTCAAAATGAATCTTTAGACTGTGATCTAAAAGGTCCATAAACTACAAGAAAAATTAAAAATGATCAGTTACTAAAAAATTTGTCCCAATGGCGGCTAACGAAAATTTATTTTCTGGCCAAAATTTGAAAGATTGTGAAATCTAAAATCTGCCTCTGCTAAAAGGTTTTAAGGACTGGTTAATTAATCTCGTTGTTATTAACTTTTTGCGGGGAACCTATAACGACGATCCACGATCAATTTTTGTTGCTATTGACTTTTAAGGACCGAAATTTGACTTTTAAAATCATGTTCTTCGTCGCTAAAAGCTATTTTTCTTGTAATGAAAGTTTTTCATGTTTCATGTAAGTGAAACTTATTTGAGATGTTACCCCAAATTGTAGAAGGAATATTCTGTGTATGAATTTTTGCTTTTGGAATGTTGCAATGGAAATTCTTGGAACATGTATAGAACATTTTCAAATTTTAGAGTATGAGAAAGTCAAGTATTTTTTATGATTATAGAAGTACAAGTATGTACTTTGTATGTATCCATACATATTCGTACTTGTGTGTATTTAGGGACGATAAGTGGTGCGGGGCAGTGTAGTTGCAGGACAAACCCACTTAAAGCAACTCACATTTTTAATCAAAAGATTCGGATTCGAGTTTTAAGTATGAAATTGTCTTTTATAGAGAGTGCTTTACTTTTAAAAGTTAAACTTTTTAGTATTGATAAGTTATGCTATTTCGTGGTTTTGATGATTTGCCAAACATTCGAAGAACTAGATAGGGACCAAGTCCTCTGGGCGTCATGCGACAGTTTTAAAGTTGCGACACTGTTCCGACTGGCAGAATCGCACTAGCACAACTGCAGTTTTGCTAGAGGCCAAACCAAAAGATGAATTGTCCCTATCCATGGTTACATGCACCTCACATGCTCCTCACATGTTCCCCAATATCAACAATATTTACGTTATTCATTATATCATTTTTCTGACAAAGTATCTATCACGTCTGATATAGGCCGTAGTACTAATGACCATGATTATTTAACTGTAACATGTCATTGGATAGATTATAAATGGTCTATGCAAAAACATATTTTAGCATATAGATATATTGATGATAGGCACACCAAAAAATTTATTGCAGAAAATATTCATCAAGTTTGCGATTATTATGGTCTAACTGACAAAATAATGAATGTTACATTAGATAATGTTCCTTCTAATAATTATGCTATTAGACTTTTAAAAGATCTTTTAACTCTATCTTTTCCTAATCATTTTCATATAAAATGTGTGTGTCATATTTATAACTTAGTTGTAAAGGATAGTCTATCATTTTTTGAAGACATTCTTAATAAAGTACAAATTGCTATAAACTTTATTTTTAGAAGTAATAGAATACAAAGAAAAAAAGAATATAAAAAAACTTGTCACGATTTTGGAATACCTTATAGAAAAATTTCCAAAGAAGTAGGACTAGGTGAATTATTTATATGAACATCTACTTGTTGCTTATGATTATAGAAGACCTATAACTTTATTTGTTAACGCCTATCATCGAAATCCAACTGATATGGTTGTAGATAACGATTGGGAAAAAAATTCAGAACTTATTGTATTTTTAGAGATTTTTTTCAAGCAACTAAAGAATTTTTTGGTATATATTATCCTACTATTTCAACTACGTTATTTTATATAGCTCTAATATTTTTGTTAATTAGTGAATATATGAAAAATCATCTTATAAGGCACCTATTAAAAAAATATTTATCAAATTAAAAAAATATTTTTCCCTATCTCACTATTTATATTATTGGTGTTGTATTAAATCCGACTATTAAAATAGATGATTGTAAAACACTTATTGAAACTATTTATGATTGTATAGCAGTACTCCATCTCCAACTCCAACTCCAAAAAATCCAAATGAACAACTACCTAAGGAACCAACTAAAGAAGAAGTTATGTGTAACATACACGATGAATACAAAAAAATATATACACATTACCAACAAGAAAGTGCTAGCAACCAACCTTCTTCAATACAACCTCAAAAAAGACATGTTGTTCTGCGGCTAGTATTGAAAGCCTTAGACATAGAATGTTTAGTGGTACCACTACTAATCAAGTTAGCGAGTTTGATCTTTTTGTTTTGCAGGATGTTGTACCGTACTAAGCAGTTCTCAATGAAAAGGACATGAAGACTTGCTGAAATACTGGAGGGAGAATGAGAAGAAATTTTCGACACTATCAAAGATGGCCCGAGATGTGTTGAACATTCAAGCGTCATCAACATCGTCTGAAAGCGCTTTTTCTCGGAAGATTTCAAATAGGAGAGCACAAACACTCATTAGCGGGACACAATTTGAAGATTGCAGTTTTATTCAGAGATTGGATACAAGCGGAGCGTAGAAGGTACGGTCAACTGGAGATCTACGAAGAAGACGATGAAAACTACAACGAAATCTTATCTGACGGAGGTGGAAGCGACGTCGAGCAATTTGACCAACAAATTCCAATTCCAACCGAAGAACCACAAGACATTGTGAAGAAACTAGAAAATGTGTTTATAAATATGTAATTTTTTTAGTTGCAATTTTACTATGTTATTTGCAACTTTTAACACCACAAAGTTACAATTTTGAAATTGTATTACAAAAAAATTATATTTCTATTAAATAATATAAGAGGCACAAAAATAACCATGAGATATTTTTATTACATTATCTTGTTCAATTATCGAAGTGTTTATATATGTTATTTTTTAAAATTAAGTGCAAAAAAAAAAAATCGAAAACCCGATCCCGACCAGTCCCCTTTTCCGACGGGAACGGGACAGGACATCGGCGGATCCCGCCGGAGGACCGGTCCCATCCTCCCAGTCCCATCCCGCGCGGGACCCGCCCCGCCCCGAACCCGGCCCACTGTCCACCCCTACTGTTTATTCATACTTATTATATCTTGAACATTTATTGGCGGAATTCTTAGCTGCCTAGCTAATGTAGTTTTTTTAGTATATAACATGTGGGTTATTCAATCTGAGAATGTTGTGTTCTCCTTGAATAAATTGACCCTTTTAATAATTTTAATTAAAAAAATTCTCTATTAGGTAATTTAAAGCACATTTTTTTCCTTTTTCTCGCCCAACAAAAAAAATTATAAAATTAGTGCGATACATATCTTTCTAGATAATCAATAATGTTTTCACTTTTTTTTTCATGTAACTAAGACTTCTAACTTATTGATTGACTTAGAAAGTACACTACCATTAGAACAGATCTCACTCGTCTAATATCGTTTATATTTTATTAAGTGAATGTGAACACTTTTACCTAATTAACATTAGTTACAAGATACATAGCGGTAAGATTCTTCGACAGAAAAACAAAACTTGGCTTAGGTCCTTATATGAAATGGGGGCAAGTGCTCAAATAATCGCTTGTAGAATTGTTATTAAGAAAATGAAGCAAATTTGCAAAGTATTTAAACTTTAGCCTTTTGAAGTTAGGCTCTGGCTTAGACCTAAAGGTCTGAAATTTTGGTTTTCATAGTTTAAACTTCAGAGTTTTGAATTTGAAGTTAGGATATGACAATTTAAAATTTTGAGAACTTTAAATTCAAAGAAGAATAAAAATGAGGAAGAGTTTAAATAATAATAAATATGTTAAATCTAATTAAACTTTAAATAATATTTTAAAACTTAGTAAAATTTAAATAGCACTCAGATTTGTCCCACTATAGTGGAAATAGAATCACGTGCACTAGACAAAAAAATTGTCCTAATCAAAATCCAACTTGACGTGTTCCCACGTGGATTTCACTATAACCTACGTTATTGTTTTTTCCCATGCATTTAATTTAGTTTCATATATATGTGAAAAGAAAAAAAAATATCTCAATTTTGTTTTCCAATAATTGAAGAGAGAATAATAATACAGCCTTATCCTTCTTATCCAATTAGGATTTTCTTCTTTCATTCTTTTTCAGTTGTTGATACTCTCTTATTTTTCTTTTACGAAATCTGTAATTTTTTGGATACAGGTTATTAATTGCTAATCACAATGATAATTGAGTTCTCTGATTTTTTTTTCATAGGGAGTAGGGGAAAGAAAATTGGGGGAGAGGATTACAAAATGGAGGATTAAACCGTTATCAATAAGGTAAAAATTTAGATAAACTCTTAACTGAGCTACTAAAATCTCTATATTCTTTGAATTGAATGTTCTTGGAAATTTTTTTTTTGGTATGTATGAAAAAGAAGAATTAACATCTGACTTCACATTAAAAATTAGAAACATTATGTGTTGAGAATATATTTCCATATCAAAATTTGTGGTGGTCAGTAAGTATATCATTAGGTCTTGAATATAATTCTTGAAAACTGAATTATTTTTCGTAGATAACGCTTATTCACAAAATGCGATTTTCAAATGCAATTTAAAATTAATCGAGCTTCAAAGTGAATATCAATTACGGAATAAGTAGAGACTTGTATTTCAAATCATGATACTCTTGTTCTTGTTAAGAGAGATATATTCTTTAATTGTGTCTCATTTGTTAAAGGATAAGATAATAGTTCTAACAACTAAATAATTCATGAATAAGATAAGCAAAAATATCAGGAAGCATGACCTACCAACCTTTTTATTTTTGGAAGTAATGAATGATGGCAGTGCGCATTGTACCTGAAAGAATTATTTTTTCTTTGTCTCCAGACTGCTAGGGCCTCGGCCAGATAGACAATTTAGTTTTATTTTACTTTTTGAGTGTGTTTGTTATGGAAGATTTTTTTTCTTTTTATGTTTGATGATATTTCTCAAAAATCCGAAAAATGATTTCTATAACAAAAAGTAGGAAAAATAAGTTCCGTAAAAATAACATTTCATGCTGATTGTTTCTCCTCACACCTTATCCCCCTTACACCCGTCCAACATCCCCACACCCGGCCGCTATGCATTATTAACGATTGTCATATTACAAGATCGTTGATATGTAGAATGATTAATAATGTATTTGTTTGTTTGGTATAACAAATATCATTTTCATCATAAATATTTTTCTTGATTAAGTTGTATATTGAATCGTTTTTGCAAATCTATCAACTGCTAGTTGAAATATTGATTCGTCTATAACTCAATTATTTTATGAGAATTTGCTACTTTCCATCAGTATACATTGAATAAATATATCCTTCAAAAGCTAGATAAATCGAAAGAAATCACCTTTCTTTCTTTATTGAGATTAGTGTTTGAATTTTCTATAAATTTTTATTCGCTTTATTAGAAGTAAAAATTAGGTCATACATATAAGTTCGATCTTTAAATGGAGAAAAAGGCTAAAAAATAACAATGGTATAGGAGAAAAAAACTATATTCTAAAACCATATGATATTTTTTTTCCTGATGAGTCGGATCTGATTCGTTTAAAAAATGAGTAAAACTTATTTTTTTTAAAGCTACAAAGATAATTTTTTAAACAAAACAGACATGATCCATCAGAAAAATAAATTACAATGTGACTTTAGAAAAATATTTCTATTAAAAAGAATGGGTAGACATTTTTTAAAGTTCCATGACATTTTTTTAATTCACAAATAAAATAAATAATTTTTAGAAAAAAATTCGTTAACAAAAAAGATATATTTGGATCATTTTATAATGACGCGAGTATATTTACACTACTTTGTAACGACAAAAATATATATTCACTATTTTTTAAACTAATGATATATCCATTCTAAGAAAGTTGAGGATATATTTGCAACTTTGCCTTTTAAAAAGGTACTCCCCGTCCTCTGCTTCTTCACTTTGAGCTTCCTTTTCACACTTATTCTTTCATTTTCTACACTCCAGTTAATGCAATTAACTTAATAAAGATCTTCCCTACTTTGATTTTCCATCATATTTGTCATTTTCATTATTTCATAGAAGGTTCATTTTCAACCACATGCCATCAAACTAGAACCTTTTCTTTTAACTTTATGCCAATATTTTCCATAACATAATATATTTCCTTTTAATCACATGTTTTTTTCTATAACATAATATAATACTAACAAGATATTTTCTTGGATATTTTCACCCCTCTGAGAAAACTAAAATCTTAGCAAGCCCAGTGAAGATATTAAATATATTACTGTCATTAAGAGTATGAAAATATTATGTTATGGAAAATATATTATGGTTTTCATTGGACTTTGGTATTAGTTTAAATGGAGCTGAAGTTTGTTGATTATAAGGCAATATCCATGTGTAAATTAGTTAGTATGGAGAAGGTGATGAAGTTTTCTAGCTCATATGTTGACTCAAAGCTCATGTTTGGTGTTAATGTGGCTCCAAAGTTCTGTTATTGTAGAGGTAATTTTCTGCTCTTTGTTTAGGTTTGTGTACCCTTTTGATTTTTTTTTATTTAATCAGAAGGTTGTTTTGCCTGTCCATTGATTCTGTATGGGTAACTCCCTTAGTTTTATTTTATGTGAACGTGTCTGACTGGGTATAATGTTTAAGAAAGAAAAAGAGAGACTTAACTTTTGGAAACTGTAGTTTTAAACATGTCATGCCATAGATGTTTATGTGGCTATAAAATCACTGTCATTAAGAGTAAAACAAAAATTTTAAAATTAAATTATTTCTAAATATAGAAAGACTTCATTCTTTTGAAACATACGAAAAAGGAAAAAGTGTGCCTAGATTATCACGAATTGGACCAAAGAGAGTACTATTTTCTTCATAGAAAAGTTGTTTTCTGATAGTTGAAGCGCAGAGGAGGGTATGGTTCTGAACGAACAAACCAATAGTTGTGTATGGATAAATGCATTTCATGTTTGCCTTTTAATTGTTTGTAATGTTTGTCGGGCATGGATGGAGAAGTTTCTTACTATAATTTCATTCCACTTCTCATGTACTTAGAGAATTGTGTTTCTTGTTGAATCATGTGACCAGTTGTTAAACTTTGTGATCACACAATGCAACATGGCACGAGAGTTCAAGTCTTACCACTACCCCATTAACAAAATATTTCTGTGTGTTTAGCAAAGAAATAAAATCATGCCTGCAGTTGAAGCTGTGGGTACAACAATTGCAGGAAACGGGAAATAAGTAACTGCTAACTATTACAACAAACTGAAATTACAATCACTTTGATTTGTTGGGTCGAGTGATGACACTCTGTCTTTAAGACAAGATTGCCCCGTATATATCCTTTTAAGTTCTAGACAATAGTCTCAACTTAACAAATAAGCAAAGGACCACGACCCGCGACCTGAGCGGGATGGGCAGCGGAGCGTGTGGGCTTAGCCTCGAACCCAAGCACATGTAGGTCCTCCCTCCTTCAAACACATGGGTTACCCCTTGGGGTCCCAAACCCGCCAATTTTGAGACTTATAAAATGAACAAATATTCCTTCCCCCACCGATGAGGGAGAATTGTTCCACACCACATTTTCATGCTTCAAACACCTCACTTCGTGGACCAATATCTCTTTCATTTCTCAACGAAATTTGACGATACTTGGCCCTACGGTCATCTACTCACTTAGTAGATTATGCACGTGTGAAGAATCAAAGTCTCTAACATGCGGAACCCTAGTGTTTAAGTCATTAAAGATGGGTGGACGCAACTCCCACCAAAGGCAAATTTCCAACAGAAGCGTACCATTGGCATAAAAATGTTATCTCATAACATTTCAAATTATCATTTTATTCCATTTTAGACGATCTTAAGTTTGTGTACTCTAAGTAAGTCGGCACTTGTTAAAACTTGCGCGTTTGAGGCGTTATTGTTATTTGTCACCTTTTGATCTCTAACGGGGGGAAACATGAACTTGATACAGAACAATCTACATTTAGGTAATATAAAATGCATCATTGCTTTTAGAAATGCATTTCCTGTTTCGAATGCAGTCATTGAGAAGAATATTTTCTATGCTGCTAAATGAAAAATGTTGCTGTTTGTATCTGACATGAAATTTTAATTTTGTTGTAATTTTCTGTTTTACATTTCAGGGCTTTTAATGAAGGCTTCTTATTCAAGCACTTCTTATGATGCTACAAGCTCAGTTACCAAAAAGAATTTCTTAGTGGACACTTTCTCTTATCAGATAAATGGTACAAACCATACAAGTTTGTATTTTAGAGATAAATGGGTACTTGATGCCTCTGATGATGAATATGGAGGAATACTTATCAATCCAGAAAGACTACCATCCAATCCCGACAAATTTACCTTTGTGCTTCGTGCTTCTCTCTCTCATTGGAAAGTTAAGGTACTTCATTTCCAGCAACTACAACATTAGACTAGTCTCAAATTTCTTTTCTGGGGTTAACGTTGATTACTACACAGCTAAAGCCATTGTGTTTCATTTTTTCCTTTTATTTTGTTGTTCATTCTTGCGATTGGAAAACACACGTGAATCTTCCTCCAAAAGACTCATTTTTGTCAGATTGTATTAGGTAGACCTAAAATCACATGGAAGGAAGTTGTCTCAAAAGTTCTAGAATCTCTAGAGATCAATGCAGACCTTTGTAAAAGATAAGAGTACATTGAAAGAAAAAAGATTTATGTAAGCGATACCAATTAGTTGGAAATACATGTTAGTCATGTTAATACATTTGCTTTAGGTTCTACGCTTTTAGCCCTATTTGAGATTGTTATGCTAGTAGGAAATATAGAGAAACTTCTAGTACTATCATTTTTATTTTCATTTTTTATAATGTTTGCCTAAGATGAACTTAAATGGGGAAGATGGTCAGTGAGGGCTATATATTCTATTTGAAACTAAGGCGTAGTTATTATTGTTATATTAGTAATTACAACTTATAGAATAACTTTTGCTAATTAATGGCTCCCATGCAGGGTAAGAAGGGAGTTTGGCTTAAGCTACCACTGGAAAAATGTGATCTAGTTCCTAATGCAGTAAAGGTATTTCCTTTGTCTGATGAATTGCAATTAAGGTATTCCGTTTGTTGATGAATTGAGATAGGACAATAAAACCGAGACACCGGAAGTTATTCTCCTCCAAGCTAAATTTTGTTTATAAAATCTTTTAAGGTTTGCTGTTAGTTCTTTTGATTGTTGAATGCTGGCAAACGCCTAACATAGTGGTCGAACTTTAAACTATGCATAGGAAGGATTTCAGTACCATCATGCAGAAAGAGGATATGTGATGATGACTTATTGGATACCAGATGAACCCTGTATGCTTCCTTCTAATGCATCTCATCAAGTTGGAGTTGGTGGTTTTGTGATCAATGACAAAAATGAGGTGCATATTTTTCTGTTTGCAAGGCCTAAGTGATGCACTTTTCTTTTTAGTCTGTGTTCCGAAGGGAATGATACTTTTCTACATTTTGAAATAATTTAACTTTGAATTTACTCTTTTGTCTTTAATGAGATGATTTCTATGGTTTGGTTTAGACCACACGTTTCAAAAGTCTTTATTTCTTAAATTTCATACTCAGTTAAACATCTTCACATAAATTGGGATGGAGGGATTAGTAATATTTATAAGCTTACTGCTTTAGGTGCTCGTCGTGCAAGAGAAACATTCTGCACCAACTCTTTCAGGCTTATGGAAAATACCAACTGGTTTCATTGTTGAGGTATATGTTCGTGTATTACAATTCAACCTTAGTAACTTTTGACTGAAGTAAATACTGAAGCATGAAATCTGCATACTTAACTCCTTATTGTTCTTGTGTCAAAATCAGTCAGAGGAGATCTTTACAGGAGTTGTTAGAGAAGTGAAGGAGGAAACTGGGGTATGAAATCCACACTTAACATATTTGATACCTACGAGCAATCGTTATCTAAACGATGGTTTTTTCTTATTATTTTTTCCAGATAGATACCGAATTTGTGGAGGTTATGGCTTTCAGGTAACACAATTCTTCCTCTTCAAAGAACGATAAGTTTATCATGATTATTTTATGTCCTGATTATCGACAGGAAGAGCTATTTTTATAAAACGTGAAATGCTGAGACGATAAGTACCCGAGCAAACTTTGCTAATTTGATGTGTACACCCTCTTTTTATCTTTATTCAAGATTCAATTTGACTAATCTTAGAAGCTAGATTGAAGAGATCAACTCAATATTTTAAAATTAACATTTAGATATTACGGAAAAAGGCCAAATTACTCTTGAACTATTCGAAATAACTCACATTTGTCTTCGTTTGTTTTTGTACCAAAATTATCCTTGGCGTCTATGTTATGAACCACAAATTCCCTTAACACGTTAGTCTTACCACATGTCAGTCCAATTAAGTTAAATTTGTTGACACGACCGTCCAATTAGTCAGTCCAACATGACAAAAATATTATGCTTTGTTTTTCCTTGTTGAATCTAATCACAAAAAAGAAATCAGAAAATTAAAAGAATACCAAATAGTTATTGATTGGGTTTCATCTAAATCTTACTGGGGTTTATGATTGGATTTAAAAACTTCATTGTTCTTTTTGTGAATTTATGATTGGTTTGATTCAAATTTTTAGCTTCTTAACACTCGAGCTTCACAATATCAACCCCAATAAGATTTAGATCAAACAAATCATAAATTCACAAATCCATTTTTAGATTTTCAAGCTTTTAAGAATTCTTCCATGGAGTTTTTTTTTTTTTTTTTTTTAGCTCAAATCTTCAAATCAAGAAATCAGTTGTTAAAGTTCAATTTTCAACTTCAATCGCAATACCCAAGCAATTTACAGTAACTTACAGTTAAATCTGTTCAAATATGACACAAAAATTTTGCACTTCAAAACACAACAACAACTAAAAGAATTTCACCAACAAGCTGCAAATCCGCAGCTATTTTCGAATTTCGACACACAAAGAATAGCGATACAAGTTTTCCAACAACAACTAACCATTTGAATTAAATTTCAGCATGAGATTAGTTGATCCAAAAACCCAAACAATGAACTCGATCCTTCAACACACATTTCCTCATATCAATCATTTCATAACACCCGGAATCATTTCCCTCTGGCTTGCACAATATCAATCTTACCTCTTTCCGGGTCTCATCGAACCACACTTCGAAATTGGAGTTTCATAGTCCGGACAACAACTCAAACAAGAACAATGGAAGAACTATTTTTTGATATATTTTACTTTTCTGATTTCTTTTTTGTGATTAGGGTTCAACAAGGAAGAACAAAGTATAAGGGGGGGGGGGGGGGTTTCCATGTTGGAATGCCTAATTGGACGGTCATGTCAGCAAATTTAACCTAGTTGGACTGTCATGTGGCAAGACTAACGTTTTAAGGGCATTTGTGGTTCATAACATAAACGGCAAGGGTTATTTTGATACCAAAAACAAACGGAAGGGTAAATGTGAGATATTTCGAATAGTTCAAGGGCGATTTTGGCCCTTTTCCGTAGATATTATAAAGATATACTAAAAATTCTATAAACTGCAATTCTTTTCATATCAATATGATGGAAAATACATTTTAAAATGTTAGTCAAAAGTTCACATAGTTTAAATCTTGAAAAGCGATAAGTGCCCCTTAAAATTGGGACAAAAGGAGTACTTGCTGACTTCATTGTTTAGGATATTTCTTGCTTTCTGATGTAACAAATTTGATCAAAAGGGATTGATCATCTGATGTAGAAATATAAGATTTTTTTTCTTCTAACAACAATGAAAACTGTTCATCTTCAAGCTTAATTGAGCTTCTTGGTCTCACTCATGCTATTCTAAGGGAAATTACACTCTAAACCTTAGTTAAAGTGTCCAGTGAAATGGTGGTTAAATTTTGGACTCTAATTGTTAATTTTACAGTCTCCTCATTTGAATTAGCATTTATCATTGTCCTCTTTCAGGCATGCACATAACGTGGCCTTTGAAAAGTCAGATTTGTTCTTCGTCTGCCTATTAAGACCCCTGTCAAAACAGATCATGGTTGATGATCTTGAAATTCAGGCTGCTAAGGTAAGCATATCGCATATAAAAATAGTCTGTGAAAATAAAATTTGATGTCTGTATTTCTTTCACTCAGTGGTATTTTCAGTTCAATGCATCCCATCTCAGTGATGATATCATCTGCATTATATTTTTTATCTTATCCATTACCTGTATCTTCTGGAGGAAAACATTGATTAACCTCAAGAAAATTGAGAAACTACGTATTCTGTCATTTCAAATTTGCGCTATTAAAATATGTCAACCTTGTTGGGTATTGATATTGGTGAATGGGAAATGATTGGAAAGAAAAGTGGGAGTTGTCCCACATCGGTAGTGGAAAGAAAAGTGGGAGTTCCCTCTTGCTTTATAAAATAAGCATTTGTCCCACATCGGTAGTGGAAAGAAAAGTTCTTCTACTTATAAGTAGAATTACTCCTTCTTGTCGGTAAAAGGGTTGAGGGGGCAAGGACCCCTCGCGCCGTCGTCGTCGCTCGCTCGGCTTCGGCTTCGGCTTCGGCTTCGGATTCATCTGATTGATAATCTTTTTGGACCAAATTTTCTTTAATTTTTAATTATTATTTAATTAAATTAATTAACTTATCAAATCCTACCCGTTAGTGACCCTGACCCGTATTTAATTAACTTATTCAATTCTACCCGTTAGTGACCCGCGACCCGGTTTCTTTTCATATTTAAATTTCCCACCAGTTTTCAGTGGCAGTTCAGAAAGGTTGCAAACCTTCAGAAACAGTACTTCCATGGCTATAAATTCGTTTGATTCCTCAGAATTTTACTTACGAATTTTCTGAACAATACAAACTTCTTCTTCTTCTCGCACAAATAAATTCGTGTGATATACTTTCATTGAGTGGTTCGCCGCTACCGGAGTTTTGGAGTACTACTATTCTGGTAAGATAATCGTTCTATCCTGGGAGGGGATACTCCATCAACCTCGAGTACTGTGAGGGGAATAATTTCCTTAAGGACACACTTTGAACTAAGTGGGCTCGATTATATTCTGAAAAAAATTATTCTTATTTTTCAACACTGATTCTGTTTATTTTCAGTGTTTATTATTTACTGGTTTTTTTTTGGAATACAGATTAATAACAAACCTTTGCTCTATGCGGTTGTGAGCATTCTTGTTGAGGGACTAACGGAAGTTTTTTTCTTGCAAAATATTAGTCACATAAGCAAAGAGTTGAAGTTGACAACAAACTTGGAATGTTAGATAAACTTAGAGGCAGTGACAAAAGGACTTAATCAGTGTCATGTCAAAAGAGAGTGACCTATTATACCATAAAATGAGACTCTCTTCCCATGGCATTTCATTCTTGTTAAATGTCGCACATTGGCTGGGGAAATGGGTTATTTTCTTATATTGTCTTGGTCAACTCTCACTTGATGAGCTAGTTGTTGAGGTTGAGCTACGCCCAATATCCATTTCTTAATATGCTAGCAGTGTCGGACCTGTCCCTATTCTTACATTTGCAATGTTGGTCCCCCATATTATCTTGTCAACACATTGTATGTTCAATCTTGGGCGTGCTGGGGTGTTTAGTATCCCATACTGGTCGGAAAAATGTGTTGTTGTTTCCTTATATAGTTTTTGAAAATCCTCACCTCATGAACTAGTTTTTGGAATTGAGTTAGATCACAGGTCCATTTTTCTTAACTATTCCGACTAAGAGTGTAGTTTTATGGTACTTTGTATTTACTTGAGCTGCCTTTTCTTTTCGCAATGCAGTGGATGCCTCTAGTTGAGTTTGTGGAGCAGCCACTAATCCAAGGAGACGACATGTTCAAGAAAATAATCGATATTTTCATTGCTCGATTAGGGAAGCGTTACTGCGGATTATCTGTCCATCAACTGGTTTCCAAATTTGATGACAAACTTTCCACATTGTACTTTAACACAGTTGATGATCCAGATTTGAATTGTCAAACTAGTTAGCATCACAATAAGTCTTGTCGTGTGTATATGTCATCAGCTGTAACCTATAGGGTATGGGCTCTGTAAATATGTGAAATACATTTTATCAAGTGATTTAATTTCCACAAATTTTTCTTCCCTCAATGGCATTTTAGCTCATAGTTATATTATACTTGTTCATATGAACTTGTCATAGGGAGGTTATTGTTATATGAAAATTTTCTTATGGTGCAGAAGGTTGGATCCTAATCCCTTCTTTAGCTTGCTTGCTTTTCTTTCTTTCTTTCTTTATAATCTATATCAGATTCTCGGTACCGGTGTTTACATCAATTCAATGAATGCAAGACAGTTGGTAATCCATGTTTGAACTGTCAAGCCAGTTAGCATGACAATCAGCATTTGATATTATACTTCCACTCTAACAATGACTCATAAAGTTAAATGATTTTCCTATGTTCCTTCAAAACAAAAGAGCAGAAACATGTCCTGTTTATTGTAATCTGCTGTGACCTGCAGCTGCAGGGTATGGACTCTGATCTGTAAATATATATTTTTACAAGTGATTTAGTTACCAAAACGTTTTTCTTCCCTGAATGGCACTTTAGCTCATAATTATAAACAATTGAAAGATAACAACAACAACAACAAACCCAGTGTGGTCCCACAAGGTGGGGTCTGAGGTGTAGGATGTACGCCGACCTTATTGTTAGGATTTACGTCACAAATCCTACCTAATCAGAAAACAGTAAATTAAACGAAGAACAAATAACACACAGATTTATAGTGGTTCACCCTCAATGCGAGAGCTAGTCCACTTTGCCGCTGCAGATTTTACTATAATGAAGTTTTTTGAGTTTACAATTCTCTCTCTCTCTCTTTGTCGACTACACCGTCGGCTACGCTCAAAGAACTCACTACGACAACATAGAGAAAACTAAGGCGAACATAATACAAGCCTAAAATTCTCAAATTACCCTCCACTAATAACATTACACCGACTAACGCCAACCCCCCACGATCGGCTGATTCCAATCGGTTGATACCAACCCTATGTGTAGGGTCTTCATAGTGTCGGTAAATGAATTAGGCTCCACAACTCAACACTTATCTCTACCTTTGTGAGGTAGAGAGATTGTTTCCGGTAGACTCTATGAACAAGAAAAGATATGTGCAACATATTGAATGTACAATTTGTAAATGTTCTAAAATATTTAAACAAAGAAGCAATACCAGTTTACTACAAATTAACGAGATGATCACACAACACAACCGAAGTAAGAAATTACATTGTACAGTCAAGCAATCAAAATATCAGAACCAGAAAGAAAAATTAGTACAAACAAGGAACAGTTATTAGCAGGAAAAAAACTTAAGACATCTAACAGGAAATTCATCAAAGTAACTCCACCGATTAACTTTAACTAGAAACTCTGTGTCTCTCTGGTGCAGGAAGTTCCTTCCTCTTCTTTTTTAGTCCACTCCTGAATGAGGCAACAACGAGTCAAGCTCCACATGATAAAAATTTCAACAATAAATCACTTCTACAGAGGAAAGTTGAATTTGGATCTAGAAGTCGAATTCGTCATCCCCTAATAGGAGTATGGATATTGGTGTAAAGATACAACTAATAAATGTATATTATGACATATATAAGTATATTTTTAGACCATTAATTATACTGAAGTTATTCAATTATAGCAAATATGATTAAATTCTTTCTAAACACTTATACTTCCTCTGTACTCAATTTATATGATACACTATTATTTTTAGTCAATCCAAAAAAAGAATGACATATTTCTTTATTTGGCTACAATTTAATTTTAAACTTTATCTTTTACGCTTAACGAGAAGTGAGTTTTTGAAGAGATGAGAGCTCATCAAGAACCGGGTCAGTTATCAAGTTATGTAGCATATTTATCATTTCAATGCTAGACAATTTATCCATTCCTTGCGGCAGACAACGTAATCTTGTATAAGCACAATCAAGCACTTGCAAATTGCAAAGATCACCAATAGGTGGTAACTCTTTCAACCACCTGCAACCTTGCAGTATTAGAGCACGTAGTTGATATAAACTATTGATGGAAGAAGGCAATTCTCTAATACCAGTTTCACTAAGATTCAGAACTCTTAGGGCTGGAAATGCCAAAAAGAATTCATGGGGAATCTTCTCAAGGGGATAGTTATCTTGCAAAAGTAATGTTGTTGTCTCTGGACATTCCTTGAAGCAATCAGGCAGACTTTCAATGTTGTTGCTTATGAAAGATATTCTCTGACAGATGCTGATACTTTAATATGCGATATCTCAACCAACTCAATTCCAACTTTAATAAGAGAATTGTGTTCATCCCCAAAGGAATTATCTATCCATATAGCAACATCACGAACCACGTCGTGCATCTTCACAAAATTCATGTAATGGGCTTCTAGCAAGCAGGTATCTTTTAGACTCTCAATCATTGTGATCCCCCTGTTGTAGGCTTCTTCGTAGGTGTCATGTTCACCAAGGAACCCCTCTGCCCACCAGCAATGAATGAGATCATCTGTCAAAATATCCGCCGGATATAAGTAGCAATACAAGAAACAACTTTGAATGCCACCTCTCTTTTTGTGCACATGTTTGCTTCTTTGCTCTGAGGATAACTCAATCTTCTGAGATACTAAAGAATTAAAACTCCACTCGATGACCTTGTAAACCTTTTCTTTTACATCTTTGTTATGAGGTTCGGACATTCTAAGTGATTTCAAACATCTTCCCAGAGCTCGACCTTCTCCTTCCCAGTCATAGATGCTCCAATAACAGTGATTGCTAAAGGTAAACCATCACACTCTCTTCTAATTTCCTTTGCCAATGGTTGAATATGTTCCAGATTGGCAACATCTCCCGCATTTTTGACAAAGAGTTGCCAAGATAATCCTCATCCAATGTAGAAACATTCATTTCGGTGTCTGTTTTCATTTTCCTACAAACTTCCAAAGAACGAGCAGTTATAACTACCTTGCTTCTTGCGGGAGCTTCAGGTTGGGGCACACCTACATCATTCAAATCTATAGCTTCCCAAACATCATCCAGTATAAGAAGGAAACTCCTTTCTTGCTTGAGCCTTTCACAGATTTTGCTGGCACTGCTTACTGCACTTTCCTCGTTATCTACTTCTAGTTTCAATCTTTTGGCAATTCGTGCTTGAACCTTTCTTATGTCTATTGGCCATTTGGGAACTTCAACCCATACCACAACACCTAAAGACAGTTTGGAGCTTGACGCAGCAGTCTTTAGGAGCTCATTGTTTAGATTCTTCACCAAAGTCGATTTGTCGTCTCCTCCCGCACCCCACACACCAATGATGAATACCTGAAATGATTCAGATATCCCAAAAAGAATTACCGAAAGAATATAATCTCACTGATTATTTCATTAATGAAAGAGTATATATATACAAATTACAATTTCCATAATAGAAAAATTTTATTCTTATTCTACTCTTAAAACGTTATTCTAGTTGTACAATAATTATACAATTATGGTAAGTGTACAATTCTAATTTAATTACAACACAAACTTACCTAAACAAGACCCCTAAACCATGATATACACGGTATGTATACACAGTGTATATCACGGTTGGAATCTACCGATTTGGACCATTTTGCCCGTGATATACACGGTGTATATTCCGTGTATATCACAGGTATTTATCACACCACCGCAGTCATAGCGAGTGGTCTTCGCACGCTGAAACTGCCCCTAAAATCTTCAAACAGGACCGAAGGAAGACCCTTAGTAAAAATGTCTGCAATTTGTGTTGGATATGTAAAGCATGTACGAGAATAGTAAATAACTATTATAGTGATCAAAAGGATAAACAACAAATATTACAACAACAAGTTGCCAATGTCTTGATCTTGAATTGGAACTTCAAATATGGATCTTGTATTCAGAAATACAAGAACATGAACTGCTAAACTTGTGGCTTGTAGATCCGCTGAGAATCCGAATGGTTAGAGTCCTTTGACGATCAAGTTCACACCTGAAACACTTAGCAACCAATTAGATAATCACAACACCACCGGCTGAGTCGAGAGATGACTCTCTGTCTTTAAGACAAGATTGTTCCCGTATATAGGCTTTACGGAAGTGTGGACAATAGTCTCCCAAGATGAAACATCAAACTATCAAATGTGCAAAGCCTACACAAATGATCCCAGCGAAGAACATGAATAATGAAGATTGCTAAGAGAAGGATTGCTTATTAGAATTAAGCCAAAGGCCTCAATTTATAGGTGTGCAAGATGACCTTTCAAATGCCCCATAATGGCATTCAATTGCCATGATGGATGGCCTTTAATCCCCAAGTAATGCAACAATATAATGGTCCAAGTAATGGCCCTTATTAGGTGGATTCAATGCCATTGAAACAATCTCAACAGCCAAACTTTTGGAATTCTGATGAACAGTCACTGCCTGGGAAACGTCGCGGCGCTGCAGCATTAGCGCTGCGGTTCTAATTACCCGAAAAGCTTACTGCCGACCAGGCGCCGTGGCCCTGCTTGGGGGGAGCCGCGACACTCCGACGCCGCGGCCTTTCTCGGCTCTGCGCCCCTTTCTGACCCGTTCCATCTTACACCTCGCACAATCTTTCCTTCGTTTACCAACGTGGAACACTTTTTATTTATCCAATAATCGTCCATCATTCTATGTCTCAAACATTTCACTTACGTACTAATATCTCTTTCATTAACGAAATTTATGATTATTGGCACTAAGATTGCACATGTGTGAAAACGACATTTCCGACGTGCGGGGCCCCAATAGTTCGAGTCATAAATAATGGGATAAACTTAATTCCACATTAGTAAATTTCCAACAATTTGATACCTGGAAAGGACATGGCAGACGCGTACTTTTTCATGAGCCACCTTTTCGCAAACAAAGTGAATATCCTTCTCGATGTGTTTAGTACGCTGGTGTTGTACAAGATTACCAGAAAGGTAGATGGTACTCACATTATCACAATAAACTAAGGTAGCTTTCTGAATAGGACAATGAAGCTCTAAAAGAAGATTACGTAACCAACATGATTCAGAGACCACATTGGCCACCTCTCGATACTCGGCCTCTGCATTAGAGTGTGATAATGTAGATTGACGCTTCGCAGACCATGAGACTAAGTTATTGCCAAGAAACATATAATAGCCGAACGTAGAACGTCTGATATCCGGACAACCACCCCAATCAGCATATGTATACGATACAAGTGTAGACGTCGATGAAGGATATAAATGTAAGCCATAGTCAAGCGTTCCTTGGATGTATCGAACAATGTGTTTGAGCGCATTCAATGGCTCAACCCTGGGATCATGCATAAACAAACACACCTATTGTACATCATACGTAATATCTGGTCTCGTAAAAGTAAGATAATGAAGAGCTCCTGCAAGACTGCGATAGCGGGTCGGATCCTTGTAAGGTGAGCCAGCCGCAGCACCCAACTTGAGTTTAGTATCAACGGGAGTGGAAGTAGACTTGCACAAGGATATGCCAGCGCACTCAATAATCTCAGCTACATGCTTCCGTTGTGATAAGAACAACCCACATGCATAACGAGAAACAGCAATCCCCAAAAAGTAACTCAAGGGCCCCAAGTCTTTCATAGCAAACTCGGAACTGAGCATGGTTATGATCGACTTGCGCAAAGCATCAGTAGAGGCAGTCAAGATAATATCATCCACATATAATAGAATATAAGTCAGGGAAGAACCACGATGATATATGAATAATAAATTATCAGACTTGCTGTGCGAAAACCCAATAGATGAAACATAGTCTGTAAAACTCTTTTACCAAGCCCGTGGGGCCTGCTTAAGCTCAACAAGGACTTCTTCAATAAACAGACATGATGAGGATATTTGGGGTCTCGAAAACCCAAGGGTTGATGCATATAAACGGTCTCCTTGAGATCACCATGTAAGAAAGCATTTTTCACATCTAACTGATGAATGTGCCATGCTTTGGAAAAAACCAGACTGCGAATGGTAGCTGGTTTGACCACCGGACTAAACGTCTCACCACAATCTACGCCAACCTGTTGAGTCTTACCATCACCTACAAAACGAGCCTTGTGCCTCGCAAAAGAACCGTCAGAATTATCCTTATAAGTAAAAATCCACATAGACCGAATAATATTAACACCGGAAGGACGGGGTACCAACTCCTACGTCTTATTTGCAATAAGAGCATCCTATTCGTCAGTCATATCCAATTTCCAATTCGGGTCATTTAATGCAGACATTGGGTTACGGGGTAGAGGAGATTTAAGAACATTAGAAATTAAATTAAAATGTCTTATTAGTTTAAAAATACCCCATTGACTACGAGTGATCGGTTTGTGACTCGGGGGAGAATTGGGTAGATTTTGGAAAACATCGGGACAGGTGACGGACTGGCCAACAGGCATTGGGCCTGCTAGCCCAATATGGGAACTGGAACCGATAACTGAAACAGGAACTGGGCCAGAACTGGAACTGATAACGGAAACAGGAACTTGGCCAATACCGGGCGGGGAGAGAGATGGCCCGATTCTTTGGACCCGGAACGGTAACGGTAGACGGCGACGATCGGAGGACCAGCGGGCAGTGGGCCCGTTGGAGGATTTTGGGTGCGGATAGGTCCGATAAATGGCGGATGATATATAGGGAGATATCGTCATCTAAAAAATTATAAGAACTAGGCCCGGAATATGTACCTTTGCAAACGGCAATTGGGTTTCATCGAAAATAACATGACGACTAATGATGATTTTATTAGACGACAAATCAAAACACTTGTAACCACGATGATTAGAGGGATAACCCAAAAATACAGAAGGAGTAGAACGTACTTGAAGTTTGTTAATTGTAGATGACGGAAAGAGCGGATAACATAAGCACCCAAAGACCCTAAAATATGAATACGAATGAGTCTTATTATATAAGATTTGAAGAGGGAAGGAATATGCCAAACCTTTGGTAGGAAGTATGTTATGAAGATATGAAGTCATTTGTAGAGCATGATGCCAAAAGGAATGGGGTACGGAAGCATGGAGCAATAAAGTTCGGACAATGTTATAAATGGTACAAATTTTGCGTTCGGCTTTCCCATTTTGTGAGGACGTATGAAGACAACAAAAACAAAAATTTATGCTATTAGTATCACAAAAATCCTGAAACACCCCATTATCATATTCTTTGCCATTATCACATTGAATATTTTTTATTTTCCATTCAAACTGGGTGCTAATGAATGCTCTAAGTTTTAGAAAAGTGGAAAACACTTGAGATTTTTTGCTAACGGAAAAGTCCACAAAAAATTAGAATAATCATCCAAAAATAAAACATAATAACAATGGCCCACAGAACTAAGAACATGAGATGTCCATAAATCGCTATGAATAATATCAAATGGCATTAAAGTATGAGAAGTAGAGTCTACAAACGGTAATCTAACAAGTTTTCCTAGTGGACAAGATTGACAAATTGGAGTACTACACGTACCCTTACAAGAAATAACATTGTTTTTATGTAAAACAGAAATAATAGATGACCCTGGGTGACCCAAACGTGCATGCCATAAGAAATGAGCGAGAGCCGCAAAAGTAGATGGTAAGGCTGGACTCGAGAGATCAGATGTTGCGTGATAGGATAAAGATCTCCCTTACTATCACACCTCATGAGAGGAATCACCGTCTTGAAATCCTTCACAGAAAAACCAAAAGGATCAAAATCAACAGAAATCCAATTATCAATGGTGAATTTACGGGCAGACACCAAAATTTTAATTAAGTTAGGGGCATGTAGGGCATTTTTCAAGACAAGAGGGGGGTGGGGGGAGACAAAGTTTTATGACCGTAACCACGAATTGGAATGGAATGATCATTACCAACAATTATGTCACGATTTTTGCTCAAATTGGAATAAGACGAGAGAGTACATTGGTCGGATGTCATGTGGGTAGTGGCTCCGGTGTCCATGTACCAATTCGGATCCGAGGGATTCAATCCAAGTGTGTGCATCGCGACTTCAATATCGGTAGTGGTGGGGCCCGGTGCATGGTGGACCTGGTGGGGTCGAGGCCCAAGCACGTCGGCTGGCTGCCCCATCCTAGAACCTACTCTCGAGAACCACTGATTCTGGGCAGAATTGGGCCTGGAAGCTGAAGCCGGAAATTTAGCCCAATGAGGATGTTGGGCATACGACGAAAAATAGGGGTTGTTGGGCCCAGTTCCATGGTCATGGGCCTCGGGTTGCGGCCAGTTGGCTTGCGGCCCACTGCCCCGAGGCCCATTGCCACCCCCGTTATGTCCACCTCATTTTCCGCCACGGTTTTTGCCATTATTTTGTGATTCTGACCTTTTGTGCTACCACCGTTGTTGCGGTTTTGGCCGTTGTTGGAGACGGATGGAGAAAAATTGGACTCGGTCACCATACGAGAATTTTGATTATCTTGGAATATGTCACGCACTCTATTCCAAGCATCCATTGTCGTAACGTCTGGCTCGATAATCGTTTGCAACATGTCAGTAGATATAGTGGAGTAAATCCACTGAAGAACGATAGCATCAAGAGTCGTCCATAATTGAGGATCATCCTCGATTAGGGACCCCGTATCCTCAAGGGGGCCGCGTGAATAATGTGATGGAGGACTTGATGCGAGCGTGTGTGAATTTTGAACAATTCGGCCCACGTCGTGTATTGGACGTTTTCTATTTCAAGAATGATATGGATGTGATTCTTGATGTTAGAAACAGTAAGGGCAGGGTGAAACGTGTTCTTAGCCACATCACAATCAACGTAAGATGTGACGTAGTGATTTGGAAGAGAAATTTGGGAAGAAAGAAGGCAACAAATGGCACGAAAACCGAGGGTAATGTCTAAGAAATCGTGCACGAGAAGAAGGTTTTGGGAAAGGAAAATTTAACCTAGACTTCTGATACCATGAAAGAATATAATCTCCTAATTATTTCATTAATGAAAGAGTATATAAATACAAATTACAATTTCCATAATAGGAAAATCATATTCTTATTCTACTCCTAAAACTTTATTCTACTTGTACAATAATTATACAATTATGGTAAGTGTACAATTCTAATATAATTACAACACAACCTTACCCAAACAAGACCCCCTAAACCGTAATATACACGGTATGTATACACCATGTATATCACGGCTGGAATCTACCGATTTGGACCATTTTGCCCGTGATATACACGGTGTATATTCCGTGTATATCACGGTATTTATCAATTACCCACAAGTGAAAGATACAACAATGATCCTATAGAAGAAATTTAAAAAAAGTCGTGAGAGGCTTTGATCATTCAGTCATAATCTCTTGATCTCAACTTAATCTTCACTTAACCTCCTTAAGAAAAGAGGTAGTAACCATACTGACTATAAAATCTAATTAGACAAGAATTAATAAAATTAGCAACTAGAAAATTCTAAACAATTTAGAATTACTTATCTTGACGTAATTCCAACAATACCTTATCATCTTCTAATAGTTGTAGGATTTTGTTGAGATTCTTTGTTGCTGCTGACTGGCTTTCTATTGATGTTACTGGAATGGGCTCAACTTTCTTCACCTGAGAGTTTTCTACCACCAAATTGGATCCAAAGCTTTCTCCAACTTCTTTAAGCCTGCAAAGTTGATCTCGCTTGTTCTGTGCTTGAATGGAGACTTCCAAGCGAAGGCTGCAATTTGGACAACATTTATATGCAAGCCTCTTCGCCGCTGCAATGCGTTCTTGCATAGATTTCCGTTCATTCGTCGAGCCACTTGATAACATCTGGTTTTGGTTTATAGCCTTCTCCCTCAGCTCTTTCCACCTTTCCTTTGATATCATCTCTAAGCTTTGTTAGCACCTCCAGGTCCGTCCTTAGTTTTTCGATTTTTGACGAGAAATGGACGGTATTTTCAATTTTAGGATAGATGCATCTACACACAAACTTTCCCACCTCAACAACAAAACCAGATACAACATTACAAAGTATGTCCATTGAACAATTCTTGAGGTAAAGAGCAAAACACTGGTTCTGATCAGATGGGAGAAGAATGAATCCTTTTATTTTACTAAGTACTTTGGACAATTGTTTTTCCTACTATATTAACCAGCTGGCGTGAGCATTACGAGTCAGTTTGGATATTTGACAAAAAAAAGAAAAAGTAAAACGGAAGGCGAATAGAATAAGAAAAGAGAAGACAAAGATAAATACTAAATTGAGAAAGCAAACATATAGGAAGGAAAAGAAGAAAAGGAATGTCACTAGCAAGAGATAAGATCAGTTTAAAGGAAAAATGGTTCTGTTCAAAATGCTAATGATGCTTTGAAAGATGATCAAATGAAGCTAAACTGACTGTTTCTTGTTTGTTTAAGGCATAATTCCTACAACTAAAAGAAAATGTAAAGAAAAAGGCAAAGACAATTATTAACTAGCAATGTAATTCCTAAAGAGACGACTGTGCAAGGGGGTGGAGCTAGAGTACAAATTATGGTTCGGCGGAATCAGTAACTTTGATACAAATTCTGTATTTATTTTAATATGTACAAATTATTAAACTAGAACTCAATATCTCAAAAAAATAGAATTTTGAACCCATAAATTTCAATTCGTGGCTGGCATAATGCAACATGATTGACACCTTTATGCAACATGATTGACAATAATTGAACCCATCCACTGCAGAACGCCAACAACCACACAAAAATCTCAAGAGTCCCCACGCAGAAAGAAACCACTAAGAGGCCTTTTGCTTTTTTCCTTACGAGTGTCTTTTAATGTCTCACTAAAGCTAAGGATGTGGACGGGTATAAGTTATGGTTTTCGGGTAGGTCGAGGTATAGGAATGGGGTAGACATTCTAGTAGACAGCGAGCTAAGGGACCAGGTGGTAGAAGTTAGGAGGGTCAATGACAGGATGATGACGATTAATTTGGTAGTTGGAGGGTCCACTATAAACATTATTAGTGCTTACGCGCCGCAGGCGTGCTTGGACGAGGAGGAGAAGAGGCACTTTTGAGAGGATTTGGATGAGGTGGTGGGAGGTATACCACCCACTGATAAGTTATTTGTAGGAGGGGATTTCAATGGATATATCGGGTGACTTTCCGTAGTTCGGTGGCTAAGACTCAGATAGACTTTTTGCTCCTTAGGAAGGTTGATAATGGTCTTTGTAAAGACTGCAAAGTTATTCCGAGTGAGTGTCTTACAACCCGGCATAAGCTTTTGGTGATGTATTTGGAGATCAAGATGGAGAAGAAGAAGGGATTGTGGATGACAGACTAAGAATCAAATGGGGGAGTTTGACCATGGCTAGTGCACAGGAGATGGAGGAGAGGTTAATGGCCAGGGGGCTTGGAGGAGTAGTGGGGATGCGACCGGTATGTAGGATAGGACGGCCAGTTGCATTCGGGAGGTAGCTAGGGAAGTGATAGGGGTCTCGCGGGGTAGCCGTAGTGGGTATCGAGGGGATTGGTGGTGGAATGGTAAAGTTCAAGATAAGGTGGAAGCAAAGCAAGTGGCGTATGTGTAATTGGTAGAAAGAAAGGATGAGGTGGAGAAGTGGACGAATAGGGAATTATATAAGATGGCGAGGAAGGAGGCACAGCTAGCAATTACGACGGCGAAAACAACGGCTTTTGAACACATGCATGTGGAATTAGAGGGAAAAGGCGGGGATAAGAAGTTGTACAAACTAACCAAGGTGTGATTTTTAATCCCTTGAGTAAAGAGTTTTTCACGTAAACATCTTGTGTTATTTACCTTCTATCTTCACTTAAGAAAGTAGTAGATAACCAGGTTTTCTACTCTGTTTGGTGGACTCATATACTACATCAATGTAAAGGTCTTGCAATAGAGTTATTGTAAGGGAGAGAGATTAATAGTTTAATTCCTAGTTTTTTATAGATTGTAATTTGAACATTGCTCGGTTTTAGTGAAGTTTTTGGGAAATCTTACTGTGGTAGGTCGTGGTTTTACTCCCTTGAGCAAGGTGGTTTCCACATAAATATCTTGTGTTATTTACTTTCGGTCTTGGTTAAGGGAACAATTAGAAAACCCTCTGCACTGTTTGGTGGACTAGTATATATATGCTAGTATTAATCTAGTGGTATGTAGAGTGCAATTTGTAATGTGTGGATCAGTGCATGTTACAGGTTCAAACCTGTCTAGTATTTAAGTTACGAAGTGTAGATGGATGCGTTCATTATTCATTGAGTTTTGAACCGTGTGATATTGTTTCTCAGAAGTTTTGTGGTTATAGAAGAAAATATTAAAATCAATTAGCATTCTCGATAAAACTACCCTTGTTACTTATGTCAAGGAATATGAAGAACCAAACAAGTAAAAAGCTACTCATTTCACCCCAAAATAAGTGTGGGCTTAGCTCATTCACTCCTATTAAGTAAAAGATTAAATACAAGGTAGAGTTTATTAAGTTATCCCTATTTATTAGATGTTTCTTGAAAAAATGAGCACTATTAAGAAGTAGTTCTTTAATATAAGGCTATAGTTGAAAACAAGTAAGTACTATTTTTTTGTCTTGAATTCTTAAAGCAACACTTATTCTCAGACAATTTTTTTTACTAAAATAATACTTATTTTTAGACGGAGGAAGTAATAATTTGTAATTTTGTACCTTGTGTTTACCGAATTAATGAATGAAAGATATGTATCTTTCAGGCATATTTAATTATTACTTAATCATGACTAAGTGATCAAACTAGGCGCTATAAACACGGTGGCGGCCTGGTAGGACGGATGATGCTTCATAGCTTTGGACATTTCAAAAAATATGCATGCAGGGATAGAGCTACAAGCATGTTTACGGGTTTGTTAAACAGACCAGAATTGGGCCTCTTACCGCTGTGGGGGCCGTTCTTTGGGCACGGCCGCGGGCCGCCAATCTTGGGTATTGGGCTCTTTCTTGGATCGGCGACCACCGGCCGAAGAAAGCTATTTGGAGGGTGCGGGTGCCACCGCCACCGGCCCCACCGCCGGGCCCACGGTGGTGGTGGCCCACCGTACCCCGAATGGGACCCACCGCACTTTGCTTGTTGCTCACCGGAGCGCCACCCACGAACCACCTCGTTTGCCCCCGCGGTTTTTGTTATTTTTGCGATTATTCTTGCCGCCACCATTATTATGGTTTTGGCCCGAATTATTAACAAAACCCGAAGAACTAGGAGAGGATGCCACCATGACAACCGGGCTTGCTCCGTGGCCGCCTTTTAGCCAAACCGGCTTCTTCCAACGTCGGCACGGAGCGGGCTTGATGAAAGTCGGGAAGAGGGTTGCTTTGGCGAAGGAGAGTTCCAACACCATTATAGGCCTCCGAAAGCCCATCATGCAGCAGGCCCCACTCAGACTGATATCGAGGCCGCGATGCACACGTTGGGGTTGACTCAACCGGACCCAAATTGGTACATGGACACCGGGGCCACTACTCACATGACTTCCGAATCGGTACTCTCTCATCTTATTCCAATTTGAGCACCCCTCGGGGATAATTGTTGGTAATGGCGATTCTATTCCAATTCTAGGGTATGGTCGAGAAAACATTATCTCCTCCTAATCCACCACTCCTCTTGAAAAATACTTTGCATGCTCCTAAATTGATTAAAAATTTAGTGTACGTCCGAAAATTCACAAATGACAATTCATTTCGTTGAATTTGATCCTTTCGGTTTCTCTGTGAAGGATTTCAAGACGGGGAGTCATCTCATGAGGTGTGATAGTAGGGGGGATCTGTATCCTATCATGCCCGGTTTCTGCCACTGGAACAGTTCCAGCAATTGGGCCTGCCAAGCCCAATTCTGGAACTGGTCCGAAACCGAGTCCGGCCTTTACCGATTTGGGCCGGCAGAGCCCACCGCCCGCCGCCGGTCCGTCCCGAGCCCGAAAATTCCCAAAATTCCCTCAATTCTTCATCGAGTCATAGACCGGTCACTCGGAGTCGGCGGGGTATTTTTACACCTAAAAGACATTTTAATTTACATTCGATGTCCCTAAATCCCCTTGCCCCGCAATCCCGTGTCCGCATTAAATGACCCTAATTGGAAAATTGCTATGACCGATGAATATAATGCTCTTATTGATAATAAGACGTGGGAGTTGGTGCCCCGTCCATATGGTATTAATATTATCGTGGTCTATGTGGATTTTTGCTCATAAGGAGAATTCGGATGGGTCCTTTGCTCGACATAAGGCACGACTTGTTGGTGATGGTAAGACTCGGCGAGGTTGGAATTGATTGTGGGGAGACGTTTAGTCCGGTGGTCAAACCGGCTACCATTCGCACTTGTGCTTAGCTTGGCTCTATCAAAGACTTGGCCAATTCATCGGTTGGATGTCAAAAATGCTTTCCTACACGGTGATCTCAAGGAAACGATCTATATGCATCGTCCCTTTGGGTTTCGGGGATCCAAACCGTCCTCATCATGTATGTTTGTTGAAGAAGTCCTTATATGGGCTTAAGCGATCTCAGGGCCTGGTACACGAGGTTTGCTCGACTTTGTTTCAACTATTGGATTCACTCATAGCCGGTCGAGACAATTCCTTGTTCATCTACCGCCGTGGTTCTTCTTTGGCCTACATTACATTGTATGTGGATGATATCATCTTGACCGCCTCTTCCGATGCCTTGCGCCAATCTATCATGACCATGCTCGGTTACGAGTTTGCTATGAAGGACTTGGGGCCGTTGAGTTATTTTTTGGGGATTGCCGTCAAGCGTCATTCATGTGGCTTATTTCTATCTCAACGGAAGTATCTTCCGAGATCATCGAGAGGGGGGGATGTCATCCCGTAAGTCCACTTCCACACCGGTTGATGCAAACCCAAAGTGAGTGCCGCGGCGGGTGCACCATACGAGGACCCGACCCGCTATCGCGATCTTGCGGGGGCCCTCCGTATCTTACCTTTACCGGACCGGATATTACATATGCGGTTCGGCGGTGTGTTTATTCATGCATGATCCCGGGGTTGAGCACATGAATGCAATCAAACGCATCATTCGGTATATTCGGGGGACACTTTGGACTATGGGTTGCACTTGTATCCTTCATCTACATCCACACTTGTCTCTTACACGGATGCTTCGATTGGGGTGGTTGTCCCGACACCGACGGTCGACTTCCGCCATCGTATGTTCCTTGGCAACAACTTGGTCTCATGGTCGGCAAAACGTCAAGCAACTCTCGTCACGCTCCAAAGTGCGAGGCGAATATCGAGGGTAGCGAATGTGGTCTCCGAGTCCTGTTGGCTACGTAATTTGCTTTTGGAGCTTCATTGTCCCATTCGAAGGCAACCTTGGTATATTGCGATAACATTAGTGCCATCTACCTCTCGGGTAACCCCGTTCAACACCAACGCACCAAGCATATCGAAATGGACATTCACTTTGTCCGGAAAAGGTTGCAAAGGGTCAAGTTCGCGTATGCCATGTCCCGTCTCGTTATCAAATTGCGACATCTTTACAAAGGGTCTACCAAATGTTCTCTTTGAAGATTTTAGGGACGATCTCGGCGTTCGAAAACCGCCCGCTATGACCGCGGGGGTGTGTTAAACGGACCCGAATGGGCCTCTTGGCCTCTCGGCCGAAATAATAGGTGTATATATGGTATATATATTTGTAGTATATTGTAATAAAAAGGATACCTTAATTAGTGTTATACACCTACCATAATTGTATAGTTAGAATTATGGTAGAATAAGGATTTAGAAGTAGAATAGGAAAAGGATTTGTAGTATTATGGAAAGATGTAACTTGTAAATATATCTATTCAATCAATGAAAATAATCAACGGGATTATTTCTTTCAGGGTTTAAAAGAATCAAATAGCTTAAAGTTTCTTATCTAAGAATCAGAACACACAAACTTAAAATTCTAACGTCACCTCCGCATACATATACGATCTTGATTTTTTTTTTTTATATATGATTGTAAGACATTGAGCTTAGTTAATTTTAGGAGTAATTGGATATCACTTGATTAAACTTTACATCTAGAGTTCTCTTCTCTAGTCCCTAGTCCCCACCGTTTGCAACTTACTATACTAAAAAGAGTAAAAATTGACCACTCATGCATCCTAGCTGGTTAATACAAGAAAAAAGATGGGATATACCAAATCCTCAATATTCAACCACCATATCTTAGACCTATTTTTTCATACATATACATATTGTTGGATTTTCAAAGATTAATAATGAATTTGACCAAATTGCCTTCGTTTGATGGAAAAATCACGACCTAGGATGTAGGTCACTGATGGGCCTGTGCAGGACGGGAGAGGCGGCCCGGAGATTAAACGGCACGGGCCCTTGACGAGTCAGGATCATCTGATTGGCCCGAGGGTCGACACTTCCAGGCCCCGATGCAGACGAATAGGGTGGGCTCGCGATGCGCTCGCACGATGGACACATGGTGAGGGTGGTGGGAGGGATCATTTGCATGTAGAATTTAGGTGATAGCTTTAGTGCCTTTAGCTCTTGAACTTCCTTTTGTAATCTCCTGTTTTCTTCAGTTAGATTCTCACAACATCTCTTCAAAAACTCACAATCCACTTCAGTTTGCTTCAATTTTGTCCTGTTCACAAACATTTGCTTGACACATTAGTTAAAAATCCCAAAATATGCATGAACAGATGACAAATCTAGTTAAAAATATTGTTTTCGAGTTGAACTATATGGAGTATTGTTAAAATCAATAGCAACATACATAGTGCTATAGACATCACAAACTAAATTTTCAGTACTTTTTTTCACGTTAAGGGGCATTTTGGAACGTTTAAGTAAAGTCGAGGGCATTTTTGTTCGAATAATATTAATCAAAACATATTTAATCTTTTCCAAATAATAGAAAGACTTAAAGACTCATGAAAGGAAATATAATTCTCACCTTGCCCTTCTGTTCTGAAACCAAACCTCCACTTGCCTAGGCCTCAATCCTAGTCTCTTTCCTAAAGCCTTCTTTTTCTTCTGTAAAAAAACAAATCACAAAAATAATAAGCCAATTTGCGTAAGCAAAACAAACAAACTTAATAGACCAAAAATACAGAAAAAATGTAAATGTATTAATATTATTCGAGCCATATATACATATAAAAAATAATTAAGGATACATACATATAATAAAATTACATTAATTTTGAACCAACAAACTAACTCTAAAGGTGTGTTTAATATGAAAGGAAAATATTTTTCAAAAAATGTTTCACGTAAACAATAAGTTATGCTCTCCTAACTTCATATCATTAGCTACCTTTTTTTTTTTTTTGAGAATGGTAAATAACATATCACTAGCTACTTTATTCCACGCTTAAATATTATTATCCATTTTTTGTTGAATACAATGGTGCAGGAAACGAAATAAGTAATTGCTAAGTATTACAACAAAATGAAATTACAAGAATCTGAAATTTCAGTAAACTATAACAAGAAACTAGAACAAGAAACTGATTGTTGGGTCGAGTGATGGCACTCTGTCTTTAAGACAAGATTGCCCCGTATATATCATTTCTACGTTCTAGACAATAATCTCCCAAGATAAAACAGCAACTCAACAAATGAGCAAATGAAACTCAAGTGTTACTTTGAAGAACTTTGAGTAATGAAATGATGCTGGAAAGTAGTAGGAAGAAACTGATTTCGTTTGTGTGTTTTGTGTAGTCTCAACAATTGAGCAAAGGTTTCATTATATAGTGCAAGGAGGGGACTTATCAACTGCTCACATAACTGTTGTTTACTGGCCAAGTAATGGCAATTAGAGAGGTTCAGCCAAATAAATGACGATTTGATGTGCAAATTGATGTGCAACGGATAGATCTTTTAGTGAGAGTTATTGTTGTGCGTTCGTTCCAAAACCAACAGCAAAAGCACAAGTTCGTTCTCTGCCCAATTTCATCTTATCTGGAAACTTCAGGGACCAAACTGTAAATATGAAGCAATTTGGGTCCAAAAAGATAATATCAGAAGAAGCCCATGGCCCACGTGACCCGAGACCGAGACTGGACGGGCGGGCGGCGCGCGTGTGGGCTTAGCATCGAACCAAAGCACATCTAGGTCCTCCCTCCTTTAAACACATGGGTTACCCTTGGGTCCCAAACCCCAAGCCAATTTTGAGACTTATAAACTAAACAAATCTTTCTTCCCCCACCGATGAGGGAGGATTGGTCTAAATACTACACTTTTTCATGCTTCAAACACCTCACTTCGTGGACCAATATCTCTTTCATTTCTCAACGAAATTTGACGATCATTGGCCCTACGGTCATTTACTTACTTAGTAGATTATGCACGTGTGAAGAACGAAGTCTCCAACATGCGGAACCTAGTGTTTAAGTCATTAAAGATGGTTGGACGCAACTCTCACCAAAGGCAAATTTCCAACATTTTTAATAACAAGAAAGCTATCAACACACTAACCAATTTATTAACATTGTTAATTTGTTATCAATTTTTAATATACATTTTTATAAGAAATATTTTTCCACTCTCCAACCAAGCACCAGAAGAAAACAAGTCATTCTCAGGAAAATATTTTTTGAAAAAGATTTTTATCATACCAAACACACCCTAATTAGGGGCTGAGCCACTAGTTATACAGTTATACTTCTGAATTCAATAGAACCTAGTAATTTTGACTCAAATCTCATATTTGTGTCAGGAATTTATTTAATATGTTTAATAATTTATTCAAAACTCAATAAATAAAGTAAATCGTGATCTAGAACCTATAAAATAAATTTCTAAATCTGACTCTGACCAAAATGAACTTACAAAAATAGAAAAAGAACTTACAGGATTGAGAGTATTGTGTTTTTTAAAACTCTCTTCAAGAACAGCAGATTGATCTTTAGTAAGCCTTAGTTTTTTCCTAGAAGTTTCTCCATCTTCTTCATCAGTAATACTTCTAGAACATTCTCTTTCAATTATTTCCAATTCCTCACAACAATTTATTTCTCTTTCACTTCTTTTATTTCCACTTAAACCTGAAATAATACTATTTGGTGAAGAAATTCCAGCTTCTTCATCATCATCTGTAATTGTTGGTACTCTATTCACATCTATTCCTTTCAAAAATGTTCTGCATTTCTCTAAGTTTTGATCTGAAAAAAAATGGTAAAAGAAGTTGGATTATTTAGAAAGTTATTGAGAAAAATTGTGAAGTACTTTAAGATCAAGATTCAAGACCCCTTCTACTGATAAATAAAGAAACAAAATTTATACTTAAAATTATACTAATTTACTTCAACTTTAAAGTGTGTTAAAACGACAAGCGAACTCAGGATTTAAAATTTTATGAATTTCTAGAGTGCACTTCAAATTATTACACTATTCATCCCAATTTATACGATAGTTTGATTGGTAATGGAATTTAAGAAATAAAAAAGAGTTTTAAATTTTGTGATCTAAAATAAGTCAAAGTTAGTTGTGTAGTTATAGTTATCTCGTTAAGCGTAAAAGATAAAATTTAAAATTAAATTATTATTAAATAAAAAAATGTGTCATTTTGTTTGGACGGATAAAAAGAAAAGTGTGTCATATAAATTGAGAAAGGAGGAGTACTTATATATTGGGCAGGTTTGGCTAAATCTCACGTGAATTCGTAACTACAACACCCTGCGAAAAGGGAGAGGTGCATCTATTTGCATCTATTTAGAGATTGGTTAACTAGTTTCTTTGATCTTAATCAATTCTATTTCAATAATTGGACCTAAGCCAAAATTATTTTATGACTAAATGTGATTAGTGACCGAGACAGAAATTCTAACCATAAGATTTTGAAAAGATTCAAGAACGCTACAATTATAAAGCACCTAAAGTAAATTTTCAACCACTTTTGTTGGAGTACTATATACCAAAAAAGTCATTTTTTTACCCTTTTTACACACAAAAGTAAAGGTAGCTCTGCCCCTGGTTTTGATTTATAATATGGAAAAGGTAAAAAATTAGGTTAAAATTTATTGTAAGATCTGAATTTTCACTATATTTATTGTAAGATCTGAATTATGTTAACAAAGTTGATTTACCACCCGGTGTCGGCTGGCCGATGCAGGATTTTCATCGTGGGAGTTCGGAAAAAAAAATATAGTGTGTGATTTGAATTTAAAACCTTAAAGTGAATTTTGGTCTTTTGTGTTTAGGATATTCAATATCTATATATGTAAGGGCGAATTTTAGGTGCTAAAATTAGGGCACGTGAAGACATAATCTCTCAATATCATCTGCCGGAACAAATGCTACAAAAAGGCTAAATGGTGTATTTGTTTTAATGTTGAGTTATTTAACTAGAGGTCTAGGATCATCAATTAATATATTTTTATATTTTTTTTTTTAATGGTGAACTTATGTTCCAGAAATTTACATTCGACTCTGTATATATGTACATAAAAATACTAGTGTAATATTTTATCGAGGGTATTCGGATAAACACCCTCAACGAATCCTAGATCCGCCCGCATACATACCATACCGGGTCCGACTAATTTTGCATTGCATTAGATATATTTAAAAGAAAACACTTCTATCAAAAAAAATTCATACTCAAGACCTGAACCTATTAAGAGGTAAATAGATGTTATCCATCCCACTATAACCCTTCTCGATAATAATAAATTTAATAAGGCATATATAGATCAAGTAGGAAAAGAACAAACCTGAAGAGGGAAATAAGTCAGTCCAACAATTTTTCTGAAATAAATTAAAAGGTGAAGGAGAAATGGAAGTTGAAGAATCCAATGAATTTATCTGCAATGGATTTGCTGTTCTTTTCTCTGGAAAACTTAGACTCAAACTCAATCCCAAATCTTGATTCTCCATCATTTCTTTATTTATTTATTTGGCTTTTTTTCTTGATTCACAAAAAATATCTCTTGTATTTTCTATTGGATTCTTGAAAATACAATGAAAATTTCAGCTTCTTTTCAAGTAGAATATGAAGAATTAGGGGAATTTCTTCTCAAAGAGGGTAGAAAAGCTAGAGATAGGACTTTAGTTTAAAGACTTAGTGGAGATGAAATGAAATGAAGGGATTATATAGAAAAATAATATTTCTTTAGTCCAATTTACGTAATATTTTTTATAAAATTCAAATAATTTTTAATCATAATTTTTTACATTATTATGTATTGATTTTGCCTCCCCAAAAATATTATCAACATTTTCAATGGTCCTGTAGGTCCCCCATTTCCTTTCTCAACACCACAACTACATCATTAACTTTGTTACTTAATTGTATGGTGAAAGAAAGTTGATTGAATTATTAATGCCATAGCTGACTTTATGGCTAAAGTGACATTTAATTTCCTAGTTGTTCAGGCTTGGCTTTAGTTTGGAAGGTACTCCGTCCTTTCATTCACTTTTGATTTTACAGTCTTTTAAAAATTAATAAATTAAATTTTAATAATTTGGTCAAATATGTATTTAGTGGATTAAAACTACCAATCGATAAAGGGTGATTAATTGAACATCTTTTATAAAATAATTATTGTGTATAAGATGCGATAACATGCTAGTTATTTTTTATTATCATAATATCAATTAATTTGTTCTAGAAATGTACTTGTACTTACACCAAAACAATGAATGCAAGACACTAGCATATTTATGAGAAATCATAATAGAGTGATATATATTGTCATTTTAACTATTTAATTTGATATAAATAATATTTTTGCAAGTAATTATTTACCTACCTATAATTATTTAATAAGTGACATAATTAAATATTTTATTTTTCATCATAACTTCATAAAATTTAAATTCTTTTGCAAGAGACACATTTCTCAACTTGAATGCCATAAGTCCTCCATTGGGACATATATTAGGCAACCATCAAATCATATCATACATGATTGCAACAGACACTTGAATTTCTTTTCCCACTTGAAATATTGGCCCCTGTTAACTTTTCCACAAAAATAAGTGAGAGATGCATTAGGATAATAAGTCATATTCATGACCTAGTCGTGCATGATTAACTGTAGTAGTCTCTCTATTTATAGTAGAGAGTCTTTCTTGAAAAGCTCATCGATCGGTGGTAGAGGTTGAGGGAAAGGTGGGCAGCTGGTATGATTTGTTGGAGACGATCAAGGAGCAAAAACCTTTAGTAGCCTTGACTCGTTCTTCACGAAAATCAGCAGCCTTGACTCGTTCTTCACGAAAATCAGCAGCCTTGACTCGTTCTTCACACGTGTTTTCAACTCATTTTTACCTTGTCAAGTCATATTTACCACATAGTAATTATTACGTGAAGTGAGACAAAATCAGTTCTGAAAATGTTGATCCGAATGTTATGCAACATTTGACCCAACATTCTTATACATTCAAATCAATATTTTCAGGAGATATGTTAGGTCAAATGTCACAACATCAAATTCAACATTAACGGTCTCCAATTATTATGTGCAAGACTTAGAGAAGGAATCGGTTCAAGAAAGAAAAGAAAAGACCTACTTTTTTTTGTTTGTCATATGTTATCCAACTTTAGCATATGTTGCCTTCATTCAGACTTGTATTTCGCATTAGTGCTCTTATATCATAGACCATATTTTAGGGGTTGTATTGATGTTTTTATTATATTTTCGCCTTTCTTTCGTATCGTTTGTCTATATGAAAAGTGGTTCGCCTATATGTGAAAATGTGTAGGTATCATCACGATTCCCGAAAAGAGATCGTGACACAAAGCTCCTGATATAGATGGGTACAATGCATATTTTTATCAGAAGACCTGCCACATATTAAAAGATGGTATCCTTAAAGCCACCAAGGAGTTTTTTCACTCAGGTATTCTCTATAGAGCTATAAACTGTACATCAATCACATTGATACCAAAAACTTCTACTTCTGCCACAATAAAATAATTTCGTCCAATAGCTTGTTGCACTGTTTTGTATAAAGTGATTGGGAAAATACTTGCTGCTAGACTTCAGCCTGTCATGGCAAACCTCATTTGTGAAGCACAGGCAGGGTTCATACCTGGAAGAAAAATATCTGATAATATCATTCTGGCCCATGAGCTTGTGAGAGCATATACTAGGAAACATATTTCTCCTAGATGTCATTAAAATTGATCTCCAAAAAGCCTATGATTCTGTTGAATGGGTCTACCTTAAGCAAGTAATGAAGGAACTGGGTTTCCAATAAAGTTCTTAGGATGGATTATGGAGTGTGTTAGGACTGTCAACTATACCATCCTGGTAAATGGTGAGCCAACAGAACCATTTGATGCTAAAAAGGGATTGAGGCAAGTGGATCCAATCTTTATCTCTTTGCTATAGCAATGGAGTACTTAAGCAGGCAATTGAATGAGCTTAAACAGTCCTCGGAGTTTAAATATCACCTAAGATGCTCTAAGTTGAGAATTACACTTGAGCTTTGCTGATGATTTTCTTCTTTTCTCTAAGGCTGATCTCAACTCTGTCACTACCGTACAGAAATATTTTAATGTATTCTCTAAAACTTCAGGCTAACATGGGGAAGAGCTCCATTTATTTTGGTGGCACTAGTCAAGATGTGATTAGCAGAATTTTGGTTTAAATGGGGTTTAGATTCAAGGTAATGCCAATAGGACCATGATCAGACAGTTATATCTTCATTTACTAGGACCACAACAAAGGGTACATTGGAAGTGTCGAATATTCCAGAATTATGCAAGACCAAAGGTTGTGTTTATCTTATGGTTACAACTGCAGGACAGGCTATTAACATCAAGCAGGCCTCATAGATGGGGAATCAAAGTAGATCTTGAATGTGTTTTTTTCCAGATATGGGCAAGACCTATCCAGTGGTTAAGGAAGCAACAACTACAATGTACTAATTGGGATCAACAACTACTTGAAGTTATCAGATGCTCTAAAGAAAAATCTCAGCAAGCTCGGATATTTAGGATGGTATATGCTGAGTTTGTGTATGCAATATGGATAGAGAGGAATCAAAGAGTATTTGAGAAGGTTAGCAGAAGCTGGGAGGCCATTGCCAGAGAGATTGTCTACATTTATAATGTGCGAGCTACTAAGGGAATTACAGAAGCTGTTCATCAACTTATATATTAGCTTAGTTTCCTTTGTCTTATGATTTGAGAGTATCCCTTCGTTTTGACCCTTTTGGATTTTCCGTGCATGACTTTCAGACGGGAAAGCTTCTCATGAGATGTGATAGCAAGGGAGAGCTCTATCCAATAAATTTACTCAATCAACCGTCCAAGTTTCCATCTACTTTTGCAGCCTTGGCACCATCTTTATTGCACGAACGAACGATTGGGACATCCGGGAGAGTCTATTTTGGCCTCTCTTAAACAAAATAAATTTATTTCGTGTACCCAAACACGGACTCTAAATAAGTGTCATTCTTGTGCACTTGGTAAACGTGTTAAATTATCATTTATTTCTTCTACTTCGTGCACCCTTATGCCATTTGATATTTTACATTGTGACATTTGGACATCACCCGTTTTGAGTTCTTCTGGTCATAAATATTATTTGCTCATACTAAATGACTACTCTAATTATTTGTGGACATTCCCTTTGTCGAAAAAATCAGAAGTGTTTTCCACTTTTCTCACATTTAGAGCATTCATCAGAACTCAATTTGAACGGGATATCAAAAATATTCAATGTGATAATGGGAGGGAGTTTGACAATAATCAATTTTGGGATTTTTCAAAACAAATGGTCTAAATTTTCGTCTGTCTTGTCCTCACACATCATCACAAAATGGGAAGGCGGAACGCAAAATTAGAACCATAAATAATATTGTTAGAATATTTATTGCTCATGCTTCACTACCTCCCATATTTTGGCATCATGCACTCCAAATGGCCACTTACCTGTTGAATATTCTTCCTCATAAAAACATGTCTTACCAAGCTCCACTAAAGATGCTTTATTTACGAGAGCCTTCCTATCTTCGTTTAAGAGTGTTTGGTTGCCTTTGCTACCCCTCTTCCATCTACCACAATCACAAAACTCCAATCCCGGTCTACTCCGTGTGTCTTATTGGGATATACTACTAATCATTGCGGTTACAAATGTTACGACATTTCTTCCAAAAGAATAATTATAAGTCGTCACGTAATTTTTTATGAAACAATTTTTCCGTTTGCCAAGATACATGAAATCGGGACTCACACCTATGATTTTTTGGATGATGATAAGCTTCTGTATTAACACATTTTTTCCATAGCTCGTTACCCACTGTTTGCGTTGGAAATACGTGTTTGGGCCCACTGGACCAAAGAACGATGGCCCAACCACTTGACGATTCAGTCCAGCAGCTTGGGCCTTCGCTTCTGAGGCCCAATCACCCTCTCTCACTCTCACAATCCACACATGAAGTTTGGGCCACCTCTCCGCTCCATGCCCAATCCCGAACCCAGTGGTCACTCCCAAGCAGGGCCGCTCAGCCCACTGCCACTGGGCCGCCTAACAGTTTGAATTCCTCACTCTTGTCCAGTGGTGTCCAGTCCACTGGCCCTACAAATCGTCCGGTCACCCGTAGTCAACATGAAATTGTCAAACACAATACCAAATATAGCCTACACACCCAGGTTTGGAAATCACCTTTGTCTCGTAACCCAGTGTCTGCTCTAAAGGACCCGAATTGGAAAATGGCCATGGATGATGAATATCATACTCTAATTAAAAATAGGACGTGGGATTTAGTACCTCGTCCATCTAATGCTAATATAATTTGATCTATGTGGATTTTCAATCATAAAGAAAAATCTTATGGAACTTTTGAGCGGCATAAGACCCATTTTGTAGGTGATGGGAAGACACATCATGTTGGTGTAGATTGCGGGGAGACGTTTAGTCCAGTTTTAAACCAACAACTATCAGAACAGTTCTAAGCATATCTCTCTCAAAAGGATGGCCCATTCATTAATTGGATGTCAAAAATGCCTTCCTCCATGGACAACTCAATGAAACTGTCTACATGCAACCAACCGTTGGATACAGAGATCCCAAATATCTCAATCATGTGTGTTTGCTCAACAAATCATTATATGGACTGAAGCAGGCCCCAAGGCATGGTATAAGCGGTTTGCGGATTTCGTGTCACACATTTGTTTTTCTCACAGTCGTTCCGATAATTCTCTATTTATTTACCGTTAGGGTAATAATATTGTTTATCTTCTTTTATATGTGGATGATATTATCCTAACAACATCATCAGACTCTCTTCGCAAGTTTATCATGTCATAGCTTAGTTCCAAATTTGCTATGGAAGATCTTGGTCCACTACACTACTTTCTAGGAATTGCTGTGACACGCCATGCAGGTGGATTATTTCTCTCCCAGAAGAAGTATGCATCTGAGATTGTTGAACGAGCTGGAATGTCATCTTGCAAACCTTCTGCAACTCCGGGTAAATTGAGTGTCACCTCAAGCAAACCATTTGCCAATCCAATATTATACCGCAGCCTAGCAGGAGCTTTGCAATATCTCACGTTCACCAGGCCAGATATTACTTATGCAGTGCAATAAGTGTGCTTATTCATGCATAATCCGATGGAGGAACATATGCATGCTCTAAAACGAATTGTGTGATATATTCAAGGCAATCTGGAGTATGGATTACATCTATACTCATCATATGTTTCCAAACTTGTCACTTACACGGATGCAGAGTGGGCAGGTTTTCCGACACCAGACGCTCCACCTCAGGTTATTGTGCCTCCTCGGTGACAATTTGATCTCCTGGTCTTCAAAAGGACAAGCCATAATATCACGTTCAAGAGCTGAAGCAGAATACCGTGTTGTTGCCAATGTTGTGTCCGACTCATGTTGGATTAGAAATTTGTTACTTAAACTTCATTGCCCAATTCCAAAAGCCACACTGGTATATTGTGATAATGTTAGTGCAATCTATTTCTCAAGGAATCCGATCAATCATCAACGCACTAAACATATTGAGTTAGATATCCATTTTGTTCATGAGAAGGTGGTTCGCGGACAAGTGCGAGTGTTACATGTCCCGACACGCCATCAAATCGCAGATATTTTCACAAAAGGACTTCCGCTGGTATTATTTGAAGATTTTCGGGATAGTCTCATCATTCGCCGCCCTCCATCTTCGATTGTGGGGGAGTGTTAGAATATTAGAATATAATAATTAGAATAATTATGTATTATAATTAATGATAGTATCATTTTATGTATGGTAAGTAGTAAAATGATAATTAAGAAATATGTTAATTAGGAAGAAGATTATTAGGATTAATTATTGATTAGGAAGATTAGAGTCTTGATTTCCTCTTCACATTTTTTGTATATTGTGTATATATTATTCTCTTAATTGAGGAATACAATATTGATATGACTAACCTTACATGAAGGAATCTGTTGTATCTCACAAAATCTAATGTTGTGTTGCAATTCGGAAGTTGAACAGAAAGAATGATAAAATAGCAATGATAGCAACGTCTTACCCTATAAATTATAACTTACTTCTAATAAATTGTAAGAAACTTGAAATTTTATATATAAAAAAAGGTATTAAGTCAGACAAAAATAGTGAGAAAGTATGAGAAAATCTTGCAGCTTACTACGTTATAGGTTGCACTTCTTAAACATGCTGAATTGGCTAAAAATAATTGAATCACCTCCATGCTCGTTGAAGCTTTCATATACCTGAAAAGAAAATAAACAAAGGATTAGAGAATTCTTGAATTGCATATATTATATAGATTCAAAAGTGGTGCAAACTTCTAAAAAACTATAAAAAAAAATCTCCAAAATTCATCAATCAATTCCATATATGCCAATGGAAAAAGAATTTTCAACTCCAAACTAAACATGGCCATAATGGTGGTACCCGTAGGGTTAGAGGCTGGCTAATAATTGGGTCTCTTAAATTTTGATATTTAACTTTTTAAGGGTATAAAATTACTTCAATATTTGAAGTTTATTTTTGTCAATCAACATTTATATTTATAATTTTTTAATAATATAAATATAGAATATAGATTATGGTCTTAAATAAATCTTGTGGATATTGAAATTAAAAATATAAATATAAAAACAATTTGACAATAAATTGAAATAATAATGAATACGAATAAATAAATGGGGATCTAAAATGTAAAGTTTATTAGTTTTTAGCGATCTCAAATATTTTAAAAAAATTACTGTGTGTCTGATGATTCTCGAACCCTCATTCAAAGAGGTTGACTAAGCTTAAACAAGTTCTATTTCTATCGCTGGATCAAAAGAGTACTTTGTTATTGACCTAACGAATAATAATTTTTTTAATATAAATATAAAATCTACATAAAAATATTGAATTCCCAAAAATCCACACCTTTTACCTTAAATACGTCCCTACATAAGTGAAGGTAAGGAAGAGGATGAGTAGGGGTGGGCAAAAAATCCGGAGAACCGAAAAAATCGAACCGAATCGAAATTCAGTTCGGTTTTTTCTAAAAAATGATTTTTTGAAAAATCGAACCGAATAAGGATTTAGTGATTCGATTCGGTTTTTTAATTTTGGATACGAATCGAACCGAAAAAACCGAATTATTATTTTTTATTTTAGGCTACTACTATCTCTTGAATCATAGCCATTGAAGTCAATCTATGAAGCTTTTATGGAAGTCGAATGCGGCATTAACTTGATTAACATATCACAGAAACATTGACATAAAATGTAGGGAGAGAAAGTAATTGTAAATTGGTGAAACTTTAAATGGTCATAACTCTGCGCTCGGATGTCCGTTTTCCCGATCAATTTGTGTTTTCCCCCAAATCGATTTCTAATTTTCTTTTTTCTTTAGTAAACATCTCACGATACACAATAGATTTCAACGTCGAAATTTCATGGTAGTGTAGGTGTGAATGTCAATTTCAGTTTTGGAAATTCAATTTTATTAAAAAAATAAAAAAATCTTCTACCCGACCCACCCACTAGAAAAAATCGATATAATCTGATACGTTCGGTGATATAAACCGAACATATCATTTTTTTTAAAAAAAAATTGTATTCGATTTTTAAAAAATAATTTTTATTCAGTTCATATTTTTCGGATACAAAATCGAATCGAACCGATATACACTCACCCTAAGGATAAGATAAGAGGGGCGAGGGGGTCTATTCACGTGAAAAGAAAAGGAAAATGAGAGAAGCGTGGAAGTAAATAACTGAAAACAACACCTCCTTCCATCATCATCGTCCTTTATCACCTCCTCATCTCATTTAAATGTCTTAATTTAATTACGCATAAAATTTTAAAAATAAAAAAAGATTTTTAAATTTTATAATTTTTAATTAAAAACTGTAAAAAAATATATATAATCTTAAATTTATTAAAACTTACTAAATATAAAAAAATATACTCTTTATACAAATTAAAAAAATACTTAAATTGAGACATAGGGAGTTCTTGAATGTTTGAGTCTACTTTGTCTCACAACTCACGTGGACCAAACATGTCGTGCAGGATACACGTGATCTCTCACATATCTAAGGGGTCGTTTGATTTTGGTAGACAAAAGCTAAGTTTTTTATGTATTAAATTTTATATAAAAATATAATTATTTAGTAATAATCTTTGCAATGTACAAAATTTAATGTATTTTATATATTGTTTGGTTTGTAATTTAGAAGGTTATATAGATATATAAATTATAAAAAAATTTATGTATTATTTATGGAAGATAAAAGATTGAATAATTAAACTTTACATAAAATAATAAATAAATTTTCTCATAATTAATCTTTATATTATTACTTCCTTTGTTCACTTTTGACTTTATACGTCCTTAAAAACTAATAAATAAAATATATATTTCATCATAATATTCATATTAATTGATGTATAATCTAAACAGACTTGTAAAATGATTTGCAAATGAGTAACTAGTGTCAAGGGTAAAACAAGAAAAAAAAACTTATCTTTCTCTTAATATGTTAAAAAGAAAAGTGAAAAGTTATATTTTTAATATAATGAACAAAGAGTGTACTATATATTTTTTTCATACTTAATTTTGATAAGTTTTACTTTGGTAGGGTCTATTAAAAATAACTTCTATGAAGGTAAAAATAAGAATGGGCACACATGCCTTCTTCAAACCCGACTTATAAAATTACATCGCCTACACATATCTTTTTTAAAAAAAAAGCCGTGAAAGCAGGCTTTTACAAAAATACAAGATAAGATTGCGTATAAATATGATCCTTCTTCGGACTCCGCGCATAGCGAGAGTACACCGGACTATTTTTTTTTTTATATAATCGGATATTAAAGCTAGTACCTCGAGAAAAATGAAATGCCTGTCCAAACAGACAATGGCAGTGTTGTGCGTGTATGCGGGCCCCATGAGACATGAGAGCTCGTGCGTGATGCGTCCTGTTGTTGCTTCATTAGCCGACAAGACATCTCTATACAATCATTTGAACTCTCTTTGCCAACGGGCCACCTAGTTCTTCCCACGATTTTCTCGCGTGTGTGATCACCTTAGCAAATGCCACTTTTTTACTAGTAATATTTTTAGCTAAATTTATACTATGAGAGACTAATTCTTTTAAGAAAAAAATGTTCAAATATATCTCAATAGGCAACTGTTAACATAATTTAAATGTTTAGCCGAATTCAGTAATAGCCGAAATGCTTCAGAATTGAATTTACTTCTAGCCCTCCACTACAAGAACTTCATCGGCTACTAAGATATCTTAGCCGAGTTGTTAGTTAGAGGTACCACTGTGACCCACTCAGATGCAGACACCTCAACGATCAAGTCAAAAGAATTTCCGGACCCATAAAAACGATAACGACCAACAACAGCTAAAAGAAATGGCCATTATCCGAACAAGAGGAGTAGAGGGCAAGAAAATCGGCACCACCTCCCCCATAGTCGGTCATTGAACTTAGTGGGTTACTTGATGGCTGACATGGGGATCACGTTGTACGGTTTTTTCCTTTTTGTACTATAAATAAGATCATTCTTTGTATATCGACACACAATCAATTAAACAACTCATTTTTTATCTATCTTTTATCCATTACTTTTATCTTTATCCTTTAATTTATTGTACTCAGTTGCATTCATGTTTCTTACCTCTTAGTTTACTCATACCACCGTCCTAACGCTTTCTGAAGTAGTTGGGGAACCCATTGCTGGAAATTAGAGTTCCGTCTTCAGCCCAAATCGCTTAAGTTAAGGAATCAATTTGTCTCCCGATTTCGTCAGTCGATAAAACGGCAGAGAACAGAATTCGGGGCGAGAACAAATTTGGCACACCCGGTGGGACCATAGGTGAATTAATAGAAAAGTTTGATTCTCCAGGTCAGGATCATTCTTGGCATATGCGCCTAAGGTCCGGTAAGAAAATGAACCCCGAGTCCAATCCACATCCTAAATAAAATCCTCCAGAAGGAACAACGAACCAGCATCCTCCTTGGGTATGCCTACATCGGTTGATACCCATTCACTTCCTCCATCAACCCAAGCTGTGGAAGAATCTAGCCAATCTGAAGGTCCAACCATAATGACCATGTCTTTTATTAGACAACAGATCGACTTGGGCATCCACGATATTATGTACCAAGTTTCTAAACAGTTGGCTGACATTGTGAAACCGATGGTATATAATGAGGTTCAGCAAGCGAGAGAGATGGAAACCAACCGAATGCACCCAGGAGAATGTTCGGCTAGTTCTGTTATCCCTCTGACGAGCGGTGATGTTCAGCATGAGACCGTGACTCCCGATGTTGTTCCTCAGCCGCATGTGCATCAGCTAGTGCCTACTCAGGTGCAGCTGGTAACGCACCTAGGAACACAAGCTCAATCGCCTGGAAACCAATACACTGTGTGGTCGCCGCCGAACCTTGAGGGGCAAAATATTCCACTTGACCAAGCGTGTCTGAAGTATGGGCAGATCAACATGGCTCGGAGACCAGTTCAGGCTCTAGGACACTTTGGATTGCCGTACGTTTCTACGAAAGGCCCTACAATGCAGGCGAACAATGTTGGCTAGCCGAATGGCCCTTGGCTATGCTTAGCTCGGCTATCTGGTGACGATGTTTACAGTGGAATACTATTCCAACAGTCATTGCCAGTACCCAATCCATACCTTTCAGAAAGCGTAAATTTTCTAAGAACGACCGACGTCCCAAGAAAGCAGCCATGGAATACTGTTCCACCTTATCCTCATGCTCCGTTAGTCGTTCCATGAGCTCAGGTTGCAGGCTTTGGTGGCCATACCCAACAGCAACAATGGGGCATTACCCCACCTATTGGTAATGGCCAGCAGACCACCCACACCTTCAAAACCATGTCCAACAAAGTGCAGAATGGAGGCCGTCAGTGCAGAACGCCTACCAGTCAAATCCAATCGAGAATCGACAAGGGATGTCACAACTGATAAACCCATAAATTATTGCTAATACCATGCGGAGGTACTTCGGCATACAACTGAAACCTTTAGACAGGCCTATTTATAAGAAGCCTTAACCTGATTGGGTAGATCGGATAGCACATTTGCCGAGGGGCTTCAAAACACCGAGTTTGCCATCTTCTCTGGCGACGATGGCAAATCCAATATCGAGCATATCGGTAGATTTACTGCCCAATGCGGTGAGGCTGGCCAGAATAAGTATCACAAGTTGTAGCTTTTTCCTCTCTCTCTCTAACGGGAACAACCTTCGCATGGTACTCCTCTTTGGCTCCTAATTCCGTATAGAGCTGGGCTGACATGGAGGGTTGCTTCCATGATAGGTTCTATTGGCCCCAACCTCAGGTTACCACGACTAATCTAACGAATCTCAAGTAGCAAGTCAATTAATCGGCTGCCAATTTTATCGAGAGATTCAGAAAGAAGGTTGGGAAATGCACCATACATATTGCCGAGTCTAAATGTGCCCACATGATAATCAACAACATGCACCCTTAGTTAAAGGAGAAATTAGTGGGACAATCCTACTCTGACCTAAGCCGGTTAGCCGAAAATGCTAGTCGAATAGAGTAGTACGTCCAGGAAAATGAGCGGAGAAGAGCCAACCGAAATCGAGGCTCCCACTTGGTATCCATCATTGAAGTGGATGAGTCAAACTCAAAGTCAGCCGACAGCACGGCAGAAGCAATGGTGGCTGAAATTGTTAGGGGTAAGATTTACTCTTGCCCAGCCTTGAAATTCGTAAAAGGCAAAAAGATGAGTTCATCCGATGACAGGGTCGGTTACTCGTTTGTAATAACAAAAGCAGATCAGATCTTTGATCATCTGCTCAAAGATAAGCAGATTCGACAGCTTGATGGTCATAGGATTTCGCCTGCCGAGGAGCTCAAAGATAAGAAGTACTGCAAGTGGCGTAATTCATACAGCCACTCTACTTCTAATTGTGTGGTTTTCATGAAAGGTGATCCAAAATGTCATTAAAGAGGGGAGGTTCAAGCTAGTCGACAAGAGTATGGATGGAATGTCCATGGATACCGATCCTTTTCCCGCGATACCAATATCTATGGTATCTTTTGCTAAGCCCGATGAGTCAAGGGACACCAAAGGGAAACATCCGATGAAAATGGTATGGATCCCAAAGAAACCTACCGAATAGGAGAAGGCCACAAGGACCTCTGTGTTCAACCGGTTAGGCATCCTACATGACATTCGTGATGACAGGCAGCCAGCTAGGAGCAGTTTTCATGGCCACCCTAAATACTTGAGGGACGTTGAATGAGAACTTCAGAAACAAACCATAAGGTTCATAAGGGTCCCTATCGACTCCAAGTATAGGCCTAGGGGGCAAGTATGGATGCCAACCAACCGTCAGACGAGCATGCCTTGAATAGATAAAGAACCACTCCCTAAAACCAAACAGAGGATAGTCGAGTTTAACGTAAATGAGGGCGCAGAAGAGGGGAAATGGTTTGTCAATCAGGCTCCCAGAATGAAAGAGGCACCACCGAGAGTCGCATCCAGGACTCAGAAAAGAGGGATGCAACATGCCAAGGCCTTGTGTAAGATGCAACAGACATTGCATCTAATTTCCAACACCAAGGCAGCTGAAAATCAAGAGATTTTTGAGTCCGTCGTAGCCTAGGCTATCGAGCGGGAATTTGGCTCAGTTGCTTCAGGGGCAGTGTCGCTTGAAAGAGAGACGTCGGGTTAACCAGAGCTGAATGAACAGCCTACCGACAACCCGACGGAGGAACCCCGGCAAGGAAACATGGCCTCGGATGGACCTCTAACCGAGGTAATCTCACAGATCATGCAGATGATTCAGTTAGAGGATCCTCAGCTGATCCCCATTTGTCTTCAGGAAATGGAAGTTATGAGTTCATGGTCAGCCGAATTGGATGAAGGAGGGGACTCCATACTTGATTTATTTAGCCATGACCTGGTTAATGAGATGTGGGTAGACATTGAAATAGTCAGCCTAATCTCATGTGAGTTCTGGGACAGCCGCTCCGTGCTAGATAGCCTAGAAGGTGATGTTTGCATAGTAGACACAGAATGGGCAACAATAGTCGATACCCCGGCTAGGGACACTTAGAGCACCGTATTTGGTGCACCTACAGAAGACATGGTTAAACACCTCAAACCCCTTTACGTCAAGGCTTACATTAATGATAAAATTATTAGTTGGGTTTTTGTCGACAATGGGGTTGTGCTGAATGTGATGCCGCTGCTTACCTTAAAGGATCTTAACAAAACGAAGGAGGATCTCATCCAACTAACATGAAAATTGCTAGCTTTATATGAGAAGCCTCTTAAGCATTGGGGATTCTATTAGCAGAAATCACCGTAGGTCCTAAGACGGTCAGGTTTGCCTTCTTCGTAATAGATGGAAAGTCATCCTACACCATTCTGCTAGGCAGGGACTGGATTCACACCAGCCAATGCCTTTCTTCTACCATGCACCAAAAGCTCATCTTTTGGGAAGGAGACAAGATAGAAATCATCTCAGCGGATGATAACCCGTTCCAACTAGGGGTTCAGAACGTAGAGGATGTCCTCTATTCACCCTATGTGGATCCCATAGCCGTCACGGAGCAGTATGAAGAAGGATCTTGGGAATCCTGTAATCTTACTTCGTGAGGGTTTGAAATAAAATAATTAGCCGAACCACGGCTTACCTTGGAGGATTTAAATGGTTGAGAAAACCCAACTCATACATGACCTGTGGCATCAGCTGACCCCCTAAGTTCTGAGGCAAGGATAACCGAGGCGCCGCAGATGGGGAACCACAACAGAAAATCAGATCGGGTGGCCAACAATATTTGAGCTGCCAATAGAAGTTTTACGCCTATCTTTGTTTGTCTTTGTTCTACGTTTGTACAAAACTCGAGTGTTATTTAATACCCCGTGTTTTGTATGTTTTGTGCAAAGTTTGAATAAACTCATTTTACAAAGACATGTCTTAAATGAAATGGGCAATCAGAAACTCTAAATCTACATCTACGAGGACGACATCCTATCGGCTAAATCTATGGCCAAGATGCAGTGTTGTCCTCAGAAGTTAATATCATTACGGATGGCCAAACCAAAATTTTTAAGTTTGGAAGAATATCGGTAGGTCATGCTAATAGAGTTGGGTCAGTTGGATGAAAATCGACTGACAATTATAGAAATAGTCAAAGCCGGTAAACGTAAAATGTCCAAAGCATACGACAAACATATAGAGCCTAAAGAGGTTTGTCGAAGGAGACTTAGTTTGGAAAATCATCCCGCCGATTGAAATGAAAGATCGTAAAATAGGCAAAAGATCATCAAACTAGGAAAGGACCCTTCGTAGCGAACCCATGGGTTGCCGGCAATACGGATCAAGCGATAAACATGCATGGAAAAGAAATGAAAAGGGTAGATGTTGAGTCTATTTTTAGTACTATTTTAGAGTATGTTTTAGAAAGTCTTTTGTAGTCTTTTAGTTATTTTGTGCAGTATTATGCGTGTTTTTGCTTTGTTTTCAGTTTAAGCGATTCATGATGGATGAGGCGAGAGATTAAAAGAAAATAGGCAACTACTGAGGATAAAAATAACTACCTAGGCAGAAGAAGCGGTTCAGAGAAGTGTTGAAAAATCGAAAGATGAAGAGACGTGGTGCAACAAGCATGGAGCCGCGGCGCTGAAGGGTAGCAGCCGAGGAAACAAGGGCCGAGGCGCATGACTGGCAGAAGGCTGGAAGAAGTTGATCGGATTTAGAGTCGCAGCGCCCAATGTAAGAGCCGCGACGCCCCACTGGCAGAAAGTTCATACGCGAATTAGCGCCGCTCCGCTCTAATAGCTGAGCCGCGGAGCTGACGACGTCCAGGCAGCGAAAAAACCTAAATTTAACAAGGGCAAAAAGGTCCATTCTGGTTTTTTTTTATGATATATGCTGGGGGAGGCGAATTTTGAGAGGGGGATCTCACATGGGAGGCAAGTAACAAGAGAGCAAGAAACAATTAGAGACATCAATTGTCCAAGTTCTTTTCCTTTTCTTTACTTTAATTCAGTTTATGTCGGATATTAAGTTAATTAGTCTTCTTAGCATGTCTATGAGCTAATTACTTTTATTAGGGTTTTTCGTTGAATCACTTGAAACTCTGTTATGATTTAATGCATTGCTAGTGTTTTTCTTCATCTATTAAGATCTCTTCTGCTTTTATTGAATGAGAATTAATTGGCCATTAGTTTTCATTACCTGTATGATTTTAAATCAAGATCTAAAAAGTGAGATTTGAATATGTTATAGTTGATTAGACGTAGGTTTAATCTTGAACGATAGTATCACAATTGCTTGTGTAACTTTTTAGGTTATTGATCTTAATCCTCCTATGTGATTGAATTTATCATAGAACTATAGAAAATTATCACTTAGGTTGAGTTTTAATATGTCATGACTGGGATATAGAACATATCAGTTAACCTGCTATCTTAATAAGAAGAAGAATCACTAGTCTTGCATTAATGAATGATAGAGTGGATTGTTGATGGGATTGGAAATCCTAATTGCCTTCATTAATGAATTAAACTTTGTGTGTTTTCACTGCTATTTTATTCCCGCAATCTATTTTAGTTTGTTAATTCCTTAGTTTAGAAATCACCACTTATATTCGTTTGTCAAATAGAAACTAAAGATTAGTTAATTGGTAATTGATAAATCAGTCTCTGTGGATGATACTCGATTTTACCAAAATTATTACAAATTACGATACGTACACTTGCGTAGCATCTAGAAATTTCACAACAGTAGACATTTTCAAGAAATATTACCCATCGATTTTGGGGTATGCATAAGTAATCAACAGCCACAAACCGACTGTCTGATCGTAAAAGAGGCTAATTTTCCTTTAATTTGGGGAAGTATGGGCAAACGACAGCCACAGACCGGCAGCCTGGTCATAATAAAAGATTGTTCAATTTGGGGTCGATACAACTAAGAAGCCGAATTGGTCGACTTTGAACCAATCGAAGGCTGCACTATATCATCGCTATTGAAGTCTCGGGTTCAACCGAATCAATGGTTGTTTGGTCTTCCCTAATTGCTGTAGTCTGTTCCTCATCACCAGCCGCAACAACGGCCACTACCTCAACTACCCCTAACTCTTCGGAGATTCCCACTCTTACCCTATGTGCGATCTCAGCCACACCAATTGACTGGGTCTTGATAAGAATCTGTGTATCAGCTGCAAGAGTATATTCTGGTTGTTGTTTGGATCAGGCCGATGCATCTTGTAAGGCTGTAGGAAGGTCACCTGGCACTTGGACTGCAGGATCAACTGTCAAAGAAGTAGTCGTAGCCGAATAATGATGTGCTTCGGATACCACAACTGAAGGAACCACAGAGGATCGACCAAAGTATCTAGTTTTCGAGAGTCCCTTAACCTATCTTGAGCATCGTCCAAAGACATGTACAAATAAGCCAGGAATAGGGATGACCAACTGACGTCTTCCCCTAAAACGGCCAAAGCCACATAAATCTCCAGCTCCTCGACAATTACACAAGAGCCCGTACAGACGAAGTAACGGCTAAACCAATAGAGCAGAAAAGAATGATGCTTAGCATCATCGACCGGAAGAGGCGAACTTCGGCGGTTAGCGATAAAAAAAGAACCATAGCTGGAGGAATTTTTCGAAACAACAATCCCCAAGTCGAGAACTTTGATTTCACTCAGGATAGGCGCTTCGGCTCCCAGTATCGGAAGGCCTAGTATCGCCGTTACATCAAGAAGGGTGGGAGTCATCATCCCCTAGGGAAAAACAAAAAAATTGGCGGTAGTCGACCAATAACCAAGAAATGCATATATGAGGCCGATATTGCATGTTACACCTCGTAAGATTAAGACGATAATTAAGAACATCATTAAGGAAGTAAGATTCGGATATTGAATATAAGCAACACTTACATATGTTAATACAGGAAATTAGTGTATAAACGGATGTTATCCCGGAATAGTTTTTCTTTAGTGCTATACATGTGACGACGAGAATTAATCCAAGTAGTTGAATTTATTCCAATGGAGTTATGGAATAGTATTGTATTATAAAATTGTGACATTGAGGATACGAGGCTTTATGAAATTCTCGGGAATTAAGAAGTGGGTTTAAGATTTATTAATTGAAGAACTTGGGGGGCCAAAGGGTAATAAGAAATTTCAAATTTTTTTTATAACCTACACTCTTCATTTTCATCTTCATTCCAACTTAACCAAAAACTCTCCTCTCTTCTCTCCTCTAAGCCAGCCGAAAAACCCCTCCACCCATAACCAAATTTAAGGTTTTTATCTCATCTTCTTAGACTACATTTTTACCAAAAATTGGAAGCCAAAACAACACCAAAAACAGTGGCAAAAACAACCACTGCTGGCCAAAAATCTGCCCAGAAATTTGGGATTTTTGGGATGAAATTTTGGAAGAAAAATGTGTAGGAATAATGGCTTAACATTGTAGAACACTTGCATGTTTCACCAATAATTGGAAGCCAAAACAACACCAAAAACAGTGGCAAAACAGTGGCAAAAACAACCACTGCTGGCCAAAAATCTGCCCAGAAATTTGGGATTTTTGGGATGAAATTTTGGAAGAAAAACGTGTAGGAATAATGGCTTAACATTGTAGAACACTTGCATGTCAATTGGAGTTGAAGAAGTGAACAAAAAAGAGAGAAAAATTACAAAGCAGTGGGGATTTTCGGACAAGCAGTGGGCAGAAAATTGTGGAATTTTTGGACGAATTTGAGGTATAAAAATTCTTCTTTCTATGATATAATTGGAATGCATGTTGTTAGAATTAAGGTAATGAATTTGTGTTAAGGAAAAATTGGAATTTAAGCATTGCATGTGACAATTTTGGGCTAGTTGCCAATTTGAGACATATTTTGGTGTTGTTGGATTCGTTGGTTATTGTTGTTATTATTATCACTAATTGCATGATGAAATTGAAAGGAAACATTGAGATTTAGTTGGAATTAGTTATATGGAAGTATTGAAATACGAAATTGGATTATAGGAATCAAGATAAGAGTTATGGAATTATGACATGTTGTGGCCAAGAACTTGCATGAAATTGTTGGACATGTTGTGATGTATATGGACTATTTTAGGGACTGTTTTGTGGTGTTATAATGCTGAAAATTTAGTCACCATTATGCATGTTTAAGTGTGGTAACTGCTAATGTAAGTCCTAAAGGAATAAGGGTGTAGAAAGGCTTCACATTCTACCCTCGTTGTTATTGGAACATGGACTATTTTGTGGGCTGTTTTTAATGTGGATTAAGAGGCTAAATTTACATGAGAAGTGGCTGTGTAAATTTCCTTTATTGTTGTTTTGGTTGTGCCCTAAATTGGTGCTTGGTTATTGATGTTATTAGCCTCGTTTGGAAGTTGTGGAAACATGTATAAACAGGGGAAGTGCTGCCCAAATTTTTATAGAATAAGGAGTCGTTATTCGATATAAAGTATGCTAGTAATCATAGAATTGACGAACGTATTACCATTATTATAGGTTGATGTTCTATAACGAGGCATATTCTAATATTGGGTGGATTAGTTCGTCTAAAAGGTATGTGAAACCCTTACTCCTTTCTTTTGGCATGATTTAATGAAAGTACGGCGGACGTACTTGATTCTTATACAGTTTAATTTCTAAAGAGGATTGTTATGAGAAGTGCCTATGATTTTTCAGCAAGGAGTTATTATGACATTATTATAATAATTTTATTGAGAGTCAAATGTTAATTTTTACTTGCATATGGTTACTCATGATATCTACTCGTGCTAAGTGTTACTACTTCACCTCACCGAGTCCCGGGCCGGGTTATGTTCGTGCACATCCTTGCATTTTTCACCGAGACCCTCACTAGAGGGCCGGGTTACGTAGGATGGATCCATAGATGAGATATGACTTTACCGAGTCCTACCATGGGCCGGGTTACGATATGACTTCACCGAGTCCTAGTATGGGCCGGGTTATGATATGATTCCACCGAGTCCCGCACTAGTGGGCCGGGTTATGTTACAGATATATATATATATATATATATGTATATGGACAGGCACTCATGTTTTCTTGACTTGACTCTCATTTTTATAAGGCAACTGACTTTTATTGTTATGGCACAGTTGGATTTGAATTCTGATTTTTATACTGATCTCTTGTTATCCATTGGCTACTCATGATCTCATTTGCAGTATTTCATGTTTACATACTCAGTACATTATTTCGTACTGACCCCCTTTCCTCGGGGGGCTGCGTTCATGCCCGCAGGTACATGTGCTCAGTTTGGTGATCCTCCGGTTTAGGTTCCTGCGCAGCTGTTTGGAAAGCTCCTTTGATCCAGAGCTTTACCATTTTTGTACAGAACCCTATCTTTTTGATTTATGTATATTTAGGGGCACGACGGGGCCCTGTCCCGTCATATGTCGTTATCCTTCTTGTAGAGGTCTGTAGATAGTTGTGGGTTGCACTGGTGTAAGGGTCAGAAATCTATTTCGGTCAGCCATATTATTGTACTCTATGTTGGGGGTGTTCCCGTGTATATGTGATATTATCTGTTGGCAGCCTTGTCGGCTTGCCTGTTATATTGTGTTGGCTAGTTGTGACTCCTCAGGAGGCAGGTACATTCGGGGGTAAAGGCAGCCTTGTCGGCTTGCCTACCCTGGCATATGTTGTTATTGCAGCGTTATGCTACCGGATTTCAAACTCATTAAGTGTTAGTTGGATTATGTGTGACATGTTAGTATAATGACGTCATTAGGGCGGTTAGTCGCGGCCCGTCGGGTCGGGTCGTGACATTGCAGGAGATATCAGACCCTGATAGTACAATGGCGTCGTAAAGACTCATACGTCTCCACTCAGTTCCTTTGGCCGACCCAACCCGATCCACCCAAGCAGAATAGTTGGCAACCTTGGTTGGCCAGGTGCGTAGGTTAGCCGGACAACGGTCGGTAGTGAACCATTCCCAGGTAAGGTGAAGATCATAGGTCATCGGGCTAAGATGTTGAGATAAAAGAACGTCATCTTATTCCGGCCTACCATACGGAGCCAAAACCAACTGTTCATCAACAAGGACCAAGGCATCGGTTAGGTCTTTATCGGATAGAGTGGTCCCATATATCTTCTGAGAAGAGGAAGAAAAAGCCATGGCATCCGAGTAAGGAAAGGGCCGAGATTAGGATTTTTTATGCAGAGGGGAAGAAGTCGGAGATGGCTGTAAGATCGAATGAAAAATTCTCAGAAAGATGTTTCTTCTTAAGTAGAATTTTGATGCGCGGCGAAAATCAGGTCTACCTCTTCGAATGCACGGTTGGAAAACATTTGAACCGATTTCATGGTAATAAAGACACCTCGGTTGACGGGGAAACCCAATCCAGAAGTAATAATCATCGCATGCACTGAAGACACGACGATTGAAGTGACATGTGCGACTGTCAGATTGAAATGACAACTACTTTCGGATATATCAACTCAACAGTCACACTCGAGTTAATGTAGGGGAAATTGTTAACACTCAAAAATAATTTTAAGTGTTTAGCCGAATTTAGTGACAGCCGAACTCCAGAGTCGAATTTACTCCTAGCCCTTGACTATAAGAACTTCATCGGCTACTAAGGCATCTTAGTCGAGTTGTTAGTTAGAGGTACGACTGGGACCCACTCAGATACAGACGCCTCAACGACCAAGTCAAAAGGGTTTTCGGACTCCTAAAAGCGATAACGACCAACAACAGCTAAAAGAAAGGGCCATTATCCGAGCAAGAGGAGTAGAGGGCGAGAAAATCGGCACCACCTCCCCCATAGTCGACCATTGAACTTAGTGGGTTACTTGATGGCTGACATGGGGGGGGGGATCATGTTGTACAATTATTTTCCTTTTTGTTCTATAAATAAGACCATTCTTTGTATATATCGACACACAATCAATCAAACAACTCAATTTTTATCTATCTTTTATCCTTTACTTTTATCTTTATCCTTTACTTTACTGTACTCAGTTGCATTCGTGTTTCTTACCTCTTAGTTTACTCATACCACCGTCCTAACGCTTTCTGGAGTAGTTGGGGAACCCATTGCTGGAAATTAAAGTTTCGTTTTCAACCCAAATCACTTAAGTTAAGGAATCAATTTGTCTCCCGATTTCGTCAGTCGATAAAATGGCAGAGAACAGAATTCAGGGCGAGAACAGTAACAATAATACAATGCACAGTTTAATGTCATAAATAGAAATTTGAAGAGTGTGATGTGTACGTAGAGCTAGGGGCGGGGCTATAGCCCATCAAGGGTGTTTGAACACCCTTCACTGAAAAATTATATTGGGTATATAAGTAAAATAATTTCTAATAAACGTAATATATAATGTTATGAACACCCTTGAAAACAATTGGAGAAGGTAGTCTAGCAATCAAGGGTGTATTGAAACACATTACAATCAAATTTTAAATTTTTTTGAAAGAAGCACATTTATTTTTCCTTATTAATCAATCTTATTTCAAATAAATAAATTTTAAAAGTCATTGTTTAACTAAATACTGTATAGTTTAATTTAAAATTTTTGGTGCATCCATTCATGAAAAAATAAAAAAAAATTATTTGCCTTAATTTGAATACCCTTATCAAAATTTCTAGCTCTGCTACTGCGTAAAGCTCCTTATTCTTGTGTTTCGAGGTAGAGATGTCATTTCTGATAGACCCTCCGGTCAAGTAAAACATTTTAAAGCAGGTTTTAAAAAGTAAATACAATAGTGAAGAACTACGGTAATAAGAGTTATAATACTGGAAAGGATAAATTAGACAACGTCCAACTACTTATTAACTTTCTATGATATTCTCAACATTCATATTTTTCTATTTGGGGTCATGCCATCGATAGCATATATCCCTAATATGACAATCTATAAAGTAACTTTACTTTTCCTAATCACTCGTATTTTGAGATATTTTATTCAAAAAATTAGGGAAAATTCGAACTAAAGAAGTGGCTGAATTTAATGGTGAAATAAAAAATCTAATCGGATATATTGAAACTAATAAATAACCTAACAAATGAATAGTCTAATTTCTAACCGGTAAATAATTAAGGGGGTGATTTAAAATGATGAATATATTATGTGGGGGTACGGATGGTTTATTTATAAATAGGTGGTTTTTTTTTTCTGCAAAAATTATCATTTTTAATAGGAAATACAATTTCTAGCTAATTATAACTAATTCGGGTCATTTAACTAACCATAGCTAATAGGGTTGCAATTGAGACACTTTTGATAAGGTAAATAATAGATTTTTGGCATAACTCAACCCCAAAAGCTAGCTTATAGGGTAAAGATTGTTCAAGTTCATATAAGGAGTTCATGTTATCATTCTATTACTCTGATACCGTGTAAAAAATGAATCTTGGGCTTAACTCAATTCCAAAAAACTAGCTTATAGGGTGAGAATTGTCCAAGTCCATATAAGGAGTCCATGTTCTCATTTCATTTCCAATGTGGGACTCTTAACACAGAGGATAAAGTTGCTTTATATCAAATACTAATCTCTTTTTTTAGATCACTAATCTCTCTCCTTTGTTTTAAAAAAAATTTGCATATGATTTCTTTAATAATTGGACTTGATTTGTTTTAGAAAGTTGCAATGTTTCCCTCTTCTTTCCTTTCCCTTTAAAAAAATTTATTGTCTGAGGACTGTCCACAAGGAGTTAAACATGGAGCCGATAAACATGACCTAATCATTAAGCCTAATATTTTAAGTTCCACTTCCACATAACTAATTATTTAATGATGACTATGATTGTAAATCATACAATCAAATATAAGTGTCTTCTTTATTTCAAACTTAATTTAGTCCATTTCATGGACACCCAATAATTAGTAGAAAGTCTGGCAGCAAATATAAAAGGATAATTTTACGGATGATTATCCAATCAGTATAAGTATCACATAACCACAACTAATTTTATGGGTATGAGAAGGGTAAAGTGTACGGAGCCCTTACTCATATCTTAAGAGGTAAAAAGATTGTTTCAGATAGACCTTCGATTAAAGTAAAAACAAATGAAGCCGTTCGAAAAAAAGTAACCGTGGTGAAAAATTATGGCAAAATACTAAAGGAAACATTTCAAAGCATTCTAAAAAAATCTACAATGGCTATAACAAAATAATATGAAAATTGAAGTACAAGAAACAACAAATAATAACAGAAATCGAAGGACAAAAAATTACAAAAGTAATATAATGACTACTAGTATGGAAAGATAAGCGGATAACACTCAACTACCTACTAACCTTCTATCTTAATCTTTATTCTGTGCAACCTCCTATCTAAATATCACATAAATTTATTAAATTATCTTTTTAATAAAAAATTTACTCAACTATTTATAAGTATTACAAAAGTCGTTATATTTTTTATTGTAGTAAAAGTTTTTACTGAACTTTGCATAAATATTGCAGAAAACAATTAGTTTTATCACTGACTTTCTCATATTATTATTATTTTATAGAAAATAAAAAAATATTGATATTGCCGTCAAAACCTAATCAGCAAGCCTAGATCAGGTGGGCCCAAAAAGCACAATGATAACTTTATATACTTTCATTTTTATCTATTTTTCGCTTTAAAGATTGTCGTAAGGAAAAAAAACTATAGTTCGGGCTGCACTAATGAGTCTACAGATAACTAATAAGTGGTGTAAGTTCAACAATAAAATAATTTTCATCCAACATCAACATATTAACAACATAAATTAAGGAAATAGAAATAATGATTAATAAATGGATTAGGGACCGGCAAATGTCGGAGGCTTGGAGGAAATAGTGTCCCACAGGTGGAGTGTTAGCTGTCCCACGTGTCTTCCTAAATCTCAAATAATTGTTTTATGTTTTTTTTTAAAATTTAATTTTCTATATATTATAGTGTAAAAAACTTTTACATATTAGGTTATTCACAATATTACTACAAGTTACCGTTCATAAAAAAATAATAATTAAGGATTTAGGTTATTTATATGAGAAGTATAAATATATTTTTTATATTATTGATGTACTTTAACATGTGATAATAAATTAGTTCTATTTTTATCGATTTAACATTGAATATTTATTAAGAAATTTATATATGATTATAATGTTAATATATAGACTTGAACTTCCTAGTTAGTAATTTAAAAATAAAATATATTATATATGCTATAATGAATTAAAATATATTATTATTCTTTATAATAATAATTATATATATAAGTTAAATTCACGAACAGATTAGAAATTGGATCGACAATCTACTGATAGACTTTTGACCAGTCACACTAGATTATAAGTCTAGGTAATTTTAATACTCAGAGATATTCACCCGACAATTTAAGTGATAATTTGGATGGAAAAAGTTTATCCTTAATTAGAAGTCTCAAGATTGAATTTGGGCGTGAAAAAATATTCTTTTAAGGAGCGTTTTTATTTTATGGGTCTTATGAGGCACGAATTTAAATTAATCAAGCTAGTGAATTTTACATTATCATTTCTCTTAAACGGGAGTATTGGAGCAATGGTAAAAAAAAAATTGTATGACCTATGGGTCATGAATTCATCCTTAGAAGCACCCACTAATGCTTAGATTAAGTTATCTACATCACACCCCTTGGAGTGCGGCCCTTCCCAGACCCATCTAACATGAGATATTTTGTACACCGGGCTGGCCTAGTGAATTTTACATTAATGATTATAAAAATATTAATTAACTTTGAGTAATGAAATAGTACTAACAAAAGAGAACTAGATCCTAATATATTACTCTCTCTGTCCCAAAATATTTGTTACATTACGCTTTTTCAAGAGTCAAACTATATCTATTTTGATCAACATTTTGAGCTATATTTATTTATCATATTAATATGAGAAGAATTGCAACATATAGTATTTTTTGTATAATTTTTTGAATATCTAAATTTAAATTTTAAAATATTAAATTAATATAATCTAATTTAATTTGGAAATTTAATCAAATTGACTATTAAAAAACATTACAAGCTTTTTGGGACGGGGGAGAAATTAATAAATGATGAGCTCAAGAGCCACTAATTATTAGGGATTCGGTTTTCCGACAGCAACATGATTTGACAGACAATTAATTTTTGATAACTCACTTTATTCCGAATTTCATGTGCATATTTCTCATGAGCTAGCAGCTGCTTTGTTAATTAGAGTATTCAACAAATCTCTTGTATCTCATCATTGTATGTTAGTTGTCTTACAACTCCATCATTAATTCCTCAACTTGGCTAACCTTTTTCGAGCAATTATTTTCCAATAAAGGTGGAACTCCCATCTCAGGAGTCCCCACACCCCGATCCGACAGGTCTGTGAAAGAGGTAAATCATGGTGACTCAATTGATTTCAAAGATTAGACCAGTACCTTGCTACGCACAAGGGGCCATCCTTTATTTCAAGAAGTAACCCCCACACTGCCGTTGACGGGATTCGATCTTTGGACATTTTCCAAATATCCCCCTTGATAACCAATTGAGCTGCCCAAGCGGACTTTTTCAAGCAATTATGATCATATTAGGGACCATCTAATTAAGTTTCGAGAAAGTAAAAGCATCCTGATTAAGAAATTTACTTGGAGCAATAACTTACAAAAGTTTAAAAAAATAGAGCAAAAATATCAAATGCTATATTTGTAGTACTTCACAATATATATGGCTTATGACTTTGGTTTCTTCTTGTTTCATGCTTAGCTAAATTAAATATAGTCCAAACAAATGATTACTAAAATATAGTTTCTTCAACATTATGTTTGAATTCCCTCTTTAGAAGTTAGATTTTAGTCAAGAATAAATAACACACAAAAAATGAAACAAGCCATGTTTATAGCTAAAAACATGAACAAAGTTTATTTGATGTATATTCGTTGATAGTGTAACCAAAATTTACACAACCAATTGCAATTTATTTTTGATAATCATATAAGATTATCTGTCTCAGTCTCAGAAACAATCGCTCTACCTACCAAGATAGGGGTAAAATCAGCGTACACTTTATTCTCTCCAGACCCACGTTATGAAATTTCAATCAGTATGTTGTTGTTGTATAAGATTATCTGTCATATTTTCAGATTAAAGCGGAGCTGGATCTTGATAAATGGTTCAATTGAATCCTATTCAATGAACAATTATATTGCATCATAGGCAAAATTTTCTTCTGCTAATTGTATTTATGTAAATTATTGAACCCCTTGACTTAAGGAAGGTTCTAGTGTAGTAGCAAAGAGTTGCTTTAGGACATAACTACAAATTTTAACTTGACAATTCTAATATTTTGTTCTTTAAGTCCCTTCGTATATATATATATATTGGCTCACCTCCAGTTATTACGGAGATTAGAGGCTGAGCAAACTTTCTTACGGAATCAATATTTTTGACCTAAATACTCTATTTATGTTTGAAATTTCATTAATATATATACATATTTATTTAAAAAATCAAGTAAATTGTTTTCTCTGAATTTCAGAACGCGTAGGTCCGGCTCTGACAAATAATATTTGTAATTACCATTTAGTTAATGTATAATATGAAAAATCTTTACACTATTCTATATAAAAATTTAAAATAAATTTGACATTTTGATCAACTTGCACCTATATTATGACCAAAACATCATGTGCTTCCTACATGACACACCATCATTCTTTAACAGCCTAATTAAGTACTCAGTACAGCAAGACATACATGTAGCAAACGTGTACCCACACGTGCGCCTCCCCCCCCCCCCTTCCTGGTTCAAGATGACGTTTGTTAATGCTAGGTCCGTTCAACGGGTCAACCCAAATATTCTTATTATTATATAATACAAAAATATATATTTCCCTCTGTTTCAATTTTTGAGAATCGTTTACTAGTTGGGGAGTCTACGAGATGATTCTTTGATCACATTTTTCTTACACTTTTTTAAAATTATTTGAATCATAAATTATCATGACTTATAATACTTTTAATGTAGTTTTTTAAATATATAAATTTTATTTTTACAAACTTAAAAAATTTATGTCAAAATTTAAGATCAAAGTTATAAATTTTGACACTCGTACTCTGAAAAGGTTCACATAAATTGAAACGGAAGAAGTATTTCTTTTTGTAAGCAATTTAGATACAACAACATATCCAGTAAAATTCTACCAGTAGGGTTTGAGAAGTGTGGTGTGTATGCAACTTTACCTCTGAAGAAAGATAGACTATTTTCGATAGACCCCGATTCGAATAAGACGTATCAAACATGTATGAAACAAAAATATAGTAAAAGGACAATGGAGAAAACATTTGTATCAACACCAAATAATACAATAACCAAAGTAAAAAAGCAAAAAAATAAAAATAAAAATAAAAATAAAAATAAAAAAGTAAGAGAATAATAATAATAATAAAATCGATAAAAAAGCTAGACAACACACAACTTCCTATTAATTTTTCACTCTAATTCTAAACCTCTGTATCTTATTCAGAATCATATTCTCGATAAATTGCAGGTGTGTTCTATCTAATTGAAAAAAAGCTACACATAAATTGGAATTAGAAGAACAACAATCATAAGTCTAACGAGCAATACATCAATAATTAAGAGATTTCATTGTGACTTTGGCTTTAAGATGAATTTTACTTACACAAATGCAACCTTAATAATTTGAAAAGATTCACACGTGCAATCGTGCATGTGCAACAGTTGCCAAGAAAGTGAATAGTGGACTGTCATGGGCCAGCTTTGCATGGATATTCGTGTTACTAGTGGGCCTAACGTATCTGGCCCATGTGACCTACTTAGCTGGTAATCATGTGATTAACCATTAAGTGAATCCAAATCTCGTTAATAATGCTGATTCCTTAATTAATCAATACCAACTTGAAGGTTGCACGTGTGATGCAAAATAAAGATTTTTTTAATATTCAGCTTCCCGACTTACGTTAGACTATTCCCAAAGATAGTAGTCCCGGTCCTTCAGCACTACTACCAGAAAATCACGGGATGTGCCTGAATGACCAGGGTTTAAGAACAGAGCAACTGATATTACCTACGAGGTCCTAACCAGAAGAGAATAAATTGATTCCACCAACAAAATAAAGAATATTTGTCAGATAAGTATTTGTGTCGCGATCTTGTTAAATTACAAATTTGCCCTCACCAATAGCTTAGACTTTTTTTGGTCGAAAGTAAAAGTTTTTATTCAACCAACTGGAAGTATTTACACCCCTGCCTACAGAATTTGACTCCAAATAACATACAAAGTACTACTACTTAACTACCTAGCAAGGATAATTATCTAACTGGGCTAGAGTAGCAACCATGATTTCATTTTCTCTCCTCTTGTATCTTAGTACACTAAACACTTACCTAATCTTGAATCTTGAAAGTTGACTTTTTTTTTCAATCAACTGGCATACCTTTGGGCATACCTTGAACCTAGTCCGAAATGGTCCTATGATATGAATCATCAGAACTATCTCCTTAGTGATACTTCATATAGGGTCCCTGCATTTTACTTTGTGAGCTTAGCCACAAGACAGTCCCATTGCTGAATTATTTATATGAATTTGGCATAAGGGCACTGGAAAAGTAGGTAATCATGTGTCTCCACACTATCCTCTTCAGGATACATTCTTGATCAACTTGCATACCCCATTTGAGTAACTTGTCTACATTTGTGAATCCATATGAATAACTGCTCTATATGTTTTTTTAATACTGTACTTATCTCCAGCTATGTAGTTATCTAGAACTGGCAATCCAGTAGTTGAATTGTACCTTGCATCACATATTTTTCTGACTACCCAGCTTGCATGTTTAGGAGTATCCATTGTCTGTATATCATTCCTCTTTATGTAGACACTGTGAATCCATATGACCCAAAGCTTATCTTTTTTCTGTGAAACAGCCCACAATAACTTGCTCAACGCAGCTTTGTTCCAAGTCAAAGAACCAATAATATTTAGACCACCAGTAGACTTTGGTTGGCATAGTGTATCCCAGGCAACAGGTGCTCTTTTACTATTTTCTTGTGAGCCATGCCATAGAAACTGTCTACACACACTTGTAATCAACTTATGTATCTTCTTTGGTAGTAAGAACACCTTTGCTCAGTATGTCTATTTCAAATAGCACACTTTTGATTAATTGTAGCCTACCAGAGTAAGATAAAAATCTGGATGTCCAGCACCTGATCCTTGCTACAATCTTATCCACCAGGGGCATACATTGGTTGATATTCAATTTGTTGGAAATTTGCCTTTGGCGGGAGTTACGTCCAACCATCTTTTATAACTTAAACACTAGTGTTCCGCATGTTGGAAACTTCGGTTCTTCACACGTGCATAATCTACTAAGTAAGTAGATGACCGTAGGGCCAAGGATTGTCAAATTTCGTTGAGAAATGAAAGAGATATTGGTCCACGAAGTGAGGTGTTTGAAGTATGGAAAAGTGTGGTATTTAGACCAATCCTCCCTCATCGGTGGGGGAAGAAAGATTTGTTTAGTTTATAAGTCTCAAAATTGGCTTGGGGTTTGGGACCCCAAGGGGTATCCCATGTGTTTAAAGGAGGGAGGACCTAGATGTGCTTCGGTTCGAGGATAAGCCCACACGCGCGCCGCCGTCGGTCGTGGGTCGTGGGCTTCTTCTGGTTTTATCTTTTTGGACCCAAATTGCTTCATATTTACAGTTTGGTCCGTGAAGTTTTTGGTAAGTTAAATTGGGCAGAGAACTTGTGCTTTTGCTGTTGGTTTTGGAACGTTAACCAACATTAATATGCACTCAATTCAGTCATTTATTTTGGCTGAATAACTCTCCCTAAAAGCTAATCCGTTGCACATCATTTCACCATTTATTTTGGCTGAATTACTACCTCCATAATTGCCATTACTTGGCCAGCAACAGCAATTATGTGAGCAGTTGGTAAGTCCTCTCCTTACAACTATATAATGAAGCATTTGCCAATTGTTGAGACTACACACAGAACATACAAACGAAATTAGATTCTTCCTACTACTTTCTAGCATCATTTCATTACTCAAAATTCTTCAAAGTAACACTTGAGTTTCCTTTGCTCATTTGTTGAGTTGCTATTTTATCTTGGGAGACTATTGTCAAAACGTAGAAAGGATATATACGGGGCAATCTTGTCTTAAAGACAAAGTGTCATCACTCGACTCAGCATATCAAAACTGTTCCAGTTTCTTGTTCCAGTTTATTGAAATTTCAGTTTGTTGTAATTTCATTGGGTTGTAATACTTAGCAGTTACTTATTTTCGTTTCCTGCACCATTGTAACCAACACAGTTTTCTAACGGAAAGTGGAACTCCAAAGTATTTAAATGGTAAAGTACCTTCAGAAAAGTGGAGTTCCTCAACCAGCTGCTCCTTGAACTCCCTTGACACCCCAGCTATGTACAGGGAACTTTTTGTCATGTTTGCCTTCAATCCAGAAAGGTGCTTTCATTTGTAAGATTATCATTCCTTTTACCCAATAAAAGAGCTAAAAAAAGAAGAAAGAGACCAATTAGGAACACATCAGGTCATGTAACAAGTTGATAAATTAGGAAAGCATAAAAGACTATTTGAGGATCTTTAGTTAATGTTCATTATAACACTGCACTTGATGGAGTATTATTTTTATCTAACTTTGGTATCTTTAATTTGTAGCCACTAGTGATTTCGTTAGAATAAGACCATGCATATTATGGTTATGATGTGATAGAAACGATATACACCGACAAACCGTGCAAATCACAATCCGGTTATGAATATTATTTTATCATATTTGTAGAATTCTTGTACAAGTGTAATTATGGTATTAGTCTTGTATTAGAAAAAAATTATTAGAATTATAGTAGAAAAATGTAGAGTTATTTTTCATATTTAGGAATTATATATTTGTATATATACCTCTTCATTAATGAAAATAATCAAGGGATTATTTCTTTCATGGTATCAGAAGTCTAGAGCAAAATTTTCTTCTCACAACACCAATTTCGCTACCCTTTCTTCCTTCTCGGTTTCCGAGTCGTGTCATCCTCCCTCTCCTATTTTCTTCATTTCCCATTTTTTCTCTTGCTCTTTCATTATGTCTACCTCAAAGAACACGTTTTATCCTGCCCTTACCATCTTCAACATCAAAAACCACATCCCTATCGTTTTTGAGATGAAAAACGTCCAATACACGACGTGGGCAGAATTATTGAAAGTTCACGCACGCTCGCATCAAGTCTTTCATCACATCATCCCTGCGGATGCAGGCAAGGAGAAGGTGCCTACCGCCGATGATGACCCTGTGTTATGGACAACTTTTGATGTTACAGTCCTCCAGTGGATGTATTCCCAAAAATTGTATTCATAAAAGGAAACATTACTATATAATCCAAACAAGCTGTAACATAAAACTATACATAAAATATTGTAAGTACACGAACTGATTTTGGACCAAAATCGTGATGTACAGTAAGTGTATATCACGGTAATATTATGTATGTTTAACAGTTATATCACAAGATAGCTTGCCCTTGCCTCGACACTGGCAAGGAGCTTAATTAGAAATGAATCAGAAGTTGAGAGAGCTATAACATAACTTAGAGGATCGAACTTGCTTATGTGAATAAAAATAATTTATGATCACAGATTACAGGCTAACTCAAATCGAATAATTTGATATCTTTATTTATGTATCATGAATAATACATAATAAAAGACCGCAAACTTTTGAGAATTCACGAACTGTCACAGAAACGATAATCTACATAACAAGAAAATTCTTTCTTTTCATTATAAATAATAATATACAACAACAACATACCCAGTGGAATCCCACAACGTGAGGTCTGGGAAGGGTAGAATATACGCAGACCTTAACTCTATCTTGGTAGGTAGAGTGGCTGTTTCCAAGAGACCCTCGGCTCAAGACAAAGCACAAGCACAAGCAAAGCAAGAGAAACGGTCAGACTCGGACAAGAAATTTAAAGCAGTATGAAAATGATGGTATCAAAAGCGAATAAGTCATGATAACACATTTTGAAAAAAGAAGCAGTAACCAACGCAGGTAAATAAGATAAACAAAGTACACTAGAGAACACATAACAGCACTACCAAGCAATACTGCGTCTACTAGTATAATAGGTCAAGTGAGACTACAATAATAACACTATAATTACCAGTTTATAAGCGTAGGTAGGACTATCCTGTACTATCTACTACCCCAATTTGTGTCCTACATAACATCTTATCTAAGGTCATGTCCTCAGTAAGTTACATCTGCGTCATATCCCGTCTAATCATCTCTCCCCAATATTTTTTCGATCTATCTCTATCCCTCTTGAAAACGTCTATAGCAAAATAATAATATACAGATATGTTTTTATAATAAATAATAATATACAGATATCTTTAACTGTAGTGAAATCCTTATAGTAAATTTTAATTGTCAGTAGTTTTTTTCCATTTGTCTTCATCGTATCATTAGCCAATAGCCAGTCAGCAATAGTCAACGGTAGACAGGTTGGACAAGTGAGACCACGTCGACGGGGATATGTTAACCAATAACATATCGCCATGTCATCAGCCTCTGACGTGAATCCCCTACAGCCAACCGAACAGCAAAATAACATAAATTAAAAATCTACAAAAATAAGTATAGAAATTAAAATCTTTACTTCTCGATTGACCAAAATGCCACTACTCGACCTAACGACTTAATTACCCGAACCAAATGGAAATAAGGGCACGTTTGCTATCAAGTTAGAGTTAGGCAGGTTTAGTAATATAGGAATTAGTTAAGAGAAAATTTATATGTTATTTTATGTAGAATTTTTAAATTGTAAATTAAATCATATTAATTTTATACATGAATAAATTATATTATAATCAGCTACCAAACGTGGAATTACTTATTCATGATTATACATGTATAACTCACATCTGAATCAGTTACCAAACGACTCTTAATTAGTTATTATACCTTATATCCTACATAAAATTATACTCCATTCGAATAAAAAAGAGTGTTCACTTATCTTTTATTTTTTTAGTAAAAAATATTCAATTATCAAATCAAGAAATAATTAATTTTATTTTTTGATATTTGACCTTATTAATTGTTAGGTGATCAAATCACAATACCTATTTAATTAGAAATATTTTAGTCAAATTATCTATTTTTATCTAAAAGTTAATATTTTTTTCTTAAGGGGGTAAAAATGACTAATGGACACTCTCATATTTATACTTATATTAGTTATACAAATTTCAAAATTACAAACCAAATAACATATTAATTTTATATGTGAATAACTTACCTATTATCAAGCTATCAAACATGGTATATTGGTAATGGTACTTCAAATCAGCTACCTAACGACACAAGGGTATTTCTGGAATAAGACATTGTACTTTATAACCTTCTTAATATCACATCATCTTATTATATAATAATCAAATCGAACCAAAAAACAAATCGTAAATATTTATATTTATACAACCAAAAAAAGAGAAAAACTAAAAAAAAAAATCGTAATCGGAAAATTGATCTCACCGGCGATCTAAAAAATTCTCAATATTTTTCCTCTATAATAATTGTGTGCTTTGAAATCTGTATTTGTTCTTAAATTTACACAAATCGCTATTATCTTAATGGCTGCTCCATTTTTCTCAACGCCGTTTCAACCTTTTGTTTATCAGGTACCTATTAATTATTACATTTTGTATTATTTCGAATTTCTCCTTAATTTATTGTACTTTTCGAAGATAGATCCATGATTTTATATTAATTGCGTGTTGGTGTGAATGCTCCAGTAAATTTTATTTGGTGAAAACAGTATGAATATATAAATTTGAAAAAAAAATCGATTATATATATATAGTCGGAGCCCTAGGTATCAGGTGTGGTACCTGGTACTGTTGGATATTGAGTTTTTTTCTTCTATTTTGTGTTTACTGATTAAATTTGTTTCAGTTTAAGTGTGAAAATTTTGTTATATGAATGGAAGTTTACAGCTTGACAAATCACATTATGAGTAGAAGTTATGAATTTGGTGTTTTGAAGATTTTTAGGGAAATTCTAATATTTGTTGAAGTGCGGAAACAACCTCTCTACCTCCCAAGTTAGGGTAGGGCTAAGATCTACTTACACTCTACCCTCCCTAGACCCCACCGTGTTATGTTATTGTTGTTGTTGTTGTTGAAGTGCTCTTTTCTTTATTTGGTGCAATTAATTTAGCATCTATAGTAATTTTGTTTGATGAGTGTTTGGAAGTTTGTGGTACACCTCTTTTTTGTTTTTAATTGTATGTTTAGAGGTATAGTTTCATCTAAAAAATGTATAAACGTGTAGTATTTGTTGTTGTCAAAGGCGTGTTGAAGCGCACTTAAGCCCAGGAGGGCGAAGCACAAAACATGTTGAGCGCTTCATCTCGCTTAGCGGGCGCTTCGGTGTTTTCATTGAGGCTCTAAGGCCTTCCTTGACGATGAGCATAATCATGAAGAAGCGACACCAAACAATTGATATTTCACTTTATCATGATCCTTTTCTGTTTCTTTGTCCATATATTTGTTATTTATGCTTATAATTATTAGTCTTGGATTACACATACAGATTTGCATTTTTTTCTTCATTAAAGTCCATGCTTTACTTGCGCTTTGCGCTTAGAACCCAACTTGACCTTGGATCTTTTTTGTGCTTTTCGTCTTTGATAACACTGGTAGTATATTAGAATGAATAGAGCGGATATAGAGGATTTGTGACGCTTAATTGATATGTTAAAGGGTGTCGTGATAGAATTTCATTTTATTTGCAAAGGTAGTTGTCTCACCGTACCAACTGTCCCTTGTTGAAGTTGTGAGATCCTTTTGGTAAGTGTTCATTCATAATTGGTTCTGAATCATCTTTGGGAAGTGAAGTTATTAACTCATGAGCTCTAGGTTCAGCTAGTTGGTTACGATTTTAGCAGCTTAAATTTCCACATTGGAATTGACGGAGAGAGAAAGATTTGATGCTAAAAACAGACAATGAAGTTAAACAGCAGTGGCTGAGAGGGTAGGAAAGACGTGCCAGTTAAGTATGTTTATACCTATGAAACTGAATCCTGTGAAAACAAGATCACACACTTAAGGTACTTCTTCTACCAAAAGGATATGCTATTCTGCTGCTGTCCATTTACTTGTAAATATTGAATGTCCATCATAGAAAATTTGGGAACTAGGTGTAATATGATATCTGTGCTTGGTTTTGTCGCTCACAGATGGAGTAGGAGATATAAATACTATAGAATGGAGGGACTAACTCAGTTTTTTAAACCGACTAAAAAGGGAAGTAAGACAAACAAATTGAAATGGAGGGACTAACTCAGTTTGAATTAATGTACCATCTTGCCCTTCCTCTGTCTATACAAAGCTAGTCTCCTGACCATTGCATTATATTTGTGCTGTAGAGTCCGCAAGATGCTGTAACGCCTTTCCAAATCCTGGGCGGTGAAGCTCAGATTGTTCAGGTAACCTCATATGCAGATTGTCTTCTCTATAAAAGGGAAAATTATGTAGTTGATCTGATTATATTTCTTTCTCTTTTCTGTATATATGTTTCAGATTATGTTGAAGCCACAAGAAAAGATTATTGCAAAACCTGGTATGTCGATAATCATATTCTTAATGAAATTACTTTACCTGATCAGAAAAAGAAATATTCTGTTTATATGATTTTCTCTTGAGAAGTTCCATTTGTTTGCTTGAGTTTGTCTTTTTTTCTTAATAACCAAAGTGTCCGGGCCAACTTGCGCACACCTCGATTGCTTGAGTTAGTCTTATGCCGAACATAATGAAAACATTTTCCCTGGTATACTGACATTAAAGAATGCATGTCAGTTTGGTTGTTACTTGCTAACTATTTTTTGGGATATAAACATTTACTGAGTCCGTACTTGCCCCCCCCCCCCCCCCCAAGGCAGAGGAAAGAAAAAAAACAGTTATATACACCATAAATGAATGGTAAACTGTCTGTGTTGTGTCAATTCTTATGCTTGTATCAACTCATGATGGTAATTAGGTGATCCCCCACTAATGCTTTGCCGTATTTACTGATTTGTCTTCAATGCTTAACAATTGGCCAGGTGTATAATTGTTTGTTTTCTTTCCTCTGCCTTGGGGGGTGGGGGGGGGGCTTTTCTTTTTTTTGCATCAGAAAACTGGTTAAGCCATTTTACATAGAGCATTGTATCTTATCAGGTCATATCCTTACGCTCAAGGATATTTTACCGTTTGGCCATGAGAAGTATTTACTTTTTTCCATAATAATTTTTCACTCCATTTCAAAATCAGTGTTTGGCCATGAAAATTCCAAATCCAACTTGAAGTTGGATTTCAAATTTGAAAAACAACTTATGATCTGTTTTCTAACTCCATCTTCATAATTCCAAATAAAGTGCTCTCTTCTCTCCTTCTCAACTTCATAAATTCCAAATAAAATGAAAGATATTTGTAATCTATGGCCAAACGCCTACTTTGTATCACTTGATCAAAATATCCGCAAATGCCAAATCATTTTTTAGATTTGCTATTTACTACTCATTCTTAACTAACTTACGGGAATCTTCGAATGCTTTTCAGGGTCCATGTGCTATATGTCTGGTTCTATCCAGATGGAAAATGTGTATGCCACTGAAAATGAAGCAGGTGTCTGGCAATGGCTTTTTGGAAAGAATACTACAAGCATAGTACTTCACAATACAGGTACAACTGATGGATTTGTCGGAATCGCTGCTCCTTCTCTGGCAAGAATCCTCCCGGTTCGTTCACATCAAACTATAGTTTCATCTTGTTTGGTTTTACAATCTTCTCTAGTTAGTAGGTGTGCTTGTGTGTGTGCACAATGGGGAAATTGTGGATCAAATCTTCTTTGTTCTTGCTATGGGGCACCTAGTACACAATCGTTAGAATATATGATTCTTTTTACATATACTATTACTAGATTAATTGTCGTCGTTGCTTCTAATTCATTGTTCCCATACAGATTGATTTAGCAAAATTTGGAGGTGAAATCTTATGCCAGGTAAAGATAATTCTTTATCTTTACTTCCCTTTTGCAAATAAGTTCTCTTCCTTATAAGCACCCGTCCTGTTTCTTTAAGTGCTTACTGGTTAAGTATGCTTTCTATCTTGACATATGACTTGAAGATTTTATTTTGTAGCCAGATGCATTCCTCTGCTCCATTAATGATGTCAAAGTCAGTAATACCATTGACCAAAGGCCACGTAACCTAGTCGCAAGTGCAGAGGTGAGATGACAAAATTATCTTGACTTCAATGTCTGGGCATGATATTTGGATTTCGGCCTTGCTGATGGTAATTGCTATAAAAAGATTGAACCTTTGACTGATGTGGTTGTAACATTTCCAGGGATTCTTAAGGCAGAAGATATCGGGCCAAGGGCTTGCATTTGTAGTCGGGGGTGGTTCTGGTATGATTTTGAATCTCACTTCACTTATAAACTTAGAGTTTTATGGAAAACATATTAAAGATGAGAGTATATGGTGGCTACTCCTTTAAGTTTTTGCTTATGTGTGTTTGTCTGAACCGGCACCCTCTCATTTGAGAGAGAAAATATGAACCCTCACTGACCATATAGCCGACAACTACTTGTTTGGGACTGAGGCCTAGTAGTTGTTGTATGGTACCCAAGATAAATCCACAGGTTGTTGGACCCACACAATGAGATTTTATATTGATGTTTTAACTGTTTTTTGGCCCCTTGTGGTCTGGCCCTTCCCCGAACCCCACGCATAGCAGGAGCTTAGTGCACCGAGCTGTCCTTTTTTTTTTTTTACAGATGTGATTTTATTTTGGAAAAGCCTTTCTTTGTATTCTACTCTTTTGTCTTGTGACTCAGAAATGTGTTGTGTGTTCAGTGATCTAGTACCGGAATTCTAGTGGCAATAGATGGTTAAATAAGAATGCTTGGACCTTTCTTACTTTGAATTATAAGATTAAGAGGGTTCATAATTTTCACATCAGCAGTTCTATTTTCTGATACCTTTCCTCTGCATAATTTGTTTTCCTTCCTCAGTTGTACAGAAAAATCTTGAGGTGGGTGAGACACTTGCTGTTGATGTGCCAAGCATCGTTGCAGTATCATCAACTGTCAATATTCAAATAAAATACAATGGACCCATGAGAAGGGTGGTATTTGGGGTATGTTTTCACATGTCTGCTCCTTTGATTCCTCCACTTTATTTATCCTACCTGTTTTTTGCTGAATAATATTAAATCAATTAATGAATTTGTATTTGAAGTGAAATACAGATGTATCTCCTTACTTTCTTTTTGGTGCAGCATGGCTTCAATTAGTGATATAGAAGCTATGCTTGGTTTTTAAATCTTTTACTGATGAAAAAAGTTCATCAATTAATGTTTCAAGAACATTATCCCGACTGTTTCTTGATGGATAATTCATCAATTAATGTTTCAATATTATCATTGTATGTGAATGTAATATCATGTTCGTTACTTGCCTCGAAACATCTTCGTTCATAATAAAAGTAGTATTGAACTTAAAAAAGCCAGTTGGACCATGAGAAATCAGGGGTCAATCTAGGCAAAATAAATTGGATGACACGTATGTCTAAGACTTGATGAACAAAGTTACTTGACACCTATATTGGTGGGAGTAGGTTAGTCGAGATGCGAGCAAGTTATCCCCGACGCTATTGTTATCACCTAAAAATAAAAGGAAAGTAAGGCCAGATATCTCTACCAAAAAGCAACATTTGAATCCATGAACCCTGCAGGATTGGTCTCTACCTCGGTGTTGTGTGCTGGAGATTGAGGGGCATTCGACATGCATTTTTATTCTTTAAATTTAAGAAAGAAAGAGAAGGATGAAGAAAAAAATCTAGTTTCAAAATTTTATCATGGTGCTTCTATTAGTATGTCATGGAACTCATCAAGCATATCCTTGCTTGTGTTTGATTATCCTTTTCTAGTACTTTTTCTAGTACATGTACTGATACAACAAGACAAGAACACCAACATGACCAAAGTGCGACCAAAGAAACAAAAGAGCATAGATCTTTTTCCTTTATAAAAGATCAGATTGCCCTGCAAGTTTCTGGTACTTCCTTCCAGTAGTATGTCTGAGATCGAAACCTTTTTTTGGCTGGTTACTGTAAAATTTCTTGAGCTCTCTTTATTTCTTATGTTGAACTAATTTGACTTGTGAATGTTGATTATCTATGAAAATATATGCCCTGCCTTCCGCTTGAAGGAACTAATCTGACTTGTCTCGCCTGCTGTAATCTTATGATTTAGTTTCTTAGGCAGATGTTCTTAACTAGATTTCACCATTGCAGAATGATAATCTGGTGACAGCTGTCCTAACGGGGCCTGGTATTGTGTTTATTCAAAGCATGCCTTTTCATCGGCTTTCACAACGCATTGCTAGGTATTTCTCCTAGCAGACGAAACATTTGAACTTGTTAAATTTACTAGGTGCTTTCTGCCCAACCAAATTGACAATGTCACTGTTTCACTGTTGCAGGGCGGTAACATCTCCAAACATGAGGGACAATCCCAAGTTCTTCATTCAGATAGCAATTTTCTTCTTTCTAGCTTATGTTGTTGTTGTGTCATCATTGATCTTGACAGATATTTGAGCCTTTCTTTCATTTTCACAAAATCCTGTAGATTGTTCGTTGTGACCTCTAGGCTTTTTTTTTGGATCGACAGGCCTTTGAATGTTAATTATAGATATAGAGTAACAGTAAGCAGGGCTAAGTGCATGAACCCCGCGCATAGCGGGAGCTTAGTGCACCGGGCTGCCCTTAGTAAGCAGGGCTGAGGCTTTCTCTCAATGGTGGCATAGTTTGGTATAGAAATTGTAAAAGCAATGGAAAGTGCTCACTTGTATAATGTATTCGAAACTTCCAATCGTAGCTGAATGGCTTTTCTGGTATGGAAACCGCATAATTTGTCTTTGTCGATTTTAGTTTACTATGGATTATTACTGGAGAAGGCTCATTACTTGATGTCTTTGTTAAAACTGAGTATAAATGTTGCCAACCTTCCCAGTGGGCATATATGTTTTTAGGAACATTTGTGTACCAATTATAGCGGGGGCATATGCAACATATGAAAAATGTGTGGATGACAGGTTTCCCCCCACCCCCAACCCCCCAAGTTTTGCGTCACAGTTGACAAATCTCTCGAGTGAATTTATAGTGTTCATCAAAGCAATTATACCAAGGGTGTGGGTTGGTCATTACTGGTGAATGATGTGCCCATAAACCTTTGAGATTAGGGTTCAAAAATCAAATCAGGTGGTTTCTTCTCATCTATTGTCTTACATGTTTAACAGGTACCCAACAAATTAGGTGATGCAGGTGTCGAATGAACTGATTGAGATGCGCGTAAATTGATTCAATCTCCAGTGTTATTTAAAAAAATGCTCATCAAGGCAAATACTTCAAGGTGTTATTTTATATTCTTAGAAGTTCTACTTCCTCCAGTTCATTTTACTTGAACTTTAGTTTTCATCTTTATTATTACTCAATAAATGTAAAGAAAAATTAATATAGTGAAAAAGAGAGTAGTAGTACTAAATTGAGATAAAAAAAAAAGGATAATTGGGTTAAATTATTTTTTAATTAATATTCTCTTAAGGAGCGTGAAAAGTAAAATATGACAAGTAAAATAGATGGAAGAGAGTCCCAAAAAACAATTAGCTTTGTTCCCAACTGTAACGTGTCGAAATAACCCCTACTTGCAAAACGATCTAGACGAGAAATCATTAAACATTCAGAATTCCACTAGTTTTTAACTAGTTATCTCATTGAACTTATTTTCTTAGTCCAAGATAGCCATATGGATTCAAATCACAAATGTTAGAAGAAAGATATGAGTAAATCATTCTACTTATCTAAAACCTTCCACCAATATAGCTTTCCTTAAGGTTCTGCAGAGCCTCCCTTAAAGAATGTTCATCCTGGTCAGAATATTTCAAGCACATCAGCCGTTGAGCCACACGGTAAGTCAATTGTACGTCCTCATACTGTCTGCAATTCACCTCCATTCTCTTCATTTCCTATACGAACACAAAAAAGAAAGGTAACCAAATCAACGTAACATGGATGTGCGTTTATACCTTTCCCAAAGCGTGGCAAATGGAAGCATAAAATGCAAGGATGAGATGAGCTCTGCCTATGCGCACTTCACAAAAGCCTAGTTTGTCCCAAACTCGGATAAAGAAGTAGGGTTACGAATTTTTCTAGAATATTAGTCAAAAATATTCGGATTGCCCAGTATTCTTTTTTTGTTGACGAAGGAACCCGCAGCCGCTACTCTGTCGAGTGCGCACAGGGTAAACCCCGGACTGACGCAGTAGCCTGCAAACCACGTCAGCCGATTAACCACACTTGACAAGCCATGTGTGACAGGCTCAACCAAGAAGGTTTATGCAGGAGATCAAATTGCCCAGTATTCTATCAATAGCAACCTGAGATTCTAGACATTTATTAACGGAAGGAACTCGATAGGCCTTTAGAACAAAGGCAATCTTTTTCATGCTTCGATACGTGAATGGCTAATTTAAAATAGTCTATGACGCAAGGACGAGATAGTTACAAAGAGAAAGACGGGTGGAAAGAAATGGAATTCTTCCAACACAATGGCAATTTCCAAGCAAGACAGTCAGTGTGGAAGTTAAACAAGTTACCTTCTCTGTGATCCTAGATGTGTTCTTTTGGCAGTTTCCACCACTGAACTTGGTAATCCAGCTACCCCTGCTAACATGAGGCCGTAATGTGGCACATGACGTGACCCATCCTTCAGTTGAAACTAAGTAGAAAACACAAGAGGAAATGAATATGCGGGTATAGATTGGCTATAAACCATTGAATGATTCGGAGATATACCTTGAAGTCCATGCGGTTATTCCTCACATCAACATCAAAATGAAGAATTTTCACATTTGGATACATGATGGCTAATCCTGATAGATTTTCCATATGAGTAACAAATATTGAGTACCTGAAAGAGATCAAATAGAATCACAGCTTGGAAAGAGTAAGTGTTCACTAATAGCTCTTCACAACCAAAGAGACGAAATTGGAGGTATCTAGTTGAGTTGGATTATGAAACTTGGCTGTATGTATCACATTCTCGGACAAAATAAATACATCCAACAGCAAGAGAGGCAGTTCTTTATGAAAACCTAAAGAATGTGTCCCCAGATGAATCCTAAAGGCCTTTCTTCTTACTAGAAACTGTTGATACGATGTAAAATATATTTCATTATGAAATACATGCTTGGACTAATCAATACAAGATTGAAATACAAAGAGAGTTTTGAGATTACGCTTTAAGTGCCAATAGATGCTCACAACATCAGAGGATGAAGTGGTCCTCCCCAACTCATCCATAACAATCAGACTTCTGTGTACAGCGAAGGAAGTACAAAATTTTAAATTTAGACAGACAAATCCTCATGCCAATTCTGTGTAATCATTGAAGGAAACGATCTACCTATGAGAAATGTTTTGCATTATAAAAGCCGTCTCCTTCATCTCTGTCATGAACTGCACAGACCACAGTTACATGAAATACTGGTGATTTCTATACTGGCCAGCTCTGTGAGAGGATGATTCAAATATAAAGAGAATATTTGCAAATTGAAGAGGTCAAACTTCACCAGAAGTTTAGCAAAACTAATGCTAAGCTTTTTCACAATTAAAACTATCGCATAAATATATGAATAAAATCAATGCTCTCCTAAAATATAGAACTTCCATACAAGAACATGCCATTCACAAGTAGAAGACTATACCGTGCTAGAGTTTGATTCGAGACTGTCCATTGTTCCCATCCTTGTAAAAATACGATCGACCACCCTCAAAGTGGCAAACCGAGCAGGAATATAGCAACCAATTTGAGCAAGAATGACCATTAAGCAAACTTGCTGAAGATAAGTACTTTTCTCACTCCTAAGAATAAACTACATACAGGAGTTATCAGGTAGAAAAATGGCAAAACCAAAAGTTACTGTAAAAACTGTCTCAAAGTTCAATGACACGACACACGTGCGGGGAAGAGAGAGCTTGTCTAAGATGCATGGGAGGGATGAGAGAGGTAACTTAGAGGTGTTGAAGTCCTCATCATCCATTGTTTTTCTTTGCTCAGTGATTCAATAAAAGACTGGAAAGAAACTGATGCTGTAGTTTCCCATTAAATAAGGATAAAATCTCAGGAGAAGGTTGCCATTTGTTTCCTTCCCTAAATTTCTAAAGCTTTGAAGGGTTCGACATCATGTGAAGGGGGATATGCTGTCACCCATACTGGATGTCGAACTCACAAGACAAACAAACCTACACAGATAGTTTAATTCTACTAAGAAATAAGGTTCCTTACATGTTTGGGCCCATTACAATAGCTATATTTGATGCTTCAGAAAGAAAGATGCCATTTGGCTGCAAAAGAGAATTCAATAACACTTCCAAATTCAGAAATTTCTAGTATCAAAGTAGAAAATTAACTTGCTATATGGAGAGCAATTTCAAATTTTTACAAAAATTTAGAAGAAAACAATATACAATGAAATCATTGTGTATGCTTTCCAGAATGGAATGCCGTCCAGAATCAATTGCCAATGGACCATCAGCTATGAGGGGAGAAAAATTAAACCACTCAATTTATTCATAATCTTTTCTTCAAGCAAGTATTGAGAGTTATGAATACTCACATGTAAAACGAGCTCTAGTATATCTATCAACTGGTTTAGTTGATATTGTGAGAGCAAATGAATTTACCATCATGTCTAAAAGGCACAACACTTCTGAAAGAACAGTAAGCACATAGACACTCTCTCGTATTGCATCCATTAGTGCTGCATGTTAGCATGAAAGGGAAAAATTCTATGCAAAAGCTACTTACTCGGATCTCTACCAGAGACCAGGACAGGCAATAAGATATAAAACTTAGAATCATTAAGATGCAGGGAAACTACTTACTCGGATTATAAAAATATTATTGGAAGCTTTTATCAAAGATTTTGATCTCTGTTGACTTATGCAAAAGCTCTTTTGAAAAAGCTAGTGGACTTGCAGAGCGAATTGTAAAGCACTCCCTTACCCCACCCATAAGATACATGTATACAGTAAAAAGGGCAGCCTGGTGCACTAAGCTCCCGCTATGCGCGGGGTCCGGGGAAGGGCCGGACCACAAGATACATGTATACAGTGATCTTGAGATATTCTCTCATCGTAATCAAGTCTGATAGACTATACGCATATCTCTTATAGGGGTTTGATGCAGAATGCAAGATGAAGAAGATATGCGACGGACAAAGTGAATGTCCAACAGCACCTTCACGGATATGAATGTCTTTCGATATGCTTAGTGCGTTGGTGCTTTGAACCGGGTTACCTGAAAGGTAGATAACACTAATATTATCGCAATATACCAAGGTTGCCTTCTGAATGGGACAATGAAGCTCCAAAAGCAAATTACGTAACCAACATGATTCTGAGACCACATTAGCTACCCCTCGATATTCGGCATCGGCACTTGAGCGGGATAGAGTTGCCTGACGCTTCCCAGACCAGGAGAATAAGTTGTTGCCAAGGAACATACAGTAGCCAGACGTCGACCGTCTGTGGTCTGGACAACCACCCCAATCAGCATCTGTGTATGAAACAAGTGTGGATGGCGAGGAAGGATATAGATGCAAACCATAGTCCAGTGTACCCTGAATATACCTAATGATGCATTTGATTGCATTCATGTGCTCAATTCGGGGATCATGCATGAATAAACACACCTGCTGGACGGCATACGTAATATCCGGTCTTATAAAAGTAAGATACTGAAGGGCCCCTGCAAGACTGCGATAGCGGGTCGGGTCTTCGTATGGTGCGCCGGTCGCGGCACTCAGCTTGGGCTTTGTATCAACAGGGGTGGAAGTGGACTTACAGGATGACATCCCAGCCCGCTCGATGATCTCAGTCGTATACTTTCTTTGTGACAAAAATAAACCATCTGAATGATGCTTGACTGCAGTCCCCAAAAAGTAACTCAAGGGCCCTAAGTTTTTCATAGAAAACTCAGAGCTGAGCATGGTCATGATAGACTGGCGTAAGGCATCGGAGAGGCAGTCAAAATGATATCATCCACATACAACAGAATGTAGGCCAAAGACGAACCACGACGGTAGATGAATAAGGAATTATCTGACCTGCTGTGAGTGAACCCAATAGTTGAAACATAGTCAGCAAACCTCGTATACCAGGCCCGTGGAGACTGCTTAAGCCCATATAAGGACTTCTTCAATATACATACATGATGAGGACGGTGAGGATCCCTGAATCCCAACGACTGATGCATATAGATTGTTTCCTTGAGATCACCATGTAGGAAAGCATTCTTGATATCCAACTGATGAATAGGCCATGCCTTTGAGAGAGCCAAGCTAAGCAATGCGAATGGTAGCCGGCTTGACCACCGGACTAAACGTCTCACCACAATCTATCCCAACATGCTGAGTCTTACCATCCCCTACAAGCCGTGCCTTATGTCGAGCGAATGAACCATTCGAATTTTCCTTATGAGCAAAAAACCACATAGACCTGATACCATTAATGCCGGGGGACGGGCACCAACTCCCGCGTCTTATTATATGCAAGATGAAGAAGATAAGAAATTTTTTATTTCTCTTTCGAATTGTGTTCTAATAAATGAAATCAAAAGATCATTCTTTCTATTTAACAAAAGCTCTAAAGATGTCATAATGATTTTTGTTCTTTCCAACTTTAGGTCTTAATTAAGCTGATCCGCTGATGAATTTAAGGTTACATTATCATATTCTTGAGTCAAGGGCATTATAGTAACAATCCAGGAAATATACCCTAGTAATCTCTGCAGCTTGTCAGCAATAAAACAACCACGAATCACCCCCATATTTTCCATTCCAGTTTTAGGTTCCTGATCCACTAAATTGTCCTCCACCAACTTTCCCCCTGACATATGACTAAGAACCACAAAATTTAAAGGGCAGCCGATGCACGAAGCATCACGCATTTACGCAGGGTCCTAGGGAAGGGCCACATCTCAAGGGAGTGTGATGTAAGCAACCTACCCTGATGCAAGATCAGTGGCTGATTGCCACGCTCGAACCCGTGACCTATAGGTCACATCAGACAATGTTATCATTGATCCAAGGCTCCCCTTAAGGATAAAACTAGTCCCGATAGTTGCCTTAGTTCAAAGACCCATAATATGTAAAGATCATTTTTTTCTTGCCCCATGGAAGCACCCACCAAAAAAAGAAAGCTTTATGAAGAAAATGTTTCAGTTATAAAGTCACCGATAAGCTTATCATGCTGAGCAGACATGCATTTGATTAGGTGGACAAGAGATCCAATAGCAATGGTAGAAGAAGTTGTGCATTTCAACCATCAAAATACCTTCTAGGCAAAGTGCAGTCCTCAACCAGCACTCTTTAGCTGCAGACTTGTTCCTCACATTCAACTGTGAATGAAGAATAACCACCTCATCTATGAGCAAAGACAAAGATAACCACTTGAATATTTGCACTTACTTCTAGTTACTTTGCTTATCTGAAACTTTTCAAAAGTATTTTTCACCACATGAAAGAAAACCAATTTATGTATTTCATGAGTGTTTGTAAGTCATTCTCCACTACAGTTGTCACCGTCCTTGCTTAAGCCTTAACACAACTTTCATCAATCTATACAACTATTACCAAACAGTATTCCCTGACCACCTTTCGCTATAACTGCATATTGAAAACATTTTACACTGATCCAGTAAATGGATTTCCTCATAAAAATTATCAAGAGGAATATGTAATGGAATATGTTTTGCGTCCAACCAAATGGAGCCTATAGCGGATGTCAAGTAATACTCACTGAAGCAAGTTCAAGACTCGAGCAATGGACATTGTTTCCATGTTTCACGACCTGATTATGTGAAACTTGTTAAGAGGAAAAGAAGAAGGATGCTTAAGGACAGTTTACTTTATAACATAGAATAACAACCTGGATGAACTTGCTGGGAAGTTTTCCCTGTATGCCCTTCTGTGGGATGCTAAAGTAAAACCCTTGCCTGTTATTGAATGGGATCTTCAAGTTCGGCAGTTTGAAATCTTGACGATACTTATTTGCGAGATTGTGTATAGCTATGAATTCAGTGTGTATAGCTATGAATTCAATATGAATTCCGAGTCATATCAAGAAGCCCATCAGCACCAGCCTTAACATCAAAACATTGTTGTGTTCGTGCAACAAAAGGAACTCGTGTATGAAGGACATCTTCATCAATCACCTCTCCAATTCTGAGAAAACAAATATTGCATGGATAAAATAAATACATGAACAGCTTAATGGATATTGTGACATGATTATCGTCATCTAGGAATGATCATATAATAATGTAAAACTATATAGACATCACCACTCATTAGAATATAATTTGCCACATCATAGCATCTTAATCCTTTCGTGATGAACTTTATTTTGATCTCATACTTCGTTAATTAAGTGAAACTAATTTCCAAAGTAACAAAAACAGTATCCGTTGAATATCCTAAATCGTCATACTAGAACTGTGCAGCAGTTAAAAAGGATTGAGTAGACACGGGAATAATTAGCTTCATGGACGTTAGACAAAATTGAGAAACATCCTCTCTTTCTGCAGAACAAGAATGGAAAAAAGAATGTCCTCCTAGAGGGGATTGAGGTGGAGAAGATTCAACATACATTAACAATGAAGAAAAGGAACTGTCTGAATTTGAAGAGGGCTCTCCAACATGGAGGGAATTGGAGGAAAGTGTCATATATCTAAGCAACTTTGAACTTTACCTTTTCCTTATTGAAGTATATTTTTCATTCTCACATACGGTCTTGTAAACATTTCCAAGCAGAAAACTCTTGGCTTCTTTGAGCACCTGAATCACGAGCTAGTTATTGTACCAGATAAGATCCAGAAAAATGTAAACCCCTGAACCCAACAATGGTGCTGCACCTTGGAGAGTAATGGTAAAGCATCAAGAGCTGTTTTGAGAAGAATAATGCTGGATATCATAATTTGGCTCCTTCTTCCATTATCCGAAGCCAATACTTCATTAGTAACTCTCTTTGGCTTGAAGCAGAAGTGACAAAGGACCCTATCTAGATGGAGAAACATACATTAACTTTCTGAAATGGAACAAACTATATAAAATACGAGTGAGAATCCGCCTCCTTGGTGTTACATGGTTACCTGTTTCTTTCGTAAACTTACGAAGGGCCTGAGACAAGCCAAAGAATAGCTGTTCATTGCTCATCAACTCATCCTGGAGATAAATTGAGAAAAGTGTCAACAGCGTAACTTCTTTAAAGTATGAGATTTCAATAAAGGATACACCAAAAAGAAGACAAACAAAGTAGTGAGCTGAATGTCAATACTGTGAAGATGAAAACCCTGTCTTTTATCCAACTTGATATGCACTAGAACTAAGTTTAATAGCTTTGACTTTGGTTGAGATACCAAGGCAGAGGTATTACATCCAAAAAAAGAAAAAAGAATCCATTTTGCATTAGCGAAAGACCAGGATATATAATGCAGACCAAAAGTAATAATGCTTTAAAAAGCTGTAAAGCATGATCATGTCAAAAATCAGTAACGAAACAGTTTAAACACTTTTGCTTGAAGATAGTATATACTTGGAGGTTTCGGCTAGGTCAAATTATATCCTGAAAAGCACGGCATAAACTACGAGATCACAACTCTCAGAAGCAGCTGAAGGTGTGTTTAAACTTCAATGCAACTAAAGCCCAATCATGTAATAACCAAAGCAACACTAACATATTAATAAAGCCTTTTCAGAGAAGGCTCCTCTCAATAACATAATTCTTCTGGTGGAGATATAACCAACAATAACTATGCCTCAGTGTCAAACAAGTTGGGATCGGCTATATGAATTCTCACTATTCCATTTAAGTTCAATTCATGTCATCATCCTGGAGGAGATATAACCACAATAGATAAATTCTTAAAGAAGAAAATTACTAGACAAAAGTAAATGTAAAACATGATTTTTTTCAGGAAGGTTGATAGCAAATTCTGGTTCCATAACAACAGAGCATGTTATATATTCTTCTGTCTCATGCAATACATTGAGAACTTACTGTAGGAAGATATTCCTTCATCATTATTCTCCTAAATATACAATATATATACATGGATCCTATGCTTGATTAATGGAAGACTATTCTACCTTACCTAATTTACAAGATCCTAATTACAATTACAATAATGAGAATAATTACAATATCAATAATAATAATGAGAGAGGTGATTATGGGATCTTCCCATAATCACTCTAACAGTCCCCCGCAGTCTTAGCTGGAGGTTCTCGGATGTTGAGTGTCCCTGAAATCATCAAAAAGTACTCGCGGAAGACCTTTTGTAAAGATGTCAGCTATCTGATAACGGGACGGCACATGGAGAACACAGACTTGACCATGGACAACTTTTTCTCGCACAAATAAAATATCCATTTCGATGTGTTTTGTGCGCTGATGCTGAACATGATTGCCAGATAAGTAGATTGCACTCACATTGTCACAATAGACCATTGTTGCCTTTTCAATCGAACAATGGAGCTCCAGTAGTAGATTACGGAGACAATATGATTCAGCAACGTCATTTGCCACCCCTCGGTATTCCGCCTCTGCACTGAATCGCGACATTGTTGACTGTCGTTTGGAGGACCATGAAATGAGATTGTCACCTAAGAACACACAATAGCCGGAAGTGGAACGACGTGTGTCTGGGCAGCCACCCCAATCCGCATCAGTGTAGGCGGAAAGACTCGAGACGGAGGACTTATACAGATGAAGTCCGAAATGTAGAGTAACATATCGCATAATCCTCTTGAGGGCCCCCATATGTTCCTCCTTTGGATCATGCATATGTAAACAAACTTGTTGGACCGCATAGAAAATATCAGGTCTCGTAAAAGTCATCTACTGCAATGCACCTGCAAGGCTGCGGTAATGTGTGGGGTCGATGTATGGAGTTCCTGAAGCGTTGCTCAACTTCGCCTTCGTGTCAACCGAAGTATGGGAAGGTTTGCATAAAGACATCCCTGCTTTGTCAAGTATCTCCTCGACATACTTCTTTTGACTGAGAAACAAACCACATGCATAGTGAGTGACAACAATGCCAGGAAAATAATTCAACTGACCTAAGTTCTTCGTTGCAAATTCAGCTGCAAGAAGGGACATAATGGACTGGCAAAGTGAAGTTGAGGGTGCAGTGAGGATAATGTCATCAACATACATAAGTAAGCCACATCAATGCCTTTTTGATAAATAAAAATAGACTGATCGGACTTGCTGTGAAAGAATCCCAATTTGGAAACAAATCCTGCAAACCTGTTATATCATGCTTTTGGAGCTTGTTTCAGACAATATAAGGATTTCCTCAACAGGCACACATGATCTGGACGGGCAGGATCGCGGAATCTCAACGACTGATGAGCAAACAAAATCTCCCCAAATCACACTGCCTGTATGAACAAACAAACTTTGTACAACCAGCTTACGTGGAAAAGATTCCATATTCTATGCCAATAGACTCGTGACATCCATGTACTGAGTCGTCAAATGAGCCACGTTAAGAAAGCCCAAGCTTATACGCATTGGCCCACAGGGTGCCCATCTTCAAGAAGGCCCGAATGAAAGACCCAAGCCTACATGAACCATCACAAAGAAAGTCCTACAAATGAAGACTCGGGCCTGTTTCGATGAAACCTCGATGAAAGCCCACAGAAGGGCAAAAGCACAACAAGCCTACCCATCATCAAAGCAAGCCCAAGCCCATGCAAGAATGACCTCATTGTCATGGAAGCCCTTTCCTTACTCCTCAATATAGTCTAGGATAACGTTTTTCTGACCAACTCTCATGGCTGTGGCCATGTAAAAATGTATTATTGACATCCAACTTATAAATGGACTATGACTTGGACAGTGCCAGACTAAGAACAATCCTGATAGTTGCAGGCTTGACTACCAGACTGAATCACCGCAATCTACTCCCACATGCTGAGACATGCCATCACCAACAAGACGAGCTTTGTATCTCGCAAAAGAACCATCATATTATATGGCAAAAAACTCACATAAATCGAATTATGTTCACATTAGATGGTCGTGGTACCAAATCTCACGTCTTATTTTGAATAAGAGCAGTAAATTCATCTAACATGGCAGCCTTCCAATTCAGATCTGATAAGGCAGCTTTGGGATTTTTTGGTATTAGTGAGGGTTGGACTGAGGTGGTTAGGTTAAAATGGTGTTTAGGTCGAAAAATCTCGTGCATTGCACGGGTTTCCATGGTCCGTTTAGGAGTTAGATCGTTGGATGGTTAGGTGGTGTTTGGATTTTGGGCCGAAACAGTGGGTAGGGTGGTTTCGATATTTTGGGCCGAAGTAGTGGGCCCGGTACTAGTCTGTACAACCCTAAACTAATCTCCAATGTGTCTAACCTACCCCAACAGTCATCATCATCCCCCTTCCCTAGACCTGTCCACCGGGTCGGGGACCCGTCCGGCCCGACCCGAAAAGACTAGGGCCAGGGTCAATTTTTAGCTAATCCGCGAGCCACTCGACCCAAAAAGCGGGGACCCGATCAGGGTCAGGGTCAGAAAATTTTACCCGTCTGACCCGGCCCGGCCCGACCCCGACCCACATATTTTTTTAATATAATTTATATTATTTTTCCTTCATTAATATTTATTTTGTACTTATATATATTTTTGTCATTAATAAATGATATAATATATATATATATATATATATATATATATATTGTTCTAATCTACATTGAGCTCGACATAAAATAAGATAAAAACGGTAGCTGATTATTAATTATATATTTATATTATTAGTCGTTTTGTTAATATCACGGAAGCATAATGTAGGGAGAGAAAGTAGTTGTAAATTGGTGAAACTTTAAATGGTCATAACTCTGTGCTCGGATGTCCGTTTTACCCGATTTTTTTTTATTTTGCGTATTTTTTCGAGACAGGGCCGGTCAAACAGTGGCGCATCCAATTTTTAGAAAAATGTCTGTTTTTCCAATCAATTTGTGTTTTTCCCCAAATCGATTTCTAGTTTTCTTTTTCTTTAGTCAAGATCTCACGATATACAATACATTTCAACGTTAATTTTTCGTGATAATGTAGGGGTGAATACTAATTTCAGTTTTGGAAATTCAATTTTAAAAAAAAAATCCCGACCCGACCCTGGCCCGCCAAAAAAAATCGACGGAATTTTTAGAAAAATATAAGGTCAGGGTCGGGGTCGGAATTTTTAGAAAAATCGACCCGTAGGGTCAGGGCCAGGGTCGGAATTTTTAGAAAAATATAAGGTCAGGGTCGGGCAAGGAGGGAAAAAAAGCCACCCGACCCGGCCCTGACCCGCCCGACCTTTGAACAGGTCTACCCTTCCCATACATTCCCCATTTCTGACGGTAAGTGTCGCTCTGACCACTCATCGACGGCGGCAATGGTGCTCGATTTTATTTTTTGTTTTATTTTTTTGGGTGAAAACTTCCGGTGAACAGTACTCTGGCGAGTGAACATTACCGGAAACAATGACGTGACTGTCATGAACAGTGTCGGTGAACAATATTTTTCGCCGGCAGTAGGTTCGATTCAACTGGAGTTGGTACCTCCGGTTGCCCGTATCCATTCTTTGTCCTTAACCTTCCTGTTAAATTTTGCCATCTCTTGTCTTTAGTTATAGCATTCTTGGCGTAGTGGTGTTACTTGCCTTTAGAATTTTGTTAACTTGAGCTTGCACTTTGATCCTTTCATGTTTTAGGGTAAACGTTTGAGTAGTTTATTATTTTATATTTGCTTTAGTGGCTTTGGTAACTGATGGTAAACCAGGGTCATGTTCTCGGTCGGGGACAAGGGCGGGGGTTACGGGGGTAAGAGAGAGAGGCTAGACTTAGAATAGGGTCTTGGAACATTGGGACTTTAACGGGGAAGTCCATAGAGCTAATTAAGATTCTTAAGAAGAGGATGATTAATATAGCCTGTGTCCAGGAGACCAAGTGGGTAGGACCTAAGGCTAAGAATGTAGACGAGTATAAGTTATGGTTCTCGGGTAGATCGCAATATAAGAATGGGGTAGGCATTTGGTAGACAGCGAGCTAAGGGAGCAGGTGGTAGAGGTGACGAGGGTCAATGACCAGATGATAACGATTAAGTTGGTAGTTGGAGGGTGCACTATGAACATTATTAGTGCTTATGCGTCGTATGAGGGCTTGGACGAATAGGAGAAGAGACGCTTTTAGAAGGATTTGGACGAAGTGGTAGGAGGCATACCACCCACTGAAAAGTTATTTGTAGGAATGGATTTCAAAGGTCATATCGGGTCACTTCTGGGGGGTTATGACGACGTGCATGGATGCTTTGGCATCGGGGACAGGAAAGGGGGAGACGTCTCCCTTTTAGAGTTCGTTAGAGCTAGTGGGATGGTGATAGCCAATTCGAGATTCTTGAAGAAGGAGGAACACTTGGTGACTTTCCGTAGTTCATTGGCTAAGACTCAGATAGACATTTTTGCTCCTTAGGACGGTTGACAAAGGTCTTTGTAAAGACTGTAAGGTTATTCCGAAGGAGGATGTTACTATCCGACATAAGCTTTTAGTGATGGATTTAGAGATCAAGTTGGAGAAGAAGAGGGTGGTGGATGACAGGTTAAGAATCAAATGGGAAGTTTGACCATGGCTAGTGCAAATGAGATGGAGGAGAGGTTGATGGCAAGTGGGGCTTGAGAGAGTAGTGGAGATGCGACCGGTATGTGGGACAAGACGGCCAGTTGCATTCGGGAGGTAGCTAGAGAAGTGCTAGGGGTCTCGCGGGGTAACAGTGGTGGGCATCGAGGGGACTGGTGGTGGAATGGTAAAGTCCAAGAGAATGTGGAAGCGAAGAAATTGGCGTATGTGAGATTGGTAGAAAGCAAGGATGAGGTGGAAAAGTGGACAAATAGAGAACTGTATAAGATGGCGAGGAATGAGGCAAAACAAGCGGTTACGGCGGCGAGAACGATGACTTTTGAACGCATGCATGTGGAATTAGAGGAGAAAGGCGGGGATAAGAAGTTGTACAGACTAGCCAAGGCAAGGGAAAGAAGGGCACGTGACTTGGATCACGTCAGGTGCATCAAGGACGAGGACGGCAAAGTACTGGTGAAGGAAGTGCATATTAGGCGGAGGTGGCAGTCTTACTTCCATAAACTCTTAAACGGAAAAAGGAGATAGAGACATTGTGCTGGGAGATCTGGAGCATTCTGGTAGGTACCGGGATTTTGAGTATTGTAGAAACATTAAGGTTGGGGAGGTTAAGGGTGTTATTCGCAGGATGCACATGGGACGAGCGACCGGGTATGATGAGATCCCAGTTGAATTATGAAGAGCGCAGTCAATGCAGGTTTGAAGTGGCTGACTAGTTGTTTAACGTCATTTTAAAGACGACAAGAATGTCCGAAGAATGGAGGTGGAGTACAATGATTCCCTTGTACAAAAACAAAGGTGACATCCAGAGTTGCAACAACTATAGGGGTATCAAGCTGTTGAACCACACTATGAAAGTTTGGGAAGGAGTCGTGGAGATGAGGGTGAGGAAATACGTGTCTATTTTTTAGAACCAGATTGGATTTATGCCGGGCCGTTCGACTACCGAAGTCATTCATCTTATTAGGAGGTTGGTGGAGCAGTATAGTGAGAGGAAGAAAGATTTACATATGGTTTTTATCGACCTCGAGAAGGCATACGACAAAGTCCCTAGGGAGGTTCTATGGAGATGTTTGGAGGTTAGAGGTGTGCACTGGCGTACACTAGGGCTATCAAGGATATGTATGATGGAGCCAAGACTAGGGTACGATCAGTAAGAGGAGAGTCGGAGCACTTTGGGGCTGCACCAGGGATCAGCTCTTAGCCCATTATTATTTGCCTTAGTCATGGACGAACTGACATGACAAAACCAAGGGGAGGTACCATGGTGTATGTTATTCACAGACGATATAGTCCTGATTGATGAGACTCGCAGCGGAGTGAACGCCAAACTGGAGGTTTGGAGACAGACTCTGGAGTCTAAAGGGTTCAAGTTGAGTAGGACCAAGACAGAATATTTGGAGTGCAAGTTCAGCAACATGAGCGATCCTGAGACAGGCGTGGAGGTGAGGCTTGGTACTCAGGTTATTCCGAAGAAAGGAAGCTTCAAATACATAGGGTCTATTATCCAAGGGAATGGAGAGATTGATGACGACGTCACACATCGTATTGGGGCAGGGTGGATGAAATGGAGGCTCGCATCTGAAGTCTTGTGCGATAAAAAAATGCCAACTAAACTTAAAGGCAAGTTCTATAGGGCGGTGGTTAGACCGACTATGTTGTATGGGGCAGAGTGTTGGCCAGTCAAGACATCGCACATACAAATGATGAGAGTTGCGGAGATGAGGATTCTGAGATGGATGTGTGGGCATACAAGGAGAGATATGATTAGGAATGATGATATTCGGGATAAAGTGAGAGTGGCCTCGGTGGAAGATAAGATGTGGAAAGCGAGGTTAAGATGTTCGGGCATGTGCAGAAGAGAGACAGATGCCCCAGTGCGGAGGCGTGATAGGTTGGTTATGGACGAGTTCATAGGGGGTAAAGATAGGCCAAAGAAGTATTGGAGAGAGGTGATTAGACGGGATATGGCGCAGGTATAACTTACTGAGGATATGACCTTAGATAGGGGGTTGTGGAGGACACAGATTAGGGTAGAAGGGTAGTAGGTAGTCGAGCGTAGTCCTCTTTACGCTTACAAAATGATAGTGTAATGTTATTACTGTAGGCTCGATTAGCATGTTACACTTAGTTTGATTCCTGCTGCTATGTGTTCTTTAGTGTAATTTATTTATCTTATTTAGTTGTGTTAGCTACTGCTTCCTGTTGTTAGAATGCGCTACTATTGCGTATTTGATTTTTACTATCTGCATGTCCACAATGCTTTAATTTCTCGTCTGAGTCTGACTGTTTCTCATACTTTGTTTTGCTTTGCCTAATTATGCTTTGTCTTGAGCTGAGGTCTCCCGAAAACAGCCGCTCTACCTACCAAGGTGGAGGTAAGGTCTGTGTACATTCTACCCTCCCCAAACCCCACATTGTCAAATTTCACTGGGTATGATGTTGTTGTTGTTGTTGTTGTTGTTGTATGTAGTCATTTGAAGAGCATGATGTCAAAAATTTGGTGGTGTGGACGAATGCATAAGGATAGAGCGAGTCATATTGTTGATTGTTTGAATCTTTCTTTCAGCTTTCCCATTTTGAGAAGTGTATGTGGATATGAAATACGAACAAACATAAAGTGTCTAAATTTATGTTTTGACATCATACTATCTCACAAGTTATTTTTGGTCTTTAAAATATTGGAATTTATTTTAGAAGTGATTCAAAATTTAAACACCTTTTTGAAAAGACATCATTTATTATAAAAAAGGTATTACCCATTCTTTAAAGGATAATATATTCTTGTGAAAATGTGTCATCCAATCTTGAAGGGTACATCCTTTCTTTGAAAGGTATGTTAGTCATTTTCTACTTCTTATAAATAATAAGTACGCTGTAGATTTCCAGCACTTAAAAAAAATTTCAACAATACAAAATATTTATGCGACATAAAATTCTGCATTCTTACCTCTTCCTTTTTACTAAAGCAGTCAAAAGATTAAAAGGGCTCTTTGAAACTTTTATTTGAGTGCACATTAAAAGATTTTCCTGAGTGGTTAATCGTATCTTGGGAGTAGAACTTCACTTTCATATTTGCACCATGGTAGCGACGAAAATCTACTCAGAAGACAACGTCATCCATAGCGTGCCTTGAACTGGGTTTTTCCAATTTTAACTATATCTTATCTTTATTTTATAACTATATTTTATTTGTTCTTCTTAAAGTGATAATTTCTAATATTTTTCCAACATAAATAATTTATGCCCAGCTAATCATAAATTTGATTTTGAAGAGCAAAACTTAAGGACCAACTCATTTGAAGGACAAACCGTGCTATTTTTTCGACTTTGGGCTTTTAAAACTTAAGGACTGATCATTTGGGCTTTAAAAAAAATTGAGTTCAAGTTAAATTCATAATGCACTGTAAAAAAAAGTAATTATAAGATGAGATTGCTTCAAATAATAAGAATTTAATTGTAAGTATATATTGATGTGTAAATTATTTTGTACTAGCAATGAATTTAGCATTTTAGTTACTGTTTTTACCAAATTTGCATTTAACCTTGCTACTTGAAACGAAAATTCTATACGGACGGGAAGTTATGAGATTTTTGACGGAAATTTCATCGGAAAATTAGACAAGTTAATTTGGATAGATTCGGTCGGAAATTCATATTTTTTAGTACTGACTTATGAGAGACTTAAATATAATTATCTCATTAATAATTTAATTATGTAAATATTTTTATACCATCGGTGCATAGAACTTCAACTCAAAAGGTAATTGCATATAACTTTTATTATATTTTCTATTGGTAAATAAAATAATTGGTAATTAATCACATATAACAAGTTAAATCACATTAAGGATGTAAAAATTAGGAGTGTACATGGACCGGGTCGGTTCGGGTTTTTTCAAATACCAAATCAAACTAATTATGTCGGGTTATTCATTTTATAAACCAAACCAATAAAAAATGGGTTTTGCATTGTCGGTTTTTCTCCGTTTTTTCGGGTTCGTCGGTTTTCTAGGATTTTTTTTTATAAAAGTTGTAATTTAAATGTTAAAAGAGAGTTCCTGCCCACAATAAGATGTAATTTCATCAAGCAATAGTTATGATCCATCTGATATAAAACTAAGTAAATTATATAGACATTAAATTTTGATTTGCATGATTATTTTAATTACGTTGTATAATAATTATCTTGTATTAGTTCCAGAACCAGAAAAGCATACTACCTAGATGGTATGAACTGTTTGGGTGACAAATGGGAGTTGATTAGTTGGTAAAGCACCTTCACTCACGACCGGTAGATCAAGAGTTTGAGTCACGTTGGAGGGAAAGTATGAAAATACTGTTGGTTACAAAGGTACAGGAAACGGGAATTACAAGTAACTGCAAAGTAATACAAGAACTGAAAAATTACAATTCAACAACAAAACTGAAATTTGAATCACGAAAACTGGAAACTGTTTTGTTTGCTGAGTCGAGTGTGGCTCTCTGTCTTTAGACAATATTGCTCCGTATGTATCCTTTATACGTCCTGGACAATTCGTCTCCCAAGATAAAAACAGCAATGGAACAATTGAGCAAAGGAAACTCAAGTGCTACCGTGAAGAATATTGAGTAATGAAATGATGCTTGGAAGATGTAGGAAGAACTGTTTCTGCATGTGTATTTTCGTGTAGTGTTGGTGTAGCTCAACAATGGTGCAAGGGGGTGTTTATATAGGTGAGGGAGGGGCAGTGAAACTGCCTCCATAAGTGTCATTCCTGGCCAAGTAATGGCCATTATGGAGATAGTAATACCACCAAAATAAATTGTGAGAAAGACCAACGGATTGGCCATTATAGGAGGAGTAATTCAGCCAAAATAAATGGCTGAATTGAGTGATGAGGCGTTTCTGATCTGACTGTCCAAATTCTGACTTTCTGGAAACTTCAGGGATCAAACTGTACATCTTGACTTCAGGGACCAAACGGTACATATGAAAGAATTCTGGTCCAAACTGTACATATGTAACTTCTGGGATCAAACTGTACATCTGGCAAAGTTCTCTGGCCCAAAAAGATAATATTAGAAGCACGGCCCATGGCCCGTGACCCCGGAACCGGACGGGACGGGCGGGCGGCGGCGGCGCGCGTGTGGGCTTTCCTCGAACCAAAGCACATCTAGGTCCTCCCTCCTTTAAACACATGGGATACCCCTTGGAGTCCCAAACCCCAAACCAATTTTGAGTCTTATATACACAACAATTCTTTCTTCCTCTACCGATGAGGGAGAATTGATCCCAAACTACACTTTTCCATGCTTCAAACACCTTACTTTGTGGACCAATATCTCTTTCATTTCTCAATGAAATTTGACGATTCTTGGCCCTACGGTTATCTACGTACTTAGTAGATCATGCATGTGTGAAGAACCGGATTCTCCAACATACGTAACACTAGCGTTTAAGCCGTTAAAGTTGGTCGGTCGCAACTCCCGCCAAAGGCAAATTTCCAACAATCCCCTCTTGAAAGAGATTTTGGCGCACTCACATGGTGCCTTTTCTATTTTCAGCAATATTTCAGCGGACCGATGTTGCATAAGGAGAGGTAGCTTCAGCTTTGAACCTTCCATAGTTGAATACCATCGGACTTACTTACTGTGCGGTGAACGTGATGTCTTCAACCGTCAGTGTTTAGTGTAAGCCAAGTCAATAGTACCAACACAACAAATTCTCTTACTCTCTTCTTCGTAATGTTTTGTCCGTTTTGGCCATGGACAACGTCTTGGATTCTTAAGTGCGTTCATTTAATGCGGCCCGTCCTCACACTTAAATAGGTGGTCTCCTACAAGGTATCCTGCTATACCCCACTTCACAAGTGTTAGGAACCATTAAAAGTTTCCCAAAACCTAACCTCAACTGTTGAGGAGCATTACAGGTTTTGAAAACTTAACCTTTACCCACACTGCAGATAGCACTTAACGTCTATCGCGGGAACGACTTTGGATTTGGTGTTTCTTTTCAGAAATCCCTATCCGAAGTGCTCATGCTTCCACTGAAGCGATCAACTGAACCTTTACAACTTAGTTTTCCCATTGAACCAAATTACTGGGATCTCTAGTTAGTAATGTTGGGTTACCGTTGTATTGGTCCTTATATTTTGGGTTTTAAGCCCATTCCCTAGATAGGCAAGCCATCTGATCCTTGGGTAAGCCCTTTGTCAATGGGTCTGCTATATTATCCTTTGACTTAATGTAATCAATGGATATTATACCCGTGGTGATCAGTTGCCTAACGGTCTTATGCCTCCGTTGAATATGACGAGACTTGCCGTTGTACATAGCATTCCGTGCCCTTCCTAGAGCCGACTGACTGTCGCAGTGGATCATTACCGAAGGTACGGGTTTGTTCCAACACGGAACATCCTCTAAGAAGTCATGAAGTCACTCAACTTCTTCTTCTGCTTTGTCTAAAGCGATAAACTCCGATTCCATTATGGATCGGGCGATGCAAGTTTTCTTAGAGGATTTTCAAGACACAGCCCCACCACCAATTGTAAATACATACCCACTGGTGGTAGGGTGTTCTCTATATCGATATCCAGTTTGCATTACTGTACCCCCTCTAGTACATCTGGATATCTCGAATAGTGTAACCTGAAATTTAACGTGTATTTCAGGTATTGTAATACCCGATTCAACGCCTTCCAGTGATTATCACTCGAATTCCGGGTGAACCTAGCCAACTTATTGATTGCATAAGCAATATCAGGTCGGGTTCAGTTTGTTATATACATAAAACTACCAATCACCTGTGCATATCGCTCCTGGTATACAGGTGCACCAAAATTTTTATCAAGCTTTTGATTTGTATCCATTGGTGACTTTATCGGTGAACTGTCTAACATCTCGAAATTTCTCAAAACATCATCGATGTAGTGAGACTGAGATAAGACCACTCCATCAGACGTCTTAGAGATTTTAATCCCTAGGATGACATCTGCGATACCCATATCCTTCATGTCGAAGCATTGTTTCAACATGTTCTTAGTCTCTAAGATTACCCTAGGACTGCTTCCTGTGATTAACATGTCATCTACATACAGGCATGTCATAACAAATGAGTCAGAGTTACCTTTCGTGTAAACACATTTATCACACTCATTAATGACGAACCCTTCGATAGTATAGTACTATCAAATTTTTTGTGCCATTGCTTCGGGGCTTGTTTCAGCCCGTACAGAGATTTGACAAGTCGACATACTTTCTTCTCTTGTCCTTGAACCACATACCCCTCGGGTTGGTCCATATAAATTTCTTCTTCCAAATCACCGTTTAGAAAGACTGTCTTGACATCCATTTGGTGTATCTCAAGGTCACGCAGAGCTGCGATCGCAATGAATACCCGTATGGATGTCATCTGAGATACCGGGGAGTAAGTGTCAAAGTAGTCAAAGCCTTCTGTCGGCCGATAGCCCTTGAATACCAACCTGGCCTTGTACTTGTCTATAGACCCATCTGTTTTGTATTTCCGTTTGAGTATCCATTTACAACCCAACAGTTTATTTCCTGGAGGAAGATCAACCAACTCCCACGTATGGTTATGCAGAATAGAGCTTATTTCACTCTCAATAGCTTCTTTCCAGAGCGGTGCTTCTGGAGTTGACAACGCCTTAGCAATTGTCCTTGGTTCATCATTAACCATATAAGCTACAAAGTCATGACCGAAGGATTTATCCTTCCTGACCCTTTTACTTCGCCTTAGATCCATCTCTGGAGTCTCCAAGTTCTGAGAATCTAGAACACTAGATTCCGGATGTTCAGCCACCTCGAGATCCGCTAGATCTGGATCATCTAGATCCGGGCCGTCGACGACTCCCGATTCTTGAGAGCTTTGTGCATAAATTCGTTTGCGAGAGGTTATGTCTTTTTCCTTTCTAGGAAAGGTACTTTCAAAGAATAGAGCATTCCTTGATTCCATTATTGTACCCTGATGGATATCTGGAATATCTGACTTATGCACTAAGAAACGATAAGCACTACTGTTATTTGCATATCCGATGAATATGCAATCTACAGTCTTAGGCCCAATCTTGACCTGCTTTGGCTTGGGTACTTTAACCTTTGCCAAACAACCCCACACCTTAAAATATTTGTAGGTGGGTTTCTTTCCCTTCCATGATTCATATGGAGTTTTGTCCTTACCCTTATGTGGGACTCTGTTAAGAATCGTATTAGCGGTAAGGACGGCTTCTCCCCACATGTTTTGGGAAAGACCGGAATTGATAAGCAAGGCATTCATCATTTCCTTTAATGTGCGGTTCTTACATTCCGCCACACCGTTTGATTGAGGTGAGTATGGAGCCGTCGTTTGATGAATAATGCCTTCTTGGGCACAGTATTCCTCAAATGGCGCTACATATTCTCCCCTCTATCGCTACGAATGGATTTAATCCGTAGGCTCAGTTGGTTCTCAACTTCTGCTTTGTAACGTCGGAACGCTTCAAAGGCTTCATCCTTACTTTTCAACAAGTAAAGGTAACAATACCTTGTGCTATCATCGATTAATGTCACAAAGTACTTGTTCCCTCCTCTAGTTTGTGCAAACTTCAAATCACATATATCTGTGTGAATAAGTTCTAGAGGAGCGGTATTCCTTTCGACGGATCAAAACGGAAGCTTGGTGAGTTTTGCCTCTACGCACACCTCACACTTATGTTGAGGGTTTACATCGATAGACGACAACAACTCCATCTTTACCAGCCTTTGAATAGACTTGTAGTTTACGTGTCCTAATATATGATGCCATAAATTAGAAGACTCAAGCAAATAAGAAGAAAGTTCAACTTTATTACTTGGACGCAATACATACATGACATTCACTTTGAAGAGGCCTTCACAGACGAAGCCTCTCCCTACAAATGTGCCATTTTTAGTAAGTACAAACTTATTGGATTCAAACACTAGCCTAAAACCAGCATTAACCAATAAAGGTCCAGAAATTAAATTTCTTCTAATCTCTGGGACGTGCATCACTTCCTTCAGAGTGAGTTCCTTGCGGGAAGTCATCTTCGGACCACCTTTCCAACCCCCAGCACATCAGAGGAAGCGTTGTTGCCCATGAACAGCTTCTTGTCAGCGACTGGTGTGTACGTGGAGAAGGCATCTTTGTTAGAACAGATGTGCTTAGTAGCACTTGTGTCCATCCACCACTGCATCGGATTCTTAACCAAGTTGGCTTCTAGCACCACTGTCGAGAATTCCTTAATCATGTCATCCAGGAGCGTGTCCTTGACGACGTTTGCTTGCGCCTTGCCTTTAGACTTGGCTTTCTGTTGTTGCTCAGTCTTGAGCTTGCGGCATTTCTTGATCCTATGACCAGGTTTCCCACAATGGTGACAATTACCTCTGAACATCTCCGCTGCGGGGGCTTTGCCGTCTTTCTGGAACTTTCGCTTCTTGCTTGAGCTCCCTTTGGCCTCAGCCAGATTCGCCTTCGCCTCAACAGGTTGTCTACCCCTTGGCAAGGTCTTCTTATTATCTTCCTGGATTTGCAGTTTGATAATAAGCTCTTCAAAGGTCATCTCCTTTGTCTTGAGTTTCAAGTAACTCATAAACTCATTTTATGAAGGAGGTAACTTTTCAATTAGCGATGCAACCAAAAACTGCTCGTTTGGTTTCATTCATTCCAAATCCAGGTGATGTATAATCATTTGAAATTCCTAGACTTGGGACATCACTGTCTTACTATCCACCATTTGGAATTTTAGAAATTTCCGAACAATGAACTTCGTAGCACCCGCATCTTGTGCGTTGTACTTCTTTTGCAGTTTTTCCCACAACTCTTTGGCAGTGCCAACGGTGCAATAGACCGTGTAGAGAGGGTCTGCCAAGCAGTTCAGTATGTAGTTCTTACACATGAAATCGCTATGATTCCACGCATCACGAACCATCTTCATGCCGTTAACGACATGGATACCAAGGCCCCCTTCACCCGTTTCAGCAGGCGAAGAGTCCATTTCATCTCCAGCTTGTGGAGGATCTTTCGTTAGGAACCGGGCCATGCCCATTACCGTTAAGTAGAACAACATCTTTTGCTGTCATTTCTTAAATTTCATGGTGGTGTGACGAAGAAGGTGGAGCACCAGCAGTTGGGAAGGCATCGGTGTTACTAACTTGAATAGTAGCAGTAGCAGCAGCAGCAGTGAAGGCGGCAGAGTTACTGCCTTGGCCAGTAGCGGCAGTGGCGGGGAAGGCAGCAACGTTGCCTCGAGAGGCGGCGTAGCGCAGAACATCGGTCATGTTTTCACCATGTTATAGCGATTCTGATAAAGAAACGAATATTGTCTTAAACTTGTTGGTTACAAAGGTGCAGGAAACAGGAATTACAAGTAACTGCAAAGTAATACAAGAACTAAAAAATTACAATTAAACAACGAAACTGAAATTTGAATCACGAAAACTGGACACTGTTTTATTTGCTGAGTCGAGTGTGGCACTCTGTCTTTAAGACAATATTGCCCCGTATGTATCCTTTATACGTCCTGGACAATTCGTCTCCCAAGATAAAATAGCAATGGAACAATTGAGCAAAGGAACTCAAGTGCTACCGTGAAGAATATTGAGTAATGAAATGATGCTTGAAAGTTGTAGGAAGAACTGTTTCTGCTTGTGTATTTTCGTGTAGTGTTGGTGTAGCTCAACAATGGTGCAAGGGGGTGTTTATATAGGTGAGGGAGGAGCAGTGAAACTGCCTCCATAAGTGCTATTACTGGCCAAGTAATGGCCATTATGGAGGTAGTAATGCCACCAAAATAAATTGTGAGAAAGACCAACGGATTGACCATTATAGGAGGAGTAATTCAGCCAAAATAAATGGCTGAATTGAGTGATGAGGCGTTTCTGATCTGACTGTCCAAATGCTGACTTTCTGGAAACTTCAGGGACCAAACTGTACATATGAAAGAATTCTGGTCCAAACTGTACATATGTAACTTCTGGGATCAAACTGTACATCTGGCAAAGTTCTCTGGCCCAAAAAGATAATATTAGAAGCACGGCCCATGGCCCGTGACCCCGGAACCGGACGGGACGGGCGGGCGGCGGCGGCGCGCGTGTGGGCTTTCCTCTAACCGAAGCACATCTAGGTCCTCCCTCCTTTAAACACATGGGATACCCCTTGGGGTCCCAAACCCCAAACCAATTTTGAGTCTTATATACACAACAATTCTTTCTTCCTCTACCGATGAGGGAGAATTGATCCCAAACCACACTTTTTCATGCTTCAAACACCTTACTTCGTGGACCAATATCTCTTTCATTTCTCAATGAAATTTGACGATTCTTGGCCCTACGGTTATCTACGTACTTAGTAGATCATGCATGTGTGAAGAACCGGATTCTCCAACATACGTAACACTAGTGTTTAAGCCGTTAAAGTTGGTCGGTCGCAACTTCCGCCAAAGGCAAATTTCCAACAAATACTATAAATCCTCCAAAACGGGGTAAATAAAAAAACTGTCTGGGTTACTAGTGGCTTCTCATGATTTATACTCATCACTGTTATAAGTGAAAGAAAATGTTAAGAGCTACTATATGCATTATGGTTTTTCAGCTCCTAAAATCAATTGGACCTTACTAGCTAATTAGTAATTACTAATAGAACTAATATATGTATTAGCCTGAAATACCATTATATATTTGACAATTTATATTAAACAAGTACTATATTTTGTTCATCAAAATATTCATAAATTGTATATGTATAATTAAAAAATTGTATATATATAATCAGGTCGGTTTTGTCTCGGTTTGATTTTTTTAGTTAAAATCAAACCAAACCTATTATGATCGGATTTTTTTCTAATACCAAACCAAACCAACAACTAATCGATTTTTTCCGTTTGATTCAATTTGTCGATTTGGTGCGATTTGTAGGTTTTGTTTGTACAACCCTAGTAAAAATCCATTGCAACATTTGTGTATACATAACTAAAATATAGTTCTATTTTCATCATCACAATTTTGATATAACTTGTTCACCAATGAAACGATCCATTATATTGCACATATAGAGAGGAAAGCGAGATGATGTAGGGCTGCCTATCGGGTGATTCAGTTCGGGTTTGAAAATTATCGGTTAAATTTATCGATTATCGGTAAAGATATTTTGGTCAATCAACATTTATATTAATGTTTTTAAAATAATATAGATATAGATTAAATGCTTCCTATTTCATATGACCGATTAATTCTTTTATTTATAGTCCTTTATAATTTTGTTTCCTAATTTTATATTTCTTTTACAAGATGTCTTTAATTTTACTCAATACGATTATGAGGAATAACACACGAGATCTTTTTAGATATATTTTTTTCTAGTTTACAAAGGGTCTAATTTACATGATTTGACCCTCTGTTGTATCAGATAAGGAAGGTATTTTGACAATTATAGTTTAAACTCTGAGCACCTGCTAAAAATTCACTAAATAAGTCAAATTCTCACTAAAACGGTACAACAGATAGCGTAACATTGCCTATGTAAATAATGGATCTTGGGTCTAACTCAACCCCAAAAGCTAGCTTGTTGGGTGAGGATTGTCCAAGTCTATATAAGGAGTACATATTCTCATTCCATATCCGATGTGGGACTCTTAACACTCCCCCGCACGCCCAGACCTTGTTAACTGGAGCGTGGATAATATAATATGGGGGGCCAACATCGGTGAACAAAGAATTGAAATAGATCTGGCTTTGATACCATGTAAGATATAATAATTTCCCTTAACGATTCCTTTCATTATTTATATATATATATATAGTTGTACAGAGGTTGATTCATGATACACTACGAATCCTAACTTACTTTAAGAGGTTGATTCCTAATACAATAAGAATCCTAAGTTACCTTAAATATACATCTATCATAATTACAAAATATACTGAGAATATTCGCTAATAATATGCTACAACATTAATTTGATTAAAGGAAAATCAAAGCTTTCACTTCAATCTTTGAAGCTACGTTCACTATTCAATCAATGATAGGCTTTAAGCCCTCCCTTATTTTATAGAGGTTTCCATTCTACTTAGAATTCCTCACTAGGTTAATCCGTTAATGTTTTTGCCGAATTTTAAGCTTCGACTGCTAAATTCAAAACTAGCTGTATTTACACATTTTGAATTCGCTCATGCGAGTGTTCTCAGAAATCACTGATTAATAGAATAACTCATCTTTTTAGTCTATCATTTGTTAGTCGATTCGGTTGGAAAATAATATTTTGAATATTATAACTCAAATAATTATAAAAAATATGTAATTGAAATTTATAGTGTTCAAATTCTAAATACGACTATCATAAGATTAGGAAATACAACCAAGGAAAGCCCAGTGCACTAGGTTAACGCTATCCGCGGGATCCAGAGAAGGGTCAGATCACAAGGATCTATTGTACGTCACCTTACCTTGCATTTCTGCAAGATGATGTTTCCACGGCTTGAACCCGTGACACCCCGATCACATGGAATCAAGTTTACCAGTTACCCCAAGGCTCCCCTTCAAGAATGTTCACTTAGCCATTTGCACACCTCTTAAGAAAATACTAATTTCTAGGTAAAAATAAGTAATTTAACTAAAATATCCCTAATTAAATAAGTATTGAAATTTGGTCATCTAATATTTAATAAGGGCAAATCTGACAAAGTAAAATTAATTTTTTCTTGATTTGATAAGTAAACATTCTTTTTTACTTAAAAAATAAAATCTAAATAGATACTCTTTTTTATCCGGAGGGAGTATACTATGATTAAAATAACTAAAGGCCCATAAATCGAAAGGTGGATGGGGAGCATAAACAGAAAAGGCAGGTTATTGCATTGCATGGCAACAAGTCAAATACTTACCCCACTTTATTGACACTACCCTCATTTATTGCCGGCTGGCGGCAAATCTAGTGAAGGACCTTTTATCCATGTTAGACAAAAAAGGTTTTATTATTACAATAAATCCTTATTTTTATCGCATTAAAAATTAGAAAAAATGTGAAAATTTGAATCTATTTTTATTTATTTATTTTCCTTTGTTTCAATTATATGATGTGGTTAATTGAATACAATTTTTGATAACAACAGATTATTGCCACAACTTCAAAATTTAATAAAGTGATTTAGAGCACGAAAGACAGAGTGTGGTATTTTTAGTCTCAATTCGAATTAAATGATTTTTATGAAAACGAAGTGCATATTTGCGAAAGGAATAAAATTGTATTAGAAATATAGTTCTTAAGAATTGTATACGATAAAAACCGACACGACACATGTCATAGTCTTAGTAAAGAGTCGAAGGGAACGTCCACGTCTTGCTAAGGTTGAAGGTTACCTCGGAGTGAGATCGGGCGTCAGTGTAAATCCGGGTGTTCAAGCAGGACCGGGTAGTGTCCGAACCAGATGATACTGGCAGAAGGTCGAGGATACTCAACACGTAACCGTTCTGGGCATGACGCCGTCAGTTACTCCTTTCTCATTAAATCATCATTTAAATTATAGATTGTTTCTTTAACATCAATATTTTGTATTGTTAACTATAAAAGGAGTCCAACTTTCATGTTGGAAGGGCATCTCATTCTCATTACATTCACTTGCAGGATTTCATTATAAACTTAAGATACTCAAGCTCTCAATATTGGCTCGAGTTTAAAGCAATTCAGTTAAGGATCGGACAGGAACAAGTCTTAATCAAGATTATATCAATTCAGGCTATTTCTATTGCTTATTATTTACATTTGCTTATTTATCTCTAATTATTTATTACGTTTGCTTACGAATCAATCTACCCATCCTTAAAACCACTTACAATTTCAACTGTATTCTTTTTGGGGTAAACAAGAATTAAAAATATCTAAGAAATAATTGAGAAAGAAATCATATAAAAAGTAGTTTAAAAATTGAGCTGAGGATCCATTGGAAACAACTTCTCTACCTCCAATGTAGGGTAAGATATGCGTACACTTTATTCCCAAACACACTTATAAAATTACACCGAGTATGTTGTGTGAATTTGTCTAATTATAATAGTAATATACAAAATGAAACAAATAAGATGATATACCAACGCTTATACTCAAAGTGGGACTTATCTATACAAATCAAATTTAATCGAGTTTCAATACGGATTCCGACACTAAATAGGAAACTAAAAAGAAAATCTAGTATGACTCATCATTTAATATTAGAATCCTTAGGGGAAAAAATCATAATTAAGATCGACTTTTTAAATACACATTATTTCTTTGTACTACTACTAATCCATAAATTTTTGACAGTTAAAAAAAGAAGAAGAAGGAAAGTAATCACTTCTCATTTAAGTTGAAATAAGTACTACTCCCTCCGTCTAAAATTATCCTTATTTAAGTTATAATTTATCTCAATTAAATATTTACTCTACTTATGTGTCATTTTTATTAATGACAAAAATAAGATAAAGAAAAATTAAATAATTATACTATTAAAATAATAAATAATTTGAGATAACTATTTTTTTTAAATTACTTTTTATTACATTGAGATAGGAAAATGGCAAACAGAAAGGGAATTACAACACATAGATTTGAACCCTCTATAATAAAGTAAAAGTTTGACCAACTAACGGAGCTATCGAGTAACCACGATAAATAATTTGAAAAATAATTCAATTTATAGCAAACATGTTTTAAGAGTTTGGGACCAAAGTGCGAAAATGAGAGCTTGCTTTCTCTCTGTTTCTATATACTAGAAGTCTAGAACAAGATCATAAAATACATACATATACACACACGTATATATATATGATTTGCTCAGACAAACATTGCTTATTCGATCTGTAAGTTAAATTAGTACTTCATGCATCAATTTCCTGTTTGTTTATTTATAACTCTTGATGCTTTAAATTGAATCAAACAATTCCCCAATTTCCCAATTTTCGGGTCATTTTGGGTTTGATTTGATCCGATAAAAACCCTAGATTTGTGATTAATTCAATTAGTTGAAGTATTGAGGTCCGATCTGGTGCTTATTAGCTCAATTTCGGAGTTTTAGGGAATTTTGTTAGAAATTAGGGTTAGGGATTTAATTGAGTTATTTAGTTAGATGGCTTCGAATCCTCCATTTTTAGTGGAGGATCAGACAGATGAGGATTTCTTCGATAAATTAGTCGACGATGATGATGACGATGGTGTTGGTTTTAAGGCGACTACATCGGGCCCGGGCTTGGGGACAGGAGTGAGTCCGGTGTATGTCGATGGGAATGAAGCTGATGAGGTTAAGGCCTTTGGTATGATCAGTGTCAGTGATGATGTTGGTTTTAAGGTAACTACATTGTCAGCGGGCCCGGTGTATGTAGATGGGAATGAATCTGATGAGGTTAAAGCTTTTGGTAATATAAGTAGTATCAGTGAAGATGCCAATAGTGGAGTTGTTGTTGGTTTTAAGGTAACTACATCGTCATCGGGCCAGGGCTTGGGTGCGAGCCCGGTGTATGTCGATGGGAAGGAATCTGATGAGGTTAAAGACTTTGCTAATCTTAGTATTAGTGATGATGCCTATAGTGGAGTTGATGGTGGTATAAGTGGTGATATTATGAAGGAAGGGGAGAAAGTAGATAAAGATGTTAACTGCAATGCTAAACCGGTCTTATTAGTTGAGAGGAATGGAAAGAAGAGTAGCGGTTCTTTAGCGTCATTGGCTTCTGGTGAGTCAAGCAATGGTAATTTTGAGACTCAGGTAACTGCTGGTAAGACGGAGAATCACACCAGTAGATCAGGCAATACGGGTGTGAAGGAAGTTGGATGGAGTGCTTTCCATGCTGATCCAGTTACAAATGATGCTTCTGGGTTTGGATCCTATATGGACTTTTTCAGTGAATTGGGGGATAATAACGGTGATGCAATGGGAAATGTGGATAAGGGGTCAACTGTTTTGCCAGCTGAACAGGTTCACGACACAAAACAAGTTCATGAAACAGCATATTTGGAGAATACTAGTTCGTTAACACAGGGTCAAGATGGTTATGGCCATGATGCTACCACAGAACAAGTTGCAGATGGACAGGATCTAAATAGTAGTCAGTATTGGGAAAATCTTTATCCAGGATGGAAGTATGATGCAAGTACCGGGCAGTGGTATCAGGTGGATAGTTATGAATCAGGAGCTAACGTGCAAGGAAGTACTGATTCTAATTTGGTTTCTGATTGGTCAGTTTCTGATGGAACACCAGAGGTCTCATACCTACAGAAAACTTCTCAGTCTGTTTCTGATAATGTGGCTGAGAGTGGTACGACTAAGAGTGTAACTAATTGGAATCAGGTCTCACAGGTAAACAATGCTACTGAGAATGTGGCAAACTGGGATCAGGCTTCGCAGGCGAGTGGCAATAGCAGGGAAGTGACTGGCTGGAATCAGGCTTCACACCTTAACAATGGGTATCCATCACATATGGTTTTTGATCCTCAGTACCCTGGTTGGTATTACGATACAATTGCACTTGAATGGCGCTCTCTGGAGAGATACACATCGTCTGCTCAATCAACTGTTCAAGGTGAGAACCAACTGTATCAGAATGGTTTGACTTCACAGCAAACTTTCTCTCACAACAATGATCAAAGAAATTACGGTGCATATGGGCACAATGAGAATAGTAACTTCCAAGGGTTTAGCAGTGGTAGAGGAGATTACAACTGCTCTGTCTCTTTTGGTAATTACAATCAGCATAGCTCAAATATATCGCAAAATGAAAATGCTGCAAAGAGTAAGCCTGTGTCAGAATATAGGGGGAACCAGCAATTAGAGAACCACTACAACCAAGACTTTTCTGCAAGCAGCCATGTTAATAGGCAAATCTCTAATCATTATGAGGGAACAGTTCCATGCAATGCAAAAGCAATTCAAAGTCAAAATGACCAACGCTTTTTCTCTGGTGGGGGTTTCAGTCAGCAATTTAGTCAGCCAACATTTCAGCAACATGAGCAGAAGCATGTCTCAAGTGATTACTACGGGACTCAAACCACAGCCAATTATTGCCAGCAAGCATTTCAGAGCAGCCAGCAGTTTGCTCATGCTCCCGCTGCAGGAAAATCATCTGCTGGGCGTCCACCACATGCTCTGGTCACTTTTGGTTTTGGTGGAAAACTGATTGTGATGAAAGATCATAGTTCTTTTGGAAGTCAGGTTTGTGTCAAAAGTGTTTCCTTTTTTGTCTTTTCCCGACATTTTGGGTTGCAGTACTCCTACTAATGATTGAAAATATTTGTGCATGGTGTGTAAAGAATCCTGCAGGAGGTTCAATATCTGTGCTCAATTTGATGGATGTTGTCTCTGAGAGAGTTGACAGTTCAAGCCTTGCGATGGGGGCATGTGACTATACCCGAGCTCTGTGCCAACGATCATTTCCCGGTCCACTAGTTGGTGGAAGTCCCAGTATCAAGGAGTTGAATAAATGGATTGATGATAGGATTTCAAACTCTGAATCTCCCGACATGGATTACAGGAAAGGTGAAGTTTTGAGGTTGCTTCTGTCATTGCTGAAAATAGCATGTCAATACTATGGGAAACTTCGTTCTCCTTTTGGTACCGAGGCTGTGTTGAAGGTAAAATTTGAAAATTTGTAGGAATAACATGCATGTATTTAGTTATTGATTATTTGTTTAACCTTTCAAAATAACCATAAATTAGGCGTCTTATCTCAAATAGTGTCTGGAGGAATTTGGGGGGACGTGTTTCTTGTTCATTATATCGTGTTCTCTTTGATGATTTTCACTACAGAAGTACGTGAAGCCTCGAGCCATTATCATTTGAAGAAATCTTTTGCTTAACACCATAGCTTGTGGTATTGTAATACCTTTTACTACTAACTAGGAAAGAGTATTGAAGTTCTAGCTGTTATAATTTTGATGAATTTACATATGTTTTTCACAGTATTTGGTTAAAATTGGCGAAGTTTGCTGAACTTGTTTTTTCGTGGTCCATTGTTACCTTGTCAAAAGGAAGTATGTGAAGGAATGTCTTCCTTTTTTAATGCATTTTGATTTTTCATCTTCTACAACCATCTAGCCTGATAGCATGAAAAATAGCTCGTCTACTGTTATTTTCACAAAAACCAACAAACTCAGTAGCTGTTGCCAACTTGGTTCTGGTACTTTAACAGGAAAGTGATGTTCCAGAAACAGCGGTAGCCAGATTGTTTGCATCTGTGAAGAGGAACGGGATGCAACTCAATCAATATGGCACTATTGCCCAATGCTTGCAGCAATTGCCTTCTGAAGGACAGATGCGGGTAATTCTTTTACAACTTCCTTTCGTAGTTGCTATTTTGATTGTTTATTTGATGAGCCAACCGTCTTCATTTTATGCTTTAGGCTACTGCTTCTGAGGTTCAAAGTCTTCTAGTATCTGGAAGAAAGAAAGAAGCATTACAATGTGCACAAGAGGGGCAGTTGTGGGGGCCAGCTCTTGTTCTCGCTGCACAACTTGGTGATCAGGTTTGTCTGGTTCTCAGTACCCTTTAGCCCCAACTCTCCTCCCCCCCCCCCCCCCCCCAATATTATTTATGTATATATCATTTATATATCTAATACATATATATTTCTTACAAGTTACCAGTTTTCAATTTTTTTTTAAACATATATCTCTATTAATATATTTTAATTTCATGCGTAATTGTAGTTCTATGTAGAAACGGTGAAGCAAATGGCACTTCGACAGTTAGTAGCAGGGTCACCTTTGCGGACGCTGTGCCTGCTAATTGCAGGTCAACCTGCTGATGTCTTTTCTGTAGATTCTACAGCTCAAAGTGGCATGCCTGTTGTAAATGCGGTTCAACAGCCTGCACAGGTTTTGTGTTCATAACTTGTTACAAGCAGTTAGTATTCATTAGCTTATTTGCTGCCTTTTTCTCCTTTAACTCATTCTTTACTGATTTGCCTAAGCCCCAGGAACTGAGCCTTTAAGGCAGAGCTTGCCATTGACATACTTTGTGTCTTCATTCTATAGAGTATATCATTTCTATAACCTGCAGTGCAGTTATAAACATATTATCATAATCATTCTGACTTTTAAAGCTTCAACAAAAAGAGCTCAAAAGACATTTTAGCGCGTACTGAAAGTTAATATTGATAAAAAAAGGGAAATGGAGCATAGCTATGTGTTTTTTGATCCCTGGAATTTCAATAAGGCTGCTTTTTGAGGTCCAAGGACTTCTGTTTGGTTGGAGATAAGTTAGGTGTGGGCATTGGGGTTCAAATCTCAGCAGAGACGAAAAAAGAAAAAAATACTAGGCAAGTTCTTCCCATCCCCCTAAGCCTTGGCGGACCGAGTTACTTGGTAATTATGCTAGTGGGAGGTATAGGTACCTGGTGGAATAGTTGAGGTGCGCGCAAGGTGGCTTGGACACCACCATTATTAAAAGAAAAAAGTTAGGTGTGGGCATTGGTCCGTCAGACGCAAAGCTGTCCCTGGGGCGGTCGAGGCGGCGCCGCCGCACAGGCCCCCGGCCGGTGGGGCCTCCGCCCCAGAATTTTCATTTTTCTTTTATTGGTTTCAAATATTAAGATATGTATTAAAAATGCCTCCAATCTTACAAGTGGGGATGTAGTCTAGCGGTTGAGGGCTCCCTTCAAAAGTCCTTTCTAGTGAGAGGTCGCCTGTTCGAATCCAATGAGCAGCGAAAGGCTTTATTTTTTAAACACAAAATCAGATTTGGCACTTGACAAAGCATTTTGTTTTTGTTGCAAGTTGTTTAAAAAGGGCCATCAACCAAGTTAATTTTTCATGTGAATAAAAAAGAGCCTCTTTTTGTTTCTCACACTGGGCCCTTAAAAGTATAGGAACGGCTCTGGTCAGACGTGTAGAGCTTTGATAATGAGTTAGGTGGCGCATTGTTCTGTCAGATGTGCTGAACCTTAATATACCCACACAGGATTCATTAGCTACCCTTAAACCATTATGATTGTTTGTGAATGTTATTTTGAATCCCATCGTGTTATGTTTTGACATATTGATTTTGGTTGTTTTGTTACGTAACTCTATAGATTGTAAGTGGATCACTTTCTCTTGTTTTCCCGTTTCTTTGGAGGGAGTTATGTTTAGATACTGACTTTCTGTTGTTTTCTTCACCTAGTTTATTGTTTGTTGAGGATTTAAGGATAATACTTTCTTTGGATTATTACCTTATTTTGATTTCTTCTGGTTATCCTAGTTTGGTGCTAATATCATGCTGGATGACTGGGAAGATAATTTGGCTGTGATCACTGCAAACAGAACGAAGGATGACGAACTGGTGCTTATTCATCTTGGCGATTGTTTGTGGAAGGAGAGGAGTGATGTATGTCTTATGCCTTGTTTTTATTTTATATTACTCTCATTCAGTGGATTGCCTTTGATTTTGTGTCAGTTTCTTACATACATTTTCTAAAAAAATGATCCAGATTGTTGCTGCACACATTTGCTATCTAGTGGCTGAAGCAAACTTTGAACAATATTCAGATACCGCAAGATTGTGTCTTGTGGGTGCAGATCACTTGAAATTCCCCCGAACTTATGCTAGTCCAGAGGCTATTCAGGTGCTGCTGACCTCTAGTTTTTGTGCATTTTCTAGTCATATGAAGAAATGTGAAACATCTTGTGCCACTACCAGCATATTCAGTCATGTAACTGTATGTGCTACTGGTTAACACGGGTTTATCACTTGACTGATCAAATGCTTGTATGGACAGAGGACTGAGATTTATGAATACTCAAAGGTGCTGGGGAATTCTCAATTTATTCTCCTTCCCTTTCAACCATATAAATTTGTGTATGCACACATGCTCGCTGAAGTTGGGAGGATATCAGACTCATTAAAGTAAGTATGCTAGTTCTTTGTTCAGCAAGTTACTTGAGATCCTTTCAGCTGGTTCCTTAGCATTTTTAATTTTAGGTACTGTCAAGCATTGTCTAAATCACTTAAAACTGGCCGAACCCCCGAGACTGAAACATTGAGACAGTTGGTGTCATCTCTTGAGGAAAGGATTAAAACTCACCAACAGGTACCTCTTTATCCTCTCGTCTATGTTGAATGATTGTCTCAGAGATACTTATGGTGGAACTTTCTGCATACAGGGAGGGTTCTCCACAAATTTGGCTCCTGCAAAATTGGTTGGTAAATTGCTTAACCTTTTTGATAGCACGGCTCATCGTGTTGTTGGGGGCTTACCACCACCGATACCAACAAGTGGCAGTTCACAAGGGAATGAACATCATCATCAGTTTGCGGCGCCTAGAGTCTCAAGTAGTCAATCAACCATGGCAATGTCATCATTGATCCCCTCAGAGCCAACAAGTGAATGGGCAGCTGATAACAGTCGAATGACGATGCACAATAGAAGTGTTTCAGAACCTGACATTGGAAGAACTCCAAGACAGGTGTCTTATCCTGTTTTCTCTGTAAATATTACATTGGACTGGATCTATCTGATCTGGTTTGAAAAGGAGTTCGTTATGAATTTGTGTAGGATCAGGTTGACTCATCAAAGGAAGCAAGCTCAAGTAACACAGGAAGCAATGCATCAGGAGCTGGAGTGACATCACGCTTTCGCCGCTTTAATTTTGGCTCCCAGCTTCTCCAGAAAACTGTTGGATTAGTCCTCAAGCCCCTGAACAGTCAAGGCCGTCAGGTATATTATTTATCGTTCTCTCATCTTTTTAATTTTCTAGATTGTGGTCCTCACAAAATTTGATGTTGACACTTGTTTCCTTTTGTCTTTATTCCTTGTAGGCAAAATTGGGTGATACGAATAAGTTTTATTATGATGAAAAACTTAAAAGATGGGTAGAGGAAGGGGCTGAACTTCCTGCTGCGGAACCGCCCCTTGCACCCCCACCAACCACTGCTGCTTTCCAGAATGGAGCGCCAGATTATAATGTGAAGAGTGTATTAAAAAACAATGGATTTCCGGAAATGAAGAGTCCAACTTCTGCTGATAATGGTGCGGGAATCCCACCTCTTCCACCTACCTCCAACCAATTCTCAGCTCGTGGTCGTATGGGTGTCCGTTCAAGGCAAGTGATTTTGGCGTGTTAATTATTGTCAGATGATATGATTGGACAGGTAGACCTAGAAAAAAGTGGACCATTAGTATGGTCAGTTGACATTTTTGGACGGCTATAAGAGTAATCAACCCAACCTGATTGAACCTTTTGGTGGCTTAAGTGAAACAACCCTTGTTTTACTTACTTGGTCCGATTCTGCTGCTATGTGTTCTGTAGTGTACTTTGTTTATCTTATTTACCTGCGTGAGTTACTGTTTCTTTTTTTAGAATGCGCTATCATGGGTTATTCTCTTTTTGATACTGCATTTTCATACTGCTTTTTTGCCCGGGTCTGACCGTTTCTCTTGCTTTGCTTGTGCTTATGCTCTGTCTTGAGTCTAGAGTCTCTCGAAAACAGTCGCTCTACCTACCAAGGTAGAGGTAAGGTCTGCGTACACTCTACCCTCTCCAAACCCCACGTTGTGGGATTTCACTGGGTATGTTGTTGTTGGTCCGATTCTGAAAGAGGATTTTAAATTGGTGAAGAGTAAATACTTGACAAGCTCCTATGGTAGGAGTGGTAAACGGGCGGGTCGGGTTGGATATGTGTCGAAAAAGGGTTAAACAAAAATGTGAAAAATATCCACCATTAGGTTAACCAACGGATAATATGGATTACAGGAATAGTCAAGAGGGAACACAAGCTAAAAGCCAAAATGATCTTTAGACTCCCAGAAAACAAGAACTCGACAAATATGTATCCATAATATGGATATCCATTTTTAGTGGATAATCAGTTATCCAACCCATGACTTGTGGGTCGGATTGGATGGTTACTTGTTTTCTTAACCATTTTGCCAGCCCCACTCCTAGGCATCAAACTAATCCAAAAGGTACTATCGAGCATTTGTTTCTTTTGTCTATTAGTAATGGTCGTTCTGTAATCAAAGTTGAGTTGACAGTCTCGTTTAACGACGTAAGAATTAATGCTTATCACTGAAAGTGATGCAGAAGCAATGCTTTCAAAGTTTTTGAACCTACTTTTATTGCTTCATATGACCAACATGTACTAGGGCTTTCATCTAGAAAAATTGTTTGGGTACAAAAAATAGGTCACTGAAAGGATTAAAAGTACATGTGGTGCTCTCTTCGATAACTCAATAGAGAAACCTGACTGGCTTCCCTTCCTTCTTTTGGCAGGTATGTTGACACATTCAACAAAGGTGGTGGTAACCCAACAAATCTGTTCCAGTCGCCGTCTGTTCCTTCCATAAAGCCTGCTACCGCTGGCAATGCCAAGTTTTTTGTTCCCACCCCAATGTCCCCTGTTGAAGAGACAGGGAACACAACATCCAATGAGCAAGAAACTTCAAGTAATAGCGAGAATGATTCAACCACTGCTGTTAACGGATCGTCCCATTTTCCTGCACCGACATCTAACGCCCTGCCTATGCAAAGATTTGCAAGCATGGACAACCTCTCCAATCAAGGAACTGGCACTGATTCTCTATCAGCTTACTCCCGGAGAACTGCATCATGGAGCGGAAACTTTCCTGATGCTGCTTACTCCCCAAATAAATCTGAACTAAATCACCGGGCAGTGGATTGAGATGCTAATTCGAAGCATTCCTCAATTAATGGTCACAGTTTTCGTGATGACCTTCATGAAGTAGACCTGTGACGCAACAAGATGTATATACCAAGTTTTGCTCGTCGTCGTGGTATACTGCTCAGTAATCTCTTCACTTTGTTGGTAACCAGGGAAAGTGTGGTCAATGAAGCTGGAAAACATTCTCCTCACACCAGAGTATACCTTTTTCTCCTCTCTTTTTATTTACCTACTTTTTGTAAGATCAGTTGTATGCTGAAAGCAAGTGCGCTTGTTTAGCTCTCTACCTGTAGGGATATAGGTTTGTATTTCTTGTTCTTTTTTCTCTCTAACACCTGCTGTTTCAGAGAGTTGTTATTATAACACAAGGAAAGTGGCCTGAGAAACATTGTACAGTTGATTTATTCATTTATTGAGGAAGCGAACTCTCATTTGATAAAATTTTGAATGGAAGTATATCTCTGTGGAGGAGACTGAAACAAGTTAAGAAAATATGTTACCTTTGTTTCTCATAATCGTCTGTTATTTAATTTTCTATTTGCATATGCGTATAGCGGGAATTTAGTGCACCGAGCTGTACTTTTATATTTAGTTTCTTGGCTTATGTGATGCCTGGAAAGTCATGGTAATTTATATTACGTACATGTATAAACTACTTGACATCGATAAAAGTATAAACTAAACAAGATACAAAAATGAATGTTGCAAATTACTTCACAAGTCTCAAACTTGAGGACATCCTTATACAATGTTTCCTAAAAAACAACATGCATGTAATTAATTTTCAAGAAACAGGAAATAGTTACATGTACAAACTAATATTACAAACAAATTAGACCAAATTCTCTCATCTATTCTGAATTTTTCGTATCAATTCTTGCGCCTTTTTTTGGTATTGTATTTCAGACTCAAAATAGAGCTAGTGTTCGTCACATCCCCCGTGTATCTTGTAGCAGCAATAATGGCAATTCAAATGTTCCCTCTTAACAACATTCAACATCATTGTTAGGGCTTCATTGTATTATGAAGACAATATTTCTGTGACCTATTATACTCGCCAATTTATTGGGAAGGGTCGAAATAATTGTCTAAAAGAATCTACATAAGAATCTTGAAGTTAGAGAACAACAATTGGATGTATGTGTTTCATCATGTTAGTAACATATTTTACAACCGTCAGTGCCAAAAACACCAAGCTCCCAAAGAATTCTACATACACTATGCACGCATTACATTTTTACAATATATTAGTAGTGAAAGAGACTCATTAGCATTACATATACCATGTCCAAGAATAAACAAAGCAAGCATGAATGCCACCTAGTTCTGCCAGCTTTAGCAGAGTTCAGCTGTGTAATCAAGAGCTGTCGGCTGAAGTAGGAGCCCTTAGCCCTTATGTTAACTGAAAACTGAGCTTATCATTAGCTACAATAAATAATTAATCATCTTAGATGCATTTAATTATTAAGACTTAATAATTGTCGCAAGAGATTTATTTCTCCAATTCTCTCTTCATCTCAACATTCCTTTTCTCGTGCATTCTCCATCAAAGCAATAGCAAATACTCCATAAACATAGCTTCAATTCATCAATTTAACATGTATGTATGTGATTTATAGTGCATTCAGAGGTTACTTAATCGACCACTAGTTAATAATTTCTTTGAACATCTTCACCTAAATTGGACATAGAGAGAGAGTAATAATTTTTTACTCAAACTCCAACATGTCGAAATACCCATTTATGTTTTTCTTCAAACATTTCTCAAAACCATTCGATGGTGGTTTCTAAAAAAGTCTCAGATCTTCGACAACCCGTATATTCTCCATGTTTAAGGTCAAACAATTATCTTCCCACTCTATGCTAATATAAGTTTTTCAAGATTCAAAATAAAGGAAAAAGAAGATGGAAATGGATGACTATCACTACATCTAGGTCCTCCCTCCTTTAAACACATGGGATACCCCTTAGGGTCCCAAACCCCAAACCAATTTCGAGTCTTATATACACAACAATTCTTTCTTCCTCTACCGATGAGGGAGAATTGAACACAATACCACACTTTCCATGCTTCAAACACCTTACTTCGTGGACCAATATCTCTTTCATTTCTCAATGAAATTTGACGATTCTTGGCCCTACGGTTATCTACGTACTTAGTAGATCATGCATGTGTGAAGAACCGGATTCTCCAACATATGTAACACTAGTGTTTAAGCCGTTAAAGTTGGTCGGTCGCAACTCCCGCCAAAGGCTAATTTCCAACATACCCTACACCAAAAGATCACAAATCTTTAGAAAACATAAATGCGCGAGATCTACAACTGCCGGGTCAAATAATAATGCATCATACAAGAGCTAACAAAATAAACCTTAAATTATAATAAATCAAACAACAAAGAAATATATACTAAAAGAGTCATTGTATTTTAATCTACCTTAAACAAGACTCTTTCAACGACTATATTATGATTGTTATTGTGTATTGTATAAAGAAAAGATCCTCAATTTATTGATATGGAAAGCCTTTTCCTTGAAAAAAAAAAGATTTACTTTTCATTTAAGAAGTAAATCACAATTGAGGTGAGTAAATCATAATAAGGCAAGAAAATCAGACATAAGCAAGGTTTGGTACATGGACCTATCATCAAGTTAGTATTTCGCATTGCGAACGACGCGAAGTTGCTCAGAAACATCAACTTAGTCTTCCAAATATTCCAAAAGGGGATATCATCAGAAACATTTTTTGAAAATGAGTGTTTGAATGCTAGCAATAATTTGTATTTGGTTAATTAATTTGAACATATATTTATGAATATTAGAGTAGTAATTTGTGCTTAGTCAATGTTCTAAAAGTATATTTGGAAAAGTCTACATTTTTCATCTTCCGTTACTACTCAGTAGACCTTCTAAGATCAAGGTAAGGTCAAGCGTACACTCTACCATCATCACACCTCATTTGTAAAATTACAACGGATACTATGTTGTTATTGGTGTTGTTGTTACTATTTAAAATTTGGTCAGCACTATCAATTATCTAAAATAAGCATTTTTCTAAAAAAAAAAAAAAACTTTTTACTTCCCATAGGTTAGGCAAAACATGCTATAAATCAAGAATAGTAAGTTTTGTTTACAAAAGGCCGACGATAATACCTTTTAAAAGGGTATGGGACTATGAATTAACTGTGAAAAGTATATTATTAAAAATATAACCTTGATTTGAGTGAGTTTTTACCGTGCGGGAAAATACTGTCCCTACGTAACTTTATGTAATGGGTTGAATTTTATGTATCAATGATATAAAAGATTATTTACAATATCGGACTTTGTCAAATGTAATGTTCAGTCATAAAAAAATTATATAATTCATCAAACACGCCTCTTAAATTTTCGTACCCACATTTAATGTACTTCTATTACGTTTCTTTTGAAGTTTCAAATCTTTAGTAGGTTTTTGTTGATTATTTTTTATTAAAGTGATGGTGTGAATCACTATTTAGGTTAATTCTCCATTTTGCTAGTATTTTAATTTATATATATATCGGTCAGAAAAAAATACTAATATCTCTCTAATTGTGATCTTCCACACAAAACAATGATTTAATCTTAAGGCTTCAAGAGATGATATGAAACAATGGCCAAATTGATAACGCAAATGGATCTTCTCACGAAACATGTTATGAGAGGTGGCTCGAAATAAGTAAATGTTGTTGGGTCTTGTGAAGGGGGCTTACCGGATCAATTATGCTACCAAGTGTTTGATGAAGATGCAAATTTTGTGAACAATCAATGCGGGGGGGGGGGGGGGGGGGGGGGGTTTCTCGGCCTAACTACCAAGGTCCTAATCAAAGAACTTGGGGGCAAGGTCAAGGGATCAAGGTTGGAACAAGGAGCAATGGGGCTCAAATTGAGGAAACAACAACAAAGGGGGTTACAATAACAATCAAGGTGGTTACAACAACAACAATTACAATAACCATCGAAGCGGCAATCCCTATGTTTCATCAAAGGCTAGCCAACAAATTTTGAGTCAACCATCCACTAATGACCCCACTAGTTCGAAACTTGAAGACATGCTTTCAAAAGTGTTGAGAAAAGTTAAGTTAACCGACACCCTCATCAAAGAGGTGAACGATGACATGAAAGGCATGAGAGATGTATGAGTACTATCAGACAAGTGGCGAGTTCGCATTCAACTTCAATCAAGCAACTTGAAGTTTAACTTAGCCAAATATCGTCTACCCTCAAGTATGATAACAATGGAGTATATGTGTTGAAGCGGATAAGTGCTACAAAACAGTTGGTCTTTCTCCCATTTATGTTGGTGACTTTACTACCTCCATAATGACCATTATTTGGCTATTATGGAGGCAGTTTTCAGGCAGTAAACAGCCCCTCCCTCTCCTATATAAACACCCCATTACACCATTGTTGAGCACAAAGACATATGCACGAAGATACACAACCGAAATAGTTTTCTTCCTACAACTTCCAAGCATCATTTCGTTACTCAATATTCTTCGCGGTAGCTCTTGAGTTTCCTTTGCTCAAGGGTTCCATTGCTGTTTTATCTTGGGAGACAAATTGTCCAGGACGTATAAAGGATACATACGGGGAAATATTGTCTTAAGGACAGAGTGCCACACTCGACTCAGCAAAACCTGTTTCCATTTTTTCGTTTTCAACAAAATTGTAATTTCGAGTTTGTGGTTATCTTGTAATTTTCAGATTACTAGTTGAACTATTGAATCTTTGTTTATCCTTTCGAATACTTGTAATAGTTATATACTTCCCGTACTGCTTTATAAAGTACCATAGAGCAAAAACACCCAACAACTTAAGACAATATTTGTATAGTATTACTATTAGTGTTCGAAAGATGTTGGTCAAAAGTTATGTGACCAAATCTGGATATGGCAATGGTTTTCTGGTAGAAGAGAGTGATGATGATGAACGTGTTCATGGTGTCACCGCTACCAAGACTGGTGGAAACAAGCGCTCTCGAGAGCCCGAGGATGTCAACGGGACAAGAGGAGAAGACCGAAGATGTTATTCTATCTTGTAGCGAAGGCCTATATCTCGTCCCGGACAAAGGATCCGAATAATGGTGAGAAGGAAATGGACACTCGGTCGATGAAGTGACCGAAGTGAGCCAGAATCCAAAAATTGGGATAAGTATTTTTCTTACTTGTCAAGAATAAAGAGTAAATGATAAGTATTTTTCTTACTTGTCAAGAATAAAGATTAAATGATGTCTGATTAAAAATGGATTAAAGTAAGGAGGAATATGAAAATAATTTATATTCCTTATGCTTTAACAAATCAGAAGTTTAATCTCATCTTCTTTTCCGTTTAAAGATTGGATTTTGTAAATGACTTAAAAAGATCCGTTCTTTTAAGTGTAATTGTTAAAGTGTGTAAAGTATGTTCGCACATACGATGGAGAAAGATCCACTAATCGTGCGAAAACTCGTTACCACATTTAAGTAAGCGCCAAGAATTATCTCGGGCACCAATCATAACGGAAGAAGTCTAAAAGTTAATGACGTTGAGCCCGTCATACTATTTGGCGAGAAGATCCTTCATAGGATGATATTGGACACTCGGTCACATAAAGCCTCCGGCGACCGGAGTGGGCCAAAATTCCTTTGATAGGATGATATTGGACACTCGGTCATACAAAGCCTCCGGCGACCGGGAGTGGGCCAAAATTCCTTTGATATGATGATATTGGACACTCGGTCATAGAAAGCCTCCGGCGGCCGGAGTGGTGCCGAATTCATTTCATTGGAAAAGTAATGGACACCTAGTAAGGTGGGCCGAGTTTCCGTGTCCTAAATGATCCGAAGGCCTAAATAAAGGCAAGAAAGAAATTGGACACTCGGTCGCCAAAGAAACTAGAGTGGGCCGAGTATCTAGATCACATATGATCCTGGTTATGCCCTAACCACGGGCAAGAGGTTGTTCATGTGAAGCAACGCCACCTCTAAAGTAGAAGGGGTTGGAGAGGTTGTCCTCAATAGGACTTCATGGATTGTGATCACTCTAAGATGAGGTGATACATATTTCTAACTTGGTTTAAGGGACGCTGTTGGTCAAGCTAGTTTGAGACTAGTCCAATAGGTCTGTAATAACTAATAACTAAGAATGGTACAGTACGTTTGTAGCCAAATGAATGATATATTTGTAATCCGTGCATCTATGCCATCATAGATTAAGACACGTTAAATAGCAAGTCATTCAAAAGCTAACGATGTTGAGATTGTTGCCTTCTGTCGACATAAACCCTCAAAATAAATGTGAGGTAGATGAAGAGGCAAAATCACCTTTCCAAATTCCGTCAAGGGAATAGCGAAAGAAGCACCGCTCCTCTAGAACTTAGTCACACCTAATTGGGTGATTTGAAGTTTATACAAAATAGAGGGGGGAGACAAGTACGTTGTGATCTTCATTGATGATGGTACAACGTATGGAATCCTTTGTTTATTGAAAAGCAAAGATGAAGTTGTTGAAGCCTACAAAGCAGAAGTTGAAAATCAACTAAGCCTACGGATTGAGAAATTCGTAGTGATAGAGGGGGAGAATGTGAAGCATCGTTCATTAAACGAATGTTCATTTCTCACCTCAGTCTAACGGTGTTAGCCAAGCGCGAAGTCGTACGCCCAAATTATGAGGGGTAGCTTGGTAAAAGATGGGCTACCGAAACAGTCAAGTTCGACCTAAGATCGTAGATTGCATATCCACCGGATCCGCAAATAACGATAGTGTTGATCGCCTCTCGGCGTCAAAGAATGCTCGAATTCTTTGGAGATAACTTTCCTTGGAAAAGGAAAAGGGAGTAATTGCTCAAGGTTAACAAGAACCCGCGAGGGCTCGATGTCCGAACTAGACGTTCCGTATCTTCATGACTCGAAAGTTGTCGTCTATCCGGAACTTGATATTCCGTCTCCGCAGAACTCGTGGATTCTAGATGTTGAACCAAGACGGAGCAAAGAGGGGACAAAGACTTGTTCCAGTCTTCTAGCTTGTATGGTTGAGAACGAACCATGGACAATTAACAAATAATTGTTATCTCCAAAAGCGCCGCTTTGGAAAGAAGCTAAAGAGAGAAATAGATTCCATATATAGAACCATACTTGTGTAATGGTTGATCTTCCTCCGGAAAAGAACCTTTGGGTTGTAAAAAGTGCTCCCCTGTGAGTAGCTTCACATCCAGGGCCATTGTAATCTTACATGGCATGGGTGTTGAAACGACCTTCCAAACCGGAGAGTTGGAAGAAGAGGATCGAAATTGGTTGCCGAACTGTTGGGCTTCTTCCCGAACTTTCATTTTGGTCCCCGAAATGTTAACATTTTGGTCCCGAAAGTCTCGTATAAAACAAACAATGAATCGACCACGAAACATTGGCTCGAAGTTAGAAAGCCAACAGCTGGAAAACCAACGGTCGAGTGTGAAAATCATATTGAAACAAAGTCTCGATATGAAAGATATGTGTATCACGAGATGACTTCTTAGGAATTGAATTTCTAAGACATCTAACGGATCGGTCAATAGTTGACGGTCTCGTTGAAGCCACCAATGGATATGAATCATAGAATCGATTGGAATCATGGTGCACCCATAGACAAGGAGTGATATGCACAGGTCACGTGTAGTTCAATGTATTGTACACACTACAACCGACCCGGTATCGTCCAACAAACGGATCGGTTGAACTAAGGTTCACCGATGATCTTAATACATGATCAATAGAAGGCGTTAAGTCGGATATGACGATATCTCGAATTATTCGCTTATCTACGGATTATAGTATTCTGGATGTCCACGGTTCTCGAGAGAACACAAGATGCAAACTGACATCGATCCGAAGAACACCAAAGTCACAAGTAAATGTGTATGGTGGGTCTTGGAAAATCCTCTAAGCAAACTTGCATCGACCGATTCATGATGGTATCGGAGTTTATCGCTTTATACAAAGCATGAAAGAAGTTGAGTAACTTCACGACTCATTAGAGGACGTCCCTTATTGGGAGAAACCCGTGCCTTCGGCGGTTCTACACTGTGGCTAGCCGGTCGGCTTTAGGAAGGACACGGATGACGGCGTCGTCGGACATATCCGTCACGATCCGTCGGAGACATAAGACCGTATGGCGGTTGATCATCACGGGTGTCACTTCCTTATTTACTAACTAAGGGACTACCCGGAGATCAAGTGTTCTCGCTGTCTAGGGGAATGGGCTTAAAACCCAAAATATACGAACCAATACAAGGAAACCCAACCTTACGAACCGGAGATCCCGGTAATTTGGTTCAATGGGAAAACTAAGTTGTATAGGTTCGGTTGATCGCTTCGGTCGAAGCATGAGCACTTCGGATAGTGATTTCGAAAAGAAACACCAAATCCAAAGCCGTTCCCGCGATAGACGTTAAGTGCTATCTCAGAGTATGGGTAAAGGTTAAGTTTTCAAAACTCCGTAATGATCCTCACGGTTGAGGTTAGGTCTTTGGGAAACTTTTAATGGTTCCTAACACTTGTGAAGTGGGGTATAGCAGATACCTTGTAGGAGACTACCTATTTAAGTGCGAGGATGGGCCGCCTCAAATTGAACGCACTTAAGAATCCAAGACGTTGTCCATGGCCAAAACGGACAAAACATTACGAAGAAGAGAGTAAGGGAATTTGTTGTGTTGGTACCGTTGTCTTGGCTTACACTAAACACCGACGGTTCAAGACATCACGTTCACCGCGCGAAGTAAGTCCGATGGTATTCAACTATGGAAGGTTCAAAGTTGGGGCTACCTCTCCTTATGCAACATCGGTCCGCTGAAATATTGCTGGAAATGAAAAGACACCATGTGAGTGCGCCAAAATCTCTTTCAAGAGGGGATTGTTGGAAATTTGCCTTTGGCGGGAGTTGCGTCCGACCAACTTTAACGGCTTAAACACTAGTGTAACGTATGTTGGAGAATCCGGTTCTTCACACATGCATGATCTACTAAGTACGTAGATAACCGTAGGGCCAAGAATCGTCAAATTTCATTGAGAAATGAAAGAGATATTGGTTCACGAAGTAAGGTGTTTGAAGCATGGAAAGTGTGGTATTGTGTGTAATTCTCCCTCATCGGTAGAGGAAGAAAGAATTGTTGTGTATATAAGATTCGAAATTGGTTTGGGGTTTGGGACCCCAAGGGGTATCCCATGTGTTTAAAGGAGGGAGGACCTAGATGTGCTTCGGTTCGAGGAAAGACCACACGCGCGCCGCCGCCGCCCGCCCGTCCCGTCCGGTCCGGTCCGGTCCGGTTCCGAGTTCCGGGTTCTCGGGTTCTCGGGTTCACGGGTCACGGGTCGTGGGCTGTGGGCTGTGGGTCTTCTGATATTATCTTTTTGGGCCAGAAAACTTTGCCGAAGTACAGTACGCTTTGATCCCGAAGTTTCGGATATACGCTTTGGACCGAGAATTCTTTCGGATGTGCGGTTTGGTCCCCGAAGTTTCAAGATGTACGGTTTGGTCCCCGAAGTTTCCAGAAAATCAAAAATGCCAAGCACTCAATTCAGCCATTTATTTTGGCTGAATTACTCCTCCTATAATGGCCAAAACAGTTGGTCTTTCTCCCATTTATGTTGGTGACTTTACTACCTCCATAATGACCATTATTTGGCTATTATGGAGGCGGTTTTCAGCAAGAAACAGCCCCTCCCTCTCCTATATAAACACCCCATTACACCATTGTTGAGCACAAAGACATATGCACGAAGATACACAACCGAAATAGTTTTCTTCCTACAACTTCCAAGCATCATTTCGTTACTCAATATTCTTCACGGTAGCTCTTGAGTTTCCTTTGCTCAAGGGTTCCATTGTTTGTTTTATCTTGGGAGACAAATTGTCCAGGACGTATAAAGGATACATACGGGGCAATATTGTCTTAAGGACAGAGTGCCACACTCGACTCAAAGAAAAACCTCGTTTCCATTTTTTCGTTTTCAACAAAATTGTAATTTCGGTTTGTGGTTATCTTGTAATTTTCGGATTACTAGTTGAACTATTGAATCTTTGTTTATCCTTTCGAATACTTGTAATAGTTATATACTTCCCGTACTGCTTTATAAAGTACCATAGAGCAAAAACACCCAACAATATGTTTCACTCACAGTTAATTTCTAGAAATTTATAGTATATTCTCGTTTAATATAAATATTAATTGCCTTTCGAACATTTATCGGATCAAACGTTCCTATAGTATCAAGTTCAACCGTACTCCCTTCCTTTCTTTTTTATATGCATGACAATATTTCATTGGATAGGGAGTTTAACATGTATATTTTTCTTACAAAGTGACACTTGAAGAAAAATATTGAAGTTATTGATGGTTGAAAAGTTTGTTTGACCGAGAAAATATGACATACACATTTAATTACATGAATACTTTGATACAATTGTCTTGTTGAAAGCTTAATAACTTTCTTACCACCACCAAATAATGTGGTGCAGTGGATGTAGTTGTTCCTTTCTTAATCAGATGTCTCAGATTCGAGTCTTGAATATGGAAAAATCCTTAGCAGAGAGCGATTCGATGCGAATACCGGACGTGATGGTGAGAAACCAAAAGAAAAAAATAACTTGCTTAGCTAATTCCATTATCTTTCGCACCTGGATACATCGTGATCATAGTAACAAATTTTTTAGTAACAAAATTTTAAGCATGCCATGGTTTCCTTAAGGCTTCAAGAGATGAGTGCCCAGAGTGTAATGGGGGCCTTTCAATTTTTGAATTTGCATATATTGTTTGTATCAAATCATATAAATTAATATGGGAATATGTATTTTAATTAATTATAGTGTAGTACAAATAGGTATGTGAAAACCATGTGCCATGTTTTCAGTTGATTGATGTACATACCGAATATGAGTAAATTAAAACAATATAATAACCTTTGGCTCCAAAATTAGTATTTTACTTAGTAAAAAGGAAAAAAAGAGTTTTAAGTAATATGGAAGTCAATGTAAGATTTTTTTAAAGAATATCCACATGTAAATTTTCATAAAATGTCAAATTAATATATATATATACATATATATATATATATATGTATATATATATGTATAGAGAGAGAGTGAGTGAGTGAGTGAGAGTGTGTTTAAATTAGGGGTGGGCGTATATCGGTTCGGTTCGGTTTTGTATCTGAAAAATATGAACCGAATAAAAATCATTTAAAAAAAAAACCGAATACAACTTTTTTTTTTTAAAAACCCGATATGTTCGGTGTATATCGGTTTTTCTAGTGGGCCGGGTCGGGTCGAGAATTTTTTATTTATTTTTTAAAATTGAATTTCCAAAATTGAAATTGACATTCACACCTACACTACCACGAAATTTCGACGTTGAAATCTATTGTGTATCGTGAGATGTTTACTAGAAAAAAAGGAAAATTAGAAATCGATTTGGGGGAAAACACACACTGATTGGGAAACGGATATTTTCCTAAAAATTGGCTTAAGGCGTTTGGCCGGCCCGGTCTCGAAAAAAATACCCAAAATCAAAAAAAAATCTGGTAAAACGGACATCCGAACGCAGAGTTATGACCATTTAAAGTTTCACCAATTTACAACTACTTTCTCTTCCTACATTTTATGTCAATGCTTCCGTGATATGTTAATCAAGTTCATGCCGCATTCGACTTCCATAAAAGCTTCATAGATTGATGTCAATGACTATGATTCAAGAAATAATAGTAGCATAAAATAAAAAATAAAAAAATTATATATTTAATTCAATTTTTTCGGTTCGGTTCGTATCCAAAATAAAAAAATGAACCGAATCACTAAATCCTGATTCGGTTTGGTTTTTCAAAAAATCAATTTTTTTGGTTCGGTTCGATTTTTTCGATTCTCCGGATTTTTTGGCCACCCCTAGTTTAAACTTAGAAAGAAAAAAGAAATGAGGTGGTTTCATGAGTACCTACTTTTTAGCTGACAAATTTAAGATCACGTTTGAATTGATTTATTTTAAGTGTTTTTAAGCTAAAATAACTTATAGGCACTTTTGAGGTATTTGAGTAAAATAAAAAAAGTGTTTTTAAGCAATTATGTTTTTAAGCCAAAACAACAAAAATAAATCAAAAGTAATAAGCTAGAATTCTTAACTTATGCTATAAAAATTGCTATTTCTCTTACTTTCTATTTTTTAACCTTCCATTTGGATTACTTTACCGAGTGAACTTTATTTCTAAATACACGTTTTTGCAAAATAGGAAACAATTCCGAATCCTATTTTAAGTAGGCGTGTTAAAGTCTTATATAATAATACTCCTACTAAGTAACATAATACTACTATAATATAATCATTACGACAAAAAAAATCTCAAGAATTAGGAAACAAATTCTAATTTCTTGCAACTATCATTAAATAATAGGAAAGTTTTTTGGTAACTTCCAAATTTTTATACCCAATCCGACATTGATTAGGAAAACTCTTTCACTTATATATAGAGCCCTTTATTAGTTCCAACTTCCATACTCCATTACACAAGTTGTTTGTTTTACCAATGACTGAGTTTTATGTTGTTCCTTTCTACAATGAAGAAATTCAAGTCACTGTCACAAAAAATTCTACTGATGTTAACACTTGGATTCTGCAAACGGTGCAGGCCCATCGCCGGAGGCTCCACAAGCTTCTCATTGGGCTCGATATCGAATGGCTTCCATGTTTCAACCCGGACGAAAACCATCCAGTAGCTCTCCTTCAGCTTTGCGTAGGCCGTCGCTGCCTCCTATTCCAACTCCTTCACAAAGACTCAGTTCCTGGATTTCTTGTGGACTTTCTTGGTGACCCGAATTTCAAGTTCGTCGGGGTCGGGGTTAACGAGGACGCTAAGAAATTGCTCCGTGATCACAGGTTGTTTGTGGCGAATACTGTGGATTTGAACCGATTGGCATTTTCGATTTATGGAGAACAAGTGTATGGGAAGATGGGATTGAAGAGAATGGCGAAAGAGGTTCTTGGAAAAGTAATGGAAAAGCCATTGAATGTAACATTGAGTAAGTGGGATGCTGAGGAATTGAGTTATGAACAAGTTGAATATGGTGCTATTGATGCTTTTGTATCGTTTGAAATTGCCAAGAAATTGTTTAATTTAGTGTGGGAAAGAGAAAGAGAGAGTCGTCGTGTTGTTAAGAGGGAACATTTGAATTGCCATTATCAGCCATTGCTGATGATACAAAATACACAAGGGATGTTTCGAACACTTGCTCTGTTTTGAATATGAATATATTAGGAAAGTTCACATTGGGAAGCATGTTGTATTCTTTTTTTTGTTGTTGTTGTACACAGTACACATATAAGTATAATTCTTGAAAATCTATTCATGTATATTGTTGTTGATGCATCAGATAAAATTGCAAGTACAGAGTAAACTTGTCCCATAATATCTGATTACTCTTAATCGAACAATGAAAATAAATTACCTTTCTAAGCTTTATCGAATCAATTTTTTTTTTTACAATATTAAGACCAAAAACAATATTTTATCACTTGTAGTAAGTAGAGTGGTAATTGTAGCGCGTTTGATTCTTTGGAATAGAAAAAGTGTTTTTTCCTAAAATGCGTTTTATATGATGTTGATTCGAATTAATGAGAGTGACAATATGAGTATCGAACACTATATGGAAAAATGTCAAACAATATGTCCCGCTGTCCAATAATAATGTACTCTTTTCACTATCTTTTTGTATGACGATATTTGATAAGAAATGGAGTTCAAGATATTAATTTTTACGTGTTTTTAAGTGATAAAAAAAATACTAAATTAATGGCTAAAAAGTCATTTTAATAGAGAAAACATCACACAGTGTAACGGAGAACGACGGAGAAACCTGCCGGAATTTCACCGGAACCCTAATTGGCCTTCCGACGACGCGAAGGCAACCACTACTGGTAAAATTTGCTAAATTAAGCATTAGCAGATTCTTTTTATGTTAAAATTTAGTTTTACGTTCTCCAACTTTTAATTTAGTTGTCACTAAATTTAAAAGATCAAAATTCATCTCTTTAGATTATTTTATAACTAACTGATTTACTTTATTAATGTTTACACATGTGAACGTAAAAAATAAATACAATAAAAAATAATACTGATAAAATATGAATTCCTAAACCAAAACTAATTAGGAATAGGTAATTTGGAAAATAATTTTACTCGTGTCAAATAGGAAATTCGTGGAAAGAATACTAATAAAAAATGAATTCCTAAACCAAAACTAACTAGGAATAGGAAATTTGGAATACTCGTTTCAAATAGGAAAACTATTAACGTATATTATCAATAATATACTTCATATATTTTTGTAATATTTAGTGTTGTCTAATTATGGTAGAAATAGGATGCTCATTGTATTAAGATTCCACATTGTACACAATATATACAATGTATTAATGAGAAAAACCCCCCAAGGAAGATTAATACAATCTTACATGGTATCAGGAGCCAAAACCTAAACCCTATTTCTTTCTTTCACCCGCAGCCTCACCTCAATTTCTTCCAAAACCAGCGGCAGCACCTCATGTCCGAAGACTTTTTTTTTACTTTTCTCTGCTTTATTTTTTCTCTACCCGAGAAGCATAGCGTCTGTCTTCTCCTTTACCCGAGAAGCATAGCGTCTGTCTTCTCCTTTACCCGAGAAGCACAATGCTTTCTTTCTTCCTTTACCCAAGAAGCACAATGCTTTCTTTCTTGTCAAAAGCACAAATCCTTTTTCCTCTGTTTCTTTTCCTTTTCCCGAGAGGAAAAGTTTTGTCTTCTTTATTCTTCATTCACCAAAAATAATCCACTATAATGACTTCTTCAGGCCTTGCACAAACCAATTTGGGCCAGGTTTTTCGCACATTGACTCGTTCGCAGTCTGATCATGCGTGGTATATGGATACGGGCGTCACGTCTCACCTCACCAATAATTCCAGTAATCTTCCTCAACTGCGAAATTTAGGTACTCCACAATCTATTATGGTACCATTACCAACAATTATGCCACGATTTTCGCTCAAATTGAAATAAGACGAGAGATTACCTGGTGCGGACGTCATGTGAGAAGTAGCACTGGTGTCCATGTACCAATTTGCATCCGGAGGATTAGTCCGAGTGTATGCATCACTGCCTCGATATCTGTGTGGGTCGGGGCTCCTGCTGGGCCCGTAGCAGCGAAAGCCTGCTAAGGTCGAGGCCCAAGCAGGCCCTGTCGGGCCGAATTATTTCGAGGCCTAGGTTGGCCTTGCTGCTGCCTTTGATGTCCACTGGGCCTGGTCCAGTTTGATCCTGGAATCGGGCAGGGCGACATGAGCCACTGCCCATTGGCCCAAAGCAGGCCCCAAGGTCACTGCCCAGCGGCCTAAGCCCGCTTCCAGGGGTTCAGTGGCCCGGTCCCCTGCTGACCGCCGCGACTGCCACCGCCATGTCCGCCACTGCGGTTTTTTCCACGGTTTTGACTCTTTTTGCCACCCCCGTTCTGACGGTTTTGACCATAATTTTCTGAGAATGATTTAGACTCATCAGTTTCGCGGAACGTGACCACCATCATGGCGGAATTGGCTCCGGTAGCCGCCTTTTTAGCCAAACCTGCTTCTTCTAAGGTGAGCATGGAACGTGCTTGGTAGAACGGTGGGAGAGGATTGCTTTGGCGAAGAAGAGTTCCTACCCCATTATACGTCTCGGAGAGGCCTGCAACCATCTGAAGAACAAGACGATCATTCGTGACGGGTGCACCAACGTTCTTGAGTTGATCCGGCAACTCCTTGAGCCTTTGACAATACGCAGACGCACTTGGAAAATCCTCCATATTTTTGTGGGAGAATTCTTGCTCAAGAGTCACGGCACGAGAATTTTTGTTATCTTGGAATATATCACGCAACCTATTACAAGCTTCCATTGCCGTGGCATCGGGTTCGATGATTGTCTGTAAGAGGTCCTTAGAGATGGTGGAATAAATCCATTGGAGCACCGTAGCATCAAAAGTTGCTCACAACTCTATTTCATCATCGGTGGAAGGCACCTTCTCCTTGCCTTTTTCCGGTTTGACGATGTGATGGAGGACTCTATGAGACATGGCGTGAATTTTAAAGAGTTGTGCCCACGTTGTGTACTGGACGTTCTCCATTTCAAGAACAATAGGGATGTTGTTCTTGATGTTGGAGATTGAAAGGTTGATTTTGCTGTGTTGAAAAGGGACTTTAATGCGTCTGGATAGGAGATATTGGCTTTGATGGCGATGGTGCAATTATTGAAGTTAGAATTGATTTGAGATACTATGTTCTCGGCTTGAGTGCTGGAGTTTGAGGAATAGTTGAGGACGAGTTTAGCACTAAGAGAGGCTAAATGAAATGCAATCGCTTTTCCAATGCCGCGAGAAGAGTCGGTAACGATGGCTACACGATCTTCGAGTGGCAATTTTTGGCCTTGCTTTGTTTGCTCGTTTACTTCTGCCAGGACTGAAGAAATTAAAGCTTCGAAATTACAAGGGTTGCGGGAATATATATATATATATATATATATATATATATATATTGAGGTTGAATAGTGTAACTGTAATCCCAATGAAATTGTGAGTAATAAATACTTAGGATTTTGAAAAGATATGTAAAAGGTAAAAAAGATATAAGGGTAAGAGTTTTAGAATGGTAAGGACTTGAAAAGGGAATCATAAAGGATTTGATGGAGCTAAAAATCTGATTCATTGGGAAGATTTGATAAGGAAACGCAAATCTTATTAACGTGAGGTTAATAACATGTATAGTGAATTTATCACCACTCTAATAGTGTTCTCGCCCCAAATTCTGTTCTCTGCCGTTTTATCGGCTGATGAAATTGGAAGACAAATTGATTCCTTAACTTAAGCGATTTGGGCTAGAAACAGAACTCTAATATCCAGCAATGGGTTCCCCAACTACTCCAGAAAGCGTTAGGACGGTGGTATGAGTAAACTAATAGGTAAGAAACATGAATGTAGTTGAGTACAGTAAAATAAAGGATAAATAAAGTAAAGGATAAATATAGATAAAAATTGAGTTGTTTGATTGATTGGTTGTGTGTTTGTATATGCAAAGAATGATCATATTTATAGTACAAAAAAGGAAAAAAACTGTACAACGTGATCCCCATGTCAGCCATCAAGTAAGCTACTAAGTTCAATGGCCGACTATGGGGGAGGTGGTGCCGATTTTCTCGCCCTCTACTCTCTTGCTCGGATAATGGCCCTTTCTTTTAGTTGTTGTTGGCCGTTACCGCTTCTAGGGGTTCAGAAACCCTTTTGACTTGGTCGTTGACTCATCTACATATGAGTGGGTCCCAGTCGTACCTCTAACTAACAACTCGGCTAAGATGCCTTAGTAAACGATGTAGTTCTTGTAGTCGAGTACTAGGAGTAAATTCGGCTTTGGAACAGTTCGACTGTCACTGAATTCGGCTAAATACTTAAATTATTTTTGAGTGTTAACAAACAGTACTATTATAACCTAAAGTATTTTCGTGTACATTATTTTTAACTTCCAACCACTCGCACCCCTGACTTGCTTGTTCCTTATTGTCCGGAAAATGTATTGAATTTGATTTCAAGGCCAATCAACAGAAGATTCTACAGATGAAGAAATACATTTTACAATCTTAGCGGCTTGCTATAAGTTATGTTGCTCGGACTCGGGCGCGGATACCCGATGCGGTGCTAATCTAAAGGCGAGACTCTTCTTCACATAATTTTTAGGATTCGGGGTATAGATCCGAGTGCGGATACGGGTGTTGGAATATGACAAATAAATGTATATTATGACATATAAAGTATATATTTCGATTAATTATAGGTACTGAACTAGAGCTAATAAAATCTAATTCTTCCACCTAATATTTTATGCATAGGATATCTCATGAAATAGCATAACATTCTCAAGTTGATCAAATCCGGTGCAGATTCCACACTCATGTCGTATCAACACGGGTGCGGCAAGGATTTGAAGAGTCCACATAACATACGTTAGAAGTACTGCCTTGAGGCTACAATAGAGAAGACAGCTGCAACTATATAGTTAATTTCTCCAGCTTACAAGTCATAACCGATATATTTTTTGAAATATTCTCACACGTTTTTGAAAATTTTAAGCATCTTACTGTAACCTTATATTTTGAGATTCTTAACATAAAAACTTACAGTTGGATTAGGAATCCTTTTCACACATATTTTACCATAATCTCAGATTTGGTTTCCATCAGCCTCCATTCAACAGTGTTGATCACCTCCACCTCCACTGCTTAGCACTTGCTTATACTCCAAGGTAACCTTTTCTCCACAATGCTTAAACTCCCCTACTCTAGAATATTACCTTTTCGAAAGCTTTGAATTTCTTGGAAGTATTGTATATTCCCTTTTCTAATTTTAGACATTGAACAGTTGGAGGTTTATGAAATACTTATCATTGGGGCCACTTGGTGGATTTATTGAAGTTGAAAAGCTATTAGAGAGAATAAAGCCACAAATTTCTCATCCCTCATCAATGTAATTGTCTGTGAATTTATTGGTTTCTAATTAATATTGGCAAAAGTGTAAGTAATCTGCTAACTATTCTTCATCAATATATACATGTGTAAAATTCAGACATTCTGTCATTAACATTGTTAACATCGTGTTAATGGACCTGATTATTCTCTACCTCCCAAGTTAGGGTAAGGTGTGCGTACATTTTAACTCCACAGACTCCATTTGTGGAATTATACTAGGTATGTTGTTGTTGTTGAAAACTCAATATTGGATGTGAGAATTTCTTGAATTCCACATTGATTTTCTTTCATGCCTCGCGTATCCATGCTTTGTAACTGAATTGTTGTTAGAATAATATATTTTCTACTAGAATTTCATATCACTAGTTTTATCTGTTTTTCCTTGTATCTTGATTATCACTCTAGGATCTAGAACAATTATTAGGTTGGTTATCGGTGTTCGGTCTTTGCGGTAGAGGTGATAAATTTTCAATAAGTTTTATATAACATAACGGCCCTTCAAGACTTCACCTAACAACCTATTTTCTGATGGAGGATACAGTCGAAAGGTATTGGTTACCTAAGTTATGTGATCCTTTTCACGGAACACTACTATTTGATCTGTACTTTTTAATTTGCACAACTGTCCACTTCGAATTTTGAGAAAAAATACAGCTGTGTGTAAAGTTAGGTATTGGCTGAAGTCCAGACATTTCAAAAATGGCTTAACAACAGCCATATATGTATGAATTACTTGATGTTTAGGCAACAATGACTAAACTTTAGCCACATGTTCGTAAACTTCAAAGGACATTGAACTGTTCATAGTTTAAACTCTGATGTGTATTATCACGCAAATCGGTTATAAGTGGTCGAGGACAAAAATATAACTTACTGTTTTCTCTATCAAACTAACGTTCTAATCGTAAGATCTTCTTCCAAAATCATAACATAATATTACCATAAATTACTAACATTTTAAATTTTGTGTCCTAGTATCATCACATAAAATGCGAGGGAGGATGTACATGAGTAGCTTCACTGATAGGACTATGTTGTACTCCCTTCGTTCACTTTTACTTGTTCATTTTTTATTTTGCACGTCCCTTAAGAAATGATGAATGAAGTGCATATTTTATCAAGATGTTCATATTAATTGGTGTATAGTAGGGCTGTGTATCGGGTGGTTCAGCTCGAGTTTGAAAGCAATCGGTTAAACTTATCGATTATCGGTTTGTAGACATATTAAATCGTTAAAGAACCATTAAGATTGTCACGACTCAAACCGGAGGGCCATGACGGGCACCCGGGCCTTACTTGTCGAGCACCACTAATCATATATTTACCACCTAACCGTAATTAAGCATGGGCCATGAGGGCAATCACGAGGTAACCTGCTGACACATAGAAATAATAAACTGGAAAGGAGCTACGCAAAATCCTGCAACCAGAAGAACCCAACCTATGTACATATACATACTAAGGCTGACCAGGACGTACACGACTACTATACACATGACAACTGTCTACAAGTCTCTAAGGAGTACGTGACATCATAAGGTCGGAACAGGGACCCGCCATACCCCTATGAATATCAAGAATATCGTATCATGACTAGACTGCAACTCTAGAACAAGTAGAGTGCTCCAATATCAGCTGAACCAACAACCTACTAATGCGGATCGTCGCCTTGTCTACCTGAGCCTGCGGGCATGAAACGCAGCGTCCCCCGACAAAAGGGACGTCAGTACAACTGATGTACCGAGTATGTCAGGCTTGAAGAATAGCAATATAGAGGCCTGAAAGTAACATGAGACAAGAAACAACCAACCAGTAGAGAATGCATCGGAGGGCCATAATATGTATAAGGGTCATACATTTGCATGCATAATGCGGTCATATATATACATATGTGTATATAATTCCATCAAGCCTCTATGGGCATCCCATCATATCATACAGGCCTCTGTGGGCATAATCATCATCATATACCAGCTGATCAGGTGGTGGTACGTATATAACGTTGTATCCCTTTTCACATACCACATACATGTATATAATGTATACCGTATAGTAGCGTATATAACGCATGTGGGGTCAAGGGTAATACATGAATATAATGCATGAATGATACTAAGACACTCTGAATCTATCGGAGTGACGTAAGGTCGTTGCACCTTCGATTAACTTTATGAACATTAACATCCTTCCCATATATCTCAATAGGATCTAGGAGCATATTTAGACATGCTTTGACAATAGGAATGAATAACACGAACATCCTTAACTACTAAGAGTAGAATCATTTATGAGACAATATTACATTTACGTTTCGTTAAATGGAACATGCCAAAAGAAGGAAGGATTTGCCTTAACATACCTTTGAATAGACTCTTCACGCTGATGAAATCAATCTCCTTTACAAATTAATCACTTACTCGGGACGTCACTTTTACTTCCTTCCAAGTGAATGCCCTAAGATAGGCTATTGTGACTATATAAGTTCGGAAGGAATCTCTAAGCCAATTAAAGCTCTCATGGTTGCCGGTAACATTCTAGTTAAGAGAAATGGATAAGCAAAATAAATCCTCAATGTCATTCAACGTAAAATAATTTCTACTTCAAACATTCCTGCAACTTCCTTCTAAGAATTTCTCTCATTTAAGGTGAGAATACAATATGTTTCTTCCTAGTAAGCTCGTTCAAGAGATATATGTATTTCACATACAGTTAAGCTAAGTACGTTGTTGCATAAATATATATATATATATATATATATATATATATATATATATATATATATATATATATATAAGTTAAGCTAAGATTTGCACACCCATTAATGACCGTAGGTCCCACCTAATTGATACTTCTCCACTTGCCTTCCTAGTGTGCCACATATGCATCCATGTAAAGCATTAGTCACCCCTTTGTAATTAACACCTTTTCACTCCTAATGTTCCACATATATCCATGTAAAACATTAGTCACCCCTTTGCTGGATAATGACTATATTAAACATTATATCCAATTCACTAAATAACTCAATTGTGTCCCACTAAAATCCAATTTAACCAATGACTCATATAGTTAATTTTTTATCCTAATTCACCTAAATAGTAGTCGTTTTAGCACACTTTCTATCTCCATTATTATAGTCATGTGATATAACACTAGTCCGTAGCATCTTTTGACACGCACAAAATATTATTTTCAACAACCATCTTCACACTTTTAAGTCCTAAGGGGGGCGGAGCTTGAAGAGAAATCATTTTGGGACTTTATCCTTTTATACTTCAAGCTCGTGATGTGAATACAAAATTTCCCCAGGACTCAGGTCTACTTACATACGTCTAGCTGTTCAAAACATCGCCCGAAAGTATGGAGTGTTACAAAGATATCGGTTACTGGGTTATTGGTTAATCGGTTGTTGATCATTATCGGTTCGGTTATCGGTTTAACCATTAAGACTTCACACACAAAAATTCCAAGAACAAAGAACCCATTTTTAAAACTGAAAGTAGCTTCCAACAAAATTATCCAATTGGAATATGAAGGACGTAAATAAACTTGGACAAAAAAAATGAACCAAGAGACATTGAGTTACATTACACAACACAATAGTCCATCCAAGTTGAGGCAAGAATCTGAATCATATGATCGAAATAGAGAACTCTTAAAGATACCAATTTGTGAAATCCAAGCAGGAAAATCTAACCAGTTTTAATGGATACAAAGGAATGGAAGAAGAATAAAATAGTGAAAAGAACTTCAAATGACTTTATATATGAAAGAGTATAAATGTCATTAAATAAATGGTTATCGGGTTATTGATTCACCCATTAACAAAAGTGGTCAAACCGATGATTACAAAATGGTAAACCTATTCGTTCTAGTAACATAAGTATCACACCTATTATCTCAACTAGTTTCTAATATAGGGTTCCAACAATATTAAAATTACAAAATGCAATTAAAATATACAAAATACAACGAAAAAAAAGAAGAGATGGGTTGGGCTGGTGGGCATACCGGCCCACCAATTGAATAAAATTATTTTCTGTCATTTTCACCCATAACTGGGCCTTCAACAGCTTTTCGAACTTAACAAAAATATGAAGTTGGACCTCAGGCCCAATGGATCAAAGACAATCGTGCAGATGGAAGAGATATGAGTCCACCATGCCCAAGGGTATGCAAATAAGGGGGAAACAAAAGAGAGAGTTAGAACGTACCCCAAACATATCCATAATGTAAATAAATAAACATGGATAATGGAATTAAACATATATATACACAACAATTTTTATCGATTATGACCGTCCAGAAACAATTAGCAGGCCAAAACAAACAACAACCCAAAGCATATTTAACCCAATACCAGGCCTGGTAAAGCAAGTAGTATGCAGAAAATATAAAACAGACCCGAAGTAATTTATAGACTTAAAGAGAAACAGGTCGGCCCAAACATGTATAATGGGTCCAATTAAGCACATACACAGAAATATACAAGCCCATATTTAACAGAAAGACTGATAAACACATAGTATTCCAAAGATATATATGATATACTTGGAGATATACAATAACATGTAACACCTTCTAAGTCATTTTGTTGCCATGTCAATCTGTTGGATTGTCTAAATGGTATCCGTGTTAGCATTTTGCACCCATTTGAACTAGCCTGCCATGTTAAGCCATTGTACAAGCCTGTTTGTTCTATTATGGGTCCAGAACTGAATATGCTCATATGTTTGGCCTATTTCCATTTATGTGAATAACAATGAGATGCATGTGTATGTTTTTCCTATTTGTACTGTGTTTTTTCTGCATTATTGCTTAATTTGTTAATTGTCTCTTGCCCTGAGATATTCTTGAATCCCCTTATTTCTATTTGTTATTCTGAACTGATCATATTGGTTTGTTTCTCTTAAGTAAATTGCTGAGTATGCAATGATATACTTCAAGGTATATAAGGTATAAAGACCTAGGTATTCATAGCCAACATCTCACACCTCCTCACCGAGGCATTATGCATCTACTCTTCATATGCTCAAATCACCTCAGTTTCACTTCTCGCACCTTGTGACTGTGTCCCAAATATCATCATTTCTAATCTTATCTCTCCTAGTACACCCACACATCCATCAAATCATCTTCATTTCTGCTACTTTCATATTCTGAACGTGAGAGTTATTGAGTGGCCAACACCCCATCTCATACAACATAGTTGATCTAACCACCACTTTGTAGAACTTGCCTTTTAAGTTTTGGTGACACCTTATTTTCACATAAGACTCCTGAACTGAGCCCCCACTTCATCCACCATGGACAAATACGATGTGTGACATCATCGTCAATCTCTCAATTCCCTTGAATAATAGACCCGAGATACTTAAAACTTCCTTTCTTTCGAATGACCTATGATACGATCCGATTTATGGAAGACACGAATTCAAACAACAAAATGCGAAAACTAAAATAACAATAAATTGGAGATGAAAATTGAAGAAATTGGGATGAGAATAGAGGGATAGAAGCAACACCCAATTAGGATTGGATTTATGGACAAACTTAGATATATGAAATTCAAACCCTCCCAATTGAATCAACCTAAGTGGACATATACTATTTGAAGTTCAACAAGAGTTAATTAATTGAATCCACAAATGAACAACTCTATATGAAAATTAATGGAAAAGGGTTTCAATAGCCAACAACGGAATTTACCATAATTAATTAACATTAATCACTAGATTAGCACTACACTAAACTACCATACAAACTATCACTCTTTAAGAGTATTCATCTCGACATCATCAAAACAAAGGAATGAAAATAACAAGTTTAGTATTTATACTACTAGGTTAAAAAGACAAGACTATCTATTATAAAATAACCCTTAATAAAGCAAGGGCCTTGCTTGGATGTCTTCTCAAGAAATGATGGCTTTATCTTTAAAAAATGACCTCTTTGCCTAAATAGACACCTTCCGATCTTTGACTATCCAAGCTTGCAATTGTAGCCACACATCAACATTTGGCTTCTTTAAGAGGCAAGCTTTGGGTTTTGGGCTCTTGGACTCTTGTAATATTCCTCCATGCTACCTCTCATAGCTTGAAGGCCCTCCAATGACTCTCTTCAAGTGCTTCCATGGCTTCATTCTCCATGAATATGACTCCTAAAGCTTGGAAGTCCTTGGCTCGACTTTTAGTACAATGCCTTGGAGAAGTTTGAGCAATTGAGTCCCCCAATATCGTATCATCCTCCCCTTCTTGAAAAGGATTCGTCCTCGAATCCGTACCTTACAAGACATAGAAGAGAATGAGTACATATCCTCTCACAAAACAAACAAGGCAATCATCATAAGGTAAATGATAATACCTAAAGTAAGAATAACATGTAACCAACACACTAAATGACTCACTCTTATGATATAACCAAGCATCATAAGGATCTAGAAAGACTATGTATTCAAATAATGCCTAAGACACTTGGTTGTTCAAGAGATGTTGACAAAAGGGTAAATTAAGGAACCTAATGCATTTAGAAAAACAAACATGCAAGTTCTCATTGGTCTTAGCAATCAAGAAGCACATATCTACCCTTAAGTTAAGAAACAAGTGATCTCCCTTACGGCTAAGTGCAACATGACAAACAAAACCAACCCAAGTTAAGAGTCTAATCATTACACTAGCCCATCCCAAGAAAGAAATCACTCTAAAATCAACATCGGGGTCAAATACAAAGGTACCCCCACACTATTTTGCTCACATTCTCCATGCAAGTCTAACATGAACTCAAGTAATAATACTAGGAAAGAATCACATGGATGATTATAAGTGCTACTACTATAGTCATCACACAATGAAGTTACCTCCATTGCTTTAGAAAGCCCAAGAATAAGCATGAACCATGAGTACATATAGCCCGTAAAGGAAGTACAATATGTGACGTCATACCAAGTTGTTGTGCAATGAGGTTCCCTCCAAAACTCCTTTTCAAGTCTCCTCATTTGATGAAACTTCACACACAAGTTAATCACATAATCAAGTTCATTAAGAGAGAGAGAGTTTTACCTTTAAGCTCATTGATCCTATTCCAAGCTTTGAGTAGAATCTCCTCACCCTTTAGGTTAGAAGATCTAGCATAGTCCTTCAAACAAGTATGATCTTTTCCTTTCAAATCGCTTCCCTTCTTTAAAGAGAAATCTTCACTTTTGAAGGCCTTTCCCAAATTCGACATTGGTCTATCAAATGGGACACAAACCCTCAAGAAAGACTTTCCGTCATAGGGGAGGAAATCATCATCCCCTAGTGAATCAACAATTACTTTGTAGCCTCCAAATGTGGCTACATGTTCATCATCACAATACATACCACTATGCATATCACTTTCAATAGTCATGTAATCACCGAATAAGATATAATCCTTAAAGAGAGAATAATTAATGAATGATGAGGATTCAAGACATGTAACTTCACTCTCATAAGGAGAAATGATATCTTTCAAAACACTTTCCATCACATAACATCACTAACTTGAGGTTCATTAAGAACATCACAAAAGTCCTCAATTAGTGGACTATCATAACATTCAAGTTGACCAATACAAGTATCCACACTAGTTCGACGCAAATCGATCCTATTAAAAGAATTAATTCGGTCATCAATAGGATCTACTAGCGGGTGAGCAATCTCAACACGTGACAATACACAAACAATCTCATCACAAGTGTCAATACTAGGTGGATACAAATTAATCTCATACGAAGGATTAATTCGATCATCAAAAGGATCAACTAGTGTTGGAACACCCATATCATCAACATTATCAATAAGTGCTACAGAATTAAGCTCAATACATGGTAAAACACATTAAGTTCAACTAAGGAAAGCTATCATTCACACTCAAGTCAATAAGATGAACATTCACATTAATTAGAGTGTTGAGATTAGCCATTTTACCTTGAAGCTCACACAAAGTATTTTCTTTACCGTAGTTTTCATCTTTGGAGTTCATTTGTTCATTTGGGAAAGCGTTCAACTACCTCATGAACTTTCAAAGTTTGAGGTTCATCATTCAGTTTGCTTCCAAGAATACCTGCACATTATCAAGACAACTAGAAAAGAAATAAAAGTTACATGAGTTAGAATTGGGTTGTGACAATCCTCTCACATCACTCCTCACAACCCCTCTTTTTCCTCTCTAGAGTTATTATTTTTCTCTCCCTTATACCTCCCAGTCTTTTCTCTCTCAATTTCATGGCAGTTGGGACAAGTGCTAAGAATTTCTCGAGAAGGAATTGGTGATCCCTTCACTTCTTCTTTCCCTTTAGCTTCACTTGGAATAACATTCTCTTCTTCTGTTGGTTGCTCCTTGGCCAAGCGTTGAGCAACCATATGTTGGAGAGAATTTCTTATCTTGTCAAGGCTTTCCCCCATCCTATCAAAACATGAAATATCAGGACCACTCACTCTAGGAAGTGGTTTACTTGCACTTGCTTATTCTTTAGGGGGTATGGATGGAAAGAGAAAACTCCATTTCTTGTAAACTGCATATTTGTACCATTCTTGCTCATATGGAATCTTATGTTCTTGGAACTAATGATATCCCAAATATATGTGACAAGTATCTATGGGAAGTACCCTATTTGATCATAGTAAGAGCTTCGTCTCATCACACAAGGTACTCTAACTCTCTAATCGTTTGGGTGTAATGTAGTTCCCATAACTACCATCATCAAGCACAAGATAGTAACTCTCACAACCAAAGGCACTAACTTTTATTTTAAGAATCCACTTCTTCGGGTCATTTCCTCCTTGAAACATGACATTTCCTCTTCTTCATTGCCTACCGAGGCTCCCCTCCTACCTTCAACATCATAGCCATATTGAGAACATGGCACACTTGTTCTAGGATAAGTAGCATAATTCATTATATTTCTCAAAGTAGGAAATGTATACTCTCTTCTCCTTATAGGACGACTCCTACTTGGCTTAACCCACACACTTACACCATTTTTCTTGGAATATGAAGTATCACAAGTCAATGTACGTGAATATCTACTAGAAGGCTATCCACAAGTATCATGTTCAAAATCACTACCTTCTCGGTCATATTCACCATAAAGTGCATAACCACAAGGTCCATGTTCATCATAACTTCCTAATACACACAAGTCTTCTCTAATTGATTCATAAAGTAGGTGTGAAGACGGGATATACCTCAAGTCACCTCCTATGGTGTGTAATATGAGAACTTTCATCATCTTCGTCCTAACCATAGGCATCTTCACAAGATTCTTCTACTCCTTCACCTTCTTCATAATCCCCATGAGAACTATTTGTCCCATATTCGCCTCCGGAGTAGTAATTCTCACTGTCATATTGACCATCATCGCCTCCATATTCTTCATCACTAGCATAGCCATATCCTCCATTACTAGCGGCTAGATCTCCATGTCACCACCACAAGATTTTGAGGCTATGGATGATGTGATTCCTTACATCCCCTTTCTTATGATGCCTCTTCTTGTACCTACAAAACAAGCAAACAAATTAGTAGCAAAAGGTTGTCACGTCACTCATATTTGCACTCAAGCCTTACCACAACCTAATGCTTCTTCCAAAGTTGGTATTGAAACCACTTGTCCAATCAAGTCACACGGTTGCAAAGCTTTGTGAAATAATGAATTCTTGTTTAAGTTATGATGGATGACTCAAAACAAATGGACGGAGTCAAGGAAATTCAATTAAATAAAACGAAAAAATTTAGAAGAATTAGCACGAAATAAAATTAGGACTCGAGAACTAATTAACAATCAAATAGGTCAATTACTTGATGTTAATTTGTTTAGAGAATCAAGGAAGTGAAAAGAAATGGATTCAGAAACGAATTGGAATCACAAAACCTGAAAAGTGCGATCTGCTAAACCTGTGCACAGTTTGCGGTTCGCAGATGCAAATTGCAACACAGTTTGCGGTTCACAAATTCAAACTGCAGATTGGTAAAATCCTGTCTAAGTCTGTGGTTCAACTGCATTTCACAGGTGTGGTTTGTCGTACAACCTGCAATTCGCAGGTCGTGACTGTGCACAAAAACGTTGATGACATAAAAAAAATTGGGATTAATTTGGTTGACCACTTTTTGATTATTTCCTGCTATTTTAACTACTTGGGCCCACTTTCTTTAGATATTTTCTATTTTTGGGCCCCATAAATACTTTTCCAACTTTTGCCTTAGTTTTTTTGGATCAAACACCAATTTTTGGCCTTCTTCTTCACAAGAACTTGATGAACTTTGTAGAACAATTCAAATTTCTAACTAGTATCAAATCAACTCCAAATTTGCTCAACTTTCAGATCTAGCTTCATCTTAACAAGGAGAACAAAGCCCAATAATTTTTTACATCAATTGAACTCTAATTTCTATAGACCCAATTGATGTTCTTCAAAGTTGAAGGTCCTCCAATGATGTTCTTGCTCAAATCAGTCTTGTATCTCTTGGAATTTTGATATGTGATAGATTCAACCTCTATGAGTTAAAATCTATCAATAGAATCACCCAATTCAAACAACTCATTTTTTTGTGAATTTTGGATTTTTCAAATAAGAAGAACCTAGGATTGAGAATTGTAGAAACAAAACTCTAGCCTAAGCTCTGACACCAAATGATACGATTCGACTTGTGGAAGACACAGATTCAAACAATAAAATGCAAAATCTAAAATAACAAGAAATTAGAGATGAGAATTGAAGAAATTGGGAAGAGAATTGAAGAAATTGGGAAGAGAATAGAGGGATAGAAGCCAGACCCAATTAGGATTGGATTTATGGGCAAACTTGGATATGTGAAATCCAACCACTCAATTGAATCAACCTAAGAGAACATATACTATTTGAAGTCAAGAGTTAATCAATTGAATCCACAAATGAATAACTCTATATAAAAATCAATGGAAAAGGGTTTCAATAGCCAATAACAGAATACACCATAATTAACTAACACTAATCACTAGGTTAGCACTACACTAAAATATCATACAAACTATCACTCTTTAAGAGTATTCATCTCAACATCATCAAAACTAGGAATGAAAATAACAAGTGTAGTATTTATATTACTAGGTTAAAGAAGACAAGACTATCTATTACAAAAATACTCTTAATGAAGCAAGGGCCTTGTTTGGATGTCTGATGGCTTTGTATTTAATGAATGGCTTCTTTGCATAAATAACTACCTTCTGATCTTTGACTATCCAAGCTTGCAATTGTAGCCACACATTAACGTTTGGGCTTCTTTAAGTGGCAAGCTTTAGGCTTTGGGCTTTGGGCCTTGGGCTCTTGGAAGCTTGTAATATTCCTCCATGTTATCCCCATAGCTTGAAGGTCCTCCAATGGCTCTCTTCAAGTGCTTCTATGGCTTCATTCTCCATGAACATGGCTCCTAAAGCTTAAAAGTCCTTGGCTCGGCTTCTAGTACAATGCCTTGGAGAAGTTTAAGCAATTGAGCCCCCCGATATCGTATCAGCGTGGGTACCAAGCCTCACTTCCACATCATCTTCAGGCGTTACGCCACTGAACTTGCACTCTAAGTACTCTGTCTTGGTCCGACTCAACCTGAACCTTTTAGACTTCAAGATTTGTCTCCAAACCTCTATCATGGATTAACTCCTCTGCGAGTCTCTTCAATCAAAACTATGTCATTCGCGAATAACATACATCATGGCACCTCACCTTGAATTTGTCGCGTCAATCTATCCATCACAAAAGCAGATAAAAACGGGCTAAGAGATGATACATGATACAACCCTATCAAAATTGGAAAGTGCTCTGAGTCTCCTCTCACTGTCCTTAAACTGGTCTTAGCTCCCTCATACATGTCCTTGATCGCCCGAATGTACGCCACAAGTACAGTTTTATCCTCCAAATATCTCCAAAGAACTTCCCTTGGGACTTTGTCGTATGTCTTTTCTAAGTCGAGGAACACCATGTGTAAGTCCATCTTCTTCTCCCTATACTGCTCCACCAGTCTCCTTACAAGATGGATTGCTTTTGTAGTTAAACGCCCCGGCATGAATTCAAACTGATTTTCGAAAACAGACACACCTCTCGTCAGCCTTATCTTCACCACCCTCTCCCACACCTTCATAGTGTGGCTTAGCTGCTTGATACCCCTATAGTTATTGCAACTCTGAATGTCATCCTTGTTCTTGTACAAAGAAATCATCGTACTCCACCTCCATTCTTTAAGCATGTTCGCCATCTTAAAAAATGACAATAAACAACCAGTCAGCCACTCCAAACTTGTGCCTGTACTCTTTTAAAATTCCATCGGGATCTCATCAGGCCCGGTCGCTCTTCCTCTGTGCATCCTACGAACCGCACCTTTAACCTCATTAACCTTAATACACCTACAATACCCACAATCGTGATGCGTCTCAAAGTGCTCCAAATCTCTCAATACAATATCTCTGTCCCCTTATTCGTTTAAGAGTTTATGGAAATATGACTGTCATCTTCATCTAATGAGAGCTTCATCCACCAGTACTTTACCTTTCTCGTTCTTGATGCACTTCACTTGGTCCAGGTCACGTTCCCTCCTCTCCCTCACATTGGCTAGTCTGTACAACTTCTTATCCCCGCCTTTACCTTCTGGTTTTGCATAAAAGCATTCAAAAGCCATTGTTTTTGCCATTGTAACCACTAACTTTGTCTCCTTCCTTGCTATCTTATACAATTTCCTAATCGTCCATTTCTCCACCTCATCCTTGCTTTCAATCAACTTCGCATATGCCACCTTCTTTGCTTCCACCTTCCCTTGAACTTCTCCATTCCACCACCAATACCCTTGATGCCCACCACAGCTACCTCTTGAGACCTCCAACACCTCCATGGCTACTTCCCTAATGCAACTGGTTATCTTATCCCACATACTGGTCGTATCCCCACTACTCTCCCAAGCCCCTATAGCCATCAACTTCTCCCCCTCTCCAAGGCACTAGTCACTGTCAAACTCCTCCATTTGGTCCTCGGTCGGTCATCCACGACCCTCCTCTTCTTCTGCATCTTGATCTCCAAATCTATCACTAAGAGCTTATGTCGGGTCGTAAGGTTTTCGCTCGGAATAACCTTGCAGTCTTTACAAAGACCGTTAACCACCTTCCTTAGGAGCAAAAAATCTATCTGGGTCTTGGCCACCAAACTACGGAAGGTTACCAAGTGCTCCTCCTTCTTCGGAAAACCCGAATTTGCTACCACCAACCCAAAAGCTTTTGCGAAATCCAAAAGTGAGACTCTTCCTCCGTTCCTGTCTCCGAAGCCAAAACCTCCATGCACATCGTCATAATCCCGAGCTTGCCCCGATGTGCCCATTAAAATCTCCTCCTACAAATAGCTTCTCGGTGAGCGGTATACATACTGTAATTGACTTAAATATTACCCTGATATAATTGTTCGAATTCCATTTGAACCGTAAAACCTCAAAACTTATTTGAGATTTTATTTATTTTATTTCTTTTGTTCACAAGAAACATAAAGACCCAGAGTTGCGACATCGTTAGACCAGTCTGACAAATGGAGTTAAATCCAATGACCAACTATAACTAATAATCATTTCTTATACAAACATCGAAGGTAAAAAAGTGAGAAAGATGCCGCAATCAATACATTATGCTAAACATAATCTTTTTCCAAAAAGCTTTCTCGACTTTTCCGTGCATAAAAAAGAGATTTCTATACATTGATAGTGTAATGTCATGTAAATACAATCAGACTTCTCACTTATTATTTATAATAATTTTAATATAACATATTAATCTTCTTTGAATCAATTTTCATATTATGTTACATTATATATTTTTTATAACATCTGACTATGATAAAAAACAATTTTCTTAGACAAGCAACATTATTATTGCGAAGTTTGACTACCAAGCACTCCATAATAATCGAAAAAGGTGCACAAATTGTAGGCGCATTTTTTATTTAATCTGGTGCTGCATTATAGATTAGTTGGCAGTACTACTAGAGATGGCAATGGATCCTGGACCCGGTCCGGATCCGGTGTATCCGGATCCGTTTTATAGGATATAGATCTTCAAAATTTGGACCCGACGGATCCGTTTCTGACGGATCAGATCTGGATCTGGATCTTGTATTTGAGATCCGTATCCGGTCCAGATCCGACCCGTGGATCCATTTTTTATTAAATATATTCATAACCTAGAATGTAATTTTATAAGTATTTTCTTAAAATTGCTAAGCACATCCTTGCAAGTTTAATTCTCAAAACAAGTTTAATTTATCCCCGCGTTAACTCAAAAATAAAAAAATAATGAGGTAACTTCGATAATAAAATCAATGTTATATTAGTGAATGAATAACATCTCCATAGACAAGTAGTTCAAATTATATTCACTTCATTTATGAAGATTCCAAGCACATGCAAGTTCTGCATTGTGGAAATACTAGTCAGCATTTTCCACAACTATTGTCATTGTCCAACATTTTTAATTAATAGCTCACAATCAAAATGAGACAACGAACAAAATATCTCATATGAACATTTCAAAATTGAAAAACAGTAAACTGTTACTTAAGTAAAAATCGTTTGTCAGTTCAAAAAAAATTCTTAGCAAGGTAAAATTTTTTACATGTGGATCCAGATCCGATCCGTGGATCCGGATTTGGATATGATTTTTATGGATCCGCTGGATCTGGATCCGGATCTGGATTCAGGTATGAAAAACGGATCTGGATCTGGATCTAGTAGGATCCGATCCAGATCCTATCCGTTGCCATCCCTAAGTACTACTCTGTTGCTTCAATTCAATTATCTTAGTTTAAGTAGATGCAAAGTTTATAAACAAGGAAGACTTTTTAACCTTATGATTTTAAATTAAAATTATAAAATATCTTATAATGTCATTTTAATCTTAAAAATGTTATATAAAATATTAAATTTAAAAAGTTACCAAATATAGAAATAGACGTCATCTTTGAAATAAACTAAACAGGAAATAAAATACTTAATTTAAATGGAGGGAGTGTAAAATAATAAAATATCATTATGTCTACCAATAAAATGATCTTACTATATATTATTTTTTATAATCATGGGCTAACTTAAGCACATATGGATTTATTGAAAGAAGGTATTTACCACCTCTCACCCTCACATGTGTGATTCTACCCATTAACACTTGCACAAAATGAGGCGAAATTACTTATTTTTCTGTCCCAATTTATGTGGGACTATTTACTTCGTGAGAGTCAGTTGACTATTTTTAAAACCAAATTGAATTACATAAATTTAATATTTAAAATTAAAATTTAGATATTTAAAAATTATAAAAAAATATTATAAGTTGTAATCTTTTTCAGGTTAATATGATGAAAAATACATATCAAAATATTAGTATTATGTAATTTAAATCTCAAAAAGCAAAAAATGACACATAAATTAGAGAGAGTGATTAATATTTTTATCTCCGAGGAGATTTGAACCTGAGACAAGTATATATTTTAAAATATATTTATGTAATTTTTTTTGTTGACGAAGGAACCCGCAGCTCGCTACTCTCTCGAGTGCGCACAGGGGTTAGGTACTCCTATAACACACTATAATTTGCCAGTAGGAGAGAGAGTGGGGGTTAGTTGATGAGACATATACGGATCACCCCCAAACTCTATAATCAGTGGAACAAGAAAAACAAATCAACTCTAATTCACTTTCTGAACCAAAAATCACAAAGAAAAAAAGAAAGAAAAAAAAGAGAAGAGAAAAATGAGCAGTGCAGAACCAGAACTTCTCACAATCAATCCTCTTGAGCTCAAATTCCCATGTAAACAATTATCCTTTTTCCATTTTTTTAATGTTTTCATAATTTTAATGTTTTTTCTTGTTGATGTTTCTGTCTATTATTATTATTATTATATTTTGCTATCTTTTCTCAAACCAAGGGTATATCAGAATCACCTTCGATCTGCGTATATTCTAACCTCCTTCTTCAGACCCCACTTAATAGAATTATACTGGGCATGGGCATGGGCATGTTGTTGTTGATAATTTTTAATATTTTTTCTTGTTACTATTACGGCCTATTATTATTATTGTTATCTTTGCATCTTTTATGATTGAGGGTCTGTCGAAAACAGACTCCCAACCTTCACAACGTAGGGATAGGTCCTTCCCACACTTCATTTGGTGAGATTATACTGGATATGTTATTGATAATTTTTAATGTTTTTTTTTTTTTTGTGTGTGTCTATAATGGAGTTTTGATCTGATCACAGTTGAGCCGAAGAAACAGATATCTTGTTCCCTTCAATTGTCAAATAAAAGTGAAAATCATGTCGCTTTCAAGGTGCATTTTTCTTTCCAATTTTCTCTTTATGATTTTAAATTTTCCTTTTTTTTTTATATAAAATTTGATTTTTTTTTTCAGGTTAAAACGACGAATCCCAAGAAATATTGTGTTCGTCCAAACACAGGCATTGTTTTGCCTCGATCCACTTGTGATATCATTGGTATTCACATTTTTTTTTTCTTTCTATCTCCCATAAAATTGTCTCTTTTTTTCTATTTATAAATTAGAAACTAGTGACTCTGTTCCATATTTTATTTTTTTATTAGTCCTTTCGAAAAGAATAATATACTTTTATATTTGAGAATAATTTAATTTTAAATTTATTATTCTCTTTGTCTCAAAATATTTGTCGTACTTTTCTTTATTTGAGAATAATTTAATTTTAAATTTGTTATTCTCTCTGTCTCAAAATATTTGTTTTACTTTTCTTTTTAGTCTATTTCAAAATAAATGACTCTTCCCGTTTTTTTATTACTCTTTTATTTCAACTTTTCACATAGCATGTTGAAGATCACAAGATTAAATGACATTTTTGTACATTCTACATATATTTAGTTAATAACCACATGATTCAAAAGTGTTCCTTACTTTCGTAAACTTCATGCCGAGTCAAACCAGACAAATATTTTTAAAAGGAGAGAGTAGAAACTAGTGACTCTGTTCCATATTTGATTTTCTTATTAGTCTGTTTCAGAAAGAATGATATATTTTTTGCCATGCGAATTTTTCACTTTTTTTTATTTTTCTTTTTCATTTTATTTGAAAATCATCATTTGGCCATGAAAATTCCAAATACATGTATTTGGAATTTGGAAACACCTAAAATGTTGTTTTCACTTTTTTCACTTTTAGTACATTCAAACAATCAAATATTTTTTGCGAAAACTATAACTAAACACAATTCCATCTTCAACTCCAACTTCATAATTCCAAATAAAGTGAAAAATATTTGATTTTCATGACCAAACATACTTATATTTTAAATTTGTTATTTTATCCTTAATGACATGTTTTATAGCCGCATAATTCTTTCTAAAATTTGTCTGTCTTCCTTTCTTTCTTAAACTCTATACTCACTCGAACTACGTCGTATAAATTGAGACCGCGTGAATATTTGATTTGTATATTTTTGTGTTTTCCCTTACGTGCATTCTCTTATAAGAATTGATATAACTTGTTGTATGCTCCATGGTTCTTGAGCCGAGGGTCTCCGGGAAACAGCCGCTCTACCCACTAAGGTGGAGGTAAGGTCTGTGTACATTCTACCCTCTCCAGACCCCACGTTGTGGGATTTCACTGGGTATGTTGTTGTTGTTGTTGTTGTTGTATGCTCCATGGTTGAAAAAACACCATTTGTCCCAATTTATATGATGTAGTTTAACTGGACATGAAATTTAAGAAATAATGGAAGACTTTTGAATCTTGTGGTCTAAAACAAGTTAAAGATATTTGTATGATTGTAGATCATCTCGTTAAGCGTAAAAGGTAAAGTTTAAAGTGAAATTGTTGTCAAATAAGGAAATATGTCATTTTTTTGGGGACTGACTAAAAAGAAAAGTGTGTCATATAAATTGGAACAGAGGGGGTAGTTTTGTACAAAGTGTATGGTTGGCATTTTAAGTATGTTTAATTATAGTAAGCAGAAAGATAGGTGAAAGAACAAAGAAAAAGGAAGTAATTTACGTTCTTTTGAACTCTAAAGACACTAGGTAATTTCTTTTCATCTGTCCAAGCCTTGGGTAGAGTTACTTGGTAGCTGTGTTGGTGGAAGGGTAGGTATCTCGTGGAATTAGTCGAGGTACATACAGCTAGTTCGGACACCATGATTAAAAAAACAATAAAGAAAGAAGAAAATTCAAATCCGACAAAAACTATGCCTTATGTCTCAATCCCAAGTAAGTTGGAATGAATTATATGAATTCCAGGTCGCTCCATTTAATTACACTAGTGCAGCTTAAATATTAAATTGAACTTACACTTCATCCTGTCTGATCCTTATTCAGCATCACATTATCAGTATCAGTGATAGGTTTTCTTTTTTCTTGGTTGGTCATTAATATTAGTTCACAATATTTGGTAGTAACAATGCAAGCACAAAAAGAGGCCCCTGCTGATATGCAATGCAAGGACAAGTTTCTACTCCAGAGTGTTGTTGCAAGTGCTGTTACCAATCCAAAAGACATCACCCAAGAAATGGTAATCGTACAAACGAATGGAACTTTTTCTTTTTCTTTGATTTTAAATTTTGAGTCTGTGAAGACAAGAAGAATGTATCTTTGTTTGAGAAATTGCATCTCAAATTGCACCATACTCTTGAAATAGACCAAAAACAATAAACTACAAAGTATGTACTTTTAAGTGTAAGTTCTCGTCAAATACTTTTTAGTTTTCACAGTTCCTATTAAATTTAATAATCAACAACAACATACCGAGTGAAATCTCACAAAGTGGGGTCTGGAGAAGGGTAGAGTGTACGCAGATCTAACATCTACCTTGGGAGGTAGAGATGCTGTTTCCGGTAGACCCTCGGCATAAGAACATTAAATTTAATAACCAGAGTTGTAAATACCTGATGGATACCAAAAGTGCCTACTTTTGGCAAACTTAAAGGATCAAAGCTGCTAAAGTGATACTTAAAGGACTATTTTGAACCTACCCTCAAACATAAGGGACCATTTTTGTCGTTTTTTCTCATATTTTACTTTTCCTGCTGTAATGTTTGATTTAAGTAATGAATGATAATAGAGTGGATCATGTTTTAGTCGTTGTTGTCGTTATTCAACCATTTTAAGCATGGTGAACTTTGTTGATCTCTTTGTATAGTTCAATAAGGAGCCTGGACGCATTGTAGAAGAGTACAAATTGAGAGTGATTTATCTTCCCCCACCACAACCACCATCCCCCGTGGCAGAAGGATCAGAAGAAGGTTCTTCACCGAGACAGTCCTTGACAGAGAATGACCAACAAAATGGTTCTGAGGTTGTTTACTGATTCACTTATTTCAATACAAAAATTCGGAATTAGCTACGGACTCCATCGCTAAATTGCTCGTAGCTAACAATTTTTTTTAATAATTCGTCGCTAATTCATCACTAAGTAGGATTAGTGACAGATTTTGCTGTTTAGCTATAGAATTTGTTGCTAATTCTTGTTTTTTTTAGTAGTGTTTGTTGTTTATGGTCATTAATGTTTTGTGTAAACTTGAATTTTCATGCCATATCATTGTTACCTGCAGCTTACACTAACATTCCTTGAAACTCATGACAAATCTTCAGAGGTGAAATTTCTATTACAATTCCATACTATACCATGCACACACCTTAATATGAAAAGTCAATAATATACTTTGTATTTCTTTGTTTACTTATGTTCTACTCCCTCCGAACCATTTTTTTATGATTGTGTTTGACTTGGCGTCGAGCTTGAGAAAAAAAGAAACTTTTAGAACTTTTAGAAAGATGAGTGTTGATCTTTGCTGCAGGCTTTATTCCGATATATAATTGATCAAATTAAGGGGAAAATTACTCTTTTCGTGATTAGTTCTCCGTTTCTCTCCTCATTCTCTTATTGTCTTGTTAACCTATTTCATATAACATGCTGGCTAGTCATATTACTCCATGTGATTGCCCTTTAAGTGAAGTGTATCATTTTATGACAAAGAAACATCAGATTCCGTAGCGATCTATAGAGAAGTTTGGTGCTTTCATACCCCCTAAGTTATTAGCTAATGGATTGTGATTGGGCTTAACTTAAAGATGCTTTCATTGTTGATGATCTGTACATGGCACAATACTTCACCTTGTTATGTGAAATAATAACCTCAATAACAATGGACTCCATTTCTGAGTGCCACGGTGAATTATTGACCTCAACTATGACTCGATCTTTGAGTTGAAATAGTGCTGACCCAACTTATCTTCTGTTTTATTCAATTTAAGGTGAACGATCGAAATTTATATGCATTAAAATATTTTCCATATAAGTTTCAGGTGGATATAACGGAATGAAGCCAATTAAAGATGAAAATCCACTCTGTCTATTTGCTTCAATTTTGTTTTCCTTCCTTCGAACACCTCCATCTGATTCCAGTTTCTTCATTTGTGAAAATAAAATTCAATCTGCAGGGAACTTTGTGGTCCACTTGGTCTGTTTTGATTATTCCCTGATTAATGAAAAGCGGTGACAGTTTTTCTACGTCCTCAAACAAGCACATGCATTTGCAGCTTCTCATAACTTTTGATGCTTGCAGTTAATGGTTTTATAAATATGTTCGAAGGAGATCTTTGCCTGCTTCCTACCTTACAGTTTTTGTTTCGACATGGCTAATTGGTACGTGTTATTTCAGGCAAGGTCGGTAATTTACAGATTGACGGAGGAGAAAGTTGGTGCTCTACATCAGAGCAACAGACTTCGTCAAGAATTGGTAAGTATAACTTTCTTTCAATTCTTGAGTCTCCTAAAACTCCAATACTTGTAGAAAGACCAAGGGGTTTGCTATATCCATGAGAAGTTTTATATGCAAGTCTCTCCGCCAGCCATTATTTCTGTCCTCTTTTCACACTGAATAGTCAACTCATTCATGTGGTTTAAGTGACAATCAGCTGATCTTGCATACACAAATATGCCTCCTTACCAAGCAAGTTATGATTTTCTGTATTTTGAGAATTCTTCATAAATAATAAATTGACTAGTTTAACGCTGGTTGTCAACCTACTGCAACTCCTCCTATATCTGGGCTTGGGAGCAGAAATGTGAGTAAGCTCACACAAACGGAGTTGTCAGCTGAACTTGCATAAACAATCAAATAGTTTTCTTTGTACATTTTGGATCAAGAGTGGTTGTATCTCTTACTTACAATGACTTACTTCAATACACTATCGGCAGGAACTGCTGAGGCGCGATATCTGCAAAAGTCGCAGCGGTGGCGTTTCCTTCATGTTTGTCATCATTGTTGGCTTGTTGGGTGTAGTTTTGGGTTACTATCTCAAAAGTACATGAGCAGTCATCGGGTATTCGGTTAATGATTTAATGTTTGTTTCTCAACCTCAGAGAAGCATTGAGGAAAAAAAGGAGAGGCTGGCCAATGATTGAAACAATGGTGATTTTTGTCTTAGTTTAGCTGCACTCTTTAGTATGAAAAAAGTTGTCTAGCTTGTCTTTTATTTGCCTTCAATCTCTCTGTAAAAGTATCTGATTGGCTCAAAAGAAGTTGCAAAACTTTAGTAACCAAGGATTGTGGATGAAAATTCTAGCTTGAAAGTTTTTCACTATAACTTGTATCTACTAGACTAGATAGAGTAGTCCAATTTTCAGCTCCGGTAGGCAGAGTTATTCGGTACCTGATTGAATAGTTGAGATGTAAGCAAACTGGTCTAGATATCATTTTTATCAACCATAAAAAAGTAGTCTATTTTATTCTCTTGTTGTGAAGATCAGATCATCCTCTTGGCCCTATAACAAGGTCCAAGACTAGATCATGTTTTCATTGTTTATTTTTACGCTGCAGCAGAAAAGGAAAATTATTGTTCCTTTATTTTAAAGAAAAATAAAAAGGGGAAGAATCAACATGATTGTTTAAACCCTAAGATGAAGGATTAGTATCTGTTCTTTTTCTTTACAATATTGCTATGGTGGAAGGTCCATATGTCAATTAAAATGTGATCTGCACAAATAGAATTTTTGGTGCCACCATTTAAATCTTTTGGTCTTGTTGAAAAAAAAAGTGCAACAGTAACTGTTTCGCCAAAATCTGAAGAAAAATACTGACTGGTCACGAGGATTTTTTACTTGATATTGGGAAAGATTTTCTTAATAATAAGTTATGATGACAAGATTTGCCTTAATATCAAATTATGGTGATCGTTAGGATTTTGGTCACTAGTCGTGACGAATAGTCAAGATCTTTTTAACGTTTGATCATTGTTTTCTACAATAATGATTTGAAGTTTGAAAGTGACCACGTGGTGTGAAATTAAAGTTGATTTTTTGGGGTTTGTTTACTTTTAATATCGTATTTATTTAATAATATATAATTTTAAAAATATACAATAACAATAGTAATATTGAAGAAAAGAAGCTCAAAAATATTGTTAGCTTTGATACAAATTACAAATGGAATATTTAGTTAGTCCCAACTTAATTCTATTGTGATTTGCTAATGCTTAAAATTACAAAGATGGTGTAATAATGCAAAGCTTTGATGGTGAAAGATGTTCTCAAATTGGTACTAGGGTATATCCTTTTTTATCCTATGGCAACACTCTTGCGTGCGATGAGCACATTCCTCTAAAGAAGCTTTACAATGGTGTGGGATCAGTTTAAGTGCGCTTGCTAATTTTAAAAGGTTTTTTGTTACTTTCTATCAATACAGGAATCGATAACTCCATTCATTAAAAATTGAATTGAGAAGAAATTATCTCATATCTTTCCGCCATTGCAATTTAAACCTAAAATTTCTTCGTAAACGAATAAAAAAAAGTTCACGTAGTTAAAAGAAGAGTACGAATACACATATACTTATTTTCATCCTATGTTTAAACCAAAATAATATCAATTTATTATTATTAAATATATATTAATTGATCATGATTAAAAGATATCTAAACACGTATTTATGTATTTATTGGTTTGATGTGAATACTGAGTATCAATAAATTTAAAGAAATTATACAATTTATCCTTCAAATGGGTTGGTCTTTAATTTTCGCCAACAAAAAAACTATTAATTATGACTTATGAGAGGGTCTTTGATGGTCTTAATTAGTTTTATATCATTTTTTCCCCAAGTATTAAGTTTTTTTGTTTTTGTTTTTGTTTTTGTTTTTTTTTTTTGTTTCTTGTTTTCTAAGGAAATATGGGTTGTAATTTTTTTTTTTAAAGTTGGCTTTATTTGGTAATGTGAATGTCAGTTTAACATAAAGATTTATGCTTTTTTGCCTTTTTTGAAGCAGCAAGATTAGAATTTGATGATCTTATTAGCTTTATATCAGTTTAATCTTTTGCCAAGTTTTTAGGATATGTTAATCTTTAATTACTGTTTTTTAAGGAAATATAGGTTATAATTTGTTTTTTTGGTAATGGGTATGTCAGTTTAACATAAACGATTTATGTTTTTTTTGCTTTTGTTGAAGCTGTTGGAAATTTGCCTTTGGCGGGAGTTGCGACCGACCAACTTTAACGGCTTAAACACTAGTGTAACGTATGTTGGAGAATCCGGTTCTTCACACATGCATGATCTACTAAGTACGTAGATAACCGTAGGGCCAAGAATCGTCAAATTTCATTGAGAAATGAAAGAGATATTGGTTCACGAAGTAAGGTGTTTGAAGCATGGAAAGTGTGGTATTGTGTGTAATTCTCCCTCATCGGTAGAGGAAGAAAGAATTGTTGTGTATATAAGATTCGAAATTGGTTTGGGGTTTGGGACCCCAAGGGGTATCCCATGTGTTTAAAGGAGGGAGGACCTAGATGTGCTTCGGTTCGAGGAAAGACCACGCGCGCCGCCGCCGCCCGTCCGGTCCGGTTCCGAGTTCCGGGTTCACGGGTCGCGGGCTGTGGGCTGTGGGCCAGAGAACTTTGCCAGAAGTACAGTTTGATCCCAGAAGTTTCCAGATGTACGCCGTTCGGACCGAATTCTTTCGTATGTACGGTTTGGTCCCCGAAGTTTCAAGATGTGCGCTTTGGTCCCTCAAGTTTCCGAATAACTCCGATACAATCAAAGCAGCTTGTTAATCACTCAATTCAGCCATTTATTTTGGCTGAATTACTCCTCCTATAATGGCCAAATCCGTTGGTCTTTCACCATTTATGTTGGTGGCTTTACTACCTCCATAATGGCCATTATTTGGCTATTATGGAGGCGCTTTTCAGCCCCTCCCTCACCTATATAAACACCCCCTTACACCATTGTTGAGCACTAAGAATGACAAAAGAGAGGCAAAGAAAACAAAGGTACACGAAAATACACAACCAAAATAGTTTTCTTCCTACAACTTCCAAGCATCATTTCGTTACTCAATATTCTTCACGGTAGCTCTTGAGTTTCCTTTACTCAAGGGTTCCATTGCTTGTTTTATCTTGGGAGACAAATTGTCCAGACGTATAAATGATACATACGGGGCAATATTGTCTTAAGGACAGAGTGCTACACTCGACTCAACAAAAACCAATTTATATTTTTCCGTCTTCTATAAAACTGGAATTTCCAGTTTTTACTTGTGTAACTATTGTAATTTTCAGATTCCATGTTGAATTGTTGAATCTTTGTTTATCCTTTCGAATACTTGTAATAGTTAAATACTTCTCGTACTGCTTTATAAAGTACCATAGAGCAAAATCTCCCAACAACTTAAGACAATATTTGTATTGTATTACTATTAGTGTTCGAAAGATGTCGGTCAAAAGTTGTGTGACCAAATCTGAATATGAAAATGGTTTTCTGGTAGAAGAGAGTGATGATGATGAACGTGTTCATGGTCTCACCGCTACAAAGACTGGTGGGAACAAGCGCTCACGAGAGCCTGAGGATGTCAACTGGGACAAGAGGAGAAGAGTGAAGATGTTATTCTATCTTGTAGCAGAAGGCCTATATCTGTCCCAGACAAAGCATCCGAATAATGGTGAGAAGGAAATGGACACTCAGTCTGATGAAGTGACCGAAGTGAGCCAGAATCCGAAATTGGAATAAGTATTTTTCTTACTTGTCAAGAATAAGGATTAAATGATAAGTATTTTTCTTACTTGTCAAGAATAAAGATTAAATTATGTCTGATTAAAAATGGATTAAAGTAAGGAGGAATATGAAAATAATTTATATTCCTTATGCTTTAACAAATCAGAAGTTTAATCTCATCTTCTTTTCCGTTTAAAGATTGGATTTTGTAAACGACTTAAGAAGATCCGTTCTTTTAAGTGTAATTACTAAAGTGTGTAAAGTATGTTCGCACATACGAGGGAGTAAGATCCACCGACGTGCGAAAACCGTTACCACTCTTAAGTAAGCGCCAAGAATTATCTGGGCACCAATCATAACGGAAGAAGTCTAAAAGTTAATGACGTTGAGCTGTCATATTATGTGACGAAGATCCTTCATAGGATGATATTGGACACTCGGTCATACAAAGCCTCCGGCGACTAGAGTGGGCCAAAATTCCTTTGATAGGATGATATTGGACACTCAGTCATACAAAGCCTCCGGGTGACTGGAGTGAGCCAAAATTCCTTTGATATGATGATATTGGACACTTAGTCATATAAAGCCTCTGGGGCGATCGGGAGTGGGGCCAAAATTCATTTCATAGGAAAAGTAATGGACACCTAGTAAGGTGGGCCGAGTTTCCAGTCCCGAATGATCCGAAGGCCTAAAGAAAGGCGAAGAAGAAATTGGACACTCGATGCCAAAGCAACCGGAGTAGGCCGTAGTATCTAGATCACAAATGATCCGGTTACGCCCTAACCACGGGCAAGAGGTTGTTCATGTGAAGCAACGCCACCTCTAAAGTAGAAGGGGTGGAGAGGTTGTCCTCAATAGGACTTCAAGGAATGAGATCACTCTAAAAGAGGTGATACATGTTCCTAACTTGGTTAAAGGACGTTGTTGGTCAAATCGATTTGAGACTAGTCCAACAGTCCGTAATAACTAAGAGTGGTACAATATGTCTATAGCCAAATGAATGATATATTGTAATCCGTGCATCTATGACATCATAGATTAAGACACGTTAAATAGCAAGTCATTCAAAAGCTAACGATGTTGAGATTGTTGCCTATCGTCGACATAAACCCTCAAAATGAATGTGAGGTAGACGAAGAGGCAAAATCACCTTTCCAAATTCCGTCAAGGGAATAGCGAAAGAAGCACCGCTCCTCTAGAACTTAGTCACACCTACTTGGGTGATTTGAAGTTTATACAAAATAGAGGGGGGAGACAAGTACGTTGTGATCTTCATTGATGATGGTACAACGTATGGAATCCTTTGTTGAAAAGCAAAGATGAAGTTGTTGAAGCGTACAAAACAGAAGTTGAAAGTCAACTAAGCCACGGATTGAGAAATTCGTAGTGATAGAGGGGGAGAATGTGAAGCATCGTTTATTAAACGACTGCTCATTACTCACCTCAGTCTAACGGTGTTAGCCAAGCGCAAACTCGTACGCCCAAATTATGTGGGGCAAGGCGATCCTTACCGCTAATGTGATTCTCAACAGAACTCCGCATAAGGGTAAAGATAACCCTCCGTGTGAGACATGGAAAGGATCTCACATACAAATGTTGTGATGTGAGGTGGTTTCGTACCTAAAGCTGTAGATTGCATATCCACTAGATCTGCAAATAACAGTAGTGTTGATCGCCTCTTGGCGTCAAAGAATGCTGAATTCTTTGGAGATAACTTTCCTTGGAAAAGGAAAAAGGAGTAATTGCTCAAGGTTAACAAGAACCCGCGAGGGCTTTCGACTGTCCGGAACTAGACGTTCCGTATCTTCGAGACTCGAAAGTTCTTCGTCTATCCGGAACTTAATATCCCAGATCTGCAGAACTCAGGGATTCTAGATGTTGAACCAAGACGGAGCAAAGAGGGGACAAAGACTTGTTCCAGTCCTTCTATCTTGTATGGTTGAGAACGAACCATGGACAATTAACAAATAATTGTTATCTCCAAAAGCGCTGCTTTGGAAAGAAGCTAAAGGGAGAAATAGATTCCATATATAGAACCATACGTGTGTAATGGTTAATCTTTCTCCGGGAAAAGAACCTTTGGGTTGTAAAAAGTGCTCCCCTGTGAGTGGTTTCACATCCAGGACCATTGTAATCTTACATGGCATGGGTGTTGAAACAGCCTTCCAAACCGGAGAGTTGGAAGAAGAGGATCGAATTGGTTTGCCGAACTGTTGGGCTTCTTCCGAACTTTCATTTTGGTCCCCGAAATGTTAACATTTTGGTCCCGAAAGTCTCGGATAAAAACGAAACAATGAATCGATCACGAAACATTGACTCGAAGTTAGAAAGCCAACAGTTGGAAAACCAACGGTCTTAGAGTGAAAATCATATTGAAATAAAGTCTCGATATGAAAGATGTGAGTATCACAGATGACATCTTAGGAATTGGATTTCTAAGACATCTAACGGATCGGTCGATAGTTGACAGTCTCGTTGAAGCCACCAATGGATATGAATCATAGAACCGATTGGAATCATGGTGCACCCATAGACAAGGAGCGATATGCTCGTGTCACGTGTAGTTCAATGTATTGTACACACTACAACCGACCGGTATCGTCCAACAAAAAGATCAGGTTGAACTAAGGTTCACCGATGATCTTAATACATGATCAATAGAAGGCGTTAAGTCGGATATGACGATTTACGAATTATTCGCTTATCTACGGATTATAGTATTCTGGATGTCCAGCGGTTCGAGAGAACACAAAGTGATGCAAACTGGACATCGGATCTGAAGAACACCAAAGCCACAAGTAAATGTGTATGGTGGTTCTTGGAAAATCCTCTAAGCAAACTTGCATCGACCGATTCATGATGGTATCGGAGTTTATCGCTTTATACAAAGCATGAAAGAAGTTGAGTAACTTCACGACTCATTAGAGGACGTCCCTTATTGGGAGAAACCCGTGCCTTCAGCAGGCTCTACACGTGGCTAGCCGGTCGGCTTCGGGAAGGACACGGATGACGGCGTCCGGGCATATCTCGGGATATGTCGGGAGACATAAGACCGTATGGCTTGATCATCACGGGTGTCACTTCCTTATTTACTAACTAAGGGACCGCCGGAGATCAAGTGTTCTCGCCTGTCTAGGGGAATGGGCTTAAAACCCAAAATATACGGACCAATACAAAGGTGGAAACCCAACCTTACGAACCGGAGATCCCGGTAATTTGGTTCAATGGGAAAACTAAGTTGTAAAGGTTCGGTTGATCGCTTCGGTCGAAGCATGAGCACTTCGGATAGTGATTTCGAAAAGAAACACCAAATCCAAAGCCGTTCCTCGCGATAGACGTTAAGTGCTATCTGCAGATGGGTAAAGGTTAAGTTTTCAAAACTGTAATGATCCTCAACAGCTTGAGGTTAGGTCTTTGGAAAACTTTTAATGGTTCCTAACACTTGTGAAGTGGGGTATAGCAGGATACCTTGTAGGAGACCACCTATTTAAGTGCGAGGATGGGCCGCCTCAAATTGAATGCACTTAACAATCCAAGACGTTGTCCATGGCCAAAACGGACAAAACATTACGAAGAAGAGAGTAAGGGAATTTGTTGTGTTGGTATCGTTGTCTAGGCTTACACTAAACACTGACGGTTCAAGACATCACGTTCACCGCGCAGTAAGTAAGTCCGATGGTATTCAACTATGGAAGGTTCAAAGCCGAGGCTACCTCTCCTTATGCAACATCGGTCCGCCGAAATATTGCTGGAAATGAAAAGACACCATGTGAGTGCGCCAAAATCTCTTTCAAGAGGGGATTGTTTGAAATTTGCCTTTGGCGGGAGTTGCGACCGACCAACTTTAACGGCTTAAACACTAGTGTAACGTATGTTGGAGAATCCGGTTCTTCACACATGCATGATCTACTAAGTACGTAGATAACCGTAGGGCCAAGAATCGTCAAATTTCATTGAGAAATGAAAGAGATATTGGTTCACGAAGTAAGGTGTTTGAAGCATGGAAAGTGTGGTATTGTGTGTAATTCTCCCTCATCGGTAGAGGAAGAAATAATTGTTGTGTATATAAGATTCGAAATTGGTTTGGGGTTTGGGACCCCAAGGGGTATCCCATGTGTTTAAAGGAGGGAGGACCTAGATGTGCTTCGGTTCAAGGAAAGACCACACGCGCGCCGCCGCGCCCGCCCGTCCGGTCCGGTTCGAGTTCTCGGGTTCACGGTTCACGGGTCGCGGGCGTGGGTCGTGGGCCGTGGGTCATGGGTCTTCGATATTATCTTTTTGGGCCGAGAGAACTTTGCCGGAAGTACGCTTTGATCCCGAAGTTTCCGGATGTACGATTCGACCAAAATTCTTTCGGATGTACGCTTTGGTCCCCGAAGTTTCAAGATGTGCGCTTTGGTCCCTCAAGTTTCCGAATCTGGACAATCAAAGCAGTTGCCAATCACTCAATTCAGCCATTTATTTTGGCTGAATTACTCCTCCTATAATGGCCAAATCCGTTGGTCTTTCACCATTTATGTTGGTGGCTTTACTACCTCCATAATGGCCATTATTTGGCCATTATGGAGGCAGTTTTTCAGCCACTCCCTCACCTATATAAACACCCCCTTACACCATTGTTGAGCACTAAGAATGACAAAAGAGAGGCAGCAAAACAGTGCACGAAAATACACAACCAAAATAGTTTTCTTCCTACAACTTCCAAGCATCATTTCGTTACTCAATATTCTTCACGGTAGCTCTTGAGTTTCCTTTGCTCAAGGGTTCCATTGCTGTTTTATCTTGGGAGACAAATTGTCCAGGACGTATAAAGGATACATACGGGGCAATATTGTCTTAAGGACAGAGTGCTACACTCGACTCAGCAAAAACCAATTTATATTTTTCCGTCTTCTATAAAACTGGAATTTCCAGTTTTTACTTGTGTAACTATTGTAATTTTCAGATTCCATGTTGAATTATTGAATCTTTGTTTATCCTTTCGAATACTTGTAATAGTTAAATACTTCCCGTACTACTTTATAAAGTACCATAGAGCAAAATCTCCCAACAGAAGCAACAGATTAAATTTGATGGTCTTATTAGCTTTGTATCAGTTTAATCTTTTACCTAGTTTTTAGTATATGTTAATCTTTAATTTCTGTTTTCTAAGGAAATATGAGTTGTGTTTTCTTTTTGTTTGTTTTTGAAGAAATTTCCTTTATTTGGTAATGGGTATGACAGTTTAACATAAAGTTTTTTGCTTTTTTGATGGTTGAATTCAGCCAGATATATATATATATATATATATATATATATGGCAAAGAGTTCATTCAAGTAAGAACATGATCTTGGTTTGTATTAAACTTTTGTTTTGTGACTTTTTCGTATAGTGCTGTTCTTTTTCCCGCAAAATATAAATAGGGTCATTATTGGTTTCTGACTCTGTTGTTTCGAATGTTGTACAGAGAAGAGGCGTGCTGAAGCTTCTAGGATTAGGGGAAAATACCCAGATAGGATTCCGGTGAGAAATTAAGTTTTCGTTGGAACTTTCATCTATATTGCTCAAACTCTCCAAAAATATTGTGGTACTCGTGTCGGGTCCTTCAAAATTGCACTACTACTTTTGAAAGTTCCGACACACACTCGTCAACATTTTTGAAGAGTTTGGGCAATATAGATTTAATTTCTTTTGGTTGTTGATTTTGTGGTAGCTACATATTTGTTCCTTTTTTCAGACTGCTTTGTCATGCTTTATGTAGTATTTTGCCGTAGCTTCTTTAATTTTGTTAGTTCTCTATCCGGACTACTTTGGTTTGCTTTTCTTTAATCCGATGGTCTATCGTAAACCACTCTACCTCCCAAGGTAGGGATAAGGTCTGCATATATTTTACCCTCCCCAAACCCCACTTGTGGGATTACACTGGTTTTTTTTTTGTTGCTTGGTTCAATGTGAATGTAATTACTTATGTAAGTGATTTGATGGAGAAAAAACATCTTGAATAGTTGCCCAGAAGTAACAAAGAAGCATGTTATTTATGCTTTTATTTGTTTTCATATGTTTGAGTTATTGGGCAAGGTTAAATTACTAATCCTCTAGTGTGCATGATGCACGATAAGTGACATTATCTTGATAGGGAAGCTTGGAAGTGACATTGCTGCCATTTTAAGAATGTCATATTTTTTTCTCTTTGATTTGACTTTCCTTGTTTTTTATATAAATACAATTGCAATGCTCTGTTAATCAACATTATCTGATATAAGCCTAGATAAGATACGGTGTACTGGTGATAATTATGTTTGGGTCTGCACGTCGTTTCCTTTTTGATTCTCTTTTCATTTTGGTGAATGTGTTGTGTACTGGTGGTACTTGGTACTTGGGTGCGGTTGAAGTTGCTCTGATGTAATTTTTTATTAGGTTAATACTATGTAAAGGCGTAAATATCATGTTTCTTTTCCCCCAGAATCCTGAGGAAACACCCTAAATGCGTAAGAATGCTCTCATATTTGACAGCATTGGGGCGAAAAGCTTTGAAATAACACTTAATATGCTTAGACAATGATATTGCATCTTGTTTTTTTTTTGTTGACGAAGGAACTCGGCCGCTACTCTCTCGAGTGCGCACAGGGTAAACCCCGAACTAACGCAATAGCCTGCAAACCACGTCAGCCGATTAACCACACTTGGCAAGCCATGTGTGACAGGCTCAACCAAGAAGGTTTATGCAGGGGATCGAACTCGTGACCTTGCGGTTCCGCGCTCTACTGCTACACCAACTTGGCTACCCTTGCGGGTGATATTGCATCTTGTTGATAGCCTTGGACTGGGATATTGCATGTTTGGTGCCAGTTAGTGCCTCATTTACCTCATGTTATATTTTCTAGACTCGTATTCTAGTTTTGAAAGAAGACAGAAGTTGGAACTCACATTGGGGAATTTGACATATACTAGAACTTACCATTTCTTCTTTTGAGGGATACTTGTCCAATATCCTTAGGAATAGCCTTACATTCATTAGCTGGTGTGAGTGGCTGTCAGTTGGATAATATCGTAGCAATACGTTCCAATCAACAAGACTGAAAAGTAAAGCAAGTCTCCAGTATTCTCTCCCCGGCTTCTGTTGACTCTGTTTATATGATTTGCAGGTAATAGTTGAAAAGGCTGAAAGGAGTGATATTCCCAACATTGACAAGAAAAAGTGAGCACTCATCAATATTTTTCTCATTATATTGATCTAATCGCTACATTGTGCTGTAAATGTGTTTTTTTTTTGTTAGTTACATACCTTTTTCCACGTGTATATAGTAGGCTTCCTCCTTGACAAATGACCTCTTCCTACCTTGTGAATTTTTATTTTGCCCCGTAAAATTAGGTGATTCTTGGTAACGTTCATGTAATATATTAAGATAACCCATCATAAACACCAGTTTGGCTAAATAACTATGGCTATCTTCACAACCAAACCTATGTTGCTCGGACTCTTCAAAGTTACTGCCGCACCTGTGTCGGATCCTTTAAAAATGCACTCTTTTGGAGGATCCAACACACACCTGGTGACAATTCTGAAGAGTCTAAGCAACATAGTACCAAACTAATGCTATATAATATTTGGAATGTGGTTTTGTAATAAGGAAAATACTTATTGTTCATGTTTCGTAATTGATGAAATTGCAGGTATCTTGTCCCAGCTGACTTGACAGTAGGGCAATTTGTGTATGTCATTCCCAAAAGGATTAAATTGAGTGCAGAAAAGGCGATTTTCATATTTGTTGACAATGTCCTACCACCAACAGGTGAGTGCTAATCACTAGTGTATGACAAAGCAATTGAGAACCATTCTGTTTGGTCATAAATAATATTTCAGCATTTGCAAATATAGTAGTGTGTCTAAATACTGAGCTTTAGTATTTGAAATACTGCTGAAATATTGAATTATTTGCTTGTTTTAGACCACAAGCTTGAAAAGTCTTTCTTAAACTTTGTATCCCGTTAAATACCGTTACATAAATTGGGATGAAAATTTGACTCACGAATCTTCAAATTTTAATGGTTCCAAATAATCTTTTTCGACTTTAACTTCAAATACTTTTTTCCCCGACTTCAACCAAATATTCTCCGAACACCTTTAATCTGAAGTGGGAAAGTTGGCTTGCTTTTTGCAGGTGCAATCATGTCTTTGATCTACGACGAGAAGAAGGACAAAGACAGTTTCCTCTATGTTACCTACAGTGGGGAAAACACATTTGGGGACCTGAACTTGGTGTAGTTCTCAGGTATTGCAACTTTGGGTCATTTGCAGCTCTCATTTTCATCGACCATCGACAATCAACACTGCTATGTCCTGCTAATATTGTTGGAAATTTGCTTTTGACGGGAGTTGCGTCCGACCAACTTTAACGGCTTAAACACTAGTGTTCCGCATGTTGGAGAATCCGGTTCTTCACACGTACATAATCTACTAAGTAAGTAGATAACCATAGGGCCAAGGATCGTCAAATTTCATTGAGAAATGAAAGAGATATTGGTCCACGAAGTGAGGTGTTTTGAAGCATGGAAAAGTGTGGTATTGAGATCAATTCTCCCTCATCGGTGGAGGAAGAAAGAATTGTTTTGTTTATAAGTCTCAAAGTTGGCTTGGGGTTTGGGACCCCAAGGGGTATCCCATGTGTTTAAAGTAAAGCTGGCCAGTGGGCCGGGACAGCCCGACCCCGACCCGAGCCCGTCCCGAGCCCGCCCCGACCTCGCCAAAAAAAAAAAAAAAAAAAAAAATTACGGGGGCGGGACTCGAACTCGGGACGGAGGTCTCGTCCCGCGAGACCCGAGCCCGCCCCAGGCCCGCGAGACCCGAGCCCGCCCCAGGCCCGCGAGACCCGAGCCCGCCCCGTGCCCGCGAGACCCGAGCCCGCCCCCCGAGCCCGACCCCGCCTTTGCAAAAATGGCCGTTGCACCAACGACCATTTTAGATTATGGCCGTTGGCCAACGGCCATTTTAGCCCCCCCCCCCCCCCCCCCCCTACCCCTTAATATTTATTTTTAACCCATAAGTTATTATATTTACACTTTAACCCAATTTTTCAACTATAAATAACTCATTTTCTCTTCATCTTTCTCACAAATCTTCCTACAATCTCTCTAATTTCTCAATATATCTCTCTACAATTCTACATTGTTTGCTAAATATTCAATTTTATTTATTCATTTGGGAATTGGTAGTGAAGTTGGCAACTAGCTTGAGGATCTTCCATCGAGCAAAGTTTCAATTTTCAACCTCTCGATTACACGTCGACGTTACGTCGGCGTTTGGTACATTCGTTCCTTCATTAAATTATTATTGTCTGTTTATTTAGTTTAGATCACTTAATTTTATTGTCTTTAATTATTTATTTATTATCATAATTAAAATGGAATGATTAAAAGGTATGTTTAAGGGTAAAGGTAAGGGTGCTTCTTCTAGTATGGGCAACCAGGGCAAGGGTACTTCTTCTAGTGGAAGCGACGTGGATCAATTTGACCAACAAATACCAATTCCAACCGAAGAACCACATGAAATCATCAAGCAATTAGAACAGGTTTTTTTGAGAATGTAATTTTTTTAATTGTAATTTTATTATGTAATTTGTAACTTTTGGACAACACCACAAAGTTGCAATTTAGATTTTAGACAATTGTATTTGTATTACAAAAAAATCATGTCTATTAAATAATATAAGAGGCACAAAAACAAACTTTGGGATGTTTTTATTACACTATCTTGTTTTGTTTATTGAGTTTTTTTATACATATGTTATTTTTTATTTTTTAAAAAAAAAAAAAAAAAAAAAACTCGTATCCCGACCCCGCCCGACCCGAGCCGACGGGATCGGGATCGGGACGGGACTCCCGTCCCGCCCGCCCCCGACCCCGCCCCTTCTCCCGTCCCGCCCCGCCCCGACACCGCCGGACCCGAGCCCGGCCCACTGGCCACTCCTAGTTTAAAGGAGGGAGGACCTAGATGTGCTTCGGTTCGAGGAAAGCCCACACGCGCGCCGTTGCCCGCCCGTCCGGGATGTGGGATGTGCTTCTTCTGATATTATCTTTTTGGACCAGAATTCTTTCATATGTACAGTTTGGTCCAAAAGTTTCAATATGTACAGTTTGGTCCCTGAAGTTTCAACCAGCACTCAATTCAGCCATTTATTTTGGCTGAATTAATCTTCCTAAATGCCAATCCGTTGCACATCTTCACCATTTATTTTGGTGGAATTACTACCTCCATAATTGTCATTACTTGGCCGGTAATGACACTTATGTGGGCAGTTGGTAAGCCTCTCCTTCAACTATATAAAGGACCCTTTGCACCATTGTTGAGCCACACAAACAGACACACATAAACAGAAACGAAATCAGTCTTCCTACTAGCATCATTTCATTACTCAAAATTCTTCACAGTAGCACTTGAGTTTCCTTTGCTCATTTGTTCATTTGCTGTTTTATCTTGGGAGACAATTGTCCAGGACGTAGAAAGGATACATACGGGGCAATATTGTCTTAAAGACAGAGTGCAAACACTCGACTCAGCATACCAAAAACTGTTCCAGTTTATTCTTCAAGTTCATTGTAATTTCAGTTTATTGTTCAATTATAATTTCAGTTCTTGATACTTAGCAGTTATTTGTAATTTCTGTTTCCTCCATCTTTGTAACCAACAAATATTTCACTTGCTACTTCCATCTTATATAGGTGTTAGTAGTAAAACAAGTTGTGTATAGTTCATTCAAGAAAAGAAGTGGCAGAATCTTCTGGCATGTGATGTTAATAAACAGTTGAATTCAATCTCATTAATAATGTTATTATTCTGTATCAGTATCTTTGACCTACATGTATACACTGGCATCATTAATTTGTTAATCTTCCAAGGTCACACTTAGATGAAAACACCAACTGAACACTCTTACCCCTGCTGACCAACTAGTGTGCAATGACGACCGGCTCTTTAAGCCGCTATCGGTCGGTTAGGATAAGTCAAGTTCTCTCAGCCGCTTCGTGCTCATGCTAGGCTTAGCTTTAAGCTGCTATCGTTTAGTTCAATTAAGTCAAGTCCTCTCAGTCGCAAGTTCTTTCGGCACCTTCGCTCAAGCGGTCTTCCCTTATCTTCCTTACAACAACAACATACCCAGTAAAATCCCACGACGTGGGATTTGGGGAGGGTAGAGTATACGCAGACCTTACCTCTACCTTGATAGTTAAAGCGGTTGTTCCCTTATCTTCCCTAACGTTTCATATTTGGTTTCAAATCCAAATAATGGAGGAGGTTTGCAATGGGTTCATCGTTTCATATTTGGTTTCAAGTCAAAATAATGGAGGAGGTTTGCTATAGGTTCATCGTCAATAGAGAGATAGTTTAATTCCAATGAATCTTTGAATATCGAAGAGTACAGAGGATTTGTAAACCTTAACCAAAATTTATTTTTGAGAATGAGGAAGTTGATAAACTGATTGATAGTCACTTCCATTGCATATTCTAGTTCATTTTAAAAAATAAAAACCTTTCTTTGTCAATTTCACAATTGTCCATCGGACTAAAGAATTATTGCAAACTTTATACAACAAAAAAATGGATGAAAAATCTACCCCTCCATACCTTGACCAAGTATAACAGTTAAAGGACTAAACATACTTAAGAATAGCCAATTTTATGATCGGGATATAAAGAAGAATCAACCAAAATAGTCACTCACCAAACCGCTTAAATTAAAAATATCTTATATATATATGATTAACTATTTGTGTAAAAATCATAATAAAGATAAAACTTCACAATCTACTCACAATCCAGAAAGGAAATGGTAAAATGTCCATAGCATTACAAATTTAGAGACGTTAACCTTACCGATACAAGTTAAAAACTCAAAATCCAACAAAACCTATCTATCAAGAAATTGTAATCATGTGATAAACCAAAAAAATCACATTTAACCAGCAAATTTTGCAGGTTTCAAGGAATTTCCTACTGGCTTTGTGGAAAAGGGGTCAATTTAAGCACCACTGCAGTTGACAATAAATAGTTTGACAAACTTGATGAATTCTTAAGTCCTCATCCCCAGTTTAAGTCAATCTCACTGCCTCCCAACCAGAAGAAGTCGTGGTTGAGTTTTATAATTGCTTCATCCAAAATCACCTGGTAAAATTAGTAATATGAGTTACAAAATTACAGTACTAGTACCACAAGTACTTTCACAATATGGTTAGGAGTATATGTGCTTGTTGTACCCAAGGGTGGGGACTTGTGGTTAATTTGTGGGTTGAGAACCGTGAGGTGTCAGGTCCAATTCTCAGCGGAGGCAACTAATATTAGGTGATTTCTTTTTTACCCCGTTGAAATAGTCGAGGTGCGCACAAGTTGGCCCGGTAAGATAACTTGTTTTGAATGTTCATGGCTGAATCAATATCTTGAAAGAAACCAGCAAGAGAACATGAAATCATTTCATTCACTTTTCAATTCATAAGTTGGCTTCAACCAATAAAAATCGTTTTATTTAGTAGCCGACCAAGTTTCACCACATTTCTTTGAACTTTAGTTCCCTAGGTACACTTCATATGTTAAACATTCGAAAAAAAGGGAGAGGGAAGGGGGGAACTAGGGGACCTTTAAACAAAAGTTGCTAAAAAGCAGACAGGGTGCACACCGGTATATCTGTTTTCATGCCAACACAGGTAACTCCATTGTGTTCATAACCAGTCAGTTTTATTGATGTCTCATCAGGGGCAAGTCTCACTGCAAAAAGCAGCCAATAGCAAATATTATTCTACATGAAGTGGACAACATAATTTCCATTAAAAGATCCTTTTAGGCATACCATCCAAACATTAGTATAACAGTTTATTCCTGATTTTAATGCATCCAGGAAACAATCAGTCAACAATATGTAATTTGCGAGAGAATTACACTTCCTGACAACTCTTACTCCCCATCACTTGGGCTACCTAATATGCTAAAGTCCAAGTATGACCTCATAACAAGATATCATATAATGGCAAAAAGATAGCTAAAATGTGTGTTTGGATTGACTTTTTAAAAGTACGTTATAAGCTAAAAATAATTGATTAAAAGTACTTTTTATCTTTTCAAACACCACAAAAAGTAGAAAAGAGCTTAAAAGTCACTACGCTCAAAGTCATCTCCCACAAAACAAGGACATGAAGTGTGACACATGTACACTTAGCAGTGTCCAACTCTCTTTTCTTTTTTGACCATTAAATATACAGAAGGGGATATTCCCAAAAAGGACCTCATTACAAGAAATGTCTCGATCTTTCTCTAAGAAGCTGCAAGGTTAAAGTAGAATTGCAAAAGCTTCTAAAGTATGTGACTGGCCCGAGGAAGACAAAAAGATTACTACTCATAAAGACATAAACATATTCATTTAACAAACTTATGCAATATAAACGTGCACGTACATTTATGGTTATTGATTGCTTTTTTATACTCGATAAAACATAAACATATACTTTAAATATGCAATATAAACATGAAAATTCATTTATGGTTATTGATTTTGTTTATATATTGTTGGAAATTTAACTATGTGGGATTGAATTTTTCTCATCTTTAGTGACTTAAACACGTGGGGCCCGCATGTCGGAAACATCGTTTCTTCGCACATGTCTAATCTACTAAATGAATATATGATATTAGTGTCAAGTATTGTCAAATTTTGTTAAAGAATGAAAGAGATATTGGTACACAAAGTAAGGTGTTTGAGACATGAATAGATGAATTGCTTTGGCCAAAATAACAAACCTCCCACATACGTACAAGATGAAAGTATTGAGCACTATATAAACTCTATTTTGAGTAAGTGTTTGGGACCCCAAGGGGTAACCCATGTGTTAAGAAGAGGGAGGACCTAGGTGAGCTTGGGTTCGGGGCTAAGCTCCACACGCGCGTCGCCGCCTCCGTCCGGTCGGGCCTCGGACTTTCTTCCGGAATTTTCTTTTTGGTATTTCTTATTTACACTTTGGTCCCTGAAGATTTCGGAAACGTTGCAACGGTTCAGAAGATTTCAGAAACGTTGCAACGACCCTCCTCTTCACTTATAAATTGAACATTATTATTCAGTTTAAACACACAACAAAAACTTTTCTGTTATATATTTATTTTCTTCGCTAGAATCAACTTTACTTGCTTTGTATTGTTGATTGTTGTTGTTTTATCTTGGGAGACTATTGTCCATTACCGTAAAAGCATCTATACGGGGCAATTTTATCTTAAAGACAGAGAGTCATCTCTATTCAGCCTTTCTTCTTGTTTAACCTTTCAAATACACCATTTTTACCTACATTTTAAGACAAAATTTCTAAGTGTCCAAAAGATATATGTTTCAAACATTGCTTCTAGTTCTACTGTTGCTACTCAAGGGAATGTTGTTGTCCCTGCTCCTGCCAGTTTCCAAAGCGAACGCCCATAAAAGTTTCTGGGCACCAATTTCAAGAGATGGCAACAAAAGATGATGTTCTATCTTACTACGTTGAACTTGTCACGCTTTTTGACAGAAGATCCTCATTCTGGTGGGGATGTAATAGACACTCAGTCTAACACAACGACTGAAGTGGGCAAAGATATCCAGGTCACAAATGCCCTAGAGTTAACATTAGATGCCTGGAATCATAGTGATTTCATGTGCAAAAACTGCATTCTGAATGGTCTGTCGGATATACTCTATACTGTGTATTGCACCGTGAAGACGGAAAATTAGTTGTAGAAAAACTCGAGAAAAAGTACAACACAGGATGCGGGTACTAAGAAATTCATCGTTGGAAAGTTTCTGAAATTTCAAATGATGGATGGTAAATCAGTGATGTCTCAAATCCAGAAGTTACACATGATTCTTCATCATCTGGACTTGGAAGGAATAAAGCCAAATGATCAGTTTCTGGTTGCGTCTTTGATTGAGAAATTTCCTCCCTCATAGAACGAGTTCATGAGTTATCTCAAACTAAAGACAAAAGAAATGGGTTTTAAGACCTTATCATCAAACTGCAAATACAAGAGGACAATAAAAGGGTTATATCTAAGGAAAAGCAGCCAATGGAAGCAAAAGCAAGTCTAGTTGATTCGAAGGAAAACGCTAACAAAAAAAAAGTTCCAGGGAGACGAAAAAGCCAAACGATAGAGAAGTTCAAAGGAAACTGCCATCACTGTGGAAAGCCTGGCCATATGATCAAAGAGTGCCGCAAACTGAAGCGAGAGCAGAATGAAAAAGCCAAGAACAAAGGCAATGCCAAGGCTAATGTTGTGCAAGACAACGATGATCCTTCGAACCTTGACGACATGATTGTGGATTTCTCTTGTAGTGATGGAGGCAAATCTGATGGAGAATACAAGGCAATGGTGGATAGACACGGGTGCAACCCATCACATCTGCTCTGATAAGAGTAAGAGTGCATTCTCCTTTTATGCCCCAATTTCGGGCAAAAAATTGTTCATGGGAAACGACGCTACCTCTGAAGTGCAAGGGGTTGGAAAGGTGGTCCTCAAAATGACTTCAGGCAAAGAGCTTACTCTGAAGGAAGTGATGCACGTCCTGACATCCGTAAGAACTTGGTTTCAGGGCCACTGTTAGTCAAGGCTGGCTTTAGACTAGTTTTTTAGTCCAACAAATTTGTAATAACTAAGAATGATATATTTGTAGGAAGGGGCTTCGCGTGTGACGGCCTCTTCAAAATGAATGATATGTTTGTAATCCGTACATCTAATGAAATAAAACCTTCTACCTACTTGCTTGAGTCTTCTAATTTATGGTATCATAGATTAGGAAACGTTAACTACAAATCTATTCAAAAGTTAGTAATGTTGGAATTATTGCCTTCCTTCGACATAAACCCTCAACATAAATGTGAGGTGTGCGTAGAGGCAAAATTAACCAAATCATTTTTCTATTTAGTCGAAAGAAACACCGCTCCTCTAAAACTTATTCACACCGACATATGTGATTTAAAGTTTGTGCAAACTAGGGGAACAAGTACTTTGTAACTTTCATTGATGATAGTACAAGGTATTGTTATGTTTACGTATTGAAAAGTAAAGATGAAGCATTTGAAGCATTTAAACGTTACAAAGCAGAAGTTGAAAATCAACTAAACCTACGGACTAAGGCAATTCGTAGTGATAGAGGGAGAGAATACGTAGCACCGTTTGAGGAATACTGTGCTCAATTCGGCATTGTTCATCAAACGACCGCTCCTTACTCGCCTCAGTCTAACGATATTGCCGAGCGCAAAAATCATACGTTAAAGGAAATGATGAATGTTTTACTTATCAATTCAATTTAGCCCAAAACATGTGGGGCGAAGTGATTCTTACCGCTAATACAATTCTCAATAGAGTTCCGCATAAGCGTAAGGATAAAACTCCATATGAATCATGAAAATGAAAGAAACCCACTTACAAATATTTAAAAATGTGGGGATGTTTGGCAAAAGTCGAAGTACCTAAACCAAAACAGGTCAAAATTTGACCTAAGACTGTAGATTGCATATTAATCGAATATGCAAATAACAGTAGTGCTTATCGCTTCTCAGTGTATAAGTCGGAGATACCTGATATCCACGAGGGTACGATAATGGAATCAATGAATGCTGAATTATTTGAACAGATCTTTCCTAGAAAGGAAAAAGAAATAATTTCGTGCAAACGAAGTTATGAACAAAATGCTCAAAATCAACAAGACCCGGGAGTTTCTGATTATCCGAAACTAGACGTTCCAGATCTACCGGAAGTTACTGACTATCCGGAACTTAATGTTCCAGACCTATAGAACTTAGGGGTTCCAGAGGTTGAACCAAGACGGAGCAAAAAGGCCAAAAAGGACAAAACCTTTGGTCCAGACTTTCTGACCTATATGGTTGAAAATGAACCGAGGACAATTAAGGAAGCATTGTCAACTCCAGAAACATCGCTTTGGAAAGAAGCTATAGAAAGCGAAATAGATTCCATCATGCAAAACCATACTTGAGAAATGGTTGACCTTTCTCCGGGAAGCCTTTGGGTTGCAAGTGGATACTCAAAATAAAGTACAAAGCAAATGGAACTATTGAGAAATATAAAGCCAGATTAGTAGTTAAAGGCTACAAACAAAAGGAAGGCCTCGATTACTTCGACACAGACTCCCATGTGTCTAGATTAACGTCCATAAAGGTATTCATAGCCATAGCAGCTTTGCGTGACTTATAATACATCAAATAGATGTTAAGACAGCCTTTCTAAACTGAGAGTTGGAAGAGGAAATATACATGGAACAACCCGAGGGGTATGTGATTCCAAGACAAGAAAAGAAAGTATGTCGACTTGTTAAGTCTCTGTACGAACTCAAACAAGCCCCGAAACAATGGCATGAAAAGTTTGACAATACTTTATTATCAAAAGGTTTCTCCATAAATGAATGTGATAAATGTATCTATATAAGAGGGAGCTCTGACTCATTTGTCATGATATGCCTTTACGTAGATGACATGTTCATAATCGGAAGTAGTCTAAACTTGATCCTGGAAACCAAGAATATGTTGAAATAATGTTTCGACATGAAGGATATGGGTATTGCAAATGTAATCTTAGGAATTAAGATTTCTAAGACATCTGACGGACTTGTTTTATCTCGATCTCATTATATTGAAGATGTTTTGAGGAAATTTGATGTATTTGATAGTTCCTCTATGAAGTCACCAATGGATATGAATCATAGAATTGATAAGAATCGTGGTGCACCCGTATCCCAAGAGCGATATGCGCAGGTCATTGGTAGCTTAATGTACATTATAAACTGCACCCGACCCGATATCGCTTATTCAGTCAATAAGTTGGCTATGTTTACTCGTAATCCTGGAAATGATCACTGAAAGGCGTTAAATCGGATACTACGATATCTGAAATATTTACTGACTTACAGATTACATTATTCAAGATATCTAGCCATATTGGAAGGATAAATTGATGCAAACTGAATATCGGACATAAAGAACAACAAATCCACCAGTGGGTATGTTTTCACAATTGGTGGTGGGGTTGTGTCTTGGAAATCCTCTAAGCAAACATGCATCGCCCGATCCACGAAGGAATCGAGTTTATTGCTTTGGATAAAGCCCAAGAATTTGAGAAACTAAACTGAGAAGGTTCACGACTTTTTAGCGCTTCACTTGCAAGAAGAGCACTTCGGATTATTATTCATTAAAGAAATATAATTTCAAAGTTGTTCCTGCGATAACATTAAATGCTACCGCATAATGGGTACTAAAATTCCTAACACTTGAAGTGGGGTATATCATGATACCTTACGACACCTATTTAAGTGCGAAGACATGCCGTTTCAAAAGTACGCACTTAGGAATCCAAGAAGTTTTCCATGGCCACAAAGGATAAAATTATAAGAAGAAATGAATAAGGGGAGTTATTGTGTTGATATCATTGTCTTGGTTTACACTAAACACTGACGGTTCAAGACATCACGTTCACCGCACAAGGCACCCTGTATGCAGCAATTCTCTTTCAAGAGGGGATTGTTGAAAATTTAACTATGTGGGATTGAGTTTTTTTCGTATTTAGTGACTTAAACAGTTAAGTCCCCCATGTCGGAAACATCGTTTCTTCGCACATTCTTAATCTACTAAATGAGTAGATGATATTAGTGTCAAGTATCGTCAAATTTTGTTAAGAAATGAAAGAGGTATTGGTACACAAAGTAAGGTGTTTGAGACATGAATAGATAGATTGTTTTGGCCAAATAACAAATCTCCCACATAGGTAGAAGATGGAAGGATTGAGCACTATATAAACTCTATTTTTGAGTAAGGGTTTGGGACCCCAAGGGGTAACCCATGTTTAAGAAGAGGGAGGACCTAGGTGAGCTTGGGTTTGGGGCTAAGACCCACACGCGTGCCGTCGCCGCCCATCCGGTCCGGGCTCGGTCACGGATCGTGGGTCGGGGCTTTCTTCCAAAATTTTCTTTGGTCCCTGAAGTGTTTCTTATTTACACTTTGGTCCCTGAAGATTTTAGAAACGTTGCAACGACCCTCCTCTTCACCTATAAATTGAACATTACTGTTCAGTTTAAAGACAAAACAAAAACATTTTTGTTCTGTTCGAAATACAGAGAATCTACAGAAACAGAAACACATTTAAATCCTCTCCTCTTTAGCAGTTTGTTCTATATTTATTTTTCTTCGCTAGAATCAACTTTACTTGCTTTGTATTGTTGATTGTTGTTGTTTAAGAGACTGAAAGAAATAATCCCCTTGATTATTTTCATTGATTGAATAGATATATATACAAGTTACAAAATAGGAGAATCTTATTCCTAATCTATTCCTAAAACCTTATTCTACCATAACTCTAACTATACAATTATGGTAGGTGTATAACTCTAATTATGGTAATCATTATACTACAATATTACATAAATATATACTCCTAATATACACTCGCTTTTCCGTGATCATAGGGTATGCTCCCGTGATGGGCTTCGCTCCGGTCAATGGCCTTCCAAATGCCCATTGCCAGTGGCCCACCGCTTTGAGGCCCTTGCCGCCGTTTCACTGTTTTATAATATTAATACCATATGTCCCACCTTATTATCAATAAGAGCATTATATTCATCAGTCATAGCAATTTTCCAATTAGGGTCATTTAATGCGGACACAGATTGCGGCAAAGGGGGATTTAGAGACATCCGAATGTAAGTTAAAATGTCTTTTAGGTGTAAAAATACCCCGCCGACTACGAGTGACCGGTCTATGACTCGAGGAAGAATGGAGTGTTGATTAAGGTATGGAGGCATGGATTAGGAGAGTTCCGAGACATAAGACCGATTAGGCGAATATTTTTATTTCTCTTTCGAATTGAGTACGAATGAACGCTCTAAATTTTACGAAGACGGAAAACACTGATCACCACGGGTGTCATTTCCATTTATTACGTCAAATCAAAGGATAATATAGTAGATCTATATATTGAGAATTTGATCTACAAATGGCCTTATACTACACAAATTGGAGTACGACTATTACATAAATATACATACTTGGAAGGAGAGATGGGCTCAGGTGATCGACTCATGATAGGATACTTCCCCTACTATCACACCTCATGAGATGACTCCCCCGTCTTGAATATTGTCATTTGTGACACTCAAATTTTTTAATCAATTTAGGAGCATGTACTTAGAGGTCGAATAGAACTGCCATTTTTTTCCTAATAAGATGAGGAGTACCGTACACCGAATCGGAAGTCATGCGTAGTAAGGCCGGAGGACCTAGATGTGCTTGGGTTCAAGGCAAAGCCCACACGCGCGCCGCGCCGCCCGCCCGTCCCGTCCGGTGGGTCGTTGGTCGTTACAGTTTGGTCCCTGGAGTTTCTAGAAAGGTGAATTTGGCAACAACGGTTTCTGCCTTCCGTTTGGACTGATTTTTGGAGCATTACTTGGCTGTTAACTCCTCCATAAACAGCCTTCCTTTATTGGTCATTAACAACCCTTCTTCAATGGCCATAAACAACCATTACTTGGCAGTTTACTCGCTCCTTCAATGACCTTAAATAGCCATTTTCTTGGCAGTTGAGAAGTCCCCCCTTATGCTATATATTAGAGCCTTTTGGGCTAAATTGTGTGGACAACATATGGACAAACAGAAGAGACACTGAAATTCAGCCAAAACGTTGGGAGACTATTGTCTGTTAACGTAAAAGCATATATTGGGATTAAAGTGTTGTTTTATCCTGGAAGACTATTGTTCGTTAATGTAAAAGCATATATACGGGGCAATCTTGTCTTAAGGACAGAGTGCGATCACTCGACTCAGCACGCAGTTGTAACCATCCAGATTTAGTGTTTCTTGATTTCAGGTTATCAAGATTCAAGACTCAACAAGGCGATCACTCGACTCAGCACGCAGTTGTAACCATCCAGATTTAGTGTTTCTTGATTTCAGGTTATCAAGATTCAAGACTCAACAAGCTTGCGGCAGTTCTGAACATTGGCCTACTTGTTTATCCTTTCGAACACTTGTAATATTTATTTACTTCCCGTACTACTTTACTAAGTCCAACAACAATTTCATGCATGGGTTTGCACAGCCCACAGGTATAATGAAATTTTGTTTGACATATTTGTGGTTGTTCTCACTTGTTCACAAGGACCAGTGGCCAAGTATAAGCTTCCTAAGCATAGGCTCATTGTTATGATTCTAAAAGTTAATGGACTTCTTACTGAAAGAGCGTATGAGGTGAGGAAAAAATCAAATTCTACCTGACAAGGCCATAATCCGAGGAACAACTCCAAGAAAAATTATCCCAATATCTTTTAGTGACAATGTCATCATCTTGAACTTTTATACTCACTGTACAGTTCTTCCTTGAACAACTCCAACTTTCACAACTTTCAACAATTCAAATATGCCATCAAACTAGCATTAGAAATGACTCGAAAATGTCACTCTTTAATAGTTTGACTTATTTATATTTTCATTGTTACCAAAATGACTCATCCATGCCATTTTTTATTATACGTCGGCGATGGGATGGGTCATTTTGATAACGGCGATAAAATAAATGAATCAAACTATTAACGAGTGATATAAAATGAGTCAATTCTAATAGTTCGATGACATATTTGAGCTTTTTCATATTTTTTAAGTTGTGAAAATTTTTGATTTTGTTTCAAGAGAATTTATTTTGAGATTGTTGCAAAATTTTATTTTTGTGTTCTGAGAATTGTATTTCATTTTAAATAACGTAGGTATAAATAGGCTCGAACTGTTTCAGTTTGACAGATTTTCACACATTATGCACCCTTTGCAGCTTTATTCTCAATTCTTTCTTATCTATTGGCTAAGACAAACTACTTTTATTTAGGAGCTTCTTTTCCTTTTTCTCAGCTTGTCGAAAATAACATTGGATTTGCATGTGTTGTGATAGAACTTGATCAGCCAGACGTACAATTTTTCACCCTTCTTTAAATTTTATTTCTATCGGGGTAATTTGGTTGGAAATAAGTTATTCTAGGATAACTAATTTTGGGATTAGTTATTTCATCTTCCCATAGGAATAAAATAACACTATAATTAAAGAATAATTAATTCTGTAATTAGTTATACCATAATATTATTTCAACCAAAAATGGGATAAATATATCTTAAATTTTAGGAAAAAGGGTCAAATATATCCCTTTACTTTCTTTTATTAGCTAATTTTACCCTCCGTTAGCGATTGTGAACAAAAATACCAATGCCATTACTAAATTTTACATATGTACCTCTATTTGGATGGAAACCCTAAATCCTCCTAAATTACCCGATTTATAAAAATTATGCACTCCCACCTTTGTTGACCAGCTCCGACCCGCCTTTCATCATCATGATCATCATCAAGCTTGAAGCTTCTTTTACGGAGAAAAAAGAAAGAAGGAAAAACACACACCTAACTAATGAAACCCCAAAACCCATCTCAAATTCTTTAAAACTTGTATCTTAAAAAATCAAAAAATCAATCCAAACATAATTTTGGAAAAGAAATTTGACAAAAAAGAAAGAGAAAATTTCTATGAACAGTGAAGTTAAAGCAACTAAACAAAAAAAAGAGAACAGTAGATAATGTAAAGGTGAAATTCTCATGAGTTCTTAATACATGTTCAAAATCTACATAAAACACTATAAGTATCAGTTTTTCCTATAAGAAGTTTCCACTTTACAACATATCCAGTAAAATTTCACAACGTTAAATCTGAAGAAGATAAAATATATGCAAATTTTATCTTTACCTTGATAGATAAAGCGGTAATTTTCGATCCTCAATGAAATTTCCACTATAAAAATTTCACTTTGTTTGAAAAAATTACTGTTAGAGACAAATTCTGCAACTATACAAATAGTAATAGCACCAAACAAATTCGGACATCGGAATTAATAACTCATGAACCTCATTTTTTACCAAATACACAAGCAACAATACTGATGAGGAATCTACAATTTTTTTAATATTATATAAAATAACAAAAGGAAAATAACTATGAAACTAAAATTTGATGAGAATAGAACGCAATTTCTGATCAAATCTACACATCCACGCATCGACGTGTATAAGTATATGTATATTATGTTTAAAAAAGTATATGAGCAAATGCGACTATCAAAAATTGCAGTAAAAAGAGAAGTTATGTACTATACAAACAGTAATAGCACCAAACATTTTTTCACTGTTCATAAAGATGAAGGTGAAATTTGAAGTGGTTTTTGGGGTTTAATCATTTGGAGTGTATTTTTGCTTCTTTTTTTCTCTTCATAAAAGAAAGTTCAAGTTTGATTATTATAGGCGGGTCGTAGCGGGTCAATAAAGATGGGAGTGGATAATTTTTTCTATAAATCAGATAATTTAGAAGAATTTGAGGTTTTCCATCCAAAAAGGATATAAGTACAACATGGATATTTTTTTCACAATGTTAACGAAGATAAAGTTAGCTAATAAAAAAAAATAGAGAATATATTTAAATCTTTTTCCTAAATTTTATTTCACAATTAATTATCTTTATCCCTCGCGGTAAACCAGGCCTTAACATTTTGCTACTTTCTATCTGATAATATGTTTAAATTCGGGCAATTTTCTTCCTTTTTATCTTTGACTAGAACGCTAGAAGTAAACTAATCTTTGCATTTTCCTCTTTTAAGATAACTCCTTGTTAAGAAAGTGGTAGACGGACTCGATTAGGAGACGTTTGTGTAAACGTGTAAATATAGTTCTTGATCAAGAAAACAACCGGTATTCTCCCTGGGTTGAACTTTTTCGCAATCATACATGTCTCTATAACGTGCTTGACCATATTGATGACACTATTCCGCGCCCTACGAAGGTTGATGATTCTATCTGGCATCGTCTCGACGCCGGCGTCAAACAATGGATATATGGTAGTATCTCTCAGGATTTGCTCCTTACTATCATGAAATCTGACTCCACAGCCCTTGACTTGTGGAATCGTTTGGAGGAAATTTTTCAGGACAACAAGCACACTCGTGCCGTGTATTTGGAAGAACAGTTCAACAAAACACGTCTTGAAAACTTCTCCAATGTCTTTGAGTACTGCAAGCAGCTTAAACTTCTAGCGGATCAACTCTCCAACATCGGCATGCCTGTCACTGACGATAAAATGGTGCTACAAATGATTTCTAGCCTTACTAAGGGCAAATATGATACTTTGGCCACCATAATTCAACAGGCAGATCCGCTACCGAGTTTTAACAAAGCTCGCTCACAATTGTTGCTCGAAGAAACCCGTCGTGCTAAGCAGGATGAGCACGCCCAGCGGTGTTAGGCGTCGACACGCAACCCCAAGATCGACGCCACCGACAACTCCCAACAGCGGCAGGGCCGCGGTGGCAAGGGTGGAAAAGGCCGCGGCGGTAGAGAAGGCCGTGGTCGTGGCAAGGGTCGCGGTCAACAGAACCAACAACAAAGAATAAAGAACAGAGATCGCAAAACAACTGGGCCGCGGCTCCTCGGCTTCGTTCGTCTACGCGCCGTGGCGCCCCAAGATGAACCGCGGCGCCTCGGTTCGAGCCGCGACGCCAAGTCCATTCCGATGCCAAGCGGCCATACAATCCGTATTCTTACCCCGGTTTGTTAGGCCCCGCTCCAGCCCCACAACAGCCCACTTCATGCAAGGTCAGGTCCCACAACCCTCTTCCGCATGACACCCACTGAGTTGGGTCAGGCGTTCAAGACCCTCTCTATGCAACACTCGACAATACTTGGTATATGGACTCAGCGCCACATCTCACGTCACCCGATGTCTGCAAGTACTATTCCTAAACTGTTTAGTTTAAAGCATCCTCAATATGTTACAGTTGGTAGTGGACAACGTATTCCAGTTAAGGGTTATGGTACCTCATACACACAACCTCCTCATCCACCCTTCTCCCTAAAAAACACCCTATATGCCCCACACATGATTAAGAACCTCATATATGTCCGCCAATTTACTCGTAATAATTCAGTCTCTGTGGATTTTGACCCTTTTGGTTTTACTGGTGAAGGATCTTCATACGGGGACACCTCTTACGAGATGCAATAGCACGGGGGATCTCTATCCATTCACTTCCACCTCCGCTGCCAGATCTTGCTCTCCCATCACTCTAGCGGTTGTTTCTTCTTCAACTTGGCATAATAGGCTTGGTCATCCAGGAGTCCCAATTTTTAATTTTCTTAGAGGCAACAATTTCATTACTTGTAATGGGAAACTTGCCCAAAATTGTGTTTCTTGCTCTTTAGGCAAACATATTCTTCTTCCGTTTAAATCATCTACTAGTGTTACATTTGCTCCTTTTGATATCATAAATGCCGATTTATGGACATCTCTTATCTCTAGTTCTCTCGGTCATAAATACTATCTTGTGTTGCTTGATGATTTTTCACACTACGTTTGGTTATACCCTCTTAAATTTAAATCGGAAGTGTTTGTCAAATTTCTTGAGTTTCGCAAGTTCATTCAAACACAATTTGGAAAAGGCATAAAATCATTTCAGTGCGATAATGGTCGTGAATTCATTAACTATATGTTTCACCGCTTTTGTACCAATAATGGCATGGTCTTTCGCTTCTCCTGCCCTCACACCTCACCACAAAACGGTAAAGCTGAAATAATTATCCGCACCATTAACAATATGATTCGCACCCTATTGATTCATGACTCCCTCCGTCCACCCTTCTGGGTCTATGCTGCTAAAATGTCAGAATACACTCTAAATATTCTCCCTACTAGCACTCTTCACAATATGACCCCTACCGAAATCCTCTACCATAGAATCCCCTCTTATGATAATCTACAGATTTTTGGTTGTCTGTGCTATCCCAACCTTAGCTCCACCGCCCCTCACAAGCTCGCTCCTAGGTCCACTCCATGTGTATTTTTAGGATTCCCGCCGAACCATAGGGGCTATCTATGCTATGACTTGTCGACTCGTCAGATCCACATATCTCGTCACGTCACATTCGACGACACCACATTCCCGTTTTCGAATCTTCCAAAATTCCAAAAACATGACTACTCATTTCTTGACGAGTCTGCCATCTCTCCCCTCATAATCGAACAACTCACATCCTCTATTCCGTCGTCAGAGCCGCGGCGCCCAAACTTCATAGAAGTCTGTCAACATTCTAGCGCCGCGACTCTCGATCCAGGAGCCGCGGCGCCTCCGACTGCTTCGCCCCCACCTTCTCCTTATCCGACTTTACCCCCCGTCTCAGACACCACTCCGCCACCCACTGTCCCTACCCATCCAATGGAAACTCGTTCAAAGCATGGAATCTTCAAACCCAAAGTCCATTTCAACTTGTCTGCCCAAACCATCTCTCCACTTCCAAAGAACCCAAAATTGGCCAAACAAGACCCTAATTGGAATGCGGCTATATATGAGGAATTCAATGCTTTAACTAAACAGCACACGTGGGATCTAGTACCTAGACTTGAGGGGGTGAATGTCATTCGTTGTATGTGGCTATTTCGTCACAAGTTCAGAGACAATGGGGATCTTGAGAAGTATAAGCCCGTCTTGTGGCTAATGGCACAAATCAGCAGGAGGGCATTGATTGTGGTGAGACCTTCAGCCCGGTTGTCAAACCGGCTACCATCCGTACAATTTTGAGCATTGCCATGGGCAAACACTGGTCGATCCATTAGCTTGATGTGAAGAATGCATTCTTACATGAGGATCTGAGAGAGACATTCTACATGCATAAGCCACCAGGGTTCACCCATCCAGCAGTTCCTCACTATGTGTGTCGTCTCCGTAGTCACACTATATGGCCTGAACCAGGCCCCCCGTGCGTGGTATGATCGCTTTGCCAGGTATATCTTGCAGATTGGGTTTGTATGCGGCAAGAGTGATACATCACTTTTCATTTTTCATCGAGGTAATAGCACTCGCTTACTTATTACTTTACGTGGATGATATTGTTCTACTGCCTCCTCCGACGGATTGAAAAATGAGATTATTGTCTTGCTCAAGTCCGAATTTGCAATGACTGATTTGGGGAAGCTGAGTTACTTTTTGGGGATATCGTTGACCATGTCCGCCAATCATATATTCTTGTGTCGGCGTAAGTATGCGAAAGAGATTGTGTACGGGGCTAAGATGGCGAACCGCAAAAGAGGTGCCTACTCCAGCTTGATTCTAAATCTAAGCTTAGTGCTATGGATGGTGCTCCGGTCTCGATCCTACTCAGTATAGGAGCCTTGCGGTGTGTACTTCGGTATCTCACATTCACCGGGCCGGACATAGCTTATGTCTTTGTTCGGCGGTGTGCTTATTCATGCGTGCCCCCGCAGAGAGTCTCATTTCATTGCTCTTAATCGTATCATTCGATACATTAAAGGCACTCTTGATTATGGTTTGCACCTATACCCCTCTCGCACCGATGTGTTGCTTTCATATACGGATGCGAGATTGGGCAAGGTGTCCTGGACACGCGACGCTCCACCTCCAAACTTTTGTGTTTTCTTAGGGGATAATCGATTTCTTGGTCCGCAAGCGACATGCTACCCTATCTCACTCCAAAGGGAGACCGAGTACGAGGCGTTGAAAATGTAGTAGGCCGAGATTTGTTGGCTAAGAAATTTACCGTTAGAACTTCGTGTCCTTTGCGTCGGCATCTATTGTGTATTGTGATAACATCTCTGCCATCTATCTTTCTCATAATCCGGTTCAACATCGGCCGAACCAAGCATATTGAGATAGACCTACACTTCGTTCGTGAGAAAGTTGCGTTAGGCCATGTCAAAGTGTTACATGATCCATCATCCTATCGGTATGCGACACATATTTACCAAAGGACTTCCCGGACGCTATTTCTTGACTTCGATCCGGCCTCGGCGTCCGGCCTCCTCCCGCTCCAACCGAGGGGTGTGTAAACGTGTAAATATAGGAAACAATATACTGGTTGTTTTCTTGATCAAGAATAATGGGAATATGGTTCTTGATGTTGGAAACAATGAGGCGGGATGAAACGGGGGTGATGACTTTGTGGTGGGATTTGTGGAGGTAGAGGCGTCGAAAAGTGTGGAAGAATCGGGGATAGCCATTTAGAGAAGAGAAGAAAGGAAGAACAAAACCCGAAAAACAAGAAGAAAATCCGGAGGGCCGCGGCGTAGGAGAGGCAAATGACAAAAATGTGGAAGAGAAATGTTTTTAGGGTTTTGTTTATTTGGCTCGATACCATGTAAGATGATATTAATCTCCTTGGGGAGTCTTTCATTAATATCAAGGTATATATAGAGTACAATATTCATCCCTTATACAATAGGAATCCTAAGCCTATACAAAAGAGGAATCCTAGTCTTACCATAATTATATTTACACAATATATGGAAATATTCTAATTATGGGTAGGGAATATATTGTTTCCTATATTTACACGTTTACAGTTTGGACATACAAGTTTCTTCCTTTTTCCGAATAATCTTTTGAGATGATGGTGAATACAATCAAACAAAATCCAATTCTGAATTCAAATTCAAAAATGAAATAGAAAAGATACAAAATACCGAATGGACAACTTGAAAAGGTCTCCATAGACAAAGAGACGATGACAACCGAAAGAGAGAAAAGACATTAGGAGCATTCATTCACACAAATATCTAAAGCTTATTTTGGACTACACATTTCAAAAGTCTTTCTTTATTTCTTAATCTCCAGGTCAATTCAAACTAAGACAATTTTTTTGAGACGGAGGGAACCTATTTTAAAAAAGTTTGGTTAATTTTTGAAGATAAGTTTTAAATTTTGAAAAACGTTTAAATGAAAAAAAAAAGTCACAAAATCTATTTTTTTCAAGTGATATGCATTTTAAACTTTAAACACAATTTTAATCCCAAATACTATTTTTAACTTCAACTTCAAAGCTCATTTTTTTCAAGTTTCAAGTTTCAATTAATTTTATGTTCAAATGCCTACTTAATTTCAGCAAGTAACATATATAAAATGAAAGTAACCAGATTTTTTGTTGATTTAAAACTTTTAATCTAGTTATTATATTAAGTTAAGCCAAATAAAGAAATAGTACTACTTAATTAGCATCAGACAGTAAAGAAGACAACTTGTCCTTACTCGATATAATGACATCGTATGGAAAGGTTGAAAAGGCCTTCAATGTTTTTTAAACAAACCATGGAATCAACTTTACATCGCCCACAGAAACTAATTAATCACAGTACGAAAAACCAGGAGCCAGGCTGCTTCTGAAATAGTCTTACTCAAACAATTCCAAAAGAGTAAAAAATTATTTATATTTTGTGTTTTTATTAAACTAATAAGAGATTCTTTTCATATAAACATTTACTAATTAATTATGTCAAGAGATATGTATTATCAATTTAAGTTTTACTCCCTCCTGTTTACCCGTAAAATGGTACAATTAAGAATTTATATACGTGGTCAAGAATACGTGAATTTCAAGTGACTGACATGACAATAATATTAGATAAAACACAATAATTGTAAATAATATTAAGATAAAATAAAATAATAATTAGTTTGAGCCTTGTGTGAGCTTAATGGCAAAGTCTTTGAGATTAATATGAAAGCGATGTAAACGAGAGAAATATGAAAAAGTATATTGTAATAACTTGCATCTGATCATTTACAATGGAATAATGTGTCATATTTATACATGAGCTCAAGGGTACACACCCCACGAAATATGTCTCAATTAATACAAGAGAATGAATTTTGTAATAACTGGACAATTAATGTCTCTATAAATTCCATTGATGCTCCATTGGAAGATGTATTGATCGGTCCAGTAATGGTCGCTCGTTGTAATTTAAATGGTTCACCCGAATCTTATGAATTACCGGTACCATATGTATGTACGACGCTTCTGTTCAGCTTGTGTCTTACCGATAGCGCTACAGGCTGACATGGACTTGACTTAGCATCATCTGCCATGTGTCACATCATAATTCGTACCGCTGTCTCATACGAATTTTGCCCTATACACCTCCGGTTCACAATAAGTGTCATTTTGGCCTTTGACACGCCCCTTAAAATAATACCAATAATCTAGAAAAAAATAGTTATTTTTACTAACTTATTTTTAATTAAATAATATTTATTTATTAAAGTTTGTTGATTATATAAAAAACTTACTTATCTAAATAGGGTTAAATTTGAAAGAAAATAATTAATATCTTCTTAATTATAAAAATGAACACTTATTATTAACCATAAAAAAGATAAAAGGCAATTATTATGGACCGGAGGGAATAATTATTAAGAATATTTCAAATTATTTATCGTTCCAAATTTTCTTTTCTTCATGGCTGCTTGTGTATGGAAAATATAAGAGCTAGAAGTACATCCCTTTTAAGAGGAAGCACATGCAACTATCTTGGTGATAATGTTTACATTCATTCAATTACAACACAGTAAAAGAATCTATATAAGCTAATAATGTTTTCTAAACTTGGTGGTACTGGGACAGCTGATGCTTTGGTTATAATAATACGAAAAAATTCAAATATAATTTTGTCCTTCATTAAGTTTGTTATACATTTGGTTCATTAATGCTTTTACTGTATTATCATAGCTCTTTAATTATATTTGGGGATTAACATTCACTAATGTTTACATTATAGTAAATCATCTACACTACTCTTTTTGGGTGCGGTCCTTCCATTGACCCTACTAACTCGAGATGGTTTGTCAGAGATATGTCTTTTCACATTTGGGGATTAGAAAAAGGGATAATCAAAACGAACCCACATTTATAGACATGAATATTATTTCAAATATCTGAAATAATATTAGCAAATTATTAATATTGGGTCAGAATTTAACTCATTATTTCAACTTCAACTTAAAATTTAGAATTTGAAGTTTAAAAAACTAATTTAAGGAGTATTTAGGTGAAGTAATAATTTTTATTCTCAAAATCCAACTCTCATCTCTATGATAGCTATTATTTTTTTTCTAGACTGTTTTATCATGACTTATTTATTTTTTTTATTTTCATTTTCATATTGCTTTGAATTATTTATTCTTATTTGACATTTTTATACTTTTTCTTGAGCCGAACGTATTTTGGAAACAACCTCCTTACCTTCCAAGCTAGGATAAGGTCTGCATAGTGCATACACTCTTTTTTTTTCAGATCACACATTATGGAATTTCACTGAATATGTTATTGTTGTAAAATCTAACTCTTATAATTCAATATAAATTCATATACAAAAAAAAAAAAATCAACTACAAATATTCATTTTCCAAAATTCAACCAATTAAAGTCTTCTTCCAATACCATTGACCATTAAAAAAATGTCATATTGGCATATTGATGAGAGAATTTAAAATATAGTTGGAGATCTGAAGCGTGAGTTTAAAGGCGGTGTACTTTCCTTTACTTTATTACCATCTCCTTCTCGGTGTCTCACAGTCTCCTCCATACTTGCTTTTATATATAGAAAAAGAAAACACCAATCTCTCCACCAAAATCACCATATCTACAGAGATTCACAAAAAAGAACACACACATATCAACTATGCATAACAGTTCATCATCATCATCGCTAGGCCCAGGTGGTCTAGACCTAACCCAAGTCTTCTTCAAATCAATCTCCAACACTCATCCACCATCATCCACAAAACGCCACACTAAGATCTCCGTGATCGGCGTTGGTAATGTTGGCATGGCTATCGCCCAAACAATCTTAACTCAGGGTCTCGTCGATGAGCTCGCACTCGTCGATGCGAAACCCGAGAAACTCCGCGGCGAGATGATGGATCTCCAGCACGCCGCGGCGTTCCTCCCTAGGACCAAAATAGTCGCGTCCGTCGACTATACGGTTACGTCCGGGTCGGATCTGTGTATCGTAACAGCTGGGGCACGGCAGAACCCGGGGGAAAGCAGGTTGAATTTGCTTCAGAGGAATTTAGCGATGTATAAAGGTATTTGTAAAGTAAAATTGATGATTATTTATGCCCATTAAAATAAAGTTTTATAAAAATTTACCTCGGTTCATTTTTACTTTTCTTTATATTAAAAATAATTGTTTATTTTTACTTAATCAATTTAAAAAATTAAGAGATAATTTGCGGATTTTTAGGTGGCCGCACAAAATATGTTTTTATTGATTTCAATCCTTAGATAACTTAGTAGTATCTCCGTCCTATATTACTTGATTATTTTTCCTTTTACACGCCCATTAAGAATTTATAAATAAGAAAAGTATTTTTACTATATTACATTTATGTCTCTCCAATTAATTGCACTCTAATTAATATTAGTTACTTTAGAAAATAATTAATGTTAAGAGTAAAGTAGAAAAAATTAATTAATTATATCTTTTTTTTAGAAAGTGGTCAATTAATTTAGAACATATATTTTTAGTAATGTGGTCAAGTAATATGAAATGGAGGAAGTAATTTAGAAGTGATATAATAGTAAAATTATCATTCTATTTATGGCTACGTAAGAGGTATGAGAAGTAAAATAGACAAGTAAAATGGGACGGGTAGTAATGGAAAAGGGCCAAAGATAACTCTGTAAGAAAAATGGCTCATAAATACCTTCTGTTTATATTTTGATTTTAAAATAAACCCAACTTATATTTTTGGGTCAAAAATACCCCTCAAACTAATATCGTCACGTATAAAGGTATTGTACCGGAGCTGGTGAAGTACTCGCCGGAGAGTATATTGTTGATTGTGTCAAATCCGGTGGATGTTTTGACATATGTTGCGTGGAAGTTATCCGGGTTTCCAGGGAATCGGGTTATCGGGTCGGGTACGAACTTGGATTCGTCCAGGTTTCGGTTTTTGATTGCTGATCACCTTGATGTTAATGCCCAGGATGTTCAGGTGAGTTCATCATTTTTCTATTTAATTTGTGCTAGTTGTTACTAAGTATTAAAATAATTATCTTTACAAATTTAAAGACTAATAAAAGCTATAGATCATAGTTTCTACTACCTCAGCCGCATATAATTTGTCGTTTTGGCAAACTAAATTTATTTTAAAATATTTAATGCTTTAATAAAATAAGATACATTTATTATTTTTCCACTTCAAATTCACCCTTATTATTTGATTAGTGGAGTGTTCATTAAATGAGCAGAGAGATAAAGTTTAGTTTAAACACATATTTTTAATAATAATTAAGACCATTAAGCATTTAAGGGTGTAACCTAGTAGTGAATGAAGTAGGTTGAGAATTGTGAGTGCAAAAACATTTGATAATATCGGTAAAAGGTTCTCGCTAAATTAATCGATAGGTACACAAACTGACATGAACTCCATGGTTAATGAAAAAAACAATTAAGACTATTAGATATCTTTTTAAGAGGTGGATAATAATATAGGAAAAATGGACCGGATATCAAGTAGAATATTCTTTGATTCGTGTCATGAAAAGATGGTATATATATCAGTTTACAGTTGAGAGGACAAAGTAGGATGCAATTTGTCATTATGGTGTTGTTCTTTTAGCATTTGTAAGTGTTGGACAATTTGGTCACACAATCCCAACTATTCACAGAATATTCATACAAATTGTGTCAACAATTTGGTTCTTTTTGTAACGTTGTATTAATCTCTGTTGAAGAGTTTTTCTCATTAATACAAATATATATATTATGTACAATATGGAATCCTAATACAATAATGATCTTATTTCTACCATAATTATACAACACTAAATATTATAAAATATATAGAGTATATTTAATAATATACGTTAATACACCCCTTCAGTCTGAGCGGGAGGAGGCCGGACACTAAGACTGGATCTGAAGTCGAGGAATAGGTGTCTAGGAAGACCTTTCGTGAAGATATCCGCATATTGATATGAAAAAGGCACATACAACACCTTAACATGACCGATAGTAACCTTCTCACGAACAAAGTGTAAATCCATCTCAATATGTTTGGTTTGCTGATGCTGAATCGGATTGTGAGATAAATATATAGCGGATATGTTATCACAGTAAATCAAAGATGCCTTACACAGGGGACACTGAAGCTCCAAAAGAAGATTTCGGAGCCAGCAGATCTCAGCAACAACATTTGCAACGCCTCTATACTCTACTTCTGCACTGGAACGGGATAATGTGGCTTGCCTCTTGGCAGATCAAGAAATGAGATTATCTCCTAAGAACACATAGTAGCCGAAGGTGGAGCATCGCGTGTCCGGACAGCCTGCCCATCAGCATACGTATGTGATAACCTGGTCGATGTTGATGGTGTATAGATGTAATCCATAATCAAATATGCCTTAACGTATCGAATGATACGCTTGAGGGAAATAAAATGAGACTCCTCGGGGGCATGCATGAATAAGCACACATGCTAAACAACATAAGCAATATCAGACCTGGTGAAAGTAAGATACTGTAGTGCACCTGCAAGACTCCTGTAAAAGGTGAGATCCGCCACTTGATTACCATCAACAACACCAAGTTTTGATTTAGAGTCAATCGAAGTGGACATTATCTTGCAGTTCGCTAGCCGTTTTAGCCCTGTATACTATCTCCTCTGCATTCTGCATACTTGCGCTGACACAAAAACATAGTTTGCAGATCTAGTCACTGATATTCCTAAAAATAGCTCAACTTCCCCAAGTCAGTCATAGCGAATTCGGTTTTAAGTAATGCAATGATCTCATTTTTCAACAAATCAGAGGAGTCAGTAAGCACAATGTCATCCACATATAACAACAAATAGGCAATGCTACTACCTTTATGAAAAATAAATAGAGAGTTATCACATTTGCTTAAACAAATCCAATCTTCATAATGTATTATGCAAAGCGGTCATATTATGCTCTACGGGCTTGTTTCAAACCATAAAGTGACTTACGAAGAAGGCATACATATTGAGGGGCTGCTGGGTGTACAAACTCAGGCGGTTGGTGCATGTAAACAGTTTCTTTCAAGTCCCCATGTAGAAATACATTTTTCATATCAATCTGATGAATCGGCCAATGCTTACTCATAGCAATACCCAAAACTGCACGAATAGTAGTCGGTTTAACAACCGAACTGAATGTCTCACCACAATCAATACACTCCTGCCGATTAGTGTCATTGATCATAAGTCTTACCTTATATCTCTCTAGATCATCATTGTCTCTGTATTTGTGACGAAAAAACCACATGCATCGGATCACATTCACCCCTTCGATCTAGGAACCAAATCTCAAGTGTGATGTTTTGTTAAAGCATTAAATTCCTCACGCATGACTGCATTTCAATTGGGGCAAGTTTGGCAATTTTGAGTTTTTGGGAATTGGGAATATTCTTTGTGTGGACACGTTAAATTGAACTTTGGATTTGAAAATCCCGTGTTGGGCACGGGTTTCCATACGTTGCGTGAAGACAAGGGCAAGTTCGGTATTTTAGTGGTATGGCGGGTCTGTGTCAAAATGGGGGTAGGTATTTGTGGGGAATCGACGGATGAGCGGTCTGGTCGAATCTAGGCCGTGGTGACTGTGGGAGGGTTCTGTTGGGGTGGGGGACGGGGTAGGGGTTTGGGTGGAATGTGTCGGGTGAAGGGGGTCTGGTCAGATCGTGGGGAGGGGTGAGACGATTTCGATGCTGGTGATGGGTTGGGAAAGAGGTTTCGGTGTTGTAGAGGGGTTGATTGGTTATCGAGTTGGTCGATTGGAGGAGCATCCGTGGTTGATGGCGACATTGGGTGACCTGATTGCCATTGCCAGCGTGTAGGTAATGCAGCGGTGGGTTGGAGCCGAGAGGCATCTGACAGGGTGGGTGTGGTGTCGGAGACGTTGACTGGACTGGCAGGATAGTTGGCTGACAGACTGCCGGTGGTGCCAGTGGTAGACAGAGATGGGGCAGTGGTGGTGGTGGACTGATGCAGTTCGCAAAGTATGACGGGGATGTGTCAGACTTGTCTAGAAAGGTATAGTTCGTGTTTCGGATTTGTTGAATATTTGCAAAAGGAAATATTGGCTCGTCAAACGTGACGTGACGGGAGACGTGAATTTGACGAATGGACAAGTCATAGCACAAATAACCCCTATGATTAGACGAAAAACCTACGAAGGCACACGGAGTGGTTCGGGTGCTAATTTATGGAGGGGTGGAGGCAATGTTTCGATAGCAAAGGCAATCGAATATCCGAAGGTGATCATAGGAGAGGATTCGACGATATAATATTTCGATTGGGGACATGTTTTGAAAGTACTAGTAAGTAAAATATTAAGGTTGTATTCTACCATTTTGACTGTATAGACCCAAAACGATGGAGTGAGAGAGACATGAAAGAGGAAAGTACGAACCATGTTATTTATGGTGCGGATGATTCGTACCGATTTGCCATTTTGAGGGAGGTGTAGGGACACGAATATCGAAAAATCATGCCATTATTTTTGCAGAATTTATGAAACATGGAATTATCAAATTCACGACCATTATCACACTGAAAAGATTTGATGGCTTTCTCAAATTGTGTTTTGATAAAATTATGAAATTCAAGAAACTTGGCAAAGATTTTCGACTTAAATTTTAGTTGGTAAATCCAAATAAAATGAGAGAAATCATCTAATAAGACTAGTTAATATTTATGACCTAGTGAGCTAGTAATAGGAGATGTTCACAAGTCAGCATGAACAATATCAAAGGGAGAAAACGTAACACTTAAAGATGACTTAAAAGGAAGACGAACCAGTTTGCTTAAAGAGCAAGAAAGATAGTGTTGGACAAGTTTTCCATTATTACATCTAACAAAGTTAATGCCTCTAAGAAAATTTAAAACTGGGTTCCTGGGTGTCCAAGCCTATTATGCCAAATTGTCGGGGAGATTGCAACGAGAGATATGGGAGAGCATGAGTTAGCATCGGAGGTGGATGGGAATGGATAGAGATCCCCGTGCTATTGCATCTCGTAAGAGGTGTCCCCGTACAAAGATCCTTCACAGTAAAACCAAAAGGGTCAAAGTCAACAGAGATGAAATTATTACGAGTAAATTTCCTGACAGATATTAAGTTTTTAATAATGTTGGGAGCATATAGGACGTTATTTAGGGAGAAGGGTGGGTGAGACGGTTGTACCATATCCCTGAATTGGAATGCGATGGCCATTACCTACAGTAATATAATGAGGATACTGTAAACGAAACATCTTGGGAAGATTACTTGCAGAGCGGGTGAGGTGAGACGTGGCACCCATATCTATGTACCAAATTTCATCGGGCCGTTGCATATTTAAAGAGATGAAGGCCTGGCCTACATCAGTGGGTCCAGGCCCATTGAAAATTGTTGTTGGGCCGGTATCGTGACATGGGCTTGCTGGCCTATTGCGGATATTGGATAAGGGTGCGGTCTGGGCCTGGATAAGGGTGCGGTCGTGGGCCTGGACCGGGGCCTAAAAGGCCCAACCGTTGGAATGATGGTTAGGCTTGTGGATGCGGGAATGGGTAGGCGACCCAATTGAGGGTATTGGGCCATTGGACAGTGGCGAGCCATTGTCCGACGTTGTTGGCCTGCTGTTGGGCCTTGCCATCGCGGCCACGACCCTTACCTCCTTTTTCGTTACCACAGCCTTGGCCGCTTTTATCACCGCGACTGGTTGTCCGGTGGTGGGGGCGGCGATTGTTGCTGGATTTTCAGTCGCTAACCCTTTTGATTGTGTTCGTCCTGTTTGGCGCGTCTGGTTTCCTCCAAGAGCAATTGTGAGCGTGCCTTGTTGAAACTCGATAGTGGGTCGGCTTGTTGAATTATGATCGCGAGAGTATATATTCACCTTTCGGTAAGCCCACAACAAATTGGAGGACCATCTTAGTTTCGAAAACTGGTGTACCCACGTTGGATAATTGGTTCGCAATTAGTTTCAATTGTTTACAATATTCGGACATGATGGAAAAATTCTCGAGACGTGTATTGTTGAACTGTTCCTCCAAATACACGGCTAGAGTATTTTTGTTGTCCTGAAAAATTTCTTCAAGTCGAACCCATAACTCACGAGCCGAGGCACTTGTTTTCATGATTGTATGAAGCAAGTCTTTAGATATGGTGTAATAAATCCACTGTTTGACAATAGCGTGGTGACGCCATGTCGAGTCAGCTACGTCTAGAGGGCGAGAGATAGAGTCGTCGATATGGTCAAGTACGTTGAATGCACAAGCATGGATATTGAAGAGTTCAACCCACGGAGAATATTGACCGTCTTTCTGATCAAGAATTAATGGGATGAAATTCTTGTCTTTCTGATCAAGAATTAATGGGATGAAATTCTTGATATTTGTGACGGTGAAAGCAGGATGGAAGGAGGATGGGGGTTATCAACGACGTCTGTGGAGGATGCGAAACATTAGGAGATGTTGGAGGAGACACGGTGGCGCAATGAAAACACAGAAAATCGTGAACGGGAAGAAAAGAAAATTTCGGGTCGAGAAAAGAAAAAAAATTCAGACGAGGGTTTAGGTGTTAACTCTTGATACCATGTAAGATTATATTAATCTCTCTTGGGGTGTCGTTCTCATTAATACAAATATATGTAGTGTGTACAATGTGTAATCCTAATACAATAAACATCATATTTCTACCATAATTATACAACACTAAATATTACAAAATATATGGAGTATATTTAATAATATACGTTAATACTTTTCTTCTCATGTAACCTATTTGAGGGTGTTTGGATTGACTTTTTAAAAGTGACTTATAAGTTAAAAACTAAAAGTCATAAGTTGGTCCTATTCAATTTTTACCTTTTGACTTATTTTTGTACCTTTTTAGCCTAAAAATAAGTGTTTAAAACATTTTTTATCTCACCCAAATACCTCAAAAAGTATAAAAAAAAAAAAAAAAAAGCTTAAAAGCCAAAAAACACTTCAAATAAGTCAAATCCAAACACACTCTTTGTAGTAGAATGATTGTTACATAATTGAACTTACCAATCAAAAAAATGAGGTGGAGTTTTTCAGTTGTTTTTGAAAAGTTGCTAAAAGACAAATTCTTTCCTGCTTAATTTATATAGTTGCTAAAAGACAAATTCGGCCAAACCCAGTAGCTTTAGTCCAAACCCTATCCAAAATTAAAACTCAGAACTCAATTATCTAACACTTGACGTCAATATCCTAGAACTTAGAACTAATAAAGTTCAAATCTTGGTTCCACCTGTATTGAGTATATTTGAAGCTATAAACTCCATTTTCTGCTTGTATATATTTAAGATTGAGGCAAACTTCATAAGTAGTCTGATCTGGTATTTCTTGTCTTATGAAGTTTATTTGAGAAATAGCCTCTCATTCCTAAGTTTCGTTTTGGTACACCCATGAGGTTCCAGCTTGTATCGAACTTGGAAAATTCTGTCGTTCCTAGAGAATCATATTATGTTGTTGATTCTCCATTTAATGAAATTTTTTGCCTTAACAAAAAATGAACTCTTTTTATGTCTATACTAGGCATACATTGTTGGGGAGCATGGTGATAGCTCTGTAGCACTTTGGTCCAGTATTAGCGTTGGAGGGGTTCCGGTACTTAGCTTTCTAGAGAGGCAACAAATCGCGTTTGAGAAAGAGACATTAGAAAAAATCCACCAACAAGTAGTGGAGAGTGCATATGAAGTGATCAGTCTCAAAGGTTACACGTCGTGGGCAATCGGTTACTCTGTGGCTAACTTGGCTTTTTCTATCATTAGAGATCAGAGAAGGATTCACCCCGTCTCAGTCCTCGCGAAGGGGTTCTATGGTATTGATGGCGGCGATGTGTTCTTGAGCTTGCCTGCACAGCTTGGTAGAAGTGGAGTTTTGGGTGTGACTAATGTGCATCTTACTGATGAGGAAATTCAGCAACTTAGGAACTCTGCTAAGACTATCTTAGATGTGCAAAACCAGTTGGGAATTTGACTTGGTTAAAGTTAATAACTTTCCCATTGTTACCACTACTTAGTGTAGTAAGAATTGTTTTTTTTATCAAGTTCTTTGAATTTTCTTTTCTTGCAAGATCTTATCTTAGGAGGGAAAAAGAGATAAATTGTGTTGTGTGTGGTACTAATTTTGAAGGAGGCTGTAAAAGTGAAGTTTGATGGCCCGCTCTTGTAAAAATGGAGTTTCATACATGAGTACATTTGTTCGTGTTATCTTAATTAGGGTGGTGTAGTGTTGGGGTCAATTTCCGCACATCTCGATTATTATAATATTGAGTATTTATTATCTCGATTATCCATGTCTTAATGATATACTTTCTCTAAAAAGTGTAAAGATTTTTATACAATATTATGCGTTGTGTATAATTGCATTGTTAATATGATTTAGGCCCGATCATTGGAAATATTCAGATTTAACCCGTGTATTTTTTTTCTTTTACAAACACATGTTTACTCTAGAGAGGTTGAGTTTATCTATTTAAAATTACTAAGACGTATTCACTTAAGATTTTTGTAAATGTGATTTCTTATCGCTATTTATCTTTTACTATCACACAATTACCACCAACACCACTAGTCTTACACGGCATAACTATCATTATCAACCATCACATCAACCATGCATGCACCAACTCCAACCTTACCACCATCACCACTAGTCTTACACGGCATAACTATCATTATCAACCATCACATCAACCATGCATGCACCAACTCCAACCTTAATCGCGCAACAACCACCACCAACCGACCACCCATCTTCACCGACCATTAGTGGACCACCAATAATGACCACCTAGGGACGGAGCCAGAATATAGCTTATGGATTCAGTCAAATTATATGTATAAATTATTAATTTAGAACCTAGCTAACTTAAGAGAACTAGAAATCCAAAATTAATAAGTTTCAAATTTTGACTCCGCCTCTGTCACCACCCACTATATACATTTTGCACCGATCTCTACCACAACCTCCATAAGTAACCACCAACCACCTTTATCATCAACTCCATCCACCACTAACCTCCATTGTACAACCATCATCGCCAACCACTAACTGCTAATCACCATACATCCATCACCAACGACTACCAAAATTATAAATATAGTAACCTCAAGAAAGACATTTGTGCAAATGCTCCATAAGAGTCAATTTTGTGGGTTAGGAGTCCATAAGGCCCATTTGCTATCAGTTGTAAATGGGCCATTGGACCCAGAAAGGTAACCGAAGCCTGAAAGGCATATTAAATGGGCTGCTATTCTTGAACACTACATATCCAAACATAACAAGGAAGATATGTCCATTGGACCTGCATTTCATACTTTTATCTTAGAATAACATGAAAAATCTAAGATGATACCTCAAACTTAAGATATATTTATATTTTATTGACAGTAAAAAGTATTTACACATTCAGTATAATTTAAATAGAAAAGGGTCAACCTAATTGCCCTTAACGTTACATCCCAAAAGAGGAAGAAATTTTACGAGAATCCATGAGCATAGACCATATTGTATGAACATAAATTAGGGTCTTGTCTTTTGGGTAGATTTGATGAATGGGACAGCAAAGTTAGAAGACAACTAATGAGCAAATATAGACCATAGTGTAAGAAGTACATAAGTTAGGATTTTGTCTTTTTGGTAGATTTGATGAAAAGGACAGCCAACAAGTTTGTTAAAAGTAGACGGTATTTATCGGATCATCTCGTATTTGCTCTTTGACTTTCATAAAGTTTAGTTTGAATGGATGAATGGCACGTGTCAAAATACTTTAAGTTAAAAGGTATATACTCTATCCTCTTCAGACCACACGTTATGGAATTTCACTGGATATGTTGTTATTGTATTTTTATTTAATTTAAATTAAACAGGCTCGGTTTATTTTGGCAGAATTCATCGTTTTAAAGAAAAAATTATTAAAACCGACTGTGTCGATTTTCCGGTCCGTCGGTTTTTACCAGCTTTTTAGTAGTGTGTGTCGGCATTGATATCACAGAAAATTATAGCAAAATCTTTATTTTGAAGGTCATCTCAAAACGTTTATTTGGGGTCGTGATTTTTATTTAGCCTGCTCATTTAGAGATTGATTTTTTTTGTTGAGCTGATAGTTTTGATGGGAGTTGTTATGCACATTTTATTTTGTGATGCAAATATTTGGCGAGTTGAGATTTTGGATGCTAATGTTTTTCAGATTCAATATACTGCCTTTGTGTAGAGTATGCATGATCTTTGTACGACTATTGAAACCTTAAAATTCCTCTATACTATTCACGTTTTATTAGTTTCATATTTAAATTATATGGTGTTGTTGTTATTTTAATTTCGGAACTATAACATATTTGAAAAAAACCCTACAATGCAAAAGGTAAAGAGAATGGTTTCACTCTTTTGTAGTGTGTGATAGCTAGAAAATATGTTAAAAATAGCATATGTGGCATTTTACTGTCATTTTAAAAAAAAAAACTATCTTTATTTTTCTTTTTTTATGGTAGACTCCGTTAAAAAAATATAATATAACACACAACACACATAACATTTATCTCAAGTATGTCTTATTATTAAACCTCTTCAATTGAATTTATTATTATTGAGTGAATTTTATTCTAATTTGCAATTATGTTTGTTATTATCGATTCATTTTCTTGTATTACTGTTATTTTAGGAATATGAGTTTTTAACTGAATTTAATGTTATAAGTATTTTTTTTTCATTGAATTTGAAGAAGAAAAAGAAAGCAATTAGTTTACTGTAATTAGCAAAAAAAATTATATATATTTAAAAAGGAAAAAATGAACAAAAAAAAAAGAAGAAAGAAAATAGAAAAAAGGCAAAAAAAAAAAGTTAAATACTACATCAAAGCTATTTTGGCCTATTTTAATTTCTAACCCCACACACTACAAGGAGCGTGGGACTATTCTTCATGCCACTTGGCGCATGAAATTTTAGATAGAAAATGGTATAGTTCAGGCGGTAACAAAAATACTTTATAATTTACGTTTGAAACTAATAAAATGTGGATAATTTAAGTGAATTTTGAGACATTAACTCTATATATTATCTATTACTAAAACTTTTCATCTTCATATCCTCCTAAATATTGAGAATGATATGAGCCTTTTGTCGTCTCCCTTCCACCTCGTATATAAAGGGACAAATTCAAGGCAGCTCAATTGGTTATCAAGGAGATATTTGGAAAATGGTCAAGGATTAAATCCCGTCAGCGGCAGTGTGGGGTTACTTTTTGAAATAAATGAGAGCCCCTTGTGCGCAGCGTGCTACTGATCTAACCTTTGAAATCAATTGAGTCACCATGATTTACCTCCTTCACAGACCTGTCGAACCGGGGTATGGGGGCTCCTGGGGTGGGAGTTCACCTTTTGGAAAATAAAGGGACAAATTCGATGTTGATCCATGTGGTTTTAATTTGTCATAAACTATTAGTGTATTTTTAATTAATGTTGTTCTGGAATGTTTGTTCCATGATATGGGATTTTGTGTCGGGTGTACATAATTCTGAAAAAATATACTGGTTTTAGTTAATATTCACAATTTTTATCTAAAACGTATATTCAAATATATAAAAAGATAGGGCAGATTCAAGAAGGAGAACTCTTTGAACTAAGTTAATATTTCTTAAATATTTTTTTTTTTTAAAATCATGATTATTGGGATATTTCAGGAGCAAAGATTGCATGGCCAATATATATAATGGAAACAAAAGAATTAGAGTACAAGCTGTGTATTTAAAACATGTAATTTATCATTGCAAGATAATTTAAATTATTTTTGTTGTCCCTATAAAGGGGAATTTCCTTTTGAGAAGTGGAAAATGGATCACGAGTCATAAATAAAAAGGAAATTTCCAAATTTGAGAAGTGGAAAATTGAGTTTGGCGTTTGTATATATACCAAAGAATACTATGATTTGTGAAGAGGAAATTCGAACCTGAATGACTAGAAAAAGAAAAACTTAATTTGAATGAGACAATGCATTGAATTGTTTGATGAAACTGAAATTGAGAAGAGGAAACTCGAACATGGTTCAATTAGGTTGATGATGGAAATATTTTTTCCCATAATAATTGTAAAAAGGATCAACTAATGTCATACTAAAATCCAAGGTGGTCAATAATGATTGATAAATTAAATGATTTTTTCCATTTTTATGGATTCCATGATCTTCAAAATTTGGTGAGTTCGACCTTCAAAAATTTTAATATTGAATTTATTATATTTTCAAAATTATTGGCTCAGATCTAGTATCTTTTAAAACTTTAGTAAATTCTAGAATCAGTTTTCTACAAAAGGTGGATTTAGAATTTAAACTTAGTGCATTCTCGACTTTTTAAGTTCTTGACACTAAACTCATCATACTTTTAAAATTATGGATTTAATATAATATTTGATGAGAATTTAATGGATTTGAACATATCAATCTACGGTCCGTGAACAAAATTTTGAATTCAAATGGACCCATTGTCGAAGAGCTGCATTCGCCACTTCAATGTCTCTTTTTAAAAAATGATGAAAAAATAACTTTTTTATTTCTGAAGTGGTAATTAATTTGGATTATAAAAATTATTCTGAAATGTTATACTTCACTCTTAAAAAATTCGTCCTCTCTTTCAAATCGGATTCAAGAGTCTTTAACTTGATCTTGAATTTTAATTTAAGTTTTTGAATACTTGATCATAAATTACAATTATCGGCATGAACAATATTTTAAATTGAATTAGCACGAAAGATATATGATTGAGATTGAAAACGATATGTGATTGAGCCTGAATTACACTTTGAATCTTGATTTATCCTTTGTTGTTGAGCTTGAATTTGATACTTGATATTAAATTTTTGATTGCTAGAATGTTTGTTCTTCACAACTCTCTCTTTGCAGCTTCTTGATACTTAAGAGGACTCATATATCTATAAAGATCAATAAGTGTTGTGATGAGGATAAAATTTTGTACTTTGACTTGATTGATAGACTTGAATTATTGATCAATTAAATTAAATCGATGATAACTGCCACATTTACGTTGGTGCTTTAATTTAGTTTGGTATGCCACTTCATTTGGTACGTAGCGTTTTCCAATTGCTCCTTTGCATCACATAACTTGACACATGGTACAAATTGGGAATATATAATAAGATGATATCTAATATACTTGAGAAAGTGGGCTCATCATTTACAACCTAAAACTAATTATTAAATGCATATATATTGAACTTAACTAATTATTCAATTTTATAAGTCCATAATATTTATTTACACTAATATAACCGAATATTTAATAAATTTAAATCAAATAAAACTTAACATCTACCTTAGTTTTTAGAATTAATACACAAAGAATAGGAAGTTCAACCGTTCTCTATATGCTCACCGAATAAAAATAGGAATACATGTTTAAATTTATCCATGAACTATGCAAGATGATTCAAAAAAAATTCATTAATAGTTGGGGTCCAATATACTCCTATAGTTATAAGATTGATCCAAATATGTTCTTACTATTTGCCGAAGCTTTTCATCTACTCAAAATTTTCTTTTAACTATGCGAAATAGTTATATTTGCCCCTGAATTTTGAAGAAGAGATCATTGTTCTGGTAGAAACAACATTAGCTTATTTTCTCGACCTCAAAGTAACTGTCCTCAATCCTCAAATCATCCAAAATGAAACTCAAATAACAATGATTAGTTGCACCACCAATTAGTTGAATTTTCACATGTAGCAGAATTCTATCAACTCAACTCTATCACTAATCCCTCTCAATTCATTAATAGTGATGCTAGAGCTATAAAACAAACCAAGGGACACAATATTTAGCTTTTAAATCATTTACATCGATGTTGTGGCAGTCTATGTGGATTATAATGGTTGAAGGCTGGTTGATTTAATACAAAGGTAAAATGATGACAGGATAAAATGATAAAGATGAAGGTGTGATAGAGATTGTTTGAATGTGGTGACCTTTGTATGTTCTTTTTATGAGTGTTGCCGGGATAAAGTGATGGTAAAATAATATTCAAGTGGTATTTTTGAGAGTGAAGACAATTAATTATTATGGTGATGATCGATTAATTAGAGTGATAATTGATGATGGCCTAGAAAAATAAAAATGTACAACATGTTACAAAGTACAAGGGCTCTGGAGTATTTCACATATTTCAAGGGCAAAATTGACTCTTTTCTTTTGAAAGTAAATGTCCACGTGTTGGAAAAGTAGTAAAGTACTCCCGCATTAGTGAATAAGTCATATTTGGAATCTTGTAACGACGGAGGTATATTTGACCCCAATTACTATAACGGAAGCAAATATGTGATGGAGTGATAAAATATTCTTTTATTCTTGATCAGAGTTATCCCCGGAGATAGATGTTATTTTTGGTGCGCTTTACTCCCGGGTGAAGTTTTCAGTACGAATCCAGATTAATCAAATTCAAATATGTAACCAACTTTTTTATTGAACCAACCTCTAAATCCAAAATTAAATCGCATCAGACATTAATTCTAATACCTCAGGGGTTGCAATTGAAATGACGTGGTGACAGACAAGATTTAAGGGTTATTATTACAAAGAACCTAACCCTAGGGATAGCTTCCCATAATATAATATTATAGATAGACAATGTCAAAAGAACATCAAACATTGGTGTATTAAAAAATATATACACATTATAATATGATATTGTTTGTGCCCCTTCAGCATATCAAATGGATAAAGGCCATAAACAATTTTCCGAGTCGCAATTTGTTGATACGTAAGGTAACAAATTATTCTTTATACATTTTACGTTCGATTAACTTATTCTTCTTCGTGTTCACTGAGAGGTCTCGATCCTTGCATTAAAAAGAATTTTTTTTGATAGAAAGTACTTTTCATTTTAATGGATTTTACGTGATATAAATTTAAATTAATCGAGATACCAATTAAATATTAAATATCGGACCCTATTTTTTATGACAACGTAATTGAATAAAACAGTGCGGCTATAAAATTATGAATAAGCTAATTATTCTTCATCATTTTGAATAAAAAATGTTGCAAAATATGGTAATAGAATAGTCGATCTAATCTCGGTGGTTAGAAATGGCTATAGATGAGGTAGCCGAAGGTAGTCTGCCAGCCAAAGGCGTGGAACAAAAAGATGTTGGATGTAATTTGTATGCCATTATATGTAGCAGCATTAAATTAAATACGATTAGGGAGTAAACCCAACTTAATTTAGATAGTGAATGCTCTAAGGTCGTTAATGAGCTTGAATTAGGAAAATAAAAAAGATATATCCGTTTTTTGTTAGATTAATTTCTTACTTCATACATTTATATAAAGAGGATTCTTGTCTCTTCCTCTGCATTATTATGCTTTGTGATGTTAATTACATAACCTTACTTACTCTATTTATTCTATTATCTATAATACAATTTCACTATTAATTAGCCATAAGCTATTTTAAAAGGACAATGATGACATCTTCTTGGTCCAATTTTAAGACAAGTGGCTAAACATAACATGTCCATTGAGATCCTTAAAAGTCGAAAAGTTAACATATAAAATAATAACGACCCTTATTAATAAATAAGTTTAAATTAAGTCCCCTGTTTACTTGATTGATAATGAAAATATAGCTTACGACATCACATTGGAATCATTAAATATAAGCTATCACAAGTTAGAGCCAAGTATGTATTAAATTATATTATAAGGAATAAAACATGAAAGAAAAAAGAGGTTATTTTTGCTAACCCTTATCCAGCAGCTAGCTAATTAACTCTTTTAATCTCTCTCTTCAATTATACTCATTTTTTAGTAAAAAAATCAAATAATTGGAGTGGACTTCAATCAAGAAATTATTTGAAACTTGTATGATAATTTTTAATTCATTTGTTACTTCTTGACCGGCTCTTGGAGCTTTTGAAAGAATGGGACGAAGATTATTACTAATTATTTTTGTTTCTCAAGTCCAACTCGATAGTACTATAGTCAAATTTTATACACGTGTCTTATTAAAAAGATTTATTATTGCCGACTTTACAAAAGTTTTTCAATATGCACGTATTCTCCAAAGAGTTATGAAACCAGGGTGGGCGTATATTGGTTCGATTTGATTTTGTATCAAAAAAATATAAATCAAACAAAATTTAGTTTTTAAAAATAAAAATCGAATCACTTTTAAAAAAAAATGATATATCGATTTATATCGTCGAACGTATCGGTTTTTTAGCATCAAATATAAAGTCCAAAAACATAAAGTCTGCATCACATATATTCTTAAAACATGTAAAAAAACTCCAAATTAAAGTTTACATCCCCACAAAATAAAAGTTCAACACTGAAGTAAAACGGGTCGGATCAAGGGATTTTTTTTAAAATTGAATTTTCAACACTGAAATTGACATTCACACCTACATTACCACGAAATTTCGACGTTGAAATATATTGTGTATCATGAGATGTTTACTAAAGAAAAAGAAAAATATGAAACCGATTTGGGGGAAAACATGATTGGGAAAACTGACGTTTTCCTAAAAATTGGCTGCACCAAACTGCCTTATACGGTCGTGTCTTGAAAAAATACGCAAAATCAAAAAAATATTGGGTAAAACGGACAACCAAGCGCAGAGTTATCCATTTAAAGTTGCATCAATTTACAACTATTTTCTCTCCTTACATTTTATGTCAATGCTTCCGTAATATGTTAATTAAGTTCATGCCGCATTCGACTTCCATAAAAGCTTCATAGATTGGCTCTAATGGCTATGATTCAAGAGATAGCAGTAGTCTAAAATAAAAAATAAGATTAATTATATATTTGTCCCGTTTTCGATTCGGTTCATCAAAAATACGAAAGAATCGAACCGAATCATTCGGTTCGATTTTTTCGTGAACCGGTTTTTTTAAAAATCGAACCGAACCTTCGGTTCGGTTTTTTCAGTTCAATGGGTTTTATGCCCACCCCTGGATGACGCATGTATAATTGTAGATTGATAGAGTAGACAAATATATAATATAGATTTAATGACTTTAATTAATACTAGTCATGGATGGATGGATCTATTTTGAAGATGTGGGCCGTTAGAAGTACGGTCTTAACCAGATGGTACTTATTCTTTCTTAAGCATTTTAACAAGTGTCTTTTATTTGATATGATGTATAGTTACAGTTTATTTATTTCCACTACAAAAATTAATGTTATGACTTTAGTACACTACATTAAAAGTTTAATAATCATTAGTGAAACTAGATCGCGTTGTTGAAATTACCAAGCTTTCTGATGGCCATCTTTGTAGGGGATCCCGGGATTTCAATGGCCCGAAAAACAATCAATTGAAAAAATGGTGGTTGTAGTCCCCCGGGCATAGCTGGATGACAAATGAGGGGAACTTAAAATCCAGCTGGAGGCTTGCAGCGTGAGTTCGAATCCTGGTGGGAGCAATTTGCTCTCTTCTGAGGTAGGAACTTGTAGATGATATCAGTTGTTATGTTCTCAAACCCTGGTCATTCAGGCACATCCCATGGTTTACTGATAGTAGTGCTGAGGGACCGGGATTATTATCTCCAGAATAGTCTGGCGTAAGCCGGGAAGCTGAATATCAAAAAAATGGTGGTTGCAAAAATTGTTTCATCCGACCGGCGAGATAATTCGATTTCATTATGGCGATTGATTGTTGATCATTCCAACGTAGACAACTTTGCGATATTACTTTAGGAATCAGGGAAATTCGGATAAAAACAATCTTTCAATCGATGGACATGTAGTTGATCACTTGTTATTTAAAAAAGCTTGCCCATTTTATATAATTAAGGAAGCATGGTACTTTTGGAATTTTAGCAAAATTTTGTTCTGAAGATCTAATATGAGATGTACAACGTGCTTCCCTAGTTCTTAGACGCATGTAATACCTATCGAATGGGAAACGATTGATAACTTGATGAAAATATATTTGTAGTCAAAATTCTTCCACCATAAAGATGTACTTTGATAGTGAAATAGAATTTTACTTCTAAAGGAAGAGATCTGATTAATTCATTCACCTTGTCGATACCTTGTTCCAATAATCTTGTAGTTTGATTGTCCATCTTTTTAATGTATATCGGACATTACATTTTTTATATAATTTAAATCGAAGCAATTGAATATTCAACTCGAGTCTATATAATATGACATGATATTACCGAATGGTAAAAAATTTATTTGCTAAGAAAAAAATGCAGGTTTGATTCTTGCTATCCAACCAAGATCCAAGACAAACGTAACTTTTTTGCTATTTATCTATTAATTTAATTTCATAAATAGCATAAAAGTATCCTTAAATTAAGGATTTTTGTTTGCAATTTGAGTTTGCTACTTAATTTTCCCCTCTAAAATGGTTTGCAATTTTAACTCAATTTTGTGAATGTAGATATTTCCCATATGTATATTTTCATGATGTTATCTTGCAGTTGCCATGGGTAACGATATTGTATTCTTGTGTTAATGTGAATATTCTGTCATTCATATACTTGCAAAATTAGGTCCCAAGAAAATTTATACAAATTCCCTACAATTTTTGTTGGTATTATAGTTTTCCCATTTTTTCTTTTTAAACTCTAGATTTAGTGTAAGTCAACACCTAAGATAGATTTATTCATTAAGAGCCACAAATGGTGCGGTCGAAAATTTATTCGGACAATTCAAGATATATAATAATGTCTTCACAACAAACGTGTCAAAAATTTGTACTCTCAAATTTGTTGCATTGGAACTTTTCTATTTGTTTTTTCCCTCATTTTTTTGGATAAATAATGTGTGCTTTTAGAGCCACCCATTATTAAGAAATTGACCCCTTCTATATTACTTGCTCTGATCTTAACTGCAATATTGTTAGAATTAAAATATGTACGGTCATAATAAATTCATGATTAACTGACCTTTCTCAACACAATAATTCTGCTGAAACGAGACTCGAACAAAACGGTACTTCTTTAATTAAAATAATTTCCAATAATGCAACATTTTTTTATTTTTTTTTACTTCAATCATATTTTTATTGTTAAAGAAAGACAACAATGTACATCAAAGTGAAAACAAAGATACAAGAAAATGGCCAGGAAATAACATTATGTTAAATCACAAATGAATTCTGGTCCTTGAAATCAATGACGTAGTCAGAAATTTCATTAAGGAGACTCACAAAATGATCTCTCGCTACTGGAAATTGGGTCTACAACAATGGTATAGAAACCGTTGCAATAGATAGTAAAACTTTTGTTATAGATCTATTGCAGCGATTTTTGGTCCGTCTTTTCAGATTAATTCACCATAGATTTATTGCAACGGTTCTTGCAGCGGTTTGCATATCCATGACCATATCCCCATTTATCGCAACAGTTTTCCCTTGCCTAATGAAATAATTTTTCATTCAAATGGAACGATTCAAAACTGTTGCTACAATACAATTTAATTATGCCACGATGATTTGACTCTATTGCAAAAAAAATGATTATCTATATACACGATGAGATTTTTCCAAGAATTCAGATAACCCTCTTCAGTAAACTTTACGTTTTACATTTAATGATATGATATTGTACTCACTTTTTGCCACGTCAACATTCGGTGGGGTAAATGCTATTAAATAACCAAGTTCAGAAGATAATTAAAATTAAGCATATTTTGAGGAGGGAACTCATGATCTAAGATTCTAAGCCAAGTTTAAAGGTATTTTTAAGTATTCTGCCTCTGAAAAAATCGTGTCGAATCAAATGCTAACACATACTCTTTTCATTTCTCTGAGTCATATGTTGTATATGAATAGAGATAGCATGTATAACATGTTAATGCTGTGCTTGTTGCCATATATATCTGTTGGAAATTAGAAAGAAGAGTAGTGGTGAGCGGGGGCTTTGAAAATTCCATGAGAGAAATTTGGTTGTATATACATTGTTGCATTAATTATTTAGTTTAAAACGATTGCCTTCCACGAAGAAATAGAGATATGAATTTCACCCGATGAAGATATTCTCACTCCCTAAACAAGCTAGGTTGTATTTGTTTATTCTCAATATTTGTTAATATATGAAATCTTTTTATATTTAAAAATAATTTAACTTCAAATTTCTCAATTTACTTGTAATAATATGATTTTGTAACCATACAAATATCATGATATCATATTTGAGACCACAAATTCCTATCCAAAAGTCCTCTATTTTTTGTTTTTTATGTTCTATACTCTATTCGAGGGTCTATCGGGTCGATCTCTACATCTCGAGGTAGAGGTAAGGTCTGCGTACATTCTATCCTCCCCAAACCCCACTTATGATATTACACTGGGTATGATGTTGTTATTGTTGTTGTTGATGTTGTTATTTTTGTTAAAACTACATTATACATGGCTGTATATCATTGTATATTGCATGTATACTTGTCGAGGTGATGTGGCATGTAGTTAGTTGAAAGTTAGTTGTAGATTGTTATGAGTTTGTTATGCAATTAATGATCACATGTAGAAGATTGACAGCGGGATCAATCTGTCCAAATACATCTACAAATGTCTTGTAACCTCCACTTCTCATTTTTCATACGAAATAATATCTCTTCCTCTTTGATTGCTTCACTGTGAATGAGCAATGAACTACTTTTGTACCAGTTTCATGCATGATTATTAGCTAAAATTAACATGGTATCAGAGCAGTGATCATAAGATTCATAACTGCGCAATTCAAACTTCATTAGAGGAAGTATAGTTGAAGAAGATCAGATCGAAAATGGGAGAAGAATCAGTTTCAATCACAATAGATCATCATCATCCATTATACCTGCAAAAAAAGCATCTAATGTTCATGGTTTAGTGTTGATTCCTACAAAGCTTATAGGTCCAGAAAACTACACTTTGTGGAGCAGATCCATGAAGCTTGCCCTAAGAGGTAAAGAAAAACTTGAATTTGTGACTGGAACTTTTGCAAAAGGAAGTTACAAAGGAGAATCAGAGGAATTATAGGAGATATGTGATGCAATTCTGTTATCATGGATAGGGAGCACGTTTTCAAATGAGTTGATTCCTAGTAATGTATATGCTGCAAATGCTAAGAAAGTTTGGGATGAGTTCAAGGAAAGATTTGATAGATCCAATCTCACAAGGATCTATCATATTTGGACAGAAATAGTCAATTTGAAGCAAGGAAATGATTCAGTCACAAGCTATTACTCTAAGATGAAGATATTATGGGATGAACTAGATGTGATTGTTCCTTTACCATCATATTGTGATGAATCTAAGCACTACACAGATCATCTCAAGGCTCAGAGATTGATATAGTTTTTTATGGGATTGAATGAGCGTTACAACAATATCAGGAGTAATCTTTTGGCAAAAGTTCAGATGTTACTATCAATGAAGCTTATGTTGTGACTACACAAGAGGAGAATCAAAGATCATTAGGTATGGTACATGCACATAGGGAAGTGTTAACTATGCTAGCTGGAAGAAATCAAGGAAATATATACAGAAATCCAAGACCACCAAAACTAGCTCCTTCATGTCAAGTTTGTGGAGGATGTTGATACAGAAATCACAAAACTGAAGAATATTACAGAATAGTTGGATATCCTCCAAATTTCAAAAGTAAGAAGAAGAATAGACAAGCTGGTGATTTCAAGCCTTATGCAAATTCAACTACTGTAGAGGGAGGATCAAGAGAGCCAAGTAATGTACAATAAAGAACTAGTAAATTGTTCACACCACAGCAGTATCAAGAGGTGTTGAACAAAATGGATGAAGGAGGAACTATGAAATGTGTGTCAAACATGACAGGTATAACTTCATTGTTGTCCAATGTTGTTACTTATGAGTGGATAGTAGACTTAGAAGCTTCGCATCATATAACACCTTGTAAAAAACGGTTACATACACTTAGAAGCTTATCTATGCAACAAGGTAATAAGGTGCAAACACCAACAGGAGGTAAGTCAAGTATAGCAAATGCAGGAGATGCAATAGTCTTAGGAGGAAGTTGAATAACAAATATTTTACATGTGCCATAGTTCAAATTCAATCTACTCTCAGTGCCTATGCTCACCAAGGAACTGTGTTGTGCAGTCATTTTATTGCTTGATTTATGTGTCTTTCATGGACTTTTCAATGACAAGATAATGGAGATTTGTAAAGAAAGGAAAGGTTTGTATATCCCCAAGAATCAACACAAGTAACAGCACACACAACTGAAAGTACAGTACCATGCAAGAACAATAAAGAAGGACAACTTTGACATATGAGGTTAGGGCATCCTTGAATAGATGCAATGAATCATATTACTTCTTTAAGATTGATAGTAGAATCAGATATTCCTGATAATTGTGAAATATGTCCACTGGATAAGCATCATAGATTGAAGTTTCCTACTAGTAAGAATAATACCGTAGCTTGTTTTCAACTTGTTCATGTTGATCTTTGGGGACCATATAAGAAGGCTACTTATGATAATAAACAGTATTTTATGATAATAGTGGATGATTACAATAGATATATTTGGGTATGTTTGATTCATTCCAAAATTGAAGTTTACACAGTGTTAAATGACTATCTAACTTTGATCAAAATCAGTTTGGATATATTGTACAAGTATTGAGAATCATTAATGACACAAAAAATTTTAAATCTAAGTGTATAGAGTTGTTAGCTAGTAATGGCATTATCCATCAGAGTAACTGTCCATATACACCTCAACAAAATGGTACTGTAGAAAGAAAGCATCGACCTATTTTAGAAGTGGCAAGAGCCTTGAAGTTTCAAAGTATTGTGTCAATAAGATTTTGGGGTGATTGTGTTTGGATTGTTGTGTGCTTGATCAACAAAATACCTACACAAGTTCTAGAGGGTAAGAGTCTCTATGAGAAGTTGTTTAATAAAACCCCTAATGTTGATCATTTGAGGTATTTGGTTGCTTGTGTTATGCTAGTACACTTCCTAAAGGAGATAAGTTTGACAGCATGGCTAGAAGATCTATGAAGATTGGATAATCAGAGATTAAAAAAGGATACAAGTTATATGATCTCGATACTCGTGTTGAGTAGAGATGTGACTTTTAGGGAGTTCAGTTTTCCTTTCAAGCAAGCTGATTTTTCCAACACAGAGGATATATTTTCTATACAAATTGATGAAGCAAATGGGAGTGATGAAGATCCATCTACTTCATCAATTCATGTGTATGAAGAGGTCACATCATTTATTTATCCTGTTGGTAATACAAATGATCATATGCCTACTTAACTTGAATATGAACATGAGGAATATATTGGTACTGAGTGCACTGGTACTACGAGTAGGACTGTGGTTGTATGACATTTAGATGATGTACAAGAAGAAGTTGCTCACGATGTAGTGTAGGAAGTGAAAGCATATTAAGATGTTGATAATATTGGTGACATTGGACCAATGTTGCAGCAACATGAGCAAGTTAATTAACATGTGCCAATTATGCAAGAAGCACAAGGAAGATCTAGCAGAAATATCAATCTACCTATATGGCACAAGTACTATGTGATGATACAAAAGCATACTGGACATTGTGCATATCATTTATCTTATTCACACCTATCACCAACTTATCAGGTATACTTAGGATGTTTTCTACTATAGTGGAGCCCACAACCTTTCAAGAGGCTTCAAAGAACAAGGTGTGGATAGATGTAATCCAAAAAGAAGTGGAGGCACTTAAATAAAATAATACATGGGAGATGGTAAAATTACCTCCAGGAAAACATACTATTGATTCTAAATGGGTATACAAGGAGAAGTTGAAAAGCTAATGGAGAGGTTGATAAATACAAAGCAAGATTAGTAGCTAAAAGCTATACACAAAAGGAAGGGTTGGACTATCATGAAACTTTATCACCAATTGCAAAGATGGTTACTGTCAGAACAGTTATTAGCATAGCAACATCAAATGATTGAGAGTTATTTCAAATTGATGTTAATAATGCATTCTTACAAAGAGACTTAGATGAAAAATGTACATGGCTCTTCCACAAGGTTTTCACAGACAAGGGGAGACTAGAGTACGCAGAATCTTAAAGTAACTCTATGGATTGAGACAAGCTTCAAGGCAGTGTAGCATCAAATTGACCACTACATTGAAAAGGGAAGGATATTCACAAAGCCCTCATGATCATTCATTGTTTACTAAGAAGCAAGGAGAGGAGTTTGTCATCATCCTAATATATGTCGATGACTTGCTAATTACAAGAAACAGTTCTAGCTTTATTGAAGCCACCAAAAACTATTTGCATAGCCAGTTCAAGGTGAAGGATTTGGGCATATTGAAGTATTTTTTGGGCATAGTGGTGCTAAGGTCTAAGCAATGGATATTACTCAATCAAAGAAAGTACACATTGGGGTTAATCTCTTATGTAGGACTTAGTGGTGCAAAATCCTCCACTCTATTAGAGGCAAATGTCAAGCTGACCATTGTTGAATATGACACAAAAAGGAAAATAAAGCAGACGATCCAATACTTGAAGATACAGGAAGCTATCAAAAGCTAGGTTGACAAATTGATATAATTGACAATTATAAGACCTGGAATTTGTTTTGCAATCCAGGTCTTAAGCCAGTTCATGCAACGCCCAAAGAAGTCACATTTGGATGCAACTTTGAAGGTGGTAAGATATGTGAAGAGAGCACCAGGTTAAGGAGTATTATTGAGGAGGAATTCCATCACAGACATGACAGACTTTTGTGACTCGGACTAGGCTTCTTGTCCCAATACAAGAAGATCACTCACAGGCTTTGTTGTACAACTATGAGGGACATTGATTTCATGGAAGTCTAAGAAGCAACATACAACCAGTAGAAGTTCAGCTGAGGCAAAATATAGAAGCATGGCTTCAGCAGTTTCAAAGATAGTTTGGCTGACAGGTTTGCTAAAAGATTTACAAGTTGAGATCAAGCTAACTATTAAGGTATATTGTGATAGTAAAGCAGCTATACAGATAGCAGGCGAGAAAACAAAGCATATCGAGATTGATTGTCATTTTGTGATAGAAAAATTCAAAGATGACACCATTGTTCCTACATATGTCAACACAAAGAAACAACCTACAGATTTGCTGACTAAAAGGCTAGGTGTGGCTCAACATCACTCTCTACAATCCAAGCAAGGGATGATAAATGTTTTTCACCTACCAGCTGAAAGGGGAGTGTTAAAACTACAGTATACATGGATGTATATCACTATATATTGCATGTATATCAGTCGAGGTGATGTGGCACTTAGTTAGTTGAAAGTTAGTTGTAGGTTGTTATGTAATTAATGATCACATGTAGATGATTGACAGTTGGATCAATCTGTCCAAATACATCTATAAATATCTTGTAACCTTCACTTTTCACTTTTCATTTTTCATACGAAATAATATATTTCTCTTCCTCTTCGATTGCTTCACTGTCAATGAGCAATGAATTGGTTTCGTACCAGTTTCATACATGATTCTTAGCTAAAATTAACAATTTTATTATGTTCAATCAAACACATTCTCATACAATGAAACGGAGGGAGTATGTCTTTAACATGCATCCTCACGTGTGGATTTAGTTCTCTTTCAAGGGGGGAAAAGCGACGAGATTTAAACCTGAATCTCTTGTCTGCTCTATCATGTTTAAATTGAGATTCTTTCATCTAAAAATTCAAATGGTTTAAAATAATACACTTTTACTTACTTATTCATTGGTACGTACTAGTAGTTTGAAATGATTAAATTCCACTTTCCAGTAGTGGATATAAAAATTATTTATATAATTTAAACACGAAACTATATAGCATGATCAGTATATTCAGTTCCCATCCTTGAGTGAATCCCCACCATTGAATGATTAGAAGGTTTAGTTTTTGTCATGCAATTAATTCTACACAACTACTTCAGACCATTTAATAGCTAAGCAACAAAAAATCAAATATTTGTAATATTCCAGAAAGTCACTATTCTGTATACAAATGTATAGGAGATTATATTGCATGTTCTGATATTGATGTACATGACCCATTCTTGAAGGCTACATTTACTACAAGATTCCCATAGGGTATACAAGATCTTTGGGATATACATATGGTTGTGTTGAAGAGTTAAATAAGTAAATAAGATGGTGCTTTTTATAATCATTTAAGCTTTTAAATGAGTTGATCACACACTTAAATATAGTATATTGCAATAGGTACAATATCCTGGATTCAAATTTCACGAACATCGTCCAAAAGCAACAAAAAAAAAGATTATTCCACGTGTTTGGTATATGAAAAAGAAGTATGCTCACATGTGAGAGGGCGTGTTGCATTAACATAATATAATTATGTAAATATAAGTGTGCTCTCTCTAAAAATTTTGTAGATGAAATGGTCACACACTTCAACGAAACGCAACTGCACCTCATTCCAAGTTTGGATCGGTTGTATATGAGTGATTGAATTCTCACCGATGTCCATGTCGCTCTCGATAAATTTATTTCAAACAAATGCAATCTGTATTATGAGGATTCATAAGGAATTAAGCAAGTTTTACGCTGGATGCCAACCTACCGCACTCCTCCTCCTTTATCCGGACTTGGAACCGACAATATGAGCAAGCTCACAAAACAAAGTTTTTTATTTCAGACAAATATTATACAAAAAAAAGTACTAGAAAAGGTAAAGTTTTAAACTCTAAGTACATTAAAATGCTAAATGCATACGTGGGGTATGCTAAATTCGTTTTAACAGGGTAAATATATAGAGTAAGAATTCATGTGCATATGTATGGCTAGAAGTTAGTCAAGTTATTATCAACCATTTACTCTTTAGAAAATTTCTAATCCAACAAAAAAGAAAATGGGAAAAACAAAAAGGGAAAACAATCCTGGGGAGTTGCTACTACCATTGATAGTGGACCATGTAGAATATAAAATTCCAATGTATTAAAAAAGTGGTTAAAAAAGCAATTGAGTTGTCCCAAGACCATGGCTATAAAAGGGTAATGGAATCATTGAATCTACCATGGCCTGTGTACCAACAATCTTCTTCTAGCTCAAAAGATACACACTCCATATTAATCTTTCTTTAATCTTCTTATTGCTCATTGGGTCCAATTTTGTTTGGCAAAAAGAAAACAAGAATATTTGCAAAAATGGCACTTCCTCATACACAACATGATGCAAAAGCTCTCCCTGATGCTTGGGATTACAAAGGGAGACCAGCTCTTAGGTCCTCTTCTGGTGGTTGGGCTAGTGGTGCAATGATTTTAGGTGGCTTTGCTTTCTCTCTCTCTCTTCTTCTTTTGTCAAATAGCTTTATCGATGATTATTCCGAATATAATCAAATATTGATGCATACCAACCATCAAGAAAAGTCCGCATTCATTAAGAGTGGCATAGGCGCGGGAAGACCAGTTAAGGTCTTACAAAGTGTTAATTGTCATGTTAATGGCGGGATCAGACAGGAGGAATAATCTTGTGTGTAAGCATAGCTAGAATTTCTGATTGAACACGTCCAATCCTACTTGGCTACTAAGAAGAAACGACTCATCTTTTTTTCCTTTTGGAGGGTACTCCAAGTAGTAGTGGCACTACCAATTGGAGTACCCTCCCAAAAAGAAAATAAAATTAAGATGAGTCTGTCAAGGTTCATTAAATTCTTCTTAGTTGAGTTGGACGGATTTGACAAAAAAAGTGCTTACATACAAGATCACCGCTTCTTGTGTATTCATACACAATTCGAGTACGTAGGCGAGTCAGGATCCTACAAGATAAGGTGCATATCTCGTAGAACCTTGACCCGCCTACTTGAGTCTTGTACGAATATACAAGTAAATATGCTCGTATGTGTATAGTTGTTTTTATTTCTCTTAGTGGCAGATTCAATAGTGAGTTCAGATCTAGCAAAATCTACTTTCTCAATTCAGAACACATAACGTCTAAATTTTGTATCTATCGCTACCACATCAATCTATTTCTTTTTTTTCATTTGCATTAATTACTATTGTTGGATCTTTTTTGCCTTTGATTTTTTTTAGTCACTCATGTTCTTGATTTTGTATAATACATAGGTGTTGAAGCTGTGGAGAGGCTAACAACTCTAGGCATTGCTGTAAACTTGGTGACTTATTTGACTGGAACTATGCATTTAGGCAATGCTACTGCAGCCAACAATGTTACCAACTTTCTTGGAACTTCTTTCATGCTCACTTTGCTTGGTGGCTTTGTTGCTGACACTTTCCTCGGAAGGTTCGTTTTTATAACCCGTTATAGCAGATTACTTACTATTTATTTTAGTTTATGAATTAATGTATTAGACACACTACTAAAAAAAACCAAAATTTTTTATAAACGTTTTTGACGGAATCGGTCAGAAATATGTCGGAAACATTACCGATTGAGTCAAATTCTAACGAATTTCCGACCGGACATCCATCAAGAATCCGGTTTTTTAATAGTAATGAGTTATCTGTAATTATCTTTTAAGTGATCTGATTTCATAAATTATTTTTACACCATTATCACGTAGAAGCTTAAACTTTTATTTTTTTCTATTACAGGTATCTTACAATTGGAATATTTGCCACAGTACAAGCAATAGTAAGTGTCCCCAAAAAAAATCATTCTTTTTTGAGTGTTATTATCACATTGGACTTAACATAGTCATCAAAAGAATATTTTTTTTAGTCATCAAATCGACAGTTGTAATTCTTCTCACTATATGAAAAAAATTGATGTATGTAATTTTTTAAGCAATCTGTGATGAGGAGGCTCGAAAAAATGTAGAAAGAGTAGCATAAATTAAATTGTAAGTCAAGAAGGGAGACGAAGTTGATCTAATCGAATTAAAAAAACAGTCATATTATAAGTGTTGTGAAGAGGAAATTCGAGAAAGGGAAAATGAGAAATTTTTAATGACAATTTGGTTTAGTTAATTTGTTGTGAAGAGGAAAATCGAACACGGAAGAAGAAGATTAGTGATTATTATTGATTGGATAAAGAGGAAGAAACATTCTTCATTATGCTATGTGATATTTGTTACTTACCCTATTAATGCATATAAATTAAATTCGAATTGAGATAGTAATACCAATCAAAAAGATTTAACTTATATATACGAAAAACGTAATTTACTTTTTTTTAACATTTGTTGGTATATTTTAACCTGCTATAATAGGTAAATGAAATATATAACAAATGGGTTCGACCGAACACAATATTTTTGAAACAGAAAAACACCAAAATCTCAACAACTAATATTATATCTTGACCCCATAATTTCAAAACAAAAAAAATGGGTTCAATGGTAAGAAAATGTTAGTCTTTCTTGTTACCTATCTTATTTTCTATTAACGATTATCTATAGTTATTTACTATTAAGTAATCTGATAGTATGAAGTATTTTTACACTATTAATGTACACAAGTTAAATCTTTGATTGAAATTGTTATTTGTTATTATGTATAGGGTGTCACAATCTTGACCATCTCCACCATAATCCCAAGTTTGCGACCACCAAAATGTGAACAAGGTAGTTCTTCATGCATCCCGGCAAACGGTAAACAACTTATGGTCCTATACATAGCCCTATACACGACGGCCCTCGGCACTGGCGGCCTAAAATCGAGCGTGTCCGGCTTCGGCACCGACCAATTCGACGACTCGAACGAGAAGGAAAAAGGACAGATGATTAAATTCTTCGATTGGTTCTTTTTTTTCATTAATGTTGGTTCGCTTGGTGCAGTTACGATATTGGTGTACGTGCAAGATAATTTGGGAAGGGAGTGGGGTTATGGGATTTGTGCATGTGCTATTGTGATTGCACTTGTCTTGTTCTTATTTGGTACAAGAAAATATAGGTTCAAGAAACTTGTGGGGAGTCCATTGACACAAATTGCATCAGTTTTTGTGGCTGCTTGGAGAAATAGGCATTTGGAAGTGCCTTCAGATTCTTCACTTCTCTATGAAATTGATGATAATATTTTTGGTGAAGGAAATAAAAAAAGCAAGCAAAAATTGCCTCATAGCATGGAGTACCGGTGAGTTTTTTCAACTTAAATATGTTGTCACTCTTTTTTTTAGCTATATACACCGATCCAATATTATCAGATCACCTAATATTTAAGAATTTAAATTATATATATTGATAGTGTAAAGTTTCTTTATAGTATGAATAATTTATGATATAATGTTAGTTTCACTTTACTAGGATATATTACAAACTAGTCATCATATGTGAAACTAGTTACCTGAATAATAAGAGAACAAACCTAATATAACATGTTAAATTATAATGATAGTATGAAAAATATTTGCACCGTCAATAAAATCAATAATTATAGTTTTTCTTTTTACTTTTTGTCTTGAGACGAGGGTCTTTCGGAAACAATCTTTCTATCTACCAAGATAGAGGTAAGGTCTGCATAAACTCTATCCTCCTCAGACCCACGTTGTGGGATTTTCTCTAGATATGTTGTTGTTGTACTTTTTGTTCTTTTTCTAAAAAGTAGATTCCTTTTTTAGTCATGAAAATTTTGGACGAAGGAAATGCATTGATATGGTTTCAAGGAGACTAATATAAGCCACAAATGATATGTTTTCGACGTGCGACTATAAATTATTTGAAATATTGACTTAGCCACTTGCATTATTTTGCATAATAATATAAAGTTTATATAAGTAGGTGATAGTTATTAAAAGAAAAAACGTTGGTGCCAAGCTGTGAACTTATCCCCATATATAGATGGCCAATCTTTGATAGCTACCATCAACCAATTCATCAACATTCATCAATCAAATGCCTAAAATGATTTCCATTTTGACATGGAAAGCCTAAAAAATATTATGAGTTACTTTGTTATTTGACTTACTATTGAATATATACTAACCTATGGTTGAGTAGTCCCACTCCGACTTAAGTATTAATATTAATGTCCTTTTATATTAATTTAAGTTATATACACTAAAGATGTAATGAGATTCTTACCCCATCAGTATATTACACATGTTACTTAGCATTTATTTTAGGTTACAGATCAACATTATTAACTAGAGTTACCTGTAATTATTAGATTTGATTGTGTAAATATATTTTACGCAGCGCTAATCCGAATTCGTCTGATCTCAAAAAATCAAAAAGATGTAAACCATAATTTAACCCTGCTTTTGATTTTATTTGCAGATTCTTGGACAAGGCGGCCATTAAGGAAGATAATCTTGATGTAGTGAACAAGTGGAAATTGGCAACCTTAACAGATGTTGAAGAAGTAAAATTGTTACTCAGAATGTTACCAACATGGGCCACAACCATTATGTTTTGGACTACCTATGCCCAAATGACTACATTTTCTGTGTCTCAAGCAACCACTATGGACCGTCACATCGGTAAATCCTTCGAAATCCCGCCCGCCTCGCTCACGGCTTTCTTCGTCGGAAGCATCCTCTTGACCGTTATTTTCTATGATCGGGCCATTGTTCCGATTTGTCGACGTGTCGCTAACAAATCCCATGGGCTCAGCCCATTGCAAAGAATCTTCACAGGGTTAATCCTTTCAATTTTAGCCATGATTGCTTCTTCCCTAACCGAGGTTAAAAGATTAAAGGTTGCCCACTTGAATGGGCTAACAAATGATCCAAATGCCACAATTCCAATTAGTGTATTTTGGCTAATTCCACAATTCTTGATAATTGGGGCAGGTGAGGCATTTACATATATTGGCCAACTTGATTTTTTCTTAAGGGAATGTCCAAAAGGGATGAAGACTATGAGTACAGGCCTATTTTTAAGTACACTTGCACTAGGATTTTTCTTTAGTTCAATTTTGGTCACAATTGTGCATATGGTGACTGGAACAACACACCCATGGCTAGCTGATAATTTGAACCAAGGGAAGCTCTATGATTTCTATTGGCTTTTGGCAATATTGAGTGTGTTGAACTTGATGTTTTTCTTGTATACTTCGAAAACGTATGTGTACAAGGAGAAGAGGCTTGCCGAAATGGGGATCGAATTAGAGGACTCTGGACCAGTATGCCACTGAAATAGAGGACACACTATGTCACTACTGGAAAAACATGAATTTCGACGACCTTTTCATTGGAAATTCGTCAAAAACGTACTAGTCTTCACGAAAATATATCGCGTTTTTCCCATAGTGGATCCATCAACACACAAAAAAGGGCACTTTTTTTTTTTTTGGACTTTATTAACTTTTGGCTTTTCTGATTGAACTTGTTAATACTCTTTATTGGAAGAGTTATGTAAGATAACAACCTTGTTTTATATGTACAAAGAATGGGAAAGAGCTAAGGTAATGAAAAGTTACAGAGCTCTTCTCAGTGTTTTCTTTCCTTCTTAATGTATACCATAATAATGTAATGTAATGAAATGCAACGCATTAAGGGTTTCATGATTTATGAAACCTTTTAATTTTGCTTTATGTTAGACTCATTTCTATTTTCCCCTTAAATCTAATGAGTTTCATGTCACACAAACTTTTTAAAAATAATCATTTGATTATCTATTCAATATATAGAATAGGGGGAAAAAATATTCAAGTTAATAGTGTATGTAATTGACATCTTTCTTACAGACATTATTAAACAGAAATCCACAGAAAGGGGAATTTGCATACATGACATGAATTTGAATCATCGAGCCATATCGAATTATTAGTTTATTACACAGATTATGGAGCAAAGGTGAAAAGGAAAGCTTTTATTTTCACATTAAATGTATTTTAACACCATATGGCAATAGAGAGTCCCTTTTCATTGCGGTCCATGTAAGCTCATGACTTGCCATTTTCTGCCACATCTTCATTTGATTGATTTGAAAACATCCAGCTAGTTGAAGTTGTCAAATCAGTGACATATTTCTTTAAGGGTTTCTTTCAACGTCTAATAATTTTAACTATAGTGATATGAATTATTTATTTGGTGTAAAATATATTTGAAATTTTATCTTTGATGGCATTTTCAATTAATGATAGAAATGTAAACAGTTAATTCTATCTATTTAGATATTGAAAATTAATTTTTTGAGATTGACAACGTTCATTCTTTTCTGAATGAACTAGAAAATAAAAATCTATATCAGCGCATGAAAATTGTTGGCCCGATGTCGCTCAACTATTCGAGTGCAATGCAATTATGTTGGTTCGGATTCAACCACTTTAAAAAGCATAAAAGTACTTAAAGAGGGAAGTCTCGGTACAATGATAAACACGAGGAATGACATCTTCACCCTACGAAAGTTTACAAGTAATTTTTTTGTTCAATCAATATCGTTGGATGAAGAGAAAAACAAGTAATCAAATCATTCCCGTCTAGAAATATTCAAATTTTGATGTCCAACTTTATAGACAATTTGAACCATATAAGAGGCAGTAATGAAAGAAGAAAAGACAAAAAAATATTAACACTTAAATTTTATTGGTTAATCACCAATGTGATTTGATGTACACTATGTGGAGTTGACAGGGCTCCTAAACCAAGTGGACAGAAGGAACATAGGCACTAAAACACTAGGATGTTTGCTTGTTACTTGTTAGGATATTCAATATCAATGCAGGAAAGAAATAAAAGGATTTTTCTTGGAAGATAAGCCTGAGATTTTTCTTTTTTCTTGTCCTTATTTTCTTACATTATTTCTAAAAAAAAATTCACACTCAATATTCAGTATCATTTTAAGATAATACAGATTTGTATCGAAAATCACTCTTTCTCGAGTAAAAAGCTCTCTATGAAAGGAGGCCTCATCCCAAAATTAAGATTTACATAGAAAATTTCTAATTAAAGATAGAGGGACACTTATCACTTCACCATTCTTTGACAACCCATAATTGATTGAGACCTAAAAAATATATCTTTTTATAGGAAAGTAACTGATAGAATAGTAAATAATAATTAGTCATAACTGTGTATATTCTATATATGATAGGTATATATTTAATGATTCATTATCTTAACTCTAGCTTATAATTATGCTTGTACGATGTGTATATTTACTATCACTTTGGAATGAAATAAGCAAGGAGGAATACTTTTTACATAGTATCAGATTCTATGAAAAGTTCATAAACCCTAAACTTTACTCTTCACCGTCAGCCCCCCCCCCCCCTTACTTGTGCGCCACCGGCCACTTCCTTCCTCCTCCGACAGCCATGTCTGACTCAAAATCAAATTTTCATCCAGCCCTAGCTGTCTCCAACATCAAATCTCATATCTCCATCACCCTTGAGATGGAAAACATCAATTATGCGACATGGGCGAAAATTTTTAAAATTCATTATCGATCACACCGGATTATCCATCGCATAATTCCACCAAAAAAAGACAAGGAGAATGTGAAATCCGAGGATGACAAGGAATTATGGTTGACCCATCATGCGACGGTCCTCTAGTGAATCTATGCCACAATTTCGAGTGATTTGTTGCATACGATCCTTGAACCCGACTCTACGGCAATGGAGGCTTGGGATCACTTACGTGACATATTCCAAGATAATAAAAAATTTCGGGCCATCACTCTTGAGAAAGAATTCACCACAACTGACATGACGAATTTTCCCAATGCATCCGTATATTGTCAACGGCTCAAGGTTTTGGCAGACCAACTCAAGAACAATAGGGCGCCGGTAACTAACAATCGACTCATTTTACAAATGATGGTCGACCTCATCGACGCATATAGTGGAGTGGGTACGCTCATCCGCCAAAGCAGTCCTCTTCCGCCATTTTACCAAGTCCGTTATATGCTCATCCTAGAAGAAGCGGGGTTTTCCAAAAAGACAGCCACTGTGTCGAATTCTGCCATGGTTGCCGCTCCGTCCGATGATAATTCATCACAATTTGAAAATTTATCGCCAAACCGTGGCCAAAAGGAACGAAATAGCGGTAATAGAGGTAAAAGTCGTGGTGGTGGAAAGGGTGGAAACCACCGACGTGGCGGAGGTGGCGACAGAGGCGATGGCAAGCAGTAACATCTAGCCCAGTGGCCGATGAGGGCTCAATGGGGAAGTGAATCGGCATCGTGGGCCTGGCAATGGCCTTGGGTCGTGCCTCCATGCCCTTTTCCCTTTGGAAATTGGGCCAAGCCCATGCCTAGGCCAGCATCCCAAACGCAATAGTCCAGCCAGCAGCCCGACATTCTTGGGCCACTGCCGAACCAGTGGCAGCAGGCCAACTACGCAGTGGCGACTCTGACCGACATCAAGGCCGTAATGCACACTCTTGGGCTTAATCCGCCCGTAGCAAATTGGTACATGGACACCAACGCAACGTCTCATATGACATCCTCACAAGTTAATCTCTCATCCTATTTTAATTTGAGCAATAATCATGGTAGAATTGTCGAAAATGGTCATTCAATTCCAATTCGTGGTTATGGTACTACAAACTTGTCTCCCCCAAACACAACGTTAACTTTAAAGAAAGTCCTTAATGCTCCTCAATTGATTAGAAACTTGATTTCAGTTAGAAAATTAACTATTGACAATTGAGTTTCGATTGAATTTGATTCTTTTGGATTTTCCATGAAGGATTTTTCAGACGGAGATGCGTTGAGATGTGATAGTCGGCGCGAGCTTTTATCCAATCAACACAACCACACATTAAGTCACGTTACCATCCACTTTTGCAGCTTTAACTCTTTCTTTATGGCATGACCGTTTGGGTCATCCGGAAGCACCTACTTTTGTCTCTCTTAAACAAAATAAATTTATTTCGTGCACTAGAACTCGTAATTCTCATGTTTGTCGTTCATATCCACTTGGAAACATGTTAAATTACTTTTTTTGCCTCAAATTCATGCTCTGTTATGCCTTTTGATATTATCCATAGTGATATTTGGACATCTCCCGTTTTGAGCTCTTCAGGCATCTATATTATCTTCTTTTGTTGGATGATTACTCTATTTTTTGTGGACATTTCTCTTATCTAAAAAGTCCCAAATTGTTTCCACATTTCTCTCCTTTAGAACACTCATCCCTACCCAATTAGAACGTGACATTAAAAATATTCAATGTGATAATGATAGAAAATTTGATAATAGGTCATTTTAGAATTTTTGCAAAGCTAATGGTTTATTTTTTCGTCTCTCTTGTTCACATGCCTCATCTCAAAATGGAAAAGCGAAAAGAAAAATCCGAGTCATTAAGACCATTGTTAAAACCTTACTTGCCCATGTTCAGTTACGTAAGACTTCTATTAATTCTTTTGCACAATTTAAATGTTCAATCATTTCATAATCATCTTGTCGCCCTTTATTCGTTCGTTCTTATTCTTTCATATTTTATTTAATTTGGCTCAAAATCTCTTCATTTTTACACCGTATTATTCTTACATAATGAAATATAATATTAACCACAAAATTATATAATTTATACATAAAGAATATTAAAATGTGACAAACAATGTGTAATTATATGTATTTTTTACCAAACATAGGCGACGCTAGCTAATATATGTCGCCCATCTAGCCAATGATTATGTTAGCAGACATAATCCCAATGATATAGACATTTCAAATAATCATATTCAAAATGAATGAGAAAAAATCAAGAGGTGAAAACAAACATGCACAAGAGACTAGAAATCTTTCTATGAAAATTAGAGAGAAACGGGTAAAAATTAGAAGTTGATTACAAGTAAATTAATAATTGAATATTTTATGAGAAAGTGCATCAATAAAATTAATATATTAGGGAGAGGTGCTTCAACAATTGAATTTTGAAAAGAAAGTGCTCCAACAATAAAAGATTAAAGAAAAAATATTTTAACAATTGAAAGTTGAAAAGAAAGTGCTTAAACATTTGAAGATGAAGAGAAAGTGCTCCAATGAATGGAATGTTGGTGACAATGAATCAAACAGGAATTGAAGACAAATGATTCAACAATTGAAAAATAGTAACAAGTTGACAAAAAATTAGTTATACAACTTTGAATTAATAGAGAATGTTAGAAAAAATAATTTAAAGTCGTAAGAAACTAAAATTAATTAGGATTTCGTATTTCAATTCATGTAAGTAGAAATTATAATAAGAATTAGAGAATAAATTTCCAATAGATTTCGTACTATTTATATGAAGCTAACCATTCACTTTGCCGAGCATTTTAAAGCACATTTTAAAATTTATGATATTTCAAATAAAATATTTTTTTCATTTGTGGCACGCCTTTTCAGCGGTGCACGCACGAGCCATCAATACTGAGAAGCATGTCTGCTTATTTTTTATGGATAGTCGGAGGTCGCAAATTTACAATTTATTGCTATTGACGCACTTGAATTATGCATATATATATAAGCAAAATAATTTTAAAAATATATACATATAATAACATTGCATAGATTAAACCAAGCTCAAAAATTAGCTTATGTAATAGAGATTGACCAATACATGTAAGAATGAATATCAAATCATTCAATCAGGTTCCGATACTATCATAAAAATCAAACGTTGATCTAACCTAACAAAAAAAACTAACTTATGAGTTGAGAATTATTTAAGAGTAATTGACATATTACATAAAATCGAAAATTAACATAGGGGAGACCTACGAGGCACGCCTTTTCGACGGTGCGCACACGAGCTATCAAATGTTGTTGAACAAATTGGTACATGAAGAGATGTATGTAGAGTTTTAATAGAGTCAATAGTCATGGATTGACAATTTGTTGCATCAACACTATTCGAAATTGACTCAAACGAAGTTCTTACAGAGTCTAGCATCTTTTGGTCATCCATAAGGTCCAATAAACTTTCACACATGCTTAACAACTTCTGGTACTTTATAATCATGTTAATATTAGAGCAGCTTACTATGTGTTGCACCTGCGACAAACGAAAATGACTCAATTTATTGGGGAAAAAGTTAGTGACGTTATACTCACTCATTTTTGCCATATGTGAATATGGTTAATTGGACCAACAATTTTAAATACTCTTAAAATTGTCAGTAAATTTCATTTAGATGAGCTATGTGTTTGTTTCATTTGAGTAGTTGGAACACATGATAAATCATTCCATTAGATACTTCCAACCGAAAATTTTAAAATAGTTTCTTTCCATGTTCTTACATGTCCATTACATCAATAATATAACTATTTACATTATATTACCTCCTTTAATTATACTAATTATTTGATTAATAAGGCGTAAAACCTCAAATCTATTCTAGTTGAGATTGATGTGTATAACAAAAGAAAATATACATATTTTATGTGGTTAACTTATCTATTAATATTAAACATTTGAGAATATACGCAAAAACTTTTCTAAAATTTGAGCATAATGCTTTTAATAAAAATCATAATCATGTGTTCACGTGTTCAATTAGAATAAGCTACCAATCGAATATCTAAACAAAATTTACTCAAAATTCCAAGTTTAAAATAAATTCGAGTTAATTATCAGTTATGTTTAACAAGGAAAATGCATACCTTGCATGAAATGGAGCAAAAAATGTTTGGACGATGAAGGCCTCTTCTACATATAATACAAGAGTTAACTGGACCGCCCTTGCATTTCCCTGTTATTGGCCTTTGATTCAAAAAGATCACTTTGGCACCATTTGTGGTATATGACTGCATCAATTGAACGAAATAAATCAATTTGAATGTACCATCACGATATATTTTTGTCTAAAGTTTATGCAAAAGTAATAGTACTTTACACTTTTACTTCAATCACATATGATCAAATTTCAGATATTTTGGTTTGATTATAATCATTTTGCTTGAACTTTAAACAAAAATGATTGAAATCAGGTAAATTACTAAACTTCAATCACGTATGGTTGAAGTTCGATAAAAAAAATAGTTGGAATCAAGCAAAATTAACTACAACTTAGTCACATGAATGAAGTTTAGATAAAAATAACTAAACTTCAATCGTACGCTCATGAAACAAGGCAAAAATGACTTCATTCATATATATCCTAAAGTGACGAAAATAATAACCATGGCTAAAGTGAGGAATAACAAATATGATTGATCAAGTTTAGACAAAAATAATCAAAGTTCATATAAAAATGGTTGACTTCAATCGTATCCCTATAGTTATTTTAAGTGAAACCACATACATAATTTTTTAAAAGCCGAGCATAAATTAAATGACGACACTAAAATTGAGTGTATGTGCACTTTCCACAATAACAAAGGGATAGAGATGAAAACTAGTTTCATCTTTACTCCCGGTGTCCCATATTAATTGTCAAGATTGCTAAATTATTTGTCATTTTACAAAATTAAGACAACATTAATTTTACTTTTAATATTAATTATTCTTGAAAATAATCCATATCAATTAGAGAACTATCTAGAAATAAGAATAAGATGGCAAAATACGTGGAAATAAGTAGTGTGACAACTAATATGGTACAGAGAGAATAACAAATTACTATTCACCAAAAAAAAAGAGAATAACAAATTACTTGAACAAAGGAACAATCCAGGAGCTTGTTAGCGTCTTTCAAGCGTAAAACATCTTGATAAACATACCTTCGTATCTGAAAAAACCAAGAAAATAGTCTAGCTATACATAAAGTATATATTTTGACATAATAGTTAAAATATCTCAAATATCACTTTTATGAGTTTTCTATATGAACTATCAGTTATTTATGTTCATTATCTAAATTATCATCAATTATTTATCAAAACACACATCAACTATACATTTCTTACATGAGCTATCACCAATTATTTATCAAAACACAACTCGAGTAATATCTGATGGTGTTGAAAACTCGCATAGAAATGATAATTCAGATGTATTTTTTTTACCATTATCTCTTAATATTTTCTAATTTTCAATTAATTTCTTTAATTATCCCTATGGAGTGACATTTGGCACCATATTTTTAATACAAAAAAAATGTACACTACACCATCAAATATTAATTGAAGTTTGTTTTGATAAATAATTGATTATAGTAGACTAAAAATGCAAACACCTAATAGTTCAGACAAAAAATTTTCCCAAAAAGTGATAATTGGATGTGTTTTTACCATTATCTATATTTTCCTTTTTTTCCTTGAAAAGTTTGCTTGAACATTTAGTCATTAGTTCATTTCATAATTTGGAATAAAAGATAGATCGGTGCACTAATTAAGCTATCGCTATCAATGAGTTCCAAAAAAATATCTGTTAAACAGAGCAATATACATGTGATATACATTGAATATACATCGGTGTATATCACATGTATATCGGTGATATACGACGAAGCGCGGTGCGGCACTTAGGCCTTCTCGGCGGTGGGCCTCTCGAGGCCCGGCACGTCCACCCAAAGACGGGAGCTAGGGCGAAAACGGTGGACAAATCTTGTATATTAAGGAAAGTATATTGTGTGTATATTGTAGTATATTTGTTACCTAGATTAGGATATACTCTTACCATATTTAGGATATACAATACCATAATTGTATAGTTAGAATTATGGTAGAATAGGGTTTTAGAAATAAAATAGGAATAGGATTCTCCTATTTTGTAACTTGTATATATATCTATTCAATCAATGAAAATAATCAAGGGGGTTATTTCTTTCATGGTATCAAGAGACTAGGTCCAAAATAAAAGTTTTTCTCTCAACTTTTGTCTTCCTTGTGGCCGAGTCCCCCCCCCCCCTCCTCCTCGGGTTTCTTCTCTCCAAAATTTCGTCTTCCGCTCTCAAAAACCTCTCCTAAATTTCCCTTCCTCCTTTGTTCTTTCAATATGTCTAAGAACAATTATCACCCTGCCCTTACAGTTTTCAATATCAAGAGCAGTATCCCTATTGTCCTCGAGATGAAAAACGTCTAATATGAGACGTGGGCAGAATTGTTTAAAATTCACGCTATCTCTTATCAAGTTTTTCATCACATCATTCCTCCCGCTAGACCCCTTCCTGCGGAGGATCCTGAGTTATGAATTACACTTAATGCTACCATTCTCCGGTGGATCTACGCCACTATTTGAGTGGACCTTCTACAGACGATTATTGAGCCGGATACCACGGCTATGGCTGCATGGAATAGATTGCGTGACATATTCCAAAACAACCAACATTCACGTGTCGTCACACTCGAGCAGGAATTCTCTCTCGTTCGAATGGACGAATTTCCGAACGTTTCTGCATATTGCAAGAAACTAAAGAAGTTGGCGGATCAACTCCGTAATGTTGGCGCACCAATAGCAAACAATCGTCTAGTTCTACAGTTGGTTGCCGGTCTTTCGGAGGCCTATAATGGGGTTGGAACTCTCCTTCGCCAAAGCAACTCTCTTCCCAACTTTTATCAAGCCCGCTCCATGCTTACGTTGGAAGAAGCCGATTTTGCCAAAAAGGCAGCTACCGGAGCAAGCCAAGTCGCCATGGTGGCGTCCTCTCCTAGCCCTTCGGGTTTTGTTAATAATTCGGGCCAAAACCATAACAATGGTGGCGGCAAGAATAATCGAAAGAATAATACCAAAAACCGCGGGGGCAAACGCGGTGGTTCTAGTGGCGGTTCCGGTGGTCAGCAAGCAGGCGGTGGGTCCCATCCAATGAACAATGGCCTACCACCCCCTGGGCCCAACAGTGGGGCCCATGGCAGTAGGCCGTGGGCCAACAACCCTTACAACGCAGGAAATTCCAGCGGCCAGTGGGCTGGCCAACAGTCCAGGACCAACGCCTAGCAGTGGCGGCCCACTGGTCAGTGGCCCAATAGCAGCAACTCCAGCGGCTACGGCCCAGCACCATCACGGACAGGAGTTCTTGGCCTCCGTCCTCCGCAAGCCCATCATGCAGCAGGCCCCACTCAGCCTGATATCGAGGCCGTGATGCACACGTTGGGGTTGACTCAACCGGACTCAAATTGATACATGGACACCGAGGCAACTACTCACATGACATCTGAATTAGGTACTCTCGCCTCTTATTCCAATTTGAGCACCCCTCGGGGTATAATTGTTGGTAATGACAACTCTATTCCAATTCAAGATTATGGTCAGAAAACGTTGTCTCCCCCCAATCCACCCCTTCTCTTAAAAAATACTTTACATGCTCCTAAATTGATTAAAAATTTAGTGTATGTCCAGAAGTTCACTACTGACAATTCCGTTTCCGTTGATTTTGATCCTTTTGATTTTTCTGTGAAGGATTTCAAGACGGGAAGTCATCTCATGAGGTGTGATAGTAGGGGGGATCTGTATCCTATCATGCCTGGTTTCAGTCCATCGAGTCAAACCTTGCCATCAGCCTTTGCAGTCATCTCTCCTTACATGTGGCATGCTCGTCTGGGTCATCCGAGATCTTCTATTTTATCAGTTTTAGATAAAAATAGTTTTATTTCCTGTAAGGGTACGAGTCGTACTCCACTTTATCAATCTTGTTCATTAAGAAAAATTGTTAAATTGTCATTTGTAGAATACAATTCTCATACTTCAATGCCATTTGATATTATTCATAGTGACTTATGGACATCTCATGTTCTTAGTTCATTGGATCATCGATATTATGTTCTCTTTTTAGATGATTATTCTAGATTTTTGTGGACGTTTTCAATTGCGAATAAATCACAAGTGTTATCCGTCTTTATCCAATTTAGAGCGTTCATTCGTACTCAATTCGAAAGATAAATAAAAAATATTCAATGTGATAATGGGAAAGAGTATGACAATAGGGAATTCCGGGAATTCTGTGCTAAAAATGAGATCAATTTTCAATTTTCGTGTCCTCATAAATCTTCACAAAATGGGAAGGCCGAACGCAAAATTCGTTCCATAAATAACATTGTCCGAACTCTCTTAATTCATACCTCCGTACCTCCATATTTTTTGCATCGCGCTCTACAAATGGCCACATATCTTCTGAACATAATTCCGTCTAAAGGTCTGACATATTCTTCCCCTCTTAAAATCCTTTATAATAAGGACCCTTCTTATTCTCTTCTTCGGATTTTTGGGTGCTTGTGTTATCCGTTATTCCCATCCACCACAATTAACAAACTTCAGACTCGGTCTACCTCGTGTGTATTTTTGGGTTATCCGTCGAATCATCGTGGTTATAAGCGTTTTGATTTATCCTCCAAGAAAATCATAATTAATCGCCATGTCATTTTTTATGAAACCCAATTTCCGTTTAGAAAAATTCCTACTCCCGAGCATATGTCGTATAGTTTTTTGGATGACCAAATATCCCCGTATATTATTCAAAAATTTTCGGACATCTCCCGCACCCAAAATCCTCCAGCGGGCCCACTACCCGTTGGTCCAACAATCCCGCCAGCAGCTGCAATCCAGTTTCTAGATCAGTCCCAGCAATTGGGCCAGTCCAGCCCAATTTTGGAACAGATCCAGCTGACAACCCAGTTTACCAATTTGGGCCAGCAGGCCCATTGCCTGCTAGCCCGTCTGTCCCGAGCCGAGAAAAATCCCAAAATTCACACAATTCTTCTTCGAGTCATAGACCGGTCACTCGGAGTCAGCGGGGTATTTTTACACCTAAAAGACATTTTAATTTACGTTCAGATGTCTCTAAATCCACATTGCCCCGCAATCCTATGTCAGCTTTAAAGGACCCTAATTGGAAAATTGTTATGACTGATGAATATAAAGCTCTTATTGCTAATAAGACGTGGGAGTTGGTGCCCCGTCCTTGTGGTATTAATGTTATCATGTCTATGTTGATTTTTGCTCATAAGGAGAATTCAGATGGGTTATTTGCTCGACATAAGGCACGACTTGTGGGTGACGGTAAGACTCAGCAAGTTGGGATTGATTGTGGTGAGACGTCTAGTCCGGTGGTCCGGCTACTATCCGCACTGTGCTTAGCTTGGCTCTTTCAAAGACTTGGCCAATTCATCAGTTGGATGTTAAGAATGCTTTCCTACACGGTGATCTCAAGGAAACAGTCTATATGCATCAGCCGTTGGATTTCAGAAATCCAAACCGTCCTCATCATGTATGTTTGTTGAAAAAGTCATTATATGGGCTTAAGCAGTCTCCAATGGCCTGGTACACGCAGTTTGCTGACTTTGTTTCAACAATTGGGTTCACTCACAGCAGATCAGATAATTTCTTGTTCATCTACCGCCGTGGTTCGTCCTTGGCCGACATTCTGTTGTATGTAGATGATATCATCTTGACTGCCTCCTCCGATGCTTTACGTCAATCTATCATGGCCATGCTCACTTCTGAATTTGCTATGAAGGACTTGGGGCCCTTGAGTTATTTTTTGAGAATTGCTGTCAAACGTCATTCAGGTGGGTTGTTTCTGTCTCAACGGAAGTATGCTGCTGAGATCATCGAGAGGGTTGGGATGTCATCCTGTAAGTCCACGCCCACGCCAGTTGATGCAAACCCAAAGCTAAGTGCCACAGCAGGTGCACCATACAAGGACCCGACCCGGTATCGCAGTCTTGCGGGGGCTCTCCAGTATCTTACCTTTATCAGACCGGATATTACGTATGCGGTTCAGCAGGTGTGTTTATTCATGCATGATCCCAGAGTTGAGCACATAAATGCAATCAAACGCATCATTCGGTATATCCAGGGGACACTGGACTATGGGTTGCACTTGTATCCTTCATCTACATCTACACTGGTCTCTTACACGAATGCTGATTGGGGTGATTGTCCCAACACCAGACGGTCGACTTCTGGCTATTGTATGTTCCTTGGCAACAACTTGGTCTCATGGTCGGCAAAGCGTCAAGCAACTCTATCACACTCCAGTGCAGAGGCAGAATATCGAGGGGTAGCGAATGTGGTCTCCGAATCATGTTGGCTACGTAATTTGCTTTTGGAGCTTCATTGTCCCATTCAGAAGGCAACCTTGGTATATTGCGATAACATTAGTGGCATCTACCTTTCAGGTAACCCAGTTCAACACCAGCGTACCAAGCATATCAAAATGGACATTCAGTTTGTCCGTGAAAAAATTGCAAAGGGTCAAGTTCGAGTATGCCATGTCCCGTCTCGTTATCAAATTGCAGAAATCTTTACAAAGGGTCTACCAGCGGTTCTCTTTAAAGATTTTAGGGACAGTCTCAGCGTTCAAAATCGCCCGCTATGACTGCAGGGGTGTGTTAAACAAAGCAATATACATGTGATATACACTGAATATACAGCAGTGTATATCACATGTATATCAGTGATATACAAAGACGAGTGCAACACTTGGGCCTTCTCGGCAGTGGGCCTCTCGAGGCGTAGCACGTCCAGCCCAGCACGGGAGCTAGGGCAACAAAACAGTGGACAAATCTTGTATATTAAGAAAAATATATTGTGTGTATATTGTAGTATATTTGTTATCTAGATTAGGATATACTATTGCCATATTTAGGATATACACATACCATAATTGTATAGTTAGAATTATGATAGAATAAAATTTTAGAAATAGAATAGGAATAGAATTCTCCTATTTTGTAACTTGTATATATATCTATTTAATCAATGAAAATAATCAAGGAGATTATTTCTTTCAATATCAGATCACATTAGATCTATATTATATGCTATCTTACCTACCTAGCATTTTGAAAATTTTGAAACCATATTCAAATTAAATAATGTTTGTTTTTCAATCTGGTAACCGTTTCAACTTCAAACTAATTTGTAGTATTCATATTTCAAGTAAAATAATATTTTTTTACTCGCAAAGCTTTAATTATTTCTTTGTTAGTAAAAATTCATACTGAATTACTTGAAATTCTCTTTTATCTTCAAATTTCAACCAAATGTCCAAGAAGCTTACTTTAAATAGGCGTCTGGACATATATTTGGTTCAAACTTGAAAAATAAAATTGAAGTGGAAGATTAAAAAATGGTATCTGAACGTTAAATTTTAGCTTTTAAATATGTATTTTACTTAAAAATATTACAATTTTATGAGAAAAAATATATAAATTAAACGGTTTTCGAAAGACAAAAACTATGTCTAGCTAACCTGCAAAAGTTTATGGCTTTTGTGAGAAGCCAAGCAATGGATGCATAAACTAGTGCAACAATCCAAGCAAACGGCATTTTCTTCATTTTTCCTCTCAAATTCATGAACCAAACATGAATTAAAGAATTTTTCATTCAAAAGCACTTCAAGCCACTTTGGAACACTTGAAATTGAACCACTTCCCATCTTCAAAATAAAATCAAAATGATATTAGAAAAAACATAAATTAAGTACACGTACCATATAATATATCAGAATAAAAAAGATCAATAAAATTCAATACCACTTGTGTTTTGTTATTCTTCTTTGATATATATATTTGAGTATGATGAACTTGAGAACAATGAAATGGCCTTGATATTAAAAGGAATAGAGGGTGGACTACAATAAAAGAAAACAAACACACCTACGTTTGTATTTATAACAAATCAATAATGTGTCTGTTATGTATATTTTTTCCTTCTATTTTAATTGACCACCATGTATTTTGCACTTTTCTTAAGAAATAAACATCTCCTTTGGAACATACTAAAAAGACAACAGAAATAAATTAATAAAAGATATTTTAATTAATGTGAACTGACATAAAGAACTTAATAACAACATCAATAACATATCCGGTTTGAACTTATAAGTGGGATTTTCGAAAGGTGGTGTGTATGCATCCTTATGCCCTTATTCCTATCTTACGAAGATAAAGAGTTTGTTTTCGATGGACTTTCGGTTCAAATAAAACATATATTAAATCAGGTATGAAAAAGAAAATATAATAAAGAAGAAGTTATACTTAAAATAATGACAAAAATAATAAAAACAATAAATGGTACGATAATCAAAGTTATTGATATAAACAACTTTCTTAAGCAATTTACATATAGAGCAGATATATCTCTCGTTAAAAAAATAATAATAACATAGGTATATTTACACTATTTACATAACGACACGAGTATATATACATCACTTTTTTAATAAAAGATATATCCACCCTGTATCGCAAAATTAGGGATATATTTGCCCATTTATCCTTGTTTTAAAGCACAAAAGAGGAAAGAATAAATATAGATGGAAAGAAGATCAATAAGTGGCGAGGAATAGGAAACGGCGACACTGAAGACTTAAAAGAGTACTTACAAAAGAACTGCGTTTTACTATTGCCAACAAAGCATAATAGTAAATGGTTTGGTATTGCTTCATTTAAAGCACCATAGAAAAATTCACTGTCCAACACAAAAATTTATTAAACCAATAATGGCATGATATGCATTTTTGTATATTTTTTATTACTTAAATATAGTTAATAAACAAGTATTCTCACATAATTTATTATTTAACCATAGTAAATTACTCCCTCCGCCCCCTTTTACTTGATCAGTATAGTAAATAGATTTTTTCCTTTTCTTGGGTTTTAACAAATCAAGAGAAATAAATTATGTTTTCAATTTTATCCTTATTTCATTGAAATATTAGTAGTCAGATTCGAATTTTGAAGTATAGTTAATGAATGAAGGGAGTATATATATTAATTGACATAAACATATCATGGAAATAAATTTTCAAAGAGGAGTTTTCCTATGGTGCTTTAAATGAAGCATAACCAAAAGTCCAAAACTACGACATGCTTCATTGGTAATAGTAAACGGCAGTACTTTGATATACTCATTACACACAGTCATACAGTAATTGGCAGTAAATTAGCCAAGAAAATGCAACTATAATATCCAAAATGAAATCTTTTGTGCAATATCAGACTCAATCCCTATATTTTGCCTAGGATAATTGATCATAAGGTCTAGAACGATAAGAATTATAAAATATTTTCCACGTCATTTTATTCCGGAGGTGGTACATATATCAATATTACAAATATAAATTAAGATAATATATGCTAAAATCAAGTCTTCTAATCTATTCTAATTCTCCCTACCATATACATTTACTATAATAATGATAATTAATAATTGGAATATTATTAATTTAGATTATAATTCTATCACTCCCCCGCAGTCGAAGCGGGAGGGAGACGAATGCATGTATGACTTGTCACCGCTATGCCTAGAAAGTAGTGAAGAGAGCTGAGATTTTTCATTGCAAACTCTGAGGCAAGTTGTGACATGATGGACTTGCAAAGTGCATCTGATGAGGCTGTTAAGATTATATCATCCACATATAACAGAAGAAAAGCAATATGATTACCTTGTCGGTAGATAAATAGTGAGTGATCAGAACTGCTGTTGGAAAACCCAATGTGTGCAACAAAATCCGCAAACTTTTTGTACCATGCCCGGGGAGCCTGTTTAAGCCCATAAAGTGATTTCTTAAGTAGGCATACATAATTTGGATATTTGGAGTCCCGATATCCAGTGGTTGATGCATGTATACCGTTTCGTTTAGTTGGCCATGAAGAAAAAATATTTTTGGCATCCAACTGATGGAGAGGCCATGACTTTGAGAGAACCAAACTGAGGACCGTTCGTATAATTGCTGGTTTTACCACCGAACTGAACGTCTTCCCGCAATCTACACCAACATGTTGTGTCTTTCTATCACCTACAAGACGAGTTTTATGCCTCTCAAAAGTACCATCAGATTTTTCCTTGTGACTGAAAATCAACATAGACCGAATTATATTGGCATTAGGAGGACGAGGTACTAACTCCCACGTCCTATTTTTAATAAGAGCATTAATTCGTCATCCATAGCCATTTTCCAATTCGAGTCACTGAGTGCAGACACATGATTGCGATGTAAAGGTGATTTTGAGACTTGGGTGTGAAGGCTATATTTTGTGTTGGGTTTGACAATGCCATGTTGACTTCAAGTGACTGGACGACGGGTTGAATTTGCAAGTGGGTTGGTGGATTAGATAACACTGCCCGACAGTGGGCTGAAGGCTGAGCTTTGGCCCAAGCCACTGCCAAAACCCGAGATGACACAAGGCAGTGGGCCAACTAAATGAGACCCAGTTCGCTGAGCATGTGCTGCGACTGGCCACTATTTGTGTCCCAAAACAGACGGCCCAGTACGCTGGGCATTAGTGTCTTGCGACTGGGCCACTATTTCGTAGTCCAAAATTTATGGGCTGGACGAATCAATGGGTCCGGGATGGGACGAAAAAATATGAGACAAATACGGGAGCAATCCATCATCTAAAAATGAATAGGTGGAGGGTCCATACTTGTGAATGTTGCCAAATGGGAAATTTGTTTTATAAAAAATGACATGACGACTCACAATTATTTTATTGGAGGAGAGGTCATAACACATGTATCCCCGATGATTAGACGGATATCCCAAGAAAACACAAGGTGTGGACCGGGGTTGGAGTTTATTGATTGTGGTGGATGGAAAGAGAGGATAGCATAAACACCCGAATACTAGTAAATGTGTATATCAGGGGTCTCGTAAATAGAGTATTTTGAGAGGAGTGTTGTAGGATAGGTTTTTGTGAGGGAGTATGTTCAATAAATATGTAGTCATGTGTAGTGCATGATGCCAAAATGAGGGTGGTAATGAGGCATGGGCAAGGAGAGTTCGAACAATGTTATTTATGGTTCGGATTTTACGTTCGGCCTTTCCATTTTGAGAAGAGGTGTGTGGACAAGAAAGCCAAAAATTCAAGCCATAAGAGTTACAAAATTCCCAAAACTATCGATTATCAATCTCCCTACCATTATCACATTGAATATTTTTTATTTCCCGTTCAAAGTGAGTTCGGATAAATGCTCTAAATTTTAGAAATGTGGAAAAGACTTGTGATTTTTTAGACAAAGGAAAAGTCCACAAAAAATTTGAGTAATCATCTAATAATAGCAAGTAATACCGATGGCCTGAAGAGCTCAAAACGGGTGAAGTCCAAATATCACATGTATAATGTCAAATGGCAATAAAGTGCATGAATTGGATGAAGTAAATGAAAAGTGAACATGTTTACCCAATGGACATGAAAGACATTTATCAAAAGTCCGTTTTTTACAAGAAATAAAATTATTGTTTTTTAGAGAGGCTAAAACAGATGACCCCGGATTCCCCAAACAATTATGCCATAATGATTGGTTGAAAGCTGCAAAAGTAGATGGCAACTTGGATTGTTGAATGGGTGAAGTGATTGGATATAACTCCCTTTGACTATCACATCTCATTAGGATTGTCCCCGTCTGAAAATCCTTCACGAAAAATTCAAAAGGGTCAAATACAACAGATATTCAATTATCAATAGTAAACTTTCTAAAAATACTAAGTTCTTAATTAATTGTGGGGCATGAAGCACATTCTTTAAGGTTAGTGGTGGATTGGGGTGACAATTTAGTAGGCCCATAACCTCATATTGGAATAAAATGGCTATTTTTGACAATTATACCATTATTTTTGCTCAAATTAAAATAGAAAGAGAGGTTACCTTGAGAGGACGTCATATGAGACGTTGCACCTGAGCCTGTATACCAATTGGCATCGGATGGGTTGAGTCCAAGAGTGTGCATGGCGGATTCGATGTCTGTTGGGCTTGTCATCATCGAATGGGCCTTCGGCCACTAATTCGGCAGAGGCCATTACCGCCTGGACTGGAACCTGCTCCTGATCTGGGCCCAAAATTGCTTGGCCCAACACTGCCTGGCCTGGTAGTTTGCACACCACTGGGACAAAAATTGGGCCTGGCCCAGTTCCCAGTTGGGTAGTGGCACAGCCCATGGCCACTGCCAGGCCCACTGGGCTGGGCTGCCGCTGGGCATCCACTGTTTCTGTCCACCGGAATTCTGCCTACCGGAATTTCCACCTCCGCCACCGAAATTCCGGTGGCCTCCATTTTTATTATTTTCGTGATTTCCACTCCAATTTTTATTACCATTTTTTTCTTTTTGTCCCCAATTTTGTTGTGTGGGTTCAAAAGGTATAATACCGTCATTTGTGGGAGTAGCAATCATGGCAGAATTGGAAACGGTGGCGACCTTTTTGGCGAAGCCCGCCTCTTCAAGAATAAGCACCGATCGTGCTTGATAAAATAATGGGAGAGTATTGCTTTGTCGGATGAGTGTCCCCACACCACCATAAGCGTCGGTAAGACCGACAACCATTTGCAAAACCAAGCGATCGTTGGTAACCGGCGAACCAACGTTTTTAAGTTGATCCGACAAGACTTTAAGGCGTTGACAATATGCCGACGCATTTGGAAAATCTTCCATATCAATGGTGGAGAATTCTTGCTCTAACGTAATGGCACGAAATTTTTTGTTGTCTTGAAAAATGTCCTGCAATCGATTTCAAGCCTCCATGGCTGTAGAATCTAGCTCCATTATTGTGTGTAACAAATCCGAAGAGATTGTTGCATAAATCCAAGATAAAACTCTGGAATCAAGAGTTTCCCAGAGTTCTAGATCATCAATCGTCTTCAACTCCTTTCCTTTCCCATTTTCCGGCGGGATTATATGATCAATCACCTAGTGGGAACGACAACAAATTTTAAAGAGTTCAACCCAAGTGGCTTAGTGAACATTTTTCATCTCCAGGGTGATGGAAACATGCGATTTAATGTTTGAAACGGTAAGGGCTGGGTGAAAATTGGTTTTGGAGTCGGACATAGTTAATTGGAAAAACAAAAAAATTATGAAGAACAATAATGGAGATAAAAGAACAAGTCAAAAATCGATAGGGTGGGGGTAGCCGATTTTGGGAGGATATTTTGGTAGGGTAGGATCTCTTCCTAATATCTTGATACCATGTAAGAATTATGAAATATTTTCTCATCATTTTCTTCCAAAGATGAGGTACATATACCAATATTATAAGCATAAATTAAGGTAATGAATAAGACAAAATATGCTAAAATCAAGCCTTCTAATCTATTCTAATTCTCCCTACCATATATATAAGATATTACATTTACTATAATAATCATAATTAATAATTGGAATATTATTAATTTAGATTATGATTCTATCAAGAACAATGATTTAAAGTGTCAGAAATTGTATTTAAAATGTAACATTTATATACATTTAATAGTTTCTAAACACATATGTCAAATCTGCCGGCTTGACCAATTCATACGATAAACTCTTGATCTGCTTCTTAACAAAGGTACTTATTACATACAATCAGACAATGCTTGTTTTTGACAGTAGTTAGCTAAGAAAAAAACCCAAATTGAAATCTTTTTGAAGATTTAGACTCAAACTCTATATTTTATTCGTCTCACATTATTTATCGTGGTTTTTAAAAATATTTATGTTAAATTATTTATCATTTTAGAAGTTTAAGACAAATAAAACAACAATAACTACCCAATGTAGTCCCATAAGTGGCCACAAGTGAGATCTGTGGAGGAAAAATGTATGCAGACCTTACCTCTACCTTTGTGAGGTAGATAAGTTATTTCCGGTAGACCCTCGGCTCAAAAGAAAAGACAAGGGTGTGACAACAAATAGCATGACAAAAAGCTTGGTATCAAGAACAACTATGACAACAAAATAGCAAGATAAAAAATAAATGTGGTAACATATAGTAAAACACATTAAGGAAATGAAATTACGTGATTCCTACTGAATACTACTAATATGGAAATCATTCAGCTACCTACTAACCTTCTAGCTAATCCTCGACCCCCACATCTTTCTATCTAAGGTTATGTCCTTAGTAAGCTGAAGTTGTGTCATGTCTTGTCTAATCATTTTCCCTCAAATTTTTTTCGGCCTACCTACACTCTCTTAACTTGTGTTATAGTCAACCTCTCACACCATCTTACAAGCGCATCAACACACTTCATCTTCACATGCCCGAACCATATTAGTCGTGCTTCCCCAATCTTGTCTGTCATGGGGACCACTTCAACATTGCCTCATATAACTTTATTCCGAATCATATCCCTCCTAGTATGCCCACACATCCATCAGAGCATCTTTATCTCTGCTACACTCGTCTTCTGAATGTGTGCATTCTTAACTGACCAACATTCTACCCCGTATAACAAGGTCGGTCTAACCAACACTCTGTAGAATTTACCTTTACGCCTTGGAGACACATTCTTATCGCATAGTACCTCAGATGCGAGCCTCTATTTTACCCACTCCACTCAATATGGTGAACAATATCATTATCAATCTCTCATCTCCTTTTATTATAGACCCAAGATACTTGAAACTATCTTTTTTTTTTTAGGACTTGTGCATCAATATTCACTTCCACCACCGCCTCATGTGTCATGTCACTGAGTTCACTCTAGATACTCTATCTTAGTCTTTCTTAACCTGAACCCTTTAGACTCTAGGGTATGTTACCAAACTTCCAGCCTATCGTTAACTCCATCACTCATCTCGTCGATAAGTACTATGTTGTCGGTGAATAATATACTGTTGAAGATGTGGCATGGACAATTTTCAGAAGTGTTAGCATGGACAACCGTTAGAAGTGTTAAATTAATGAGTCGGTTAACTAGTTAGTTAGAGCTGTTAATGAAGTAGTTTGTTCCTAATTGTAAATTAGAGTTGGTCGGTGCATACTAATCAATTAGATACTAGAAATAGCTATAGCTAGGAGTTGTTACGCTTGAGTTGTACATTTCTTCATTTCTGATTTCAATGGAATAGTGTTCTCCTTTTTTTCTCTGTGACTTAGCTTTCAGTTCTTAAGTTTCTCAACATGGTATTATAGCGTAGGTGCGTGGTTGAGGTGTTGAAGATATAGTACAGTTCATTTGTATAAAATCTAGTTTTCAGAAGATTTTTTTCTCCTTTTTCATTGAAGCTATGGTTTGGAATTTTTTCAGATCTCTTGAAAATTCTCATAGCTGAATTGAAGTTTTCAGCTGATTGATAGATAACCTGTATTTGTTCGAGAGTTTTCTCTATAATCCAGTAGTAATTCGAAGTTGTAGCAGATCAATAATCAGTGTGAAATCTCAAGAATAGGTTGAAGATCTACAATGACTACTTTAGAATAAACTAGTAACACTAGAAATGCACAGGCATTAGCACCTTAAGTTGATATTACGCAGGAAGAAGAAGAACAGATGAATCACAATCATACACTTTACATTCATCTTTTAGATACACAAGGTGTTGTTCTTATCTCAACTAAGTTGATAGGATGAATGGAGGAACTTCGTACACATCAGGCTTTTTTGATACAATAATAGATCCTACAGCATTGATGGGTAACAAAGGTTATCATAATAACTATCATGGAAGTGGCTTTGGATATCAAGGAGATGGTTGTACTAGTGGATATCAAGGAGGCGGTTCTACTAGTGGAAATCAGGGAGGTGTTTCCATCGGTGGATACAAACCTAAGTCAAGCAATTATGACAAATTTGTAACTGGAAAGGTCATACTAGAAAAAAATGTTATAAGCTCCATAGATATCAATCTTATTCCGGGGATAAGAAGAAATGTGGAGCATCAACATCTAATGGTCATGCTAGTAATGTTGTTATCAAATGAGAAAATGTTGCTAATTCACACGTTCCTATTTCATATTCAACTCATTCACAAGGTTCTGGTGCAGATCCTTTTTTACTCCAAACCAATATAGTCAAATTCTACACATGTTGAGCAAGGAAAAAGTACTTGAGACTGCAGGCAACAATACAATTGTCACTTCATCTTATGTATCAGGTATTTGTCAGTGCTTTCATGTCTAGATGGACTAATAACAATTGGATAATTGATACAGGAGCTTCTAATCATATGGTTCATTTCCTGAACATATTTCATAAGTATAATTAATTGACAGAACAAGATAGCACCAAGGTTAACTTGTCTACAGGAGGACAGGTTCCTATAAGTCATATAGGTGATGCTATTGTATTCAAATATAAGACAGTACAACATGTGCTATTTGTTCCAGAGTTCAAGTATAATCTCATTTCAGTCTCACAACTAATTACTAAGGCATTAAGATGTGTTGTGTTGTTTATCCTTGACTTTTGTGTGTTTCCAGGATCTCTACACTAGTAGGGTCATGGGATTGGTAGAAGAAGAGAAGGGACTATTGTTGACACCTAATTTTTATCCTCCAATAATTTTATTAATTATTCATAGTTTCTGAGTCATAGATGGAGTGAGATATACTTCTCACAAAGCAAATTATTCCGAGAGCGGCGCCAGCGATGAAGTGGTTGATCTACCGCCACGGCTATTATTGGCCTACTATCACAACTGACTGCTTCCGGTATAAAAGGATGCAAAGAATGCTAGAAATACGGACCAATCCAACGGGTACCAGCCAAGTTGCTGCACCTAGTCGTAAAACCTTGGCCCTTCAGAGGATGGGCTATAGACCTCATCGGCAAGATTCACCCACAATCGGCTAAAGGCCATAATTTCATTATCGTGGCTACCATTACTTCACTAAATGGGTGGAGGCTCAGCCGATGAAGAGGGTTCATTAGACAGATGTCATTCAGTTATCCAACACCAGATCATATATAGATATGGTATCCCTGAGACGATTATAACTGATCAAGGGACGGTGTTCACTGGTTCTAAAGTGACAGCCTTTGCTAAGAAATTCGGGATCAAAATAATCACATCTTCGCCTTATTACGCACAGGTGAATGGTCAAGCCGAGACATCCAATAAACTTATTGTGGACACATTTAGTAAGAACGTGGAGGATAAACCAGGAATGTGGCATCTCACTCTGGATGAAGCCGTTTGGGCGATCAGGAATTCTAAATCTACAGCTATCGGGATGACACCTTATCGGCTAACCCATCCAAGATGCAGTGTTGTTGTTGGAAATTAATGTCAAATCCTTACGTGTGGCCAAACAGAACTCTCTAAGTTTAGAGGAGTATCAACATGCCATGCTAATGGAGTTAGGCCAGCTAGATGAAGATCGACTGATGACCTTATAGAAAATCGAAGTTGGTAAACGTAAAATGGCTGAAGCGTACAACAAACATGTTAAGACTAAGAGGTTTGCCGAAGGAGACTTAGTTTGGAAAATCGTTTTGCCGATTGGGATTAAAGATCGTAAATTCGGCAAATGGTCACCAAATTGGGAAGGACCTTTCGTAGTAAGCCAACGGATCGCCGACAACACATATCGACTAATAAACATGCATGACGAAGAAATAGACAGGAATGTAAACATAAAGTATCTAAAAAAGTACTATCATTCGATTTGGGGCATGCATGAATAAACGACAGCCACAGACCGGCTGCCTGGTCGCACAAAATAAGCTAATTCCATTCGATGTGAGATGTATGGCTAAATGACATCCACAGACTGGCTGCCTGGTCACAAAATATACAAGCCATTTCTTTCACACGCCTGTGTCGTAAGATTGATCGCACTTCTCGGCGAAGAAACGTCATCCCAAGTGGTCAAAGATAATGGCCCATCAAATATGCGAGTTTTACCCTAAATTTGCTCAAGAATGCCGAGAGCAATACTGAAGTTAAAGGGTGGGATATGGATTCCCACATCCAAGTAAACCAAGCACAAAAATAGAGGCGTTGCGCATACCCCGAACAGGGTGTTACTACGGAAATCAAATTTCGATAGTACGGGGGCATCAAAAGGACCCAAACGCCTCCATTCAGCTATTGTGACTAACTTCACAATCCAACCAACCTGAATAATGAGCGACCTTGGTTGGCCAAGTACGAAGGTTAGCAGAACAGCGGCCGCCGGTGAACCAGTCACAAGTAGAAAGAAATTCGTGATTTATCAGACTGAGGTACTGAAACAAAAGAGAATCACATTGTTCCGATCCACCACACGAAGTCAGAACCAGTTGTTCATCAATGAAGGCCAAGGCGGGGGTCAGGTCACTATCGGCTAGAATAATTTTTCATGATCTCCGAGATAAAATAGATGAAGCCATGATTTCCGGCTAAGAAAAGGGCCAAAGATTAGGTGAGAAAGCTATGAGGGATACCTTTCCTTAAATAACCTTCAGAGGCGCGGTTGAGATTAGTTTATTATTTTTAAAAGCACGACTGAAAATTATCAGAGCCAACTTGTGGTAATGAAGACGCCTTGGTTAGAGGGTAAACACATCTCAAAAAGTAATCATCATTACATGCATTGGAGACGAGATGATTGAAGTGACATGCGCGGTGGTCAGACTGAAACGACGACTACTTTCGAATACATCAACTAAACAGTCACACTCGAGTTAATGTAGGGATCAATTGTTAACACTAAAAAATAATTTAAGTGTTTACCGAATTCAGTGACAGACGAACTATTCCAGAGCCGAATTTACTCCTAGCCCTCGACTACAAGAATTTCATCGGCTACCAAGGCATCTTAGCCGAGTTGTCGGTTAGATGTACGACTGAGACCTACTCATGTGCAGACGCTTCAACGACCAAGTCAAAAGGGGTTTTAGACCCCATAAGCGATAACGGCCAACGACATCTAAAAAAGGGCCATTATCCGAGCAAGAGGAGTAGAGGGCGAGAAAATCGGCACCACCTCCCCCATAGTCGGCCACTGAACTTGGTGGGTTACTTGATGGCTGACATGGGGGGGGGGGGGCACATTTGTACAGTTTTTCCTCTTTTTGTACTATAAATAGAACGCATTCTTTGTATATACAAACACACAATCAATCAAACAACTCAAAGTTTATCTATCTTTATCTTTTATCCCTTACTTTATCCTTTACTTTTACTTTATTCGGTTGTATTCATGTTTCTTACCTCTTAGTTTTACTCATACCATCGTCCTAATGCTTTCTGGAGTAGTTGGGAACCATCGCTGAAAATTAGAGTTCCGTTTCAGCCCATATCCCTTAAGTTAAGGAATTAATTTGTCTCCCGATTTTTATCAGCCGATAAAACGGCAGATATCAGAATTTGGGGTGAGAACAATAGTCTATAGAACTCTAATATTAAAGTTAGAGTTGTGATCTGCTAGGTCACGTTACCAGCATATCATAGGTTTACATATTTCCCTCACTGTATAGTTGTAAAGTGTGAGTTTTAATACCAAAATATACAGAGAACGTTTTGTTTTCAATTGCTATTTTCTTTCTAATTGAATTAAAATTACTGAATTTAATTGAACTCATATACTTACGTTCTACAATCCAAGGAACTTATTACACACAGTCAAACACTACTTGTTGGCAGTAATTAACCATGAACATACAACGAGATCCAAATGAAATCTTTTTGCAGATTTTAGACTCAATTCCTATAATTTTGATACTCTACTAAACATCATTAGAGAAAGAGATGGACATAAATAAAGTCTAGGACAATGACCTTAGTAACTATAGATAACTTGATCATAAAGTAATAGTAAAATTGAGTACACATCATCATTTTCAGACTTTACTTATGAAATTAAATTAAATATTATTATCGTTATTGTACAAAGTACAAATTGATGGTTGGCAGTAACTAGCCAAAAAAATGAAACAATATAAAAAAAATGTGATTTTAGACTCAAATTTTATTCGTTGCCTGTGAGTCTGTGACATTTAAAAGATTGGAGAAAGAGAGACAAATTGATCACAAGGTCTAGGACAACGACTTTATATATATCTGGTAAAGTTTTTAATATTGACTAAATTTCTTTATATATGTGTATATGAGCAATTCTGCGAACAAAGTATTCCGCTTTAGCATAGTTTAAAAAAAATTAAACTTCAATAAATGTGATATAAATAACTTAATCTAATACAAACATTAATAACGGATTCACGGTCGTAAATCGTAACCAATAATTTGCGTTAAAGCTGGTGATTCAACCAAACACATACATACATAACACTCTACATCCGTCTCGGACCAAGGTACTCATCACATTTACCCACTATCAGACACTACCTGTTGGCAGTAAATAGCCAAGAAAATGCAACCACAAAATCAACAATGATTTCAGTACAGTTTATTACTCTCTCCGTCACATAATAAGTGTAACTTTAATAAAAATACAGGTAACAAAAAATTAATAATGTAATGTGAAGTTTATCAAATTACTTTTATTTAATAAAATAAATTATTTTTTTCATGCATGCATGAATAGTAATTATTTATATCTTAAATAGAGAACTTATTAATAAATATTTCTTGAATAGAAAATTTGATAGCTTTTATCTAACGGTATAGTTGAAAAAAATTTAATTTATATCTTGAATTCTTAAAATAATATTTAATTTGATTTTTTTTTTTTTTTTAAGATGATACTTATTATGAGACTGAGGAAGACTACTACCAAACAAAGATCAAGAATGAAATCTTTTGCAGGTTTAACCTTTTAGGCTCAAATCCTATATTTTTGCCTATGGGACAAAAAAATGGGACAAAAAAAAAGTCTATAATGTCAGCTGAAAAATTCTTTCAGATATAATATAACCAGAAGAATTTGCATAGAAAAGTGCAGAAAAAGTACAAAGCCATAATGTTTGTTGACTTATTAACACTATTTGATGGAAATAGAAACAAAAATTGGATCTTGGAGTTAAGATGGACAAGACATCTGCAAAGGCTATGGGGGAAGCAATCGGTTGATTGATAAGAAAATGAATAGTCTCATGTGTAGTTCTTTAAATTTAATCTTTATGTCCCAATTTATGCTATATAATTGAAATTTCAAAATTTAAACTTCTAAAGTTTGACTGTATATTAAAATATAGAAGTTATATATTTTTAAAATAAATTTTTTATTATGTGAAAACTTCATAAAAATACTACAAATCATAATAAATAACAATTTATTATATTTAATAGGTATATAAAAATTTCGATAAAAAAAAACTTAATTGACTTTTGAAATTCGAAAAATGCTACATAAATTAGGATGGAAAAAATATTAATTAAAGAACTTGAGTTTGAGTATGGAGTCGCTTTTGATAGGTAATACTTTACATTTCAAAGTGGAATTTTTCCACATAACTCGGAATTAGTTGAGCCCTAAAGCATATATCAACAATGAGTGAGAAAACAATAAAAAAGTTCTTTAAATATATATTCTCAAATTTAGTCTTTTGTATATGGTTATTAAAATTGAGAATTTTTAGTTTCTATTATTATTAGAACACTCGACGGTGTTATATTTTAATACATTCATTCCTCCTAATTTTTACCTTGAGAGAAAAAAATTATTCAAGGCAATTGAATAAATACATCCATTCACTTCCTAAACCTCAAATATATAAGATTCGTTTTATTATTTTACTCCCTCCATCGTAAAATACTTGTTATACGTTAATTTAGGCGGAATAGATTGGTATGTCTTTGTATTTGTCCATTTTTGTTATGGCGATATTAGTATTTATGAATTTGACAACTGAATCCTTAAACTTGTTAAAACTCAACATTTTAATCTCCTCTGACCGAACTTATGTGGCATTTTTTTGCTGACTCAGATGTAAGGCGTGGTGTCACACTCAGATGTAGGGCGTGGTGTCAAAAAACAGCCTCTACAGCTCCACCCAGGTGCGGATTTAGTCGGGGCAGGGTGTTCACCCAAAATACTATCGTAAAAAAATTATAGTGTATATATAAAAGATTTTTGTGTTTTAGGTATATATATTAAATTTTGAACAGCTTGAACAAATACAAAAAATTAGTGTTATGTTCAAATTTGTTCCTAGTATTCATGTTCAATTTTCAAGGAGAACATTATTTTTTATATTTAGCTTTTGTTATTTTTATCGAATAAAATCATAGATTCGCCACTGGCTCCGCTGTTAAAACATCATGTAAGCTCGTTTTCAACTTCATCACCGAGCTCCTCCAATAGAACCACCGTCTTCTCCACCATGTGAGCAGGTGCTTAATATTGATTAACGTCAAGGTTGTTAGTGGAGGTATTGAAAAGGGTATCAGGAGATTCAAGAACTCCATTGATAAGCTTGAGGTAGCTTCAAGAACAATAAATAGGTCTTGTAGATTTGTAAAATTAATCCAAAATTGTGATTGGGGTTTGTGAACTTGTGTTGAAATTTCAAGTCAAAAGGGGGAAAATTCCAGCTATTTGGGATGATTTTGGTGCTCAATTTGTGAGCAAGTTTTCCAGAATTTGCTTAAGTGACCTATTAGATTTAATTTAAATTTTAACATTTTATTTCCTGTGTGTCATTAAAAAATGACGTGTGTATTCACTCGCCATGACCAGATGAGAAAAGGGTTTAAAATGTTGTGTTTTAACAAGTTTAGAGATTCAGTTGATAAACTTGTAAGTACGAACACCGACATGAAAGACAAGGGGATCTCATATCGAGGTTTGATGGTCGACAAAAAATATATATATATACTCATTGTTTATCTCGTAGTTTAATGTTTTTAATCGTTGTTTGAGTATTAATTATAGTGATTTGTGCAAATATGATATTTTTATTATGTAGGAATAAAACGATGTGAAAATGAAGAGATTTGAAGTAAAATTAAATTTAAAAAAAAAGAAAAAAAAAGAAAAGAATGGATAAAAAAGAGAGAGGAGACAAGAGTGGGGAACATAATCTTGACAAAATAATTAGTGCAAAATGAACAATTGAAATTGAATTGGAGAAAAAAGAACGTAACACAACGCGAGAAATCAGTTCTCTGAAGTTGCTCTACCTTGGGCGCTGCATGCGGACGCGGGCTGATGCGGACCCCGTGATTTATTCCTGTTCTAGCTGTATTTGGTTTTTAAAAGCCAATATCTTTTGATACCCTATAAATACATATACTACAAGTTTTTACATAATTTTGGGATTACTTTTGATCCTGAGTTTAGAACTTTGAACCTAAAGAGAGCTTGGAGCTGTCATGGAGGTTGGAGTTATAGGGTTAATTATTTTTATATTCTTATTTGGATGATTTGTTGTCTTTCCTCCATGTCTATGTGGAGCTAAACTATTTAATTCTAGGGTTATGATAAAGACATGAAAATTAGTTTAATGATAGATTTTGCTTATTAGATTTCCAATAATGGGTTGCTTATATATTCTTGAACTTAATTGTTTAATTACTTGATCACTAATTAGACACTATATGTGGCGTGTGAATTTGACTAGGGATAGGGAAGTTTCATGCGTAATAAAAATAAATAGGGCTTGTTCGTATTTATACGTTTCGCTACTAAGGATATGAATATATTCTTTAGCCTTGCTTAGTTGAATACAGAGATATAAATGTCATGTTACTTTCTGGACGACCATAGGAATATAGGCGTTAGAGTAGCATCTACAGGCTTGTGAGCAACTCGTAAGATACTCATAAAGTTAATATCAACCCGTCTACTAGTAACCCTGAAAATACAATAGGTATATACGATTAGACGACTCATCTGGATTGTTAGTTGTTATAGGCCTAGATCTACTTCTTCTCTGATAAAAAATCGATCTTTCTTGGTTGAAGTTCATTATTTATTTTCTTTTATATTTAGTTAGTTTAGTTTCACAATTTTCGGGTTTACTTCTTGTATATATAATTATCATTAGTTTAATTTAGTAAATAGTTAATTACAAGTCATTGTGAGTACGATATTTGGACTTAAAATCCTATATTACATGTACGACCGCGTATGCTTGCGTATGCGTTTGAGAGAAACATTCCCTTATCTATTTATTCTTTTCATGGAAATGCTTTCTAGGATAATTCAATATCAATTTGATGTTTAAGGATGGATCCAATCAAAACGAGTCCCAACAGTGTTGATCATTCTCATCTATTTTTTGCTGATGACTTAATCTTAATGGGTAAAGTTAATGATAGAACTTGCAATGCTATTAAGAAGAGTCTTGCTCTCTTCTGTGTACTCTGGGCAATCCATTAACTCCTCTAAGTCTAAGATTTTCTTCTCAAAAAATTGTCCTAGACACATTGCTGAGAATTATGCTAGCAACCTGAACATTAAGATGGGAGATCAATTTGGGAAATATCTTGATTTTCCAATCCTGGATAATAAACCTAGGCATAAGGATTACCATTTATAGTGGATAATATGAGGACTAGACTCTCTAGTTGAAAAACTAAGTTTCTCAACTTGGTAGGAACTAGGAAGAGTTACTCTAGCTAAGTCCACCCTTAATATCATCTCTAATCACAATATGCAATACTCTCTACTCCCCAACAAAACCCTTAAGTTGATTGACAAGATTCAAAGAGATTTCATTTGGGCACCTCAGAAAAGAAAAAAACATTACATCTCATTAACTGGAACACTTTAGCTAGAGATTTAAACTTCGGGGGTGTAGGGGTTAGACATGCAAAATCTAAAAACTTAGCCTGCCTCATTAATCTCTCTTGGAGAATGATCAATCACCCAAATGCCCTCTGGGCTAGGGTTATTTCTAAGGCTGGCCAGTGGGCCGGGACGACCCGACCCCGTCCCGACCCCGCCCCGGTCCCGCCCCGACCCCGCTCTAAAAAAAAAAAAAAAATTTAACGGGGGCGGGACTCGAACTCGGGACGGGACGATGTCTCGTCCCGCCGGACCCGAGCCCGCCCTGTGCCCGCCGGACCCGAGCCCGCCCCGAGCCCGTCCCGACCCCGAGCCCGACCCCCACCCTTAAACCCCCTTTGCAAAAATGGCCGTTGCACCAACGGCCATTTTAGATTATGGCCGTTGGCCAACGGCCATTTTAGGCCCCCCCCCCCCCCCCCTAACCCCCCCTACCCCTTAATATTTATTTTTAACCCATAAGTTATTATATTTACACTTTAACCCAATTTTTCAACTATAAATAACTCATTTTCTCTTCATCTTTCTCACAAATCTTCCTACAATCTCTCTAATTTCTCAATATATCTCTCTACATTGTTTGCTAAATATTCAATTTTATTAATTCATTTGGGAATTGGGAGTGAAGTTGGCAACTAGCTTGAAGATCTTCCATCGAGCAAAGTTTCAATTTTCAACCTCTCGATTACACGTCGACGTTACGTCGGCGTTTGGTACATTCGTTCCTTCATTAAATTATTATTGTCTGTTTATTTTATTTAGCGCACTTAATTTTATTGTCTTTAATTATTTATTATCATAATTAAAATGGAAGGATTAAAAGGTATGTTTAAGGGTAAGGGTAAGGGTGCTTCTTCTGGTAGAGGCAACCAGGGCAAGGGTACTTCTTCTAGTCATCTTATTCCTACACAGGATGATTTTGTTGATACTCAACATTTTCCTACAATACCATTAGATTTAGACGAGGAGTTATTTTCTGAAACTCAAGAAGACTTTAATTTAGACGATGATCTAGACGATACACCCACTAATATTGATGACAACACGCCCACTAGTGCACCTTCAACCGAAATACCTCCTATTCCCCCTAGTATGAGACGAGGTCCAAGAAAACGACCATTAAAATCGATGCATGGGCATTTTTTGATAGGGACGTAGAGAATCAAGTAGCCATATGTAAAATTTGTAAAAATGTTTTAAAATTTAAAACTGGAAAAGGTCACGGTGGGACGGGGGGTTTAATTAGACACGTAGTAAGTGCTCATCCAACTAGGTATGCCCAATACCAGGCTTCAAAACCGGGTGCGCAAACGGCCGCTCCATCGGGACAAGGTTCACATACTGATACTGTCCCGGACCAAGTACAGGGTCAAATTAACCCTATGACGGGGGGAATTGTAGGCTCTAAATACAACAAACATAGAGATAGGGAAGCAATATCAAAATTAGTTGCTTTGTGGAGGGTTTGCCTTTTTCATTTCCTTCATCTCCGGTTTATTCATTACATTAGAGATATATATAATCCTGCTTTTAACGGTTTTCCTAGGTCAACTGTTAAGAGAGATGTATTTAAATTTGCGCATGAATATCAACAATATTTACGTTTTTCATTATATCATTTTAATGGCAAAGTATCTATCACGTATGATATAGGTCGTAGTACTAACGGCCATGATTATTTAACTGTAACTTGTCATTGGATAGATTATAAATGGTCTATGCAAAAACGTATTTTAGCGTATAGATATATAGATGATAGGCACACTGGTACTTTTATTGCGAAAATATTTATCAAGTGTGCGATTATTACGGAATTACCGATAAAATTATGACTATTACATTAGATAACGCTTCTAATAACAATTACGCAATTACAATGTTAAAAAATAGTTTAGCTCCATCTTTTCCAGACCATTTTCATATAAAATGCGCGTGCCATATATATAACTTAATTGTAAAGGATGGTCTATCACTTTTTGAAGACATTCTTAGTAAAATACAATTTGCTATAAACTTTATTTTTAAAAGTAATAAAGTACAACGTAGAAAAGAATATAAAAAAATTTGTCATGATTGTGGACTACCTTTTAGAAAAATTCCACAAGAAGTATCCACTAGGTGGAATTCTTTATACGAGCAACTACTTGTTGCTTATGACTATAAATTACCTATAACTTTATTTTTTAACTCTCATAATAAAAAGTCAAATTTGATATGATTTTAGATAGTGATTGGGAAAAAATTTCCGAACTTATTGTATTTTTAGAGAAATTTTTTCAAGCAACAAAAGAATTTTCCGGTATATATTATCCTACTATTTCAACTATGTTATTTTATATAACTCTAATATTTTTATTACTTAGTGAATATATGGAAAAACCAAACTTATAAGGCAGACTATTAAAAAAATGTTTGTCAAAATAAAAAAATATTTTATTCCTATTCCTTCTATTTATATTATTGGTTCTGTATTAAATCCTACTATTAAAATAAACGGTACTAAATCACTAATTGAAACTATTTACGATTGTATAGAAGTACTACCACCTCCAAGTCCCAAAAATCTAAATCACCCACCACCTATTGAACAAACTAAAGAAGAAGTGTTGAATAGCGTAGAACACCACTTTATAAAAATATATATAGATTTTATCAACAAGAAAATGCTAGTAACGTACTAGCTACCATACCATCTTCTTCATCTTCAACACAACCTCACAAAAGACATCTTGTGTCTGCGGCTAGTATTGAAAGCCTCGAAATAGAATGTGCGGCCGTACCTCTACTAACCAAATTAGCGAGTTGGATATTTTTGTTTTGCGGGGTTCTACCGTATCAAGAAGTTATCAATGAAGATGGACAAGAAGACTTGCTGAAATACGGAGGGAATGAGAAGACCTTTCCGACACTTTCATTGATGGCTCGAGATGTTTTGAACATTCAAGCGTCATCAACTGCGTCGGAAAGCGCTTTTCTCAGCAGATATCAAATAGGAGACCACGAGACACTCATTGGCCGTAGACGGCTTGGAAATTGCGGTATTATTCGAGAGATTGGATACGAGCGGAGCGGAGAAGGTGCGGTCAACCGGAGATCAACGAAGAAGATGATGAAAACTACAACGAAATCTTAACCGAAGGTAGTGGAAGCGACGTGGATCAATTTGACCAACAAATACCTATTCCAACCGAAGAACCACATGAAATCATCAAGCAATTAGAACAGATTTTTTTGAAAATGTAATTTTTTTAATTGCAATTTTATTATGTAATTTGCAACTTTTGGACAACACCATAAAGTTGCAATTTAGATTTTAGACAATTGTATTTGTATTACAAAAAAATCATATGTCTATTAAATAATATAAGAGGTACAAAAACAGCCTTGGGATGTTTTTATTACACTATCTTGTTTTGTTTATTGAGTTTTTTTATACATATGTTATTTAAAAAAAAAAAAGGAAAACCCGACCCCGCCCCGCCCCGACCCGAGCCCGAGCCCGCCCCGCCCCGCCCCGATACCGACGGGATCGGGATCGGGATCGGGACGGGACTGGAGCAGGTCCCGCCCAGACCCGACCCCGCTAGGCCCGCTAGTCCCGATCCCGACCCCCCGGATCGTCCCGCCCCCGACCCCGACCCCGCCGGACCCGAGCCCGCCCACCGGCCACCCATAGTTATTTCTTCCTCCACCAATAGAAGGAGAATTAATGGTTATTGTCCCCCGGGCATAGCTGAATGTTAAAGGAGAGGAATTTAAAATTCAGCTGGAGGCCTGCAGCGTGGATTCAAACCCTGGTGGGAGCAATTTGCTCTCTTCTGGGGTAGAACCTTATAGGTAATATCAGTTGCTCTGTTTTCAAACCCTGGTCATTCAGGCACATTCCGCAATTTACTGGTAGTAGTGCTGAGGGACCAGGACTACTATCTTCAGAAATAGTCTGGCGTAAGCCGGAAAGCTGGATATAAAAAAAAATTAATGGTTATTCCTTTATATGGGAATGCATTCTTAAATGTTGGGAATATTGCAATGAAGAAACCCTTTGGCCTTTCAATATACTATCTACTGCTAATATATGGCTTTCTAAATAAATTGCTAATTTGCCTAGTCTTAGAAAATGCATTTATGGTCGTTTACACAAAAATGACTACCACATTACTTTCAGAGATTTGAGAAGGAACAATGTTTGACATTTTGATAATATTTCTTTTGTTGTCCCTGATGCTATCATGGATAATATAAAAAATCTATATCCCAAGCATCATAACTCTGGTACTAAGCCCATCTAGACCCTTAGTAAAATCAAATTTCTTATATGATAATGTTACCGTGATAGAGTTCCTAATATATCTTATTTGTTTCATATTGGCATCAATATTAATGAAAATTGCCCCATCTGTCAATATGAAGAAGAAACCAATTTTCATACTGAATAAGCACCATGTTCATCATAAGAAAAAAAAAATCCAAATAAAATGGATATGAAAGAAATAATTCCCTTGATTATTTTCATTAATTGAAAGGTTATATATACAAGTTACATATTTCCATAATAGGAGAATCATATTCCTATTCTATTTCTAAAACTTTATTCTACCATAATTCTAACTATACAATTATAGTAAGTTGTATAACACTAATTAAGAAAACATTTACACTACAATATACTACAAATATATATACCATATATACAAGATTGTATTGTCCATAAACTGTCCGAGAATGGGCCACTGCTGGGCCACTGCCGAGACCGAGAATGGGCCAGTCCAGTTCACTGCTTTGCCTGTGATATACACTGTTGTATATTGGGTGTATATCACAGGTATATTGCTCTGTTTTACACACCCCCACAGTCATAGCGGGCGGTTTCCGAACGCTGAGACTGTCCCTAAAATTTTCAAAGAGAACCGCTGGTAGACCCTTTGTAAAGATGTCTGCAATTTGATAACGAGACGGGACATGACATACGCGAACGTGACCCTTTGCAACCTTTTCACGGACAAAGTGAATGTCTATTTCGATATGCTTAGTGCGTTGGTGTTGAACTGGGTTACCTGAAAGGTAGATGGCACTAATGTTATCGCAACATACCAAGGTTGCCTTCTGAATGGGACAATGAAGCTCCAAAAGCAAATTACGTAGCCAACATGATTCGGAGACCACATTCGCTACCCCTCGATATTCTGCCTCTGCACTTGAGCGTGATAGCATGACTCTTTGCCGACCAGGAGACCAAGTTGTTGCCAAGGAACATACAATAGCCAGAAGTCAACCGTCTGGTGTCGGGACAACCACCCCAATCAGCATCCGTGTGAGAGACAAGCGTGGATGTAGATGAAGGATACAAGTGCAACCCATAGTCCAGTGTCCCCTAAATATACCGAATGATGCGTTTGATTGCATTCATGTGCTCAACTATGGGATCATGCATTAATAAACACACCTGCTGAATCGCATACGTAATATCCGGTCTGATAAAGGTAAGATACTGGAGGGCCCCTGCAAGACTGCGATAGCGGGTCGGGTCCTCGTATGGTGCACCTGCTGCGACACTCAGCTTGGGGTTTGCATCAACTGGCGTGGAAGTGGACTTACAGGATGACATCCCAGCCCTCTCTATGATCTCAGCAGCATACTTTCGTTGAGACAAAAACAAGCCACCTGAATGACGCTTGACGGCAATCCCCAAAAAATAACTCAAAGGCCCTAAGTCTTTCATAGCAAACTCAAAACTGAGCATGGACATTATAGACTGGCGCAATGCATCGGAAGAGGCAGTCAAAATGATATCATCCACATACAACAGAATGTAGGCCAAGGACGAACCACGCCGATAGATGAACAAGGAATTATCTGACCTGCTGTGAGTGAACCCAATAGTCGAGACAAAGTCAGCAAACCTCGTATACCAGGCCCTTGGAGACTGCTTAAGCCCACATAAGGACTTCTTCAACAAACAGACATGATGGGGACGGTTTGGATCCCTGAAACCCAACGGCTGATGCATATAGACTGTTTTCTTAAGATGCCCATGTAGAAAAGCATTCTTGACATCCAACTGATGAATAGGACAAGTCTTCGAAAGAGCCAAGCTAAGCACAATGCGAATAGTAGCCGGCTTGACCACCGGACTAAATGTCTTCCCACAATCTATCCCAACCTGCTGAGTCTTACCATCACCCACAAGCCGCGCCTTATGTCGAACAAATGAACCATCTGATTTTTCCTTATGAGCAAAAATCCACATAGACCTGATAATATTAATACCTTATGGACGGGGCACCAACTCCCACGTCTTATTATCAATAAGAGCATTATATTCATCAGTCATAGCAATTTTCCAATTAGGGTCATTTAATGCGGACACAGGATTGCGGGAAAAGGGGAATTTAGAGACATCAGAATGTAAATTAAAATGTCTTTTAGGTGTAAAAATATCCCGCTGACTACGGGTGACCGGTCTATGTCTCGAGGAAAAATTGAGGGAATTTTGGGAATTTTCTGGGCTTGGGACGGATTGGGCAGCAGGCAGTGCGCCTGCTAGCCCAAATCGGAAAAATGACTCATCAACTGGACCAGTTCCGAGGTTGGGGTGGACCGCCCAATTGTTGGGACCGATCCAAGATGCTTGGAACTACGGCGGCGGTGCTTGTGGGTCCGGCGGGCGGTGGGCCCGTTGGAGGATTTTGGGTGCGGGAGATGTCCGAAAAATTCTGAATAATATACGGGGATATTTGGTCATCCAAAAAATTATACGACTTAGGCTCGGGAGTATGAACTTTCGTAAAAGGGAATTGGATTTCATCAAAAATGACATGGCGATTAATTATGATTTTCTTGGAGGATAAATCAAAACACTTATAACCACGATGATTCGACGGATAACCCAAAAATACACCGAGCACCGGGTTTGTTAATTGTGGTGGATGGGAATAACGGATAACACAAGCACCCAAAAATCCGAAGATGAAATAAGTTTGTTAATTGTGGTGGATGGGAATAAAAATATGGAGGTAACACAAGCACCCAAAAATCCGAAGAGGACACGAAAAATGAAAATTTATCACATTATTAGCACAGAATTCCCGAAACTCCCTATTGTCATACTCTTTCTCATTATCACATTGAATATTTTTTATTTCTCTTTCGAATTGAGTATGAATGAATGCTCTAAATTTGATGAAGACGGAAAACACTTGTGATTTATTCGCAATTGGAAACGTCCACAAAAATCTAGAATAATCATCTAAAAAGAGAACATAATATCGATGACCCAATGAACTAAGAACAGGAGACGTCCATAAGTCGCTATGAATAATATCAAATGACATTGAAGTATGAGAATTGGAGTCTACAAATGGCAACTTATCAATTTTCCCTAATGAACAAGACTGACAAAGTGCAGTACGACTCGTACACTTACAGGAAATAAAGCTATTTTTATCTAAAACTAATAAAATAGAAGATCCCGGATGACCCAGACGAGCATGCCACATGGAAGGAGAGATGGCTGCAAAAGCTTATGGCAAGGCTTGACTCGATGGACTGAAACTAGGCATGATAGGATACAGATCCCCCCTACTATCACACCTCATGAGATGACTCCCCGTGTTGAAATTCTTCACAGAGAAACCAAAAGGATCAAATTCGACGGAAACGGAATTGTCAGTAGTGAATTTTCGGGCGGACACTAAATTTTTAATCAATTTAGGAACATGCAAAGTATTTTTCAAGAGAAGGGGTGGATTGGGGGGAGACAATGTTTTCTGACCATAACCCTGAATTGGAATAGAGTTGTCATTACCAACAATTATACCCCGAGGGGTGCTCAAATTGGAATAAGAGGAGAGTGTACCTGATTCGGAAGTCATGTGAGTAATGGCCCCGGTGTCCATATACCAATTTAGGTCCGGTTGAGTCAACTCCAACGTGTGCATCGCGGCCTCGATATCGATCTGACTGGGGCCTCCTGCATAATGGGCTTGTGGAGGTCGGGCCCCAAGAATTCCTGTCCGTGATGGAGCTGGGCCGTAGCCGCTTCTTCTGTTGGGCCACCGGACCGCCGGGGGCCGCCACTGCCGAGTGTTGGGCTGAACTGTTGGCCGGCCCCACTTGCCGCCGGAATTTGTTGCTGAGTAGAAGGGCTCGGCCCACGGCGCACTACCCCCGCCCCACTGTTGGAACCGGGGGTGGTGGGCCACCGTTCCCTGGATGGGGCCCACCGCCTGCTTGCTGACCACCGGAACCGCCGCGTTTGCCCCGCGATTTTTGTTATTATTCGTGCGATTATTCTTGCCGCCACCATGATTATGGTTTTGGCCCAAATTATTAACAAAAACCGAAGAACTAGGAGAGGACGCCACCATGACGACGGGGCTTGCTCCGGTAGGCGCCTTTTTAGCCAAACCGATTTCTTCCAAAGTAAGCATGGAGCAGGTTTGATAGAAGTCGGAAAGAGGGTTGCTTTGGCGAAGGAGAGTTCCAACACCATTATAGGCCTCCGAAAGACCGACAACCAACTGTAGAACGAGACGATTATTAGTTATCGGTGCGCCAACATTACGGAGTTGATCTGCCAATTCCTTGAGTTTCTTGCAATATGCAGAAACGTTTGGAAATTTGTCCATTCGAACTAGAGAGAATTCCTGCTCGAGTGTGATGACACGTGAATGTTGGTTGTCTTGGAATATGTCACGCAATCTATTCCATGCAGCCATAGCTGTGGTATCCGGCTCGATAATCGTCTGTAGAAGGTCCACCGAAATAGTGGCGTAGATCCACCGGAGAACGGTAGCATCAAGAGTAATCCATAACTCAGGATCCTCCGCATGAAGGGATCTAGCGGGAGGAATGATGTGATGAAAAACTTGATAAGAGATAGCGTGAATTTTAAACAACTCCGCCCACGTCGCATATTGGACGTTTTCCATCTCAAGGACAATAGGGATACAACTCTTGATATTGTAAACCATGAGGGAAGGATGATAATTGTTCTTAGACATATTGAAAGAACAAAGAAGGAAGGAAAATTTAAGAGAGGTGTTTTTGAGAGCGGAAGACGAATTTTGGAAGAGAAACCCGAAGGGGGGTGTGGTGTCTCGGCCGAAAATCAAAGAGAGGACAAAAGTTGAGAGAAAAACTTTTGTTTAGACCTAGTCTCTTGATACCATGAAAGAAATAATCTCCTTGATTATTTTCATTAATTGAAAGGCTATATATACAAGTTACATATTTCAATAATAGGAGAATCCTATTCCTATTCTATTTCTAAAACCTTATTCTTTCATAATTCTAACTATACAATTATGGTAAGTGTATAACACTAATTAAGATAACTTTACACTACAATATACTACAAATATATATACCATATATACAAGATTGTATTGTCCATAAACTGTCCTAGAATGGGCCACTGCTGGGCCACTGCCGAGACCGAGAATGGGCCAGTCCAGTTCACTGCTTTGCATGTGATATACAATGTTGTATATTCGGTGTATATCACAAGTATATTGCTCTGTTTAACAGGATAAAACCTCCCACTGGTTACTATAAACTCAACACAGATTGTGGGGGCAAGAGATTGCTCTTGTGACTCGGGATGAACCTTTATCGGTGGAGGAAAGAAATAGCGATGTAGCCATGCTCCACAACCTATTGCCCCTGGAGATTGAAATAGACTCAATGGACGTAATCAAATACATAGACAAAAACATAGCTGCTTATTCCTCTATCATTTTGGACTGCAAATCATTAATGCTCCAATTGAAGACACCAGCGATTCAACACAACTTCAGGCAAGGGAATAAAGTCGCACATCTCTTGGAAAATCAGCTTCTAATCAGTCCAAGTTAGATCAACCTACATATATGGCAAGAGCACCTCCTTTTGTAGAAAAACAGATGGAATTTGAAAGTATACCGTGATATACACGATATACACGACATATACAATGCCTTGTGTATACCGTGTATATCACAGAAACACAAGTCAATTTGGAGACCGTGATATACATGGTATACATAGTCGAGTATATCACGGTTTGGAGCTATATTTGGTAATATGTTGTTGTATTTAATTAGCATGGTACACTTACCATAATTATAGAATTCTTGTACAAATAGAATATGGTTTTGAGAGTAGAGTAGGAATATGATTTTTTTCCATATTATGAATATTGTAAATTGTATATATACTCATTCATTAATGAAAATAATCAAGATATTATTTATTTCATGGTATCAGAAGTCTAGGTATAACTTGATTCTACCGATTTCCTCTCTTCCATTGCCTCGGTTTCCATGTCCATTCTCAGAATCCGTACATCTTTACCTCTTCTCTTCCCAATTTTTTTTTCTAAATCCCTCATTCACCTATTGTTCTTTCGTTATGTCTACGTCAAAGAACATGTTTCATCCTGCCCTTACTGTTTCTAACATCAAGAACCACATCTTTATTGTTCATGAAATATAAAACATCCAATAGTGGGCAGAATTGTTCAAAATTCACGCAATCTCACATCAAGTCATCTATCACATAATTCCTCCCGTTATCCCTACACCCGCGGAGGATCCTCAGTTATGGATCACTTTTGATGCTACCGTCCTTCAGTGAATTTACTCCACTATTTCTATCGACCTTTTACAAATGATCATTTGAGCAAGAATTTTCACAAGTCAACATGGAAGATTTTCTGAATGTTTCAGCTTATTATAAACGACTCATGGAATTGGCGGACCAACTCCGTAACGTTGGAGCGCCTGATACCAATAATTATCTTGTTCTACAAATGATTGCAGGCCTATAATGGCATTGGAACTCTCCTCCATCAAAGTAATTCGCTTCCACTTTTTTATAAAGCCCGTTTGATGCACACGTTAGAATAAACCGACTTGGAAGGCTATCGGCGCAAGTTCCATGGCGATTATCACTTTATCTGATAACTCTCACGATTTTGTTGACAATTCGGGCCAAAACCGCAATAATGGTGGCGGCAAGAAGAGTCAAAATAATAAAAATAATGGCAAAAATCGCGGCAGCAATAACAGCGGCGGACGAAATCGTAGCAACGCCGGTAATGGGCCTCGAGGTACTGGGACCCAACCAGTCTGGTCTCAGTCCTGAGCCCCTTGGTAGTGGGCCTGGACCAGCGGCCAGTGGCCTAGTCCCGCCTACTGCCCTCTCAGTTATTTTATTTCCAGGGTAATTGGGCTCTGGTCCAACCTAATCACAGGCCCAGTTTCTCGGGTCGTTACGGCACCAATCATCGCATTTTGGGTCCGGTCAGCAGGCCAGTCTACTTGGGCCTCGGCCCTCGCAGGCCTTCACTGCTGCGGGCCCGAATCCGATCCCGACACCCACCGATATTGAGGCCGCCATGCATACACTTGGATTAAATCCTCCAGACCCGAATTGATACATGGACACCTGCGCCACTTCTCACATGACGTCCGACCAAGTTACTCTCTCGTCTTATTTCCATTTGAGCAAAAATTATGGCATTATTGTTGGTAATGGCAACTTAATTCCTATTCGTGGTTACGGTCATACAACTTTGTCTCCCACACATCCATCTCTTGTCTTGAAAAATACCCTTCATACCCCTAACTTAATTAAAAATTTGGTGTCTTTCCCAAATTCACCCCTGATAATTGGGTTTCTATTAATTTTGATTCATTTGGGTTTTATATGAAGGATTTCAAAATGGGGATACCTCTCATGAGATGCAATAGTAGGGGAGATATTTATCCACTCACGACCGCCACCAGTTTCTCGAGTCAAGCCATGTCATCGACATTTGCATCTCTTGCTCCTTCCTTATGACATGCACGTTTGGGTCACCCTAGGTCGTCAATTGTTTCTTCTTTGCATAAAAATAATTTTATTTCTTGTAAGGGTACGCGTAGTACTCCAATTTGTCATTCATGTCCGTTAGGAAAATATGTTATATTACAATTTGTAGCCTCTACTTCTCGTACTTTGATGCCTTTTGACATTATTCATAGCGATTTATGGACATCTCCCGTTCTAAGTTCTTTGGGCCATCGTTATTATGTTTTATTTTTGGATGATTATTCGAATTTTTATGGACTTTTCCGTTAGCAAAAAAATCTCATGTGTTTTTCACATTCTTAAAATTTAGAGCATTCATCTGTACCCAATTCGAATGGGAAATCAAAAAATATTCAATGTGATAATGACAAAGAATATGATAATGCGTTGTTTGGGGAATTTTGTGATGCTAAGGCATAGTTTTTCATTTCTCGTGTCCTCATACGTCCTCACAAAATGGGAAAGCCGAACGAAAAATTCGTAGCATTAATAATATTGTCCGAACTTTAATGGCCTACGCTTCCGTACCTCATTCTTTTTGGCATCATGCTCTACAAATAACTACTTACCTCCTTAACATACTTCCTACCAAAGGGTTGGCATATGCATCTCCCCTTAAAATTCTCTATAATAAGAATCATTCGTATTCACATCTTAGGGTCTTTGGGTGTTTATGCTATCCACTATTTCCTTCAACTACAATTAACAAACTTCAAGCCCGTTCTACCACTTGTGTGTTTTTGGGTTATCCATCTAATCATCGTGGTTACAAATGTTTTGATTTATCGTCTAATAAAATCATAATTTGTCGTCATGTTATTTTTAATGAAACCCAATTCCCCTTTGCTAAAGTGCGTAGTCCCGTGCCTAGTTCGTATAATTCTTTAGATGATGAGATCTTACCATATATTATTCACCATTTATCAGACTTATTCCGTGACCAAAATATGCCTGCAGGCCCACTGCCTGTTGGCCCACAAATTCCCATTGTTTTATCGCCTCGGCCCAGTGGGCCAGAACCACGGCCCAGTACCGATCTCGATACTGTTCCAGTGATCAAGTCCACTGGTTCCGCCCCTGTTTCAGTTTTTGGGCCAGCAGGCCCACTACCTATTGGCCGGTCGGTCAATAGCCCATCTACTGCTAAAAATCCACTCAATTCTACCTCGCGTCATGGGTCCGTTACTCGTAGCCAAATGGGTATTTTTAAACCAAAATAACATTTTAATCTCAACTTTAATGTCTCTAAATCCCCACTACCACGTAATAGTGTGTCTGCACTACATGACTCGAATTGGACAATGAATGATGAATATAATGCTCTTATTGAAAATAAGACGTGAGAGTTAGTACCCCGTCCCTCTGGTATAAATATTATTCGGTCTATGTGGATTTTACCTATAAAGAAAATTCTGACGGTTCCTTTGAGATGCATAAGGCTTATCTTATAGGTGATGGTAAAACTCAACAGGTTGGCGTGGATTGTGGTGAGACGTTTAGTCCGGTGGTCAAACCGACTACCATTCACATTGTTTTTAGTTTGGCTCTCTCCAAAGCATGTCCTATTCATCAGTTGGATGTAAATAATGCTTTCTTACATGGTGATCTTAAGAAGACAGTCTATATACATCAGCCCTTGGGTTTTTGATCCCAATCGTCCTCAACATGTCTGTTTGCTGAAGAAGTCCTTGTATGGGCTTAAGCAGACCCCGCGGGCTTGGTATAAGAGGTTTGCAGATTATGTATCCATTATTAGGTTTTCTTACAAAGGTTTGATCATTCTCTTTTTATATATCATCGTTGTACTTCTATGGCATATATTTTATTATACGTAGATGATATTATATTGACTGCTTCATCTGATAATCTGCGCAAGTCTATCATGTCACTTCTCAGTTCTGAATTTGCCATGAAAGACTTAGGACCCTTGAGTTATTTTTTGGGCATTGCTGTCACATGTCATTCAGGTGGTCTTTTTTTATCTCAAAGGAAGTATGCTGCAGAGATTATTGAGAGACCTGGTATGTCATCTTGTAAGTCTACTTCTACTCCGATGGATACCAAATCGAAGTTAAGTACTGCGGCCGGCTCACCTTATGAGGATCACACATACTATCGCAGTCTTGCATGTGCCTTTCAGTATCTTTCTTTCACAAGACATGACATTACTTATGACGTTCAGCATGTGTGTTTGTTTATGCATGATCCTCAATTTGAGCACATGAATGCGCTCAAACGCATTATAACATACATCCAGGGAACACTTGACTATGACTTGCATTTATACCCATTGTCGGTCTCTACACTTGTCTCATATACATATGCTGATTGGGGTGGTTGTCTGGATACCAGATGCTTCACGTCTGGTATTGTATGTTTTTTGGTGATAACTTGGTCTCATGGTCTGCAAAGCGACATTCTACATTATCACGCTCCAGTGTAGAGGCCGAGTATCGAGGGGTAGCCAATGTGGTCTCTGAGTCATGTTGGTTACGTACTTCTCTTAGAACTTCACTGTCTTATTCAGAAAGTTACCTTGGTATATTGTGATAATATTAGTGCATTATATCTTTCTTGTAATCCAGCTCAATATTAGCGCACTAAACATATCGAGATGGATATCTACTTCGTTCGAGAAAAGCAGCTCGCGGACAAGTACGCGTCTTACATATCCCTTCTAGATACCAAATTGCAGACATCTTTACTAAGGGTCTTCTCTCGGTTCTATTTGAAGATTTTAGGGACAATATCAGCGTACGACGAACGCCCGCCCGCTATGACTGTGGGGGTGTGAAAGTATACCGTGATATACTCGATATACATGACATATACAATGCCTTTGTATACCGTGTATATCACAGAAACACAAGTCAATTTAGAGACCGTGATATACATGGTATACAAAGCCGAGTATATCACGGTTTGGAGCTATATTTGGTAATATGTTGTTGTATTTAATTAGCATGGTACACTTACCATAATTGTAGAATTCTTGTACAAATAGAATAGGGTTTTGGGAGTAGAGTAGGAATAGAATTTTCCATATTATGGATATTGTAAATTTATATATACTCATTCATTAATGAAAATAATCAAGGGATTATTTCTTTCAGAATTAGACTACAATGGCACTTGTGTTTTTGAAAAATATCTTACAACCCAAGTTTGTAATAATTTAGCTAGTTGCGGAAACAAAAATGTCTTGCGTGACATAGGAACTATGGAAGCCATTGGGTTAAACCAACATATCCCTGTGATGGCGTTAGTTAATAATGTTAAGAGTCCCACGTCGGAAATGGAATGAGAACATGAGCTCCTTATATGGACTTGGACAATCCTCACCCTACAAGCTAACTTTTGAGGTTAAGTTAGGCCTAGGTGCCAAATGAGTGAGCCCACTAAATTAGTCGGACATAGGAACATGGTTGATTAATAGTATTAAGAGTCCCACATCGGAAATGGAATGAAAACATGGACTTGGACAATCTTCACACCTACAAGCTAGCTTTTTAGCCAACCCCGCTTCTTCTAGAGTGAGCATGGAACGTACTTGGTAGAAAGGTGTATAGGATTGCTTTGATGAAGAAGAGTTCCAACTCCATTATATGCTTCGGAGAGACCCGCAAACATTTGAAGAACGATACGATCATTTGTGACCGACGCTCCGACGTTCTTGAGTTAACCCGATAATTCCTTGAGCCTTTGACAATATACAGAGGCATTCGGAAAATCTTCCATAGTTGTGTGAGAGAATTCTTGCTCAAGGGTTATGGCATGAGAATTTTTGTTATCTTGGAATATATCACGCAGCCTATTCCAAGCTTCCATTGTTGTGGCATCGGGTTCGATAATTGTATGCAAGAGGTACGCAGAGATGGTGGAATAAATCCATTGGAGAACCGTATCACCAAGAGTTGCCTATCACTCCATTTTATCATCGGTGGAAGGCACATTCTCCTTGCCTTTTTCTGGTTTGACGATGTGATGAAGGACTCGATGAGACCTTGCGTGAATTTTAAAAAGTTCTGCCTACGTTGCATATTGGACGTTCTCCATTTCAAGGATGATAGAGATGTTGTTCTTGATGTTGGAGATTGCAAGAGCAGGATGAAAGATATTCTTTGTGTTAGACATGACTGAGGAAGGGGACAAAATAATTTGGGCGGCGGAAGGGAGGTTTTGCCGAGTAGGTTACGACGTAAGAGTGGTAGGAAGGAGAGGAAAATTTGTCATAGACTTCTGATACCATGATTTCATTAATATAATTATCTTATATACATGATATACAATAGTCATCCTAGGTTATAATTATAAAATCAAATATAAACCTAACTATTACAAAAGATTACTACAATAATTAAAGATATACAAGATCACTAATGATATCAAAAGAATATATTTCATATATTCTATCCGTTTCTATACACATATATGAAAACTAAAATCCTTTTCTTTTGAACTTGCAAAATATTACATATATAAATAACAGAAATCTAGTCCTAAATTGGTACCAGAGAGTTACGATTATTAGAACCTTTCTGTACCAAAATGAGAACTATATCCTAACAGAGCTATTTATGAAGGCTTAAGGTGTTCATTCGGACGCGTATGAGGGACTAGATATGTTATTTACTCGTCCTCTTTTATTCTCCTTTCATGTAAAGATATATTTCCCTTATTAATTTAGCAAGCAAAGAACTCGCCTGCGCCGTAGCGTCAGGTTCGATAATCGTTTGCAAAAGGTCGGTAGAAACATCCAAAAATAAATTGACCAATCGTACGTTTTCAACAGTTCATAGCCTGTTCAGTAATAGTGTTGTTAATCACTCATATAGAAGAATAATGTAAATTTAACATGAAGTAGATTTTCACAAAGTATTGCTACAGATTCCCCTAATGCAATGGAAAATGGTACTATGAAACTAATTTTCCCTTTGCAAGAGTTCCGTCCATAGGTTGTAGGTATGGACGCTAACAAACAAAAAGAGAAAGCAATGTAGTCAAAGTTTAAATAAAAAATGTGAAATTAAACTGATTCGTAGAATAATATGTGTTAAGAGTCCCACATCGGATATGGAATGGGAACATAGACTCCTTATATAGACTTCTACAATCCTCACACTACAAGATAGCTTTAAGATTAGGTTAGGTCAAAGATTCATTCATAATGATATCAGAGTAAAGGCCATTAAATGCTCCTAAACCATCTCAAAACAATCTAGACAATCACCGATCACTGAAGGTTTTTTGTAGCATTTTTGAAAAGATTTTATTAAACACGAGTACTTATCAAAACAAAAAAGATCGGACTAATACAACTTAAATGCAAATTAATACACAATAAGAACTTCGAGCCATTATCACACAGGAAGCGAATAACTACTACATCAACTTGTAAATGCAATATAGAAAACACAGTATATTTCAATTGGTGTTTTCATAAATTAAAAAAAAATCATTGCAAAAAGTAAACAAAGGCGTCTAATTACTAAACATGCATAGTAAAGAATGAATCTTGGGCCTAACTCAACCCCAAAAGCTAGTTTGTAGGGTGAGTATTGTCCAAGTTCATATAAGGAGTTCATATTCCCATTCCATTACCGATGTGAGACTTTTAACACTCCCACGCATGCCCAGACCACGTTAATTGAAGCGTGAATGACATAATTTGGAGACCCAATATCAATGAACATAGAATTGGAATGAGTCGGGCCCTGATACCATGTAAAGAATGGATCTTGGGCCTAACTCAACCCCAAAATCTAACTTGTAGGGTGATGATTGTCCAAGTCCATATAAGGAGTCCATGTTCTCATTCCATTACCGATGTGGGACTCTTAACAAAAGTAACACCGAGAAGCAATGTAGTCAAAATTTCGATTAGAAAATGTACAATTAAACTGATTCATCGAACAATATGCTTAAGTTCTCCTAAACCATCTCAAACAATCAAGTTAGCGCTGGATCACCAAATTTTCTTTGTAACATTTGATTTTTTTCTTTTTTATTAGTACTTATCAAATAAAAAATGATCGGACTTATACGACTTAAATGAAATTAATACACTATTAGAACTTCGAGCCATTATCACACAGGAAGCGAATAACTACTACATCAGCTTGTAAATACAATATAGCAAACACATCTTATTTCAATTCCCATTTTCATAAATGAAAAAAAAAATCATTGCAAAAAGTAAACATACTTACTGATGTGGACCAACACTCTATCCTTTATCAAGGCCCAAGTAATAAGTTGAGCACGAGGCCCAAACGAACTCAACAAGCTCCGAGTTGGGTCAAGAATTTCAACTTTGAAGGTCCTCTTATGTTAATTCATTATTTTAGTGGGTATTGTTAGTTGTTATTGCGAGTTAGTGAGAGGATAATTAGATCATGTGAGGTTACTCTCCCACTAATAGCAGAATTGCTGGTAGTGGGTATCCATTAACTATGTATATAAATAGGTGTGTGTGGTAATGAAAAGACTCATCTTTTTTGTTTGGCAAAAAACATTGCATATTCATTTTACGTAATTTAGGAGTGTCCATTTCTCACTGGAAATTGGAATAACGCCACCCAACACTAACAAAGGCATCAAATTACTAGACAGGCATAAAAGTAAAAGAGAGAAGCAATATAATCAAAATGTCATATTCAAAAAATGTAAAATTAAACTGATTCATTGAATAATTAGCTTAAGTGCTCCTAAACCATCTCAAACAATCTAGTCACTGACGGATCACTGAAAGCCTTCTGTAACATTTTAAAAAAAAATTTGTTTTTTCCTTCTTTATTAGCACACAAAACAAAAAAAGAAGATTGGATTTTTACTGACTTAAACGCAAACTAGTGCGCATTATCGATCCGAAATGTAAAATAAAACTGATTCATCCAACAATTAGCTTAAGTGTTCCGGAGTCGTCTCAAATAAATTGTTAACACTAAAAAATAATTTAAGTGTTTAGCCGAATTCAGTGACAGCCGAACTGTTTCAGAGCCGAATTTACTCCTAGCACTCGACTACAAGAACTTCATCGGCTACTAAGCATCTTAGCCGAGTTATTAGTTTGAGGTACGACTGGGACCCACTCAGATGCAGACGCTTCAATGACCAAGTCAAAAGGGTTTCCGGACCCCTAAAAACGGTAACGGCCAACAACAGGGCCATTATCCGAGCAAAAGGAGTAGAGGGCGAGAAAATCGGCACCACCTCCCCCATAGTCGGCAATTGAACTTAGTGGGTTACTTGATGACTGACATGGGGGAAACCACGTTGTACAATTTTTCCCTTTTTTGTACTATAAATAGGATCATTCCTTGTATATACAGACACAATCAATCAATCAAACAACTCAAATTTTATCTATCTTTATCCTTTATCATTTACTTTACTTTACTCAGCTGCATTCATGTTTCTTACCTCTTAGTTTACTCATACCACCGTCCTAACGCTTTCTGGAGTAGTTGGGGAACCCATTGCTGGAAATTAGAGTTCCATTTCCAGCCAAAATCGCTTAAGTTAAGAAATAAATTTGTCTTCCGATTCCATCAGCCGATAAAACGGCAGAGAGCAGAATTCGGGGCGAGAACACAAATCGACTAAACACTATCGATGGTCTAAAGCGAAACTTCGATAAGAGGTCCTAAAATATATATATTTTAAAAAAAAGTTATAAATATGTATATTTTTTGTTTAAATTTTATTTTCTACTTTTTGAGACATTACTGATCTTAAGTAAGATTTTATCAATTTTAATTTTGAAAATATATTTTCGTTGAGGCAACTATTACAGGAACGGTTAACACTATTTTATATAACGACAACGTACCCAGTGTAATTCCACAAATGGAGTCTGAAAAGGTTACACAGTGTAATTACACATGTGGGGTCTGAGAAGGGTAGAGTGTACGCAGATCTTATCCCTACATTGTGAGGTAGAGATATTGTTTCTGATAGACCCCCGGATCAAGAGAAAGCATACCAAAGCACGTAAAAAATGAAATAACAAAAGTCAAAAATCAAGGCAAGATACTATAGAAAGCAAGAAAAAACATTTCGAAAAAGGACAAGGAACATCAAATAATAACAAAAATCAAAGGACAAGAACTATTTTGTAGTAATATAGTCATTTGAAAAATGTCTTTTATAAGTCTAAACCATCCATATCAGATTGACTATTATATTTCAAGGAACATTCAAGATTAAGGTGATATCTTTCCAAATTCTCAATTTTTACCGCTATACGTTAGAATGCTTTTTTTCAAGGCCTACTTTTTGGTCAAATCAACGTCCCAAATATATCTTTCTTTTTTAATGAATATTTTAATATAAAATGAGGACTCTAAAAATTGGACACCAAAATAGTTTTACCCAAAGGCCACCCTTTACAATCTAGTCAGTAGCGAATCACTGACTGTTTTTTTGTAACATTTTAAAAAAATCTGTTTTCTTCTTTATTAAAAAGATGGATTTTTACTGACTTAGTGGAGCTGCTTGGCAATGCGTGGCGATTTTCTTTCGGTTTCTGTTTAATTGGGCTGGTCCAGTATCTGAACTTTGAAATGTGGGCTATTTACATTTGGGCTGGGTTTTCTCTTTGGTTAACTAGTACGATTATCGGGAGTAAGTGCACATATAACAGATTTTGGGACCACTATCCTTTACAAGTCTTGAGCCGAGACTCTATCGGAAACAACCGTTCTACCTACCAAATTAGAGTTAAGGCATGCGTATACTTTATCCTTCTCAGACCCACGTTGTGAGATTTCACTTGGTATGTTGTTGTTTGGACCACTATCCTTTACAACAACAACAACAATCACACAAAATAGAATCTGAAAATAATAAAATACATGTATATCTTACCCCCTACCTTGAAAGGTAGAGAGACTATTTTAAATAGATCCTACGATTTAAATTATATCCGTTGTATATAAAAAATTGTAAGTTTAGTCATTTTGGAATAATTTAGGCTTTGAACCTGAAATTAATAGTTCACATGTATGATTAAAAGTTCAAGCACATAATTGAGAATCATTCATTTTTATTTGAAATTTAATCATATATATCTAAACTTTAATAGTACATATTTAAGATCAGGCATTTATACGTGAAGTTTAGGTGAACAAATATTTATCCAAAAACAATAATTTGTTATTTAAATTTCAATAATGCTATAGACAATTCATCGTCCAAATCTACCACTCCAAATAAGCTTTAAATTTGAAACATGAATTGCAAATATCTTAAAGAACAAACCAAAAATCAATTTGTCAAAACAACAACATATATAACAAACACATTTTACAATAATAGTAATTTGTCATTTTTTTTCAATTTTGTTTTTAACAATACCATCTGATTTGAATTCACTTTTTATATTTGAAATTCAAGACCACTTCATCAAATTTTACAAAGCATTATACTTCAATTATTGTAAATTTTACAATTATTATTGTGCAATAACATGAAAAACATGAAAAAGGGAAGACAAAAAAAACATGGTTTATCTGATGTTGGCCGAAATTGGGTACAAATTAAATAATTTTCAAAAATTAGATATAGATTAAATAGCAATATCTAAATAAAATATGTGATTTCTTACCCTTATCGAGAATTTGGTAAAATAATTAGAGTTCGAGTCGGATATACGGGATCTGGAAAAAGACCGAGCATAAAAGTTTATTACATGAAACTTATTTATATTTATAGAAGTAAAGTAATAAGGTCCCAAGTCCTATTAGTAAGGTCTTAAGTCCTAAAGTATTTGTATTTGTACTCTCCTAGAAACCCGCGAACTTTTGTAGGTGATATCAGTTGCTCTGTTCTCAAACTTTGATCATTCAGGCACATCCCGCAATTTACTGGTAGTAGTTGTTCTCGACCCCAATTCCGCTATCTGCCGTTGTACCGGCTGATGAAATCGGGAGACAAATTGATTCCTTAACTTAAGCGATTTGGGCTGAAAACGGAACTCTAATCTCCAGCAATGGGTTCCCAAACTACTCTAAAAAGCATTAGGACGGTGGTGTGAGTAAACTAAGAGGTAAGAAATATGAATACATTCGAGTAAGGTAAAGAAAAGTAAATGATAAAAAGATAGATAAATTTTAATTTGTTTGATTGATTGTGGCTATCTATGTACAAAGAATAATCCTATTTATAGTACAAAAAGAAAAAATCTGTACAAACGTGCCTGCGTATGTCAGCCATCAAGTAACCCACTAAGTTCAATGGCCGACTATGGGGGAGGTGGTGTCGATTTTCTCGCCCTCTACTCCTCTTGCTCGGATAATGACCCTTTCTTTCAGTTGTTATTGATCGTTATCGCTTCTAGGGGTCTGGAAACCCTTTTGACTTGGTCGTTGAGGTGTTTGCATCTGAGTGGGTCTCAGTCGTACCTTTGACTGACAACTTCGGCTAAGATGCCTTAGTAGCCGATGAAGTTCTTGTAGCCGAGGGCTAGGAGTAAATTCGGCTTTGGGATAGTTCGATTGTCACTAAATTCGGCTAAATACTTAAATTATTTTTGAGTGTTAATAGTTGTGTTGAGGGACCGGTAATACTATCTTCAGGAATAATCTGACGTAAACCGAGAAGCTGAATATAAAAAAAAAGCGAACTCCTAGTAATATTGAGGGACCGATCCTACTATATTCAGGAATAATCTGACGTAAATGGATAAACTCAATATAAAAAAATAATGAACTCCTTCTTTACCGAACATTCCAGAACCATAACAACCTTCATCTAGAACCCTCTCGTTCACCCCACACCCCCTTTATAACCCCTCCTCCCTTTCAACACACATACCTTTTCCCTATACACTACAACGAACTCTCTAGAATTTCACAATACAAACCAAAAACTCACCCGAAATTACAAACCATGGCCGACGAAGCTAAAGCCAAAGGCAATGCCGCATTCGCCGCCGGCAACTTCACCGACGCAATCAACCATTTCACCGAAGCAATCAGTCTCTCACCTACAAATCACGTACTCTACTCAAACCGATCCGCAGCTTATGCTTCGGTGAATAAATTCACCGAATCATTAACCGATGCCGAGAAAACCGTTGAACTTAAACCGGATTGGTCTAAAGGTTATTCTCGGCTTGGAGCTGCGTATTTAGGTTTGAAGCGCTATAACGATGCTGTTTTGGCGTATAAAAAAGGTTTGGAAATTGATCCTAATAATGAGGTGTTGAAGAGTGGGCTTGCTGATGCTCAATCGGCTCAAGGTCGTTCTAGAGGTACAACTAGACCTCTCTATAATGTTGTACTCCCACCGTCCCAATTTGTTCTAAAACTTTTTCGTTTTTCAAGTCAATTTTTTTAATTTTTACCATGAACATAGCATTTCAAAAAAAATTTTGAAATAAAATTTACATATACGGGAACTATTTGTAATAAGAACTATAAGTTACCATAATTAATAGTTTAAAATATTTTTAAAATGTATGAAAAAATTTCGGTCAAACGAACACTGCTTTAACTCTCTAAAAGTGAATAATGTCAAATAAATTGGTACGGATGGAGTATATTTTTTGGCGAATGGTTGTTATATAATTATTATAATATTTAATCTATCCGTTACGGTTTATGTGGCACAATTGGTATTTTGAATTTTGAAGTAAACTAATATTTTTTTTTATGTCTTTTAAATATTTTATGCTTTCAATTATTGTGATGTATAATATTTTTACGTAATTTTTAAATATACAATATTTGTTTTTAAAAATTTAAAGCTTTTATGTCCGATGTCAAGGACGAAGTTGAATTTTGAATCTCGAGATTTCAACTATGGCACATGAATTGGGAGAGAGGGAGTATATCTTTTGGCTGTTATATTAATACATTTAGTAATATTTAGATCTTATTTGCTACTACTATAAATAAAAATAATTATGTAAAAAGTCATTTTCCCGAAAATTTTATGCTGTTGTATCCATATGTAGTGTACCTACAAAGAAATAAACTCTCTAAAGCACATACGTGTTCAGGTAGCCCGTTTGGTGATGCGTTTTCCGGGCCGGAGATGTGGGCGAAGTTGACGAGTGATCCGAGTACACGTGCCTATTTGCAACAACCGGATTTTGTTAGGATGATGCAGGATATTCAGAAGAATCCGAACAATTTGAATTTGTATTTGAATGATCAAAGAGTAATGCAAGCGTTTGGAGTTTTATTAGGGGTAAAATTGGATACTAGGATGCCGGAGGAGGATGCGGAGATGAAGGAAGCTTCGCTGGAGAGGAAAAGGCCCGCGGAGTGTGAGCCCGTGAAGGAGGATAAATGGGCCGGGCATAAGTCCCAGCCCGAACCACAGCCTAGGCCCGAGCCAATGGAAGTGTCGGAGGAGGAGGAGTTGAAGGAGAGGAAAGTGTTGGCACTGAAGGAGAAGGAGGCTGGTAATGCGGCATATAAAAAGAAGGATTTTGAGACGGCAATTCAGCATTATACTAAGGCAATTGAGTTGGATGATGCTGATATTTCTTTCCTCACTAACCGTGCTGCTGTCTACTTGGAGATAGGAAAGGTATAGCCAGAACTCTTTATTCCGTTATAATATAATGTATGTCTATGGAGTTGCTTGTGTTTTATTCCTTAATTGGTGCATAACAATGACATGTTTGCATGCAATACAAATTGTGTATTTGATACTACTACTACTTTGCCTCAAACAAACCTAGTTAGGGTCGATAATATGACCATTGGTGTCCATGTTGCTTATTTGAACACTAATGTTGGGGAATATATAACATTGAGGATCATAAATTGACTATTCTTACTTTGGCTTGGAACTGGTAATGTGAGCTCACATAGGATGCTAAGTTCGTGTGTGTATATATATATATATATATATATGCTTCTTCTAGATAAGTGTGATGCTTTTCTACAAGTTTCAAAAATCTTCCTTGCTTTCTTAAACTCTACAGACAAACATTTTGAAACGGAGTGAGTAATAAAGATTGAGAGCAAGTGCTTTTATCACATTTTCTCATGATATCCAGCTTACTCTCTATTGCTGTTCATAACATACACAAAAACGATTGACTAATCACATGGAACTCCTGTTTAAAAGTATCGCATTAAAACCAATAAAACAAAAACATACAAGGCGTAGCATCAACCCTCACATAATATTCCAACTACAATATGTGTCATGCTAAAAAGCTATTGCAATCTAAGTTGCTTGGATTCGGGTGAGCGTATCCGATACGTGAGCGTATCCACGTATCCGATACGTGAGCGTATCCGATACGTGAGCGTATCCGATACGTGAGCGTATCCGATACGTGAGCGTATCCGATACGTGAGCGTATCCGATACGTGAGCGTATCCGATACGGGAGCGTATCCGATACGGGAGCGTATCCGATACGGGAGCGTATCCGATACGGGAGCGTATCCGATACGGGAGCGTATCCGATACGGGAGCGTATCCGAGTGTCTGATTCGGCAAAATTTAAATTTTAAGATTTGGGGGTGCGTATTCAAATATGGATACGGGTGCGGGAATTCGGCTAAGAAAATTTAAAATTATAAAAAATATGGATACGGGTGCGGGATCTGTACTGTTTTTTCTCTTTGTCTCGATTAATGATATGCGAGGTTATGTTGAATAACAACGTCCAGGCACAAAATAGTACATATTACGCCAGACATTTCTGCTATTCGTCTCGATAATCTCTACTATTTTGTTGTTGGATATTGCTATTAGTCTCGTATGCTATTAGTCTCATTAAAGTTCGAGCTGCATTCAATTTTACTGCTACAATTGGTAATTCTTTGCGATTTTATTGTTATAGTGGGTCTTTACGGTTGTGGTTAATAAAGTTTAGAGATCTGTGATTAATACGTTTCTGAGCTTTTAATTTTTGAGAACATAGGGTTTGTTGTGACTCTCTTCTAAGTTCTAACTTCATGTAAGAATAATATTCTGTCTTTCATTTTCTCTTAAATACCTGAACTTAGAATTGCTCCATATTCATAAATCAATTTATACGTGTACACATGTATATTGTATTCATTAAAAATTGCACATGTATTAGAAGAACCCCAATTGTATAATGAAATATTGGTTTAGTCGTTTTGATTGTACCAATAAATTAAGGATTGAGGTTATATTATTGTTTTATTTTTGAAGTTACGGATAGTTAAGAATAGAGGAATTAAAATTTAGATAATGGTGAAGTTACATTATAGAGAAAGTAAAGAAGATATAATTGAAGGAAAATGCAACATCATATTCATACGAGAGGAAGTAATTGTACAGCCATATGTTCACCTTAGTATTCCTATTTTCCTAATGTTTGGACGTGTTGAACTTTAGTAAGTGACACTCGTGCTTTTTACAATTTATAAATGTTTTATAAAATTTATAACCTTTCCCTTCTTTCTATCTCATAACATTTCTGCAACACATCTACATCTCTACCTTCTGATTTTGATTTCATTTGAAATGTCTTCATTTATCCTTCCATTCTCTTTTTTTTTTTAATCATGAAAGATTACAACCAACTATAAAAGAGCATTGGGCCTAACCGACCCTACATTACACTGTCTATTTATACTAAAGGTGGCCAGTGGGCCGGGTCTGGCGGGGTCGGGGCGGGACGGGAGAAGGGGTCGGGGTCGGCGGAGTCTGGCGGGACTTGCTCCAGTCCTGTCCCGATCCCGTCGGTATCGGGTCGGGGCGGGGTCGGGTCGGGGTCGGGGCGGGTACGGCGGGTTTTCCTTTTTTTTAAAAAAAAAGTAATATATGTATAAAAAAAACTCAATAAACAAAACAAGATAGTGTAATAAAAACATCTCAAGGCTGTTTTTGTGCCTCTTATATTATTTAATAGACATATGATTTTTTTGTAATACAAATACAATTGTCTAAAATCTAAATTGCAACTTTGTGGTGTTGTCCAAAAGTTGCAAATTACATAATAAAATTGCAATTAAAAAAATTACATTCTCAAAAAAATCTGTTCTAATTGCTTGATGATTTCATGTGGTTGTTCGGTTGGAATTGGTATTTGTTGGTCAAATTGATCCACGTCGCTTCCACTACCTTCGGTTAAGATTTCGTTGTAGTTTTCATCATCTTCTTCGTTGATCTCTGGTTGACCGCACCTTCTCCGCTCCGCTCGTATCCAATCTCTGAATAATACTGCAATTTCCAAGCTGTCTCCGGTTAATGAGTGTCTGTGGTCTCCTATTTGATATCTCGCTCTGCGTAAAAAGCGCTTTCGACGACGCGATTGATGACGCTTGAATATTCAAAACATCTCGAGCCATCAATGAAAGTGTCGAAAATGTCTTCTCATTCCCCCTCCAGTATTTCAGCAAGTCTTCATGTCCATCTTCATTGATAACTTCTTGATACGGTATAGAACCCTGCAAAACAAAAATATCCAACTCGCTAATTTGGTTAGTAGTAGAGGTACGACCGCACATTCTATTTCTGAGGCTTTCAATACTAGCCGCAGAAACATCATGTCTTTTGTGAGGTTGTATTGAAGATGAAGAAGATGGTATGGAAGTCGGTAAGTTACTAGCATTTTCTTGTTGATAAAATCTATATATATTTTTGCATTGGTGTTCTACGCTAGACAACACTTCTTCTTTAGTTTGTTTAATAGGTGGTGGGTGATTTAGATTTTTGGGACTTGGAGGTGGTAGTACTTCTATACAATCGTAAATAGTTTCAATTAGTGATTTAGTACCATCTATTTTAATAGTAGGATTTAATACAGAACCAATAATATAAATAGAGGGAATAGGAATAAAATATTTTTTTATTTTGACAAACATTTTTTTAATAGTTTGCCTTATAAGCTTTGGTTTTTCCATATATTCACTAAGTAATAAAAATATTAGAGTTATATAAAATAACATAGTTGAAATAGTAGGATAATATATACCGGAAAATTCTTTTGTTGCTTGAAAAAATTTCTCTAAAAATACTATAAGTTTGGAATTTTTTTTTCAATCACTATCTAAAATCATATCAGCTGGCTTTTTATTATAAGAGTTAAAAAATAAAGTTATAGGTAATTTATAGTCATAAGCAACAAGTAGTTGCTCGTATAAAGAATTTCACCTAGTGGATACTTCTTGTGGAATTTTTCTATAAGGTAGTCCACAATCGTGACAATTTTTTTTATATTCTTTTCTACGTTGTACTTTATTACTTTTAAAAATAAAGTTTATAGCAAATTGTATTTTACTAAGAATGTCTTCAAAAAGTGATAGACCATCCTTTACAATTAAGTTATATATATGGCACGCGCATTTTATATGAAAATGGTCTGGAAAAGATGGAGTTAAACTATTTTTTAAAATTGTAGTTGCGTAATTGTTATTAAAAGCGTTATCTAATGTAATAGTCATAATTTTATCGGTAATTCCGTAATAATCGCACACTTGATAAATATTTTCTGCAATAAAAGTACCAGTGTGCCTATCATCTATATATCTATACGCTAAATTACGTTTTTGCATAGACCATTTATAATCTATCCAATGACAAGTTATAGTTAAATAATCATGGCCGTTAGTACTACGACCTATATCAGACGTGATAGATACTTTGCCATTAAAATGATATATGAAAAACGTAAATATTGTTGATATTCATGCGCGAATTTAAATACATCTCTCTTAACAGTTGATCTAGGAAAACCGTTAAAAGCAGGATTATATATATCTCTAATGTAATGAATAAAACCGGGAGATGAAGGAAATGAAAAAGGCAAACACTCCACAACTAATTTTGATATTGCTTCCCTATCTCTATGTTTATTGTATTTAGAGCCTACAATTCCCCCGTCATAGAGTTAATTTGACCTGTACTTGGTCCGGGACGGTATCAATATGTGAACCTTGTCCCGATGGAGCGGGCGTTTGCGCACCCGGTTTTGAAACACGGTATTGGGCATACCTAGCTGGATGAGCACTTACTACGTGTCTAATTAAACCCCCTCGTCCCACCGTGACCTTTTCCAGTTTTAAATTTTAAAACATTTTTACAAATTTTACATATGGCTACTTGATTCTCTACGTCCCTATCAAAAAATGTCCATGCATCTGATTTTAATGGTCGTTTTGCTGGACCTCGTCTCATACTAGGGGGAATATGAGGTATTTCAGTTGAAGGTGCACTAGTGGGTGTGTTGTCATCAATATTAGTGGGTATATCATCTAGATCATCGTCTAAATTAAAGTCTTCTTGAGTTCCGTAAAATAGCTCATGGTCTAAATCTAATGGTATTGTAGGAAAATGTTGAGTATCAACAAAATCATCATGTGTAGGAATAAGATGACTAGAAGAAGTACCCTTGCCCTGGTTGCCCCTACTAGAAGAAGCACCCTTACCCTTACCCTTAAACATACCTTTTAATCCTTCCATTTTAATTATGATAATAAATAATTAAAGACAATAAAATTAAGTGCGCTAAATAAAATAAACAGAGACAATAATAATTTAATGAAGGAACGAATGTACCAAACGCCGACGTAACGTCGACGTGTAATCGAGAGGTTGAAAATTGAAACTTTGCTCGATGGAAGATCCTCAAGCTAGTTGTCAACTTCACTCCCAATTTCCAAATGAATATTTATACGTAGTGGCATTGAAGCCATGTTTGTTGGGTTAGGATGTCACAGAACTCGGCTACCATTAACAGGTGGTGCCATATTACAAAAGGTAGAAGTAGAAACACTATTAGTAGTATCGTTAACTAAAGTCATCTCTTGTGCTTCATGGTGGCTTGTAGTTGTAGTAGTCAGAGATGATATGGAGGACCTACGCGATCTCTGATTAACATTTCCTGGTGATGGTAATGAGATTGTATCTAGGGTGGTTGGTATTGAAACGATTTGTTTGGAAACTAGTATTAAAATAAAACTAGTTTTGAACAATGTAAATCACGTATCAGATGTTCGTTTGCACTTGATTCCTGTTGGTGTTTTTGATGATGAGGGTTATGTTAGTACCAATGATGTTGGAAAGTGGAAACTCATTAAGGGTTCCTTGATTGTGGCTCGTGGTAAAAAGCGGTGTGGTCTATCCTGGACTACTGCTTCTATTTGTGCTAATATGGTGAATGCAGTTGAGAGCGATAACTCTTCTACGTTATGGTACAAGAGGCTTTAGGGCTGGTAATGAATCGGAGGTGGATCGGGTGGAGCTCAATCCGCCTCCACCCGTCAACCATCCATCCACCACCGACCCATCCATCACCCTATTTTTTCTTAATCCACATCCGATCCACCCATCATCCACGGGTGAATCAGGTGGATCGGGTGATTCACGGATGAAAATTATAGTACAATAAGTCAATCACCTAAAATTCATGGTAAAACGAAAAAAAGTACATCAAATAAATATCATCATACTGTTTTTACAAGCCGTGTCTATGCTTCAAACATGCAACAAAAAAAATGGAAAGGAGCCAAAAATCCAATAATAATCCAAAGTAACTTAAGTTTAAAGGATGAATTACATGCCACTTCTAATAATACTAATAATTGAGTTTCTAATTAGCGATAATTTAATAGACTAAAACATTAAAATCCATCAGGTCTTCCGTCTTCATATCACATCCTCGAAGATCCATTCATTTTCTAAATCACATATCCATGTCCTCTCCATCCTGCCATTAATGAAATAAAAGCATATAAAAAACAAAACATATCAAAAACAAAATATTATTAAAGCAAACATTATCGTAGAGAATAAATGTGATTAGTTTACCGAGTTAACATCAATGACTTCACTTGTAGAGCTTCCATCACCTCCCACATTTTGCTCATTTATTGTTGGGGCCGGAGAAGTAGGAGGTTTGGCTCATTTGTTGAGATTTTTGAAAGGAAGAAACAGAGATGCATTGAAATGTCAATTTCCACAAATATCAGTATTTGAACGTAAATCCCAAATGTATTTTTTTATAAGTATTTTCACTGAAATTGACAATTCAGTTACTCTTCTGCTACTGTTGTTGCAAATAATTCATTTCCTGTGACAACAATTTGAGTTTTCATTAGCTATCCATGATGAAAAATATGCACAATTTGTGTAATTTATGTTTTGTTTGAGGTTTAAAAGAGCTATTCTTTCTTCTTTCAAACAACCAGAAGAGTAACACCAATTACTTGCTAAATACAAAATCAACACCCACAAGAATTCTCTCATCTTTTAGTCTATTGACTTAGTTCTTCTCACTCAAGACTTAACTTGTATATATATACACACACTAAAATACTTTCTCTTATTAAAAATACTTAATTTCATTTTCTTTATTTGCACCAAATTAAATATTAGAAATTAAAATTGTTTAACCAATTGGAATTCATCTCAAAGATTTTTCAAATCCTCAATAAAACAAAGGTCATTAAGACCTCTTCTGTGGTTCAGAAAAAGCATCCAAAAAGGAGAGATGAGCGAGGATTTTACCTTGCGTGGTGGCGATTTGCAGCATTAAATGTTCAGAAAAGATCTGCAAAAAAAAATAAGTATGAGGACTTGCCATTTCTGGCCGGAGCAGTATTGTGCGGCTAGGGTAAAATAATTGGGTGAAGTTGACCAAGTGAGAAATGTTGTGTTATTTTGGGATTTTAAGTTGTTTGGAGGTGCAAGGATTGGGTTGTGATCTTTTGGGCCTTACAATAAGTTAAGAGAGGGGTGTGATGAGAGTAAAAAATATGGCTAATTTTATACTTAAAAGGTAATAACACTTTGAAAATAATTAATTTATAAACGGGTGGATGGATGAGTCGGGTGGTGGGTTGGATGTATGTCCACCCGAATCCGACCCGATCCGTCACCCGAGTAAAATTTAAGTTTTGTCGAATTTTTGTCCATATAATCGGATCGGGTGGATCGGATATCCATCGGGTCAGGATGAAATTACCAACCCTAAGAGGCTTAGCCACATCAGTGAGAAAGGACTTAATGTTCTGGCCAAGAAGAAATTGTTGTCAGATTTCATAAGTGCTAAATTAGAAAAGTGTGAGCACTGCTTGGCTGGAAAATAAAATAGAGTCTCTTTCAAGTCTCATCCTCTTTTAAGAAAGACAGAGTTGCTTGAGTTGGTGCATTCAGATTTATGTGGTCCAATAAAGATAAGGATTTTAGGTGATACACTTTACTTTGCTACTTTTGTTGATAATTTCTCAAGAAATTTTGGGTCTATGTCTTGAAGACTAAAGACCAAGTGTTGGGTGTCTTTAAGCAGTTTCAGGCTTCAGTTGAAAGAGAAACATGAAAGAAGTTAAAATGTATTCGTACGGATAACGATGATGAATATTGTGGGTCGTCTGATGAATATTGCAAGCAACAAGGTATCAGACACCATAAGACTCATCTTAAGGCTCCTTAGCTTAATGGTTGATAGAAAGGATGAATCGGACATTGATGAAAAGAGTTAGATGTTTGCTTTCTGATGCAAAAATTGACGAGTTCTTTTTGGGGTGAGGCTTTATTGATGCTGCACATGTTATTAACATATCTCCTATTGTTGCTTTGCAAAGTGATGTTCCAAACATAGTTTGATTTGGTAAGAATGTTTCCTAAGACCATTTGAAATTGTTTGGTTGCAAAGCTTTTGTACATGTGCCTAAAGATAAAAGGTCAAAATTAACTGCCGAAGATAAGATAATGCATCTTAATTGGTTATGGCCTTTATGAGTTTTGTTACAAGCTATATGATCCATTTGATAAGAAGGTTGTGAGAATCTATGATGTTGTCTTCGTGGAGGATCAAAACATTGAAGATATTGACAAAGAGGAGAAGCTAAAATCTTCAAATTCTGATAGTTTAACTAATCTTGATCAGGTTCCTCATATAAATGTGGATGGCGTTGGTAGGCTCGAAAATGATGGTGATACCAGAATCATGTTCCAGATCAACATGTTAATGTTGATGATGATGACAATAATGTTGTTGATGAGGTAGATGTTCCTACCCATTAAGGTATGGACAAGTCAAATATTCTGCTTAGGAGGTCTACTAGACAATATCTTCATTCTTCCCGTTATTCACCTAAAGAGTATGTGTTACTCACTGACGGGGGAGAACTTGAATATTATAAGGAGGCCATGAAAGATGAGCACAAAGATCAATGGATTGAAGCCATGCAAGATGAGATGAAATCTCTGCATGAGAACCATACTTATGAGTTGGTGAAATTGCCTAAAAGCATGAGAGCTTTGAAGAATACGTGGGAGTTCAAAGTTAAAGTTGAAGAACACAGCTTGAAGCCTAGGTACAAAGCTAGATTGGTTGTTAAGGAATTTAGTCAAAGAAAGGGTATCAACTTTGACGAAATATTTTCTCCCGTTGTGAAAATGTCCTCCATTCGTACAATTCTTGATTTGGCTGCTAGTCACGATATGAAGATTGAGCAGATGGATGTGAAGATTGTTTTTCGTCATGGTGACTTAGAAGAAGAGATTTACATGAAACAACCTAAGGGCTTCAAAGCAATAGGTAAAGAAAATTATTGGTGCAAACTTAAGAAGAGTCTTTATGGATTGAAGCATGCTCCCAGTATACGAAGTTTGAATTTGTTATAGAGAGCAAAGCTATAAGAAGACATTTTCAGATCACTATGTTTGCACAAAGAGTTTCTGATGATGATTTTATCATCTTTTTGCTATACGTGGATGATATGTTGATTGTGTGCAGGAATGCTTCCAAGATTGACGAGTTGAAGAAACAGTTGAGTAAGTCTTTTACTATGAAAGACTTAGGTCATGCCAAGCATATTTTGGGCATGACGATTACCCGTTTCAGAGATAAAAGAAAACTTTATATGTAACAAGAGAAGTACATTGAACGTGTACTAGAGCGCTTCAACATGAAGAGTGCTAAGCCGGTTAGCACACCTCTTGCTAGCCATATGAAATTGAACAAGAAGATGTCTCCTACAACAATAGAGGAGAAAAAGAGCATGGCCAAAATATCCCATTTCTCTGCCGTACGAAGTTTGATATATGCAATGATATGCACTAGACTAGATATTGCTCATGCAGTCGGTGTTGTTAGCAATTTTTTTGAAAATCCTGGAAAATACCATTGGGAAGCTGTGAAGTGGATACTCGTGTATCTAAGAGGAAACTCAAATGAATGCTTGTATTTTGGAGGACCTAATCTAATCCAATCTTGAAAGGTTGTACATTTTTTGATATGGTAGGCGACCTTGATAATAGAAAATCAACAGCTGGATATCTGTTTATTTTTTTAGAGGGAGCTATATCATGGTAATCAAAGTTGCAGAAGTGTGTCGCACTATCTACAACTGAAGCTGAGTATATTGCGGCTACAGAAGTTGGCAAGGAGATGATATGACTCAAGGGATTCCTTCAAGAACTTGAATTGCAGCAGATTGAGTATGTTGTCTATTGTGACAGTCAGAGTGCAACTGATCTGAGCAAGAACTTCATGTACCATGCGAGAAGAAAACACATCGACGTCAGATATCATTGAATTTGTGAGCAAGTGAAGAACGAATCATTCCAGGTCAAAAGATTCACACAAGTGAAAGCCCTGCAAATATGTTGACCAAGGTAGTATCAATAGACAAGTTTGAATTGTACAAAAAATTTGTTGGCATGCACTCAAACTAGAAGCCTAGTATTGCCTCCTTTAATTGAATGAGTCTGGAGTGGGAGATTTGTAGGGTCCAACCCCTTATCCCATGATTCAAGAGATATGTTTCCTTTCTTTTGACAAAGTGTGTGAAGGTGATCTGCAACAATTTCTTTAGCAGACACAATTTGTGAAATTGGCACCGACCAATCAATGCTAAGAAGAAAAATGTGCACTCTTCATCCCTATAAATATGGAGCCCTCAATCAGTTGTAAAGCACACCAACAAAGAGAAGAAAACATAGAATGTAATGAGGTGTTCCATAGATTGTGTAAGAAAATAGTCTATGAAGAAAAAATAGAGTGTGAGCGATATTGTAGTAAGGTGGAAAATTAAAAGAGGGTAATTTTTTTTGAGTATGTAGTGGTGGTCTTTGGAGTATTTATGCTCGTGACTACACAATGTAAAATTCCTTGCTATAGTGATATCAATTGCTCCTCTTGGCCCGTGATTTTTCCCTTATTCAGAAGGGTTTCCACGTAAAAAATTCCGTTGTCATTATTGCTCTTTATTCTTGCTAATTAATCATTACTTAGCGTTCCGCGTTTATCACTAATACCGTGAATATTATTTTGTGGGTCTATTTTATTCCCAACAAAATGTTGTTGCTAAAACTTTATTTAATAATATGAAGATTTGAGTAGTTTAGTTTAAAGTTCTAAATTATTTCTCTTACAAGGTAGATATTTTTCTTTTATTTCTTTAATTATATAAATTTTGTACTTGTTTTTACAATCTTCAATATTATCTAAGAGAATAAATTCATAAAATTCATCCTTGATAATTTTTGGGACTTCAAAAGTTTGGGACCTAAAGCAAAGACTTTACTAATCTCATCCTTGAGTCACCCTTGTGCGTGAGAGTAATACTTAATGAAAAATGAGGTAATGCCGTAACATGTAAAATACACTGATAATGTAAAATTTCTATTACAATATCTCATGCATATACCTAAGCTAAATCCATATTCATTTAATAGGAAGCCTAAGCAATTCTTTGCCATACCCTCTGCAGCTCTTAATACATATATCAATACAAACATGATACACATAATAATCACTTTTCTCATTGTTACACTCGTTTTCAAAAATACAAGCTTTAACACACCCTTTTTCCTCTTCAATCTCATTATTCGTCACTAATTCTTCATGATGATTATTTGTCAAAGAATAAGAAGAAGAAAAAGAAGAATTTAAAAGCATGAAAATGAACATAAAGGAGAACAAAACAGTGAGATTCTGCCTTTCATTAATCATTTTGCTAATGTAGTATATATGGATCATAATAAGTGTCTTTGATTGTGTATTTATACTTGCAAATTTGACATAGCTAGATCAAATTGAATCTAGGATAATAGCATACTGAATAGTCAAGCAAATGATTTATCAAAGATTTTGTGTGCTAAAAGATGTTTAAAAAACAATTTGCTAGATCTCAAATCCCAAGACTAAACAGTTTACACGTTACAGAGATTAGCAGATTGGATCATGCTTCTTCAAAGATGTAGCCATTAAATGTTGCTGACACTTAATCATGTGGCCACTAATTGTAAGGAGTAAAAAGATAATTGAAACAAGAAAAGACAAAAAAAATTGTGTTGTCTCGGGACTTTTATTCAAATGGCAAAGGTAGCGACTTAAAAATTGAAATTAGCATTGTACAAATCTAGTAGCTAAATAGCAAAAGCCGTCGCTAATCTTATTTAGCGCGGACTAGCGAGGAATTATAAAAAATATTAACTACAATCAATTTAGCAATGAAACTCATAGCTAATTTTATTTTTTTTATTGTATATATAATGCGATGTGTAGTAGGCATATGTCACTACTTCGAATACTGACTATTACACCACATCTAGTACTTAAGAGGAGAATGAGAGGGAGGACTTTAGTGGTGAGCGTACTTCACGGGTTCGAAACTTGACCATAGAGGTGCGGGTTCATTTATCTATTAAGTGGGCATTTGGACATAAAAAATGTGAAATTTGATTAAAAAAAGTAGTATTTGGATAAAAAAGTTGAAAATGGTATTTAAAAATTAGAGTTGTGTGTGGACATGATATAACTTGAAAAAATGTTGAATTTTTGTGAGTGATTTGAAGTGAAAATTGTGGAAATAAATATTTGGAGTTTTTCGAATTCAAATTAAATTTCGAAAAATTATAACAATTTTATGTCCAAACATGATTCCCGAATAAAATTTCTGAAAAAGGTGAAAATTATCCATGGTCAATAAGCCCTAAGTTTTTAATAGGGCTTTGAATGTGAGCGAACGAAAGGATGCCTCATTTTCATTGTTAAGTTTAGCCACATTTTGCTTCTTTTTTTCTCCATTGGTTCCTAGACATCAATTTTGCAAATTAGGCCTACACTTGAGTATTGAGTATAGAGGGGCGGGTTCATTATTTTATGAGTTTTGAAATTGAAATAATAAAAATTTCGGTCAAAGCTGTATATATACAGATGATACATTAATTTTCTTAAACCATCGGTGTAATTCGATCTGATATAGCATGTTAATTACTTACCATTTATGTTAGGTTATTAATCGATATAAATATAATGACCAACAATTACTAATTTTATCAACTTCTTAAGCTAATAACATGTTAATTACATTGAATACTAGTATAAATTTATCACAAGTTGCCTTGACAGTCAAGTTGATCTTCTCTAATTAATAAAATGTGGATTGGATTTCTATTGATCAGCTTGAAAAGAGATCAATTGTATGATAAGTATTGACAGCTCATAAATTAAATAACCTTCATTAAAGACTTTGTAAACTACAAATATTATAATTGTAAATCTTCTATATACATGTTCGAATCTATTTATATAATAAAGCTAAGCATATACAAGGTGATGTGTTAACTCTCTATGACCTAGAATACTATTTATTTTTTTTATCCTTTTTTTGAATTTTCTTTCATTTTAATATCAATATGTTATCTATTAAACTCTAAATAAAAAAAAGTCTGACTATTAATTTCCCATGAATTTTAAGTTACAAATCCTTCATTATAAGCTTTAAATAACACTAAATTCTATACACATAATGACTTGAGTGTCTTGAGTTCCCCTATCTTTTTTATAATTTTTAAAGTCCAATAAAACTCTCATGAGTAATGGTATTTATTCATTCCAAAAATTCATTTGGAATCATGTACATATTACATTTTGTTTGGCATTTTTGTGGGTGTTGCACATTTTATTTTGCCTTTTCGTGTGTACATGCCAAGCAGATCGCACCTGTTTGGCATTCTGGTGAGTCTATACAATTAGTTTGCAAAGTAAATCTACTTTTTTATCTTGAATTTTTTTTGTTAAAATCAATTTGATAGATTAAATTTTATTTGGAATATTGTTGTACAAATCATGTAGTTTGTTTGGAATTTCAATGTATTTATACAATTAGTTTTCAAGTAAAAATCGTCTTTCTTATCATTGTCGATTGCAAGCTTTAGTCATTGTTTTTTATATATAAATCGAATGTTTTTAACGTGTCTTTTATATTTTCTCTTCCAGCAGATGTTAATTAGAAGATTTGTATCAGCCGGAAATTTTTTGAAAGGGTTGAAAAGATTAGAAGAGAAGATAGGACATAATTTAACTTGGTTGGAGGCCATTGATAGAATAGGAAAATATATTCTGTAATAATTGTTGGATATGTAAAGCACGTACGGGAATAGTAAATAACTATTACAGTGATCGAAAGGATAAACAATAAAGATTACAACAACAAGTTGTCAATCTCTTGATCTTGAATTGGAACTCCAAATCTGGATCTTGTATTCAGAAATACAAGAACACGAACTGCTACACTTGTGGCTTGTAGAACCGCTGAGAATCCGAACGGTTAGAGTCCTTTGAGAATCAAGTTCACACCTGAAACACTTAGCAACCAATTAGATAATCACAACACTACCGGCTGAGTCGAGAGATAACTCTCTGTCTTTAAGATAAGATTGCCCCCGTATATAGGCTTTACGGAAGTGTGGACAATAGTCTCCCAAGATGAAACAACAAACTATCAAATGTGCAAAGCCTACACAAATGATCCCAGCGAAGAACACGAATAATGAAGATTGCTAAGAGACGAATTGTTTATCAGAAAAACTGATCTCTTTGTGGTGTTGTTAACTTGTAAGTATGTTTTCTTCTTCATCTATAGAATTGAGCCAAATGCCTCAAGTTATAGGTGTGCAGTATGGCCTTTCAAATGCCCCATAATGACATTCAATTGCCATGTAATGGATGACATTTAACCCCCAAGTAATGCAACAACATAATGGTCCAAGTAATGACCATTATTGGGTGGATTCAATGCCATTAAAACCACCACAACAACCGAACCTTTGGGATTCCGTCGAGCAAACACTGCCTGGGAAGCGCCGCAGCTCCAGAATGCCAAACAGGCAATTAGCATCGCGACTCAGCTTGGTGGAGTGCCGCGGCCCAGTCCGGGAGGCGCCGCGACTCTTTTCGACCCGTACCATCTTACACTTCGCACAATCCTTCCTTCGTTTACCAACGTGGAACACTTGTTATTTAGCCAATGTCGTCCATCATTCTATGTCTCAAACATTTCACTTACGTACCAATATCTCTTTCATTAACGAGATTTACGATACTTGGCACTAAGATTGCACGTGTGTGGAAACGATATTTTTGACATGCGGGGCCCCAATTGTTCGAGTCATAAATAATGGGATAAACTTAATTCCACATTAGTAAATTTCCAACAATAATTATGTATATCTTGTATATAGTAGGTGTATATTTAATCATTATTTACCGTAATTGAAGCCTAGGATTTAGTCATTACTTATTGTAATTATAGCCTAGGATTATGCTTGTATTATAGTATATTTACTACCACTTTGGAATGAAATAATTAAGGAAGAATATTTCTTACATGGTATCAGATTTTAGGGAAAGTTCTTGAAACCCTGAAATTGCTTCCTTGTGTCCTCGTCCCCTCCCCCCCCCCACATTTTCTTTGTGCCGCCATCCACCCTCCTCTCTCGTCAGCCATGTCTGACTCGAAATTATCTTTTCATCCAGCCCTCACAGTTTCAAACAGTAAATCTCATGTTTTCATCACTATTGACATAGAAAACGTCAATTATGCAACGTGGGCAGAGCTCTTCAAGATTCACTGCCGATCGCACCAGGTTATCCATCACATAATTCCGCCGAAAAAATACAAGGAGAAGGTGCCAAAAATCGACACCGAAAGAGTAGAGGTGGTGGCCAGCAGCAACCGCCAGCCAAGTAGCACCCGAGGGCACAATGTGGTAGTGGGCCAACACAGTGGGCCTGGCAGTGGCCTTGGGCCGTGCCTCCCTGCCCCTATCCAATAAAAAACTGGGTCAGGCCCAATTCTCGGTCAGCAGCCCCGCAGCAACCAGCCCAGCAACCAGGAATTCTTGGGCCACTGTCGAACCAGTGGCAGCAGGCCCACTCGGCAGTGGCGACCCCAATTGAGTGGTATAATTTGAGCAATAATCGTGGTATAATTGCCGGAAATGGTCATTCAATTCCAATTCATGGTTATGGTATTACAAACATGTCTCCCCCGAACCAACCATTAACTTTAAAAATGTCCTTCACGCTCCTCAATTAATTTAAAACTTGATTTCAGTTAGAAAATTTACTACTGACAATTGTGTTTCTGTTGAATTTGATCCTTTTGGGTTTTCCGTGAAGGGTTTTCAGACGGGGATGCGTCTAATGAGGATAGTCGGGTCGAGCTTTATCCAATCACCACAACCACACATCAAGCCACACCATCCACTTTTGCTGCTTTAGCTCTGTCTTTAAGGCATGAACGTTTGAGTCATCCGGGAGCATATGTTTTTGCCTCTCTTAAACAAAATAAATTTATTCCATGTACTAGATATCATAATTCTCATGTTTTTTCATTCATGTCCGCTTAGGAAACATGTTAAATTGTCTTTTGTTGCTTCTAAATCTTGTACTGTTATGCCTTTTGATATTATCCATAGTGATATTTTGACATCTCTCGTTTTGAGCTCTTCGAGCCATCGATATTATCTTCTTTTGTTGGATGACTACTCTAATTTTTTTTGGACATTTCCTTTATCTAAAAAGTCACAAGTATTTTTCACATTTCTCTCCTTTAAAACGTTCATCTGAGATCAATTTGAATGAGACATTAAAAATATTCAATGTGATAATGGAAGAGAATTTGATAATGGGCCATTTTGGAATTTTTGCAAAACTAATGGTTTATCTTTTCGTCTCTCTTGTCCACATACTTCATCTCAAAATGGAAAAGCAGAGAGAAAAATCTGAACCATTAATAACATTGTTAGAACCTTACTTGCTCATGTCTTTCTACCACCATCATTTTGGCATCATGCATTACAAATGACAACCTATCTCATTAACATACTTTCGAGCAAACACTTGTCCTATCAATCCCCTCTCAAAATTTTATACCTAATGGACCCATCCTACTCTCATCTATGGGTGTTCGAGTGCTTATGTTATCCTCTTTTTCATTCCACTACAATCAATAAACTTCAACCCCGGTCTACTCCGTGTATTTTTTTGGGAAATTCATCAAATCATCATGGTTACAAATGTTACGACTTATCCTCTAAGAAAATCATCGTGAGTCATCACGTAGTTTTTTATGAAATAATTTTTTCCTTTCCCAAAATGTATTGTTCTGTGCCTCCTATCTATGGATTTCTTGACGATAGTATACCCTCGTATTTGGTCCACCAGTTATTTTCCCAATCTAGCCCAACTGTTTTGGTCAGCCTAGTTAATTCGGGCGAACTGGGCCCAGTTTCCTCAGCCCAGCAATTGTTTTCTCCAGCCCAGCAAACTAGGTCTGCCTGCCTGAGTCTAGTGGGTGCCGGCTTAGTTGGGCCTCTTGCTGGTAAACCACTGCCTGTCTGTCCCCTGGGTAACGGACCAGCCTCATGCAGTGGTGGCCTAGCAAGCCCAAGCCACTTCCCAATGACGGGCAGTCCCATCTCCTCTGCCGGCCCACCTTCAATTCCGGCCCAACGGTCAGTCACTCGTAGTCAATACAGGATTTTCAAGCCAAATAAAAATACGGTCTTCACGCCCATATAACCAAATCATCGTTGCTCCGTAACCCAGTGTCTTCCCTTAATGACCTAAATTGGAAAATGGCTATGGATGATGAATATAATGCTCTTATTAATAATAGGACGTGGGATTTGGTGCCCCGTCCTCCTAATGTTAATGTGATTTGGTATATGTGGATTTTTAGTCATAAAAAAAAATCTGATGGTACATTTGAGAGGCATAATGTCTGTCTCGTAGGTGATGGGAAGACTCAACAGGTTGGCGTGGACTGCGGTCAGACCTACAGTCTAGTGGTCAAATCAGCAACTATCTGCACGATACTGAGTCTGGCTCTTTCGAAGGTATGGCAGCTTCATCATCTTGATGTAAGAATGCTTTCCTAAATGGAGAACTCAATGAAACAGTGTACATATATCAGCCCATGGGATACAGAGACCCCACTTATCCTAATCATGTGTGTCTGCTGAAAAAATCATTGTATGGGCTCAAATAAGCTTCTCGGGCCTGGTACAAGCGGTTTGCAGATTATGTTTCTCAAATTGGGTTTTCTAATTGCAGGTCTGGTCATTATCTATTCATATACCATCAGGGTAATGATATAGCTTACATTCTTCTATATGTGGATGATATTATGTTAACTACCTCATATGATGCTTTGCGCAAGTCTATCATCTCAGTTCTTGGCTCTGAGTTTGCGATGAAAGATCTAGGGCCACTAAGTTACTTCTTGGGGATAGTTGTGACACGTCATGCAGGTGGTTTGTTTTTATCCCATAAGAAGTATGCCGAAGAGATCGTTGAACGAGCTAGCATGTCCTCGTGTAGGTCGTCCTCCACTCCAGTTGATACTAAACCGAAGTTGAGTGCCTCTTCCCATAAGCAATTTGTCGATCCATCACATTACCGCAGCCTTGCAGGGGCTCTGCAATATCTCACTTTTACGAGGTCCGACATATCTTATGTTGTGCAACAGGTTTGTCTATTCATGCATAACCCGATGAAGGATCTCATGAATGCGTTCAAACGCATTGTGCGCTATATTCAGGGCATTCTTGATCATGGCTTGCATCTATATCCATCTTTAATATCCACTCTCATTTCTTATATAGATGCAGATTGGGGTGGATGTCCGAATACTAGATGCTACACGTCTGGTTATTGCGTATTTCTTGGTGACAATTTGGTATCTTGGTCCTCCAAATGGCAAGCTACCCTGTCCAGGTCCAGTGCCGAAGCAAAATATCGAAGAGTTGTCAATATAGTGTTTGAATCTTGTTGGCTAAGGAACCTTCTTTTGGAGCTCCAATGTCCGGTTCTGAAGGCGACATTGGTTTATTAAGATAATATTAGTGCGATTTATCTTGCAGGGAATCTGGTTCAACATCAACGCACTAAACATATTGAGCTGGATATTCACTTTGTTCGCGAAAAGGTAGCTCGTGGACAAGTCCGTGTCTTACATGTCCCGTCACGCTATCTGATTGCCGATAGTTTTTACCAAAGGTCTTTGGCTTATTCTATTTGAAGATTTTAGGGACAGTCTCAGCATACGTCGACCTCCCGCTTCGACCACGGGGGTGTGATAGAATAGGAAAGTGTATTTGGTCATAATTATGTATATCTTGTATATGATAGGTGTATATTTAGTCATTACTTATTGTAATTGTAGCTTAGGATTTAGTCATTACTTATCGTAATTGTAGCCTAGAATTATGCTTGTATTATAGTATATTTACTACCACTTTGGAATGAAATAATCAAGAAAAAATATTTCTTACAACCCAGATATATTTTAGAGAACCAAATGATAGAGGTAAACAGGAAGAAACTCGTAATATTGCTCATGTTCAGCCTCATCATAATGATATTACTATGGCTAATAAAGTCATCAAGTTCAGTAAGATTTTTGTAATTTTTGACGTATAATTATAATTTTTAACTCCACTTTGAAAAAAGGAGATAAACTTTACAATCTGAAAATACTAACTTTAAAATTAATTCAAATACTTCACCTAAACATTTCACCTTCTTGATTCTATTTAGAAGTTGAAGAATTCTATGACAAATGTTCTTAGATGATAAAGGCGATGATATGTATTTGCATGATAGACCTTGAAATTTTTGTATAATATAAGGTTGTTTTGTTAAGTTGATAGATTTAAAAAAATTATGTTTATGGTTTCAAATTTGACTTTTTGAATTTAATTATTAATATTCTACAAAAAAACTATGAAAGGTTTTGATAATTGAAATACTTCATCTTCTTAAATGTTTTTTTTTTTGCGTTTTCAATTGTGCAAGTATATATATTCTTGTTTATTAATAATGTCCTTAATTTATTAGTAGATATTGATAGAAACCGTAACAACAAATTCTAGTGTAGTTAGGTTTCTTACCTTATTTTGTAAATTCTTATACAAGTGTAATTATGATATTAGTATTATAGTAGGATTTTCATATTTAGAGATTGTATATTGTATATATTGACCTCTTCACTAATTAAAATAATCAAGAGATTATTTCTTTCATGGGATCAGAAGTCTAGGACAAAATTCCTTCTCCCAACTACACTTCCGCCACCTAGCACCCTCGGAATCCACGATTCCGATTTTTCTTCTAAAAATTTTCCTATCTTCCCAAATTCTCCTCTTGTTCTTTCATTATGTCTACCTCAAAAAACACGTTTCATCCTGCCCTTACCGTCTCCAACATCAAGAACCTCATCCCTATCGTTCTTGAGATGAAAAACGTCCAATACGCGACGTGGGCAGAATTATTTAAAGTTCACGTACGCTCGCATCAGTCCTTCACCACATCATCCCCGCGGATACATGCAAGGAGAATGTGCCTACCGCCAATGATGACCCTGTGTTATGGATGATTTTTGATGCTACCGTACTCCAGTGGAATATATTCCACTATCTCTACGGACCTTTTGCAGATGATTATTGAACCCGACGCCACAACGATGGATACTTGGAATAGGGTATGTGATATATTCCAAGATAACAAACATTTTCATGCCGCCCCTCTTGAGCAGGAATTCTCCCATGTCACTATAGAGGATTTTCCAAATGTCTCGTCTTATTGTAAAAGGATGAAGGAATTGGTGGATCAACTTAAGAATGTTGGTGCGCCCGTCACGAATGATCGTCTTGTTCTTCAGATGGTTGTCGGCTTATCCGAGGCCTATAATGGTGTTGGGACTCTTCTTCGTCAAAACAACCCTATTCCTTCGTTTTATCAAACCCGATCTATGCTCTCTTGAAGAGACAGGGTTGGATAAAAAGGCCGCAACTGGAGCAACTTCCGCCATGATGGCGGCCTCCCCACAAAATTCCTACTCTCCATCATCTTCGACTAATTCCACTCCAAATTGGAACAACGGGGGTTGAAAATGGGGTCAAAATTGGAAGTCCAGCGAAAAAGGCGGCGACCACAGCAAAGGCAACAGCCGACGGTGGCGGCAGTGTTCAGGGTGGCAGCCGGCAGAGGCAATCACAACTTGTGTCAAGGCAGTGGGCCAACAGTGTCGCTGGCCAGTGGACCTGATAGTGGCCCAACTGGCCCAGTTACCCTTTTACAGTTCCAGCAGTCTACCCAGCGAATTGGGCCAGCCAGCAGAGGCCCAATTCGCAAGGCGGTTCCGAAGAGGTTTACCCGGCAAAGAATTGGGTCGGCCAAATAGAAGCCCAATTTGCAGCAATTTCAGTCTAGTCAGTCGGCTGTTGGGCCTTGTCAGCAGGCCTTCAAGGCTGCAGGCCCAGCAGTAAATTTGACACCGACGGATATCGAGGCCGCGATACATATACTTGGATTAAATCCCCCAGACACAAATTGGTACATGGACACTGGAGCCACTTCTCATATGACGTCCGTGCAAGGTAATCTCTCGTCTTATTTCAATTTGAGCAAAAATCGTGGCATAATTGTTGGTAATGGCAATTCAATTCCAATTCGTGGTTATGGTCACACAAATTTATCCCCCCACATCCACCTCTCGTCCTAAAAAATGTCCTTCATGCCCCTCACTTAATTAAAAATTTGGTGTATGTCCGAAAATTCACAACTGATAATTGGGTTTCGGTTAACTTTGACCCTTTTGGATTTTCTGTAATGAATTTCAAGACGGGAATACCTCTAATGAGGTGTAATAGTCGGGAAGAGCTTTATCCAATCACCACCACCACCATTTCCACGAGTCAAGCCACACCTTCCACATTTGCCGCTCTTGCTCCTTCCTTGTGGCATGCTCGTTTGGGTCATCCGGGGTCATTTATTATTTCATCTCTTAAAAATAATAATTCCATTGATTGTAAGAGTACGCGTAGTACTCATATTTGTCCTTCTTGTCCTCTAGGGAAACATGTTAGATTACCGTTTGTCGCCTCTACTTCTAATACGTCCATGCTCTTTGCCATTTATTCATAGTGATTTATGGACATCTCACGTTTTGAGTTATTTGGGCTATCGTTATTATATTTTATTTTTGGATGATTATTCTATTTTTTGTGAACCTTTCCTTTGTCTAAAAAATCTCAAGTTTTTTTCACATTCTTAAAATTTAGAGCTTTCATCCGTACCCAATTTGAAAAGGAAATTAAAAACATTCAATGTGATAATGGTTGAAAATATGATAATGGACCATTTCAGAAATTTTGATAAGTTTGAATTATTATATAAAGAATCTCCATATAATTAGCAACAACAAAAAAAAGACAGTAACCGTTAAAGAGTGGAGTAGAATTGCAATTGATTGAATATACTTAAATGACCTTTTCAATTTCTTTAGAAAATTCAGTCATTTAGTTTAATGCATTTATCATGCCAACTATCTAATACTCCTATTTGAGTTTCTAAAACCTTTCATATACAATACCTTTTCAAGAAACCGAAGAAATAGGTATGACAGTAACGTCTTTAATATCTTATATTCTCAATTTCTCACTTTTTCATCTTTTATTGCTATGGTTAATTTGTGATAAGTTTATTTGTTTTCTTTTTTTTTTATAGATTTGGTCAAGGTTACATGAAATTTTTTATTTCTTCCTCTCTTAAAAAAATATAAAAATAATTTATTTATAAAATATTCTATACATGTGCGAAGCGCAGACAATTTCACTAGTCAAATAAAATAAACACAATAAATGAAATTATATATATGGTTGACTGAAAAAATAACTATTTTTAGTTGAGATTTTACATCTTCATAGATAACTATCAAACTAAAACTAGATCCATCATCCACGCCATATATGTAGAGTCCACTTCTAATTCTTTAGGCTTGTTCTAAATATTTTCCTCCATTTATGTAAAAACTTGATTTTTATGGATGTACTTTTGCTTTCAATTGGGCACATTGTATTAGTTGTTCATCTTTTTTTTTTTTTTTTTTTAATATGAGTTTAACTTCTATGGATAGTAATTGTTGCGACTAGTGATGTACGTGGGGTTTTTCTTAGGTAAGATGTGTCTTTCTATTGTCACAATACAATTTTTACACAGTTGAGTGCAAATAAAGTCAGACACGCATTGATCATTGAAAAGATAAAGGCTACATATAAGATGTTTTAATAGTGTCAGACCTTTAATTTTGGGGAAATCCGTGGAGGTTTTTGTCCCAAAACTAATAATATCACATGTTAATAGTATTTTGGGTTGATTTAACCAAACAACGGGTATCAAAACCAATGATTTAGGGAAAAGTGTATAGAATTGGCGGAGTGATGGCATGAGACCCTGTTTGGCCGGAATAAAAATAGAGCGGACATATATAAGGTTTAGGAATGTTTTTAACAACGAGATGTCTTTTGTAAAAAAATGTGTCATCTTGGCTCAAAATGAACAATATTACATCATATTGAGAGCACCTTTGAACTGGTTTAACTCAACAAGTCTAAAACTGTAGAGGTTCGAAGATTGTACTTCTTGTTTTAAATTTATGTTAATTTTACGCTATTTTCAAGCGATTGTCTGCGTGTAATATGCCTATATATATTTATAGAGAGAGAGAGGGGGGGTATATAACACGCATATAAGCGCAAAATTAACATAAATTTTAGGAATGTTTTTAACGAGAGGTTTTAGGGTTTAGGATTTTTAATAAAGTGGAATATGTTATTCATAGTGAAATATATTTTCGACAAAAGGGTATCAGACAATATATATAATTCTTGTACAAAGATGTTTCTACCACTAGCTAGGAGGCACACAATAGAATCCAAACTCGTGAAAATCATGTATTTGTATTGAGTTATTCCTCTTGGGCTGCTTTATTTTTAAGTTAAAGCATACAATTTTTGTCCTAATGTTTTAGTTCATTGACAACTTCGAATATACATGAAATAAGAACAATTGCACGATTTCCCCTTCACATGTATTGGTTTTTAATTTTTACCCCTCAAATGGCTTGGTCTTTAATATTTGTCCTTCAAAATCAAACTTATGCCTATCAGGGACATAAGTTCTTTAAGGCGCGAACTATAACTTGTGAAATATTATAATTTAAAAATATAAACTTAAGCCCGCGAAAAAGTTATTTGTCTTGAATAGGGATGGCAACGGATCGGATCTGGACCGGATCCTACTAGATCCAGATCCAGATCCGTTTTTCATACCTGAATCCAGATCCGGATCCAGATCCGTCGGGTCCATAAAAATCAGATCCAAATCCGGATCCACAGGGTCCACGGATCGGATCTGGATCCACATGTAAAAAAAATTGCCTTTCTAAGAATGTAACCTTGCTAAGATTTTTTTAAAAAAACTGACAAACGATTTTTACTTAGCTAACAGTTTACTGTGTTTCAATTTTGAAATTTTCATATGAGATATTTTGTTCGTTGTCTCGTTTTGATTGTGAGCTATTAATTGAAAATGTTGGACAATGACAATAGTTGTGGAAAATGCTAACTAGTATTTCCATAATGCAGAACTTGCATGTGCTTGGAATCTTCACAAATGAAGTGAATATAATTTTAACTACTTGTCTATGGAGATGTTAGTCATTTACTAATATAACATTGATTTTATTATCGAAGTTACCTCTTTATTTTTGGATTTTTGAGTTAACGCGGGGATAAATTAAACTTGTTTTGAGAATTAAACTTGCAAGGATGTGCTTAGCAATTTTAAGAAAATACTTATAAAATTACATTCTAGGTTATGAATATATTTAATAAAAAACGGATCCATGGGTCGGATCTGGACCGGATACGGATCTCAAATACAAGATTCAGATCCAGATCCGATCCGTCAGAAATGGATCCGGGTCCGATCTGGATCCGTCGGGTCCAAATTTTAAAGATCCATATCCTATAAAACGGATCTGGATCCACCGGATTTGGACCGAATCCAGGATCCATTGCCATCTCTAGTCTTGAAGGACAATAATTAAAGGCCAAACCCATCGACAATCCTTTTGGTCGTCAGGATTTTTCACTTAGACATCTCAACTAATTAAACCATGTTCCATTTGGATACCTGAGGTAGAGCCTGACTGTGCCATTCATATATTTTTCGCTGACTTGACAAGTTGCGTGATTTTGACACAAACAAGAAGTGTGGGAAGGCTAAAAAACAATTTTTTTATTTTTTAAATTCATTTTATTTCCTCCTCCTTCATCTTTTTCATATTTATTCTTTTTCTCGTTCTTATCCACTCAATACTCTACCATTAACAAACCTTCCATCATTGCTATCTTGCTCCACCGAAAGAATGAAGACTGCCACCATTCTCTGAGAACATTGTATAAAATCAAAATCAAAAAAGAATTTAGGTTTAAAAAAAATCAGCCAGAAAAGAAAAACAAATCACCCACCCAATTCGTCTTCTTCTCCGGCGACCCCCCCCCCCCCCCCCCCACCTCATATTCTTCTCCACCGATCCCTCCCCTTTTTGAAAATTTCAGCCTAGCCTAAAAAAGAAAACAAATATGAAATTTTTTTAAAAAGTTCACCGATTTTTTTTTCCGGAAGAGCTATTCATTTTTCGGCAAAAAGAGTGTGAAGTTTGTTTAGAATTTTTTTTTTTGCTGAAAAATAGGTTTTCTTTTCTTTTTCTCATAATTTATTTTTAACTATTATTTTGGACTCAAATGCCACATGTAATCAGTTAATTGGCTACTTTGTCACGTTATCAACGAGCGTGTTACACACTCTTTACATAATTGACTAAGTCAGCGAAAAGTGTCTAAATGCCACAGTCGAGCCCTACCTCATGTGTCTAAATGAAACAAGGTTTAGTTAAGATGTTCAAGTGAAAAATCTCGACGACCGCAAGGGATTGTCGATGGGTTTGGACATAATTAAAGGCCAGAACATCATAGGGGAAAGATCACACATGCCCATTGGAGGTAAATTATTTACCCGCCCCTGTCCCATTACTTACGTACCCCCAGAAATATCAAAATTATTTACCCAAAATTCCCTTAAAACTATAAAACCAACATGATATATAAATATACTGAGATTGTATCATAGATGATCATGTTCATTTATTAAAAAAAAACACTTTTCTCAAAAACAACTCTATGATATCATCATCTTATATACATATATTGTGATGGTATCATGGATGATTGCTCCAGTCCTTCAATGAGACACTCCTTAGTCCACTATGATATCATCATGGTATATAAACATACTAAGATGGTATTATGGAGGGATGTTTCAGTCCTTCTCTTAGTCTTTCGTGATATCATCACAATATATAAATATACTGTGATTGTATCACGGAGGAAGAGTTTTGGGCAAAAGGGTACTCGGATAAATATTTTTGATTGATTGAGTAAAAAGCGAAATTAATTTAGAAGGAGGCATGGACGGATAAATATTACATTTTAGGAATATTTTGTGTTGTTTTCCCGACAAAATAAGGTCAAAATTGCAAATGACCCAAGGAAGGTTGACCAAATGAGAGATATTTGCGGGCCCATATTACTCTGAAGGCCATTCCACAGTGTTGGGCCTTTAAAAGAAGAACAAACTAGCAGTCTCGAAACGTAAAAAATTGATTTTTAAGTTATAGCACCATTTTAAAAAGAAATATTTAACAAATAGTCAATGTTGACACACTTCAGATATTTAGGCCTCTAACTAATGTGGATTACCTTGCTTGCCTTGGAATACCTAAACATAGGATCCTAGTCCAATTTCTTTTTCCTGAATAAATAGGGTGATTTACAATTTAAAGGTTAAACTTATTAAAATAAAATTTTGAATCTGCATATATTAGAAGAACTACGTATATATTGATGTAGCGGTCTGGCATAGTGATGGCGGACTCACATGCTCAAAGCAATAAATTAATCAAATGCATCAAGTCGTGAATATATCATAAAAAAGTAGACCTCATGTATAAATCATTAAAAAGTGGACTTCATGCATATATCCATAAAAAAAGTAGACTATCAAGTTGGGTGGTCCCTAATTAAGATATTTATGAGCTCGTTAAAAGAAAATTAATGGGATTATATTGGGTTAAGAATTATTAAAATTTTGATGTAATTGCTTGTTTTGGCACTGCCATTTAATTTGTATCCACCTTCTTAATACTTTTGCACATATACCTACTTCAGACATGCATTTCTACCTGAAGTTCAGATAAAAGGGGAATTTTTTTTGTTAAAACTAACTTCAGACATCATATGTGTGAAGATATCTAAAATGATGTCTGAAATTGTCTAAAATGAATATACGTGCAAGCAATTATTAAAAAGCCAACATAAATTAAATGGGAGTATCAAAATCGGATATCCATGCACTCCCCCCTAAGAATTTGTATCAAAACCACTTGGTAGATTTATTAGGAAATGGCACCGTATGTCATGTGTGAAGTTGTCAAAAAATGATTACGAGTGCCCAAAAAAAGTGGACATAAATTAAATAGCGGCATCAAAATCATTCGTCCATTTGTAACCACTTGGTAGTTTTATCCCTAAGCATTTGTAACCACTTGGTAAGCGACATTTACTATTATGTCCCTACTTTTAAAAACTATACAGATATAGATCGAACGACAAAAAATACTTTCATTTAATAAGATAGGTAAAATAAAAATCGTGCTATCAAGTTTTGGTCGTTAGGAAAAATTTGTGACCAATTGAATAATACATGCAAGATTTGCCTATCCGACAAAACTTGTGAGCAATTTAACAAAATAATAAATAGAATGATCAAGTTTTGTCACAAAACTTGTGACTAGTTGAATATCACAGACAAGATTTGCCTATCCCGAAAATATTTAAGAACAATTTAACAAAATAATTAAAATGCAGATCGTATTAAGTTGTCATTTCGAAAAAATTTGCAAACAGTTGAACACCACAAGCAATATTCTTTCATTCAACAAAACTTGTGAACAATTCTATAGTACCAAGTTTTGCTCGTCCAATAAGATCGTCACCACTTGAACAAGCATAATTTTTCCATTCCTCCAAATGTGTAACGTCAAAACTATTATTGCAAAACCTCCTTAGACGTATGGGGACAAAATATGAATATAAAGTTGCCTCAAATCATCCTATTTGCTCCCCGTAGAATAGTGTAAATCTCTTTGACAGAGTTTTCTTATTAATGTAATATATATATAGTATACAATTGTAGTCCTAACAGAATTAGGACTCTATTTTACATTAATTACCTTAATTACACTAAATATTAATTACATAATATATTGTGAATATATATGGAATATATGCACTATCACACCCCCTCAGTCGGAGCGGTAGGAGGCCGGACACTGAGACTGAATCTGAAGTGAATGAACAGTTGCCGATGAAGCCCCTTTGTGAAGATATCTATGTACTGATACGAAGAAGGAACATGCAACACCCTAACGTGACCCATTGCAATATTTTCACGAACAAAGTGAATATCCATCTCAATATGCTTGTTCGATGTTGCTGAACTGGGTTATGAGACAAGTAGACATCATATACGTTATCACAGTAAACCAAATATGCCTTACATAAGGGACAATGAAGCTCAAGAAGGAGATTTCGGAGCTAGCATAGCCCGACAACAACGTTCACAATGCCTCGATATTCTGCTTCTGCACTCGAACTGGAAAGCGTGGCTTGCCTCTTGGCAGACCATGAAATAATATTATCTCCTAAAATTATGCAGTAGCCGGACGTAGAGCGACGAGTGTCCGGACAACCTGCCAAATCGGTGTCTGCGTAGGAGAGCAACCTATTCGGTGTGGAGGGATGTAAATGTAGTCCAAGAGTGCCTTTAACATACCGAATGATACGCTTAAGAGCTATAAAATGAGGCTCCCTAGGAGCATGCATGAATAAACACAACTGCTGAACATCATATGTAATATCTGGTCGAGTGAATGTGAGATACTGAAGAGCACTTGCGACACTCCTATATAGAGAAGGATCGATGACCGGATCCCTATCATTCGCACTGAGTTTGGACTTTGAGTCGACATGAGTGGGCATGCTCTTGCAGTTAGCCATTTTAGCCATGTAGACAATCTCCTCTGCATACTTACACTGACACAAGAACATGACATATGCGGATCTGGTCACTGATATCCCCAAAAAATAACTTAACTTACCCAAATCTGTCATAGCGAATTCGGACTTGATCAGGGCAATAATCTCGTGTTTCAAAGTGTTAGAACAATATCATCCACATATAAAATAAGATAAGCCGTGTCAGTACTTCGATGAAATATGAACAAGGAATGATCACTCTTGCTGCAAACGAACCCTATATGCATGATGTATGTAGAAAACCTCTCATATCAAGTCCTAGGGGCTTGTTTCAAACCATAGAGTAACTTACGAAGACGACAGACATAATGAAGAACCTCCGGATGCACAAAGCCAGGCGGTTGATGCATATAAACGGTTTCTTTCAAATCCCCATGTAAGAAAGCATTTTTACATCAACCTTGTGAGTAGCCAATTTTCCCCATAGTTATGCCAATAATGGCTAGTTTAACCACCGGACTGAGCGTCTCCCCACAATCAACACTCTTCTGCTGACCAGTACCATTAGCCAAGTCTTGCCTTATGGCGTTCAAGCTCTCCACTATCTCAGAATTTGTGACGATAAATCCACATACAACGTATCACATTCACCCTTTCTGGTTTCGGAATAAGATTTCAAGTGTGCTGATTGGTTAATGCATTCCAATTTGGGTCAAGTTTGGCTAATTTTAGGTTTTTAGGAATGGGCAAGATGGTTTGAGTTGATAGGTTAAAGTGAACTTTTGGTTTTTAAATCCCGTGTTGTGCATGGGCTTTCATGCGGTGTGTGGGGACAGTCACGAGTGGGGTAGGGGGATGAGAGACACCGGGTTGGATTGGGCAGTGGTGACGATCAGTGTGGCTGGGCAGTGGGACGGGCAGGGGTTGGGTGACGGATGGGTAGGGAGGTCATGGGTTTTGGGTTGGGCAGGTGATGGTTGCCGGGTGGGGAGGGATTGTTTGAGGCAGTGTGCCTGAAGTATTTTCGGGCAGGATTCGGGCAGTTGGGTGGGGTTGATGGGATGGTTAGCGGGATGGTATGAGGGTGCGGATTTTATAGTGCATTTTGGATTAGAGGTGAGGTGTCCGAGTCATCAAGGAATTTGCAATCAGTGACTAGAAATTTTTGGATGTTGTCAAATAGGAAAACATACTCAACAAACTAACATGACGTGAGATATCGATTTTGTCAGTGGATAACTCATAGCACAAGTATAAACCTAGGAAGACGCACGGAGTGGAGTGAGGTGCTAATTTGTGAGGGACCGTTGAGGCAAGATTTGGGTAACACAGACAACTGAAAATTCGAAGGTGATCATAGGAAGGGATCTGATGGAAGAGAATTTCAGTGGGTGTCCTATTTTGGATCGTACGGGTAGGTAAGATGTTAAGAATATGTTTTACCATTTTTAATGCATATACCCAAATGGGGGGCGAGACGCATGAAAAAGAAGGGTATGGATCATATTGTTAATGGTGCGGAGAATTCTTTCGGCTTTACCATTTTGAGGGGAAGTATGGGGGCATGAGAAATGAAATAACATCCATTAGCCGCACAAAAATTATGAAAAAATAAGTTATTGAACTCACGACCATTATCACATTGAAACGTTTTAATGTCTTTTTCAAATTGCGTTTTAACCAAGGTACGAAATTCAAGAAATTTGGAGTAAACTTGAGACTTAAGTTTAAGCGGATAGACCCAAAGAAAATGAGAAAAGTCATCCAAAAATACCAAATAATATTTATGACCGAGGTTGCTAGTTATAGGGGACGTCCATAAATCCGTATGAATGATATCAAGGGAGAGAAAGTAATACTTAAAGAAGACGTAAATGGAAGTCTAACATGTTTCCCTAGATGATAAGAGGAGCAACTATGGGAAAGTTTCCCTTTATTACAGTGGATTAAATTGCGGTTTCTAAGAGAATAAAAAACATGAGCTCCTGAATGACCAAATCTACCATGTCACGTTGATGGAGATATTGCAGCTAAAGTGGTGGGTGGAGTGACTTGGGCAGTGGACGTGGGTAGGAAATGATAGAGATCCCCCATACTATTGTATCTCGTAAGAAGTCTCCCCGTACGTAGGTCATTTACAGAAAAACCAAACGGGTCGAAATCAATGGATACGGAATTGTCAGTGGAAAATTTTCTAATAGAGATTAAGTTCTTGATAATCTTAGGGGAATATAGGGCATTTTTAAGGGAGAAGTAGGGATGCAGTGGTGGAGTTAGTGTGTGGTCAAACCCTTGAATTGAAATGCGATGATCATTTTGGACCATAATAGATTGAGGAGAATTTAAATTACACAGTTGAGGAAGATTACCAAAATTGTTGGTGAGGTGAGATGTGACGCCCGTATTCATATATCATGTATCATTGTGATGTTGCTGGGCCACTGTGTAGTGGGCCTGGTGGCTGGACAATGGGCCGATAGTGCTGGGTCGTTGGGTAGTGGGCCTTCGCAGTGCCCATTGTTGTTGTTGGGCCGTTGTGTAGTGGGCCTGGAGGCTGGACAATGTCCTGGTGGTGCTGGGCCGCTGGGCAGTGGGCCTCGACAATGCCCATTATTGCTGTTGGACCTGTCTTGGAACGGGACTAGCATGGTTGCAAGGACATGGGTTGGACCACTAAGTCTGGTACTGGGCCTACGACGGGTAATTTGTGACGCTGGGTGTTGAGGAAGATGAAGCGTGGGAAGCTATGTGGGCCGCGGGTGATGCCATGAGGGTATCGGAAATTTAGGAGAGAAATATGATGTATATTGCATGTATACTTGATGTATACGGGCTATAAAGAGGGCTACTTACGTGATATGTGTCCCGGGTGGTGTATACGGGCAATAACACAGGGAATAAGGGGTTGGGTGATGTGTATATCGCGGTATATCAGTGGTATACAAGCTTGTTTTGAAAAGAAGGGGAGAGATGGGTGTTGTATATCACGGTATATCTAGAGTATACAGGTTCGTAGGTAGATGAAAGGCAGTATATCACTGAGGAGCAGGGTATATCATGGTATATCAGTGGTATACATGCTTGTTTTGAAAAGAAAGGGAGTATATCACGATATATCTAGAGTATACCGGTTTGTAGGTAGAGGAGAGACATTATATCACTGAGGAGCAGGGTATACAGACTGTATATCACGAAGGAGCAGTGGTATGCGGGGCGGTATACTACTGTTTTTCCGTCGGAAGAGTGAGGCGGATGGGAGGGGTATGACGGCCAAAATAGGGTTTAGGGTAGGGATATATTTTTGGCTCTTGATACTATGTAGAATAGTGTAAATCTCCTTGAGGGAGTTCTCTTATTAATGTAATATATATATAGAGAGAATACAATTGTAGTCCTAATAGAATTAGGATCTCTATTTTACATTAATTACCTTAATTACACCAAATATTAATTACAAAATATATTGTGAATATATATGAAATATATTCACTATCACTCCCTATATTGTTATACACATAATATTGATCATGTGGAAACCTCCTAGAAAGAGGGAGCGCTCATTGAGCAAGTCCTGTAAATTTCGACTGCGTACAAAGGAATTGCAAACAAGAACACATCTTTTTAATTCTATCTTTTCGTTTCAATTATAAATTGTGACATGCCTCAGAAGTTTGGTTTCTTGTTCACCATTGCTCTCATCATGATGGGTACTGGTTTACTCTTTTTGTCTTTTAATTCCTCTCTTTTTGCTATATATATTAACTTCTAATATGCATCTGTTTAATGTCTATCTAACTAGTAAAATAACTCATTGGGGTGTGGTAGAATGTATGATATTCATTCATTCTTAATTAGAGATTTCACGTTCTAAGCTTGGAAATGTAAAAATTTCCTACCAAGGAGTTGATTAACGCCAACGTTCTTTTTTTAGGTCACCTTTTTAGATTTTGTGCCTATAATTAAAAGTTGTGCAAATATAATTCTTAAAAAATTAACCTTGTGATAATATTAGACTCTGTGTCTAATGTTTGCTCACATATTGATCAACCTTACAATAGCTTACAAAATTTTAGATTGTTGGTCTAACGTTTTTCATAAATTTTTTGATTTGTTCAAAATAAATTTTGATACCGTGGTCTACAAGATCCATGCGTTGCAAGAAATAAAAAAGAGGGTCATTTACTAAACGTTTGTCCTATAAGGGACTAGCAGCGAAATTTTCATGTAGCTCTTCGATAAAAATGCACAATTTCCCTTCAAATGGGGTGATCTTTAATCTTTGCCCTTCAAATGGGTGATCGTCTTTAATTTTTGTCCTTTAGCATTTAAAATTATACCTAACGGGATATAAGATATTTGAGGGCAAAAGTCATTCGAGGTATAAATTGTGCGATATTATAATGCGAAATAAATTTATGCTCCGCGAAAAAATTATTTGTAATATGTGGCAAAAATTAAAGACCAACACAAAATACTCAAAAATTAAAATGACCCAAGCTCTTCCCCTTTTAATATTAGGCCCTACATCGTGTGAGTATGAGTTACCTAGACCAGTGGATTATGAATACCACAAAGTTTTATAAATTAAACAAAAAACTAGTGAAATAAGTTTGTTAAATGTACATAATATACACACAATATACATGTGTATATTATGTATATTTGGCTCTCGGTTTCCATGTATTACCCTGTATGTAGTAGATAGTTTAGGTAAGGTTTTAGTCTCCTAGTTTAGGTAGTGTTGTGGTGTAATTAGTATTGTACATTTACCATAATATTTGTATTACCATAATTGTATAGTTAATATCCAAGTAGAATAAGGTTTTAGGAGTAGAATAAGAATATGATTCTCATATTATGAAAATATGTAAATTGTATATATATTTTTTCTATTAATGAAAATAATCAAGAGATTATTTCTTTTAAAGCTTTTGATATTTTACTACTAATTTATTATATACTGATTTACTTTCATGATTTTGCAGTTTGGTCTTCACAAACAAAAGTGATTGATATAAGATGTTGGTTACAAAGATGCAGGAAACGAAAATTACAAGTAACTGCTAAGTAATACAAGAACTGAAATTACAATTCAACAACAAACTGAAATTACAATAATCTTGAACAAGAAACTGGAACTGTTTTTTTGTATGCTGAGTCGAGTGTTTGCACTCTGTCTTTAAGACAATATTGCCCCGTATGTATCCTTTATACGTCCCGACAATTGTCTCCCAAGATAAAACAAAGAAAGGAACAATTGAGCAAAGGAAACTCAAGTGCTACTGTGAAGAATTTTGAGTAATGAAATGATGCTTGGAAGTTGTAGGAAGACTGAAATCTGTTTCTGTTTATGTATTTTCGTGTACCTCAACAATTGTGACAAGGGGTCCTTTATATAGCTGAAGGAGAGGCTGATGAACTGTCTCCATAAGTGTCATTACTGGCCAAGTAATGACAATTATGGAGGTAGTAATTCCTCCAAAATAAATGGTGAAGATGTGCAACGGATTGGCTATTTAGTAAGAGTAATTCAGCCAAAATAAATGGTTGAATTGAGTGATGGTGGACGTTTCTGCTCACTGCCCAATTCTGACTTTCTTGAAACTTCAGGGACAAACTGTACATATGAAAGAATTCTGGTCCAAACTGTACATATGAAACTTCAGGGATCAAACTGTACATCTGGCAAAGTTCTCTGGTCCAAAAAGATAATATCAGAAAAAGCACAGCATGTGACCCGTGACCCGTGACCCGTGAACCCGACCGGACGGGACGGGCGGGCGGCGGCGGCGCGCGTGTGGGCTTTCCTCGAACCAAAGCACATCTAGGTCCTCTCTCCTTTAAACACATGGGATACCCCTTGGGGTTCCAAACCCCAAGCCAACTTTGAGTCTTATAAACAAAACAATTCTTTCTTCCTCCACCGATGAGAGAATTGATCCCATACCACACTTTTCATGCTTCAAACACCTCACTTCGTGGACCAATATCTCTTTCATTTCTCAACGAAATTTGACGATCCTTGGCCCTACAGTTATCTACTTACTTAGTAGATCATGCACGTGTGAAGAACCGGATTCTCCAACATGCGTAACACTAGTGTTTAAGCCGTTAAAGTTGGTCGGTCGCAACTCCCGCCAAAGGCAAATTTCCAACATAAGAAACGGTGTAGATGATGTAACAAGAATTGAATCGAAACTAATGTCCCATCCAAATGAAATAGTCACATGCTAGAAAGGTTGCTTCACTGATGCTGATTGCACTGATGCTTGGCGTTGTAAGCCATACCTCTATGATGTTTTTCAAGAGAGGCAACTATGTTTTTTACTAAGTATAGACTATTTAGAAACAGAGCAGAGGTAAAGCTAAGATTTTAAGTTTATGAGGTCTGATTCTAGGAAAGACAGTTAATCAGGTTTTTGATAAATTATTTAACATATTAAGTGAATTTTTCAACATAAATACAGGATTTGAGTCAAAACTACTGATTCTTCCAAACCGGTAGGCAAAGCTCTAGCCCCACTTTGAAACAGGGGCGGAGTCACAATATAGTTCATGTGTTTTGGCAAAACACGGTAATTTTGGTCCTGACATTCGTATTAAAAAATTTACTTAATATGTATAAATAATTTATTCAAAACACAATAAATTATTTTAAAAAACTTCAGAACTTATAAACTCAAACATCCTGCCCCTGCTTCTATTTGGAAACCAATACTGTTATTTCTAGAATTGTTGTGATTATCACTTGTGTGGGTGGTTTTGTTTGTCTTTCTTTGTCCTCTTTAGCCTTTTCAATTGTTATATGTATGATTGAAGAATACATCATAAATAACAGAGTTTTCCACTTGACTTCTGTTAGTTTGGGTGCACGTATGACTCAAGAGTTTGTAAATTGATAACATACATGATCCAGGCTGATGGTTTATTAAGAATTGGGCTTTTGTATTATTGCATTGAGCCTTTGTATTGTTGGTCCATATTTTCCATTTAATTTACTTATTAGAGTGTGCACTGTACACTGGTTCGAGGTTCGGGCTGTTATCAGTGACTTATGAGGGAGGATCCGTCCACACGCGATGTTATGTACCATAACACGCTCTACAACTAAAATGGATCCATGTATAAAAGCAGTACTCTATAACTGAACAGCATCCATGTATCATCACCACACGCTCTGTATTTTGTCATGCAACTTGCCTAGTGTCAAACGAGTCAATTCTAGTTTTTAGAGTAGGTAAAGACGTAAAGTATATAAATGATTAAACTAATCTGTAACCAGACAACGTTTTTAATAATATCACAAAACAAGTACTATGCATTACACCATCCGTCTCAAATTAATTGTCATGGTTATTAAAATAGTCTCAAATTATTTATTGTTTTAGAAGTTTAAGGTATAATTAATTATTTTTCTCTATTTTATCCTTTGTCAGTAATGAAGATTACACGTAAATAAAGTAATTTTTTAACGGAGAGAAATTATAACTTAGTTATAAATAAGGGTAAGTAAGTCAAATACCCCTCATAATTAATATTTTTTAAGAAGCATGTAAAACAAAAAAACGACAAATAATTTGAGAGGATGACTTAATGTGCAACATTGAAGACTCTAGCCCTAAGAGAACCGTGCCCTTTACATTTCTATACAAGTAATGGAATACTACAATTGTTGCAGCTGAGGGTACAAAACAAAGAAGGAAGGGGAATATGGAAGAGGATGACCAGACAAGCAAAAGGGAGAAAGTGCAGAGAGTTCATGTAGGGTACTCTATAGTACTTTATAAAGCAGTACGGGAAGTAATAACTATTACAAATGTTCGAAAGGGTGAATAAATGGTCAATCTTCAGAATCTTGATCACTTTGCAAAGCCAATGTTGAGAACTGCCGCAAGCTTGTTGTGTCTTGAATCTTGATATCCCGAAATCAAGAAACAACTAAATCTGGATGGTTACAACGTTGTGTGTTGAGTCGAGGATAGCCCTCTATCCTTAAGACAAGATTGCCCCGTATATATGCTTTTACGTTAGCGGGCAATAGTCTCCCAAGATAAAACAACACTTTAATCTCAACACTACAAAGCCAATAGGTTGAGCCCGTCGAAGAAAACAAATATGACTCGACTTGTCAAGATATGGAATAGGAAGGAAGAGTTTCTCTCTACTCTTCTCTTTTGTCTCTCGTTTATATAGTGTGTCTCTCGTAGTGTATATCTTGTGTATACGTGAGGGTTTAGTCACTTTTTTTCGGTCGAAAATTGCACCGATTTTCGCCGAATTTCGATCCTTTTTTTTCTGTTTTTCCGTGTTGGTTTTCTCGCTGTTTTCAACTATTTTTGGTGTCTGTTTTCAGCTTGTTTCCAGCTTTCTGTTTTGAGCCAAATGAAGCTCAATATATAGCATGCAAGAGGGGCTGTCCAACTGCCAAAAACAAGGCTGTAATGGCCATTAAGGGAGGCCATTAAAATGACCAAGTAATGGCTATTAAGGCCATTGAAAGAGGTCGCTCACCGCCCAAGTAATGGGCTGTTAATGGAGGAATTAATCAGCCAAATAATGGTTGTTTAATGCTCCGTAAAAAACAGTCCAACGGTAGGCGAAAAATATCCGAAACTCGGGGACCAAACTCGTAAATATTGAAACTTCGGGGACCAAATCGTACATATGAAAGAATTCGGTCCAAACTCGTACATATGAAACTTCGTGGGATCAAACTGTACATTTGGCAGAGTTCTCTGGTCCAAAAAGATAATATCAAAAAGGCCCACAGCCCGTGAGCCCGTGAGCCCGGAGCCCGTGAGCGGAGCCGGACGGGCGGCGCGCGTGTGGGCTTAGCCTTGAACCCAAGCACATCTAGGTCTTCCCTCCTTTAAACACATGGGATACCCCTTGGGGTCCCAAACCCTTTACCAATTAGAGACTTATATAGAGAGCAATTCTTCCTATTCCCACCGATGTGGTAGATTTGTCCCACACCACATTTTCATGTCTCAAACACCTTACTTCGTGGACCAATATCTCTTTCATTTCTCGACGAAATTAGACGATTCTTGGCCCTACGGTCATCTACTCACTTCGTAGATCATGCATGTGTAAAGAGACAAGGTCTCCAACATACGGAACACTAGTGTTTAATTCATCAAAGATGGGTGGACGCATCTCCCCCCCAAAGGCTAATTTCCAACAGTTCATACTGGCAGTGTTAACAGCTCTAGTGTACTACATATGGAAAGCAAGGAATGAAGCTTTCTGGGAAAACAAGGTCATCCGACCTCAGAGGTTGATTGAGAAAGTGCAACAGGAATGCAGAGTGATAGCCATGGAAATTTTGCAGAATAGAAGATCTAATAATGCGAAGGAATGGACAGGATCATTGTATAGGGAAATTACTGTAAGGCATAGACATGAAGAGGTTATTTTTGAGTTATTTTTTTTGTTGGTTGTTTGCTGTAATTAACTAGTGTCTTTGAAGTAATAAAATGTTCTGTTTACCAAAAAAAACATTTCTATACAAGTTAGATGTATGATTCTTTTCTAATATTCCATCGCTAGAAAAGAGAGTCTCGTTCTTTGAGATTCAAACGTCCTGATTTGAAAGATCAATAAATATTATAAGCAGGATCGGGGCAACATAATGTGCATGTACATAGACAAATGTACTCTGAATCACCTTTAACATAAGAGAAGTATAATTTTAAATCCCACGTTGTGAGACTAAATTTCATTGGTACTCATGTATTCAGGTGCGCTTATTTTCTTGATAATTCAACACGGTAGATCTAAAGAAAATAACATTTTTCATCTCAAACTATTGTTACAACATGAAATGAAAATATATAGTATTAAATAACATTTTCATCACAAAACTAGCTAGCAAACTACAAATTATGAGTACTTCTATAACATTATTACACTATATTGGATATTTGTTTGTTGCACAAGCTCATGAGTGTCCCTCTGCAAATTGATAAACCAAGGCAAGTGCATTACTAGTCACTTGTGAAGCAACAAAAACCCTAGCCCTAATAGAACCCTTAATTTTCCCATCCATAGAAGGATCATTAAACATATCAAGACAAGCATTTTCATCAGTAAGTGCAGCACTAATCCAAGTTTGAACATTACTAACATGCCAAGTAAACTCATCTTTTCTTGATGCTAATCTACCACTTTGCCCTAGCTCGGGGATCGATCGATTGAGCTGATAAACACTATCATTCATGGTGAATGAACAGTCTTTAACAGCTTGTAATTCTCTCGGTTTTAAGTTCCTCATTCTTGTGAGCTTTGAAATGTATGTTGAAGCAATTTTGGCTTTTGATAAACTCACTGATAATGCTGCATGAGCAAGTTGTTGCTTGTTTAGTTGAATGGTGTTTGAGTAGGCAGAGAGAGATTGGAAGCATATGGCAGGGTATCGAGTTGTTTTGCACGAGATTTTGATGAAATTCGTGGTATTTGGATTTTGGGACGTGACAGACTCATGAGTAATAGTTATGAAAATACAATGAAAGGACATGAAAATTAGTAAGAAGTGAAGACTAAGGTTGGCCATAGTTTTTTTTTTTTTTTTTGAGTTGGGATTTCGAAATGGTTCTATAGTTTAGCGGAGTGTGCAAGATCCTATTGATAGGGGAAGCTTTATATAGAGTTGTGCTCATATAATATACACAAAATAAAATAAAAGCTCCTATCATATTCTTTTGAGGTATACGAATTAATGGCTTTCACGTGACCCTTTAGCTTTGACATTAATTTTTTTTTTCATAATTAATGTATTTTAACATGTTATAATAGACAATCTGTCATATTTTTAAAAGAGTTTAAGTTATGTATCGTTTGTGTAAAAGAAATTTATAATATCATGTTACCTAAAAGATATCTACAAGTAAATTTCTTAAAATTTAAAATTTGTAATCTTGAAAATAAGAATGTTATCTGCTACAACGGGTGAAGATAGTCTGATTGTGTGAAAATTTCTTACATTGACGCCTAACGATATAAAAAGACAGTCTGATGCACTAAGCTCCCACTGTGCGCGGGGTACACCTAACGATATATATAACTTAAACTCTTTTTCAAATTATTAATCCAATTTCAAATGAACAATTTTTCAAACTCTTTTTCATATTATCAGGTGATGATATATAACGATAAAAAAATCTTTACATTTTTAGTGTATTGAGAGTTAAAACACTTAATTTCTCATTATTAAGTCCAGCTAACTCTAACAAATTTTCTATTGATCAGTTGCACCTTGCAACTTGAGAGTTGAGATGCAAAAGGAAGCTTCATGATAATCTTCGTTTTGTCATCAATCTTATCAGCAATTAGGTAGACATGAACAAAGTTTAAGGTAGCGTAATTGATGTGCAAATTCTAAGTACTAACAACGTGCTTTGTCTACTTGAGAGTTGCGAGAAAAAAATATTCCTTTTCAATCATATCAACGTAGAGTCAGGATTTAAAATTTATAAATTCAAATTTTTAAGTCTTTTTAAGTTACTAAATTTTAAATTCATACTTGTACATGTTCAATAAATGTTTACGGTGAGTACAAAATGTGAACCAAAGTTCTCAATTCAATCAAACAATAACATGTACTCTTATTCGGCCTCGCCTTTTCCTCTATCTCAAAAGGATGAAAATGACACTACTAATATTTGGAGACTCAAATAATTTTCTTTTAGCTCGAGTTTACATTAAGTAATAGATATTATAAATATAATCCTTTTGTAATTTTGAAACCCACCATTTTTCTAACTTCATGAGAGTAGTATCAAATTACCAATAAAGTGGATATTAAGAGATAATAAGTGGTAAATGTAGCTTGTCCAACTCCTCAGGACTTTGATTTAGTGTAGTGTGTGATTAAGTTTAATAATGGATTTCACCCTATCAAATTTTCGTATCACTTGATGCAAACGACTTCATTTTCACCTAGACCTAACATGAGTAGATAGGCGGTTAGGAGGGATAGACTCATTTGGGCCTGCCTCTTGAATCAATCTTCGGTCCTCAATATCGCTATTGGTACAAATTGTAAGGAGTTTGATCTCAAACTAAGCGGGTTATCATTTCATTCTTGTAACGGGCAGATAAGTTGCTCCCTTGCAACGAAATTAGATTTGGACGCGAAAAAGTAGCTAGGCCAAACAAAAATCTGATAAATTAAGTAAAAAGGGATAGAGAGACGGATCCATCATTTACGAGATATTTAAAACCGTGACACCACTAGACGTAGAAGATTTATTGGTATAAAATAAGTGTAGCTCGTTCAGTGTGAGATGCTAGTCAACTCTGAACTAGGCAAACTAAAAGATTAAACTAATCTGAAATCAAACAACGATATTAATACCTGCAGAATTTAAAACTCAAGATTGTCAATTAAGTTTCTGAGGGTAAGCTTTGACCAATCTGATAAATAGCAAACAGGAGTTTGAAAATATAGAAGAGCTGACTTAATTACTTGTGCTGGATGATTCGACTCTTCTTAAACTGATGAGAAAGGAGACAAAAGTATATATTCTTAATTGAGTTTAATGAAATTCATTCATAACGTATCAATATTTTATACCATCAAGATAAATTGATCTATAATAATCAATAATTTTCCAAATGATTCTTGGTCGTTTATTGAATACAAAGACGATATATTTTAAATTGAATTAAAGTTTTGTACTCTGTCAGCATATAAATATTTTACATCATCGATCAGAATAATTAGACTTAATATAACATGTAAGTATTCATAGTAAATTTAATATGATTATTTGCAAAATAATATCTATAATAAGCTATAGCTGGATTAAATTGTACTAATTATATCAGAATTAGTTTCACAGTTAATACATATAACTTAATTTTTATAATTAAGGTCTGTGCCTCGTTTCTTGAAAGTGTACTAACAAGTCAAAAACAATTAACACGTTCACGTGTAGAAGGTCTACTCACAAGTAGGCAACATTATACAAGAATGAATTCTTTAAATTTTGTCACGGTTGGGTTGGTAGCCAACTGTGACACAAATTGTAAGAAACAACTAAACTATTGTAATCAATTTAGAGTATTATAGCCCTATTTTTGAAGTATCATTATCAGCAGAGGGAATATTTACAGTGGTAGCAGCTAATAAACTAGAAGAAATTAAACTCATTAGGAAATATGGAGCATCCAAGGAAGGTCAAATAATTAGCAGGTAAAATCATGAAAAATAGCCCGATGAATGGGGCAGAGTGTTGGTCAGTCAAGAACTCTCACGTTCCGAAGATGAAAGTTGCGGAAATGAGAATGTTGCGATGGATGTGTGGGCACACTAGGAGAGATAGCATTAGGAATGAAGATATTCGAGACAAGCGTGGCCTCAGTGGAGGACAAGATGCAGGAGTCGAGACTGAGATGGTTTGGACATGTGAAGAAAAAATATATCAATGTCCCAATGCGGAGGTGTGGGCTCATGTAACATAGATCCAGCATTGGAAATTGAATATTGCTAACCTTAATTGCCTAGATTATAATTCCAAAAAAGGACAACTGGTCCACCGACCAGTTCCATATTTTTTCTTCCCTCAGTGTATAGAGTTCATACTAATTTATTTACATTAGGCCTTTTTCGCTTCAAGTATTAGTTTTAGTATCAACCATATTTAGTCCTAGTTGATGCCTTGACAATAGCTGACTTCATTAATGAAGCTCTATGACGGGGATAAGTCATAGGCGAATTTAGAATTTAAAGTCAATGACGTCGGAACAAATTGTTCAAATAAACACGCTCTAAGTTTGCTTCTATATATGGCAAGAATGAGACACATCCTTTAATTCAACCTTTACATGTATACTTGACCATTTTTCTGTCCACGCATGTTAGTTTGTAATAATTATCACAAATAGCTAATGAGTGCACTTCAAATTTAGACTCAAAGGTAAGAAGTTAACGTAATGGTCAGAGAAGAAGTAGCAATAGCAGGAACACGAGCAAAGTTTATTAAAACTGACTAAATTTTAAATAATTTTTAAAACTAGCTATGTTTTAAATAGAATGCTCAAACTGGTTACTTAGTGTAATTTATACCATTATCTTCCTGGGAAGGTCCAACTTTTGGCTTGATCAGCTTCTGAGACCCAAAGTAATGACACCATTATGTTCTGGTCACATTTTTATGTGAGGCCCAATAGTATACTATACTGTCTAGTTTTCTTGTCCTAAAACAGTAAAACAATAAATAATAGGCTTGAGTTATTGGACTTCTATAGTTCTACTTATGCTCCACTTAAAAGTATTGGGTTGAAATGAACTCGATGTCATAATGTTATATCCGTCTCTACTCACCCGGGATCTTTTTCTAAACTTCGAGGGTACATTTTGTTTATTGGAAAATTAATAGAAGTTTCTGTTTTTGTCAAAGAAAGAATGTCTTAGTAGTGAGAAACTTGAAAGAGTTGAGGTATCAATCAGCTTGGTCAAATAAACGAAAATAATCCCAAGTGTTGTTTCTTTTTAAGTATTCTAGATGTCTAAGTTTTCATAAATAGAGTTATTCTCCATATATTGAGATAGTAACAAGCATACGGTAATCAAATCACGGAAAGTATTGTAAAATTGACACAATCTCCACATGCACAAGCTCAAGTCGACGCCATTAATGGCTTTGTATCTTGGCAGAGAAGAAGCTTTAGAGAGAAGCAGATATTTTTATTAATCTTGTGTAATTAAAATGATTGTACAATGATCCATATATATACAATTACAATCGAGTATAGACAGCTATGCATGTGCTAATCATTGCACTCTAATTGTTTTGCATTAACAAACTAACACCTCATTAACTAATTATATAACCACCTAACAAACCTGTGGACCCCACTCCTAATTAACTAGTCTTCAACTTCACTTTCTAAGACTCCCCCTCAAGCCTGTGGGTGAAACACATCAATAACCCCAAGCTTGGATAACAAGAAGTGATGTTGAGCTACTCCCAGTTCCTTAGTGAGCAAGTCTACCAGCTGCAAATTGGTGGGAATGTATGTAGGTTTAATCAGCCCTGCCTTGAGTTTTTCTCTCACAAAATGGAAGTCTATTTCTATGTGATTCGTACGCTCATGAAAAATGAGATTTGCAGCTATTTGCATTGTTGCTTTATTGTCACAAAACAACTCAATAGGTGTAACAACTGAGACTTCTATATCCTTCAATAGACCAACAAGCCAAATGACTTCTGAAATCGCTAAATTCATACTTCTATACTCTGATTTTGCTGAAGTTCTACTCATAGTATATTTCTTCTTTGATTTCCAAGAGATCAAAGAACTTCCAAGCTGCACAATAAAGCATGTTACTAACCTCGTAGAAAATTGAGACAAGTTGCCCAATATGAGTCACAATACACTTTCAACTCCTTGATATGCACTTTTTTTAATAGAACACCCAAGCCAGGTGAATGCTTCACATATCTACCCATCCTTAGAGCAGCATCACAATGAGACTTCTTAGGTTGTTGCATGAACTGACGTAGAACTGGTACAACAAACAAATATCAGGCATGGTTATGGTTAAGTAAATGAGCTTACCCCCGACAAACTCATCATATGCAATGCTGGTGAGCTTGACATTGCCCTCCAAGGGAGTAGAGGCTGGTTTAGCACTACTAAGACATGCATAAGAAATTAGCTCTAAGCAATACTTCCTTTGGTTGAGCAAGATTCCATGTTGAGATCTCCAAACTTCTATGCCCAAGAAGTACTTAAGCTCACCAAGGTCCTTCACTTTGAATATGTTGTGAAGATGTTGTTTAGCAACAAGTATCAATTCACTACTACTTCTAGTAATTAGAAGATCATCCACATAGATAAGAATAAGGACAATATACTCTCCTTGTCTCTTGATGAATAGAAAATGATCATGAGGACTTTGATTGTAACCGTCAGCAAGCAAGGCAGATATGAGCTTTAATATTCCATTGTCTGGAGGTCTGTTTAAGGCCATACAATTTATTTGAGAAGTTTACAAACTTTTGTCTCCCCCTATTTATGAAAACCTTGTGGAAGATCCATATACACCTCTTCATATAAGTCACATTGTAGAAAGGCATTGTTGGCATCCATTTAGAAAAAAATCCAACCTTGAGAAGTAGCAACACTGATTACAATTCTAACAATCACCATTTTTGTCACTAGGGATAATGTCTCATGATAGTCCAGACCTTCTCTCTGAGTGTAGCCTTTAGCCACTAGTCTAGCTTTGAACTTATCAATTTATATATTTGTTTTGTGCTTAATCTTGTACACCCACTTTGCATCAATAGTTTGCTTGCATGCAGGAGGAGGTGTCAATTTCCATGTGTTGTTGGATTCTAGTGCATCAATCTTCTGTTGCATTGCATGAATACAGTTTGGATCTTGAGTAGCCTCCTTAAAAGAAGCTGGTTCTTTTGGTGTAGAAAAATTCATCAAGTAAGCCTAATAGGTGTTGGACAGGTGACCATAAGAGACTTGACTAGAAATGAGAAAAACACAATTTTCTTTAGGCTTCATGGATGTAACATAATCACTAAGCCATATAGGAGGCTTAGTAGTTCTAGTTGGCCTGGATTCAACTTGTGGTGCTACAAGTGGCATTGTTATATCAACTTCAGGCTGTTGTGGTTTAGGTATAGGTAGTTGTGCAACATTTGGTACAACAATTACAACATTATCCTTTGCATGATATTGTGGTTGTTGTGGTGCGGGATCAATAGGTGGTGCATCATCTTCTCATGCAAGCTGATTTTGCCCATTTTCTGCTACTTCAATAGACATGGGCAAAACAGGATAAGTAGGATCATCAATATCAACATCATATATGTCCTCCTTTACTGCCTTACCTTGTATTATAGTAGGTGCAGATACAATAGTGATAGACATTTCATTATCCAAAGTAGGTGCATTTGATGGGTTCACAACAAATCATTTATGGTCATCTGCTTCATGCCCTTACTTGAAAGGGTATATAGACTCTCTAAACTGGACATTTCTACTAATAAATATAGCTCCAGAGTCTAAATCATATAGCCTATAGCCTTTTTAAGTCTCAGAATAACTAATTAGAACAACCTTTTAGCCTTCTCTGCAAACTTATCTCCTCTGGGTAGTGTGCTAGCATAGCACATGCATCCAAACACTATTAAGTGATCTATTTTGGGTGCTTTATCAAACAATAACTCATAAGGTGTTTTGCCATCTAGAACTTGTGATGGTAATTTGTTGATCAAATACAGAGAAGTTCTTACACAATCACCCCAGAACCTCACATGTAATGAACTTTGAAATTTGAATACTCTTGCTACTTCTAAAATGTGTCTATGTTTCCTTTCTACTGTTCCATTTTATTGAGGTGTATAAGAGCAACTACTTTGATGAATTATGCCATATGAGGCCAATAATTGATTGCAAAAACTATTAAAGAACTATGTCCCATTGTCTGACATTAACACCTTAATACATGTAACAAACTGATTTTTGATCAAACATAGAAAATTCTTCAATACTGTACCAACTTCACACTTTGATTGAACTAAGCAAATCTAGGTGTATTTATTGTAATCATCAACAATTGTAACAAAGTAGTACTTCTTATCATAGGCAAGCTTCCTATATGGTCCCAAACATCTACATGCACCAATTCAAATTAAGAAAGAGGCATGCTACTACAAACATGAAAACTGTTTCTAGTATGTTTTGCTAAGGGGGCAAACCTCACACTTCTTCTGGATGTTGTTGCTTAATGACTTATTGAGTGAAGGTATGTGATGTATAGCTCCAATAGATGGATATCTCAGTCTCGGATGCTATAATGTTCCTTCTGCATCTTTATTCAAAATAGAAGTATTCACCGTGGATCTTATTCCTTCCTGGAAAATATACAATCCTCCTTTCAACTTATCAATATCCAAGACCTTTCCATAGGAAAGCTCCTGAATACATAAAATTCAGGAAAAAACAAAACTACACAATATGTCATTGCTAGAAGTTGAAGACTAGTTAGTTAGAAGTGGGGTTTGCAAATTTGTTAGGTGATTATAGAATTAGTTAATGAGGCGTTAGTTTGTTAATGCAAAGCAGTTAGAGTGCAATGATTAGCACATGCATAGCTGTCTATACCCGATTGTAATTATATACATATAGATTATTGTACAAGCATTTTAATTACACAAGATTAATAAAAAGTATCTTGTTCTCTCTAAAGCTTCTTCTCTGCCAAGATACAAAGCCATTTAATGGTGTTGACTTGAGCTTGTGTATGTGGATGTAAAATTGACACAATCTCCACGTGCACAAGCTCAAGTCGACGTCATTAATGGTTTTGATCTTGGCAGAGAAGAAGCTTTAGAGAGAAGAAGATATTTTTTATTAACTTTTGTGTAATTAAAATGTTTGTACAATGATCCATATATATACAATTACAATCGAGTATAGACACCTATGCATGTGTTAATCATTACATTATAACTGCTTTGCATTAACAAACTAACACCTCATTAACTAATTTTATAACCATCTGACAAACTTATGGACCCCACTCCTAACTAACTAGTCTTCAACATCACTTTCTAAGAACTATATATGCACAAACTAGCATACGGTAATCAAATCATAGGAAGTATACATGCACAAACTGAAACAAATTACTATTTGCTATTTAGGGATGGCAACAGGGAGGGGCAGGGCATGACGGGTTAAATCATCCCCTGCTAAGGTTTTGTTCTGCCATGTTTAAGTCACCGCCCATTTAGGTCCAGCCATGCCCTGTTGCTTTTGCCCTGCCATGCGCTGCGCTACCTCATCATCATCCTATAATGCTATTCCCTCAGTCTTATTTTTTGTTGAGGTGTTAATGTTTGGGGAATCAAACAGGTTTTCTTTAACTATAAATTTTTTAAACTTTATAAAAGTATTTGAATTATTAGTTATGTTGGATTATATGTAATACTTTTCGTGTAGTTTTTAAATATATAATTTTATTTTTAATTTTTTAAAAAATTTTACCTATATTCATAATCAAAATTAAATATTTTAACCCTTAGTCTATCGAACTCCTTCACATAACTTGTGACGAGAGAGTATTTAAAAAGATGCATTAGAGAAGTATAAGCTAAAAGTCGACGGTGTGAAGGCTGGAATATATTGTCAAGTCGTTTACGCGTCCAAACTCCAAAGTAAACAACAACACAAAAGCAACAATTTCATTTCACTTTCTCAGATATTGTCTCATAGTATTACTTTTCAAGTCAACATATCATATTATTCGCGCAGTTGACCAATTGATCTAACCAAGTCCTCTTTAGTCGCGTACGTAATCGACTCTTTCCACAACACTTCACAGCTACATTTCAAACTATCATTACATAGTACATATTGATACAAAAGTCATAATTTTAATTAATAGGACTCAAATTATAAAAAGATAAACACACAAAAAAATTAAAAGAATTCAACATCTATTGTATATATATTCGATGAACCCCTGTTACCCCTAACTCCACCTTAACACTATGTTAACCAATGTTAGATTTGAACTCGTATCAGTTACTTTGGTTCCAAATCGAGTATATTTTCATTTATTTCTTTCATTCAAAACTTCTGAAGCAAGAGTGAACACGAGAACATTAGGAGAGGAGAAAAACATGAAAAAAGAAGGATCTTTGGCGTGACTCAATTCTTTCATTCAAGTTTGTACGTGTAGTATGGTGTGAATCACCTCCAGTAAAATTACCTCCAGTTTCCTCCGAGTATTGGTTCAAATTATGCACATCACCAAAATCAAATTTAAAAGTTGCGATCTATTGTTACATGTACTTAAATTTTAATTTTAGGAGCAATAGATCGTGTCATTCATATATTTCACTTTCCATGTCAAAAGAAATTGGGAGACAATTTTACAAGAGGGAATCCGCATCCCGAGTGGATGCCTAGATGCAACACCACGCTCCGCCAAACTTCAAATACTTTTAGGAAAATTGATTACTCATTTTGGAAAATTTCCTAATAAGAGATTTTTTTATTTTAATGAGGTCTATGTGACGCGAATTAAAATTTGTCAAATGAGTGGATATCGACTTCCCGAATGATTATACCTAGCTAGCCAATGAATTGGTAAATTAATTGTAATGTTAGTGTCAAAGTAGGAAGGAGTCGAAAGAAAATCCTCCTAAAATCGTAAGGAGAAAAGCAAGTAGAACAAGAAATCTAAAAATTAAGGTTATGAAGACCGTGTTAATAATTACATAGGACCTAAAAACCGTTATTCTAGAAAACAATTTAATTTGTATTATTTATGTAGTTTATTTCCTTAGCCTATGAATTTCCACACGCATATCACTATCTTTTGGCCATGTAACGTATTTGTCATATGTATTATGATAAGTAATGAAATATAGGATTTAATAATCTAATTTTCAAAGCTTAGTATCGCCTTTCGAAATATATATAGGATTGAATAATTTAGTTTTCAGTCTCAGTGTGGACATTATTTTAATTGTTAAAATATGTACATATTAAGATAAGTACTAGACAAAAGATCTATGACGTGTTATAGTTAATTATTAATAGAAATATTTTGAGATTATGTGATTCAGTATTCAAAATATAATTTACTGACTTTACTACTTCGAGTTCGCATCGCACAAATAATTAAGATTCACTAAAGGGGAAGTGCTTCCTATCATGTATTTTTATTCTAAGGACTCGAAATCAAAATCTCTAATTAAGGTTGAAGAGATCATGTTCATTCAACCATGATCCTCGATGATGGTAGGAAATAACAATTGTGAGAAAACTGTTTTTTATTATTTTTAAGTATTGCTGTCATAAATGTAAATTAATGAGGCAAAAGAAGTATTGTGACTTTGTACAGCTTGTTCTTTTAACAGTATTTTCACACCAACTATATGTTTGTTCTTATTTTAACAATCCTTGAAGTTAATGTTAGAATGTTAATTCTGTGGGTGGTGTATGACTAGGGTGTCAAATAAATGGATTGAGCTAATTAGAACGGTTTAATCAATAAATTTAATTATCTTGATGAATTGGTATTTGAGTCAATTTGACCAAAACAATATGTTATAATCCAACGTGTCCACATCAAAATATTTTTTGCTTACAAGTCTATTTGAGTTTCCTTGCTAAACTTGATTCCATTCATGTGCTGTCGCCCAAATACGCGTAAAAGACCGAAGACTAGGTCCTAAAGTTGAAAATAGAGGAAAGAGGAAAAGAAAAAAAACAAATCATTACAACAATAATAATATCTCAATTTCAAATAGTAAATTGATTATATGAACCTTACTGGTCATATAGAGTCCGTTTGGCTTAGCTGATTTTAAATAGCCGAAAAGTACTTTTAAGTGTTTAAACTGATTTAATAAATAAGCAGTTACATGTTTGGATAAAAATGCTTAAACTGATAATAAACAATTGAAGTGTTGATAAGCATAGTTTTATGTTAAAATGACTTTAATGTCCTTAAAGTTATTTACGGTAATAAGTGTTGGATATATAAAGGAGTACGGAAAGTAAATAAATATTACAAGTGTTCGAAAGGATAAACAAACAAGCCAATATTCAGAACTGTCGCAAACTTGTTGAGTCTTGAATCTTGATAACCTGAAATCAAGAAACACTAAATCTGGATTGTTACAATTGTGGGCTGAGTCGAGAGATGACTCTCTGTCTTTAAGACAAGATTGCCTCGTATATATGTTTTTACGTTAACGGGCAATAGTCTCCCAAGATAAAACAACAACTAATCAACACTACAAAGCAAATAGGTTGATTCTGACGAAAAAACAAACACGAAACGACTTGCTGAAGGAAGAGTTTTCTGTTTTTGGTCACGTTTTGGATAAATTTGTGTTGTGCTCACTTCTGTTTGTCTCACTTCTGTTTGTCTGTGTTGTTTTGTATATATTCGTCCCTGCAATTGAGCCAAAAGGCTCCAATATATAGCATAAGGGGAGGGACTCCTCAACTGCCATTACTTGAGGGAGTTAATTAGCCAAATAATGACTGATTTAATGTGCAATATAAAGGAGCTGTTAGGGAGGAGTTAAGGTGCAGATTAATGGAGTTTTAACGCTAATCAACTCCAACGGCAGAAACTTTCTGCCTTCCGTTGTTCAGCTTTTCAGAAACTCCAGGGACCAAATTATAAATATTAAGCAATTTGGGGTCCAAAGAGATAATAGCCCAAGGCCCAGCCCGGACGGGACGGGCGGCGGCGGCGCGCGTGTGGACTTAGCCTTGAACCCAAGAACATCTAGGTCCTCCCTCCTTCAAACACATGGGTTATCCCTTGGGGTCCCAAACCCTTAGCCAATTTTGAGACTTATAAAGAGATCAATTCTTCCTTTTCCCACCGATGTGGTAGATTTGTCCCACACCATATTTCCATGCCTCAAACATCTTACTTCGTGGACCAATATCTCTTTCATTTCTCAATGAAATTTGACGATTCTTGGCCCTACGGTCATCTACTCACTTAGTAGATTATGCATTTATGAAGAGACAAAGCCTCCAACATACGAATCCTAGTGTTTAAGTCATTAAATGCGGGTGGACGCACACAAAAGACAAATTTCCAACAATAAGAACGTAACTTTAACAAGATTTTAAATTTCACATTATTTCAAATACAAAATAATTTCTGTCTCACCTTATTTTTAATACAAAATTGATTAGATAAATTATTTTTATATATAAATTATCTTATAGTAATAAGCTAAAAAATATAATCATAAGCTATAATATAACATTTAATATGACACACATGCAAGTTCACGACAAAAACATAACTTATTTATCACTGCTGCAAATTATATACTAATACTAAAAGAATATAGTGCAACACAGGCAAAAGTAAAAAAATACATAAATGTCATTAATGAATCAAGAAGGAACAAAAAAAAAAAAAGAGAGTTCAAGAGAAATTGCAAAATACACCGGGATGCATCTTCATAAAACAATATGCAAACGAAGAGATAAATTTATTACCCTAAATGGACTGTTGTTAACGGTTAAGGTGTTGAGAATATTTTAAGTTTGGAGAATTTGCAGAACTGATGCTAACGTTTAGGGGTTTTGATTTAAGAAAAGGTATTTAAGGGATTACATAAGTAAATTAGGGATAAAATTGTAAAAGGGTTGGTCAAACCAAAAGTGCTAATAAGCTATAAAATAATAAGTTGGGGATGACCAACTTATGGCTTATGGCTTATTTTAACTTATAAGCACTTTATAAGCATTTTTAATGTTTACCAAACGCGTAAATAAGTTAAAAAGTCACCAATTAGCAAAGGAACTTCCATCGGAAATGGCCTGAGCCGAGGGTCTATCGGAAACAATCTTTCTATCTTCCAAGGTAGGGGTAAGGTCTGCGTACACTCTACCATTTTCGGACCTCATTTGTGAGTACACTGGGTATGTTGTTATTGTTGTTGTTGTTATAGCAAAGGAACTTCTAATAGGGCTAAAATATTCCCAAAAGAAAGACTATTCGTTTCAATTTATGTGATGGTGTTGAATGAACGTGAAGTTAAGAAAAATATAAAGACTTTTGAAATTTGTGGTATAAACGTAAATATTTATATGTCCGTAAATTATCTTATTAAGAATAAAGTGAGAATTTAAAACTTAAATTATTTCTCAAAAGAAAGTATGACATTTTTTTCGAAATAGATTAAAAAAGTATGTTATATATAGACTAAACGTAAAAAGTAATAGAGGTGGATGCATACTATATTGTATAGGTTCAGCAAACCAAATAAATTTGGCACAAATCTTATATATTTGTTGAAAAATTCATTATATATATAAACTGGTTGTGCATTCAGTGATAAGTGAGGTAACAAACAAAATTTACTAATTTTAAATTCTCAATTCGCTTCGAAAATTGTAAGCTAATATAAAAGGTACTCTTTAAGTAAAATGTACATGTACCAAACTATTTGGTCGTTTATATAACAATAATATATTAAATAAAAATATCCAACCAAACCACGTCTATAAATATAGCAAGTAATATTTCTAACATAGGAGCACAACATAGTACAAAAAGTCAAGGATGTTTTCTTCCAAAATGTCTGTTCTAATCACAGTAGCATTCACGGTGGCGATAATGGCGACGACGGCGGCAGAAGCCCAAACGCCGTCGTGTGCTTCGAAATTAGTGCCATGTGCACCTTTCCTTAATAATACTAAACCGCCGGCAGAGTGTTGTGATCCATTAAGAGAAGCAATAACAAACGATCTTGATTGTTTGTGTAAATTGTATGAGAATCCAACGTTGTTGCCTTCACTTGGTATTAATATTACTCAAGCACTTGCACTTCCTAAGGCTTGTAATATTCCTGGTGATATTAGTTCTTGCAAAGGTATGATCTTTTTCACTTTAATTAAATTGGTTTTTCTTCTTATTAAACCAATGGCCGCCACTAAGGCCTACGGTGGGATGTATGAGATCCTTTTTAGACATCGTCATTCGGATCGTTGAGGCCTATAAAGACGGCTCTACTTCACTAGAAAGATGTGGTATTCATTAGCGAGCGTCTGGTTACTAACGATTATGAATTTCTTTGCCTTTTGTCATAGTCTATACTTGTCCGTCCAAGTAGGCAACGCCTTACCCTTAATAAAAGTTTCGAGTTTGAGGTCTAATCTTCGGGATAGAAAACTCTTCCCTCTTTAGTGAATTCTACGTAACACAAAGCTTGATTAGTTAGATTTCTAATACCAGATGGTTGTACAAAAAAAAAGATCAATTCCCTCTGAACTTTGTAACAAATTTACGAGATCAATATTTAATGTTATGAAGTTATTGTGATTTTTCTTAAATTACATTTGGGAGAGGGGAGGAGAAAATGGAAAGGGGAGACTGTTATTAATGGGGTTTGAACTGTCCACCAAGGTGAAACACTCTTTGCTACAAAAAAATTTCATATCTAGAATTCAAATACGAAAACTCTAATGAAAGGTAGATCGATAATCTTAACCATCTCACCACTAATCTAGATTTTACTGCTTTTGAGCATTGATACATAGTAATATTCCTTTTGTTAGTGTTTTGATTATTGTTTTCATTTTTATATAGGTGCTGCTCCAGGTCCAAATTCAGCCTTGCCGCCCCCAGGTAACTGAGATTAATTTTTATTTATTTTCTATTTGCTACCAATCGCAGTTACTCATTAATCAATTATCCCAAACAAGGCATGTATGCATCAAAATTTGTTTGATATTTATTGATTGATGATGGAAGGTTCCCCTGGTCAATGAAATTTTTAGTACTTGTGTTTCATTAATATATTTCATTATGATAAATTAAAGAACTTGTAGATCTGACTTTATTTTCAAGGGACTATTTTGTTATAATTGTCCAAGTCATTGCTTCAAAATTGGAATATTAATTTGGTCTTTGTTCAATTTATAATTTTGGGGACCCCAATATTGAAAATGACAGGATAGCTGAATTCATTTACTTGTTCAAATATTCAATAATGTTCTACGGAATAATAGTCGTGTGAGATGTTGAACATGGAAATAAGAAAAAAGCTTTTTCATTTGGTTCACGGAAGAAATATATTATCCGCAAATAAATACTATCTTCATTTCATTTTATATGATATAGTTTGATTAGATGTTTAATTTTTTTTCTTAAAAAAAACTTTTGAGATTTGTGATTTAAACATATCATAACATCTGTATGACTATAACATAATATATCACTCAATCTGTTTTATTTTATATGATCTTATTGGTCTATTCTAAAAAGAATGACGATTTTCTATATTTTTGAAAACTTTTTAATTTCCATTATTGTATAATCCTTAATAGCATGCTTTTATAAGTATAGAAATATATCATAACATGTATAAGACAACAAATTCTAGCGGCATTTTAGGTTAAACACTTACCTACACTCTGCGTTGGACCGAATTAAGCAATTTAACTATCAGAATACATATCACTTAATCATAATTAATTGATAAATGCATGTAAGAAAGATACATATTTTACATTCATAAGTCTGATATAAATACTGGATAACGATACGTTTTACTATGTGAAGGTATGTTTTTACTGTGTTTTAGTATGCGGCAAAAATCAATCGTTCTCGTTTAAACTTTATTTGCAATTAAACATCATCATATAAACTTTCTCGTTATACATCTAGAAGAGCTATCACAATTCACATATTTAAGTGTTTGTTGGGAAGTCTTCCTAACATTTTTCTTTGATGAAATATTTTACAGCCACACCGGGAGGAAAAGATGACAACAATGGAGTAAACAGATTTGCATGGACTGGAATGTCAAGTTTACTTGTACTTTGTGCTTCTTTGATGCTTGCTTAAAAGAACTTATTGTGTTCAAATGTTGGAGAAATTTTGGCTGATGATTGCATGCCAGAGGCTGTATTGTTGCTTGTTTCACTCATCATTTTCATATTTTGTGTAGTGTTACATTCTTGGTGTATGGATTTGGTTCACACTTTTTAATATAGTTAATTATTATCTCTGTTTTAGATATCTATGTTTTGACAAATTAAATTTGTTTCAAAATGTTTGACTTTTTAGAAAAATAAAAATAGTAGTTCTTGCTATTGTTTTTCAAAATTCACCATTATTGATTCAATAAATGATATGTTAATTAAGTGAGATATTTCTTGAAAAGTTTTAATAACCAAAAGTTTCAAATTGATTGTAAATTTTGGGGTAGGACACTTGATGACAGGTGATAAAAGGTGAGGAAAAGCAAAGTCAAGCTTGCCTTAAGAAAGGACCAATTCTCAATCACAACGGAATGAGATTTTTTTCTTTTACTGATACTTATTTTTTGTCCAAATAATTTTGTTGAGCTTTCAAATTCAGCCAAAATCATGTCCAAATGCCTTTAGGGCCTGTTTGGAAAGGCATGTAATTGAAATTGAGTATAATTACACAATTTAGCATGTTTGTCATGTCAACATGTAATTGGAAGGGGTAATTACACTCTCCAATTCTCAAGTAAGGATTGAAAATTGAGTGTAATTACACCCTATAATTACAAGGCTACTTTTTATTTATTTTTCTTTTTCTTTTTCTTTTTCTTTTTCTTTTTCTTTTTATTTTAAATTCTTCCTTTTAATTTATTTTTTATTCTTTCATTTTAAATTTATTTATATTTTTTAAAATATTCTATTATTTTATTTTTTATCTTTTACATTTTAAATTATTTTAGTTTTTAAAATATTATTTATATTATTTATCTTTCATTTTCTTTCTTCTCATTTCTCAACCTTTACTTCTTGTGATTCCATGTAATTGCTCGTATATATTGTTTAAATTTTTTCTTATTTTCTTCATTTAGCGTAACTATGTTATTATTCTAGTTTTTGAAATTACACTTCCTAATATTAGAAAGAATGAGTCATTAACAAACTTGACATATAACATGTGATGTTATTAAAGTAGAATTTTCATTGTTGAATAAGATTATAGACTTATAAATGTTTTCTCTTTCTTTTGAATTATATTTACTTAAGTCATGTTGGAACTTATTTTATGATAGGTTGGAATTTGACATAAAAGGACCATGTTAAATTATTATTTTTTAAATTTTGAATTTAAGTTATGTTTGTGACTTCAGTTTATTTGCTTTAGTACTATTCACTTGTTGTTTTACATTGCACATTGTTCATTTTCCACTTACAATTGATAGATTATATTTTTGTCAAACATTATAATAGTGTTATGACATTATATGTATAAATATTAATCTTTTTGTCAAACATACAACCCATGATGTTCTTACAAAATATGTGCTTTTAATTTTTAGAATTAATTAAATTAAAACATTATTAATTTGAAATATACTATTACGTATACAATATTATTTACAAATATATAATTATTAATTAATATATTTTAAATAAACAATATGTATCTTAAATACCTAATTTAATATAACATTTATAAAGGCACATATTTGTCAAGTATTAATTTTTATTTTTAAACTAGTCTAACTGTGTAATTATACATGTGTAACCAAACAATATGTTTATAATTACACTGTAATTACGTTATGACAAATAAACAAGTTCTCGTAATTACTATGCTGTGTAATTACTAGACCACCAATTTCAATTGACGTGTGGTTTTCCAAACAGAGCCTTAATAAGTTCAGCTCTTGTAGAATCCCATAGAAGACCGTATTCTTTCTTGGATTCCCTCTTACATTATTCACGGCTCTAAGGATCCACCCCTACTTCAAAATAAGAGTTAAATGGTAAAAAATGAAAGGGAAAATGTCCAAAATATTGATAACTAAATTCATTATTTTCGAGCTCCAACAAGATTTATATGTGAAAATTTGTTAAAAGCTCAATAAATAATTTGATAGGAACCCATAATTTGAAAAGTGATCGGAACGCATCAAATTCAATTTTTGAATTCGTCTTCAGGACCAAGCCTCCTTTTTTTGCACTTGTCTTTCTTTGCTCCAAAAAAGGTGGAATCTCTCACCTCAAGAGTCCCCACATCCCGGTCCGACAGGTCTGAAAACTGTGGTAGAGTAAACTTTTTAAAGTGACTGGTCCCACCGCATTACGGCCCCATACCCCAGAAAACCCCACCTCCGGTCTGGCCCTACGGATTAGTATACACCGCTTGGCCCTACGCGTATGGAGGGATTTTTTTGGGGAACACAGCTCCACTCTCGCTGATCAGAGGACTCCAACACGGAACCTCAGATAGCAATACCCTAATGTATTGGCCACTAGGCCAAACACTTTGGATTTTTTTTTCTATTTCTCTCTATCTTAATAACTATTTCTCTTTTTAAGTTTTGCACTCCAAAAAGTTCAAGTAGAGTTCACATCAGAGGAAAGAATGTAAAGATTTTTGGTAATTATATTCAACTCCATATTAGTGGCTCAATGACATTGACAAGACAATTAGAAAGACTAAAACTCTATTGATAAGTGTATTAGGTCATATGTAGGTGTCTGGATATTTTTCCTTTTGTCACTGAGGACATAAAAACAATGTTCGGTAGTTGGTGAGAAATTCATAGAAACTGTCATTTGTAAAAGCTTATAATTTCACCCATTATTCACAAACACTCAAGCTAAGGGCATGAACCCATTTGGTCCCAATTATTAACGGGAGTTGACATTATCGCATTATTAAGTTAATATTTCAGATGATCACTCAATTATAAATATTTTATTTAGAAAGTAACTCTATTATGAGTGTTTTACTTAAAAAGTCACTTTACTATGAGTGTTTCATTCAAAAAGTCACTCAAATTTATTTTTTAACCAGAAAGTTTCTAATAAAAAAGTCACTCTATTATGAGTGTTTTACTTAGAAAGTTACTCTACTATGAGTGTTTCACTCAGAAAGTCACTCAATTTTATTTTTTAACTAGAAAATCACTCAACTATTAGTGTTCCACCTTCAAAGTCACTAAACCTATTTAAGTAATTTTTAATTACATTTTGTTAATTTTTATTTAAAGCCAAAATTGTAAGAAATAAACAAGTACCCATTCTAACTATTTTATTGACCCATTCACTAAAAATATATTGACCAAAGGTAAATAATTTTAGATATATATAAAACTAGGGCTGACAATGGATCGGAGGTGGATCGGGTGGAGCTCAATCCGCCTCCACCCACCACCCGACCCATCCATCACCCTATTTTTTCTTCATCCACATCCGATCCACCCATCATCCACGGGTGAATCAGGTGCTTCACGGATGAAATTTGTTATAAGTTTAACCATTTGATCTAGTTTAAAATCAGTGATAATGTTAGTAATTAGTGTTCTTAAATCTTTTTTAAAAAAAATTCACAACAAAAATGGAGTGACCAAAACCAATATAAATACTCTTAGTTCCAACGTAGCAGTGTCTCATCTGATTAGCACCTTAAATATTTTTATTCGTATTCCATTTTTATGTTAGCTCAAACAAATCATACTTTACGTTGCAAAATAAATAATAAAATTCATCAGACCTAACAATGAATAATTTTTTATATTTTCATAAATGATCACTAGCTAATAACATTATAAAACTTTACTGTTATGGAAGTGAACTCTTGGCCAAAATTATGTTATTCTTGATTTTCCAAGTTTCATTATAATTTTTATTTAATAAAATATATACAATTTAAAGATAAAAAGTATTATCTAACTATTTATAAACGGGTGGATGGATGGGTCGGGTGATGGGTCGGATGGTGGGTTGGATGTATGTCCACCCGAATTCGACCCGATCCATCACCCGATTAAAATATGTGTTTTGTCGGATTTTCGTCCATATATTTGGGTCGGGTGGATCGGATATCCATCGGGTTAGAGTGAAATTGCCAGCCCTATATAAAACCACGTTAATACAGGAAGAAAATAAATGATTTGAGATATTAAAAAAGAGGAAAAAGCTCAATATTGTTTGGCAAAATATGTTATCAAAAGACGATACAATCGATTACATGTAAAACCACAATTTATTTTAATTCAAGTTTTGTATAAAGAACACTATATATAGATTCTATCCTAAGCCATTGCAAATTAGGATCCTTCTTTTACCGTCCGTGATTTACGTGAACAAAATTATGGTAAGTTTGAAAGTTATATCATGCAAAATCCTGACAATCAATATTTCAATTAATTTGAAGTCCTAAACGTTTAGAAAACTTATTGAATGACAATTATATTCAATGCATAATTCGAGTTTTAAAAAACATATAACTCTACCTTACATTTAGAACTATAAATGTATAAAAATATTCCCTTTATATTCGGGCTTTTCCTCTTTCTTCGTAGTATAATAATTAATGATTATTATAAAAGTTTTAAATAAACAAACAATTTTACCTTATATTTAGAACTCCAATTAAAAGTTTAATATCTTTAAGATTTTTCTCTGCCTTCGTAAAATTTGGTAAGATATCTCAGCACATAAATAAATAAAAAATTCTTACCGCATTATATGTTTATAAACTTAAACCAATTTTAGTAGAATTAAAATAAAAGGTCTTGACAATATATTTTTAATGAGTCGGGTCAAGTGGGTGGGTCAATAAAATGATTAAAATGAGTACTTGTTTATTTCTTACAATTTTGACTTTAAAGAAAAAATAGCAAATGTAATTATAAATCACTTAAATATATTGATTATTCTGGTTAGACAACAAAGTTGATTGACTTTCTGAGTGAAACACTCATAGTTGAGTGAAACACCTATAGTTGAGTGATTTTTTTTGTTAGAAAACAAAATTGAGTGACTTTCTGAGTGAAACACGCATAATTGCTTGACCATATGAGATATTAACTCTCACATTATTTAAAGATATATTCAAATATTTTTTCAAATTAGAAGAATCTAAGTCAATGAAGGAAAAGATATAACAAAAGTGTATTTGATTAAACTTATAAACTGATCAAACTAGATTTGACTTATAAACACTTTTTAACTTTTCTACTTGTTTGATTTGCTCAAAATGCTTATAAATTAAGCACATATAAGCCAAAATGATCAAAATTCACAGTCACTTTCAATTTATGACTTTTCAACTTATAATATTTTTGATTTGACTAAGTATATATCTTACTCCCATGTCTCAATTTATCAATTTATGTGGCAGTGGAACTAGACACAATTAAAAAAGGATTTTTTTAAAAAATTTGTGATCTAAAATGTAATTTTATATGATTTTATTAAAAATAAAAATATGACATTCTTTTTCAGACAAACTAAAAAAATGAAAGCTTTGCACATAAATTGGGACGAAGAAATTACTATTTTATGTCTCATATCTTTTCAGTACCTTAAATCAAAAACGTAATTATATATTAATAAAATTAATTCAATAGTAAAAAAATACTATTATTAGCTTTTAAGTAGTACTAATGTTTAATTGTTTATCACATACTTTTAAGTTTAACTTTTAATCAGTTAGTTCAATTCAAACGGGCTCTAAGCAGATTTTTTTTTAAAAAAAAAACAAAGAAAAAACTACTGTTACTAGAAGTTTCTAGAACACCGCTCCGCAGTCCGTATTAGTAATCGACTCTGCCGTCACAAGCAAACTTGTTCGATCTCTACATTTCAATCTTCAAATTGATTCAACGCTATGGACGCATCGAAGTTGAATGAACTGAAGCAATTCGTAGAACAGTGCAAATCCGATCCATCAATTCTCTCAGATCCGTCACTTTCATTCTTCACTGACTACATTCAAAGGTAACCTCATTTAATTCAGTATAGCGCGGTGTTAGAATTTTGAGTTTATGAGTTTAAAATCGCAACTTACACCTTGTTTGTATGGTTGTTAATTGTTACATATCGTTTCATGATGTATTGTATTATATTGTGTTGTATTGTATTGTATTGTTTTGATGAATATATAGTCAAATACCATAAGTATATAGATCAGTCAATCAACACATAGAGTAAATACACTATCTACACTTAAATCCGGTCAAATCTTCGATGAAAATACAAAATACAGTCGAATCCGATCAAAATCTCGGACAAAAATACAAAATATACTGTATTTAAAAATGGAGAATACAATCAAATCCGGTGAGATCTCCGGCGAAAACACAAATAGCTAGTTTTAACATGTGAGGGGTAAATATAGCTCTAAAGTATGAAGGTAGGGGTACAACGGAGGGCAAATGTAGCTTATTTTCAATAGTAGAAGGGTAAATATGATCCTTTTTCTTCTATTACTACCAGAAGTTTCTAAAACACTGCTCCACAGTTCCAGTAAACCTTAGTAGTAGTAGTAGTAATTGAATCAGCTGTCCGAAACAAACTACTTCGATTTCTGCATTTCAATTTTCAAATATCGAGTTTTTTTTTCCGATTCAAAGTTTCCATTATTCTCTATTGGTATCGATTCAAAGATAGGGTTGCAAAAAAACTAAAATTTTGAGTTTATGAGTTATGAATTATAAAAATCGCAACTTACACCTTGTTTGGATGGTTGTTAGATATCGTTTCATAATGTGTTGTGTTGTGTTGTGTTGTGTTGCTAGTTTTAACAGGTGAGGGTAAATATAGCTATGTTTGGATAGACTGTACGTTTCCCTATTATAAAAAGGCAGGGTAAAGGGTAAAATAGGATTATTAGATAGTAAGCAAAGCCAAAATGAGCGGGAAAAAACAAGTTAACGACACGATCACACCAAATCGGGGTACATAAAATGGAACTTTTCGTCATTACGTAACAATGGATTTAACGATACGATACAATAAAATTTAAGTAACAATCCAAATAAAACATTGTATTTAAGCTAACAATACAATACAATACAATAGGTAACAACCATCCAAACAAGCTGTTGCTGTTTTTTAATAATTACTTGACATGTATTAAGTGGCTTTTTAAATTTCAGATACAAAATTTGAGTCAAAACTAGTAGGTTTTGTGGAATTCGTAGGCGAAGCTCTACGTCTGCCCTTAATATTAATGGCCTTCTATAAGAGATAATTTTCACGCCTTGAATCATAACTCTACTATTGGAACTAAGTTCAAATAGAGATTCATAAGCAAATTTAGGATATATGAATGTATCAGAACTACTTAGCTTAGTATTAATCTGGTATTTCTGAGACAATTCAGGATAGTGCAGAGCTAAAATTTTGAGTTTGAGTTTTGAATTCTAAAAATTGCAACTTACGGGTTTTTAATAATTAATTTATATATATATATATTAAGTGGATTTTTAAATTTCAGATGCAAAATTTGAGTCAATTCTAGTAGGTTCTACGGATTTGGTAGGCGAAGCTCTAGGCAGCCCTAATATTAATGGCCTTCTATAAGAGACAGTTTTGAGTATAGAAGGTACCGGCATTTAATTCAGTATAACGCGGAGCTTGAATTTTGACTTTATAGATTCTGGAGTTAGGATTTTGAGTTTATGAGTTCTGGATTCTAGAAAACCTAACTTATTGAGTTCTTAATATTTTAATTTATATATATTAAGTGAAGTTTTAAATATAGATAAAAACTTTGTCAAATCTACTAGGTTTTTCCGAATTCGTAGGCAAAGCTCTAGGTCTGCCCCTAATGTTATAATGGCCTTCTATAAGAGAATTCTCACGCCTTGAACCGTAACTCTACTGTTGAGATAAGTATCTAATGGCGTTTCGTAAGCAAATGTTTGATTATGAATGTATCAGAACTACTCAAGCCTTGTATCGTAACTTTACTATTGGGACAAAGTTCAAATGAATGTATTGCTACTTAGCTTAGTATTAATCTGGTGTTTGCTGAGTTTTTTTTTTCTTTTTTGATAACTGCGGTGTCCGGGATAGCTTGCGCTCACCTCGACAAATTCCACTGGTGTTTGCCGAGTATTTTTCAGTCGGATTTTATAATTGTTTGATTTTGTAGTCTTGAATTTTACTATTGGGAGAAAGATCAAATGGCGTTTTCCATTTCATAAGAAAATTTAGATATACTAATGTTTAACTACTCAGATTCGTATTTAATCTGGTGTGTGCTGAGTGATTTTCAGCTGGATTTTATAATTGTTTGATTTTGTGCAGACTTGGATTTTAGTATTGGGACAAAGTTCAAATGACGTTTCATAAGAAAATTTAGATATATGAATGTTTAACTACTCAGCTTAGTATTAATCTGGTGTTGCTTGTTTCACTCATCATTATATATTTTGTGTAGTGTTACGTTCTTGGTGTATGGATTGGTTCACACTTTTCAATATACTTGATTATTATTCTTGTTCTATATATTAGTCGTTTTGACAAATTAAACTTGTTTTAAAATGTTGGACGTTTTAGAAAAATAAGAAGTATTTATTATTTTTATCATTCTAAGTTCATCATTATTGGTCCAATTAATGGATCTGTTAATTAACTTAGATGTTCAAGAGAAATATTTTATTAAGAAACAATTTATGGTAACCAAAAGATCATGTCCAAAGGCATTTGCTGAGGTTTCAAATTCAACCAAGTCATGTCCAAATGCCTATAGTAGATTCAGCCAGAAAATGTTGTGGCATTTTACAGAAGGTTATATCCTTTCTTGGATTCCCTTTTACACTACTTTCGAGCAGAAACAAGATTTATATGTGAAAATCAACTAAAAGCTCAACAGATAGTCGATATGAACCCATAAATATTAGAAGTGGAATGAATTCAATGCTTAGTACGTTACAGCCCATCACATTCAAATTTCGGATTCTCCCTTTGGCCCCAAACCTCCCTTTTGTTTGCACTAGTCTTTTTTGGTTGCTTATCTATAGCACTCTAGTCTTAAAGTTCTTTGTCCTTTTTAGGTTTGCACTGATTAGAGTGGCTGATTCTCTGAACTCCTAGAGGTTCAAGTAGAGGTCACATTAGAGTAAAGAATGAAAAGATTTTTAGTAATTGTATTATATTCAACTACATATTAGAGGCTCAATGACAAGACAATCAGAAAGATTAAAAACTATATCAATGGCTGGATTAGGTCACATATAAGTTCTTGATATTGTTCCTTTTGTCTCCAAGGACATCAAAAATGTTTGGTTGTCGGTGAGGAAATCATAAGATGTTGGTGTGGAAATCATAAGAAGAAACTCACATTTGTAGAAGCTTACAAGTATACCCATTAACGATCCATTTAAGAGCAAGTGCTCATTTGATCACAGCTATTAATGAAAGATCAAGCTTGGATTATTTCATACGATTCAGGAACAAATTTGAATGTTTTTCCAAATTAAAAAGAGTTAAAGTGAATGAAGGAAAATAATTTAGTTTAGAATGACTAAACTTATTAGATAGTTAGACTAACTTGTAAGCACTTTTAATTTATTTACGAATTTGGTAAAACATCTAAATTGCTTATAGATGTTAAGCCTCTCTACCTCCCGTCTGCATACACTCTACACTCCCCATACCCCACTTGTGGAATTACACTGGGTATGTTGTTGCTGTTGTATCTAAATTGCTTATAGAATAGGTTGGGATGCAATTTCTGACTTTTCAGCTTATAAATATTTTTTATAATAGTGGTGTGAAGAGCTAGATGGAAATAAATCACCTAATGTTTTTGTCTGGGCTAAGATTTGAAATTGAGATCTGAAGGTTCCCGAATCTCAACCCACGTCATTGATCATTAGGCAACACCCTTGGATACAACTTATAAGCACGTTTACTCTTTTAGTTTGACCAATTATTTTACCACATATTTTATTTTTTAATATCTTTTCTGATTCTCAAAATATTCCTTTTTAATAGAAGTCATATACTCTCCCCATTCCATCTTCCTGTTCATTATTCTCTTGATACACATAAATTTTAATTTATAATTTTTATAAATAACTTCTATTACATGTTAGTCATTTTTATAATAGAAAATTTTCAATTGCTTGTTATCAGTTTCTACATTTCAACTCAAATATGTTACTGCTTATTTATAAAATTAGTTTTAACATTTAATACATATCAATTACTTTTCATCAACTATTCAAACGAGCTCTAAATACAAAATAAAAAGAAAAAGAAAAAGAAAAATCTCAAAATAGCTACTACTACTATGTACTACTACAAGTTTCTAGAACATGCTAGCAGTTCGCCAGTAAAGCTTAGTAGTATTAGTAATTGAATCAGCTGTCAAAATCAAAGTTCTTCGATTTCTGCATTTCAATCTTCAAATTTCCAGTTTTTTTCCCGATTCGAAGTTTCATCGATTCGAAGATAGGGTAAACGAAGAAGCTATGGAGGAGTCGAAGTTGAATCAACTGAAGCAATTTGTCGAACAGTGCGAGTCCGATCTTTCAATTCTGTCAGATCCTTCTCTTTCTTTCTTCACTGACTACATTGAAAGGTAACCACATTTAATCAATATAATTTAAAAAGTTTTTGATGATTCAGTCCGATGCTGAATTCTAAAAAAGGCAACTTACGAGGTTTTTAATAATTTAGTTTATATATACAACAACATACCCAATGAAATCCCACAAAGTGGGGTCTGGGGAGGGTAGAGTGTACGCAGACCTTACCCCTACCTTGGGAAGTAGAGAGGTTGTTTCCAGTAGACTCTTGTAGAGTGTACGCAGACCTTACCCCTACCTTGGGAAGTAGAGAGGTTGTTTCCAGTAGATCCTTGGCACAAGGACAAGCAGTTCAAAGCAGTAATTTAGTTTATATATATTAAGTGGATTTTTAAATTTTGGATACTAAATTTGAGTCAAATCAATTAGGTTTTGCTGAATTCGTACACAAAGCTCTATCTCCGCCCCTAATAATTGCTTTCTATAAGAGCCAATTTTCATGCTTTGAACCGTAACTACTACTGGGACAACGTTCAAATGAATGTACTCAGCTTAGTATTAATTTGGTCTTTGCTAAGATATTGAATTTTATGGATTCTAAATTCTAGAAAATTGCAACTTACTGGTTTTAATAATTATATATATATATATATATATATATATATATAAAAATTTCAGATACAAAGTTTGATTCAAATCTAGTAGGTTCTGCGGAATTCATAGGCGAAGCTCTAGGTCTGCCCCTAATATTAATGGCCTTCTATAAGAGTCAATTTTCACGCCTTGAATCGTAACACTACAAAGTTCAAATGGAGATTCATAAGCAAAATTAGGACATATGAATGTATTACTATTCAGCTTAGTATAATGTGGTGTTTGCTGAGTGTTTTTTTAGCTGGATTTTATAATTGTTTGATTTCGTGGCATTCTTGTATTTTACTGTTGGGACAAAGTTCAAATGGAGATTCATAAGCAGAGTTAGGACATATGAATATATTACTATTCAGCTTAGTATAATCTGGTGTTTGCTGAGTGTTTTTGAGCTGGATTTTATAATTGTTTGATTTCGTGGGAGTCTTATATTTTACTGTTGGGACAAAGTTCAAATGACATTTCATAAGCAAATTTAGGATGTATGAATGTATTACTATTCAGCTTAGTGTTAATCTGGTGTTTGCTGAGTGATTTTCAGCTGGATTTTATAATTGTTTGATTTTGTGGCAGACTTGGATTATACTATTGGGACAAAGTTCAAATGGCGTTTCATAAGAAAACTTGGATATATGAATGTATTACTACTTAGCCTAGCATTTAATCTGGTGTTTGATGAGTGATTTTCAGCTGTATTTATATAATTGTTTGATTTTGTGGCAGTCTTGGTGGTAAGCTTCCTACGTCGGCTGGAGAACACAAAGCGGTATTTACGCTAAATTAGTAAATGATCTGGTGTTATATATTTTGTTCTTTTTGGTATTTACGCAATGATTTGAAGTTGACCTGCCACTGAACTCGTAGTTCCTTTTAGTTATTGGGTTTGTCATTAAATATTTGTACAAATTTAATGGATTTCCTTATACAAACGTAGGGTCTAAGAAAAAGCTATTGTAGTTTAGCCCCTTAATTTCAATTCTATGGCGTAAACCACTTGGCCATCTCTCCTCATAATGACCCAGAAATAATTATGGACTGAGAATGAAGGCTATTTTGCGGGAATGACTAAGAGAAGTTGATATAATATACAAAATCTTGTTCATGTTTAAATAGGGGAGAGAAGACTTGGAAGTTCAACTCATAAAATAGCGTTAATACAAGATCACTTGCTCAAAAGCATCTATGTGGGGATACTAATTGATTGAAATTCGAAAAGTTTCCTACGATATTTACTTTTAGCAATTATTCCTTTTTCATGGACTCTACATACCTAGTCTAAACTCCAGAGGTTGCTATTGGTTGACACCAGTATAAAATTGTCATGATATCACGAGTATATAAATATCAAAGCAGAACGGATACAGAAAATTCATATATAACTGGATGAAGAGAGAAGTAACTGATAGAGTTTTTGTTTTTTCTTGTACTTTTGACACCCATCCCTTTTCATTCCCTTAAGACATTAATTAAGGAGGATTTGTTTTTGAAAAATGGTAAATTTGTATTCTTCAGCATTAAAGAGATGTTGGGGACCTTCAAAAGAAAAAGAGAGAAAGAAATACTTGCAGAGATCCTAATAATTCTACCAACTGCTCTGTTTCCTCCACATCTTTTTCTTTACACCAAAAATAAAAAAAGATACAATACAATTCCACTTAACCTTCTGAATGGAATTGGACCTATCTTCAAAATTTCTACTATTCCTTTCTTTCCACACTGTCCATCATATGCAGTGTGGGATTATCCTCCACCATGCCTAAAGGCTCTTACTTCCCCTTTCCTAATCCAACAACTCAACAGATCTGCAGTATGTTCAGGCATGATCCACTTTGTTTCTGTAAGACCAAGGAAGATGGCCCAAATCTGTGTTGTGAAGCTACAGTGCAAAAATAAATGGTTGTTGGTCTCTTCTGTTTTTCCACATAATGAACACCAAGATACTATAGTCATTCCTTTTTTCTTCAGAAGTTCATGTGTCAAGCAAGTCCTTCTAACAACCAACCATGTAAAACATTTTACCTTGGTTGGTGCTTAGTTTCTCCAAACCTTTCTCCACAAGCTTTTTTTATGTTGTTTTGCTGGTTGCTTTCCATTTTGTAAGCCCTGCTAACAGTGAAAGCCCCATCCTCGCTATGTTTCCATTTCAATGAGTCAGGTGAATTGTTGGTGCCAGGGAACATCCCTATTTCTTCTAGCAATTTGGCCACTCTTTCCACTTCCCAATCATTTAGCAGCCTCCTAAAAAATAAATTTCAACCCTGTGGTGTCCAACGATCACTGACATTTGCCTCTGAATTGTTGCAAAGAATGAACATATCTGGAAAATGATCTCTTAGAGGGGTCTGATTACTCCAGGCATCTCCCCAGAGTTTTGTTCTCCTACCATCTCCCACTTTTATATATAAATTGGTGCCATAAGTTTCTGATAGTTCTCCAGACCCCAACCCCATAAGTATCAATGCTGACATTACTATACCAAGGATTATATGTACCATATTTGCATTTGATAACATCCTTCCATAGTGCTTGCCCCTCTTCATTATATCTCCAAAGCCATTTCATCAATAAACTATTATTCTGCTTTCTCAAATCTTTGATGCCCAAGCCTCCATTGTCTCTGCTTTTCAAAGTAATCTCTCATTTAACCAGATTATAACCTTTAATCTCTTTGCAACCATGCCAAAGGAAATCCCTCCTTAATTTGTCTAGTTTCTTCAAAACTTTGGAAGGTATTGGGAATAATGACATTACACAAGTAGGAAGGGAGGATTTATGAGGATACGTCTACTCCCTAAAGACAAGTATTGAGCCTTCCATCTTGCTAATCTTCTTTCTGTCTTCTCCACAATGCCATCTCATATCTCTGAATCCTTGTGTTTATTACCTAATGGCATGCCCAAATAGACTGTAGGCATATTATCCACTTCACATCCCAGAATATCTGCCAAACTCCGAATATTAGCCACCTCCTTAATTGGGAACAAATAGCTTTTCCTCCAATTCACTTTCAAACCTGAAGAAGCTTCAAAGAACAATAAGATCGTTTTGATGAATCTTATTTGTTCCTCCTGAGGTTCACAAAAGATAACAGTGTCATCTGCTTGCAGATGACAAATTTCTTTGACTTGGCCGTTGTTTCCCACCTATCTGAAAGCCTTTAATCCATCTGTTTTGGATTGCTATCCTCATCAAACTGTGAAAACCTTCCATTGCCAAGATAAACACGAAGAGGGAGAGGGGGTCACCCTGTCTAAGTCCTCTTTCTGAGGGAAAGAAGCCCACTGGTTCACCATTCAGTAGGATAGAAAACCTAACAGTGCTGATGCAAAATTTAATCCACCCCAGCCATCTTTTTCCAAAACCCATTTGTTTTAAAGTATTCAGTAAGAACTCCCAATTTACATGATCATATGCCTTTTCAATGTCCAGCTTGCACATTAAACCAGGTTCAGCTCCTTTCAGTCTGGATTCCACACATTCACTTGCAATAAGTGCAGCATACATTATCTGTCTCCCTTTTATAAATGCCATTTGATGCTTGTTGACCAACTTATCCACCACTTTTTCAACCTTTCAGCAAGTAATTTTGCTATCACCTTATATATGCCTGTGATTAGACTTATTGGTCTGAAGTCTTTCAACTCAGAAGCACCTACTTTCTTAGGGATGAGTGCTACAAAAGTTGCATTGAAGCTTCTCTCAGTTCTTTGGTTAGCATAGAAATCCTGGACAACACACTTGATATCTTCTTTCAATAATTTCCAGAAGGAAAGGTAGAAAGACATAGGAAACCCATCCGGCCCTGGTGCCTTCTCCATAGCACAAAGTTTAATGCTTTCCAGTATCTCCTCCTTCTCAATTTGTTTCTGTAACTCTTCCTGCTCCTCTTCATTAATACCATTAACTCCTTGTAGTTGTAGTTCTGGCCTCCACAATTCTGACTCCTTGTCTAAGTTTTGGTGGAAACTTTGAATTGCTCCCTTGATAGCATTAGGATCAGTGATATTGCACCCTTCCACCTTCAGCGTGTCTATGGAGTTAAACGTCTTATGTGATGTTGCTATCCTATGGAAACATTTAGTATTTTTATCCCCGGCTTCAGCCACTGTATTCTGGATCTTTGTCTCCAACCAATCCCTTCATTTCTGGCCACTTCCTCATAGTTCATAGCAAGATTGTTCTTTTGCAATAGTTCATCATCTGTAAGTCTTCTTTGTTCCTGGATGGTCTCCTATTTAGCCAGTTGATCAAGAATCTCTTACTTTTGTTGTTTCCAATTGCTCATATTGTTCTTGCTCCATTCCTTCAATTTTCCTTCTAAAAGTTTTAACTTCTCAGCTAAAACATAACCTGGTGAGCTAGTGACTGAGAAAGATAGCCACCAAAGTTTCACCTTCTCCTTGAATCCTTCAACCCCCATCCACCAGTTTTCAAATTTGAAATATGATTTCTTGAAATTCATGTCACCACAAGTCAGAAGAACTGGGTTGTGATTAGAAACTATTTTTGGTAGAGAGGACTGCTTGATAAGAGTAAAAAGCTCCTCCCATTAAGAGGAATACATGACCCTGTCAATCTTAGATGCAGTTCTGTGATTCTCCCCCCTCCTCGTGAAAGACCCTCCAAATAAAGAAGGATCGATGAGCTCCAGCTCCTCAATACATTCAGAGAATTTTGACATAGCACCATTGATTCTGGAACAATTTAATCTTTCTGAAGGATATCTGATGACATTAAAATCACCACACACTACCCAAGGCCCTTCAGTAAGACTTCTCATAGCTCCTACTTCACACCAAAGATCCCTCCTCTCCATTCTCTTGCATTTAGCATATACAGCAGTCAAAAACCATGTTAGATCCTGGTTCTGACCAGTTAACTTGCAAGTGATGCATTGTTCTCCACTCTGAACTAGCTCCCCTTTCTAGACTTTTTTATCCCATAAAATTAGGATCCCTCCACTAGTACCTACCGCCTCGAGATGCACCTCTCCCACCGACCTATTACTCCAGATACTTTGAATCATATTACTAACATTTCCCTTTGTTTCTACTAAAACATAGACATCTCCCCCCCCCCCCCCCAAATTGATTAATTTGATTTCTAACTAGTCCCCTTTTTTCCTTCGTCGTTTAGACCCCTCACATTCCATGACACTAATTTCACCCTCATTGTTCCACCAAGGTTAGACTTCTCCCTCTACTTCTTGGCTCACCGTCCTTGAACTTCATGTTGAAAATTAAGTTCCTTAATTCCTTTGGCACTGTGTTACTGTGACCGGTGGATGAGTTATCTTTTGCTTGCTGATTCTCCCTTGGTCGGCTCTGCTCCAGTTTCATAATTAAAGTGTAAAACTCTTTTCATGCCCTCTGGTAATGACCCCAAATAACTTAGTTTTATGAGATTGAGATGAAACTTCAGTGTAGCCTGTGACTCGAAAACGTCCTCTGCTATGCTATCATCCACTGAAAGAGGTTTGGGATCATCATAGACCACCAATTGATCCTCCAGAAATTCCATATCATTGTCTTCCCCTTCACTACCTCCTTCCTTGAAAGAGGATTCTTTTGAGATCCATAGGTATAAAACAAAATATTGTGCGGGAAAAGAAAATATATGCTTCTCCAGGGATTCTGAAATGATGTAAAGTATTATTCTCTATGCAGAAGTCTTATGTGGTGGATGAGAGTGATGAGGAAATGGGTGACCCTGAGAATGAGGATCATAAAAAAGGAGCTGCTGAAGAAGAAGAGGAGTCTGAGATAATTGAATCTGATATCGAACTTGATGAGAGCGATATCGTGGACCCTGACAATGATGAGCAACAACAGGTTTGGCATTGCCCTTATATTGATATTTTGCTGTAGTTCATGTTTACTATTGACCAGTTAAATGAACTTTTCAAGTTTTATCTTCTAGATGGGAGACCCTTCTGTGGAGGTTACTGAGGAAAGCCGTGATGCTTCTCAAGAAGCCAAGTCTCAGGCCATGGAAGCGATTTCTGAAGGTGATGCTAATTGAATTATAGGGTGTGTTAGGCATAAGTAACATGTTTTTCATGGAAAATGTTTTCCAGGAAAATAAGTGGGGTTCTTACTTATTTTTCTTGTGTTAGGTACGTAAGCAAACAATATGATACTAAAGCATTTGTATATAATCTAGACAAATACTATGGGAGGTGAGAGTTGGTTCTAGGGGTGGGGATGGAGGTGAAGATGAGATGTGTTGGAGGGTAGGGAGGACACAATTAATGTGGAATGCCACTTTTGGAGCTTGTTTTCCCTACTTCCACTATGGAAGTCATTTTTAAGGAAATTGTTTTCCAAGAGAAAATGTTCTCCAAAAATTTTGACCAAACTGTACATGAGAAAATTAAAAATATTTTCCAACATACCAACCACACCCATAGATCTTCATACTTCTCTCAGCATGTATGGTTCAGTTGGCATTGCATCACTCACGGTTTGTGGATTATTCTTGATAGGTAAGCTAGAAGAAGCAAGTGAACTTCTGACAAAGGCGATTCTCCTCAACCCTACGTCAGCAATTATGTATGCAACTAGAGGTACAGTTGGTCATATGATTCACAAGTTGGATATAACTTTACTGGTTTTGCGCGTGATTTGATTATTCCTTCACATACAATGACTGACAATCAAAAGTCTGTCGTTAACAGCCACTGTATACATCAAAATGAAGAAGCCAAATGCAGCCATACGAGATGCAAATGCAGCCTTAGAGGTTGATCTTGCCATTTGATTTGCTTGCACTAATCTGATTATGGTCTTTATTTATTGTTTGTTTGTTAAAATTAACCGCATCGAGTGATTTTTACTAAGCATCGAAAATGCTTATTTAAGCTATTACTTTAGAAGCTGACCTTCAAAAGATCGGGAATAGAATAGTGGACGCCAAAAAAAGCGGGGTTTTGTGATTGGAAAGTACGTCGAATTTTTGTTTGCAATGCGATATAAAGTCTAGTCTTTATAGCTTTAAGGCGAGCATCGTCGCAGATCTCGGTAGTAGTGCTTTCAGGGTTTATACCAAATCTCCCGTAGAGAGAGTTCATTGAACTGTGACCATTTCATCTAAAAGTTTAAGTGGTAGAGAGAGCCCACTTATATTTATATAATTATCTTTCAATACGCCCCTCACGTGCAGTCCGGTTCTTTTTCATGGGCCAAGCACATGGAATATTTTTTGATAATGAAACTCGAACCCAGACATTACCTGGTAATCTCACAAAGTTAGATGATAAGCCACGTATATTCTATACATATTCAAGGAGGAAGAAGCAAAGAAATATAGAAGAAGTGGAGGATTAAGCAGTTTCTTATAAGTTACTAGAAGTTATCTTCTAGGCAGTTTCTTACAGTTACAAGAAGTCATATATTCTTATCATAAATGTTGTTAAGTTGTTATGGGTCATCCTATTATATAAATAATGTATCTTAGTAGTGTAGGGTTGTGTTGTAATCATCTATTGTGTGCAGACAGATTGTTCTAAGAGATATGAGATGCTTGTGTCTCTCTATTAATAGAAATATTAGTATAACTTCTATCTATTTTGTCATTATTGAACCTCTGTCCTTATTAGTAGAGTTAAGGTCTGCGTACATCCTACCCTCCCCAAACTCCACTTGTGGGATTACATTGGGTATGTTGTTGTTGAGACTCGAACCCATGATATCTGCCTGCTCAGATACCATGATCAATCGTGTTGAATCGTGTGACCATCTCATCTAAAAGCTTAAGTTGTTAGAGAGAGCACAGTTTTATTTATTTAATTATATCTTTCGACATATTCTTGTCATACGCTTTTCATACTTGGGGAACAGATGGATCTTTACATGCATAGAATTTTGTCAACTTTGTGCATGATATCTTATTAATGCATTACTTCTCATTTCGTGTATGTATATTCCATGATTGTGCCATGCCCTCCTTCCAAAATCTTGGTCCCATTTTCCTATTGTGGATGACCTAAAACAGTGTCCTCTTTCTGATGATAGAATTCCTATGAGTTGCTTTCACTTGCAAAATATATTTGTCAGACCATGTATAAATAAGGGTATGACTTAAGGAGTATACCGTTTCATGTGCATAATCGAATGGGATCAGCAGTTTGCAACAGGGGACAATAATCAGTTTCTAGTGTCCTGCATGTGAATTTTCTTTTTCTTGAGGTCTGCAAATTTCTGGGAATAACAAATATTGAATTCAGCTGTTAGCATTTAAGACGCTTCTGTAAGTAGAGGTGGTAAGATGTAATTTGTTTTGATATTTCATACATATAATTGCTCTTGCAGATCAACCCAGATTCAGCTAAAGGATATAAATCACGTGGCATTGCACGAGCCATGCTTGGACAATGGGGCGATGCGGCCAAAGATCTTCACGTGGCTTCCAAGCTAGACTTTGATGAGGAAATAAATGCCGTGCTTAAGAAGGTCGCTTTCTGTGACATAATTGTGTAGCTTATATTTAGATTCCATCCCTTGTAACTATGGCCTTCACAGGCTCTTTTGATTTCAATATGAACCTGTTACCATTTCAAAAAAAAAAATCATATTATTTTGATGTCTTATTATATTGTTGCTAATGTTGCAAAGCTGTTTATTCTGAGTTGTGGTGTACATCAGGATAATTGTCAAGTGAATTAATCACGTATATCCGTGTCGCAGGTTGAGCCTAATGCACGTAAAATTGAGGAGCACCAGAAGAAGTATGATAGGCTGCGTAAAGAACGAGAAGATAGAAAGATTGAGCGTGAGAGACAACGAAGAAAGGCTGAAGCTCAGGTGAAACCTCAGTTACTTGTTTGCTTACATATTGGGTTTCTTAACTTATCTGAATACTTTTGTGATTTGTATCGCAGGCTGCTTATGAGAAGGCCAAGAAGCAAGAATCATCATCGTCAAGGAGAGCTGGCGGCATGCCTGAGGGCTTCCCTGGCGGCATGCCCGGCGACTACCCTGGCGGCATGCCCGGCGACTACCCTGGCGGCATGCCCGGTGGCTTCCCTGGCATGCCCGGAGGCTTCCCTGGCATGCCCGGTGGCTTCCCTGGCATGCCCGGAGGCTTCCCTGGCATGCCCAGTGGGATGCCCGGGGGCTTCTCTGGTGGGATGCCCGGTGGCTCTCCTGGAGGCATGCCTGGAGGAGGCTCTCCTGGGGGAATGCCCGGAGGAGGCTCTCCTGGAGGCATGCCTGGTAATATTGACTACAGCAAAATACTGAATGTAAGTAGCTGTACTGTTGTATATTCACATCTGATGCTTATACCATTATTTATGATGAATAAAGTGTAGATTTAGTGTCCCGCGGATTGTTATCAAAAAGCTTTTCATTACTGTGGAAACTGAGAGGACCATGTAGTCACAGTTTTTTCATAACAATTAAGTTAATGCAATCTTTATGTGTTTTCACTTGAGCAGGACCCTGAATTAATGGCAGCATTCCAGGATCCTGAAGTCATGGCTGCCCTACAAGATGGTAATTACCTTTGATCATAATCCGTCGTTCTCTCTAGTCTAGTATATAGAACCCTTATGATTAATAGTCGATTAATACTATTAAATGGTTTTCATAATTGTCGAAGCCTTGGTGGGAAAAGTTACCCAGTATCTGTGTTAGTTTGGGGGGGAGCAGGCACCTAGTGGAATTAGTCGAGGTGCACACAAGTTGGTGCGAACACCCCATCAATTTAAAAACTGGTCTTCATAATGGGCGTGCCAAAACCTTAAACGATACTTACTTTGAGACCGGAGAGGGTAGCATTTTGTACAGGAGTTATAAATACATCAAATTATCATTTTGACTTAAATTACCCTTTATCTCTCCTTATGCTTTTTAGATCATCTGTTGCAGCAAGGGTAAATTAAGAAAAAAGTACTTAATGCCTTCTTGGTTTCCTAAAGTGACTTATTTTGGACTAAATTGGTAAACACACTTTTTGTTGGAGCGGAGGGAGTAATTGATTAAGAAAAGTGGATTCGCAAACCATTACGACAGTTGATTAAACAGACAAGGAAAAGAACTATGGTAGAAGCACATCCCTCCGTATACTGTTTACTGTTACGTACTCGAAACTTCTACTATAAGTGTATCTTGTCCATCTCTTTTCTTGTGCCCCGTGCTCATTGAGGTGGGGGGGGAGCAGGCACCTAGTGGAATTAGTCGAGGTGCACACAAGTTGGTGCGAACACCCCATCAATTTAAAAACTGGTCTTCATAATGGGCGTGCCAAAACCTTAAACGATACTTACTTTGAGACCGGAGAGGGTAGCATTTTGTACAGGAGTTATAAATACATCAAATTATCATTTTGACTTAAATTACCCTTTATCTCTCCTTATGCTTTTTAGATCATCTGTTGCAGCAAGGGTAAATTAAGAAAAAAGTACTTAATGCCTTCTTGGTTTCCTAAAGTGACTTATTTTGGACTAAATTGGTAAACACACTTTTTGTTGGAGCGGAGGGAGTAATTGATTAAGAAAAGTGGATTCGCAAACCATTACGACAGTTGATTAAACAGACAAGGAAAAGAACTATGGTAGAAGCACATCCCTCCGTATACTGTTTACTGTTACGTACTCGAAACTTCTACTATAAGTGTATCTTGTCCATCTCTTTTCTTGTGCCCCGTGCTCATTGAGGTGTTGACAGATGAAATAGGTAAACCAATTGTTGGTAAAAGAAATTAGTTGTCATTTTGGAAGGATCAAAGACAGTTGAGATAGTATAGTGTGGAATTTCTACTTATGTTGGCTGGAAAGGTGGTTCAACAAAGTTACCTGATACCTGTGTTGGTGGGAGGTAGCAGGCCCCGACACCATTATTAGAAAAAAAAAAAGTACCCACTTCTGGAGCCTTAGATTATATTCAACTTTTTTTTTCAGTTATGAAGAACCCAGCTAATCTGGCCAAGCATCAAGCAAATCCCAAGGTTGCTCCTATTATTGCAAAGATGATGAGCAAATTTGCTGGACCAAAGTGAGAGTTTTCTGGCTTTTATGAGTTTCTGGTTTCCATGCCGTGATTTGCTGCAAACGTGTATCATCAAGCACCAGTGCTCCCCAAATCTGTGTCTGTTCGAATTTATATTTTAATGTCATGCATCTGTTGATCGATTGAGTTGCTCAACTTCAGTAGATTACTTGGTATAGGTAAATAGCTTATACTTTAGTGGGAATGATGCGAATAAACAATTATCAGACGGTTTAGATGTGTTCTTTTTTTCGTGTTGTCGAATGATTTTTGATGCAGTAATAGTTGGTTAGGATTTAATGCTCCCATAGCTTCCATGGGATAAATATTCCCTACAATTGCAGCAACAATGAGAGATTCTGTTTGTTAAACTGTTCACCATCACTTCCTTCTATTTATCCTCTCAACAACAGCAAATCCCCGCGAAATTTCACAAAGCGGGGTCTGGGAAGAGTAAAATGCACGTAGACCCTTATTTTTTAAGGTAGAGGTTATTTCCGGTATATTGTTTATAGCACTCTGAGAAAATAAAAGTGTCCTTTGTCGAAACTATTTGTCATCTCATAGAAATACATGTAGTTTAAGTAGGGATGGCAAACGGGCGGGTCGAGTCGGATATGGACGGGTTGAAAATGAGTTAAATAAAAATGAATTAATTATTCGATTTGCACATACTTAACATGGATAAAAAATGGGTTAACCTGATGGATAATATGGATATTTATATTTATCATATTATCTAAAGTTATTTTAAAAATGTTGACTTCATGTAGCTAATATGGATGAAATTAATTTACCTTCATGTCCACAAATTCAATCCTTAGTAAATAGTTGCATCGTAACATTTGCCGGAAGAATAGTTTTGAAAAATAACCACCCAAGCCCCACCATTCCCACCCCAAATGCACCTACACTCCACCACTTACCCTACCCACTCCCCAACCAAATCCACCCCCACTCAACCACCTCAAATGAACTTTATCTTCACTCATCCTTATTCCACACCACCACCCACCCCACATCATCACCCCACTCAACTCCCCCCACCTACTGCCCACCCTCCTTCAAAATTTTCTACTTCATATATTTTAATTTACTTTTATAAAAATTAAAAAAAATCTTACACCTTCGCCCCCTTGCTCCCCCACGCTCAACACCACAGTCCATCACCCCTCTCCCACCAAATTTAATCACACAAATTTTTCATTATGTATAAGTTTTTATAAAAGTAAAATAAAATATATGAAGTAAAAAATTTGAGAGGGGTAGGGATGCGGCGTGAGGGAGCGACATGTATACTTTCTTTTTTGAAACAATGAAAGTATGGTCACCGGTGGTTAATATCTTCTCGAGACTATCGAACTTAAAATTCACTTTCCATCGCTCTTTTTAGGTTGGCATAATATAGAAAGAGAGTGCCAAGAAAGAACACACATCTATCACTTTGAGAACAATTAGTCGATCTAGATTTACAAATTATTATAGAGAATTTATTGGTACAATGGAAAGAATTGGGGGATAAAGGGTACACAGGGAATGAATGGGAAAATCGAAAAGTTGAAAGAAGAAAGGACTTTTTGGTTAGTGCTAAAATGCCCTATTACTTGAGTCATTGAAACCGCTGACCCAATTAAAAATCTCCGTACTTCTTATGAGCCGCGATCGATCATATTCGCATTTCCACCATGTTTCAGCCCCGAGCAGCCATTGAAAGCAAAGAGATCGGGTCGTTATATTCTACCAAATGGATGCCGATGCTCCCGAACTGCTATAGAAGTCTAATTATCATTCCCTTCCCGCATCACTAGAGAGGGCGGGCGGGGTGGGGTGGGTGGGTGGAACCAAATTAATTTTTTTTTTAAATTAAATTTTTTGGGAGGGTGGTGGGGTTGGGGTTGGGGGGGGAGGTGTAAAAAACAAATAAAAAAAATTTAAAACTTTTTTCAAAGAAAAATTAATTTTTTTGGAGGGTGGGTAGGGGTGGAGGTGAGTGGTGTAGAAACCCCCAAAAAATAAAAAACTTAAAAAAAAAAAATTTTTTTTGGAGGGGATGGGGAGGGGGTAGGTTAGGTAGTGGTAGGGTGGTTGGTGAAATGCTACTTGTGGGACTTGTTTTCCCTAATGTTATTAAGGAAGTCATTTTTTTTTATTTTTAAGAAACTTGTTTTACTAAAATTGTGGGTTTTTCCAATTTATCTATTAAATTACCCATATTTTAAGTGGGTAATATACATTGACCCATATTGGACTCATTCTAAATGAGTTGAGTCGACCGATATCCATATTTTTACCCATTTTTCTGCCTCTAAGTTCAAGTTTGTAATTGGCACACACATGCTAGTTGCTACATACTTAACTTCCAGAATTGAAAGGAATGAAATTTGAGGATTAATTGAATTTGGATTGATAAAATGGACAATATTACTAAATGAATAGATATTAACATGTTCAAAATTACTTGTCCACATTGGGCAAAATGGCTAAACCATGATTTTTGTCCAACCTTATCAATGGTTGAGCGAAAGACTGAGATGAGAAAGAAATCGGAAATCGAATTTTAGCACGTACAACCATCAAATCAGAGACCAAAGCAGGGCTCAACAAAACAGAAAGTACCATAGTACGTCGTCCTTCCTTGAAATGAAACTTTCATGCCGGAGCAAGAACTAGCATGAAAGTCGATCTATTACGACCAGCGCGGTTGTTCCTATTTCATTTTCTTCTTCCAAGCCCTTCTTAGAAAGAATTCACTGAGTTACTTACGGAATCTCAAATCTCTCTCGACGCCCAGAATTCTTTATGTGTCCATGTCGATTAGAGGTTCGACTTCCTTCTCCCCCATGTGTCCATGTCGATTAGAGGTTCGACTTCCTTCTCCCCCATGTGTCCATGTCGATTAGAGGTTCGACTTCCTTCTCCCCCACCTTTTAGCCTTCTGGACCCCTGGAAAAAAAAAGCTGAAATCAAAAAGAAAGAAGAGAAATTGAGTCATCTTTCCCGAGAGAGGTCGCCTTCTCTCAGGCCAGCAGTCTTCTACTTCTAGTTGAGTGCTCTATGACGGACTTTCCTCTTTCCTTGGCTCTGCTCGCCCGTCTACGCTCCGCCCCATCAAGTAATAACTGAAAAAGGATGTTTCCTTGCCTGCATTAAGATTTCAAACTCAAACTTGTAGTAAAAAAAAAAGGCCATCAATCCAAATCAAGAAAAAAATAGGGAAATAGTGAATCAAGATCAAGATGGATCCCTATCTTTATCTCTATCCACGGAGATACCTATCTATATGGAGAGAGATCTATCTATGAATCGACCTAGACTATCCTCTATCCGGATAGATATGTCCCCATGAGTGACTACGCCGATCTTTATATGTTTTGGCCACGTCCCTTTCCGCTCCGAAGAAGAAGGTTTGGATCTTTCAATCTTATGTCGTGAGGTATGTGACCTATGTTAGGTCCATAATATACTTATTCCTCTTGTTGCTAATGTTACTATTTCATTTCAAAAAAAAAATCTAATTTTAACTTCATATTCTTATCTTTGAAATAAGAAAGAAGATAAATATTTCGAACTTTAATCTTTTTTTTTTTTTACTCTATAGGTAGGTATCGACGGGGCTTGCGTAATGTAGTTGTAGTTAAGGTTGTTGCTAAATTTTCAAACTTTAGAAATTATGCAATGTTTTAATACACTAAATCAAACAGTGGATAAAAAATAATCTCAGCATAACCAATATCGACATAACTAATAACAACATTACTAATACATTATATTCATCATTAAGCTTATACACTCTACCAACCCTAATAGTACCAACTCCCCCTCCTTTATTATCATTATTTGCAACATATCAAACATGGAGCTATTGAATGGCACCAAGTAATCGCTTTTAAAGGCGTTGTTTAAAAAATACCTACTCTTTAAAAATTATTAAATATTTAGTCAATTTTAACAAACTTCAAACTGGTATACTCCTCTTTCAAATATATCAGAGCTTAGACTTTAGACCATGGGTCTTATGTTTTGCACTTAAAAAGTTAACTTCATACTAGAAAGTTCAAAATTTAAGTAGCCAAAAATAAGCTTCATACCTTTGGATCCGAAGCTAGACTTCGCCAAGCGCTAACTTCAGTCTCAAGGTGTGAAGTTTAAACTGCATTCAAACTTCAGACCGGCAATTTAAACTATAATAACTTCGATTGTTTTTTAAATAGCAGTCCTAAAAACGATTTATTTGCATACTTCCCCAATAGATAAGCCAAAAAAAAATATAAATGGGTAGGGCACCAACCCGGAGGGCAATCGGGGCGGAATTAAATTTTTGTCTCTCAAATTGAAAATTTTTAATTTTTGCTCTTCGCCTAAATATTTTGAGTTCGAACCTCGCTCAGTAAAAAATTAAATAAAATTCGCAAACAAAGTTTGGATTCACAAGACAGAGTGTCTTATGCTGTCTTAAGGTAGAGTTTGTTACCTTAAGTCAAACTCTGTTCCGGGTTCCCGGGCCACGGGCCACGGGCCACGGACTGTGGGCTGTGGGTCTTCTGATATTATCTTTTTGGGCCAGAAAACTTTTCCGGAAGTACGGTTTGATCCCGAAGTTTCGGATGTCTTGTTTGGACCGAATTCTTTCGGATGTACGAGTTTGGTCCACGAAGTTTCAAGATGTACGAGTTTGGTCCACGAAGTTTCCAGAACATCGAATTTCGACGGTCAAAAACAAAATGCCAAGCACTCAATTCAGCCATTTATTTTGGCTGAATTACTCCTCCTATAATGGCCAAATCCGTTGGTCTTTCTCCCATTTATGTTGGTGACTTTACTACCTCCATAATGACCATTATTTGGCTATTATGGAGGCGATTTTCAGCGATAAAACAGTCCATCCCTCTCCTATATAAACACCCCCTTACACCATTGTTGAGTATAAGAGTTAACGAGAAGAGAGGCATCAAAACGATTGCACGAAAATACACAACCAAAATAGTTTTCTTCCTACAACTTCCAAGCATCATTTCGTTACTCAATATTCTTCACGGTAGCTCTTGAGTTTCCTTTGCTCAAGGGTTCCATTCTTTTTTATCTTGGGAGACAAATTGTCCGGGACGTATAAATGATACATACGGGGCAATATTGTCTTAAGGACAGAGTGCTACACTCGACTCAGCAAAAACAATTTACATTTTTCCGTCTTCTACAAAACTGGAATTTCCAGTTTTTACTTGTGTAACGATTGTAATTTCAGATTCCATGTTGAATTATTGAAATCTTTGTTTATCCTTTCGAATACGTGTAATAGTTAAATACTTCCCGTACTGCTTTATAAAGTAACATAGAGCAAAAACTCTCAACAACTTAAGACAATATTTGTATAGTATTACTATTAGTGTTCGAAAGATGTCGGTCAAAAGTTGTGTGACCAAATCTGGATATGGAAATGGTTTTCTGGTAGAAAAGAGTGATGATGATGAACGTGTTCATGGTGTCACCGCTACCAAGACTGGTGGAAACAAGCGCTCTCGAGAGCCTGAGGATGTCAACTGGGACAAGAGGAGAAGGCGAAGATGTTATTCTATCTTGTAGCGAAGGCCTATATCTCCCGGACAAAAGAACCAAATAATGGTGAGAAGAAAATGGACACTCGATCTAATGAAGTGGTGAAGTGAGCCAGAATCCGAAATTGGGATAAGTATTTTTATTACTTGTCAAGAATAAAGATTAAATGATAAGTATGTTTCTTACTTGTCAAAAATATAGATTAAATGATGTTTGATTAAAAATGGATTAAAGTAAGGAGGAATATGAAAATAATTTATATTCCTTACACTTTAACAAATCAGAAGTTTAATCTCATCTTCTTTTCCGTTTAAAGATTGGATTTTGTAAATGACTTAAGAAGATCCGTTCTTTTAAGTGTAATTATTAAAGTGTGTAAAGTATGTTCGCACATACGAGGGAGTAAGATCCACTGACTGTGCGAAAACTGTTACCACTCTTAAGTAAGCGCCAAAGAACTATCTAGGCACCAATCATAACGGAAGAAGTCTAAAAGTTAAAGACGTTGAGCCTGTCATATTATTTGGCCAGAAGATCCTTCATAGGATGATATTGGACACTCGGTCATACAAAGCCTCCGGCGGCGGGTGGGCCAAAATTCCTTTGATATGATTATATTGGACACTCAGTCATACAAAGCCCCCGGGCGACTGGAGTAGAGCCAAAATTCATTTCATAGAAAAAAAAAATAATGGACACCTAGTAAGGTGGGCCACAGTTTCCAGGTCTTAAATGATCTGAAGGCCTAAAGAAAAGGCAGAAAATAAATTGGACACTCGGTGCGCAAAGCAAGCCGGAGTGGGCCGGAATATCTGGATCACATATGATCCGGTTACGCCTAACCACGGGTAAGAGGTTGTTCATGTGAAGCAACACCACCTCTAAAGTAGAAGAGGTTGGAGAGGTTGTCCTCAATAGGACTTCATGGATTGGGATCACTCAAAGATGAGGTGATACATGTCCCAAACTTGGTTAAAGGGACGACTGTTGGTCAAACTGGTTTGAGACTAGTCCAACAGTGCCGTGATAACTAAGAATGGTACGGTATGTACGTAGCCAAATGAATGATATATTTGTAATCCGTGCGTCTATGCCATCATAGATTAAGACACGTTAAATAGCAAGTCATTCAAAAGCTAACGATGTTGAGATTGTTGCCTTCTTCGACATAAACCCTCAAAATAAATGTGAGGTAGATGAAGAGGCAAAATCACCTTTCCAAATTCCGTCAAGGGAATAGCGAAAGAAATCTTGCTCCTCTAGAACTTAGTCACACCTACTTGGGTGATTTGAAGTTTATACAAAATAGAGGGGGGAGACAAGTACGTTGTGATCTTCATTGATGATGGTACAACGTATGGAATCCTTTGTTTGTTAAAAAGCAAAGATGAAGTTGTTGAAGCGAATAAGCGCTACAAAGCAGAAGCTGAATATCAACTAAGCCTACGGATTGAGAAATTCGTAGTGATAGAGGGGGAGAATGTGAAGCATCGTTCATTAAACGACTGCTCATTACTCACCTCAGTCTAATGGTGTTAGCCAAGCGCTAAGCCGTACGCCCAAATTATGTGGGGCACGTCGATCCTTACCGCTAATGCGATTCTCAATAGAACTCCGCATAAGGATAAGGGTAACCCTCCGTGTGATACATGGAAAGGATCTCACATACAAATGTTGTGATGTGGGGTGGTTTCATACCTAAGGCCGTAGATTGCATATTCACCGGATGCGCAAATAACGATAGTGTTCATCGCCTCTTCGCGTCAAAGAATCTTGAATTCTTAGAAGATAACTTTCCTTGGAAAAGGAAAAAGGAGTAAGCTGCTCAAGGTTAACAAGAACCCGCGAGGGCACTCGATTGTCCGGAACTAGACGTTCCGTATCTACGAGACTCGAAAGTTGCTTGGCTATCCGGAACTTAATACTCCGGATCTACGAACTCGGGGATTCTAGATGTTGAACCGAGACGGAGCAAAGAAGGGGACAAAGACTTGTTCGAGTCCTTCTAGCTTGTATGGTTAATAATGAACAATGAACAGTTAACAAATAATTGTCATCTCCAAAAGCGCTTGCTTTGGAAAGAAGCTAAAGAGAGAAATAGATTCCATATATAGAACCATACTCGTGTAATAGTTAATCTTCCTCCGGAAAAGAACCTTTTGGGTTGTAAAAAGTGCTCCCACAGTGAGTAGCTTCACATCCGGGGCCATTGTAATCTTACATGGCATGGGTGTTGAAACGACCTTCCCAACCGGAGAGTTGGAAGAAGAGGATCGAAATTGGTTTCTTTGAACTGTTGGGCTTCCTCGAACTTTCATTTTGGTCCACGAAATGTTAACATTTTGGTCTGAAAGTCTCGAGATAAAACAAGAAACAATGAATCGATCACGAAACATTGACTCGAAGTTAGAAAGCCAACGGTTGGAAAACCAACGGTCTTAGAGTGAAAATCATATTGAAACAAAGTCTCGATATGAAAGATATGAGTATCACGAGATGACATCTTAGGAATTGGATTTCTAAGACATCTAACGGATCGGTCGATAGTTGACGATCTCGTTGAAGCCACCAATGGATATGAATCATAGAACGATTGGAATCATGGTGCACCCATAGACAAGGAGCGATATGCTCGGGTCACGTGAGTTCAATGTATTGTACACACTACAACCGACACAGTATCGTCCAACAAACAGATCGATTGAACTAAGGTTCACGATGATCTTAATACATGATCAATAGAAGGCGTTAAGTCGGATATGACGATATCCGAATTATTCGCTTATCTACGGATTATAGTATTACGGATGTCCGCGATTACGAGAGAACACGGTGATGCAAGCGGACATCGGATACGAAGAACACCAAAGCCACAAGTAAATGTGTATGGTGGTTCTTGGAAAATCCTCTAAGCAAACTTGCATCGATCGATTCATGATGGTATCGGAGTTTATCGCTTTATACAAAGCATGAAAGAAATTGAGTAACTTCACGACTCATTAGAGGACGTCCCTTATTGGGAGAAACCCGTGCCTTCGACGGTTCTACACTTGTGGCTAGCCCGTCGGCTTTAGGAAGGACACGGATGACGGCGTCTGGACATATCTGTCGGGATCCGTCGGAGACATAAGATCGTATGGCGGTTGATCATCACGGGTGTCACTTCCTTGTTTACAAACTAAGGGACTACCCGGAGATCAAGTGTTACTGCTGTCTAGGGGAATGGGCTTAAAACCCAAAATATACGGACCAATACGGTGGAAACCCAACCTTACGAACCGGAGATCCCGGTAATTTGGTTCAATGGGAAAACTAAGTTGTAAAGGTTCGGTTGATCGCTTCGGTGGAAGCATGAGCACTTCGGATAGTGATTTACGAAAAGAAACACCAAATCCAAAGCCGTTCCGCGATAGACGTTAAGTGCTATCTGCGGTATGGGTAAAGGTTAAGTTTTCGAACACTGTAATGATCCTCAACGAGTTGAGGTTAGGTCTTTGGGAAACTTTTAATGGTTCCTAAACACTTGTGAAGTGGGGTATAGCGGGATACCTTGTAGGAGACCACCTATTTAAGTGCGAGGACGGGCCGCCTCAAATTGAACGCACTTAAGAATCCAAGACGTTGTCCATGGCCAAAACGGACAAAACATTACGAAGAAGAGAGTAAGGGAATTTGTTGTGTTGGTACCGTTGTCTTGGCTTACACTAAACAACGACGGTTCAAGACATCACGTTCACCGCGCGATAAGTAAGTCCGATGGTATTCAACTATGGAAGGTTCAAAGTGAGGCTACCTCTCCTTATGCAACATCGGTCCGCGAAATATTCTTTGGAAATGAAAAGACACCATGTGAGTGCGCCAAAATCTCTTTCAAGAGGGGTTGTTGGAAATTTGCCTTTGGCGGGAGTTGCGACCGACCAACTTTAACGGCTTAAACACTAGTGTAACGTATGTTGGAGAATCCGGTTCTTCACACATGCATGATCTACTAAGTACGTAGATAACCGTAGGGCCAAGAATCGTCAAATTTCATTGAGAAATGAAAGAGATATTGGTTCACGAAGTAAGGTGTTTGAAGCATGGAAAGTGTGGTATTGTGTGTAATTCTCCCTCATCGGTAGAGGAAGAAAGAATTGTTGTGTATATAAGATTCGAAATTGGTTTGGGGTTTGGGACCCCAAGGGGTATTCCATGTGTTTAAAGGAGGGAGGACCTAGATGTGCTTCGGTTCGAGGAAAGACCACACGCGCGCCGCCGCCGCCCGCCCGTCCGGTCCGGTTCCGGGTTCTCGGGTTCTCGGGTCACGGGTCACGGGTCACGGGTCACGGGTCACGGGTCGTGGGCTGTGGGTCTTCTGATATTATCTTTTTGGGCCATAAAACTTTGCCAGAAGTACAGTTTGATCCCGAAAGTTTCGGATGTCTTGTTTGGACCGAGAATTCTTTTAGATGTACGAGTTTGGTCCCTGAAGTTTCAAGATGTACGAGTTTGGTTCACGAAGTTTCCGAACATCGAATTTCGACGGTCAAAAACGAAATGCCAAGCACTCAATTCACCTTTTATTTTGGCTGAATTACTCCTCTATAATGGCCAAATCCGTTGGTCTTTCTCCCATTTATGTTGGTGACTTTACTACCTTCATAATGACCATTATTTGGCTATTATGGAGGCGGTTTTCAGCGATAAAACGGTCCATCCCTCTCCTATATAAACACTCCCTTACACCATTGTTGAGTATAAGAGTTAACGATAAGAGATGCGGCAAAACGGTGCACGAAAATACACAACCAAAATAGTTTTCTTCCTACAACTTCCAAGCATCATTTCGTTACTCAATATTCTTCACGGTAGCTCTTGAGTTTCCTTTGCTCAAGGGTTCCATTCTTTGTTTTATCTTGGGAGACAAATTGTTCGGGACGTATAAAGGATACATACGGGGCAATATTGTCTTAAGGACGAGTGCTACACTCGACTCGGCAAAAACAATTTACATTTTTCCGTCTTCTACAAAACTGGAATTTCCAGTTTTTACTTGTGTAACGATTGTAATTTCAGATTCCATGTTGAATTATTGAAATCTTTGTTTATCCTTTCGAATACGTGTAATAGTTAAATACTTCCCGTACTGCTTTATAAAGTACCATAGAGCAAAAACTCCCAACAATTCCAAATACTGTCAAACCATTATTACTAGAATCCTTTTTATGTTTAATTCCCACTTGACACAAAGAACGCTATGCGGTTTCTTATCATCTGTTTAAGCCTTGGTGGTTAGAGTATCCATCTGGCCCGAACACCACAAAGCAAATATGTTATTTACTAGTTTCATTGTTCCTTGACAAAGCAAAACATGTTAGTCTTTGTAGCTCTTTGAAACTTCACAATGCAAGTTTTTTATCCTTAATATATTGGCCCTGTTGGTCATTCACTGTACATTAACTGGAAATATTACTGGAAGATACTTAATGTTGAGGAATTCTTAGTCTTTGTAGCTCTTCTAAACTTCTGTATATCAGTTTCTTTTATTAAAAGGAAATATTGCAGCAGTTTAGACTGTTGTATATAATGGATTGTTGAATTATCAGTGCAAAGAGATTATGCAAAATTGAAGACTTGAGTTTGTATTGGATATTATTAAGGTTTCGTTTTCTTTTCTGTGTTTCTCACTCGGTGCCCATGCTTTTTGGCCCGGCTAATCTAGGTTCATGCCGGAAAGTGCAACTTCAATGTCGGGGTAAAGCGCTCCGATCAAGGATGATTCTATTTTCAGAGCTCAAATCCAGAACCTCTGATTAAAAATGTAATGGTACCTATCACCCCACAACCACCTTTGGTTATCATTTTCGTTTAAAAAACATAACAAGTGGAGTCATAATTTATTGACTGCGGGATAATACATACAGATATCCTACTTGAATCTTACGTAAACGTGTTAGTACAATTATCTCTGTAACCATGATCAAATCATACAAAAAATTATTGAACTCATGTATGTTGTGACTATATATTAAATGACAACACGATTAGGAGTAAACTATTCACCAATATAGAACCATATATAAAATGAAAATTTCATTTCAAAATCTTAGCTTATACATAAAGCTATGATGGTATATATATTTTAAAATCTCTCGCTTTCACTAACGCCGAATTTATGGAAGAGAATAAGTTAATACACACTGGATATTAAATTAAGTGAATTTATTTTTCAAATGAAACTAGTTATTAATTAAAGAAAGGAGTTGAAAAATTCTCTTTTCAAACAAAAGATCGAAAATATGCGGCAAAAATACAAAGTATACAGTAGGTGGAGGGAGGTATCGTATGGGAGGTGGGTGGGTCCTCGTTGACCTTTGGAGCTTTACTTGATAGTACAAAAAAAAAAGTCAACAGATCATGGTTAAACGTCAATGCTAGTAGTGGATTCACACCGGGACTTAGTTGTGGTAGAGTTGTAAATATTCTTTCATCATTAACTATAGATCTTGAATAGATTTGGGTAAAGTCCTAAAAATGAAGTCGTCTTCGGTAAGAAGTGTTTTACCCTCTAGATGAGATATTCCGACACAAATCTAAATTAGACGGGCTTCAAAACGGATACGGAACTAAACACCAAATAAGAAACACAAAAAGGTAATGGATCCATAATTTAAATGATGCAAGCTCTAAATTGACGGAGTGGCTTCCGAAATAGAATATATAACTTTATCTATCTTATTTTTGACATATATAGTGTGATGGGTTTTTACCGAACTTGTGAACTCATTATTGAATCCGTTACTAATCAATGCACTGGCGGGCAAGAGTTGCTTGAGAAAAAATCCGAAGAACAAAAATTTATATGAATAACAACATTATTAAAGAGATACAAACCCTAAATGGGCCGTCAATATTAAGTCGTCGTATTTATTTCACTCAAAATTGAGTTTCTTTATCATGTGTTCTATCAGTTGCTTCAAGAGGTATTCATATTTGGTATATGCCGTCAAATTACTAAGGTCGGCTTTTGTCCTTGACGAGTGGATCTTGCAATCAAACTTCCTTCTACCTTTGCATCATAGAGTCAATTTCTTCCGACACAAATGAGTTGAAGCCTATGTACTGACTAATGAAAAATTATATAAACAATCAGATCACTTGAAAGGTAAGTACATGTAATTCTACTCAATAACATTAACTAATAATTCAGAAAAAATAAGTAGTCTATTATGAATAGTTAAAATACATTCATGATGCAAAAATATATATTATATTATCAAGATATAAGTTAAATCCTATTCAAATTAAGGCAACCAAGAATCAAGCTGTCCTTGGAAAAAACGTGCCATCTTTATCACGTTTGCTGGGTAGAGCATACTCCTTAATTTTATATTTCATAGATATGTATGTATGGACAAAGATTTGGATGCCTTTGCTTCTACGACTTGTTCATAATATACCTACTTCACTTATTTGTTAAAATGAAGCATTAGAATTGAAAACGTCAAATCGATTAAATATACTACTCCATATGTCCTAATTTATATGATGATGTTTGACTGGACAGGAAGTTTAACAAAATAAATGAAAATTTTTTAAAATTTGTAATATAAATATATTATAAATATTGATTGTATGACTATAAATCATCTCATTAAGCATAAAATAAACATTTAACGTTAAATTGTTATAAAATATAGAAGGCGGAATACATATGAAGACCCTTAAACTTGTCACAATTTTCCTCTCATGCGCCTAAACTTCTAACCTAATGTGCCAATTGAACCCTCCAAATACACACAAGCAAAAAAGTGTAGTGCGTGCACTTCAAACACTGCCAAAGTAGCAAATAACAAATAAAATAAAGACATGTGGCAACCTAAAAAGAAATAATGTTTATTGTAATTAGGGCCTATAATTCCCCCGTCGTGAGATTAATTTGACCCTTTACTTGATTCGGGACAGTATGTGAACCTTGTCCCGATGGAGCGGGTGTTTGCGCACCCGGTTTTGAAGCCTCGTATTGGGCATACCTAACTGGATGAGCCCTTGCTACGTGTCTCATTAAAACATCTTTACAAATTTTACATCTAGCTACTTGATTCTCTACAAAAATGTTCATGCATATGATTTTAATGATCGTTTTGCTGGACCTCATCTCATACTAAGGGGAATATGATGCATTTCAGTTGAAGGTGCACTAGTGGTGTGTTGTCATCTACATTAGTGGGTGTATCTAAATTAAAGTCTTCTTGAGTTTCAGAAAACAGCTCATCGTCTAAATCTAATGGTATTGTAAAAAAATGTTCAGTATCAACAAAATCATCCTGTGTAGGAATAGGATTCTGTCTAGAAATAGGATGACTAGAAGAAGTACACTTGCTCTTGTTACCCCTACTAGAAGAAGCCTGACTCCTACCCGTAAACATACGTTTAAATCGTTCCATTACAAAGGAGAATCTTTATTTCAAAAAGTATTGAAGATTTTATGTACGAAATCACACCGAACATTAGTTAGTTTGATACTCGTACTTCGAATCTAGCCACATAAATTGGAACAGAGGGAATACATTGGATTGATTTTTTGAATCATGATTTGATGAGCTTTTTTGAGTGAAATTTTTTCTCCGCTCATTCAACTTTTTTTAAAAAGTTAAATGCATGTCCAAACACAACTCCATTTCTAAATACCCTATTTCTCAAATACTATTTTCTTTTCCTTTCATATAGCACACTTTTTATGTCCAAACGCCTACTAAGTTTTATTTCTCTAATTCTTTTATTGTCCTATAAAAAAATACTTCTGGATTATCTATAAATGGTTGCACACTTCACCCCTTGTGTCATTGATGTCCATCTCTAATGTGAAATAATTTTGGATTCTGAATTGCAATGATTTGAGTATGGATGATTTTATTTCTGATCTATGTTTGTGAAGGCAGTCATTTTTTTTTTGCTTATAAACCTGGAACATTTTGGTATGTGGCTTAAATTTCATTGTACAAAGTTTACATGACTGAGGTGGATTATGATTAGATACTTGTCTTGCTTGCATATGCTAAGGGCGGAGCTACAAGTCTATCTACAGGTTCGACAGAACCCAATATCTTTTGGCCTTGACAGTATATTTCTGTTTAAAAATCCACTTAATATGTATAAATAATTTATTCAAAATCCAATAAGCTGTCATTCCTATAATTCAGGATCCATAATCTCAAAATCCTAGTTCCGCCTCTGTCATATGCCATGATCTTAGTCGTTGGTATGTATCTGTCGTGGTTGAGAGTGTTCACTATTCATAAATGGAAGATATGTAGCTTATCTCTTTAGGTTTCTTTGCATGGGTGTCATTTTTCTTCTCTTATTTATAATTATACTAATAAATAATTAAAGTAAATGAAATTAAGTGCGCTAAATAAAATAAACAGACAATAATAATTTAATGAAGGAACGAATGTACCAAACGCCGACGTAACGTCGACGTGTAATCGAGAGGTTGAAAATTGAAACTTTGCTCGATGGAAGATTCTCAAGCTAGTTGCCAACTTCACTACCAAACTAATAAATAAAATTCAATATTTAGTAGACAATGTAGACTTATAGAGAGATAGATTGAAAGATTTAGAGAGATTGTAGGAAGATTTGTGAGAAAGATGAAGAGAAAATGAGGTATTTATAGTTGGGAAATTGGGTTAAAGTGTAAATATAATAACTTATGGGTTAAAAATAAATATTAAGGGGTAGGGGGGTTGGGGGAGGGGAAGCCAAAAATGGCCGTTGCACAACGGCCAAAATGTAAAATGGTCGTTGGTGCAACGGTTATTTGTGCAAAGGGGGGTTTTCGGGCGGGATCGGGGGCGGAACCGGGACCGGATCGGGTCGGGACGAGACCATATCCAGTCCCGGTTCGAGTCTTGATACCGCAAAAAAAAAAGTCAGGATCGGGCGGGACCGGCCCGACCCGGCCCACTGGCCAGCCTTATACCAAACAAAGGCCCAAAAACAGAATATAAATCAATTATGGAAAAACTCACCGGAATGTCGCCGGAAATTGTTGTCGGAGTGCCGGAAGAAGCGATGGAGAAGTTACCGGATCGATTTTTGGTAATTAATTGTGAATTAAATGATTTTTCGAGGATTTTAAAGGTGGTTAAATTAGGAAATAGAGGGTCAGTTTTGGTATGTAAAAATGTGAGTTCGAGAGTTGTTATGGATTTTAGATGGAAGACTGTTGTTGACGGAAAGTCGATGATTGTTCGGTCGGTTTTTTTGCCGGTCGGAAAAGGATTGGATATTGCTCATGTTGCCGGTGCCGGAAAGAGTGGTTCTGGTGAGAAGATGGAAAGGAAATGGATTAGAAGGTTTGATAGAGAATCTGGTGAAGAATTTGTGATTCGAAAGTGAAATTATTATTAATACGTTGAAAAATCTCAAATATGTCATTGAACTATTAAAAATTGTTTATTTATGTAACTCGTCAATAGTTTGGTTCATTTATGTTATCGTCGTTATCAAAGTGGCTCATCCATGCACATTGTCCATTAACGCCAAAGTGGCTCATCCATGCACATTGTCCATTAACGCCAGTGTTACAATTGTACAATTTTTCATTAACACCAACGTTAATGAAAAATGGCATTGATAAGCCGTTTTGGTAACGATAATGACATAAATGAGTCAAACTATTAACAAGTGACATAAATCATCCATTTCTGATAGTTCGATGCCATATTTGACCTTTTTCCATTATTATTTTTGTTACTATGGGGCTCGGGTCAATTTGTGTGCCCCTTAACTAAATTACCTGCTATCTCCCACCAGTATAGATATCGGGTAACTTTATCCATCAGAAAAAAAACACCTAGTGGAGTTCTTTGGTTTTTGTTTCTTAAAGATTGCTTTTATTTTATTTTTCTTATTATTATTTTTATTCTTTTTGGGGCATTTTTGGGTTCTGTACATAGATCATTACAAAGTTGAATATTTGGTTTGCCAGTTGGGTTTATGCTGGTGTGATTTTGTTGACATTGTATTGTACATTGTTTGTGTTGAATTTGTCTTAGCGGATACAAAATAAAAGAAAACTTGAGCAGGGCGGAATAGGTCTAAGTGGAGCAGGACGAGGCGGGTTAAAAATAGATAAATATATTATGAGGGACAAGGCAGAGTGAATTAAAATTTCAGCTAGAGTCAATTTAAGAGAAATCTCTAGTATTCACTTATCACGACATGACATAAACAGTATACAATCATCTCTCCTAGAGTCAGTTACTGTAATTGATGGGAGAGAATGCTAGTCTTATTATCGGTACTCAACAAGGATGGAACTAGAGTTGTTAGAAATCACTAAATATATATAAAAAACTTATTCAGAACTCACTAAACTAAACCGCCTTTTCTAAAATTCAAAACCAATAAATTCAAAATTTTGGATCTGCCTCTCGTACTCAAGATCCTCTAAAATTCATCTACCCCTCGTTTTCAAGTCATCACAAGCTTTGCGTCCTAGTTTATCGATTCTTTTGCAGTTGACTGTATAAAAGTTTTAGGCTTTTAGCCGTAGCTGCATGCAAATACCAATAGATCACAGTTCAATAAAAGGGCCTTTTCACTAGGCAATATTGCAATGGCTCTTAAGGCCTCTATTATTGAATTGAGTGACAACATCAACTAAAAAATAAATTGCTAGAGATGAAATCTTTTATTTATTTAATATATCTTCAACATAAGACTCTTTTTATAATGTGTCGGTAAGTATTTAACTCTTTGTATCTACCTAGTATTAAATTGTGTGACTATCTCATCTACAAGCCTAGATGAGGTGGTCACACACTTCAGAATCTAAAGCTTGTATTCATGAATCGCGATGGTTGATCAACAAAAAGCATTTAACTTACTCATGACAACTCTCTCCGAGTGTCAACATTAGATTGCATGGAGCACATCCACCTTGTTACTTGCGGTAAAGTGAAACTCATTCAAAGAAAGAAGGAAATAAGAACCGTCTGGCAGCAGGTAACTTAACTTCAATATGCCCTTATCTTGACCAAAATTTCAGAACTTCGTCGTGTTGACATACTAGTTTCCATGTTCAGGGCACTTAACTTGAACGAGCTAGACATATAAACAGAGTATGTTAACTCAAAAGAACTGTGTAATCTTTCAATCACATCTACCTCATTTTTTATCAAATATCCCTTGAAGTTCATGTTCTTAGAAACAATGGATTATTAGTGGTTACAAGCCTATGAGAACAACAATAACCATAAGACCTGGAAAATGCTAGAAGCTAATACGCGACATCTGTGAAACTGTCACCTAGTCAGTTGTGAATAAAAAGAAAAAAAAATGTTCCACCGTCATCGAGCACATGGATCCTTCAGCCATGTATTTCAATTATAATTGACTAGAAGAAACTATAAACAAGATTTCTTCAGTAAACTTTTGATTTCCCAAATCCATCATAAGTCGAGCTTCATTTTTATATAACAGAGACTTGCTTCTCATGCAAAATTCTTTTCCTTCCCAATAACAGCCCTGAAACAGTAAGAAAGTGTTTTGGTACTAGATTACAGATACAGAAGAGTGGTGAAAATGGGATCCGCAAAGAGGAAAATGGTTAAGAGATCTTACAAGTTGGAAATCTTTTTCACAAGCCCTTCAGAAGGTGGTAGTGGAGCATATGAAGCAGAATTAATTATTTCCTGTTTCATCACCACCAAATATGGTTATTTAGTTTTGCTCAACAAGCATCACATGCCAACTAAGGACAATTATTCTTCTTCAACTGCAGAACCATGTGGGCTTTGAGCCTACGACCTAAAGTAATTTCTGAGCCACCTTTGCTAATACAATAGAAGCTTCCCTCACATCAATGTGATTCAAAAATTATTATATACAATGAAATTTGTTTGTACCCTATTTAGACATCATCATTTCCGACGAAGGGCAAAAACATTCAATGGCTGAACGTGATAATATAACTGTAACCAACCATATTGATATGTGGATCCAGGTCCTTAATACTTCCTCAATTTGCTATATTTAGATATAATAGATGCACCAGTCTGACAGAATCTACATTAGAGATTTTTATATGGCATATTTTCTCCTTTTTGAGTGTATGCCATATTAGTGAAAAACACAACAGTACCTGAAATTTCCCAAGCAATTTCTGCTTTTTTGCTACAACATCTTCAAAATTATTCCTGGAGAACAAGTAGTAGGATAGTATTATTGCATGGTATAGGACAAGCAAAATAAACCGAGAAAGAATATAAAATCACTAAAGAGCAGATATTAACTCTTGTTTTCTAGTCTTGGTTGAAGTAAGCACAAGCTCCCCATCCTTGATCCGACTTTTTTCCTGTTCATGGCCATCAGAAAGTCATTTTCCTGTAGTAAAGTGCTAAGAAGAGGATGGCTTGATTTTGGATTGAAAACAACACAGAAGCAGTTCATTTGTTTTTGACATCCTAATATCATAACTAGTGGTGGAAAAATTAGCCCATGAAAATATGACCTGCTCAAGTTTGGCCGGGTCAATGACCCGCCCATTTATTAGCTCAGCCCATTTCAACACATCTAATAATTGGGTTGATATGTAGCCCAAACTGACCCATAGAAACTTTATTAAAATATTTTCAAAATGACATTTTTTTATTCGATATGTTATAGCCATAATAAAGACAATAGTTTTATTAGGTATTTAAGAAAATATAAAAGAAAAAACAAAGAAATTAAAATTTTGTAAGAATTGAACAGGTTGGTTTATGACCCGCTTTATAGCTCATTTTAGCCCAACCCATTTCAGACCAAATAACTTTTGGGCAGGTCAATAACTGGCGCATTTATTAACTCCCATTTTGACCCATCCAAATGCAGCCCAACCCTCCCATTTGAAACCGCTCCCCATCTCCAGTTGGATGCATATGACTTGTTTAAGTCGTCTATAAAACTTTAAATTCTCTAGTACTAGCATGTGGAATTATACTTATGGATGAAAGAGGAAGAACCTATTATGTTGTATTGACTAGTGGTTGACCAAGACCGTTTCAATTAGTATCACAGCCAGCCAGAAGTGTGAGCGCAAAAATAGTTTTATTTATCTAGAACATGCTCCCTCACGTGCGAACCTGATCCTTTCCATTGACCGAGCACATGAAAATATTAGTTAACAAACTTTGGTGAGACTCGAATATAGAATTCCTACCTGCTCTAATTCCATGTTGTACCGCGTAATCACTTCATCTAAAAATTTATGTTGTTAAAAAGGGAACACCTTTATCTAGTTATTCTAGGTCCGCAACACTTTTGTTGACACTAAATATTTTTGACAAAATATTCCTAAATTTAAGGGAGACAACTTTTTTCTTTAGATCGTAGACATTGTTTGATATTTTGCCAAGAGTAATAAAAAAGAAGAGTTAGCGGACCACAAAAAGGTCCGTAGTGCTGGAAGACTAGGTTATAGAGAGAGAAAGTTAGTCAAGGAAATGTCGATGTGGGAGTAGCAACATAATGTTCCATAGATGTGCTCTGACTCGTCATATTTGTCATATCTATTCTCTCAAGTTCTTGCAAATAACAAAAGGAATAAAGGAGGCTACAACTATATTTCTGCAAACTAAGATAAGAGTTAAGATTCAGTCATGGTCATTCAACCAGATAGCATACGAATGACACATACACAATAAAGATTCAAAGGTCTAGTTAATTCCGCTTGTACTTCCTTTTCTCGAAGTAAAATTCAAAATGCAAATATTCTTAGAATATTTTTATAAGATAATGATATTTTATTAAACCTAGTACCAAGAAAGTACTGCAGAAGTACAAAAAGGAGTATTGCATCTTCAAGAAAATAGCTCTCAACACATAAATTATAAGAAATTATTTTATTTCCACGAAGATGAAGTCAATTTGAAATAAAGAGAGAATGGAAATCCGGAACTAATTAAAGCAAGATGAAGAAAAGCACAGTAACAAAGTTTCACGTGACATTTCCTCAAGGACATAATGTTAAAGATTAAAAAAAGACTAACCATCAGCATGATCCTCTCCCTGACTCTTTCACTCAACCAATGAGCATTTTTGACATCAAGCTTCATAATAATTTTTGTGCCAGCTGCAGATAAATACAAATGTTTTTGGTATAACATTTAGGGAAGAACTACTTTATCGAAAAACAAAATGTCAAGTCAAAGAACTACAAACCTGTGTTAATACTTCTAACACGAGCTTTGCTTGCTGCAAAAGGAAAACAACTTCATTGATACTTACACATTTAAAAGTCAATGTAACTGCTGAACATATTCTTTCAGATAAATCCTTACGTGTGCTGGTATTTTGCTTCTGCTTTCCTTTCTTCTTTTTCTTCGCATTCTTCACGTTAGGCTTGTTTGTCTTACCCTTTGAGGCCGCTACACAGAGTAACCAATTTTCTCAGACATATGTGCCATCTATGTTGTCCGATATTGTAAATCAAGAAGAAATCTACCTGCATTAGTATCTTCTGTATGACTTCTGGTGTCAACATATCCCGCAAAGCTCACAGAAACATGATCTGTGTGTGAAGGTAACAGTGAGAAGAAAGCGGACCAACCATACTTATTGCAAATATCTAAATTTTAGTTTTAAGGAAATGCAAATTAAACTTTCAATAAACCAAAAGTAAGGAAATAGTGCTAGACATTTTGGAGCTAAATCAAACTGATTAATGATTAATACATCTGTTTAGAAATATACTTCTTCGCCATTCTAAAGAGGATAATTGCAACTTATCATATTCTTCGTGCAGTTTCCAAATATCTAAGTCTCAAACAAATGTCCAAAAATTCATCAAATCAACTCTCAATAAGCCAAAAGTGCCAAATAAATTGGGAAAAAATGAGTATAACACAGTTACAACTGTGAATCAAGTAAAATTGAGTTTCAGGTATGGAATGTATTATAATTGCAACTAATAATACTTGCAGTTTCTTAATATATGAGCTTTAGTATTACTCAAATGCAATAATCTAGTCCAATTTAGCTCAAAAAACTAATCAAATCAACTCTAAATAAACCAAAAGTTCCAAACAAATTGAGACAAACTGAGTATAAAGTAATTATACAAAGTACAATTGAGTTTGAGATATGGAAATGTACTTAGCGTAATTTTAGGTATAGGTGCATTTCCGGTAGAATGAGTTCGTTCATCTGCTTGAAGAAGGTAATTGTATACCGCCGGCAATCGTCGTGGAGCTGTTTTCTTCGCTAGGTAACTGAACTCCGATGTCGATGCAAATCGAACGGCACCGCCACTTACGGTGGCGCGTGGACAGATCGAGCGCGTGCCAGTTGATAATAATAACAATTTAGGATTCAAAATTTGTTTCGCGATCTTAGTAGTTTGCTTTATGATTGCTGCCATTTCGGGGATGAAGAAGAAGGCCTAAACCCTAGGGGACCTCAAACCTTTACTCTTTTCAAGCTTATTAATTTTATTTTTTTTGTACGGCAATTGTTAAATATTTTAAGCGGAAAAGGTTCAAAAATATCCTTGGTGAAATTGAAAAAAAAAAATATACTCCGTTAATAGTTTCGTCCAAAAATACTGCAATTGTTAAATATTTTAAACGAAAAAGTTTCAAAAATGTTCTGAAATTGAAAAACTATATTGTCCGTTAATAATTTGGTCCAAAAATAATTTTATTGCTTATTAATTGAGTCAAGAATATCCTTTTTCCTAACAAATATAATCTCTTTTGTTGTTAAATATTTCATTTCCTAATAAAAATATTATAACTTTTCTTGTTTCTTTTTTTTTTTTAAATCCCTTTGTTGATTAATAAAAATAGGAAAAATAAGTTTTTTTTTCTTCTTAATCTCATTTATCAATTCAAAAATAGGATAACTTCAAGTATTATTTAAAATGATAATATAGGTTATATTTATATACACACTTAAAGATTACAGTAATTCCTTCGTTATAAAAAAGGAAATATATTAATTTTAATTTTTTTTGAGTTGAAGTATGATAAGCATTTCTTAACATAATTCTTAATTTTAAAGTTAAGATACAACAATCATAATAATCGAATGAAATCGCTACTTAAAGTGGCGCGTGGATAGATTGAGCGAGTCATTAAAATCAATAATAAGTGTCATTTTAAACAAAAACGCAACATATTAAGAAATCAATAATGCAATGTAAAGTTTGGCGATCTTAAACCATACTACTAAAGCCATTTAAGTGTCACTTTAATGAAGAACACGAAATAATTCAATATAAAGTTTGGCGATCTTAAATCACAACAATATAGGATTTGTTTGGCGATCTTAGTAGTATGCTTTAAGATCGATGCCATTTCGGGGATGAAGAAACAGTGGCCTAAACCTTAGGGGACCTCAAATCCTCCACTCTCTTCAACGAAAAAATTAACAAAATATTTTTTTACCACAATTGTTAAATATATTATAAAGGTATTCTCAACTCTTACAAAATATTTAACAAAAATTAGTTCTCCATCAGGTTAATAGTGCATCTCTTCCAATTATATGGCACAATTAATCGAGATTCAAACTTTTAAATTCAACCGTACATTTGGATATTGAAGATTTGACACCATGCGTAACTCGGCTTTCGGTTTATCACCGAGTCACCAATTTTGTCTAACCAAAAATTGCCTATTTGGAACCGTTGATTCTGTAGCACGGTTTAACAAAGCAGCTACACCATCCTATATATTTAGATTTTGAAAATATAATGGTGGTGTTGCATACTGGCTTTATAGCCTTTTTGCTCTCAAGCTTAGCTTATATTTCATTTCGACAATTGTTAGAAATCAGCAAGAGGAAATGTGAAGATTGTAAAATTTCTCACAACAACAAAAGATCAGTTGAAACGCGTAATTAAATTGATTCGAGCACCATCACCGTGGAAGTAAAAAATGCAATTCAAGATTGGGGTCCATAAATAGTCCCTTATCTATGGGAGTAGGTTTAAAATTATCCCTTAAATATACACTTACCGGTTTTAGTTCTTTAACTATCCAAAAACTTATCAAGTTTATTCTCCGTCTGTCCGCTTGGGCAGCTCAATTGGTTTCAAGGGGATATTTGGAGTAAAGACCAAGGATTGAATCCCATCAGCGGCAGTATGTGGGTTTCTTCTTGAAATAAAGGAGGGCCCCTTGTGCGCAGCGTGGTAGTGGTCTAACCTTTGAAATCAATTGAGTCACCATGATTTACTCCTTCACAGACCTGTCGGACCGGGGTGTGGGGCTCCTGGAGTGGGAGATTCCACCTTTTGGAGCAAAGTTTATTCTCCGTCTATTTTTATACAAACAGCGTACAGAATCTATACGCCTCCGTTAGATTAAATGTTAAGACATTCCCAAACTTGTTTCTCTCTTCCCGCAACTTTTTCCTAACCTCCGTTAGATTAAATGTTAAGATAAAAGTGAAGCTGCCGCTGCTGAATATATTCCTAGAAAGTCAAATGAGCTTATAGGAGCTAGCATAACTAACATTTGGGCTGTGGATTTGCTAAACAGAAAATGCGGTTGTAGAAAACATGATAATATTCCTCCTTTGCCTCCAAGAGTAGTAAGACAAAGTACTAAAGAAATGAAAGAAATAATCCCCTTGATTATTTTCATTAATTGAAAAGATTACAAGTTACAAATAGGAGAATCATATTCCTATTCTACTCCTAAAATCTTATTCTACCATAATTTTAACTATACAATTATGGTAAGTGTACAATACTAATTAAGGTAACCTTTACACTACAATATATTACAAATATATATACCAAATATACATTTAGCCGTGATGGGCTCAGTCCGAAATGGCCATTACCCGTGATATACACTTCTGTATATCAAGTGTATATCACGGGTATAATACCTTATTTAACAAGGAAGACAGCAGAAGAAAAGAATCAGACGAAGTGGGAGCAAGTAGGCAAAAAATGAAAAGGAAGCAGAAAAATTTAGGATGTAACTTGGTGCAGTTTTTTGTGCAACTTGGTGCAGTTTTTTGTGCAACTTTGTGCAGTTTGGTGCTGGTTTTTGGTGGTCTGGTGCTGATTTTTTGTGCAGTTTTTTTATAGCGGCTACGCAGTCTAGTTGCTATTTTTTGCAGTTTGGTTGCTGGTTTCTGCGGTTTGATGCCGATTTTTGGTGTTTTAATGATGCAATTTGGTGAAGTTTGGTGCAGCTGCTGTTTTTTGCAGTTTTAAGCTACTTTCTGCACAAAAACTGCTGAAAACAGGGCATTCTAGTTTAATTTAGTTGCTGGTTTTTGGATATTTCTGCATTTTTATGCAATTTCATTGATGTAATAGTAAAGAATGGATCTTGGCCTAACTCAACCCCAAAAGTTAGAGTCAGGCCCATTCCAAGTCAGGCCCATTCCAATTCCTTGTTCACCGATGTTGGGCTCCCAAATTATATTGTTCACGCTCCAATTAACGAGGTCCGAGCGTGCGAGGGAGTATTAAGAGTCTCACATCGGATAATGAATGAGAACATGGACTCCTTATATGGACTAGGACAATCATCACCCTACAAACTAACTTTTGGGGTTAAGTTAAACCCAATATTCATTCTTTACGGTAATTATTAGCATGTGTAATATGTGCATTGTTACACGTGCTAATAGTAATGACTGTTTATTAACGTGGAAATAGAACTATATTTTTTGCTCATATTTTTTGCTCAATTATCCCCACTTATGGGATTACAATGGGTTTGTTGTTGTGTTCTTTAATTTCCGCTACAACTCAAATAAAATAATGACCAATAACATAAAAATACAGGAAAAATGGACAAAATAGCCAACCGTAGTGTCAATATCATTATATAATTAAGTACAAAGTACAATCTCATCCATTCAACAATGATCCTTGCTTCCTTTCAATTGATAACCTAAACCAACTATAAAAGACTACACAATTTGTTCGAAATTATACCACTAGACAGAGTGTCTAGCGACTAGAAGAAACGATTTTTATTAATAAAGATCAACCTTGTCCACACAATATGCCTAGAAGAAACGACGCTACACCAAAACTCCTTGGGCAGCCATTTGATCCAAAATAGAGATGAAAACCGGGCCAACAACCCAAAAACAGAGTGTCCTCACTGAATATTCCCAGCAGTTCACGCCAAAAGGTAGGACAACAATCCCAATCAGAAGCAACAATGAATTTCAAGGCCTCAATGATCAATTTTTCTGATCCGACGGAATTTTTTTTTAAGGTATGGATCGTCCTTGTACTTCAAGTATTGAGGAAGTTCGAGAGCACTTTCTGCAATCTTCGTATCCTCGTGAATTTTTGCGATCAAACTTCTAGTGATGGAAAGTTGGCATGTAATATTGCAAATAGATGGTAATATCAGCAATTAGTGATAGAGAATATACGTAAATATTCTTCATATATTCTGTAATTATTATTTTAGTGTAATTATGTAAAGTCAATATTCTCATACTATTAAAGTATATTATCAAATATACTCCATATATTTTGTAATATTTAGTGTTGTATAATTATGATAGATATAACTTCCTTATTATATTAGTATTCCACATTGTACACACTGTATATATTTATATTAATGAGAGAGACTCTCTAAGAGAGATTAATACAATCTTACATGGTATCAAGAGTCAAACCCTAAAAACCCTAGTCTTCTTTCTTTCAATGCACCCCCCCCCCCCCCCACTCACCTACTCGGCCGACGGCACACACACAAACACAAAGTTTCTCGTGTTTTCTCTTGTCTTTCACTTTTGAGCCACCATATCTCCCCCCACTTCTCCTAATGCTTTGGCCTCTTCCACAATCATCATCGACAACCCCCCCCCTCCCTCATCCACCTCTTCTTTCCATCCGGCGTTCACCGTCACAAATATCAAGAATTTCATTCCCTTAATTCTTGATCAGGAGGATGGTCAATATTCTGTGTGGGTTGAACTGTTTTATATTCACGCATGCGCGTACAACGTGCTTTACCATATTGACGACTATGTCCCTCGCACTCTCGACATCCCAGACGCTATTGTCAAACAATGGATTTATGGCACCATCTCCAAAGACTTACTTCATACGATTATGAAATCAGATGCCTTAGCTCGTGAATTATGGGTACGTTTGGAGGAGATATTTCAGGATAACAAAAATACACGTGATGTGTATTTGGAGGAACAGTTCAACAATATACGTCTGGAAAACTTTGCCAACATGTCCGAGTATTGCAAACAACTGAAGCTTGTTGCATACCAACTATCCAATGTGGGGACACCGATTTCCGAAACGAAGATGGTTCTCTAACTCATTGCAGGTTTACCGAAAGGTGAATATGATACACTAGCAACAATGATACAACAAGTCGATCCTCTTCCCAGTTTCAACAAGGCTCGATCACAATTACTGTTGGAAGAAACCCGACATGCCAAGCAGGACGAACACAATCAGAAGGCGTTAATAGTTGAAAGTCATGCAACTTCTGCCGCCCCTGCCACCGACCAATCACCGTTGGACAACCAACAACATTGGGGTGGCGAATGTGGTGGCAAAGGCGACAGAGGCTGCGACAACGGCAACGGTGGCCGAGGCCACGGACGTGGAGGCAAGGGTGGCCAATAGTCGCATGCCACTGTTTTATCGACATGGGCTGGCCCAGGACAGTGGGCCAACACTTGACCATGGGTCTCTGTACCATTTTCTTTCCAGCAGCTGCTGTAAGCCCAAAATTATTTCCAGCAGCAGGCCCAGAATTCTATCCAGCAGTCGGGGCTTTTAGTCCCTGGTCCAGGACACCATCTAGTGCACAACCAAGCCCACTTCGTTCAGGCCCAGCAGCAGCCACAATTCAACGGCCTGGCCCCAACTAATTTGGGCTAGGCATTTAACACATTAAGTCTCACCAGCCCGATGAAAATTGATACATGGATACGGGGGCCACTTCTCATCTCACCCGATCTGCAGGTAATCTTTCCGAACTGTTTCGTTTAAAGTATCCTCAATTTATTACTGTTGGTAATGGCCATCACATTTCCATTCAGGGTTATGGTACCACTTACACCAACCGCCTCACCCACACTTCTCCCTAAATAACGTCTTGTATGCTACCAACATCATAAAAAACTTAATATATGTCCAAATATTTGCTCGTATAATTCCATCTCTGTTGACTTTGATCCTTTTGGTTTTACTGTGAAGGATCTTCGTAAGGGGACACCTCTTGAAGATGCAATAGCACAGGGGATCTTTATCCTTTCCCATCCACCTCCGCTGCCAGTTCCCGCTCATACACCACCATCGCTGCTATCTCTCCGTCAACTTGGCACAATAGGCTTGGACACCCAGGAGCTCCTGTTTTTAATTTTCTTAGAAGCAATAATTTTATTAGTTGTAATAAAGGGAAACTTGCCCACAATTGTGTTTCTTGTCAGTTAGGCAAACATGTTCGCCTTCCTTTTAAGTCGTCTCTTAGTGTTACGTTTGCTCCATTTGATATTGTTCATGCTGATTTATGGACATCTCTCATTACTAGCTCTCTGGGTCATAAATATTATCTAGTCTTATTAGATGATTACTCTCACTTTATTTGGATTTACCCGCTAAAGTTCAAGTCATAAGTTTTTGCCAAATTTCTTGAATTTCGCAATTTTATCAAAACGCAATTTAAAAAAGCCATCAAATCTTTTCAATGTGATAATGATCATGAATTTAATAATTCCATGTTTCATAAATTTTGCACAAATAATGGCATAGTTTTTTGGTTTTCGTGTCCTCACACCTCTCCTCAAAATGGCAAATCAGAATGAATCATTCGCACCATAAATAACATGGTTTGTACTTTCATGTTTCATGCCTCTCTCCCTCCCTCTTTTTGGGTTTATCCAGTCAAAATGAAATAATACGTCCTAATATTTTACCTACTAGTACTCTTCATAACATGACCCCAATCGAAATATTATACCGTCGGATCCCTTCATATGATCACCTTCGAATTTTCGGCTGCCTTTGTTATCCAAACTTTGCGTCCACCGCTCCTCATAAGTTAGCACCCCGAACCACTTCGTCAGTCTTCGTAGGTTTCTCGTCTAACCATAGGGGTTATTTGTGCTATGACTTATCCACTCGTCAAATTCATGTCTCTCGTCACGTTACGTTTGACGAGACAATTTTTCCTTTTGCAAATATTCAAAAATTCTGAAACACGGACTATACCTTTCTAGACGGGTCCGACACATCCCCCGTCATACTTCGCGAACTGCGTCAGTCCACCACCACCACCGCTCCCCAGTCACCTCCACTACCACCCATCACTGCCATTACCGGCGGTCACTCTACCAGGCCTCTGTCCCCGCCAACTGCCGCCACCCCTAACGTCGGCAATTGGTCGGTCTCCCCCTTGACCCGTCTCGGTATTGCCTCTTTGTCCCACCGGAAAACTCCAACAAAACCCTCAGTGTCGTCGCCACCTAACATCGACCTTCATGTCACCCAGTCCAACCCCTTTATTGTACCGGCCCCCTAAACCCAGACCCCAACCGACCGTCACAGCCCAGTCACAACCATCCCAACCTCCCCCCATCGTCGAATTCGGCTTCGCCCAGTTCCCTGATCTCACCCATCACATCTTGGTCACCCATCACCACCAGCCCTTCACACTTCGTCGACCAACCCTCACTCACACCAAACACCACCTCTGCCACACATACTACTGACCCGACACCAGCTACCCACAAAAATATCCATCCCTCCACTGCCCCAGCACCCAATGGAAACCCGTGCATAACACGAGATTTTCAAGCCTAAAGTCCAGTTTAACTTATCCACACAAACCATTTCCCCAATTCCCAAAAACTCGAAATTAGCCAAACTAGACCCAAATTGGAATGCGGCCATGTGTGAGAAATTTAATGATTTAACGAAACAATACACTTGGAATTTGGTTCCTAGACCGGAGGGGGTGAATGTGATCCGATGCATGTGATTGTTTCGTCACAAATATAGAGACAATTGTGATCTAGAGAGATATAATGTGAGACTTATGGCTAATGGCACTAATCAGCATGAGGGTGTTGATTGTGGTGAGACATTCAGTCCGGTTGTTAAACCGGTTACAATTCACACAATTCTGAGTATTGATATGGGTAAGCATTGACCGATTCATCAGCTTTATATGAAGAATGCGTTTCTACATGAGGATTTGAAAGAAAATGTCTACATGCACCAGCCGCCTGGTTTTGTCTATCAAGCGGCCCCTCAGTATGTATGTCGTCTCTATAAGTCACTTTATGGATTGAAACAGGCCCCTAGAGCATGGTATGATCGCTTTGCACAATACATTATGCGGATTGGGTTTGTATGCAGCAAATGTGATAATTCTCTATTTATTTTTCATAGAGGTAGTAGCATTGCTTATTTGTTGTTATATGTGGATGACATTGTGCTTACAACCTCCTCTAATTTGTTAAAAAATGAGATCATTGCATTGCTTAAAATCGAATTTGCTATGACTGACTTGGGAAAGTTGAGTTACTTTTTAGGGATATCAGTGACTTGATCAGCAGATATTATGTTTTTGTGTCAGTGCAAGTATGCAGATGAGATAGTATACAGGGCTAAAATGGCGAACTACAAGATAATGTCCACTTCGGTTGACTCCAAATCAAAGCTTAGTGTTGTTGATGGTGATGTAGTGTCTGATCCCACCCTTTACAGGAGTCTTGAAGGTGCACTATAGTATTTTACTTTCACCAGGCCAGATATTGCTTATGATGTTCAGCATGTATGTTTATTCATGCATGCCCCCATAGAGCCTCATTTTACTGGCTTTAAGCGTATCATTCGATAGGTTAAGGGCACACTTGATTATGGATTGCATCTATACCCCTCAACACCAACCATGTTGTTATCATATACAGATGATGAATGGGCAGGCTGTCCGTACACGCGGCGCTCCACCTTCAACTACTGTGTGTTCTTAGGGGATAATCTCATTTTCTTGGTCTGCCAAGAGGCAAGCCACCTTATCATGTTCGAGTGCAGAAGCAGAGTATAGAGGCGTTGCAAATGTTGTTGCTGAGATTTGTTGGTTCTGAAACCTTCTTTTGGAGCTTCAGTGTCCCCTGCATAAGACGTCTTTGGTTTATTGTGATAACATATCCGCCATATATTTATCTCATAATTTGATTCAGCATCAGCGAACCACGCACATTAAGATGGATATACACTTTATTCGTGAGAAGGTTGCTATCTGTCATGTTAAGGTGTTGCATGCGCCTTCTTCGTATCAATATGCAAATATCTTCATGAAAGGTCTTCCTAGACAACTATTCATCGACTTTAGATCCAGTCTTAGCGTTCGGCCTCCTCCCGCTCTGACTAAGGGGGTGTATTAACATATATTATCAAATATACTCCATATATTTTGTAATATTTAGTGTTGTATAATTATGGTAGATATATGATCCTTATTGTATTATGATTCCATATTGTACACACTATATATCTTTGTATGTGAGAAAGACTCCCCAAGAAATATTAATACAATCGTACACATACAATTAGGATTACAATTGTAAACACCTATATAATGTGATAACATATCTGTTGTCTACCTGTCTCATAACCCGGTTCAGCATCAGCATCAGCGAACTAAACATATTGAGATGGATATTCATTTTGTTCGTGAGAAGTTTGACATGGGCCATGTTCGAGTGTTACATGTTCCTTTTTTCTATCAGTACACAAATATTTTTACTAAGGGACTTCCCAGGCAGTTGTTCATTGGCTTTAGATCCAGTTTGAGCCGTCTGGCCTCCTCCCGCTCCGGCTGGGAGGGTGTGATAGAGAATATACGTAAATATTCTCCATATATTCTGTAATTATTATTTTAGTGTAATTATGTAAAGTCAATATTCTCATACGATTATGATTACAATTGTAAATATATATATATATATATATATATATATATATATATATATATATATATATATATATATATATATATATATATATATATATATTGTATTAATGAAAAGACTTCAAACAAGTAGAATTACACTATTCTACAATTGGTATAAGAAAGAAAGAGGTAAACTAAGAGTAACTAGGGCACAATACCTCTAACCATATGCAGCCCACAACAACTAGATGTAATTCCTCACCATAAAAGTCCTCATTCAAGTCATGAAGCAACCATGGGTCTAAATTATCTTACGATAAACCCAAAAAAGTCAAGAATAAGGAAGAAGCATTTGTCCAAGATGTCTTCAATGGTAATAAAAATCTGTTCTTCAATCGAACTTCACCGTTAATGTCATATTCTCCGGAACACAGCATATTTAGGCCATTAACAACAATAATATGCTTCCTATTATAATCCATTGGATAGAATTAGGACTTGTATCTCCTTTCTCTCAGGAATTTCATGATGAATCGTCGAGGTTAGGGTTTTTTTTCTCAGGAAGAACTTGAGAAAAAAGTAGCGGGAAGAGAGAAACAAGTTTGGGAATGTCTTAACATTTAATCTAACGGAGGCGTATAGATTCCGTACGCTGTTTGTATAAAAATAGACGGAGACTAAATTTGACAAGTTTTTGGATAGTTAAAGAATTAAAATCGGTAAGTGTATATTTAAGGGATCATTTTAAATCTACTCCCATAGATAAGGGACTATTTATGGCGTTTTCTCCTCCTACACTAGTAGCAACATCCATCACAAACTATGATGTTAGAAGGCCAAAAGTGCAAATAAACCCCTAACGGATTTTAAAAAAAAATTATTTATCTTATTAGTTTTTTTAAAAAAAGAATTATTTATCTTATTTTTTTCTTGTCCGGGTCTGACCGTTTCTCTTGCTTTGCTTGTGCTTGAGCCGAGAGTCTCTCGAAAACAACCGCTCTACCTACCAAGATAGAGGTAAGGTCTGAGTAGACTCTACTCTCCCAGACCCCATGTTATGAGATTTCACTGGGTATGTTGAATTTAAAAAAATGTCGTGGGGCTTTAAAAAAAATCTACCCATTTTTTTTACTAGACATATTTTTCTAAAGTCACGTGGTAAATTATTTTTTCTGGTGGATCGGGTCTAGTTCGTTTAAAAAAAATGGGTAAACTTATTTTTTAAAAGTCACGGAGATATTTTTTAAAACGAATCAGACCCGATTTATCAGAAAAATACCATGTGACTTTAAAAAATATGTCTATTAAAAATAATGGGTAGACATTTTTAAAGCGACGAGACACAAAAAATAAGTTAAACACTTTTTTAGAAAATTTTCGTCAACGAAAAGGGTATATTTACACCATTTTGTAACGATAGAGATATATATCCACCACTATTATAACGGAGATATATCCACCACTTTTATAATGAGGGTATATCAGCTCTAAATCGCAAAATTGATGAGTATATTTACACCTTGTAACTCCGGCTAATGGTAAAGATTATCACTCTAATATTACTGCTTAAGCTTGGCGGAAAAGAAAAAGGCAAAGAATGAAAAAGTAATACATTCAACAAAAAGAACCATCAATTACACATCAACCTCAACTAGTTAGATCGGCTATATAAATTTCATATGTCCATTCCACCTATTACACAATATCCTGACCAGTGACAAGTTAGGGGCGCAACGGATTCATCTGGATCTCTTTTGTCGGAATATTACATTATACTATAAGATTAAATTATTTTTTCACGTGTATATAACAGATGTTAAATCCATCTTAATTTTTTCGTGTGTTTACCTTTTCATATTTTACATTCCCTTAGTGAAAACTCTGACACCGCCACTAATCCTAATATTTATTAAAACTAGATTATTTGTACGCTTGACCTCAATCTACAATAACTATCTTCCTTTATCTTAAGTCAATAATGGACTATGCTTTACAAAGCTCGCATTTGCAAATTTCCAAAAAGTGATAATAACAATAAATGAGATTTGAAATAGAAAAATGAACTCTTCCACTTTTTAGTGCATCTAAATTTCTATTAAGCACAAGTGAACAAGTTATGAGATCAAACAAGTAAGTTTCAATCATCAGCATAAACCCTTTATTTAACCAACTTGATCACCTCGATATATGATGAATGCAAATTAAAACAAGAAATAATAAAAAATCAAGTGACAACAAATCACGAAGTATAATGGAAACAATCAAAATTCTGAAATTCCACGCTAATAGAGAAATTAAAGATTAAACAGAGAAATTAAAGATTAAACAGAGAAATGGAAGGACAATTAACTGAAAAATGAACAAGTACTGAAACGAAAAATTACGAAATTCACGAAGGGAGAAAGAAAAGGAAAAAAAAAATACTGTAGTCAGTTACTTCGCGAGGGGTGTTCTCGTAAACTGCTAATGTGAAATGCTAAAAAAACAAAAACGCCCACCGTGGGGCTCGAACCCACGACCACAAGGTTAAGAGCCTTGCGCTCTACCAACTGAGCTAGACGGGCTTTTGTTTGTAAAATAATGTTGTGTTTTACTTAGTCGAAGTCTTCAATATGTTATTTTTCTATATTCAGACTTTATGTATCTCTCTGTCAGTAGAGTACATTGATCGTACATAAATAGCTATAATAGAGTTTCTCTTATTCTTATTAATAGTTACACTAGGGGAATGTGTTTTATGTGGTGCTAATGATTTAATAACTATCTTTGTAGCCCCAGAATATTTCAGATACACTCCTAGTTATTATCTTAATAAAAGATATACGGTCTAATAGGCTACTATGAAATACTTACTTACACGGCTATGAGAGGAAGCCTTGCACTCTTGACTTGATATGTCAGAGGACTACAACAGATAATGGATGAGTTTTAGAAGGAAGTACTATAATTCGGAATGTGGAAGAATATGCGGAAAAATGTCATTTATTCTAAACTCCCTTATTCTTGAAATGTCGCTACTGCTTCGACAAATACTTCTCTTTATCATTGTAGATTGTTTATTACACTAAAGGTTTTCAGTAGACTACAGTATAACATGGTGAAGTACTTGAATGCTCGAAGTCATTTTAGATACGATCGAGTTCCTTTAATATACTTCTTTCGACCGATGACTATCATTACGCATTTTTCAAAGAATGGCTGTTTTCAAGCAACTTGAAATCCCCCCCAAAAGCTATACTCGCTCATGTTTTACTTGTTAGCATAAGTTGATACAATTGTACAAAATCGATATGGTTTGTCGATCTGCTATACTTTAAGCCAAGACCAAGTTTTGCCTTTGTCTTGGGCTTACAATATAAAACTAATTAGGTAAATCTTTTATGATACACAAGATCCAAGTCAATTATCAATAGCTCATCAAAGGCAAAGTCGTTTGTAAAAGAGCTTAAGTGTTACTCATACGATCGTTCCCAAAACTAATTCAAGTTTAGTTGTTACTATTAGTAATTTTTTTGTTGGTGTGGATGATGCTTAAATCGTTGACATTTACTTTTAAATTTACCATTCAACATACTCCATTTTCTTCACTTCACTTGCTTTTCTTCTTAAAAATTAATGTAGATTTTACGGCAGGTCTTTACTTTTTATTAATTCAAACTAATATATATGTGTTAATATTGATGTTTATTATTCAAAATTTGGTGCATATTTTCTTGCCTTTTTCCATCTTACATTTTTCTATTAAACTGAATACAATGATTTATATTATCAAGGTGTGTGGTGAGCAAGGCAGATTCAGCATTTGAATGTATAATTGGTTCAATTTTTAAGATTCTCAGCGTTGAACTCATTCTATTGTAAATTATGGATTAAGATCTAATATTTTTTAAGATTTGAGTAGATTTTACATATGAATCTATACTTTGTGTAATCGTATCGAAATTGATTCTGATGAACCAGTTGTCAAAAGACCACCTCCGCCCCTGATGATGAGATTGTTGGGATCCCTTATTCACCACTATATATTAACAAAAGTTATGAGTTTCAAGCTCTGAAGATGAAGAATCTCTTTGTTAATATTCCATATTCCGTGGAAATTTGAATTAGCCAGATCAGTAAATTTTGGATACCAAAAATCTTCAGATATGTAAGATTTTATCAAACTTGCGATAAAGTTGGAGGGAGGGGATCAATATAGTCATGGACATTGTACTAGTACCATCATGTTTCTTTTGTTTATTTTGATTTCTTAGTCCTTGTTCTTCCCCTTATAGAAATACATTAAAAAAGTAAAGTCGAGGGGGAAAACATACATTAACAACTTATCACGCAACCACGTAATTTAAACATTCCCAAATAACTGCCTCTACTGAAGCATGAACAAAAAAAAAACTACCTTTAGCAACCACTTTATGGCATATCTAATCACGGGTTCACATTGTTGCTATACTGTATTGCAAAACCGATGAAACAGTAAAATTGATTTCTGAAACCAGAAAACAAAAAACTTGGACATTACGAAAATAAGAACAGTTATTCAAAATATTTAAGAATGAAAAAATCGAGCCCACCGAATGCACGATTAGGTGTCCTTAAGAAATTATTCCCCCAAGTACCCGAGGTTAATGGAATATATCCTCCCAGGATAGAATGATCTTACTCACCGGTGTATCGGTACCTAGAACAACGGCGTCAGCGAACCATTCAACAACAGTAAATCACAACACTGGATTTTATTTGTGCAGAAGAAGAAGAAGTTCGGAAAATTAGTGAATAAAATTCTGAGGAATCAAACGAATTTATAGCCATGGAAGTACTGTTTCTGAAGGTTTGCAACCTTCTGAACAGCCACTAAAAACTGGTGGGAAATTTAAATATGGGAAAGAAACCGATCGCGGGTCAGACACGCGGATCCGGATCACTAACGGGTAGGATTGGATAAGTTAATTAATAATTAATTAAATAATTAAAAATTAAAGAAAATTTGGTCCAAAAAGATTATCAATCAATCAGATCATTTGACCAAATCCAAATCCAAATCCAAATCCCAATCCGAAGCCGAGCCGAAGCCGAGCCGAGCAACGACGACGGCGCGAGGGGAGACCCTCTTCTTAACCCTTTAGCAACAAGAAGGAGTACTTCTACTTATAAGTAGAAGAACTTTTCTTTCCACTACCGATGAGGGACAGATGTTTATTTTATAAAGCAAGAGGGAACTCCCTCCATTTCCTATTCAATCTATCATTTAAACCCAACAATCCCCCACATGAATGGGGAATGGATATGAGATAAAGGAATGTATGGACAAGTGTGTAATTTACAATCAATGATTAATTGCATCTGGATAAGTAGGTTTCCCTTTGAACTTTCCGTAGTGAACATATGTCGGATATACTCGGTCAATCGGTAGATTTGATATCTTTGAACCGTCGAGCTTTGGCGTATACCTAGACAACCATATGTCACACAATCAATTCTTTACCGTCTATGGTTCTTATGGTTGTGTTCGTTTCAGCCATGAAAACCTCCTGGTTTCATGAGTGTATAGAGAATGGGCTTCTTACAATCATTCTCTTTGAAGCGGCTTACACTTCACACTCACATAGGTGATTCCTAAACGTGTTATCGTGTAGACACACTATTTGGTCAAACCTGCCAAACTTAGAAACCATTAAAAAATAAAACTTAAGTTTTTTTATTAACTTAAAAAAAAAACCTTAACATTTTATCCTTATTCCTGAACATTGTCTTCAACATGAGAATGAATTTAGTTATTTGACAATGCCGAACCGCCAGTCACGACTTTGTTTGATCTCCTTGAACCTAGCTCTTGGGATCTCCAGTATGCTAGGTAGAGTTACCGCCGTGATGACTTGTCCTTAGCCGTAAACCCATTCCCTTAGATGATCTTTCAACCGCCTCTCTAGATAGGCCATTTGTTAGCGGATCCGATATGTTATCTCTTGACTTTACGTAGTCAATCGTGATAACACCACTAGAGAGTAGCTGTATAACGGTATTGTGTCGCCGTCGAATGTGACGCGATTTTCCGTTATACATAACGCTCCCTGCCCTACCTATTGTTGCTTGGCTATCACAATGTATACATATAGGTGCCAAAGGTTTGGGCCAAAATGGAATATCTTCCAAGAAATTTCGGAGCCATTCAGCTTCTTCACTGGCCTTGTCTAAAGCTATAAACTCAGATTCCATCGTAGAACGAGTGATGCACGTCTGTTTGGATGATTTCCAAGACACTGATCCACCCCCAATTGTGAAAACATAACCACTCATGGATTTAACTTCAGATGATCCGGTGATCCAATTTGCATCACTATATATGCAAAGCATAGTCTTGGGTATGTTTCAGATACCCCAAAACTCGTTTCATTGCCATCCAGTGACTTTGATTGGGATTACTTGTAAACCGACTCAATTTACTAATAGCACATGCTATATCTGGTCGCGTACAATTCGTGATATACATCAAACTTCCCAACACTCTTGCATAATCCAATTGTGAGTCAACCTTTATTCTTCTTAAATGTATAGCTCATGTCAATTGGAGTCTTGGAATTGAAATTTAAGTACTTAAACTTGTCAAGTACTCTTTCAATATAATGAGGCTAACGATAATGCTAAACCTTGTGGAGTTTTATGAATTCTGATGCCTAAGATCAAATCAGCAACTCCTAAGTCCTTCATATCAAATTTGCTTGCCAACATGCGCTTAGTAGCATTTATATCGGCAATATTTTTACTCATTATCAACATGTCATCAACATATAAACAAATAATGACTTCATGATTTGGAGTATTTTTAATGTAAACACATTTGTCACACTCGTTGATTTTAAATCCATTTGTCAACATTGTTTTGTCAAATTTAGCATGCCATTGTTTGGGTGCTTGTTTTAGTCCATAAAGCGACTTAACAAGTTTGCACACTTTCCCTTCTTTACCAGGAACCACAAATCTCTCAGGTTGTTCCATGTAAATTTCTTCATCCAATTTTCCATTTAAGAAAGCTGTCTTAACATCCATTTGATGGATTTCAAGACCATGTACGGCTGCTAGTGCCACTAACAACCGAATAGATGTTATCCTTGTTACCGGCGAGTATGTGTCAAAGTAATCAAGGCCTTCCTTTTGTCTATAACCTTTGACCACAAGTCTTGCCTTATATTTGTCAACAGTGCCACCAACTTTCATTTTCCTTTTAAAAATCCATTTTGATCCTAAAGGTTTATTTCCAAGAGGAAGATCAACTAATTCCCATGTCTGGTTGTTCAAAATTGATTCAATCTCACTATTGACTGCCTCTTTCCAAAATGATGAATCAGAAGATAACATCGCTGCTTTAAATGTTTGAGGCTCATTTTCAAGCAAGAATGTCAAAAAATCTGGTCCAAAGGAAGTAGATGTCCTTTGACGTTTGCTACGCCTTGGATCCTCTTTACTTGGTGTATTCCTTTGGTTCTTCCCGCGGTCGTTTAGATCTTTCACTTGACGACTCACATTCAGTTTTATACGGATAAATGTTTTCAAAGAATTCAGCATTATCTGATTCAATTATCGTATTAACATGAATTTCGGGATTGTCCGATTTGTGAACCAAAAACCGACAAGCTTTGCTATTTGTAGCATAGCCAATAAAAACACAATCCACAGTTTTTGGTCCGATTTTTACCCTTTTGGGCAAAGGAACTTGGACCTTTGCTAAACACCCCACACTTTGAAATATTTCAAGTTGGGTTTTCTTCCTTTCCATAGTTCATATGGAATAGATTGTGTTTCTTATGTGGGCACACTGTTGAGTATTCGGTTAGTTGTAAGGATAGCTTCCCCCACAAGTCTGCGATGGCAAACCGAAACTTATTAGTAAAGCATTCATCATTTTCTTTAATGTTCGGTTTTTTCTTTCCGCAATTCCATTTGATTGTGGTGTGTAAGGGGCAGTAGTTTGATGAATAATTCCATATTCTAAGCATATCTTTGCAAAAGGAGATTCGTATTCTCCACCCCTATCACTTCTAATCATTTTTATCTTTTTATTCAATTGATTTTCCACTTCGTTCTTGTATTGCTTAAATGCAACAATTGCTTCATCCTTACTATTAAGCAATTACACATAGCAATATCGAGTGCAATCGTCAATAAAGGTTATAAATTACCTTTTCCCACCGCGAGATAGTATTGACTTCATATCACATATATCTGTGTGGATTAAGTCTAAAGGATTTGAATTCCTATCAATAGACTTATATGTATGTTTAGCAAACTTAGATTCAACACAGATTTCACATTTTGATTTATTACACTCGCAACCACTTTATATGTCCCAAAAAAAAAAACTACCTTTAGTACGAAGCAATAAGTTACTTCAATATTCTTCCTCTTTGCATATGTTCACACATTTATCCTCACTGGCATATCTAATCACGGGTTCACATGTCTATATTTACGAATCTAATTCTTGATAGTAAATGAAATAGTGGTCGGGCTTGAAAGCAAGGGAATTCATTTTTGCTCTTAGATGTAGAAAATTTGCTTTTGGTTGGTGCTATAGTAAGAGCATTAGCTCTTCTCTTATATCCGTTGTTGAAGACGTTGTCTTAACAAGATCCACAGCTATTGAATCCGTACAACAAACCATAGCGTGTCTCAAATTTGAAAGTACACTATATATCTATATGTGTAGTAAAAAGTTAGATATACATTTCAGAACTCACGTCTAAATTCTTAGTACAGTCAATTCCAATGTCACTTACCCCGTTGAGTCATCGGACGAATAGCATCATGCCACGACGAACATTATTAAAGCAACATAGGACCAGAAAGAGTATAGAAAGATGTAAATCAGAGCCATGTCTTTGGAGAAATAATGGAGTTGGAGCTGATAATGAAGATGATGATCATCGACGGGATGTGGCAACGACTGTTGGAAATTTGCCTTTGGTGGGGAGGTGCGTCCACCCATATTTAATGATTTAAACACTAGGGTTCCGCATGTTGGAGGTTTTGTCTCTTCACACGTGCATAATCTACTAAGTGAGTAGATGACCGTAGGGCCAAGGATCGTCAAATTTCATTAAGAAATGAAAGAGATATTGGTCCACGAAGTAACGTGTTTGAGGCATGAAAATATGGTGTGGGACAAATCTACCACATCGGTGGGAAAGCAAGAATTGTTCTCTTTATAAGTCTCAAAATTGCCTAAGGGTTTGGGACCCCAAGGGGTAACCCATGTGTTTGAAGGAGGGAGGACCTAGATGTGCTTGGGTTCGAGGCTAAGTCCACACGCGCGCCGCCCGTCCGTCCGGTCCGGGCCTTGGGGCTACTATCTTTTTGGACCCCAAACTATTTAGTATTTACAGTTTGATCCTTGAAGTTTCAGAAAGCCAACAATGTTGGCATTAAACTTCTGAAACGTTTTGCACTTACTACAAAACGTTTCTGGCCATGAATACCCATGATTACACCTCTTAAAGGGCCTCTTAATCACTCTCCTCCTCCTAAACACTATATAACCTTTTGAAACAAATTTGAGGAAAAGATATAGAGAAGAGAGAGGACGAAAAAACAAGAGAAAATTTGTCCAAAAGTGAGCAACAAAAATAGAAAACTCTTCCTTCCTTTTCATTTTTCAGCAAGTCGTTTCGTGTTTGTTTTCTTCATCATAATCAACTTATTTGCTTTGTAGTGTTGATTAGTTGTTGTTTTATCTTGGGAGACTATTACCCGTTAACGTAAAAGCATATATACGAGACAATCTTGTCTTAAAGACAGAGAACCATCTCTCGACTCAGCCACAGTTGTAACAATTCAGATTTAGTGTTTCTTGATTTCGAGTTATCAAGATTCAAGACTCAACAAGCTTGCGGCAGTTCTGAACATTGACTTGTTTGTTTATCCTTTCGAACACTTGTAATATTTATTTACTTTCCGTACTGCTTTACATATCCAACAAAATCTAAAACGGATTCAGTAGGTTCGACTGAACTCATCACTACGTACTTTCAGCTCAAATCACTTTACATATGCAAAATTGTCAAGAGTAACATGAATATTAGATTTGTTACTCTCTCCACATTATTGCTTCATGTATAGTGATTAATTTCACTTTATTGTGATATTCAAATTATCTAGAAACAATGCCAAGACTGCAAATTGAAAAACAAAAAGAAAGAAAGTGATGAATTTGACTTGCAGAGCTCATATTGTTGATATGTTGCTAAATAGATACTTATTTTTTCTCCATTGGTCTTATAGTAAAGTCGAGTGGACATCACATAAACTTCTAGTCGTTTCATAATGTATTGTTTGTACTTATAATTATATAATATAATATTTGATTAATTTTTATTTTTTTTTGTTGACGAAGGAACCCGCAGCCGCTACTCTTTCGAGTGCGCATAGATAAACTCCCGACCGACGCAATAGCCTTTCAAACCACGTCGTCGATTAACCATACTTGTAAGCCATGTGTGATGTGTCAACCAAAGAAGGTTTATGCAATCGAAGTCCGTGGCCTATATTTTATTGGTTACCCTTGCGGGTAATATTTGGATAGATTGACATGAGACAAAGGGGGACGGGTTTGAGGACTATATGTAACGTTGGGATTGCAATGTGGCAGAAATTCCGAGGTAAGGCAGGGAGCTCTTACGTGGTGCAAGGTGGGCACGTTATGACAATTACTATTTGGAAAGTAAAATCGGGGCGGGTTGTGTCTTCAACCCGTCCCGCCTAGTTTGTCGTCTCTAATTTGATGACATTAATGTTATACTAGTGGCACTAAGCCCGTTCTTTTAAAACGGGCCCAATATCTATATAATAAATAATTTTTTTACGAAATAGATTTCTGAAGCATCAATGTTAATTTTTTATCCTATTAAAAGAATTCGTGCAAAAATAACATTTAGCCATAATTTTCTTCATTCCTCTCCCTTCTCCGTTTGCTTGTCATCCTTACTCCTCCTCCTTCACATTTTTCTTCTTCTCCTTCAATACATTGAAAAAGTACTTCGAACTCCATTATTAATGTGAGTCGAAGGGACACAAGTTATCATATGTAGATTAAAAAGTAATGTAATACTAATTTGTTCACTTTTTTCAATCGGTTGTTATATACCCGTAACAACATTTGACATTTAGATCTTATTTAATTGTTATAATAAACAAAAAATAATTTGAAAAATGATATTCATATTTTATGGTAGAATACATAAAGTCCACAATTTCATCTTTTAATTTCTCTTATTTCAAATTCACAACAGTTTTCGAAGTTCTATATTTCCTGTTCGAATATATAAATCTATTAAAGTTATGCATCTAATGAAATATAATTAATGGATTATATTAGTCAATATAAAACAATAAATTCATAGATATTTGAGTAAAGCCGATATAGAAATGCAACAGAGAGTACACCGTTAAAATAATGAATATTATTGTCATATGGAAAAAAAATGGTCATATAGAATTAAAATATATAACATAAAAAATTGGCTCCAAAAAAAACTTGTTTATTATAATGTACACAATGACTCCATAAAGAGGTTGAACGCATGTATTACTCCCTCTGTCTCATATTAGTTGTCATGTTTCGCTTTTTCAGAGTCAATTTGATTGATCTTTGTAGCTACATTGAATTACGTTAATTCAATATGTTATAACTACAATTTAGATATTAAAAAACAATACGAAAAGTATTATAAGTTGCAATTCTTCTCATATTAATATAGTGAATAAATATATTTTAAAATGATGGTAAAAGTTCATATAATTTGATTCTCAAAAAATAAAACATGACATGAATTTTGGGACAGAGGGAGTAACAAACTTATATCGAAAAATCAACTTATAACTCTGTTAAATTATGGAACTATGCATCTCTTCAACTTACAAACCTACACAATCAATAAAAAATCTATCACAAAAAGAAAGTATACTTAAAGAAGAATAGTTAATAGGAGTAATACAAAAAACCACAAACTTTGTTAACAAAGAACTACTAATAACTTTGTTAATAAATGACTTGTTCTCACCCCGAATTCTGTTCTCTATCGTTTTATCGGATGATTGTATTGGGAGACAAATTGATTCCTTAACTTAAGCGATTTGGGATGCTAACGAAACTCTAATTTCCAGCAATAGGTTTCCCAACTACTCCAGAAAGCGTTAGGATGGTGGTATGAGTAAACTAAGAGGTAAGAAACATGAATGCATCTGAGTACGGTAAAGTAAAGGATAAATAAAGTAAATGATAAAGATAGATAAAAATTGAGTTATTTGATTGATTGTGTCGGTATATACAAAGAATGATCATATTTATAGTACAAAAAAAGAAAAAAATTTGTACAACGTGATCCCCTATGTCAGCCATCAAGTAACCCACTAAGTTCAATGGCCGACTATGGGGGAGGTGGTGCCGATTTTCTCGGCCTCTACTCCTCTTTCTCGGATAATGGTCATTTCTTTTAGCTATTGTTGGCCGTTACCGCTTCTAGGGGTCCGAAAACCCTTTTGACTTGGTCGTTGAAGCGTCTGCATCTGAGTGGATTCCAGTCGCACCTCTAACTAACAACTCGGTTAGGATGCCTTAGTAGCCGATGACGTTATTGTAGTCGAGGGCTAGGAATAAATTCGGCTCTGAAACAGTTCGGTTATCACTGAATTCGGCTAAACACTTAAATTACTTTTGAGTGTTAACATGACTACTAATAACTTTGCTAAATTCCTAAGGCTTCACGTTAAGCAGCTGAAGGATGATTGACTTCGTCCAACTTTCACTTCAGCGATGTACATCATAGACAAGCATAATTTTCATGAAATTCCACAATTACCCTCGCGGTGAAACATACATGTTGACGATGAGGTGCCTGCTATCCCCACTTGTAAATATATATTTTTGATAACGGAAGAACTTTTATTTATGCTAAGTAGTTGTTACAGAGCCATAGGGGTGCCATGCATCATCGTACCAGAACTGGAACCAGGAGCATGAGACACTAGGTTACTACTAAAGGTAGGGGGCATGACATTGCCATTGTTAGTACTAGTAGACATTATATTACCATAGAGAGTACTTAGTGTAAGATTGTAATAATCTTCCTTGGGGAGTCTTTCTCATTAATATAAATATATATAGTGTACAATGTGAAATCCTATTACAATAAGGATCCTTAATCTACCATAATTATACATCAGTAATTACTACACAATATATGAGATATATTCTAATTATGGTATAATTATATGTACACGTTTGGGAGGAGGCCGGACGCTAAGACTGAATCTAAAGTCGAAGAAGAGCTATCTAGGAAGACCTTTTGTGAATATATCCGCATATTGATATGAAGAAGGTACATGCATCACCTTGACATGACCAAGGGCAACTTTCTCACGAACAAAGTGTATATCCATCTCAATATGTTTGGTTCACTGCTGCTGAACCAGGTTATGAGATAAATATATGGCGGATATGTTATCGCAGTAAACCAAAGACGTCTTGCGCAAGGGACATTGCAACTCCAAAAGAAGATTTTGTAGCCAATAGATCTCAGTAACAACATTAGCAACGCCTCTATACTCTGCTTCTGCACTCGAACGGGATAGGGTGGTCTGCCTCTTGGCAGACCAAGAAATGAGATTATCCCCTAAGAACACACAGTAGCCGGAGGTGGAGCGTCTCGTGTATGGACAGCTTTCCCAATCAGCATGCGTATATGATAACAACCTGATTGGTGCTGAGGGGTATATATGCAATCCATAATCAAGTGTGTCCTTAACGTATCGAATGATACGCTTAAGAGTAGTAAAATGAGGCTCCTTGGGGGCATGCATGAATAAGAATACCCGCTGAACAACATAAGTAATATCAGGCTTGGTGAAAGTAAGATATTGTACTGCACTTGCAAGACTCCTGTAAAGGGTGGGATCGGACACTTGATCACCATCATTAGCACTAAGCTTTGATTTGGAGTCAACCGGAGTGGACATTATCTTGCAGTTCGCCATTTTAGCCCTGTATACTATCTCCTCTACATACTTGCGCTGACACAAAAATATAATATATGCAGATGTAGTCACTAATATCCCCAAAAAATAACTCAACTTCCCAAGTCAGTCATAGCAAATTCGATTTTAAGCAATGCAATAATCTCATTTTTCAACAAATTAGAGGAGGCAGTAAGCACAATGTCATCCACATATAATAATAAATAAGCAATGCTACTACCTCGATGAAAAGTAAAGAGAAAATGATCACACTTGCTGCATACGAACCCAATTTGCATAATGTATTGTGCAAAACGATCATACCACACTCGAGGGGCCTGTTTCAAACTATAGAGTGACTTACGAAGACGACATACATACTGGGGGCTGCTGGATGGACAAAATCAATCGGCTGGTGCATATTATTAACGTGTACATATAATTATACCATAATTAGAATATATTCCATATATTGTGTAGTAATTAGGGATGTATAATTATGGTAGATTAATGATCCTTATTGTAATAGAATTCCACATTGTACACTATATATATTTGTAAGATTGTAATAATCTCCCTTTGGAGAGTCTTTCTCATTAATACAAATATATATAGTGTACAGTGTGAAATCCTATTACAATAAGGATCCTTAATTTACCATAAGTATACATCACTAATTACTACACAATATATGGAATATATTCTAATTATGGCATAATTATATATACACGTTAATACATATAAACAGTTTCTTTTAGATCACCATGTAGAAACACATTCTTCACATCAAGCTGATGAATAGGCCAATGCTTACCCATAGCAATACTCAGAACTGTGCGAATGGTAGCCGATTTCACAACCGGACTGAACGTCTCACCACAATCAATACCCTTATGATGATTAGTGTCATTAGCCACAAGTCTAGCCTTATACTGTTCTAAGTCACCAATGTCTCTGTATTTGTGATGAAAAAGTCACATGCATCGGATCACATTCACCCCCTCCGATCGAGGAACCAAATCTCCAAGTGTGTTTTTTGTTAAAGCATTAAACTCCTCACACATGGCTGCATTCCAATTTGGGTCTAGTTTGGCTAATTTTGGGTTTTTGGGAATTGGGGATATGGTTTTTGTGGAAAGGTTAAATTGAACTTTAGGTTTGAAAATTCCGTGTTGGGCACGGGTTTCCATACGGTGTGAGGGGACAATTTGGGTATTTGTGCTGGTTATCGGGTATAGGTCACGGTGTGGGATTGGGTCCGGGTACGTGTTTGGTGTGTCGATGTGGCGGCTGGGTAAGGTTGCGGGTTGGGCAGTTTCTGGGTTCGACGACGGGTTTTGTGAAGGCATCGATCTTGGCAGATCGAGATGGGGTGAGATGGAGGATGTGGGGTATGTTGTCGGTGGGGGGTTGGGACTGATGGGTTGGGTCGGTGTTCTGATCGTGGTGGTACGGTGTGGGTTTCCAGTGGCTTGAAGGGTTGCGGGGTTGCCTTGGGATGGTGTTGGTGACACCGTGATAGGGACGGTGATCAGTGGTGAAACCAAGACGGTGGGCCTATTGTCGGTGGTGGCAAGGGGCGGTATTTTTACGGAGAACGGGACGGTGACGGGACGTAGAGATGTGGTCGGTGATGGTTTAAGAAAGCTAATCTCCAGAACTGAAATGTTGTCTGGTTTAAGAAAGCTAATTTCAGACCTTGAAGAATAGCCCTTAATTCCATTTCAGTGTGGGATAAAGCCGTGGTCTGAGCACAGAAGCCAACTACCCAGTAACCCGAATTTAGTAGTAGATATTTAGTTATTTTAATGTAAACATGAAGTTACCAAATAAAAAGAATAACTAGTATTCCTAATTTTAAGACTATAAAAATTGTTACTTGAACCAGACAACATTTAGCAAGTTTACAACAACAACAAAAATTAGTATTCATAATCATAAAGACAAATGAATATATATGACAAATCCATATTCGTGTTTACATCTAACCAAAGTAATTTATAATAATTAAGTAATTTAATGAAGTAAAAATATTCATTAATAAATCATAGTTAAGTGAAAGTTATACATGTCATGCATCTATTATTTTTAAAGAAATGTTTTTAATGTATATACATGTATAATTTAGGTTTACTATGTTCTAATATTAAACTAATAGTAGCGTTTACACCAAGTTAATGAATGCATAATATGTGTTTGGACATAGAGTCTTACTACTTAATCATGATTAATTAACATGTATTTTCATTTATAAAGTCACTTAACTATAATATGTGTACATGATTTGGTGAAAATATCTAGTTTGGATAAATATTTCCGGTTCAAACGCATGTCAGGCATCCCTTGATTTGGTGTGAACAACATAAGATAAGTTTTTACCATGAATGTATACTTGTATAATTGGGTTTACTATGTTTTAACATTAAACCAATCACTAATGTTTACATAAGTCAATAAATGCATAATATGTGTTTGGACATAGATTTTATTATTTAATCATGATTAATTAACATGCATTTTCATCGTATAAAACCACCTAACTATATTATGTTTATATGATTTGGTTAAAACACCCGATACAGATAAATATTTTATGATCAAACATATGTTATTGATTTGGCGTAAACATAGCAGATAAGTGTTTAGCATGAATGTATACTTGTATAATTGGGATTTACTATTTTTAATATTAAACCAAACACTAGTTTTCTAGATTTATAGTGATAATAATTTTAATAATTAATCAAAAACTTACTAATATATGATGTAATTAGTACTAATTATTTTTTTAATTATTGCGAGTCCGGCCAGATCAACAAAACTATACGGACACCGGCTGGTCCAGAATAACATCTCGATAAACAAAAAGGGGCGCAATACGCACCCGGCGTTCCGATCACGATCTCCAGTTATCTCCAGTCTTATCGTGCGCCTCCAGTCTTATCGTGCGCCAGTAGGCTACAATGGGAGATATGTGGTTATGGCTACTCTTCTTCTTCATAGTTATAGCTATACTTGTTATGGTTATTTTTCAGGTCAATTTCCCCCAAAATTAAAATTTTTATATATTTTTTTTTCTTCATTATAATACTTGGTTTTTGCTGTTTGATAGCAATAATTGTTGGAAATAATAATTCAAAGTTGCAGGAAACCAAAATTAATTAGGATTTGGTATTTAATTTCATGTCTAGTTAGGATTTATAATTAGAATTAATATAGGAATATGTTTTCATGTTTTGAGTTGTAGATTTCATACTGTTATAAATAGGGGTGCTGGTGTTTATTTTCATAAGAAGAGAGAGCAAGAGAAATAGAGTGGAGATTGTAGAGAGCATTAAGAGATTCATATAATTCATCAATAAAATATTCTCCTTCAAATTGGTATCAAAGCTTCTACGATCCTGGTAGAGAATCAAAGAGCTTCTGCTGTTGGCGGGCGGCACTAGCCAATATGTGTCGCCCATATGGCCAAAGATACTGGTGGCAAATGACAGGCCAATAATATATGCATGAAAAATAATCATGCTGAGAAGGACTGGCAAAAATATCATGTCTAAAGAGGTGCAATCAAATATAGCATTAGAGTAAGGAACGATCTTCTCTGAAAGTTATAGAAGTGGGATAAAACAATTGAATGTTGGAGAGAAGTGCCCCAACTATTGGAAGTTGGAGAGAAGTGCTCCAAAAAAATAATGGGTGTTAGAGAGAAGTGCTCTAACTATTGAAAGTTGGAGAGAAGTGCTCCAACACAACCAAGAAAAAATATAATTAGTGTTAGAGAGAAGTGCTCCCACACAATCAAGAAAAAAATAATGAGAGTTGGAGTGAAGTGCTCCAACAATTAAAGGTTGAAGAGAAAGTGCTTCAACAATTGAAGGTTGATGAAAAAGTGCATTAACAAATTGGAATGTTGGAGAGAAAGTGCTCCAGTGATTGAAGGTTGAAGAGAAAGTGCTTCAACAGTTGATGGATTGGAAACAAATGCTAATGTTTCAACAATTGATGGATTGGAACCAAATGCTTCAACAATTGGAAGATGTGACAAGCGCGTAAAAAAAAATTAGATATACAACTTTGAATTACGGAAGAATGTTGGAAATAATAATTCAAAATTGTAGGAAACTAAAATTAATTAGGATTTGACATTTTAATTCATGTCTAGTTAGGATTTATAGTTAGAATTAATATAAGAATATGTTTTCCTGTTTTGAGTTAAAGTAGGTTTCATACTATTATAAATAGGGGTGCTGCTGGTTATTTTCATAACAAGAGAGAGCAAGAGAAATAGAGTGGAGATTGTAGAGAGTATTAAGATATTCATAGAATTCATCAATAAAATATTCTCCTTCAATAATATTTTCCTTGGATATTTATGGTTAGCTTACTCCTATGAATTACTAGTATTGTACTCCCTCCGTCCCAATTTATGTGGCACATTTCCCTTTTAGTCCGTCCCAAAATGAATGTTTTTCTTATTTGGCAACTATTTAATAACATATCTCTATTTTACCTTTGTTGGTCCATCTAATTTTAAAGATGTACTTATTTGTGAAGAAGTACACTGGGTATGTTGTTGTACTTATTTGTGACGAAAAATCAACAAAATAAGTACTCCCTCCGTCCCAATTTATGTAACAATTTTTCTTATCGAGAATAAATTTGACTAAACGCGAAGCTAAAATTGGATTAGATCAACTCAATATCTTAAAATTAAAATTTAGATATCAGAAACTATACGAAAAGTACTATAAGTTGCAGTACTTCTCATGTGATGAAAAAATATTTTTTAAAATGACTATTATTGTAATATTCGTAGATTACTTCTATGAATTACTAGTATTGTAATAGTTGACATGTTTTTCCAATTTACTAAAGAATGACTATTAATAAAAGTTAAATTGAGGTGCAAAACCAATAGGTGATTTCTTCTCATTCTTCAGACCCCACCGTGTGGAATTACACTGGGTATGTTGTGGTTGTGGTTGTCCAAGCCTTGGTGGATAGAGTTACTCGGTACCTATACTGGTCGGAGGTAGCAGGTACCCTGTAGAGTCAGTCGAGGTGCATGCAAGCTGGCTTGAGTACCACCGGTTATAAAAAAAAAGTTAAATTGAGGTGCGCGCAAGTCAGTTTGGACACTGAAGGCGTTATCTCATTAGTTGGGGATTGAGGCTTTGTTGTTATTTATACACTTGTATTAGTGTTTGCCAAGGAATTGTTTTATTCTGGTTAGAGACTTACTTAGTCCTTTGTAGTGATAAAGGTGAATTTTTTTAGATAGCAGCTAGTTTTAAAGAATATCTCATTTGCCTTAAGAAAGAGATTATTTAATACTGGAATATAATGGAATCTAATGACTCTGAATAGCAAACTGATTTAGAAGATTCATGTAGCTGATCGCAACTATTTTGGGGTTGTGGCCTTGTTGATTGGTTGAATTAGCTCCTGAGCGGATGATTCAACGGTATGAAGGTTTTATGAGTATCTTGCAGCGAACAGAGCCAGGATTTTTACTCGGGGGTTCAAAAATATAAAGAAGTAAACACATGAAGAAGTCAAGGGGATTCAACATCTACTATATCTATATAAAAAATAATTTTAACCTTGAATATATACAATGTAATTTTTCGCTGAAGGGACCCCCCTAGCCCCTTACTGGCTCTGCCCCCGGCATCTTGTTGCAATGGTCCATAGAACTTATTAGTCTTGGAATTATGGTTATTCTTAAGTTGGCTGCTATAGTTTGTAGAAGAGTCTGGTCATCTTCAACTATTCGTGGCACAAGTACTGTATGATTGTGCCTAAGTTTTTCTAGGGGCTATATGCATAAATTTATGTCATCTCTTTGAGAGCTTCATCAGTAACATGTAAGAATAATCCAGATTCCAGTGTCTAATTATAAGCAAAAGAGATCTGCATCTCTGTATTTGACTATTTTCGCGTTCCAGCTTGAACTCTTAGGGGTCGTTTTGGTTGCTGGTTAGAGTTATGCAGGAGGTATTAGTTATGCATGATTTATCTATTCCATCTTTTACTCTACATAAAATAATAAATACATTCCCTCATAACTTATACGTGTATTAGTTATGTGGGATTGTAAACTTGTAACCAAACACCGTACTTAATGTGTTGTACATAGCAACTAAAATGCTACCAAACGTGGTACTTATTTTATACATGATCATCAGATGCTCTGAATCATGTAATTGTTTGGAAGTCTATTCGACTATAACTTAACCAAAACTACTGTGAAGTCGAGGTTTTTCTGTTTATTTTTCTTTAATGAAGATGTTTTTCTGTTTATAAAAAGTCTGACAATTTGAAATTAATTGCAGCTCATCTGCTTAGCTGATCTAGAGTTCGACTATATCAACCCTTATGATACCGCATCTCGTATAAACAACATTGTTTTACCCGAGTTCATTACGCAAGGAGTTCTGTGCTTCCTCTACCTAATTACAGGGCATTGGGTTTTGTCGCTTTACTGTGTTCCATATCTATACTACAATGTCAGATTGTAAGTTCTCTTTTCCTTTACAATACTGAAGTAAAGTTTTGGTCAATTTTAAGTATGCTTGTCCATGAAAGAAATTTGAAGCTTTATGTTACTCTGTCCCAATTTATACACTTTTCAAGTTTGAGATTCGAACCTTATAAACTTTGTCCAACATTTTTAATTTTTTTAATCATATTGACATGAGAAGAAGTGTAACTCATAGTTTTTTTGTATAGTTTTTTAATATTTAAATTTAAATTTTAAATATGGAGTTGATCAAATCCAATTTAGCTTCAAAGATTAGTCAATTTGACCTTGAGAAGCAAAAAGCGCCACATGGATTGGGAGGGAGGGAGTAAAATATGCTGATATGACAAGGTTCAGTATGTACAAATTACCATGCCGGTCTCTTTACTTTGATAAGTAAATTACCATGTTGGTCTTAAAATTTCTTTTAGGCTTCAAATATGTTAGAGACGGATTAGGTCATGATCCTCCATTTATGTACATTCTTTATTACTGGATGCAGTATTACTCTCTCCGTTTCATTTTGTGGCACTATTTCCTTAGTAGTCCATTCCAAAAAGAATGACACCTTCTATATTTGGAATACTTTAACTTTGAACTTCTATAGGCACAAAAATGGCACGTTTAAAGCCGTATGTTCCATATCTTTTTCATTCTTCCTTAAACTCCATGTCAGTCAAACTACACCACATAAGTTAAGACGGTGGGAGTACTTCTTATCATTATTTTGTATATAATGCTATATGTAAACTAAACACTCTATGTTTCCTTTCCTTATTGTTTATGGTTTCCGTGTATCTTCATTTGTCAATTATTCCTTGGAACGGAAGCCAGATCAAGATGTTTCTTTGCCAGTTTTGCTTACGCAAAAAATTCTTTTAGTCTTTGTTAGGACTTGGTATTAAATTTTGCGTCCAATGGACTCTTCTGGTTCTTCTCCCATCTGCAGTCTACTTGTCTTGTGGTGTCTCTAGATGTGTACTGTAGTTCTTTCAGATAAAGATGTTTAGTCCGTGCATCGATTTTAGCAAATCTGGGTCATAATGCATCGAGCTTGTCCTATCTCAAGTTCAATCAGGATTGCATGCACCAGGGAAGCCTCAAATGTAGCATATATTTTCCGTTATAGGTTTCAATTACTCAACCTACCTACTACATGAAAGTTTTGACTAATGCAGGGATGACTCTTGAACTCCGATAGTCTAAGTTCTTTTGATATACTACTCCCTCCGTCCCAATCCATGTGCCACTTTTTCCTTTTTAGTTAGTCCCAAAAAGAATGACATCTTTCTATATTTAGTTCCTTTTTAGTTTATACGGAACATATGCTTCCAGTTTTCTTGCTGATAGATTGCTTGGTTTAATTCTATAATGACGGAAAGGGATAAGGATATGTAAGTGTTGGAGATTGTTTAATATATCTGCAATCAATTCGTATATTAAAACCAAAGATGTGTATCTGTCAAGTTCTAGACCAAGCTACTATCCATTAGTTAAATAAATTTAGACTAGAATTGAGGTTAAAGACTACTCCAGTTTGGCTTGAACTGTGCAAAAATAGATTTGATGTATGGTTCAAGTATATTCAAGCTGCTTGAATCACTTGAATAGTGGACCTCGAAGACGGATATGGTTTTGATATGGGAAGAGAGGAAACAATGTTGGAAATTTGCCTTTGGCGGGAGTTGCGACCGACCAACTTTAACGGCTTAAACACTAGTGTAACGTATGTTGGAGAATCCGGTTCTTCACACATGCATGATCTACTAAGTACGTAGATAACCGTAGGGCCAAGAATCGTCAAATTTCATTGAGAAATGAAAGAGATATTGGTTCACGAAGTAAGGTGTTTGAAGCATGGAAAGTGTGGTATTGTGTGTAATTCTCCCACATCGGTAGAGGAAGAAAGAATTGTTGTGTATATAAGACTCGAAATTGGTTTGGGGTTTGGGACCCCAAGGGGTATCCCATGTGTTTAAAGGAGGGAGGACCTAGATGTGCTTCGGTTCAAGTAAAGACCACACGCGCGCGCGCCGCCGCCCGCCGTCCGGTTCCGGTTCCGGGCTCACGGGGCGTGGGTCGTGGGCGTGGGGTATGGGGGCTGTGTTGGTGGGTATTATCTTCTTGGGCCGAAAAACTTTGCCGGAAGTACGGTTTGGACCGAGAATTCTTTCGGATGTACGGTTTGGTCCCCGAAGTTTCAAGATGTACGGTTTGGTCCCCGAAGTTTTTCGAAAAGTTGGAATTTCGACAGTCAAAGCGAAAACGTCCAAGCTCTCAATTCAGCCATTTATTTTGGCTGAATTACTCCTCTATAATGGCCAAAACAGTTGGTCTTTCACCATTTATGTTGGTGACTTTACTACCTCCATAATGGCCATTATTTGGCTATTATGGAGGCAGTTTTCAGGCAGTTTTTCAGCCCCTCCTTCACCTATATAAACACCCCCTTACACCATTGTTGAGCACACTTGATATGCACGAAAATACACAACCGAAAAAAATCTTCTTCCTACAACTTCCAAGCATCATTTCGTTACTCAATATTCTTCACGGTAGCTCTTGAGTTTCCTTTGCTCAAGGGTTCCATTCTTTGTTTTATCTTGGGAGACAAATTGTCCGGGACGTATAAAGGATACATACGGGGCAATATTGTCTTAAGGACGAGTGCTACACTCGACTCGGCATAAACCGATTTCCATTTTTCGGTCTTGAACAAAATCGTAATTTCGGTTTTGTTGTTATATTGTAATTTTCAGATTTCTAGTTGAATTATTGAAATCTTTATTTATCCTTTCGAATACTTGTAATAGTTAAATACTTCCCGTCTTGCTTTATAAAGTACCATAGAGCAAAATCAACTACAACTTAAGACAATATTTGTATTGTATTACTATTAGTATTCGAAAGATGTCGGTCAAAAATTGTGTGACCAAATCGGATATGGAAATGGTTTTACGGTAGAAGAGAGTGATGATGATGAACGTGTTCATGGTGTCACCGCCACCAAGGCGGGTGGAAACAAACGCTCTCGAGAGCACGAGGATGTCAACGGGACAAGAGGAGAAGGCGAAGATGTTATTCTATCTTGTAGCGAAGGCCTATATCTCTGTCCCCGGACAAAGGATCCGAATAATGGTGAGAAGGAAATGGACACTCGGTCGATGAAGTGATCCGAAGTGAGCGAGAATCCGAAATTGGGATAAGTATTTTTCTCACTTGTCAAGAATAAGGATTAAATGATAAGTAGTTTTTCTTACTTGTCAAGAATAAAGATTAAATTATGTCGATTAAAAATGGATTAAAGTAAGGAGGAATATGAAAATAATTTATATTCCTTATGCTTTAACAAATCGAAGTTTAATCTCATCTTCTTTTCCGTTTAAAGATTGGATTTTGTAAACGACTTAAGAAGATCCGTTCTTTTAAGTGTAATTACTAAAGTGTGTAAAGTATGGTCGCACATACTATGGAGAAAGATCCACTAATCGTGCGAAAACTTTTACCACTCTTAAGTAAGCGCCAAGAATTATCTGGGCACCAATCATAACGGAAGAAGACTAAAAGCTAAAGACGTTGAGCTTTGTCATACTATTTGACGAGAAGATCCTTCATAGGATGATATTGGACACTCGGTCACATAAAGCCTCCGGGCGGCGGAGTGGGCCAAAATTCCTTTGATAGGATGATATTGGACACTCGGTCATACAAAGCCTCCGGGCGGCGGGTGGGCCAAAATTCCTTTGATATGATGATATTGGACACTCGGTCATATAAAGCCTCCCGGCGGCGGGTGGTGCCGAATTCATTTCATAGGAAAAGTAATGGACACCTAGTAAGGTGGGCCGAGTTTCCGGTGTCTTAATGATGCGAAGGCCTAAAGAAAAGGCGAAAAGAAATTGGACACTCGATCCGCAAAGCAATCGGAGTAGGCCGAATATCTGGTTCACATATGATCCTAGGTTACGCCTAACCACGGGTAAGAGGTTGTTCATGTGAAGCAACACCACCTCTAAAGTAGAAGGGGTTGGAGAGGTTGTCCGCAATAGGACTTCATGGATTGGGATCACTCAAAGATCGGGTGATACATATTCCTAACTTGGTTTAAGGGACGCCTGTTGGTCAAGTTTGGTTTGAGATTAGTCCAACAGTGCCGTGATAACTAAGAATGGTACGGTATGTACGTAGCCAAATGAATGATATATTTGTAATCCGTGCGTCTATGCCATCATAGATTAAGACACGTTAAATAGAAAGTCATTCAAAAGCTAACGATGTTGAGATTGTTGCCTTCTTCGACATAAACCCTCAAAATAAATGTGAGGTAGATGAAGAGGCAAAATCACCTTTCCAAATTCCGTCAAGGGAATAGCGAAAGAAGCACTTTGCTCTCTAGAACTTAGTCACACCTACTTGGGTGATTTGAAGTTTATACAAAATAGAGGGGGAGACAAGTACGTTGTGATCTTCATTGATGATGGTACAACGTATGGAATCCTTTGTTTGTTAAAAAGCAAAGATGAAGTTGTTGAAGCGGATAAGCGCTACAAAGCGAAGTTGAATATCAACTAAGCCTACGGATTGAGAAATTCGTAGTGATAGAGGGGAGAATGTGAAGCATCGTTCATTAAACGACTGCTCATTACTCACCTCTGTCTAACGGTGTTAGCCAAGCGCAAACCCGTACGCCTAAATTATGTAGGGCAAGGCGATCCTTACCGCTAATGCGATTCTCAACAGAACTCCGCATAAGGATAAGGATAACTCTCCGTGTGAGACATGGAAATGATCTCACATACAAAAGTTGTGATGTGGGATGGCTTGGTAGAAGTTGGACTACCGAAACAGGTCAAGTTCGACCTAAGACTGTAGATTGCATATCCACCGGATCTCGCAAATAACGATAGTGTTGATCGCCTCTTGGCGTCAAAGAATCTTTGAATTCTTTGGAGATAACTTTCCTTGGAAAAGGAAAAAGGAGCAATTGCTCAAGGTTAACAAGAACCCGCGAGGGCTTTTGTCATCCGGAACTAGACGTTCCGTATCTTCATGACTCGAAAGTTGCTTTGTCTATCCGGAACTTAATATTCCGGATCTGCGAGAACTCGGGGATTCTAGATGTTGAACCAAGACGGAGCAAAGAGGGGACAAAGACTTGTTCCGGTCCTTCTAGCTTGTATGGTTGAGAACGAACCATGGACAATTAACAAATAATTGTTATCTCCAAAAGCATTTGCTTTGGAAAGAAGCTAAAGGGAGAAATAGATTCCATATATAGAACCATACATGTGTAATAGTTAATCTTCCTCCGGAAAAGAACCTTTGGGTTGTAAAAAGTGCTCCCCTGTGAGTAGCTTCACATCCGGGGTCATTGTAATCTTACATGGCATGGGTGTTGAAACGACCTTCCCAACCGGAGAGTTGGAAGAAGAGGATCGAAATTGGTTTCTTTGAACTGTTGGGCTTCTTCCGAACTTTCATTTTGGTCCACGAAATGTTTACATTTTAGTCTGAAAGTCTTAGATAAAACGAAACAATGAATCGACCTCGAAACATTGGCTGCGAAGTTAGAAAGCCAACGGTTGGAAAACCAACGGTGCGAGAGTGAAAATCATATTGAAACAAAGTCTCGATATGAAAGATATGTGTATCACGAGATGACTTCTTAGGAATTGAATTTCTAAGACATCTAACGGATCGGTCAATAGTTGATAGTCTCGTTGAAGCCACCAATGGATATGAATCATAGAACCGATTGGAATCATGGTGCACCCATAGACAAGGAGTGATATGCACGGGTCACGTGTAGTTCAATGTATTGTACACACTACAACCGACACAGTATCGTCCTACAAACATATTAGTTGAACTAAGGTTCATGATGATCTTAATACATGATCAATAGAAGGCGTTAAGTCGGATATGACGATATACGAATTATTCGCTTATCTACGGATTATTGTATTACGGATGTCCAACGGTTACGGGAGAACACGGTGATGCAAAGCGGACATCGGATCGAAGAACACCAAAGCCACAAGTAAATGTGTATGGTGGTTCTTGGAAAATCCTCTAAGCAAACTTGCATCGGCCGATTCATGATGGAATCGGAGTTTATCGTTTTATACAAAGCATGAAATAAGTTGAGTAACTTCACGGATCCTTAGAGGACGTCCCTTATTGGGAGAAACCCGTGCCTTCGACGGTTATACACGTGGCTAGCCGGTCGGCTTTAGGAAGGACACGGATGACGGCGTCTGGACACATCTGTCAGGATCTGTCGGAGACATAAGACCGTATGGCAATTGATCATCACGGGTGTCACTTCCTTGTTTACAAACTAAGGGACTACCCGGAGATCAAGTGTTCTCGCTTTGTCTAGGGAATGGGCTTAAAACCCAAAATCTACGGACCAATACGGTGGAAACCCAACCTTACGAACCGGAGATCCCGGTAATTTGGTTCAATGGGAAAACTAAGTTGTAAAGGTTCGGTTGATCGCTTCGGTGGAAGCATGAGCACTTCGGATAGTGATTTACGAAAAGAAACACCAAATCCAAAGCCGTTCCGCGATAGACGTTAAGTGCTATCTGCGGTATGGGTAAAGGTTAAGTTTTCAAAACTGTAATGATCCTCAACAGTTGAGGTTAGGTCTTTGGGAAACTTTTAATGGTTCCTAACACTTGTGAAGTGGGGTATAGCGGGATACCTTGTAGGAGACCACCTATTTAAGTGCGAGGACGGGCCGCCTCAAATTGAACGCACTTAAGAATCCAAGACGTTGTCCATGGCCAAAACGGACAAAACATTACGAAGAAGAGAGTAAGGGAATTTGTTGTGTTGGTACCGTTGTCTTGGCTTACACTAAACAACGACGGTTCAAGACATCACGTTCACCGCGCGGTAAGTAAGTCCGATGGTATTCAACTATGGAAGGCTCAAAGTTTGAGGCTACCTCTCCTTATGCAACATCGGTCCGCTGAAATATTGCTTTGAAATGAAAAGACACCATGTGAGTGCGCCAAAATCTCTTTCAAGAGGGGATTGTTGGAAATTTGCCTTTGGCGGGAGTTGCGACCGACCAACTTTAACGGCTTAAACACTAGTGTAACGTATGTTGGAGAATCCGGTTCTTCACACATGCATGATCTACTAAGTACGTAGATAACCGTAGGGCCAAGAATCGTCAAATTTCATTGAGAAATGAAAGAGATATTGGTTCACGAAGTAAGGTGTTTGAAGCATGGAAAGTGTGGTATTGTGTATAATTCTCCCACATCGGTAGAGGAAGAAAGAATTGTTGTGTATATAAGACTCGAAATTGGTTTGGGGTTTGGGACCCCAAGGGGTATCCCATGTGTTTAAAGGAGGGAGGACCTAGATGTGCTTCGGTTCAAGTAAAGACCACACGCGCGCCGCCGCCGCCCGCCCGTCCGGTCCGGTTCCGGTTCCGGGCTCACGGGCTGTGGGCTGTTATCTTCTTGGGCCAGAAAACTTTGCCAGAAGTACAGTTTGGACCAGAATTCTTTCAGATGTACAGTTTGGTCCCTGAAGTTTCAAGATGTACAGTTTGGTCCCCGAAGTTTTTCAGAAAGTTGGAATCTCGACAGTCAAAGCAGAAACGTCCAAGCTCTCAATTCAGCCATTTATTTTGGCTGAATTACTCCTCCTATAATGGCCAAAACAGTTGGTCTTTCACCATTTATGTTGGTGACTTTACTACCTCCATAATGGCCATTATTTGGCTATTATGGAGGCAGTTTTCAGGCAGTTTTTCAGCCCCTCCTTCACCTATATAAACACCCCCTTACACCATTGTTGAGCACACTTGATATGCACGAAAATACACAACCGAGAAAAAATCTTCTTCCTACAACTTCCAAGCATCATTTCGTTACTCAATATTCTTCACGGTAGCTCTTGAGTTTCCTTTGCTCAAGGGTTCCATTGCTTTGTTTTATCTTGGGAGACAAATTGTCCGGGACGTATAAAGGATACATACGGGGCAATATTGTCTTAAGGACGAGTGCTACACTCGACTCGGCATAAACCGAGTTTCCATTTTTCGATCTTCAACAAAATCGTAATTTCAGTTTTGTTGTTATATTGTAATTTTCAGATTTCTAGTTGAATTATTGAAATCTTTATTTATCCTTTCGAATACTTGTAATAGTTAAATACTTCCCGTACTGCTTTATAAAGTACCATAGAGCAAAATCAACTACAAACAAATCCAAAAACACTAGGTGATTTCTTCCCATCTATCCAAGCTTTGGATGACAGAGTTACCCGTTACCTGTGCTGGTGGGAGGTAGCAGGTAACTTGTGGAATTATTCGAGGTGCGTGCAAGCTGGCCTGGACACCGCAGTTATAAATAAAAACGCTCAAGACTGGGTGAATGCAGTTATTCTTAGAGAGGCATCGTTCATGTCTAAATTTTCTAAATAAGATCATGATTTTCCCATTCGCTTGGGTGAATGTGAGAGAACATATGACAAAAAAGAAGAAACAATATGATAAAAGTCTGTTTCCATCTCTTCCTCCCCTCCTACCTTCCTGTTATTCTGTTTCTATCTTTTTACTTCTTTTTTGGGGCCTAATTTCAGCTTTTAATTGTTGATCTAGTGTTATGTTAGACAATTGGTTGATGTGTTTGCAAGTGTTTCTGAAGATACTATTGGATGAGAAAATATGTCCATGCGTCTCTATCCACACATTAATTACTGTTTTTCCTTTTCTGTTTACTACTTAGTTGAAATTTGCTCAAGTTGTTGATGGTCTACGGCAAACAGAAGTTTTTGTTACTCTGGTTGTAAATAGAGTGGTAGATTGTCCCACAAGTGACTATTGAACTATATGGCTCACCACCAAAGTGTATAGTCTAATGGTATTTATGGGAGTCTTCCACATAATAGGTGCTGGTTCAATTTCCAGTAGTCCTTTTCCTCTTCCCCTTCACTAACCCCCCTAGTAATTGAAAAAGAATGTGTTTTGAAAAAGAGACTATGCCTCAGTAGGACAAAGAAAGGTAAAAATGATGAAAGTATTGCCAGTTTTCTGTGAACCAAGTAAACTGAAAAGTTTGTAGCATTGCTTAAAAAAATAATCATCCAAATAAGTCGACTTCGCATCCATCCTTCATGATAAAAGCAAATCTATGCAGCATTCTGCCGTTTGCAACTAGGGAAGAGGCCTTCTATTGAAATATTAACCTGAGGGTATTCTTTACCGGCTTGTGGATTGATTTCTTATCAAGTAAATGTATTTTCATTCATAAACATGGCCAAAAAGCTGGTTGTATACTAGGGGTATACCAAAAGGTAAAGAATCTACAAAAATATACACCGGCTTGTGGATTGATTATATAGTAATCCGAGGAAAAGCTAGTATTTATTTGTAAAACTACAGTAAATGCACTCAACCTTCAAGTTGTTAATCGTTCTAGTTTACATGTTGTGACTTTCTTTGGGAAGGAAATGAAGCAATGTCTCATTCTTCCTTCAAATATTTCCTTGACGGCATTTAGTAATTTTTACGACTTGTGTTCATACGTTATTTGCTGGAAATTGCTACTACTTGTGCTTTATCGGATACATTTGATCATTACATAAATGTGATATGTATTCTTGCTTTAGGTACATGCAAAGACGGCACCTTATTGATGTTACCGAGATTTTTAATATGCTTAATTGGGAAAAGAAACAGAGATTGTTCAAACTCGGCCACATCGTAATTCTGCTCCTAATTACATTATTTTGGTAAGTTACTGTGTGTAAACTCTTTGATTGTTGAAGCACTTCAAGCAAAAACTCTACTGACTAAGTCAATATTTTCTTTCTGTAGGGTGATTTATAATGCCTTGGAGGATCATGAGTTGGATTTGTAGCTCTATCCCCTCTTGGCCTATCCTCCTAATTCATTTTTCTTACAAGTTTAGATTAAGCAGCAGATTCCTCTTCTTCTTATATCAGCTGGAGATTACCTTAACCCTGTCACCTATACAGCTTTTGAGTAACGATAGATTTTAGGATCCATTTATGCAGCGGGGTGCGAGTTAAGCACAAATAGCCTTTTTGTAGACGTCTATTTAAATTCTGTCTCCGTTAGCCAATTGGACTAATTTCTATGAAATTTATCCAAGTATTTTTAAAGATAGTTTAGCCTACTGGGCTACCGGGGACAGAATTTAAAGAGTGGCTTCAGAAGAGGACATAGCGGTGCAAATGATCCGTAGTTTTCAGCCTTTTATATCCTTGTGTTTGATCTCCTGTCTCCGGTAAGATGAGGATTGGTGAGATTGAGAATGTAATTCGTAAGATGATAGATCTTAGATTCTTAAGTTCCTATTCTCTGTTCTTTTGACATTGAATTGGAACAAGTATACTGGTTGCTTCTGTTGATAACCTTTGTTTTGTTCCATCTTTTTTTTACCAACTCTTGTCTATTCTTTAATGGTCTTCGAATGTGATAGAGATAAGTGTTAAAAACACACTTTAAGTATCACTTTTTTTTTAAGTTTCCTACCTGAACTATCAGGTGTGAGAGTTTCCTATCTAAAACTATCATCAACTAGTTAGCAAAACACACCTAAACTATCATTTGTTCATTTTTCTCACCTTATAGTTGAGGTAGGAAAAGTGAACAAATGATAGTTTAAGTGTGTTTTGCTAATTAGGTGGTGATAGTTTAAGTAGGTAACTAAAAAAAAGTGATACTTGAGGTGTGTTTTTGACCATTAACTCAATGTGATAATCTTTTGAGACTTTGTTGATTGATTTATGTCCTTTATACGATAACTTGATTTCCTTTTTAACTCAGTGAAGGATAAGTTTTTTCATTGATTGTGTAATCTTTTTCATCATTTGTCCACTTTACCTGAGCCTTAGAATTTAAAGCATCATGCTGTTTATTGCTGCCAAATGTAGGTGGATTTGTTGTTACACGATAAGAACCTATACGCAGGATCATTTAGTTCACACACTAGTATAGACGAGATCATTTTTAAATAAAACAGTATATAAGCTCCAAAGTACTAATTAACAACACAATAAACTCCAAAGTACACTCTGAAGAATCCTAAAAATCGAACTCTTACAAATGATCACATGAACACTACAAAATTGATATAACAAAAGCTTGGCTTCACTTCTACAAAGCATTTCAAGAAGTCTATTTGCAGTTGGCATCAAAATATTAGCGAGGTTGAACAACTATATATAGATCATGGTTCCTCTTCATTTGCTCTTTCAGCGGCTTCTATTTCGGAATCAAGCTTGTTTATCAGCTGCTCACTTACATGTTTCGCAACAGATATCATGTCAAGTATGACACTAGGGTCTAACCCCGTACCTCCTCGTTTGGTCAACCCGCATATTATTCCTTGTCTATTAACAGAAATAGAAACAGCTGAGCTCATTAAGGACTCTTCTTCTGAAGTAGCGTCAACAATGTAGTGCCTTCCAGCCTACAAATAGAAGGGAAAACGTCCACGTTGTGTGTAAGTAACAGCCGGATAAAATGGATTCATATTAAACGGATTGAGTTACCTTTGTCAAAGTAACTATGACAGGTACTCCATTGGTGTCAAATTGCAGATATTCTTCATCACTAACATCCACATCTGCCTGCTCATCGGATGAGGCAGCTTCACGAACCTGAACTCTTGGAATACCTGTATTGCTCAGTGCTGCCTGGAAGAACATCAAGTCATAGCGATAATAAGACATTAATATGAGATGCACATACTGCGAAGCTGCATCACTGCTTAAAATGTCTCATTTAATATATTCTCTTTCTACTGTCCATCTTTCCTTGCAAAAAGCTTCTTGATTAGTCAGAATATTGGAAATAGTGCTCTTTCATGTTGCGTTCTATGTATCACAGCATCTCTAAAACAGTCAAAGCAAGTAATGTTCACCCTCCTTTTCCTTGCTAGTGCATGATGAGAAAGCGTTTGTTAGTATATACCTTGATTGCAGCACCTAGAGCGTCCAGTAGATTTCCATCAGAGCTAATGACAAGGCAATCGACATACAGATCCCAACATACCTTTCCTTCTTTGATAGAGAGAGACGAGGGATCGATTCCAGCCCCTGTAAAAAATGAAACACACCGCAAATTATCAACTCGAGAGATGCATAAGTGCAACATTTACCAATTGCTGGAAACATCCCATAGCAGAAAGGTCAGCAGTTCCTAACAGCATTATAATTAGACAGAAGCGTGGGTTTTCCATTCTTTCTTTCTCATAGGTGAATACCTGCTCCACTTTTACCGCCCAAGAGACACAGCTCCAGTGCTGTTGAGAGTTCTGCAGACAATTCCTCACCTCCTCTGCCCTGCATGGATCAACACAATCGAAACTGATAACTGATAAAGTACTAACAAAGTTATGTCATAAGAAGAGATTTATAGTACGGCATTATGTTCGGAAATAATAAAGGTTATTGCCAAATATAGAAAATGAAGAGGGAACTTAGCTTGGTGCTTGAACCAAATTTTCTAACAAAACTATGAAACAGATAAAATAAAAACTTGGAAGTAAATTGAATCCACGTAGACAACCTCAAATGATGGCTCTGCTGTGGGACTGCACTCTACGTAAATAGAAACCTTTCCTTGGTCCGGATGAGATGCAGTTGGTCTTCCAAGTTCTGCCTGTAATAAAAATTTAATAGGCCAAATGAAACAACTTCCATGACAAAATTGCTCAACGAGTATTAAGGAAAAATCAAGATAGCATCATTAAATCTAATATCAGAAATACAACACACGTTTCAATGCCCAGACCGTAATAGTACCTTGACACTGGCAATAACATCAGTTGCACCTAACTTGACTCTTGCAGATCCATTTGCCTTGTAAGAAGCAATAAGTTCAATATTGAGCTTGAGTTGTAGCAAAAGAAACACTTAACGACAAACGTTTTATCTATATAAAAGAACATGACTCTACCTGAGGAATAACACCTGTTTCCACATATATAGGTCGATAAGTTAGCCGTTTTCTACCATCATTGCGCAGATCCTGGGCAATACCACCCTCAATAAAGTTCTTTTCTCCAACAGATAGCCCTACCATCTCTGTAAGTGAATGAAATTATACAAAATCATTCCTTATAACAGTTCATAAGATTGGCAGAAGGATTAGAGTAAATGATATGATGTTTATGACTTTCATCACAAGTGCTGAAAACTCAAATATAATGGTAAAATTTTCTATTTTATGTTCATACTCCCCTTTTCCTATTCATTTAATATAATGAAGTTTCAAAACATAAATTACTTCCTCCATTTCAAACAGAGTGTTGGAGTTTCAAAAAAAAAATTACTTCCTCCATTTCAAACAGTGTGTTGGAGGTTAGAGTCCTACGACAAGATACCTAATTTATTTTTGTGAACTCAAACATTGATTTGTTAAAAGTTATTCCTCTCTCCCAATTTGGTTGACAACACTTGAAGTAACACCAACTTAAGAAAGAAAGGAAGACTTTTGACATATAAACTACACAAGCACAACAACAACAACAACAACACACCCAGTAAAATCCCACAAAGTGGGGTCTGGGGAGGATAGAGTGTACGCAGACCTTACCTCTACCTTGGGAGCTAGAGAGGTTGTTTCCGGTAAACGCTCGGCATAAGAACAAGCAAATCAAAGCAGTACTCAAAGGAAATAACGAGATCGAATAAGTCATGTCAAAATACTATAAAAAGCATGCTAGAGCAGTAACAAACACAAAAAAGGGATAGTGATAACCACAAATGAATATGTATCATCAAAGTACAAGAAACAACAAATAGTAACAGGAATAGAAGGAAAAGAAACTACAAAAGTAATACTATGACTAATAATATGAAATGATAAGCGGGACAACGCTCAACTACTTGCTAATCTTCTACTCCAATCCGGGTCCTCCATAACTTCCTATCTAATGCCATGTTCTCGGTAAGTTGGAATTGCATCATATCCTGTCTAATCAACTCGCCCCAGTCATTCTTTAGCTTCTATTTTCATTTTCTCTTCCAACTCGTAAACACACCTTACATATTATTTTTATTTGACCATTTTGAACTAAAGCTAAATTTGAATTTCATCAAACTCCACAGCTTATTTTGCATCAATAATGATTAATTTCCCTTGGACAGATTAAATTATTTAATAAGGTAAATAGATGTGTGTTTCAACTTCATCGGAGGTTAGTGAAGGTGCGTTCTAAGCACGACAAATTTAACTTTGCATTAAAAAAAATTGCATCAGTAAAATTGAAAAAATAGCCTTTTCAATTGATATAAACAACTCCGAAAAGCCATAAAAATATTAAGAGAAACTAAAGCATACAACAAACAACAACAACATACCCAGTGTATTCCCACACGGTGGGGTCTGGGGAGGGTAGGGTTAGAATGTATGTGAACCTAACCCCTAACTCCAAGGTTGTTTCCGAAAGACTCTCGACTCAAGATAAGACATAATAAAGAAGGTCACATAAGATAAGGTTTGAAGAAAAGTAAAGTGCAGTAAAGAGATCATGTCACAACAGATAACATATAATATCAGGAATCAAACGACATCATGTCACAACCGATAACATATAATACCAGGAATCAAACGACAAGAGAAACTAAAGCATATCGAGGAAATATAGTTAAACAAGGCAGTTCGAAGAAGAAGAGAAAGTAAATCACTCTGAAAACAAGGAAAAATAGCTAAAACTGAGCGTTTTGTTAAATTCAGCAATATAAAAAACATAGAAGAAATTGTAGAGAATAAATAGCGAGATACTGAGAGAGTACTTACAAGTTGTACTTTAGCTTCCGGAAAAGATGGAGAAGAGCAAATTTTGAAGTATAATCTGAATTGGGTCCTAAATTTAGTTTAGGGCTTTTAATATGGGGAAAAGGACATAGAGGCCACCAGCAAAAAAAATGTATAATATATGTATATTAACAAAAAATATTATTATTAAGCCTTCAAAAATTGTATTATTTTTGTTTAGAATATGTATTATTAACGTATATGTATATAAAAAATATATAATATATGTATAATTAATAAGTATATATTAATATACATTTATCAAAACTAAAACTATACGTTAATTATACATTTATTATACACAAATTATACAATAATGATATATTTTCTATACATATACTTTAGGAATACATATTATTTTATACGATAAAGATACATTTTCTATATGTGTGATACATTTTTTATATACATATATAGTAATGATATATTTTCTATACAATAATAATATAATTTTTATACGTATGATACATTTTTTATAAAAAAAATGATACAGTTTATATACATATGCTGGAATTAGTTAAAAAATGGCTAGAAAATGGAATTATTTTGAAAAGGCTAAAAATGGATTTTGAAATTCTTGAGTCATCGGGTGTTAATAGTTTCACTCGGTTGGCCACTTGTGTCTTTTCCCCATTTAGAGTATGTTTGGCCAAGAAACTAAAATCTACTTATTTTGAGAAGCGCTTTTCAAAAAAGTAAAAGCATTTTGTATTTGACTAATTCATTTGAAAAATGTTTTTGATAAGCAGATTGTGTTTGACTAATCTTCTTAAAAAGTGTTTTTCAGTGTGAAATTACCAAAAAAGGACAAGTATCAACGAACGTTGTTATTAAGATTATTTATAGAGAGAAATTATTTTAAATATCTATATGAATGACTTTAATTAAATTCTTATCTTTGTTTAATTAAATTTTAAAATACATATTAAAATTTTCAATTAATACAATACATAGATAAACAAAAAATATTAAATATTGATATAATATCAGATAGACTTTTTGCTCCTTAGGAAGGTTGATAACGATCTTTGTAAAGACTGCAAGGTTATTCCAAGAGAGTATCTTACAACCCGACATAAGCTTTTTGGATTTAGAGATCAAGATGGAGAAGAAGATGAGGGTTGTGGATAACAGGTTAAGAATCAAATGGGGAGTTTGACCATGGTTAGTGCAAAGAAGATGGGGGAGAGGTTGATGGCCAAGAGAGTGTTACACCTCGTAATTTTAAGACAATAATTAGAGGATGTAATTAAGGAGGTAAGATTCGAATCTTGGATATAGAGTATATTTATATATGCTAATCCGGAAATTAGTATACAAGATGATGTGATTCCTGAAAGATGTTGGTCACAATAAGGGTGACGTTGGATACTTATAGCAATAATTGTATATTCCCGTTATGGAATAGTATTGTATTATAAAATTATGGCATTGAGGATACGATGCTTATGAAATTCTCGGGAATTAAAAGAAGTGGGTTTGAGATTTATTAATTGAAGAACTTGGGGACCAAAGTGTAAAAAGGAAAAATCAGATTTTTTTTATAAACCTACACTTACCTCTTCATCTTCTTTCTAAACTTAAACAAAAAAAAAACTCTCCTCTCATTCTCTCCTCTAAACTCAGCCGAAAATCACCCTCCACCCATAACCAAATTTAAGGTTTTTATCTCCTCTTCTTAGACTACATTTTCACCAAAAATTGGAAGCCAAAACAACACCAAAAACAGTGGCAAAACAGCCACTGCTGGCCGAAAATCTGCCCAGAAAATGTGAGATTTTTGGGATGAAATTTTGGAAGAAAAACGTGTAGGGATGATGGCTTAACATTGTAGAACACTTGCATGTCAATTGGAGTTGAAGAAGTGAACAAGAAAGTGATAGAAATACGAAAACAGTGGGGATTTTCAGACAAGCAGTGGGCAGAAAATTGTGGACTGTTTTGGACGAATTTGAGGTATAAAATTCTTCTTTCTATGATATAATTGGAATGCATGTTGTTAGAATTAAGGTAATGAATTTTTGTTAAGGAAAAATTGGAATTTAAGCGTTGCATGTGACCATTTTGGGCTAGTTGCCAATTTGGGACAGATTTTGGTGTTATTGGATTCATTGGTTATTGTTGTTATTATTGTCACTAATTGCATGATGAAATTGAAAGGAAACATTGATATTTAGTTGGAATTAGTTATATGAAAGTATTGAAATACGAAATTGGATTTTAGGAATTAAGATAAGAGTTATGGAATTATGACATGTTGTGGCCAAGAACTTGCATGAAATTGTTGAACATGTTGTGATGTATATGGACTGTTTTAGGGACTGTTTTGTGGTGTTATAATGCTGAAAATTTAGTTACCATTATGCATGTTTAAGTGTGGTAATTGCTAAGGTAAGTCCTAAAGGAATAAGGGTATAGAAAGGCGTAGAAAGGCTTCACATTCTACCCTCGTTGTTGTTGGAACATGGACTGTTTTGTGGGCTGTTTTTAATGTGGATTAAGAGGCTAAATTTACATGAGAAGTGGGTGTGTAAATTTCCTTTATTGTTGTTTTGGTTGTGCCCTTAATTGGTGCTTGGTTATTGATGTTATTAGCCTCGTTTGGAAGTTGTGGAAACATGTATAAACAAGGGAAGTGCTGCCCGAATTTTTATAGAATAAGAAGTCGTTATTCGATATAAAGTATGCTAGTAATCATAGAATTGACGAACGTATTACCATTATTATAGGTTGAAGTTCTCTAACGAGGCATATTCTAATATTGGGTGGATTAGTTCGTCTAAAAGGTATGTGAAACCCTTACTTCTTTCTTTTGGCATGATTTAATGAAAGTACGGCGGACGTACTTGATTCTTATACAGTTTAATTTCTAAAGAGGATTGTTATGAGAAGTGCCTATGATTTTTCAGTAAAGAGTTTATTATGACATTATTATAATTATTTTATTGAGAGTCAAATGACAATTTTTACTTGCATATGGTTACTCATGATATCTACTCGTGCTAAGTGTTACTACTTCACCTCACCGAGTCCCGGGCCGGGTTACGTTCGTGCACAGCCTTGCATTTTTCACCGAGACCCTCACTAGAGGGCCGGGTTACGTAGGATAGATCCATAGATGAGATATGACTTTACCGAGTCCCAGTATGGACCGGGTTATAATATGATTCCACCGAGTCCCACACTAGTTGGCCGGGTTACGTTACAGATATATATATATATATGTATATGGACATGCACTCATGTTTTCTTGACTTGACTCTCATTTTTATAAGGCAACTGACTTCTATTGTTATGGCACAGTTGGATTTGAATCCTGATTTTTTATACTGATCTCTTGTTATCCATTGGCTACTTATGATCTCATTTGCAGTATTTCATGTTTACATACTCAGTACATTATTTTGTAATGACCCCCCTTTCCTCGGGGGGCTGCGTTCATGCCCGCAGGTACAGGTGCTCAGTTTGGTGATCCTCCGGTTTAGGTTCATGCGCAGCTGTTTGGGAAGCTCCTTTGATCTAGAGCTTTACCATTTTTGTACGGAACCCTATCTTTTTTATTTATGTATATTTAGAGGCACGACAGGGCCCTGTCCCGTCATATGTCGTTGTCCTTCTTGTAGAGGTCTGTAAACAGTTGTGGGTTGTACTTATGTAAGGGTTATAACTCTGTTTTGGTCAGCCATATTATTGTACTCTGTGTTGGGGTGTCCCGTGTATATATGATATTATCTAGTGGCAGCCTTGTCGGCTTGCCTGTTGTATTGTGTTGGCTAGTTGTGACTCCTTAGGAGGCAGGTACATTCGGGGGTAGAGGTAGCCTTGTCGGCTTGCCTACCCTGGCATATGTTGTTATTGCACCGTTATGCTGCCGGATTTCAGACTCATTAGGTGTTAGTTGGATTAAGTGTGACAGGTCAGGATAATGACGTCATTAGGGCGGTTAGTCGTGGCCCGTCGGGTTGGGTCATGACAGAGAGCTTGGGGGAGTAGTGGGGATGCGACCGGTATGTGGGATAGGACAGCCAGTTTCATTCGAGAGGTAGCTAGAGAAGTGCTTGGGGTCTCGAGAGGTAGCCGTGGTGGGCATCGAGGGGACTGGTGGTGGAATGATAAAGTTCAAGAGAAGGTGGAAGCGAAGAAAGCGGCGTATGCGAAATTGGTATAAAGCAAGGATGAAGTGGATAAGTGGACGAATAGGGAAATGTATAAGATGGTGAGGAAGGAGGCGAAGCTTGCATTTACGACGGCGAAAACGACGGTTTTTAAACGCATGTATGTGGAATTAGAGGAGAAATACGGGGATAGGAAGTTGTACATACTAGCCAAGGCGAGGGAGAAGAGGGCCCGTGACTTGGATCACATGAGGTGCATCAAGGATGAGGACGGAAAAGTACTGGTAGGGGTCGCGCATATTAGGTGGAGGTAGCAGTCTTACTTCCATAAACTCTTGAACTAAAAAGGAGATAGAGACAGTGTGCTTGGAAATCTGGAGCAATCAGGTAGGTACCGGGATTTTGGGTATTGTAGAAGCACTAAGGTTAAGGGCGTTGTTCGCATGATGCGCAGGGGACGAGTGACCGGGCCTGATGAGATCCCAGTTGAATTTTGGAAGAGCGCAAGCAGGGCAGGTTTGGAGTGGCTGACTGAGTTGTTTAACGTCATTTTTAAGTCGACGAGAATGCTCGAAGAATGGAGGTGGAGTACAATGATCCCTTTGTACAAGAACAAATGTGATATCCAGAATTGCAACAACTATAGGGGTATCAAGCTGCTAAGCCACACTATGAATGTTTGGGAAAGGGACGTGGAGATGAGGGTGAGAAGAGGTGTGTCTATTTTTTAGAACCAGTTTGGATTCATGCCGGGACGTCCGACCACAAAAGCCATTCATCTTATTAAGAGGTTGGTGGAGCATTATAGGGAAAGGAAGATAGACTTACATATGGTTTTTATCGACCTCAAGAAGGCATACGACAAAGTCCTTAGGGAGGTTCTATGGAGATATTTGGAGGTTAGAGGTGTACATGTGGCATACACTAGGGCGATCAAGGTTATGTATGATGGAGCCAAGACCAGGGTACGGATAGTGGGAGGAGACTCAGAGCACTTTTCAGTGTTGATGGGGCTGCACCAGGGATCCACTCTTAGCCCATTCTTATTTGCCTTGGTGATAGATGGACTGACGCGACAAATCCACGGGGAGATGTCATGGTGTATGTTATTCGCAAATGACATAGTCTTGATTGATGAGACTGGCAACAGAGTAAATGTTAAGTTAGAGGTTTGGAGACAGACTCTGAAATCTGAAGGGTTTAGGCTGAGTAGGACCAAGACATAATACTTGGAGTGCAAGTTCGGTAACGGGAGAGACCTTGAGATAGACGTGGAGGTGAGGCATGGTACTCATGTCATTCCAAAGAAAGAAAGTTTTAAGTACATCGAGTCTATTATCTAAGGGGATGGAGAGATTGACGACGATGTCACACATCGTATTGGGGCAGAGTGGATGAAATGGAAGCTCGCATATGGAGTCTTATGCGACAAAAAAGTGTCACCAAAACATAAAGGCAAGTTCTATAGGGCGGTGGTTAGACCGACTATGTTGTATGAGGTGGAGTGTTGGCCAGTCAAGACTTCGCACATCCAAAAAATGAAAGTTGTGGAGATGAAGATGTTGAGATGGATGTGCGGGCATACAATTAAGGATAAGATTAGAAATGATGATATCCAGGAAAGAGTGGGAGTTGCCTCGGTGAAAGATAAAATGCGGGAAGTGAGGTTGAGATTATTTGGACATGTGCAGAGGAGAGACACAAATGCCCCAGTGCGGAGGTATGAGAGGCTGGCTATGGACGGGTTCAAGAGAGGTAGAGGTAGGCCGAAGAAGTATTGATGAGAGGTGATTAGAAGGGATATGGCGTAGGTACAACTTAATGAGGACATGACCTTAGATAGGGGTTGTGGAGGACACGGATTATGGTAGAAGGGTAGTAGATAGTCGAGCATAGTCCTACTTAGGTAGTTGAGCGTAGTCCTACTTACGCTTGCAAACTTGTAGTTGTAGTGTTAGTATTGTAGGCCCACTTAGCCTATCATACTAATAGGTGCAGTATTGCTCTATAGTCCCATGTTGCTTGATTTCTGCTGCTATGTGTCCTACTTTGTTTAGCTTATTTACGTGCGCTAGTATTGCTTACTTTTCATAATGCGTTATCATAACCTATTCGCTTTTGATACCAACATTTTTATACTGCTTTAAATATTTTCTGAATGTCTCTCTTGCTTTGTTTTTGTTGTTGCTTTGCTTGTGATTATGCTCTGTCTTGAGCCGAGGGTCTCTCGGAAACAACCGCTCTACCTACCAAGGTAGAGGTAGGATCTGCGTACACACTACCCTCCCTAGACCCCACGTTGTGGGATTTCACTGGGTATGTTGTTGTTGTTGTAGTAAAAGACATCAACCAAATTTTTTTAAATCATTCCACAAAATAAAATTAAACATAAAAATACAACATAAAAAAATAAAGATTATTAATTAGAAGTTAATCGATTAATGAGGAATATACTTAGTAGATATGTATTTATGATAATGATAATTTTATCTTGAAGAAAATAAATTTCTGATTTTGCTTTTTCATTTTCTGCTTCTCTCCAACCGCGGAAGAACTACTTCTGCTTCTACTTAAAAACAGTTTTATTAATTGACCAAACATCTTAAATACTTAAAAAAGTGTTTTTTCTTAAAAAAATGCTTTTGACCTCAAAACCGTTCGGTCAAACAAACTTAATATGTTATACCCAATTCCATTGAGAGAATTTGGGCCTGTATATTTGAGGCCCACTGGACCTTGTCTTCCACCCACCTTGACCCAAATAATTTTTTCAGCATTAAAAAAGTTAAGTTAGAAAGTACCAATTGAGACCAAAAACAGATTTAGAAGATCTGCATCTATTCATAACAAAGTGTCTTGCGTCATTCGCACAAAATATGCCTATTCCGGGGTGGTCTTTAATGTTTGCCCCTCAAATTTGCAATTGTTAATTTTTATTCATCATCATTTTTTAAGGCGACATAATTTAGTTTTTCTAAGGCAAATTTACGTGTAACTTCGGCATATGTATCATAGCATCCACACAAATTATGTCGGACAAGGAAAACTTTCAACACTTAACATAATCTAAAAATCGACATTATTAAAATTTCGCTCGGCATAGTTTACGTTTAACTTCGGCATATGTATTATAACATCCACACAAATTATGCTGGACAAGGCATAATTTTAAACACTCTACATAATCTGAAAAAATACTACAAAACTATGCCACATAACTTAATTCTTACATAATTTATGCCAAGCGAGGTAAAAGTTCAGTTTACGAAGATAAAAATGTTACCAAAACTATGTCTTGCGAAGCAGGTCTGGATATTTTCATTAATAAATAGTGGGGATAAAAATTAAAGACCGTAGATATTAGGGACAAAAATGAAAGACCATTGCGTTTGAAGGGAAATCCGTGAAAAAAAATGAAGTGTCTGCCAAGGTATTTTTTTTTTTTTGTAGATCTTCAACTCCAATAATTTTTTCCCAACTGAAAATAAACCCACCCGTTTATCATTTCTTTTACATTCACTCATTTTCTTCATTTTTTTCTCCACAAAGACCACTTAGTGTGAGCTAAAATGGTAAAAGCAACAATGGATGAAATTTAATTTAATATTGATTTTGTTGAAGTTTAATCTGGGAAAGAATTGTCGGGTAAAGATTAAAGAGAGAAATTTGGGAATTGGGTAAAAGACCAACAAGTGATAGAATATTTATTCATAATTGTGTATATTATGTATATGGTAGATGTATATTTAATCATTAATTGTTGTATATTTAGTCATTAGTTATCATTATTCTAGCATAGGATTATGCTTGTATTTTGGGTATATTTACTATCCATTTGGAATGAAATAATCAAGGAAGAATATTTCTTACATGGTATCAGATTCAGGCTCATTCAAATTCGTTGTTCATCGATGTTGGCCCCAAATCATATTATTCACACTCCAGTTAACAAGATCTGAGCGTGCGGGAAGTGTTAAGAGTCCCACATCGAATATGGAATGAGCTAACCCAAAAACTCATCATTTGTTCGGATTGTACGTCACAACTCATTTGCATGAAGTTGAAATCGTTGACAACCATCAGTTAGCCATATACGATGAATTTGTTCTCAGCCCTTATACAAACAATCCATCACATGGTGAAAGAAAGTTAAATTCGAAATCGTTACCTTAATTGAAAAGGAGTAGAATGCCGAACCAAAAACCGACAATTTGTTGGAATGGTAGGCTGCAACTCATTTGCATGAAGTCAAGATCGTTAACAATCATCAGTTAGCCATATGAGGAAGAATTTGTTCTCAGGTCTTATACAAACCAATCAGTGGGAAAGTTGGCCAAATTTGAAATCCTTACCTTAACTGAAAGGAGGGAATACGGAAAAGGGCCAAAATTACCCCTGAACTATTCGAAATAGACCACATATACCATCCGTTTGTTTTTTATACCAAATATATCATCGCCGTCATTGAGGGACCTCAAATACTCTTCTATTTAAAGGATCGACTTGGATGTTGATAGGGAAGTGACATGTGGAAAAAATTGTCCACATGGTCATCCACCCAGGCATATGACCCACCCGACCCAAGAGGAGCTCTCTCCTCTTTATTTCCATAGCTGATCGGACCTACCCCATTGGCGGTCTTCTCTGGTGACCGGCAAAACGCGGGACATTTGAGCTACCACCACGGATTACACAACCACCAGATCCCTCTCCCTGTTCTATTATTTGCCGCTGTCAGAGTTGATCATCGGACGGCTGGAGACGAACCCCCATTAACAACCCATCTCCGGTGATCATTTCCATCTTAATTCTCTGCTTTTCTTCTAAAATTCGAAAAGGAAAGAAAGACAGAAGAATGAACAGTAATTACGCTTTTTGCTAGCTTCATCTTACTTTATTTTCTGCTAAGCTCTGGTAAGTCTTCAAAATTAGCAGTTATTAAGCTTCATTTATTTTCCATTTTCAGCTTTTCCCCTAATAAATTTTTGGGATCTTTTCTTTCTTTTTATTTTTTGTGGTAAAACAGAGAAAAAAAATCTGTTTTTTTTGTTGGCTATGGAGGGGAGTAACAGTGGTGGGATCAGATGCTCCATCAGATTACCACGTGACACCAAGGACCACTGAGAATCCGACATTCCAGGTTGTTGTCTCACCAACGCCGGCAAGTGCCATGTTTTCTTCCGATTTGATTTCTTCTAATTTTCTTGTCTTTTATCCTTCTAATTAATTAACAACTAGTAATTAAACCTACTTGTTTATTAATTAATTCTTGAATTTCATCACTTTCATCCCAAATTTCCAAAAAAATTGTAAGTGTTGAAATTCGAATTTTCTTCTTTCCTTCTTATTTCTTTAATTTTCTAAGCTAATTAACAATTAGTAATTGTTCTTACTTGATTGTTAACTAATTCTTGAGTCCGAATTTTCATTTCGTGCCAATTTCTTTTGTGCTTTTCTCTTTTATTTCGTTATGAATTGCTTGGCTCTTATCCGTTTGTTTTGAGTCGTCCATCATTCCTTAAACAAGAATCTATTCTTCCACAAAGCTTAGCAAATGTGAATTGATTGGACAAGTGGTTTCTATACCAACTTTGGAAGAAGCATTAGGCTGTGGTAAACTTGAGTGCAAATACGAGTGATGTGAGGAGCTTTTGCTACTTGTTTGCTCGTTTTGTAGGTACAAGAAGAGGTGTCATAAGGGAATGAGACATAAGGAATTATGTCATCCATAGCATTGGAATTCTTACGATGGTGACATGGAGAGCTATACCGCTAGTAATGGAGGATATTGCTATGCTAGTGATGAGGAATATGAAGGCGACGATGGTCAACATGATCATGGTCAATATGATGGTGAGAATTACTACTCCGGAAGAGAATATGGGACAAATGTCTCTCATGGGGCTTATGAAGAAGGTGAAGATGCCTATGGTGAGGACGAAGATGATGAAGGTTTTCATACTACATACCATGGATATGGAGGCGACTTGAGGTATATTCATTCCTCACACCTACGTTATGAATCAATTGGAGAAAACTTGCGTGAATTAGGAAATTGTGATGAACATGAACCTTGTGGTTATGCGCTTTGTGGTGAATATGGCCAAGAAGGTAGTGAGTTTGAATATGATACTTGTGAAGAACCTTCTAGTAGATATTCATGTACATTGACTCGTGATACTTCCTATTCCAAAAAAAATGGTATAACTGTGTGGATTGGACCAAGTAGAAGTCGTCCTAGAAAGAGAAGGGAATATATTTCCTACTTCAAGAAATACAATGAATCGTGCTACTTATCCTAGAACGAGTGTCCCATGTTCTCGATATGGTTATGATGTTGAAGGTAGGAGGGGAGCATCGGTAGGCAACAGAAGTAGAGGAAATGTCATGTTTCAAGGAGGAAATGACTCGAAGAGGCAGATTCTTAAAATGAAGGTTAGTGTCTTTGGTTGTGAGGGTTACTATCTTATGCTTGATGATGGTAGTCATGGCAACTACATTACACCTCAATCGGTTGAATGGTTGAGGATACCTTGTGTGATGAGACGGGAACCTTACTATGATCAAAGAGGTTGATTGATAGGAGCGTGAATGTGTTCATTACACATGGTGAGTACCAAGAAGAGGTTTGGTGTGATGTGTTTCCCATGAATACTTGTCACATATGTTTGGGATATCTTTGGTTCCAAAAACATAGGGTCCCATATGAGCAAGAATGGTACAAGTGCATAGTGGATGCTAGAGGGAAACTTCTATTTCCACCCATGCATCCTAATCTCGAGGCGAATGCAAGTAAGAAACATTCCAACATAGAGTGGCCAACTTTGTGTACAAAATATAGTGAAGAAGATTACTTCGAATGGGAACACAAGTTGGATGAGATCTTTAAATGCTACAACTACTTGGAAGAGAAGAAAGTGAAGCTAGCTTCTAACACCCTAAGAGGAGCCCTTATTAAACATTAGGAGCATGAGAAGGTAAAGGGGCACCCAATTGAGACTTGGAATGCCTTGAAGGAATTTTGGAGGTGTCGTTTAAAGGAGAGAACCAAACACATTCCGAAAAGGAAAGAACCACTACAAGAAGAGAAGGTTACTCCAAGTGAAGCCAAATGGAAAGAAGAAGTGAAGGGTTCAGCAAATCCTTCACAAGAGATTCTTAGCACTTGCCCCAACTCCCATGATTATTTTTTTTTGGATTTTCAAAATAGAAGAACCTAGATTAAGAATTTTAGATACAATCCTTTAGCCTAAGCTCTGATACCAAATGATACGATCCGACTTGGGAACGTATGAAAATAACAATCAAATATGCAGAATTAAACAACACAAAGTAAGATAGAGACTTGAAATCAAGTAACTGATCACAAATCAAGGGAGAAGAGACTTGAACTCACCCACTCATACTATCTCACCTATACCTAAACACCCACCGTATGGAAACCCGTGCTCAGCACAGGATTTTCAAATCGAAAGTACACTTTAACCTATCCACTCATACTATCTCATCTATACCTAAAAACACAAAATTAGTCAAGGCTGACCTGAATTGGAATGCGGCCATGCGTGAGAAATTTAATGGGCTCACTTCACATCGCACTTGGGATCTTGTCCCGAGACTAGAGGGGTGAATGTGATTCGTTGCATGTGGCTATATCGTCACAAATTCAGAGATAGTGGGAGCTTGAACGCCATAAGGCGAGACTTGTGGCAAATGGCACGGGGAAACAAGAGGGAGTTGATTGTGGTGAGACCTTCAGTCCAGTGGTTAAACCAGCCAATATTCGCACTGTTTTGAGCATAGCTATGGGAAAGAACTGGCCGATTCATCAACTTGATATGAAAAATGCATTTTTACATGAGAATTTGAAAGAAACAGTATATGCACCGTCTGGCTTTGTGCATCCAGATGCTCCTCAATATGTCTGTCGTCTTCGAAAGTCACTCTATGGCTTGAAACAAGCCCCCATGGCTTCGTATGAGTGCTTTGCCACTTACATCATGCATATCGGGTTCGTGTGCAGCAAAAGTGATAATTCACTTTTTATTTTTCATCGAGGTAATGACACTGCATATCTTTTGCTCTATGTGGATGATATTGTTCTGACTGCCTCATCTGATGTGCTGAAACACGAAATTATTACCCTGCTCAAATTCGAATTTGCTATGACATACTTGGGTAAGTTGAGTTATTTTTCAGGGATTTCAGTGACCAGATACGAAAATGCAATGTTCATGTGTCAACGAAAGTATGCCGAAGAAATTACTTACAGGGCTAAAATGGCAAACGCAATATCATGTCCACTCCAGTCGACTCGATGTCTAAACTCAGTGCCGATGACAGGGATCCTATGCTCGATCCTTCTCTTTATAGGAGTCTTGCTGGTGCACTTCATTATCTTACCTTTACTAGGCCCGATATTGCATATGTCGTTTAGCAGGTGTGTTTGTTCATGCATGCTCCCAAGGAGCCTCACTTTACCGCTCTTAAACGTATCATTCGGTACGTTAAGGGTACTCTTGACTACATATTACATATTCATCCCTCTGCACCGACCAGGCTGATATCATATACGGACGATTGGGGCGGCTGTTCAGACACACGTCGATCTACTTCCGATTACTGTGTATTTTTGGGTGATAATCTCATCTCATGGTCTGCCAAACGGCAAGCCACACTTTTCCGGTCAAGTGCAGAAGCAGAATATAGAGGCGTTGCGAACGTTGTTGCCGAGATCTACTAGCTCATAAACCTTCTTCTAGAGCTTCGTTGTCCCTTACGTAAGGCATCTCTTGTCTAATGTGATAACATATCTGCTGTTTACTTGTCTCATAACATGATCCAGCATCAGCGAACCAAACATATTGAGATGGATATTCATTTTGTTCGTGAGAAGGTTGCCATAGGTCATGTTAGGGTGTTACGTGTTCCTTCTTCATATCAATACGCAGATATATTTACTAAGGGACTTCCTCGACAGTTGTTCCTTGACTTCAGATCTAGTCTCAGCGTCCGGCCTCCTCCCGCTTTGACTGAGGGGGTTGATAGATAATATATTAATATTCTCCATATATTCTGTAATTAGGATTTTGATGTAATTATGAAAACTATATATCCTCATACAATTAGGATTGTACTTGTAAACAACTATATATATTGTATCAATGAGAAGCCTCCAATCAAGAAAAATTTCATAATTCTACCATTGATTTATCAATGAAGAAGAAAAGAGGAGAGAGCTCCTCTTGGGTCGGGTGGGTCGGGTCATATGCCTAAGTGGATGGCCATATGGACAATGTTTTCCACATGGCACTTCCCGTCAGCATCCAAGCCCGTCCGTTAAAGAAAAGGGTATTTGAGGTCCCTTCAATTGACGACGAGGGCATATTTGATACCAAAAACAAACAGAGGATCTATATAATCTATTTCGAATAGTTCAGAGTAATTTTGGCCATTTTCCATTTTTTAAAAGAACCTTGTTGATTAGGAATGTGAGCCATTTATTTGGAATGGCAGACATTTGGGTAAAATCTGACAATTGATCACCCAAAAACAAAAATTAAAAAATTGAGACTCTTTAACTTTTTTCTCCAGTAATGGAAGATGGTATTAAGGTAAAATTCGATTTGACCACAAGCCTTTTTCAATCATAACAATGCGTGAAAATTAATCTCACAAGAGACCTCTCAAATCTAGAAATATTTTTTCAAAAAAATACTCCAATTTTAATATATGTTTTTACTTTTCTTTTTAATCTATTTTAAAAAGAAACGTCCCTTTATGTGTTTAGTAGGTCAACCACAAAATTCAAATGATATTTCTTGATATATCATACATATATTTAATTTAAGATTAAAAGATTTAAAATCTTCTTTACATTCTAAAATCTGTTCACGCAAATTAAGACACCTAAATGAAACGGAGAGAATAATAATTACTAAAGTATAACTCCTTATTAATAGAAGAAAACACACATATGTTATAGGTAAAAAGTTATGCGTCATCAGGTATTTATATTATCCCATTAAAAGCAGATCAAGAATTGATATTCTTGAAGAGAAAAAGAGAAGAAACTTGAAATGTTTTTCTTCCTTTAACCAAGATAACCTTAATCATTGTTAGCTAACTAATCCAAGATTATAAGCCAAAAACTTTGTGCTTAGGGGATCCTCGTACATGGTGAATAACCAAACTAATTGAAATGAAATCTTTAAGATAAATCAATGCAATTTAGAAGGAATTAATAAGAGGGCATCAATTCCCATTAAGTAAACCTTGCAAATAAAAGAACCAACAACCGAGTATTTCTATCTTTAACCAGAGGTCTCAAATTCAAGCCCTCAAAACGAGGAACCTATATGTAAGTTAGCATTTTACCCACTTTAGCGAGCCTACCGGAGAGAATCTAGATTAATCCAACCAGTGAACTTAAGATTGCCAATGATTAAACCGGAAAAAAAAAGGCAACTACAGCAGTTTAAACACATTCCATAAAGCGTGTTTACCTCCTTAATGAGCTTACCCCATATGTATTCGAATTGGTCGGACCAATAAGCTATGAATACACGGATGGCTAAAAGCGGAGGAGGGGTGTAGTCAACACATTCCATGAAGAGAAAAGGATCAATTTACCTGGCTAAAACTAAATCCTACAACGAACGACGGAAAAGAAAAAAACCACGATGAGAGCTAGTTCGAATTACTACACAAACCTCAACCGGAAAATGACATGCCCGGCACACGAGGTTGACAAACAAGTTAACAACAAATGGATGTGAGAATTAAGAATCAAATAGGAACGACGATTTACCCTCCTATGCAGGCAGTGTTACGTTGATGTCAGCTGGCTTACTTCTCGAGTCGGGTGCCAACGATGATGAGCAGTTAATCGAGGAAGCGGGCATAGTTGGTTTTGCAGAAGAGTGATTATTATAAGGGTCTTCAATATCTGTACTAGATAGAGGAACAGCAGCAGCAGCTGTTAATGGCTCCAATTTGTTTTTCTTGGTCTTTTGCTCATGTTGATTTCCAGCAAGGAAGCTTCCCACAACAATCTGATTCACAACAACAAAACAAAAAAGGGGTATTTTCATAAATAGCACTAGTTTATGCCTCTAATAACAAATTATGGCGATATTATTGAGTTTTCAAAATATAGCAATAGTTTTTTTTTCAAAACACACATACAGCAACAAAAGGAAAAAGGGGAGTTTTCATAAATAGCACTAGTTATGCCTCTAATAGCAAATTATGGTGATATTATTGAGTTTTCTAATCATAGCAATAGTACACACATAGTAAAAATCTGCTATAAAATGAAAAATCTAGCTATTTTTTGTAATAATTTAAAAGTATTGCTAAAATGGGTAATTAGTGAGCTTAAGTCGTTAAATCATGTAATTTTCCCGAGAAAAATCTACTAACTTGAAGATCTGCTTATTTTATGAGCTAATTTGGTCAGAGCGTCGCGAGAAAACCACTTCATATTTGTTCGGAAAAAGGTCCAAAAATACCCCTCTACCTTACGAAATATCTCAATTTACACCTTGTTATACTCTGGAATCATTCATACCCTTGCCGTTAGCAAATTATCTCGAATTTGCCCTTCTTGACTTTAAGGGAGCTCAAGTGCGGACTCGCTGGATTTCACGCGTCAAGATATTTTGGGAAAAAGGTCAAGATCCATCCCCCTCTATTTTTTACTATGGTTTAAACTTTGGCCGATTACCACTTCATATTTGTCAAAAGAGTTTAATTTTTGTCTACCGACGGTGTAAAAAATACCTCTACAATACAAAATATCTTAAGAGTTTCTATTCATTATAATCATTCATATTTTTTACTGTCAGCAAATTGTCTCATATCGGACCTTGACCCTAATGGAGCTACAACCTCAAGAATAACGGAGGGTAATTTCAAACCATAGTAAAAAATAGAAGGGTAAACTATTGAAGTATTTCGACACGTGGAATCCGCTAAGTCCATGCTGGAGGTCCGTCAAAATCAAGGGCAAATATGATACGATTTGCTAACAGTGGATATATGAATGACTCCCAAATATAATGGAGGACAAGTCGTACAACAGGGGTAAATTTGAATTTTTTCTCTATAGAAAACAACTATTCCATTGTTTTGGGTGGATAGCTTAGAAAAGAGAGTAGATCACATGATGCAATGGGTCATACTGTAAACATGTGAAAAAACAGTGGATATAACTCAAAATTATTGCCAAAATATGCAATACCTGGACAGGTCCGGCAGCAACTAGTAGACCGGCAACTCCACCTCCAACAACACGTCCATCAGGGCTTGCTAGAGAAACACTCATTCCGCCAGATCTGTTTCTCATTCCTCCCGCCTCAGATGGCATAAACGATCCGGTCAATGACAGTATCTCAAACCGGCCCTACATGAACAATGAAAGAGGAAGGTTATGCACAAATGCCTTTCATCAATTCGACAATTTCCAAACACGAAGAAAGGTGTAATCTCGGTATTACAATCCTTTGCATTATAATCCCAGCATAATTTTGTACGTGAACTAAACGACCCCATAAATTCAAGTAGATAGAGGCTTCTACATAATGAAAGTCAAAGATGTTTCCCTCTTTATAGACTTGCATACTTGCTATCTTTAGGTAGAGTTAACCCCATATAAGAAAAGGATGATAAAATTACTTCTTCGGGAGTTTAAGGACCTAATTTGACTTGGAACCATTATGAAGGTATGTTGCTCGGATTCTTCAAATATGTTGCTGCACATGTGTCGGTTCCTCAAAAAATACACTACTTTTGGAGGATCCGACACACACCAGCCGGGATTTTTGAAGAGTCCGAGCAACATAGTTATGAAGATGACCTAAACTGGAAAGGACACTCAATTAGGGATGACATTAGTACATCATTGCATCGCTTCAAGTACCAGTTAGTCATTTAATCGACAATTCTATTTTATTTTATTTTTGATAAGGATGCAATCCACAATTCTAATATGAGTATCAGAAAACGCCTTTCGACTTATTACCATTCATACATTGGACTAGAATATGTTATATTGTACTAATACTTTTCAGCATTTCGAATACCTAAACAACTCTCTCATTTCTGGCACGGTACTCTAGGGTAGTCCTATGAAAACAGCGTCTGAGATCAATTTTCACCAGTTGCTTCTAATTCTTTCTATCAAATGAACTTGGACAAGCAATGCAAAAAAAATAACATCAATAGCTTTTTTAGGAGCGGGAAACAACCGGTGGCAGAGTCCGGAGTTTCACTAAGGGGATTCAGACACAAAGAAGCCAAGGGTGGATGAACCCCCTTGCGGTACCCTGGCTCCGCCCATGGAAACAACATGCTTGCGTGTGCATAAATGCAATGATGTTCAAATATATAATGAAGGCTAAATATATTTCATTAATTATTTAAGACAAAACAAGTTAATGTTAAACTGATCTAAAAGATCACATATTAAGCAAAGAGGTAAAGATGAAACTAAACATTTGAATCAAAAGATTAACCATAATAAAAGAGAGTAACTAGTTGCAGCACCTCATACGTCAACGTGCCACCAGAAGAGTCAGGTTGACGTAGTGTAACACTTGAGATTACACCATTTGCAGAGAGAATGCATATTGTTCGAGGCCCTTGTTGAGAGAAAGATATAATCTTCATTGTGACATCCTAAAAGGAAAACCAAAAGAACAATCAGCAATATTTCCATGAAGTTCAATATATAACGAGAAAATGACAAAAATGGTCCCTTATGTTAACTTTTGGCAAACTTAAAAGAACCAACTGTTCAGTGCAAACTTAAGGGACTATATTGAACCTACCCTCAAACATATAAGGGACCATTTCTGTCATTTTCTCAACATATAACAGTCCCTAAAACATGCTTATGCATATGGTCGCCACGAGAAATGCTGTTTATGGAAAGGATTCATGAAAAATGACTAATTAATTATTGAGAATTTAAGATGTACTGGCATGTTTAAACCGATTGGCGATGAACTGCACATCATTTTTACTTCCCTTTTCCTTTTTTTTAAGATGAAACAAAGAAACTCATACCGTATGTACACTGAAAGAGAGAAAACGGATAATTTATGATAATCAAGACACATTACGCCAAGCACCAAACTACAAAAATTGCCGTGAAAATCACATTATCAGCTTTGGCTAACAATTTACCTCTCCAGTATTAACTGTGATAATATGGGGTGTAAAATTAGCACCAACAGAGCATGAGACCCATTCACCTACAGAAAAGGAAAAACTCAAAAATCAATACTTTCACATGAATCTTTACAGACCAGTATTCATATGAAAACATATGTCACATTCACATAGGGGCGAACTTGGATAAGAAGAAAATTCAGGTACATATCATTCCAAGAAAACTTCCCACACCACCTTCACACCACCCCACCCCCCCTACCCCACCCCCACCCCCACCCCAATAGAAAAAAACAATAAAAGGAAAAATAGATCACTTGATAATATTAATTCGGATTTTTACACTACATAGCCGCCCACCAAAATATAAGCCAATAAATGTATATTTATGTATATTATTTGTAATATACAAAAAATATACATATTCTATACATAATTAATGTATATGTTTTGTATATTGAATAGCAATCCTAATTATTTTTCACCAAGCGGCCATATGTGTAAAAAGCCCATATTAATCACCTCCAAAATGTTTTCGCACCTGGAACTAATGCTCATTAATATTCAGAATAATTTTCCACCCTCCAGGAAAATAGGAAAGGAAGAAACAAGGAAACTAACTATATTGTGAAGTTCAAAATTTAATATTTGTTGAAATTTTAGTGACTTAATTTTACATATACATATATCTACGATCCATATCGAAATGCTAGGTTCATTTGAACCCATTGATTATATGCTACACACAACTCGACTTGCATAAATGCAGGATAAGGTTGTGTATAGTAGACTCAATGTGGTCCAACCCTTCAATAAACTCCACGTATAACTGGAGCTTAGTGCACTGAACTAATTAAACACCTTAACTGATTTTCCCTTGTTTTATATAGTTCAAGAGCATTTGCACACATAAGCAAACAGCTACATCTACCATTAAAACTAACAGTAAAGAAAGTCTAAAACTCTTTACCTGAATTTCCAACATCCATCTTAGGCATATGATGCTTACTAACTAACCCAACTGGCCGGGTTTTCCCTATTATATATTATGTATATATAAATATTATGTATGTATATATTACTTGCATGAGTCTGCATCGAAACCTTGCATTCACTTGAACCCATAGATTATATGCAACATATGTGTCTACTTGCATGAACACATGCTAAGACGGCATACAATAGGCTCAATGTGGTCCGCCCCTTCAACGGACCCTACACATAACGGGAGTTTAATGCACCGAGATATTTAAAAAAAAAACAGTTCAAGTACATCCACCACTAAACTAAACAGTAAAATAAAGTTTAAATCTTTCACCTGAATTTTCAACATCCAGCTTAGGCAAATGAGGCTTACTAACTGACCCAACTGGCAGGATTTTCCCTACTATGCATTTGAAACTGTGAGTTCAAAATTTAATATCTGTTAAGATTTTAGTGATCTTTTACACTCACTATGACATGCGTCCATACGTTGCATTCAATTGAACCCATAGATTATATGCTACATACAAGTCAACTTGCATCAATTCAGGCTAGGACGCCATGCAATAGACATCTATATATTTTTGAAAAACAGTAACTAAACAGAAAAAGGTTCAAATATTTACCTGAATTTTCAACATCCGTCTTAGGCATATGGGGTTTGCTAACTAACCCAACAGGCCAGATTTTCCCCATTATACATTTGCAATTATTAGTTCAAAATTCAATATTTGTCTAAATTTTAGTGATTTTTTACACAGATACTTTATTGAACCCATTGATTATATGTTAAATACACGTCTACTTGCATGGATGCAGCCATGCAGGCTAAGACTGTATACAAAAGAATCAATGTGGTCCGGCCCTACACCGGACCCTTCACATAACGGGAGCTTAATGCACCGAGATATTTAAAAAAAATAGTTCAAGGGTATTTGCAAGCAAACGGCTACATCAAAATTTAATATTTGTTGAAACTTCAATGATTTTACACACACAACACATAAATATATACATATATGACCCGCATTGAGACGTTGCATTCGATTGTACCCATAGACTATATGCTACATAAGTGTCTACTTGCATGAATGCAGGCTAAGACTGCGTATAATAGACTCACTGAGGGCCCTACATATAGCGGGAGCTTATTGCACCGAAATATTCACCACTAAACTAAACAGCTAAAAAAAAGTTCAAATCTTTTACCTGAATTTTCAACATCCAACTTAGGCATATGAGGCTTACTAACCCAATTGGCCGGATTTTGCATTATACTTTTGAAATTATGAGACCAAAATTTAATAATACAACAACATACCCAGTGAAATCCCCGGCCAGTTGAGTTCAAAATTTAATATCTATTGAAATTTTAGTGATGTTTTACCACACACACATTGACATGCGTTGATATGTTGCATTCAATTGAACCCATAGATTATATGCTACATACAACTATACAAGTCAACTTGCATGAATGAGACTGCATACAAGAGACTCAACGTGGTCGGACCCTTTCACCGGACCCCACACATAACAAAAGCTTAGTAGTAACTAAAAAGTAAAAACAAAAGGTCAAATATTTACCTGAATTATCAACGTCCAACTTAGGCATGCGAGGCTTACTAACTAACCCAACTGGCCAGATTTTTCATTATACTTTTGAAATTATGAGTTCAAAATTTAATATCTGTTGAAATTTTAGTGATATTTTACGACACAAATTATGACATGCGTCGATACGTTGCATTCAATTGAACCCATAGATTATATGCTACATACAACTATACAAGTCAAGTTGCGTGAATGCAAGCTAAGACGGCATACAATAGACTCAACGTGGTCCGACACTTCACTGGACCCCACATATAACGGGAGCTTAAAAGTTCAAATCTTTACCTGAATCTTCAACATCCAACTTAGGCATATGAGGCTTACTAACTAACCCAACTGGCGGGATTTTTCATTATACTTTTGAAATTATGAGTTCAAAATTTAATATCTGTTGAAATTTTAGTGATTTTTTACAACACACACATTATGACATGCGTCTATACGTTGCATTTAATTGAACCCATAGATTATATGCTACATACAACTTTGCAAGTCAACTTGCATGAATGCAAGCCAAGACGGCATACAATAGACTCAAGGTGGTCCGACACTTTACTGGACCCACACATAACAAGAGCTTAAAAGTTCAAATCTTTACCTGAATCTTCAACATCCAACTTAGGCATATGAGGCTTACAAACCAACCCGACGGGCCGGATTTCCCCCCGTTTCTCCGCCGAGAAATCAATCACTGGGCCCACCGGTGGGCCCGCCGACGAAATGGGCTTAGGAGAAAGTGCCCCATCTGGTCCATACTTTCTTGGTCTACCCCTCTTCTTCTTCACTATAGCCACCATTGCTCCACCACCACCAGCAAGCATTATTTGAGGTGCTGGATTTGATTCAGTGTTTGTTGTCCTAGGTGCTACATGGTAATCTGATGGTGCATCTGATCCCACTACTGTTACTCCAGTCATACTCATTTTTTTTTCTCTTCCCTCCATACCCAAAAAAACAAAAACAATATTACCAAGAAAATCACCAAAAAAAAAAAAAATCAACTTTTACTCAAAAAACGATCATTTTATTATAGTAAAAACACCAAAAATCTTCAAAAAAAAATCACCTTTTACTTAAAACCCTATCATTTTTCTATAGTGAAAACAGCAAAAATCACTCCAAAAATCTTCAAAAAAATAATTTAAAAAATTAACAAAATAACATGAAGTTTCAAACTTTTTCTCAAAAACTCATCATTTTTCTATAGTAAAAACACCAAAAATCACTCCAAGAATCTTCAAATAAAATATTTTTCACCTTTTACTCAAAACCCCATCATTTTGCTATACTGAAAACAGCAAAAAACACTCCAAAAATCTTTATAAAAATCAGAAAACTAACAAAATGACATAAAGTTTCAAACATTTACTCAAAAACCCATCATTTTGCTATAGTTCAACTTCAAACAGTATAAATCACTCCAAGAATCTTCAAAAAAAAAAAATTATTTTCACCTTTTACTCAAAAAGCCATCATTTTCATATAGTAAAAACAGCAAAAATCACTCCAAAAATCTTTATAAAAATGAGAAAACTAACAAATTAACATAAAGTTTCAGTTTTTACTCATAAACCCAGAATTTTCTTTACTTCAAATCCAAAAAATAACACTAGAATTATAATATATAAAAAAAGGGGGTGGGGGTAAAAACAAACTAAAATAACAAGAACCCAGAACTCAAAATAAACAATAAGAAAAAATTGAAAATTAAATAAGATAAACAGAAATATAGAAGGATTAAACTGGGAAAAAGCTGAAGTTATTCATTCTTCTTTTTTCTTTTTCTTTTTAAATTCAAATTTGAGGAAATAAACATCAGAGCAAAGCAAACAGAAACAAACTAATGGGGAAAATAGAAAAAACGAATTTTGAGCTAATTTTGAGAAATAAAGAGTGATATTAAAGGGAAAAGATTGAATTTTTAGCTTAAAGAAGTGATGAGAAAATGTGAAAAATGGAGTAAAAATATAGAAAATAAAAGGGTAATTTGGGTTTCCTATATTTCCTCAAATTGTCCGAAGCGTAATTGAAGGAAATAATAATAATGACAGAAAAAGAAATTACTCCCACCCACTGTGTGTTAATTTGAAATTTAAAATTTAAAAATAAAAATAAAATTTTAAATCTTGTATTTTTAAATTAAACATATATATAATATATTAAAATGTCATTTAATCTTGTGGTTAATAAATATGAAAAGAAATATTTTTTTTTGGGAGGGAAAAAAATAAGACACTTAATATGAGATAGAGGGAATATTAAATATTAGGGTCATTAATTAATTAATTTTGGAGAGGAGGGAAATTATGTATTGTGGTTAAGAAAATATTTGGAGTCCGGTGAAAAAGAAAATTTTTGAAATTTAAAAAAAAATTGTAGTTGGGAAAAGTGAAGTTAGGTTGCCAAGGCATGAAGACAACCACCACTCTTCCTCTCCTTTTAAATAAATAAAATAAAAAAGAAAGAGAAAGGGGAGAAAAATATATAAAGTTTTTATATATTAAAAATAAAATATTAATCACATCCATTTGTACTTTATTATTTAAGGTTTCTTTTCTGGTAAGCAAATACAGATAAAATGTACGAATATTAATATGAAATGAGAGACCCAAAATAAGAGAGAAATAATGTATGTTTTCGCTTTTAAAAGAAAAATTTATAGGGTGAGATTTGACTTGTGAATAGTGAAGGAAGAAAAAGAAAAAGATTCTTAGAGACAATTTTTAGAAAAAAAATTATACAAACAAACTTTTTAGAAAAGCAATTATGCTAAAAGTTAAACATATTTAGACTATTTTTTTTAGGAAATTTTTAAGTGTTTCGTGAGTTGAAAAAAAATTAAATTTTGAACAAACACATTTTTTATTTCTTACTTTTTATTGTAAAGTTTAAGAAGAAAACGTAAGTTAAAGCTCCACACAACAAATAATAATGTAATATTCCTTGTTTTTTCTTATGAATTACAGTATAACTTACTTTTCCACTTATTCATTTTTTTCTGGTCTTATTTTCCATTTCTAGTTAATGCTAATCCTCCTTTACTTCTTACATCACTAGTGTCCAATCTTTTGAGTGCACGTAGTTTGATGTTAGAAAAAAAGTGACTGCCTGTGAAACTATTTTCTTTACTTTTATCTTCTTCTTTTTTTTTTTTTTTACGAAGGAATCCGCGGCCGTTATCCTCTCGAGTGCGCATATGATAAACCACAGACTGACGCAATAGCCTGCAAACCACGTCAGCCGATTAACCACACTTGATAAGCCATGTGTGACAGGCTCAACCAAGAAGGTTTATGCAGGGGATCGAACTCGTTTACTTTGTTCTTTTTTTGGTGGGAGATTATTTTTATTTTTGAATGAAATTGCAAACGTTACACTGTAGCTTCAGAGACTCTTTTCTGAGAAAATAATAAAAATGATCTCCTTTGAGGGTAGGGTTTAAAATAGTCTCTTTAATATATTAATTTTATTTTTTAAATTTGTTAAAAGTTAATGCTTTTAAGGATCGTTTGGTTTGAAGACAAGTTATGTTGATATTCATTATATTAGAATTAATTATATTAAGATTAGTTATATTGTGCAAACCTAGATCAGCAATTGACTTCCATATTTGGAACAAAGCTGTCATATGCAAGCTTCTATGGGATATTGCTACACTCTTTGAGTGAAATGGATTCACAGCTTTTATATAAGAGGCAAGCGTGTATCACTACTAAAAAAACATTGTTTAGCGATGAAATTTAGGGACAAATCAATTTTAATGTAATATGCTTGAAGAAAATGTATTTAAAATATTAAATAAAAAAATTACAAATGTTGCGACGGATTAGTGACAAAAGAATTGTCACCAAAATAAGGCTTAATTGGCACTCAAAATAATTTGCGACGAAAAGTTTTCATCACGAATTAAGTCAAGCGACAAAATTTATTGTGAATTTGGTGAAAACTGTCGCAAAATCTTGCAACGGATTTGATTTTTCCGTCGATGAAGGATTAGCTACGAGCAAAATAGTAACAGACGTGCATCCTTCGCTAATCCGTCGCTAAATTGATTTAGCATGGAAATATGCTTTTTAGCGACGGATATTGTCTGTCGCTAAACACTTTTTTTTTTGTGGTGATAGAGATACTCCGCTGCCAAAGCGAGCTTGCTAGCTTGTGAGAAATGTGTTTGCAGCTAGAAGCTGGTTAGCCAGTCCTAACACTACTACAAAGCTTCAACAGTGGACAACTTGTGGGAAGTTCATTAACTGTTCGTATTAACGTGTATATTATAAAATATACACCATATATTTTGTAAATTTTAGTGTTATATAATTATGATAGAAATAGATTAATAGTCGGTACTCTAAACAACTATGTAGCACCTTGTTGTCCTGGATGCAGATTAATAGACAAATAATCACTTGGGATTCAGAGGTAGTTTGGGTGACCAACAGAGCACGTATTGAGGTCTAGTTCTAGAGTCTCATATGAACTAGCTGGTGTAAATATTTCACTTGGTTAAATAAAAAGTTTTATTGTTTGACTAATTATTTTTTTAGTTATATTGGATTAGTTATCCTGGTAATATTTTTTATTGATTGTTTGGTTTGTTGTGTTAAAAGTAATATGCATTGCAAAATTTCTAAGAAAAAATTATTTATTTACAAAATAGCTTATTTAGTAGAAAAAGGAATTGAGGGACCTATTATTGTCATTTTGATTATTTTATTTTGGAGTAACTAATCCTGAGATTGTTATTTCATCCTCTGTCAGTTATAACTTATCTCAATATTATTTTTAATTTTGGGATAACTTATCCGAAAATTAGTAATCGAACATGGGATAACGGGATACTAAATTTTTGTCGAAGACTATTCTTCCTTATCCATCATACCTAACGACCCCCTAGTCTCTTTCAAAAAACACTAATATAAACTCATTGTGGCAGGCAAGACTCATTTTAATACCTTTTTTTTATCTCCCACCTACTTCTCAGCAAGTTATTCCAAATATTTAGCCACATATTTTACCGAGAGATATTTTAATCTAAAGGAAATTAAATTTATACTATATTTGGTTGATGGTATAAAATTATTTTGGGATAAACTTATACCGACAACCAGATATAATATAAATTTAATCTCAAACTTAATCCTAGCATACTTCATTTAATCTCGTGTACCAAACGACCCTAAGCATTAATAGTCCTAATGTATCAAAATTTTCTTTATTGCAGTTTGTTTATTTTGACGTATTTATGATTTGCAAAATTACATTAACACTTCAGGCTTGACTCTTATCATCAAGAAAAAGAAATTACAATACTGGAAATTATAAATCTCTTTCCTTGTAATAAAAGCAAGCACTAAAGTACAATAATTTTTAGCAATTTTGATAAACTGCAACCTTTAAATATTGCTTAATTAATAGATTAAATAGCTGAATTAGTTAGTAGAAATCAGATCATTTTCATAAATTAAAGCAAAAGGAATCAGTATGTGGTCATCATGATTACTTGATAATATTAATTTTTACCCAAAGATAGCAATATTATTAATGTTAATTTTTTAAAAAATCAATTCACAAGGTTGTGGGACAACTGAAGTTGACCTACAATAAAGCCAGTACTAGGGGGAAACAATTACTAATGTTTATGAAATTATAACAATAAGAATAATGCTAATGTAAAGAGCCTTCGATAATAACAATTCTTCTTTAAAATGATTAAACAATACTCTATATTATGTATATGGTGATGAGTAGATTAATATAATGTTAGCGAACTCCCATGAACTTCCTAAAAGAACAATTTTGCTGTCTCAAATTTTTAATAACTTTGTATTTTGATTCTTATGATATTTGATTGTACATTAATCTTCAATTAACATAAATATTTTTTTATTATCTTTTTTAGGAAACATGTTGTATATATTCAAATTATTTTAGAGACTATATAACTATCACATATTGAACAACAATACATACTTAACATTATACATAATCAATAAATAGTGAAACAATCGTTTTCCTATTCAAATTCGCAAAAAGTCACAAGCAAAATGTTGAAAAGTTTACCACTTCAACTAATTGAAGGTTCAATTGGTTAGTAAAAAATCACAAGGATTAAAAATCATAATTTGCTCATAAATGAGGGATTAAAAGTGCTATTATTCTTAAAAATTATTTTAGTACATTTACAGGTATTGTGGCCTATATTTTATTATCAGTCCCTTATATTATTATTTTTGGGTAACTGAACATAACTTTAAAGTTTTTGCAAATTCCAAAATCATGGGAGCAAGTGGAAGAGATTAAAAAAAAAAAAGGAGCATATAAAATTTTAAATGTCCAGATAAAGCTTTGATGACCTCCAATTTTAATTTTCAAGAAAAACAATAATTTAGATATTCAATTATTACTTTGATTACCACTTGGCAATTTAGCATCCTTATGCTTCCATCAGAAATATTTAAATTATACTGTACCATCAATAAAGTGACCACCTTCTAAATCTTGCAACTCAATTTACAACATGAATGTAATAATTTCATTGTATATATAAAATAGGAGTAATATTACGATCAGACCTTTCGCTAATAGTCATCATCTATAATAATAATTTATTATAATATATAAAATATGAGTAATATTACGGTTAGACCTCTCGCTAATAGACATCATCTATAATAATATTTTATTATAATATATAAAATATGAGTAATATTACAGTTAGACCTCTCGCTAATAGTCATTATCTATAACAATATTTTATTATAATCACATTTTTAAAAAATCAATTGTTCATGTTATGTTATATTATATGTTTTCTATAATAACATTTCGATGTAGCTGTCAAAACATATTCAAATAAATAGCATCATTATAAAGAGATTTGATTGTCTTTGCAAAGATGATGTGAAATTTATTTTATTTATCATTATAATATTTGTAAAAAATTACAATTTGGTTGTACGATCAACAAAAAATTGACTTGTGGCCATTTTGTTATTTTACTTGTTTATTAACTTACTTGTTTTGAGTTGATATGTGTGAAATGAAGAATAAAAGTAATAGCAATATTAGTAGAGTGCATTACAGGCTGGTTCAGTGGGATTTTTTGAAAGCTTACAAGAATTAGGTATCAAGGTTTTTGGTGGGCCATCAATGGTGATTAATATTTAATTAAAGAAATAGTTATTCATGTTCAATCCTTATACCAAACTAAGTAATTTAATTCTAAAAGTAACAAATTAAAGTAATAAAACATATTATTTAATTATAATTAAATGATAAAAGTGTATATGCACAATCCCTTGTGAATAACTTTTTTCTTTCATGAAGGATTACACTGAAATGGATAGAATCTGTCCCACTCTAACTATAAGTCTGGAATTCGTACTCTAAATATATATATATATATATATATAATATGATAGATTGTGTTTACCCCGTTCATACCCGAACATGTTTATAGACAAAATAAAAGTATAGAACTTCATAAAATGATTAGGTAGGACAATTCATGCTCCAAAACATAGTCAAGATTATTCGAAGCAGCATGAATCTGAATTAGCCAGATGAGTAAATTTTCGAATACCAAATGATTATATAAAAAACAATTCAACTCCAAGTAGAAGTGAAAAAAGCTAAGTATTTTATTTTCATATGTCTTAACTTTGTAAATAAAGTTACTCAATACATGTGCTAACGAGAAGAGTCAAATAGTCGGTGAATTGTTTGAAGATTCACAAAACACCATTATTCTAAAAATAAAAACAAGAGAAAAAAAAGGAAAAGTTTCATACAACTCTTGATTATCTTTTTACAAGATAGGAAATTCATGTAATTAAGAACATTAGTTACTCTGGAACACTTAACCAAATATACTTTAAATGCGAATCTAAAATTTAAAGTTTTCTATAACAATCTCAAATTAATATATAATAATAACTATAATAAATTTCTTAATAAGATTATAAAATTAAATAAATATTATTGAGTTCACGTAAATATTAGGTTATAGGCTAGAAATTAGAAACGACTTCTTTATCTTGACAAGATAGGGGTAAGGCTTCGCACACACCACCCTTCCCATACTATTTCATTAGGTATGTATGTTGTTATTGTTTTTGTAAATGAGTTGGTCTTTAATTTTCGTCTTAGCGATCAAACTTATGTCTGGGGGGGTCTTAAGTCTTCTTTAAAGGAGCTAACTTATGAGATATTATAATGCAAAAAAAATTATACCCCGCAAAAAAGTTAGTCAAAGACCATCATAAAATAGGAGCAAAAGTGCATTTTTTTTTGCTCGTATTTCCCTTCAAAGGCACTGTCTTTTTTATTTTTAGTCCCTCAAATTTAAAATCTTTAATTTTTGCCCTTCGCTTAAAAATACCCCGAGGTTTCGGGTTCGAACCCCTGCTCAGATTAAAAAAAGAATATTCACAAGATAGAGTTTGGATTCGCTGACAGAGTTTGCCTTCAGGATTTGTCTTATGTCTAAGACCAACTCTGCTTGCTTTAAGGTAGAGTTTGCTACCTTAAGGCAAACTCTGCCGGATGCAAATTCTGCCTTAAGGTAGAGTTTGATTGAACGGAGGTTCGAACTCAGAACCTAAAACTTTTAAGAAGGCCAAAAAATTGAAAAGTTTAATTTGAGGGCCAAAAATTAAAGACCACCACGAAATAAGGGCATTCCTCCGAATTGCCCCTGACCAATGACCCATTTGGTTCAAGCATGTTATTGATCCAATATGGTTAGGCCCAAACGCTTGGTGACGGACTGACCCAAAAAAGTTAGTAGTGTAGTCCTGGGCAATTCGCAGGAATACCCTTATTTTGGAGTGGTTTTTAATTTTTGCCTCTTAAATTGAGAATCTTTAATTTTTGTCTTTCGCCTAAAATTTATGGATTCCGATTCGAACTCCCGCTCAGGCAAAAATAAAAAAAACCGCAAGGCAGAGTTTCAAACTCTATCTTAAGTCATAGTTTGCCTTAAGGTAGCAAACTCTACCTTAAGACAACAGAGTTTGCCTTTAGACATAAGACAAACTCTGTCTTGCGAATTCAAACTCAACTTTGCGATTTTATTTTTTATTTTTGACTGAACATGTGTTCAAACCCGGAACCTTGAGATATTTTTGAGCGAAGGGAAAACATTAAAGATTCAAAATTTGAGGAGCAAAAATTAAAGACCGGTGCCTTTGAAAGGAAATCCGCGCAAAAAAAATATAGTTTTTGGGTCAAATGAAGACTGGTAAAGTATAATTTATAATTTGTGATTAGAACCACGAATCATATCCATAAATGGAAGGTATGAAATTCCTATGTAGATAGACCAAAAGATGGGAACTCTTTTTTTTTTTTGGATGGGGGGAGGGGGAGGGCATATCAGACATATTAAATAAGCTTTTTAATATTCTTTATAAGCTATATGACTTAAATCCGCTAGGAGAATAAATTTTATTTCTCTGAGCCTATCTTTCCAGATTAGGATTTGTAACCTTCGTTCACTAGAAAATTCATACACTAGTATGCTTCTCTCCAAATGTGTATGATTGTGGCTCTCTCAACATGAGAACTATATAGTAATATTAAAAAAAGGCATTCGTAGGAACATTTTTCCTAACACATTAAATCATTTCAATAGTGTAGGTGCTGCCCTGCCACAATACACGACCATAAGAAGTACAAATAAAAAAAAGTTATGTTTTTGAAATGTTTTCACAATAGTTTTTATATTTTTAGTATAATCAATTGGTATAAGGTACTTACTGGCTCCATTTAATTCAGATTCCTTGTGTCATGCCTATTAGAGTAAAGCGCTCGATATCAAGAATTTCTTCATTTTCCTAACTCAAATCCGATACCTTGATTAGTTATCTTAGGACATTGTGTTCTTTCAGGCTGGGTTTGATGTCAAAACCAATTTGGATGGGCCAGTGCACTATAATGCATGAGGTCAATTGGATGAAAATAGGCTCTATAACAGAAGGCCCAAACAAACTGAGTTGAAAATGCAGCTGCCATAAAAGTCAAGCTTGTGAGTTAGGGGAGGAAACAGATAAATATAACTTTTTACGATTTGAATAAAAGAAAATGATTGTGAAGATCACACAGTGTGTTATTTTCAAAGTTTTATGTGTAAAATTAAAGGTTTTTGGTAAAAAAGATATAAAAATGAAATAAAACTGTAAGGAATTACTGTTATTAATCTGTATTCCAAAAAAGTAAACAATAATAATTGAAATATGAACAGAATCAGTGTTGGAAAAATAAAAGTATTTTTCAGAATATAATCGAGCCCACTTAGTTCAAAGTGTGTCCTTAAGGAAATTATTCCCCTCACAAGACTCGAGGTTGATGGAATATCCCCTCCCAGGATAGAACGATTATCTTACCGAATAGTAGTACTCAAATTCCGGTAGCGGCGAACCACTCAACAAAGAAAGATATCACACGAATTTGTTTATGCGAGAAGAAGAAGAAGTTTGTGTTGTTCGTAAAATTCGTAAGTAATATTCGAGGAATCAAACGAATTTATAGCCATGGAAGTATCGTTTCCGAAGGTTTGCAACCTTTCCGAACAACCACCGAAAATGGTGGGAAATTTAAATAAGGAAAAGAAATCGGGTCGCGGTCGACACGCGATCCGCCGGTCGCGGTCGTGGTCACTAACGGGTAGGATTGGATAAGTTAATTAATTTAATTAAATAATGATTAATTAAATAATTAAAAATTAAAGAAAATTTGGTCCAAAAAGATTATCAATCAATCGATCATTTGACCAAATCCAAATCCGAATCCGAATCCGAATCCGAATCCGAATCCGAATCCGAATCGAAGCCGAAGCCGGCCGCCGAAGCCGAGCCGAGCCGAGCGAGCGAGCGACGACGACGACGCGCGAGGGGTCCTTGCCCCCTCAACCCTTTTACCGACAAGAAGGAGTAATTCTACTTATAAGTAGAAGAACTTTTCTTTCCACTACCGATGTGGGACAAATGCTTATTTTATAAAGCAAGAGGGAACTCCCACTTTTCTTTCCACTACCGATGTGGGACAACTCCCACTTTTCTTTCCAATCATTTCCCATTCACCAATATCAATACCCAACAATCCCCCACATGAATGGGGAATGGCTATAATATAAAAGTGCGGACAAGTGTGATATACAAGCGAGAATTGACTGCATCTGGATAAGTAGGTTTCCCTTTGAACTTTCCGTAGTGAACTTATATCGGATATACTCGATCAATCGGTAGATTTGATATCTTTGAACCGTCGAACTTTGTTGTATACCTAGACAACATAAGTCACACAATCAACCCTCAACCATTTATGGTTCTCACGGTTGTGTTCGTTTCACCCATGAACACTTTCGGTTTCATGAGTGCGTAGAGAATGGGCCTTCACTGTCATTCCCCTTTAAAGCGGCTTACACTTAACACTCACATAGGTGATTTCTAAACATGTGGTCCTATAGCCACATTATCTGGTCATACACTGCCAGAATTAGATAATCATTAAAGAACCTTAATGCTTTATTAACTCATTAACAAGCCATGAGGTTTTATCCTTATTTCTGAACATTGTCTTCATCCGAGAATGGGTTGAGTTATTTGACAATGTTGAACCGTCACCACAACTTTGTTTGATCTCCTTGAACCTAGCTCTTGGGATCTCCAAATGCTAGGTAGAGTTACCGCCATGATGACTTGTCCTCGGCCTTAACCCCATTCCCATTGATGATCTACTAACTCCCTCTCTAGATAAGCCTTTTGTAAGCGGATCCGCCACGTTATCTCTTGACTTTACATAGTCAATCGTGATAACGCCACTAGAGAGGAGTTGTCTAACGGTATTATGTCTTCGTCGTATGTGACGAGATTTTCCGTTGTACATTACGCTTCCTGCCCTACCTATTGCTTCTTGACTGTCACAATGTATACATATAGGAGCCAAAGGTTTGGGCCGTAATGGAATATCTTCTAAAAAATTCCGGAGCCATTCAGCTTCTTCACCGCCTTGTCTAAAGCTATAAATTCGATTCCATTGTAGAGCGGGCGATGCATGTCTTTTTGATGATTTCCAAGACACTGATCCACCCCCAATTGTGAAAACATAACCACTCGTGGATTTAACTTCGATGATCCGGTGATCCAATTTGCATCACTATATCCTTCGATCACGGCGGGATATTTGTTATAATGCAAAGCATAGTCTTGGGTGTGTTTTAAATACCCCAAGACTCGTTTCATTGCCATCCAATGAGTTTGATTGGGATTACTCGTGAATCGACTCACTTGCTTATAGCACATGCTATATCCGGTCGTGTACAATTCATAATATACATCAAACTTCCCAAAACTCGTGCATAGTCCAATTGTGAGTCACTTTCACCTTTATTCTTTTGAAGTGCAAAAACTTACATCAATTGGAGTCTTTGCAACATTGAAATTTAAATACTTAAACTTGTCAAGTACTCTTTCAATAAAATGAGATCGCGATAATGCTAGACCTTGTGGAGTTTTATGAATTTCGATACCTAAGATCAAATCAAGAACTCCTAAGTCCTTCATATCAAATTTGCTAGCCAAAGATACGCTTCGTAGCATTTACATCGGTAATATCTCTACTCATTATCAACATGTCATCAACATATAAACAAACAATGACTTCATGATTTAGAGTATTTTTAATGTAAACACATTTGTCACACTCATTAATCTTAAATCCATTTGCCAACATTGTTTGGTCAAATTTCGCATGCCATTGTTTGGGTGCTTGTTTAAGTCCATAAAGTGGCTTAACAAGTTTGCACACTTTCCTTTCTTTACCAGGAACCACAAAACCCTCAAAGTTGTTCCATGTAAATTTCTTCCTCCAATTCTCCATTTAAGAAAGCTGTCTTGACATCCATTTGATGGATTTCAAGACCATATACGGCGCCGCTGCCACTAACACCCGAATAGATGTTATTCTTGTTACCGGCGAGTATGTGTCAAAGTAATCAAGGCCTTCTTTTTGTCTATAACCTTTGACCACAAGTCTTGCCTTATATTTGTTAATAGTGCCATCAGCTTTCATTTTCCTTTTAAAAATCCATTTTGATCCTAAAGGTTTATTTCCAGGAGGAAGATAAACCAATTCCCATGTATGGTTGTTCAAAATTGATTCAATCTCACTATTGACTGCCTCTTTCCAAAATGTTGAATCAGAAGAAGACATTGCTGCTTTAAATGTTTGAGGCTCATTTTCAAGCAAGAATGTCACAAAATCTGGTCCAAAGGAAGTAGATGTCCTTTGACGTTTGCTACGCCTTGCATCCTCTTTACTTGGTGTATTTTCCTTTGATTCTTCCCGCGGTCGTTTAGATCTTTCATTTGACGACTCACATTCAGTTTTATACGGATAAATGTTTTCAAAGAATTCAGCATTATCTGATTCAATTACCGTGTTAACATGAATTTCGGGATTGTCCGATTTGTGAACCAAAAACCGACAAGCTTTGATGTTTGTAGCATAGCCAATAAAAACACAATCCACAGTTTTTGGTCCGATTTTTACCCTTTTTGGGCAAAGGAACTTGGACCTTTGCTAAACACCCCCACACTTTGAAATATTTCAAGTTGGGTTTTCTTCCTTTCCATAGTTCATATGGAATAGATTGTGCTTTGCTGTGGGGCACCCTGTTGAGTATTCGGTTAGTTGTAAGGATAGCTTCCCCCCACAAGCTTTGCGGTAAACCAGAACTTATTAGTAAGGCATTCATCATTTCCTTTAATGTTCGGTTTTTCCTTTCCGCAATTCCATTAGATTGTGGTGTGTAAGGGGCAGTAGTTTGATGAATAATTCCATATTCTAAACATATCTCTACAAAAGGAGATTCGTACTCTCCACCCCTATCACTTCTAATCATTTTTATCTTTTTATTCAATTGATTTTTCACTTCGTTTTTGTATTGCTTAAATGCATCAATTGCTTCATCCTTACTATTAAGCAAATACACATAACAATATCGAGTGCAATCGTCAATAAAAGTTATAAAATACTTTTTCCCACCGCGAGATGGTATTGACTTCATATCACATATATCTGTGTGAATTAAGTCTAAAGGATTTGAATTCCTATCAATAGACTTATATGGATGTTTAACAAACTTAGATTCAACACAGATTTCACATTTAGATTTATTACACTCGAATTTAGGCAATACTTCTAAATTAATCAATTTTCGCAAGATTTTGTAGTTGACATGTCCTAAACGAACATGCCATAAATCATTTGACTCCAATAAGTAAGACGAAGCTGAATTTTTATTAATACTATCAACAACCATTACATTGAGTTTGAAAAGGCCCTCGGTGAGGTAGCCCTTTCCTATGAACAAATCATTCTTACTTAATACAATTTTCTCACTAACCAACACACACTTAAACCCGTTTTTGACGAGTAGTCCTATTGAAACTAAATTCTTCCGAATTGTTGGAACGTGCATAACATTGTTGAGAGTCGACCTTGCCGAAGTCATCTTCGAAGTATCTTCCCATATCCTTCAACCTTGGTCGTTGCGGTATTTCCCATAAACAAGACCTCTTCGGGTCCAAATGGGAGCATAGGTTGCAAATGCTTCTTTTGTAGCGCAAACATGTCGAGTGGCACCGAATCAAGCCACCACTCCTTTGGGTTTCCAACCAAATTGCACTCCGATAGCATTGCACACGATCATTCATATCATCATTCTTTTCCACCATATTGGCTTGTCCTTTTCCCTTGTTCTTTTTCGGGAGACGACAATCTGGGGCTTTGTGGCCGCCTTTCCCACAATTATTGCAGCTGCCCTTGAACTTTTTCTTATTGGAATCCTTCTCCTTTCCGTAGGCCTCTTCCTTTTCTTGTTCTTTTTCGTAGCAAAGATCTTCAACGATGTTTGCCCCTTCAATTGGTGAAGTCTTACGGTACCTCTTCTCGCGGTTTTGTTATCTTCCTCGATCTTGAGACGAATCACAAGATCTTCCAACTTCATTTCCTTTCTTTTGTGCTTAAGATAATTCTTGAAATCTTTCCATGAGGGCGGCAACTTCTCAATCATTGCGGCCACTTGGAACGCTTCATTTACTACCATACCTTCAAAGAATAAGGTCATGGAAGATAAGTTGAAGCTCTTGAACTTGGGTTCCAACGGTTTTTCCATCCACCATTTTGTAGTCTAGGAATTTGGCAACCACAAACTTCTTCAAGCAATCATCTTCGCTTTGTACTTCTTTTCAAGTGCACTCCATAGTTCTTTGGAGGTCTCTACCGCACCGTAGACGTTGTACAAGTCATCTTCTAAGGCACTCAAAATATAGCCTTTGCACAAAAAATTAGCTTGTTTCCAAGCCTCGGTAACCATGAACTTTTGGTTGTCGTGCATGTCGGCGGCAGCGAGTACACGGGAGGGTCCTCACTGGTGAACTTTTGCATACCAAGGGTGGTAAGCCAAAAGAACATTCTTTGCTCGCCATCCTTTAAAGTTGGCACCGGTGAACTTCGCAGTTTCTCGGTGGTGGCACAACGGTACGGGTTGTAGGAGTAACCGCCGGTGCAAGAATTGCGAGGTAGTTCCGGTCTCAATTGCCATTATTCGTTTGTCATCACAAATCGACAAACTGTTTTAGTTAATAAAACCGAATAGCAATTCAATCACAGACTTAAACGATGAAGATTTTATTTCTTCAAGTTGCAGTATAATTATGAAACTTTAGTATTCCAACGAAGTTTTTATATCTTCGAGTCAGAATACTAATATTCATATGGAGTAGAAAACTGCACAAGTTTTAATCTCCAAACTTAATGCAACAACGATGAAGTTTTTATGTTCTTCAAATCGTTGTACAAGTATGAACTTTAATATTCCAACGAAGTTTTTATGTCTTCAAGTCGAATATGAAATTTCACACGGAGTAGAAAACCACACATGTTTTAGTCTCCAAAACAAAATACAGATTAATCTAAAAATATAATTTCCTTAAGATTGTTATTAATCTGTATTCCAAAAAAGTAAACAATAATAATTGAAATATGAACAGATCGGTGTTGGAAAAATAAAAGTATTTTTCGAATATAATCGAGCCCACTTAGTTCAAAGTGTGTCCTTAAGGAAATTATTCCCCTCACAAGACTCGAGGTTGATGGAATATCCCCTCCCAGGATAGAACGATTATCTTACCGTAATAGTAGTACTCCAAATTCCGGTAGCGGCGAACCACTCAACAAAAAGGTATATCACACGAAATTTGTTTATGCGAGAAGAAGAAGAAGTTTGTGTTGTTCAGAAAATTCGTAAGTAATATTCTGAGGAATCAAACGAATTTATAGCCATGGAAGTACTGTTTCTGAAGGTTTGCAACCTTTCTGAACAGCCACTGAAAATGGTGGGAAATTTAAATAAGGAAAAGAAATCGGGTCGCGGGTCAGGGTCACTAACGGGTAGGATTGGATAAGTTAATTAATTTAATTAAATAATGATTAATTAAATAATTAAAAATTAAAGAAAATTTGGTCCGAAGCCGAAGCCGAAGCCGTAGCCGAGCCGAGCGAGCGACGACGACGGCGCGAGGGGTCCTTGCCCCCTCAACCCTTTTACTGACAAGAAGGAGTAATTCTACTTATAAGTAGAAGAACTTTTCTTTCCACTACCGATGTGGGACAAATGCTTATTTTATAAAGCAAGAGGGAACTCCCACTTTTCTTTCCACTACCGATGTGGGACAACTCCCACTTTTCTTTCCAATCATTTCCCATTCACCAATATCAATACCCAACAATTACTAAACCAATTGATCCACTAGTGGATTTGTTTGAAGTTTAAAGATCCAAAAGCTAGTTAGGAGTTAGGTGCATTCAAGGTGAAGCAGCTACATAGTTCAGTTCAAAAACCAAGATTATGGGTCACTATGGCTCATTTAAAGCTAGAGTGACACGTAGAGTCAAAACTCAATCCTATATTAAGGTTAGGTAAAAGAAGATGAAAAGAATATTGTAGGTGAAAGTGTAGTGTCCCCAATTTGAGTGAATTTTAACGTTAAGATTCTTTTGTTTCGAGCAAGTCCAATTTCAAATAAAAGAGAGTCGTCGATCCCATTCCGTGGATTAAGTCCTTAGTCAAAGGTGAAATTCAAAGCTTAATAAGGCGAAAGGCGATGCGAACTGAGGCGAGGCGAGAGAGTAAGAACGAGGGTTGAAAGACGAAAGATAATTCAATCTTACGTACCTATTAGTTAATTTCATTCTGAATGGTTCGATTGGTCACGATACTTTAGTTTATTGGATAGATTTCAGAAATTAAGTGCGCTCGACGATAGACATTCTCATTTAAAATACTAAAGTAAACAAAATCAAATATGTGTCAAGTACTCATAAACTACTACTTATGTACACTTTTTACTATTGATTGCATTTATAATTATAAGATTTATCATAACTAACTTCTTAAACAATACTCATTATTTTACACATCAATGTAATAAAAATTGGGATAGTGACATGTGTTAGGATATACTATAAACCATGTGTTTCGTTATAGTATTGTTTATGGAATAATTATTTATTTAATAAAAGTTTATTTTAAATAGATCATTTATTCGTTTATGTGTCATTTACTTATATAGAAAATGATTTGGTGTATATAGTTTTAGCTTATACATAGAAGATTAAATTATTAGTTCTTATAAGTTATAAAGTTTATGTTCACAATTTAAGATGAAAATCGGACAAACCATCGGAATGATTGTAGTACAAGATTAAATATAATTTATCTTGATTATGGAAATGGTACAATTTCAACTTCTTCTGCTAGTACATTTTGAATGTATTGAACAAACCAAGTGGAGATAAGTATTTTATACTGACTATATAAAATAAATTCTTTTGTTCATTAAATGTACTTATACTCTTAATCTTGATATAATTATTATGAGCAATGCATGTTGTTCGATATTTTGATTTATTAAAAGGTGAGATTCTTTTATGGGTTCATAAGCCTGGTAAAATGGATGATGACAATATGCATTTGTTAAATAATAGTTAGTTGATGAAATTCATGTCTCGATCTAGAGATTGATGATACCACTTTATGAAAGCTTATAAGTTTTCATGTGTAAACCCTATAGGTGGATTTATATACGTCACATGGAATAAGTTAAGCGAAAGTCTAAATGAATTATTCAATAAATTAAATTGACAGTAATTTAATTTAATTGATTGGTATATGTAACCTCGGGGAGTTAAATAAGGTTTAATGGAAGAATTTGAAATTGAACCTAGAAGTACAATTATGATTTTAGTGGAATAATTCATAATTTATTATGGTAAGATTAATTCATCAAGAAATGAATTAATGTCATAATAGGGAGCCTCATTAATTAACTTTGTGGTCTATGTTGTGCCTGAATGATTAGGATTTACTGAAATTAGTTTCTTGGTGGAAAAGACAAAACTGTTATGTTTTGAAAACAATTACGATTGGAAAATTGTTACGGTAGGAGAACCGTTATGGTTAAAAAATCATTATGATTTTGTGAGAATCGTTTTAAGACCCTAAAGATTTTGTCTATATAAAGGGTCTCTCTTCCATTCTTTAAGACCACAATTTCTAAGAGGAAAAAAAGTACTTGCCCACACAAGTACTACATACATCTAGAAATTATTCGGTTAACAAAAACAGAAGACCGTAGAACTGGAGGTCATATCATTGATGAATTTTTGTTCAGGATTCTACAGGTATATCGATTTATGTTTAATGTATCTCGGAATTACTAGTTGTCTAGATTACATGTAAGCTATTCTTGAACTGCTTCCGCGTTTATAACATGTTATTTTCCAACAATTGGCATCAAAACCTGCTTATCTCTAACTAGATAACTAGAGTTTTACATGAAACACGAAATACATGATTTTGTGCGTTTGAATATTGCACTGTTGATTTTTTGAAACTGCACAACTATTTTTGTGAAAAACTTGAACTGGTTTTTTTTTCTCATTCTTGAATCATGAATATCATTTTCATATATAATGATATGTGGTTGGGATATACTAAAAACAGTTTTGTATCATAAAGTAAGTAAATAAATAAATTAGCCAAATTAGTCACCATTTTAGAAGTTTGTATTTTGACGAACTCCTATTACAAATAAATTCATGAAATTTGTATTTAATGAAGCATGTCTAAAGGCTTTTGATGAGCTGAAACTAAGGTAACTGCCCCTATTATCATCGCACCTGATTGGTCTCTGTCGTTCGTGTTAATATGTGATGTAAAGTGATTTTGTTGGGGGAGTTGTTCTCGGTTAGAAGAGGGACAATATCTTTCATCCCATTTATTATGCCAACAAAACACTTGATGCAGCCCAGATGAATTACACTGTCACAAAGAATGAGTTATTGGCGGTTGTCTACGTCTTTGACAAATTTCAATCATATTTGGTGGGTACGAAGGTGATTGAAATTCTTGATCGAAAAGGCACAGAGAACCAAGTAGCAGATCAATTATCCAGACTCGAGGATCAATAACATGTTGATGAGAGTATGGTGATTAAGGAGACCTTCCCATATGAGTAATTTTTTGCTCTTTAGTTAGCTGAGCTACTGTGGTATGCAAATATGATAAATTTTATCGTGAATGAGGTGTATCCTCCCAGTGCTAATCATCAGAAGAAGAAGCGAATTTTACACGATAGCAGATTCTACATCTGGGATGAGCCGTATCTCTACAAGGTTGGCCCAGATCAGCTTATTAGAAGATGTGTTCTAGAGGAAGTCAAGGATATTCTTGAGAGTTGTCACTTATCACCTTATGGTGAACATCACACTGGTGACATAACGACCGTGAATGTACTTCATTCTGGTTCTTTTTAGCTAACATTGTTCAAAGATGCTCATGAATTCGTGAAGGCATATGCCAAAGAACGGGGAACATTTCAAAGAGGCATGGAATGCCATTGAATGGTATCTTGGAGATCGAAGTGTTTGATTGCTGGAGATAGATTTTATGGGGCCCTTCATACCATAAAAAGGGAACAAGTACATTCTCGTCGCGATCGATTACGTATCAAAGTGGGTGGAATCCATTCCACTCCCTACCAATGATGCTAATGTGGTTGCAGGATTTCTGAAGAAGAATATTTTCACAAGGTTAGGGACCCCAAGGATAATCATCATTGACCAAGGTACTCATTTTTGCAACCGCCTCTTTGATAACACAAAGTGGCGACTGCTTATCACCCTCAGACGAGTGGTCAAGTGGAGGTGTCAAATAGAGAGATCAAGAGAATCCTAGAGAAGACAATGAGCTTTAGTAGAAAAGATTGGTCTCTGAAGCTTGACGATGCCCTGTGGGCTTATAGAACAACCTATAAAACTCCTATTGGCACATATCCATACAAGCTAGTTTTCGATAAAGTGTGTCATCTACCGGTTGAGCTTGAACACAGAGCATGTTAGGCGATAAAGAGGATGAACTTGGACTTAGTAAAAGCTGGTGAGAAGGGGTTATTGCAGCTGCACGAGTTGGAGGAATTTTGCTATCATGTATATGAGAATGCAAAAATGTATTGAAAAAGGGGAAGCCGGTCCCCTTACATAGCCATAATAATCCGTTTTTTCGAAGTACAAAGAGCGAACGAAGAGAATTCACGATAATCGCATTCAATATCGTGAGTTCGAGCCTAGGAAGTTAGATTTATTGTATAATTCCCGGTTAAAGCTATTTGGCAGGAAATTGAATAGTTAGTGATCTGGGCCATTCAAGATAGTTCGGGTGACAACACATGGAGCGGTTGAGCTAAAATCGCTAGATTCCGACAAGACTTTCTTAGTGAACGGGCAGAGAGTGAAGAATTACTTTGGAGAGGTCATTGAGCGCGAGAGGACCTCTGTTGAATTGGAAGAGGCTTGAGAGAGCCTGCGTCGTGCCTACTAATTAAAAGATGTGACATACTTTAAATGGTTAATTTATCTACTTATTAAATATTTGAGAACACATATAAAAAGATTTTTAAAATTTAAATCGAAAACATCTAATAAAAACACTTTATCACATATTCAGGCGCCTAATCGAAACCAACCTTAATATGAATGTCTAGATAAAAATTGTCAATAAATTTGAGGAGTTGGGAGGCATCTCATAGTCATACACAATGAAATGCAGACAAGTGTTAATCCTTTTGTTTGCTAAAAGAAAAAGAGAGGGAGCCGACAAAAAGCATCTTAGTTTTTTGCCCAAAAAGGGTCACGCTAGAGGGAATACAGTTAAGTACTCACTGGACACTGGAGTACAAGATTCAACAGGGGACCATTAAAATAAAAGAATCCCATCAACCCAGAATTAACAAATTGAAGCAATATAGACACATTAAACAACAAAGTCCGCCTGTCTGAGCTCATTTACCTTGCCTGTTTTAAATTCGGATAAAGGAGGAGGATTGACGAGGATCAATGAGAAATAACTTCTCTACCTCATAAAGGCAAGGTTACAGACGTCTTAACCAACGCAGACCTTATTTGTGAAATTATACGGAATTTGTTATTGTTATTGTTGTAGACAGATACAACAACAACAACAACATATCCAATGTAATTCCATAATTGGGTTCCAGAGAGGGTAGGATGTACGCAGACTTTATCCCTATCTTTGTGAGGTAGATATACTATTTCCGATAGACACTCGGTTCAAAGGAAAAAAAATTCGAATCAGAATTGCATGAAAAATATAACAACAAAATATTAAAATATAAAGAATGAAGCAACAATAATAATACACATTGAAAAATAAATAACTGGAGTATCTAATTAAAGCAATATAGACAGATAGATATAGGAAAAGTACAAAAACTGTTAATGGTGTGTGTGGCCAAATCCCAACATAAATGCAAGTGTGAAGAGAGAGAGAGAGTAAACAAACATAGCAGAGAATCACACTCCGCTCTCTAATTGTGTCAGCGTTAAACTCGCCTCTTCACAACCCAACGCACAATCTTTGCACACATTTATAGACAGACGGGTGGATCCACGATGTGTTCGAGTTTGAAATTACTTTACTTAGAAAATAGCGACGTTAGTCAAGAAGAAGCAAGGAGTATCAGTCATCAGATCATCTGTGATGGTTCATGCATGCTTCGACTTAGCCATATGATCCGCTAATTCATCTCTTTTTCTGGTATTCCGCAAAGGAGGTGGATAGGGTCAGCGAAAGAAGTAGCGAGGGCAGAAGACCACCGGAGCGACTAGGGTACCCTTTTTGTAAGATACGCTCATTCAAGCTCAAGCCAACTTCTATTAGTTCAATCGGAAGGCAAGGGTCCATCCTTTTAAGTAGATGACTCGTCGGGCGGTCAGAGCGGGACTTCTTTGGAAAAAAGGGACCCGCCAAATTTCAGATTAATCGGAGTCCGTCAATAGAATTCCGTACTAGCACACACTGAAAACTCCGATAAACATGAATTTGTATATCAACACCCCGAAACGTTAAAAGAAGTGTTATTAGTCATGTCAAAGCTATGAGTATCAGTCACCACACCGTTAACCCGACAAGTTTCAGGCCAATCGAAATCCGTCGATCGGACGAATAAATTCATGAGCTTATACACTTAAATCTATTATATTTATAAAGGCGAGTTCAAGAAATACAAGTCAATGAATAAAAGATACTATCACTATATTTATTATTGTAAATTTGCATAATGCATGAGAGATTTGGTTTTGTAGTCAATATACATGTTTTTCTAATTAGGAAAAAGGTTCAAATATTTTGCTCAACTTTGGGAAATGGCTCAAATATGACAGTCGTCATACGCTGAGATAAAATATTTCCATCGTTATAAAAGTGGTCCAAATATGTCTTTATGCACTAACAGGGGAATTTTATGAATAGGGGTAGATTTACTGTCTAAGTTATGGTACATGTGAACCCATAATTCCTCCGTAAAATGTAGGTATTTTATGTACAAAATTTTTATAATTGATTTAATATTATCTGGTGGAGTTCATGTTTCAAAAAGACTAAATAGTGCATTTGATTGAATGTTGAGTTATTCACCAAGAAAAATAAGAATTGATTCGCACTTCATTCTTATTTCTTCTTTGTTATATACCCATGTTCTACAAATACAAATCGCTTATATATATTAAAGTAAAATCTCTTACTGAATGTCTCCACCATTAACTATAGCTCTCCTTTTTATTTTTTTTAACAATAAAAATAGACATAAATATGTAAAAGCATATTACAAGATGGTTCACTATGTTTCTATAATTCTAGCAAATTAAAGATAGTTTCACCTACGTCCACATTCATTTTCATAAGACCTAGAATCCATGCTAGCTAGCTCTATGTTTATACAGTCAAACCATGTTATTTGGAAATCCCAATTACGTGGAGTAACCGTTTGAGAAACAAAACAAAAGCATAGATCTTGGTCTCCATTACTAATCTCTTATTTTTCTATGTATTTTCTCAATTACATAAAAAATTATTGGCATTTGATATTTATATTAACTCAATAAATACATGATATGTGTCTTAACTTATACTCTTATTACTAAATTATAGTTAATTAATTCACATTTTAACCTTAATTTTTTACTAAATCATATTGTAACTTTTAGGTGCTCAGTTGGATATCCTTCGTTGGATAATTATTTGTATAGAAAATAATATATATATATATATATATATTATCAAAAACTAAGTGTGTTATGTACTCCCATCATTTTTCTTATGAACAGTTAAAAGTGTGGATGGAGTATACTCTTAATGAAATTAATGATGTCACCCCGGCATTTAGTAATCACAAGATTTCCTTGTTGCTCTAGATTTAATTCTTTTTGGCTCTTTCCTCGGTCCATCTAATCACGAGATTTGGATTATTCGATCAACATCATCATTAAATTATTGGAAACAGCTTGTCCTTTTGGATAGTCTCTAATTATATTTCATACTGACTCGTTCTTACTTATTTTCTAAATCAATTATCATGTTTTGTGGATATTCCGACTATTTTCCCGTAATTCTCATAATTTATATACACAAATTCATGCGCATTATCGGGATTAGGGTGAAAATGACATTAGATTGTTCAACACACTTGTGATTTATGCTAAAAATATTGAGTTGTGGAGTTTAATTCATCGCTGACATTATGAAGACCCTACGTAGAGTGTGGAACACCGATCGACCCGTGGGGGTTGGAAGGGGGTGGTAAACCCCCCTCCCTGGGAGTACCTGAAAAATTGTTCACAATGTAAGGGTATTTAGTAGAGGAAATTTTGAGAATTTCGGGCTTGTATTATGGTCGCCTTAATTTTCGCTATATATATTCTGGTGCGCCGTTTTTTTCTTTGTAGATAAAAGGAGTGAATTGTACGACTTTGCATTAAGAGTGAACCACTATAAATCTGTGTGTGTTATTTGTTTTTCGCTTATTTACTATTTTTTTATTAGATCGGATTTGAGACTCAAATCCTAGCAAAAGGAAAATCTTTCTGTTTCTGACATGACATGAAGTTCAAAAAGTAGACTGGGTAATAAATTTACTAGATATCCATAAATATTTGGTTGTGAATTTAATTATACATTAATTTGAAATAACTATATAAATGTATAAGCTTATATAATTTTTTTAGACCATTAAGTTAAATTTTATACCATTAAGTTAAGTTGACTTACAATAACAAATAACTTACTTATCCTATGGAGATCGTCGAACAAGGTACTTGAGTCTTCAACGCACCACATGATCCACTACTTTTGACTCCTTCTAAATCAATTAGAAAAGTAAGGGAAGAAAAATAGTACGACTTCTTGCTTTCTAAACTACCAAATGTTTGAAAGCAAAAATGATCTCTCCAACAACCTCTTATGTTGTGTAATTTTTTGGGGGATGAGGTGGGGGTGGGGGTTGAGGGTGGGGAGGGGGTTGGGTTGGGGGAAGGGATTTCACTCATTATTTGAGAGAAGAATAAAGGGTCAAATGAAATAACTAGCAACATGGATGAATAGAACTGTCTATGCAAAGAAGTTGTAACACACTTAATGTACTCCCGCCCTTCCAAAATAGTTTTTCACGTTTTACTCTCCGAGAGTCAATTTAATTAATTTTTAAGTTAAATTTAATTAGATTAATTTAATATTTTAAAATTTAAATTTAAATATCTAAAGCTACACGAAAAGTAATACTTATAAAATTTACGTGAATCCTTTAATATTTGAAAAGTCTACTAGGTGATTCTTTGATCACGTTTTCTTTATATTTTTTTTAAATTAATTGAATTATAAATTATGACGACTTATACTATTTTTAATGTAGTTTCTAAATATATAAATTTTATTTTTACAAATTTAAAAAAATTATGCCAAAATTTAAGATCAAATTTATAATATTTAACCCTCGTACTCCAAAAAGGTTTACATAAATTGCCACGGAGGGAGTAGTTGAATACTTGAATATCAAGTGAGGCCAGGGATTAATGGAGGCGTTTTTTCAACTATATTAGTACTAAAAAACAAATAGGTCTTATATTATAAACATTAATAGTATACAAAAAATTCACACTGAAGTATTTTAATATGATGTAGCAGTTATAGACAGTCCAAAAATTAGTAGGGATCGACTACAAATCTTTTTTATATAAGTAAAAATCAAAATGTAAAGTACTAGAAAACATTATACTAAAGTAAACGTATTAACATGATTAGAACATATTTCAGTTAATTAGTATCACCTAACATAAATCTCTTTCTTTCATTATCATCCTTCTTTAGCTAACTCTATGCATTGATTCCAAGAGATAGTATATTTTTCGAAATAAGTCATTTTAAAGTGGTCATCTCTCATTTTATTCTCAATAGATGTTACTTGCACCTTCCGGTGAATGTAGTTAAATAATATTGACTAATTATTGTATCAAATAAATATATATCTTGTCGCAATCCATTACTGTAGAAATTATTTTAAATCATGAGTGTATATTAGAAGGTAGATTCCAAGAGAATTGAAGGGGACCAGTGCACCGTCCATGAGCACATAGCAAAATAAAAAACCAAAAATAAAACAAAAACTCCACCAAATATGCCAGATCTATAAGTCTTCTCTTTTCCTCACAAGCTAAGTTATTAGCTAACCCTAACTCAGCTCTCTTCTGCAAACTAAAGAAACAAAGTGAATTCAATTTTCTCTTCTTTTTATTCAATAAAATCATTACATTATCTATCTTTTCAAATCATTACAACCTTTCCCTTTCTTGTGCTTTCATTTCCTTAATTTCCTTCTCAACTTTAGTTCTGATCTCTCTCTTTCCATCTATCTACATCCAGAGAAATAAGTACAAATTATTAAAGGCAGATTCAGAATTTTAAGTCAACGGGTCAAAATAGATGTGATCTACTAGATATATTTACATTTTCATTTTTTTCCATATATGTATAAGTGATTCGATCTGAAAGTAGCTAGTTAGTAGTTCAGTTGAATCTGTTGAACTTGCTCTAGATTTGTCTCTCTGAGTGTTAAAACAAAAGACTATGGATCCATCGAACAATTCACTACCCCCTCCTTTTCACACGAGGGATTTTAACTTACAGCACCACAACCATTACCAGCAGCAACAACAGCTTCAGTTCCAACAAAGCTCGGAAGACGAGCAAAGTGGAACAAGTGGCCTAAACATGTCGGGGCAAAAGAGAGATCGCGAAGACAACAACAACAACAACGATGACAACAACAACAACAACAACAATAATAATTCGAATGGTGAATTGACTGATGAATTAGGTGTTAACGGAACAAATAGAGAAGGAGAGTTCAATAGAAGGCCAAGAGGTAGGCCTGCTGGATCCAAAAATAAGCCCAAGGCACCTATCATTATCACTAGAGATAGTGCCAATGCCCTTAGAACTCATGTTATGGAAATTGCTGATGGTTGTGATATTATGGAAAGTGTTTCAAATTTTTCAAGAAGACGTCAAAGAGGAGTGTGTATTATGAGTGGAACAGGCAATGTTACAAACGTAAACTTAAGACAACCAGCTTCACCAGGTACAATATTTTAATACTCCCTCCGTTCCAAAATATTTGTTATATTTTTCCTTTTAAAAGTCAATTTGATTAAATTTCAAAGTTAAATTAAATTAGATTAATTCAATATTTTAAACTTAAAATTTAGATTCTTCTCATATTAATATGATGAAAAAATATAGCTTAAATTGTGGGTCAAAGATTATATAATTTGACTCTTGAAAAACACGATAAATATTTTGGTACAGAGTGAGTATTTTTAGTTTTTCAATTTTGTTGATGACCGATTTAGTAACATTACTTTTTTTGGGGCTTATCAGGTGCAATTGCAACCCTACACGGGCGTTTCGAGATTTTATCCTTAGCGGGATTTTTTCTCCCACCACCAGCTCCGCCAACAGCTTCAGGATTGACTATATATTTAGCTGGCGGACAAGGTCAGGTGGTGGGAGGTTGTGTGGTAGGGTCACTTATGGCATATGGTCCAGTTGTAATTATGGCGGCTTCATTTAGCAATGCAGCTTATGAAAGGCTTCCGTTAGAGGAGGATGATTCGAATCAACTTCCGATTCAAGGAGGTTCACTTGGAGCTATTGGACAACAACAACAACAATTACTAGCTGACCCGTCGTTGTTTCATGGAATGCCACCAAATCTTCTCAACAATGTTCAATTACCTTCCGAGGCATATTGGGCAACAGGGCGACCTCCATTCTAACCACCTGATATTTGTAGAAGGGCCGGGTAATTTTCTTTTATTCACTTGTCTAAGGTCACGATCCTCCAGTTTTGGATCATTTGTCGCGATCCAAAACTTGAGGGCCGTGACCTTTAATAAGTTGAAATTCTCACCATAACTCCACAAGAATTCTTAGCAAATATTTTAGGTCAAGGGATTTCAGGTGTTGACCATTTTAAGTTCTTCATAATTGCTTTTTAATTAGTTACATTACACTTTGAGTTTAAGTACTTTTTGAAGTTAGCTTTTTCGATTGTGAGTTTGAAATGATGAATCATATGATATGAAATGTCTTCCATATGATCAAATGGATGTTGTAAATTTGCTAGTTTCTTGTTGAGTTCCATCTTCATGAAATTGTACTCCATATGATATTAAATTATAGACGAATTTCAACTCTTCCCTATGGAAAAATAACTTCATGATGAAAACCTATAAATTCCATGATTATTTATCATTTTTATTTCATAATTAATCATGTTGATACTTGATAGAAGTGTTCTAAGTAATGACCATGTTTTTTTTTTCTTGATAATTGTATTATTTAAATTTTATTCTTTCTGTTGAATTACCTTGGCTACTTCGTCCGTTTCTTTTTTTATATTTTAAATCCTCCTTTTTTTTCACTCTATATTTTCTTCTTGGATTTTTTTATATTTTTTATAGTAGTAATAAGTAGGAGTAGAATTTAGGGTTAAATATACTTAGCTAAAATGAGGGCGAGACATGTCTGAATATGGACAGTGGTTTGCACGTGCACAGTTACTGAAGAAGCTCTCTCTCGAGGCAAATTGCAATGTAACGTTTAGCGTTATGTTCTCCCTGTCTGGTTTGGTCTGGACTGACTGCCTGTCTTCGTTTTTTTTTAATTAGTCTAAAATTATTTTTAGGGATATGAACAGTTTGAAATACGGTAGATAATGAATATACTCTTTTATTTTTCTTGTCTTAAATATCACTCAGTAAATCTATATATTCTTCTATTTTTATCTATTTAATATCCGCCGGCATGTTTGAAATTCGAAGAATAATGAATCTATTTTTTTTATTTTTCTTTACTTAAATATCACCCATCAAGTTCAAAAATGGACATAATGAATAAATTCTCCTATTTTCTTTAGTTAAATACCAACAAGCAAGTTTGAAACTCGGAGATAATGAATGTATTTTTCTACTTAAATCCAAATAAATTTTTATTGTTAGAAAAATTTAAATTCGTTATATACGTCTAATTTACTCCTCATATGATGCTTATTATTATTGTGTTATATACGTTGCTCGAATTCTCTAAATTTATCACATTCGTATTGATTCCCCTAAATATGAATTACTTTTGAAAGCTCCTACCCACCTAAAATATTTTTAGAAAATTTGAGCAATATAGCTATTATGGATCAGAGTCCTTTGACTGACTAGAATTCCAATGCGTTTGTTGAAATCTAGTAACCTCGAAGGTGAAACACAGCTCCAGATTCTTTGCACCAAAAAGCAAGCAAGCAAGCATGCAAAGCCGCTCCCCCACATTATATAGTTGCCACCCCCTATTGCTTGCTTTTTGTGCAACACCCCATGTAGTTTAATAAGCTCATGTACATGCATGTGGTAATATATATATATATATATATATATATATATGCTTGCAACTTCAAAGCTTATCCATTTTCTCTCTCTCCTCTCAAGAGATAGTTATAAGAAATAATTGAGGGCTTCCTCACCTTTTTTTAAAACGATGTTAATGTTGGAAATTTGCCTTTGGCGGGAGTTGCGACCGACCAACTTTAACGGCTTAAACACTAGTGTAACATATGTTGGAGAATCCGGTTCTTCACACATGCATGATCTACTAAGTACGTAGATAACCGTAGGGCCAAGAATCGTCAAATTTCATTGAGAAATGAAAGAGATATTGGTTCACGAAGTAAGGTGTTTGAAGCATGGAAAGTGTGGTATTGTGTGTAATTCTCCCTCATCGGTAGAGGAAGAAAGAATTGTTGTGTATATAATACTTGAAATTGGTTTGGGGTTTGGGACCCCAAGGGGTATCCCATGTGTTTAAAGGAGGGAGGACCTAGATGTGGTTCGGTTCAAGTAAAGACCACACGCGCGCCGCCGCCGCCCGTCCGTCCGGTCCGGTTCCGGGTTCTCGGGCCACGGGCTGTGGGCTGTGGGCCTTCTGATATTATCTTTTTGGGCCGAGAAAACTTTGCCGTGTACGCTTTGATCCCGTGTTTCGTACGTACGCTTTGAACCGAGAATTCTTTCGGATGTACTTGTTTGGTCCCGAAGTTTCAAGATGTACAGCTTTGGTCCAAGTTTCGGGATGTACGCTTTGTCCCCGAAGTTTTCGTAAAGTTGGAATTTCGACAATCAAAAGCGTGAAACGTCCAAGCTCTCAATTCACCCATTTATTTTGGCCGAATTACTCCTCCTATAATGGCCAAAACAATTGGTCTTTCACCATTTATGTTGGTGACTTTACTACCTCCATAATGGCCATTATTTGGCTATTATGGAGCGATTTTCAGCGCAGTTTTTCAGCCCCTCCTTCACCTATATAAACACCCCTTACACCATTGTTGAATATACTTGATATGCACGAAAATACACAACCGAAAAAATCTTCTTCCTACAACTTCCAAGCATCATTTCGTTACTCAATATTCTTCACGGTAGCTCTTGAGTTTCCTTTGCTCAAGGGTTCCATTGTCGTTTTATCTTGGGAGACAAATTGTCCAGACGTATAAAGGATACATACGGGGCAATATTGTCTTAAGGACAGAGTGCTACACTCGACTCAAAGATAAACCGCTTTCCATTTTTCGATCTTCAACAAAATCGTAATTTCGCTTTTGTTGTTATATTGTAATTTTCAGATTTCTAGTTGAATTATTGAAATCTTTATTTATCCTTTCGAATACTTGTAATAGTTAAATACTTCCCGTATCTTGCTTTATAAAGTACCATAGAGCAAAATCTCCCAACAACTTAAGACAATATGTGTATAGTATTACTATTAGTGTTCGAAAGATGTCGGTCAAAAGTTGTGTGACCAAATCTGCATATGGCAATGGTTTTCTGGTAGAAGAGAGTGATGATGATGAACGTGTTCATGGTATCACCGCTACCAAGACTGGTGGAAACAAGCGCTCTCGAGAGCCTGAGGATGTCAACTGGGACAAGAGGAGAAGAGTGAAGATGTTATTCTATCTTGTAGCGAAGGCCTATATCTGTCCCAGGCAAAGGATCCGAATAATGGTGAGAAGGAAATGGACACTCAGTCTGATGAAGTGACTGAAGTGAGCCAGAATCCGAAATTAGGATAAGTATTTTTCTTACTTATCTAGAATAAAGATTAAATGATAAGTATTTTTCTTACTTGTCAAGAATAAAGATTAAATGATGTCTGATTAAAAATAAATTAAAGTAAGGAGGAATATAAAATTAATTTATATTCCTTACGCTTTAAAAATCAGAAGTTTAATCTCTTCTTCTTTCCCGTTTAAAGATTGGATTTTGTAAACGACTTAAAAAGATCGGTTCTTTTAAGTTTAATAATTAAAAGTGTGTAAAGTATGTTCGCACATACGATGGAGAGAGATCCACTAACTGTGCGAAAACTGTTACCACACTTAAGTAAGCGCCAAGATTTATCTGGGCACCAATCATAACGGAAGAAGTCTAAAAGTTAATGACGTTGAGCCTGTTATACTATTTGCGTAAGATCCTTCATAGGATGATATTGGACACTCGATCACATAAAGCCTCCGGCGACCGGAGTGGGCCAAAATTCCTTTGATAGGATGATATTGGACACTCGATCATACAAAGCCTCCCAAGACGGAGTGGGCCAAAATTCCTTTGATATGATGATATTGGACACTCGGTCATAGAAAGCCTCCGGGCGACTGGAGTGGTGCCATAATTCATTTCATAGGAAAAGTAATGGACACCTAGTAAGGTGGGCCAGAGTTTCCAGGTCCTGAATGATCCGAAGGCCTAAAGAAAGGCAAGAAAGAAATTGGACACTCGGTCCGCCAAAGCAAGCCGGAGTAGGCCGGAGTATCTAGATCACAAATGATCCGGTTACGCCCAACCACGGGCAAGAGGTTGTTCATGTGAAGCAACGCCACCTCTAAAGTAGAAGGGGCGGAGAGGTTGTCCTCAATAGGACTTCAAGGAATGAGATCACTCTAAAATAGGTGATACATGTTCCTAACTTGGTTAAAGGACATTGTTGGTCAAATCGATTTGAGACTAGTCCAACAGTCCGTAATAACTAAGAGTGGTACAATATGTCTATAGCCAAATGAATGATATATTGTAATCCGTGCATCTATGACATCATAGATTAAGACACGTTAAATAGCAAGTCATTCAAAAGCTAACGATGTTGAGATTGTTGCCTATCGTCGACATAAACCCTCAAAATGAATGTGAGGTAGACGAAGAGGCAAAATCACCTTTCCAAATTCCGTCAAGGGAATAGCGAAAGAAGCACCGCTCCTCTAGAACTTAGTCACACCTACTTGGGTGATTTGAAGTTTATACAAAATAGAGGGGGAGACAAGTACGTTGTGATCTTCATTGATGATGGTACAACGTATGGATTCCTTTGTTTATTGAAAAAGCAAAGATGAAGTTGTTGAAGCCTACAAAGCGAAGTTGAAAATCAACTAAGCCTACGGATTGAGAAATTCGTAGTGATAGAGGGGGAGAATGTGAAGCATCGTTCATTAAACGAATGTTCATTTTCACCTCGCCCTAACGGTGTTAGCCAAGCGCGAAGTCGTACGCCCAAATTATGAGGGGTAACTTGGTAAAAGATGGGCTACCGAAACAGTCAAGTTCGACCTAAGATCGTAGATTGCATATCCACCGGATCCGCAAATAACGAGAGTGTTGATCGCCTCTTGGCGTCAAAGAATGCTTGAATTCTTTGGAGATAACTTTCCTTGGAAAAGGAAAAAGGAGTAATTGCTCAAGGTTAACAAGAACCCGCGAGGGCTCGACGTCCGAACTAGACGTTCCGTATCTTCATGACTCGAAAGTTGCTTGTCTATCCGAACTTAATATTCCGGATCTGCAGAACTCGGGGATTCTAGATGTTGAACCAAGACGGAGCAAAGAGGGGACAAAGACTTGTTCCATCCTTCTAGCTTGTATGGTTGAGAACGAACCATGGACAATTAACAAATAATTATTATCTTCAAAAGCGCCGCTTTGGAAAGAAGCTAAAGGGAGAAATAGATTCCATATATAGAACCATACGTGTGTAATAGTTAATCTTCCTCCGGAAAAGAACCTTTGGGTTATAAAAAGTGCTCCCCCGTGAGTAGCTTCACATCCAGGGCCATTGTAATCTTACATGGCATGGGTGTTGAAAAAATGACCTTCCAAACCGGAGAGTTGGAAGAAGAGGATCGAAATTGGTTTGTTTGAACTCGTTGGGCTTCTTCCCGAACTTTCATTTTGGTCCCCGAAATGTTAACATTTTGGTCCCGAAAGTCTCGGATAAAACAGAAACAATGAATCGATCACGAAACATTGACTCGGTTAGAAAGCCAACAGTTGGAAAACCAACGGTCTTAGAGTGAAAATCATATTGAAACAAAGTCTCGATATGAAAGATATGAGTATCACAGATGACATCTTAGGAATTGGATTTCTAAGACATCTAACGGACGGTCGATAGTTGACGAGTCTCGTTGAAGCCACCAATGGATATGAATCATAGAACGATTGGAATCATGGTGCACCCATAGACAAGGAGCGATATGCTCGTGTCACGTGTAGTTCAATGTATTGTACACACTACAACCGACCCGGTATCGTCCAACAAACAGATCATTGAACTAAGGTTCACCGATGATCTTAATACATGATCAATAGAAGGCGTTAAGTCGGATATGACGATATCCGAATTATTCGCTTATCTACGGATTATAGTATTCTCGGATGTCCAGCGGTTCGAGAGAACACAAGTGATGCAAAGCGGACATCGGATCCGAAGAACACCAAAGCCACAAGTAAATGTGTATGGTGGTTCTTGGAAAATCCTCTAAGCAAACTTGCATCGACCGATTCATGATGGTATCGGAGTTTATCGCTTTATACAAAGCATGAAAGAAGTTGAGTAACTTCATGACTCATTAGAGGACGTCCCTTATTGGGAGAAACCCGTGCCTTCAGCAATTCTACACCTGTGGCTAGCCGGTCGGCTTTAGGAAGGACACGGATGACGGCGTACGGACATATCCGTCAGATCTCGTGCGCGGAGACATAAGACCGTATGGCGGTTGATCATCACGGTGTCACTTCCTTGTTTACAAACTAAGGGACTACCCGAGATCAAGTGTTCTCGCTGTCTAGGGGAATGGGCTTAAAACCCAAAATATACGGACCAATACAAAATGGAAACCCAACCTTACGAACCGGAGATCCCGGTAATTTGGTTCAATGGGAAAACTAAGTTGTAAAGGTTCGGTTGATCGCTTCGGTGGAAGCATGAGCACTTCGGATAGTGATTTCGAAAAGAAACACCAAATCCAAAGCCGTTCCCGCGATAGACGTTAAGTGCTATCTCGCAAGATGGGTAAAGGTTAAGTTTTCAAAACTCCGTAATGATCCTCAACGATTGAGGTTAGGTCTTTGGGAAACTTTTAATGGTTCCTAACACTTGTGAAGTGGGGTATAGCAGATACCTTGTAGGAGACCACCTATTTAAGTGCGAGGACGGGCCGCCTCAAATTGAACGCACTTAAGAATCCAAGACGTTGTCCATGGCCAAAACGGACAAAACATTACGAAGAAGAGAGTAAGGGAATTTGTTGTGTTGGTACCGTTGTCTTGGCTTACACTAAACACCGACGGTTCAAGACATCACGTTCACCGCGCAAGTAAGTAAGTCCGATGGTATTCAACTATGGAAGGTTCAAAGCCGAGGCTACCTCTCCTTATGCAACATCGGTCCGCCGAAATATTGCTTTGGAAATGAAAAGACACCATGTGAGTGCGCCAAAATCTCTTTCAAGAGGGATTGTTGGAAATTTGCCTTTGGCGGGAGTTGCGACCGACCAACTTTAACGCTTAAACACTAGTGTAACGTATGTTGGAGAATCCGGTTCTTCACACATGCGCATGATCTACTAAGTACGTAGATAACCGTAGGGCCAAGAATCGTCAAATTTCATTGAGAAATGAAAGAGATATTGGTTCACGAAGTAAGGTGTTTGAAGCATGGAAAGTGTGGTATTGTGTGTAATTCTCCCTCATCGGTAGAGGAAGAAAGAATTGTTGTGTATATAATACTTGAAATTGGTTTGGGGTTTGGGACCCCGGGGTATCCCATGTGTTTAAAGGAGGGAGGACCTAGATGTGGTTCTTGTTCAAGTAAAGACCACACGCGCGCCGCCGCCCGCCCGTCCGGTCCGGTTCCGGTTCGGTTCCGGTTCTCGGCCTCGGGTTCTCGGGTTCTCGGGTTCTCGGGTTCTCGGGTTCACGGGTCACGGGTTGTGGGTGTTGTCAGGGCGTGGGGTCGTGGGCCTTCGATATTATCTTTTTGGGCCGAAAACTTTGCCGTGAAGTACGCTTTGATCCCGTGTTTCGTACGTACGGTTTGAACCGAATTCTTTCGGATGTACTTGTTTGGTCCCGAAGTTTCAAGATGTACGCTTTGGTCCAAGTTTCGGGATGTACGCTTTGTCCCCGAAGTTTTCGAAAGTTGGAATTTCGACAACAAAGCGAAACGTCCAAGCTCTCAATTCACCATTTATTTTGGCTGAATTACTCCTCCTATAATGGCCAAAACAATTGGTCTTTCACCATTTATGTTGGTGACTTTACTACCTCCATAATGACCATTATTTGGCTATTATGGAGGCGCTTTTCAGCGCTTTTTCAGCCCCTCCTTCACCTATATAAACACCCCCTTACACCATTGTTGAATATACTTGATATGCACGAAAATACACAACCTTAAAAAAATCTTCTTCCTACAACTTCCAAGCATCATTTCGTTACTCAATATTCTTCACGGTAGCTCTTGAGTTTCCTTTGCTCAAGGGTTCCATTGTCGTTTTATCTTGGGAGACAAATTGTCCAGGACGTATAAAGGATACATACGGGGCAATATTGTCTTAAGGACAGAGTGCTACACTCGACTCAAGATAAACCGCTTCCATTTTTCGCTTTCAACAAAATCGTAATTTCAGCTTTGTTGTTATATTGTAATTTTCAGATTTCTAGTTGAATTATTGAAATCTTTATTTATCCTTTCGAATATTTGTAATAGTTAAATACTTCCCGTACTGCTTTATAAAGTACCATAGAGCAAAATCTCCCAACAATTAATAATTATATCAAGCTAATCAATACAAAATATATTACTACTTAAATGGACTGGTCCCGAAATCAGCCTATCTGGCCTCTTGCCACCTCCCGTTCCATTGGGATACCTTTAGAATTGGAAAAAAGTCCTTTCTCCCGGTGTTGAACTGTTGGCATCAATCCTATATTTTAAATTTGTGGATCGATGAGAAAAAGGCTCGGCAAGAAGAGGAGTATATCAGGAAAAAAAAAGCAAGAAGGTCGGCCTCTTCAACCATACAACATGAATTCTAGCAATAATTAAACTCTTATGTGACGGTCCCTATTATTACAAACATACGATACAGGTACCAAAAAAAAGTTCATATTGTTATCCATTCAGAAAACGTGTCATTACAGTAGCTTCAAGCTCGATTTTTGATGGCACACCTTTTCCATAAGCATTGCCTATCCACAAAGGGGGACGTAAAACATGAATTCATAATCTAATATTTATTGAAATCCGTATAGGAAATAGAGATCACAGTTGGTCCATTCTACTCTGTGCTATATTAATTAGTGTCTTTCAAACAGTTCTTTTTCCTCTTGTTAATAACACATACTTTAATTTTCCAAACTTTATCCACTAGCAATATTGAAGTAGATATGGTGAGTACCAACCATTTGACAGTCAATGGAAAGAAAAAAAAAAGAGTAACATATATAAGGAGTTTTAGTTTTTCATACTACGTATACTTTTTACACATAAGAGTTTTTACCGTTATTTTTTTCATCTTAAATATGCTCCTTCCATTTAACAAATTTTCACTGTGGAAATATCGATTGATTTGGCTAATACGGTGGGATAAGAATATATTATGACCTTTTCATTAACTATTCAACCACTAATAGAAATAGAGATTTTATCATCGATATTTAGTGGAAAATTTATGCTATAAAACATATAATTTTTCCACCTCATTTTTCACCGAACTAAATCACCGGTAAAACGCATGATGCAAAACAAGTTCTCATTGAAACATTTGAAAACTTTCTTAATTTTCCAGTTTAAAAAAACTATTATTTAGATTTTTTCTACCGACCTTCTGTGAGAAATAGTCAATGAACATTTTTCAATGAGAAATTCAGTGAGAAAATAGACTTTTTAGTAGTATACAATATTCGTAGACTTTTTAATATTTAAAGGGCATGGTTCAAATTAATACTGAAGGTATATATAGATTAATTTGATAGTTTAGGAATAAATAAAATTTGGCCTTTGTTGAAGTTGAGACAAAAATAATAAGTATATCATTGTTTAAATTCAGACAAATATGCAACTGTAGAGTACGTAGCTCGCGGAGGTTGTCTCATATATTAATGCGGCGATTAACTTTCTACCTTGACTAAGACAAAAGACAATTACATCCTTTAGCTAGTTATAATTAACAAATGGACAAAATTACACATAATAATCTTGACGAGAAAATGATCTCCTACGAGTTATGACTCCTTATAATTTAAATAGAAAAAATAAAGATATTATAGAGATCGGGTAAAATTTGTATATAGTCACTTTTCAGCTCTTGTGATTGAAAACCAATCCCCTCCTGAAATTTTAAATTTTACAAGTAAAAGTTCAAAATATCGCCTTGAAATTTCACTTGTCGAAATTTAAAATTTTAAAATATTAATTTTTTTTAAAGATAAGGATGAAAAGTCTATCTTCCAAGATAGAAATAAGGTCAACATGCATTGTATTCTTCTCGGACCCTTATGAGATTACATCAGATATGTTATTATTGTTGGTTACAAAGGTGCAGGAAACGAGAATTACAAATAACTGCTAAGTAATAGAAAACTGAAATTACAATTCAACAACAAAAACTGAAATTACAATTCAGTTGAACAAGAAAACCGGAAAGCTGTTTTTGTGTATGCTGAGTCGAGTGTGACACTCTGTCTTTAAGACAATATTGCCCCGTATGTATCCTTTATACGTCTACGACAATTGTCTCCCAAGATAAAACAGCAATGGAACAATTGAGCAAAGGAAACTCAAATGCTACCGTGAAGAATTTCGAGTAATGAAATGATGCTTGGAAGTTGTAGGAAGAACTGTTTCTGTTTGTGTATTTTCGTGTAGTGTGAGTAGCTCAACAATGGTGCAAGGGGTTGTTTATATAGGTGAGGGAGGGCCTGTTAAACTGCCTCCATAAGTGCCATTACTGGCCAAGTAATGACCATTATGGAGGTAGTAATGCCACCAAAATAAATGGTGAGAAATAGCAACGGATTGACCATTATAGAAGGAGTAATTCAGCCAAAATAAATGGCTGAATTGAATGCTGTGGCGTTTCTGATCTGTCTGCCCAAATTCTGACTTTCTGGAAACTTCAGGGACCAAACTGTACATCTTGAAACTTCAGGGACCAAATCAGTACATATAAAAGAATTTTGGTCCAAACTCGTACATATGAAACTTCTGGGATCAAACTGTACATCTGGAAAAGTTCTCTGGCCCAAAAAAATAATATCAGAAGAAGCACAACCCACAGCCCGTGACCCGTGACCCGTGACCCCGGAACCGGACGGGCGGCGGCGGCGCGTGTGTGGGCTTTCCTCGAACCAAAGTACATCTAGGTCCTCCCTCCTTTAAACACATGGGATACCCCTTGGGGTCCCAAACCCCAAACCAATTTTGAGTCTTATAAACACAACAATTCTTTCTTCCTCCACCGATGAGGGAGAATTGATCTCAAACCACACTTTTCCATGCTTCAAACACCTCACTTCGTGGACCAATAACTCTTTCATTTCTCAATGAAATTTGACGATTCTTGGCCCTACGGTTATCTACGTACTTAGTAGATCATGCATGTGTGAAGAACCGGATTCTCCAACATACGTAACACTAGTGTTTAAGCCGTTAAAATTGGTCGGTCACAACTCCCGCCAAAGGCAAATTTCCAACAATCCCCTCTTGAAAGAGATTTTGGCGCACTCACATGGTGCCTTTTCCATTTCCAGCAATATTTCAGCGGACCGATGTTGCATAAGGAGAGGTAGCTTCAGCTTTGAACCTTCCATAGTTAAATACCATCGGACTTACTTACTGCGCGGTGAACGTGATATCTTGAACCGTCAGTGTTTAGTGTAAGCCAAGTCAATAGTACCAACACAACAAATTCCCTTACTCTCTTCTTCGTAATATTTTGTCCGTTTTGGCCATGGACAACTTCTTAGATTCTTAAGTGCGTTTATTTAAGACGGCCCGTCCTCGCACTTAAATAGGTGGTCTCCTACAAGGTATCCTGCTATACCCCACTTCACAAGTGTTAGAAACCATTAAAAGTTTTCCAAAACCTAACCTCAACTATTGAGGAGCATTACAGGTTTTGAAAACTTAACTTTTATCCATACTGTAGATAGCACTTACCGTCTATCGCGGGAACGGCTTTGGATTTGGTGTTTCTTTTCAGAAATCACTATCCGAAGTGCTCATGCTTCCACCGAAGCGATCAACCGAACCTTTACTGACTTAGTTTTCCTATTGAACCAAATTACCGGGATCTCCGCTAGTAAGGTTGGGTTACCACCGTATTGGTCCTTATATTTTGGGTTTTAAGCCCATTCCCCTAGACAGGCAAGCCATCTGATCCTTGGGTAAGCCCTTTGTCAATGGGTCTGCTATATTATCATTTGACTTAATGTAATCAATGGATATTATAACCGTGGTGATCAGTTGCCTAACGGTCTTATGCCTCCGTCGAATATGACAAGACTTGCCGTTGTACATAGCATTCCGTGCCCTTCCTAGAGCCGACTGACTGTCGCAGTGGATCATTACCGAAGGTACGGGTTTGTTCCAACACAGAACATCCTCTAAGAAGTCATGAAGCCACTCAGCTTCTTCTCCTGCTTTGTCTAAAGCGATAAACTCCGATTTCATTATGGATCGGGCGATGCAAGTTTGCTTATAGGATTTCCAAGACACAACCCCACCACCAATTGTAAATACATACCCACTGGTGGACTTGGTGTTCTCTATATCAGATATCCAGTTTGCATCACTGTACCCCTCTAGTACAATTGGATATCTCGAATAGTGTAACCCGAAATTTAACATGTATTTCAGGTATTGTAATACCCGATTCAACGCCTTCCAGTGATTATCACTCGGATTACGGGTGAACCTAGCCAACTTATTGACTGCATAAGCAATATCGTGTCGGGTGCGCTTTGTTATATACATCAAACTACCGATCACCCGTGCATATCGCTCTTGGTATACAGGTGCACCAAGATTTTTATCAAGCTTTTGATTTGTATTCATTGGTGACTTTATCGGTGAACTGTCTAACATCTCGAACTTTCTCAAAACATCCTCGATGTAGTGAGACTTAGATAAGACCAGTCCGTCAGACGTCTTAGAGATTTTAATCCCTAGGATGACATCTGCGATACCCATATCCTTCATGTCGAAGCATTGTTTCAACATGTTCTTAGTCTCTAGGATTACCCTAGGACTGCTTCATGTGATCAATATGTCGTCTACATACAAGCATATCATAACAAATGAGTCCGAGTTACCTTTCGTGTAAGCACATTTATCACACTCATTAATGACGAACCCCTTCGATAGTAGAGTACTATCAAAATTTTCGTGCCATTGCTTCGAGGCTTGTTTCAGCCAATACAGAGATTTGACAAGTCGACAGACTTTCTTCTCTTGCCCTTGAACCACATACCCCTCGGGTTGGTCCATATAAATTTCTTCTTCCAAATCACCGTTTAGGAAGGATGTCTTGACATCTATTTGGTGTATCTCAAGGTCACGCAAAACTGCGATCGCAATGAACACCCGTATGGATGTCATCCGGGATACCGGGGAGTATGTGTCAAAGTAGTCAAAGCCTTCTGTCTGCCGATAGCCCTTGACTACCAACCTGGCCTTGTACTTGTCTATAGACCCATATGCTTTGTATTTCCATTTGAGTATCCATTTACAACCCAACAGTTTATTTTCCGGATGAAGATCAACCAACTCCCACGTATGGTTATGCAGAATGGAGCCTATTTCACTCTCAATAGCTTTTTTCCAGAGCGGTGCTTCTGGAGTTGACAACGCCTTAGCAATTGTCCTTGGTTCATCATTAACCATATAAGCTAGAAAGTCAGGACCGAAGGATTTATCCTTCCTGGCCCTTTTACTTCGCCTTAGATCCATCTCTGGAGTCTCCAAGTTCTGAGAATCTGGAACACTAGATTCCGGATGTTCAGCCATCTCGAGATTCGCTAGATCAGAACCATTCAGATCCGGGCAGTCAAGGACTCCCAGTTTTTGAGAGCTTTGTGCATAACTTCGTTTGCGAGAGGTTATGTCTTTTTCCTTTCTAGGAAAGGTATCTTTAAAGAATAGAGCATTCCTTGATTCCATTATTGTACCCTAGTGGATATCTGGAATATCTGACTTATGCACTAAGAAGTGATAAGCACTACTGTTATTTGCATATCCGATGAATATGCAATCTATAGTCTTAGGCCCAATCTTGACCTGCTTTGGCTTAGGTACTTCAACCTTTGCCAAACAACCCCATACCTTAAAATATTTGTAGGTGGGTTTCTTTACCTTCCATGATTCATATGGAGTTTTGTCCTTACCCTTATGTGGGACTCTGTTAAGAATCGTATTAGCGGTAAGGACGGCTTCTCCCCACATGTTTTGGGAAAGACCGGAATTGATAAGCAAGGCATTCATCATTTCCTTTAATGTGCGGTTCTTATGTTCCGCCACACCGTTTGATTTAGGTGAGTATGGAGCCGTCGTTTGATGAATAATGCCTTCTTGGGCACAATATTCCTCAAATGACGCTACATATTCGCCCCCTTTATCGCTACGAATGGATTTAATCCGTAGGCTCAGTTGGTTCTCAACTTCTGCTTTTTAACGTCGGAATGCTTCAAAGGCTTCATCCTTACTTTTCAACAAGTAAAGGTAATAATACCTTGTGCTATCATCTATGAATGTAAAAAAGAACTTGTTTCCCTCTCTAGTTTGTGCGAACTTCAAATCACATATATCTGTGTGAATAAGTTCTAGAGGAGCGGTATTCCTTTTGATGGATCGAAAAGGAAGCTTGGTGAGTTTTGCCTCTACGCACACCTCACACTTATGTTGAGGGTTTACGTCGATAGACGGCAACAACTCCATCTTTACCAGCCTTTGAATAGACTTGTAGTTAACATGTCCTAATCTATGATGCCATAAATTAGAAGACTCAAGCAAATAAGAAGAATATTCAACTTTATTACTTGGACGCAATACATACATGACATTCACTTTGAAGAGGCCTTCACAGACGAAGCCTCTCCCCACAAATGTGTCATTCTTAGTGAGTACAAACTTATTGGATTCAAACACTAGCCTAAAACCAGCATTAACCAATAAAGGTCCGTAAAATTAAATTTCTTCTAATCTCTGGGACGTGCATCACTTCCTTCAGAGTGAGTTCCTTGCCGGACGTCATCTTCAGGACCACCTTTCCTACCCCTAACACGTCGGACGAAGCGTTGTTGCCCATGAACAGCTTCTTGTCGATGACTGGTGTGTACGTGGAGAAGGCATATTTGTTGGAACAGATGTGTCTGGTAGCACCTGTGTCCATCCACCACTGCATCAGATTCTCAACCAAGTTGGCTTCTAGCACCACTGCAAAGAATTCCTCGATCATGTCATCCAGGAGAGTGTCCTTGACGACGTTTGCTTGCGTCTTGCTTTTATACTTGGCTTTATGTTAATGCTCAGTCTTGAGCTTGCGGCATTCCTTGATCCTATGACCAGGTTTCCCACAGTGGTGACAGTTACCTCTGAACATCTCCGCTGCGGGGGCTTTGCCGTCTTTCTGGAACTTCCGCTTCTTGCTTGAGTTCCCTTTGGCCTCGCCCCGATTCGCCTTCGCCTCAGCAGGTTGTCTACCCCTTGGCAATGTCTTCTTATTATCTTCCTGGATTTGCAGTTTGATAATAAGCTCTTCAAAGGTCGTCTCCTTTGTCTTGAGTTTCAAGTAACTCATAAACTCATTCCATGAAGGAGGTAACTTTTCAATCAGCGATGCAACCAAAAATTGCTCATTTGGTTTCATTCCTTCCAAATCTAGGTGATGTAAAATCATTTGGAATTCTTGGACTTGGGACATCACTGTCTTACTGTCCACCATTTGGAATTTTAGAAATTTCCCAACGATAAACTTCTTAGTACCCGCATCTTGTGCGTTGTACTTCTTTTGCAGTTTTCCCACAGCTCTTTGGCAGTGCCAATGGTGCAATAGACCGTGTAGAGAGGGTCTGCCAAGCATTTCGGTATGTAGTTCTTACACATGAAATCGCTATGATTCAACGCATCACGAACCATCTTCATGCCGTTAACGACATGGATATCAAGGCCCCCTTCACCCGTTTCAGCAGGCGAAGAGTCAATTTCATCTCCAGCTTGTGGAGGATCTTCCGTTAGAGCCGGCCATGCCCATTACAGTTAAGTAGAACAACATCTTTTGCTGCCATCTCTTAAATTCTGATCCCATGAATTTTTCAGGGCGATCATGGTGGTGTGAGGCAGAAAGTGGAGCACCAAAAGCGAATCGGGAAGGCATCGTAGTTACGCTCGAACGAAGAGCAGCAGTTGTTAGCGGTAGTGAAGGCGGAACAGTTGTTTGCCTTGGCCGCAGCGGCGATAGCGGGGAAGGCGGCAACAACATTGCCTTGAGAGGCAAGCAAGAGAGCAAAGAACATCATTCATGTTTCCACCATGTTACAACATTCTAGTATGAAGCGGATATTGTCTTAAACTTGTTGGTTACAAAGGTGCGAAACGGGAATTACAAATAACTCGCTAAGTAACAAAAAACGAAATTACAATTCAACAACAAAAACCGAAATTACAATTCTCGTTGAACAAGAAAAGCTGAAACTGTTTTGTGGAACAATTGAGCTCTCTATATATATGTGTGTGAACATTTTAACATCATATGTATAACATGGTTGACTATAAAACTATTTTAAAAATTGTGTAACAACTAAAATTTTTTTCCTCTAAAGTAAAATTAGATAACTATTTTAATATAGTAAATAAATAAAACTGAACGAAGAGAGTAGTATCTAACGGACGCCAAAAGTGCTCTCATTAATAAATTTAGAAAATCAAAACTACTCACATGATACTTAAAAGACTATCCTGAACCTATCATCAAAGATAGAGAACAATTTTTGTCATTTTCTCGTTTTTTCCTATTATAATAGACCCCATAAAGGACTATAAAAAAGAACCCTTTAGTTTCTCTGAAAATCAAAAACTGAAAAAAATAAAATAAAAAATGAGTCCCAGTATTAAACTTCTTGTTTTTCAGCAGCAACAGCAGTATCATCAAGGCTTCAAGATTCATCATCATCCTTCACTTCACAAATCTCTGCCTTGTTTTCACCAACATACACTTGTTTCTTTTCCCAAGAAATGCTTCCACTCTTCAGGTTTGTTTGTTTTATATTCTCTCCGTCTAATTTTTTACTTATCCACTATATTAAAAATAATTGTTCAATTTTATTTATCTATTTTAAAAAATTAAGAAATAATTTATCATTTTTTCCTATTTTATTCTTATCATTTATTATTGGTTGTAAGTTCAAGAAAATTTTAATGGTTACACAACTTTTAAAGTATATTTTATTTATTTTAATCATTAGATTACTTAATAATAATTAGAGGTAATATAGTAAAATTATAATTTTCTTTTTAGTTTCTTAATACTTATATCAAGTGAATATATGATAAGTAAAAATGGGCCGAGGTCTTAAATTTTTTATTTTTTTTTTAGTTTACATACCCTTATTTGATCTACTTTGACCTTATTTATGTCTAAATTATAATCTTTATTCATTAAATATTTACTTTTATTTATGTGTCATTTTCACGGATGACAAAGGGTAAAATGGAGAAAATATAACTAATTAGGCCTTAAATTTCTAAAACCATAAATAATTTGAGAAAACTATTTTTAGTAATCGAGGACAAATAATTTGATACGGAGTAGTTTTTAGTAATATAAAGAGAAAAAGAAAAGAGAGATTTTCATGATCTTTTTGCAATATCAAGTGCATTTCTACTGCCCCTTTTGATGAATTATTCCAATTTTGTAGGTGTTTTTTTACTCAATTGTAATCTATTTTTCTCCAAAGTTTGAATCTTTTTGCTTCTCAAAGTACAGTTGATAATGTGCTCTTTACTTACAAGTATAAAAAGAAAAAAAAGAGAGATTTTTATGATATTTTTTCAATATCAAGTGTATTTCTACTGCCCTATTTTGATGAATTAGTCCAATTTGTACTTGGGTTCCCTCAATTATACAATCCACATTGCTAAGTAGTTGTTTTTAAAACTCAATAGTAATCTATTTTGCTCAAACTTTGAATCTTTTTGCTTCTCAAAGTCACCTAGTTCGAGTAAGGGATGCAGATGCTAAGACGCCGACTCTTCAGTCCGTGCCAATTGTTAATGAATTTTCAGAAGTTTTCCCGGAGTCGCTCCCGATAGGGAGATTGACTTTGGAATCGACGTAATTTGTTGATAATGTGCTCTTTACTTATGAGTATAAAAAGTAAAAAGGATAGATTCTTATTATATTTCCTGGAGTTCCTCCCGACTCTTCGCATAGCGGGAGCTTAGTTCATCGGGCTGTCCTGAAGTGTATTTTTGCTACCCCTTTTAATGAATTAGTCCAATTTGTACTTGGGTTCCCTCAATTATACAATCCACGTTGCTAAGTAGGTGTTTTTTTAAACTCAATTGTAATATATTTTGCTCAAAGTTTGAATCTTTTTGCTTCTCAAAGTACTGTTGATGATGTGCTCTTTACTTATCAGTATAAAAAGTAAAAAGGAGAGATTTTTATGATCTTTTGTCAATATCAAGTGTATTTCTACTACCCCTTTTGATGAACTAGTTTAATTTGTATTTGGGTTCCCTTAATTATACAATCCACATTGCTAAGTAGGTTTTTTCGGTTGGGGAAATTGACATAAAATAGTCGGCCACCCAAAAATAATAGCATGTATAATATGCACATAATATATGTATATAGTATGTATATTGTCTAGAGGATGTAAATATTTTTGGCTGAGCAGCTAAATGTGTAACTTCCCCTTCCTAATTTTTTAACTCAATTGTAATCTACTTTGCTCAAAGTTTGAATCTTTTTGCTTTTCAATAGTCCAACTTACTTGGGTTCTTGAAGGGATATGATTTGATGAAAGAAAAAGAGATTTTATGTTTTTTTTTCCCGGTATCAAGTGTATTTCTACTGCCCCTTTTGATGAATTAGTCCAACTTGTACTTTAGTTAGAGAAAAAGGAGAGATTTTTGTGATCTTTTTTCAGAGCCAAGTGTATTTCTATTGCCCCTTTTGATGAATTAGTCCAAATTGTACTTGGGTTCTTGAAGGGGTTTCCATCAACTATACAATCCACATTGCCAAGTAGGTGTTTTTTAAAACTCAATTGTAATCTATTTTGCTCAAAGTTCGAATGTTTTTACTTCTCAACAGTCTTAACTATACTTGGGTTCTTGAAGGGGTATGGTTTATGAAAGAAAAATAGATTTTGCATTTTTTTGTCAGTATTTAATGTATTTATACTGCCCTTTTTGACGAATTAGCCCAATTTGTACTTGGATTAGTCCAACTTGTTCTTGGGTTCATGACTTCTTCAAGGGTTATGATTGGTGGGATTTTCTTCAAGTATACAATCCACATTGCCAAGCAGGTGTTTTTTACTCAATTGTGTTCTATTTTGCTCAAAATTTGAATCTTTTTGCTTCTCAAAGTTTAGTTATTAATGTACTCTTTACTCATGAATGTGATCTTTTCCTATAGGTGGTAATTCAAGTAGGTGTTTTGTAGTCAAGTGTATTCTATTTTTATTTGTTTTCAGTATCAAGTGTATTTCTACTGCCCATTTTGATGAATTAGTCCAACTTGTACTTGGGTTCTTGATTCTTGAAGGGGTAAGATTGGTGGGGATTTCTTCAACCATACAATCCACATTGCCAAGTAGGTGTTTCTTTTTTGCTCAAAGTTTGCATCTTTTTGCTTCTGTAGGTTTAGTTGGTAATGTACTCTTTACTCATGAATGTGATCTTTATTGTACAGGTGGTAATTCAGGACTATTGATTAGTACTTAGTAGATGTATGCCAGAGAAGTTCTCAGATTCTGTTGGGACGCGTGACTCTGAATCACTTGAGGTTTTCCATTTTAACTTTTTGAGCTATCTACTCAAATTTCAATTGTTTGTTTTTGTGACTTTGAATCACTTGAGATGGTTTGGACATGTGCGGAGGAGAGACACAAATGCTCCAGTGCGGAGGTGTGAGAGGTTGGCTATGGACGGGTTCAGGAGGGGTAGAGGTAGTCCGAAGAAATATTGAGGAGAGGTGATTAGACGGGATATGAAACATGCGCAACTTACTGAGGACATGACCTTAGATATGGGGTTGTGGAGGACACAAATTAAGGTAGAGGGAGTAGTAGGTAGTCGAGCGTTGTCCTACTTACGCTTACAGACCGGTAGTTGTAGTGTTATTACTGTAGGCCCGCTTAGCATATCATACGAATAGGCGTAGTATTTGCTTTATAGTCTTCTGTAGTTGTATTTCTTCTGCTATGCGTTCTTTAATGTACTTGGTTTATCTCATTTATATGCATTAGTTACTGCTTCTTTCTTCTTTTTCAGGATGCGCTATTATGGCGTATTCGCGTTTGCTATCAGCATTTGCATACTGCTTTAAATTTTTAAAATTTTAAAATTGTTAAATTTTTGTCCGTCTGACTTTTTTTTTTCCTGCTTTGCATCTCTTGAGCCGAGAGTCTATCGGAGACAACCGCTTTACCTACCAAGGTAGAGGTAAGGTCTGCGTACACTCTACCTTCCCCAGACCTCACATTGTGGGATTTCACTGGGTATGTTGTTGGTGTTGTTGTTGTTGTTGTTTTTGTGACTTTGACTTGTATTTATATGTGGAATTGAGCAATGAGAGACTTGGTAATTGATAGGCAACAACCATTTTCTTTAAGAGCGTAGGGCTTTGAATACCATCGTTCCATCAAAAGACTGAGCTCGATATGGAAAATTCTCTAGCACCTAAGGATGTGGTCTAGCGGGCAATAAAATGGGACGAAAATCATGAGAAACCATGGTTTAAATCCTAACAAAGGCAAAAAACGTTGTGTGATTTCTTTCCATTTTTCTAAACCTTAGCCGGACACCCGATAAAATGGGACGAAAATCATGAGAAACCATTTTAAAAAGTAGAAAAAAGAGAAAGGAGAATTCTCTATTAATGTGGATATAGTTCCAGATATGAGAAGCAATTAATATAGGAAGCAATTTTTTTTTGTTCCTTTAGCCATATCAATTTGCACTTCAAGCTGATGTACTGACTGTTATTACTTATTACTAATCGGAGTCATTTCTATATGAAGGTAAAGGTTTCTAAAGTTTCAGTACTTTTCTAATGCTTCATTCGCTTAAAATTTTGAATAAAAAAACATAATATTAAAGTATTTGCATCTCCCCATATTTTAGAAAAGGAAAAGAAACATAATAAGGGAGAGGGGGTTATGTTATTTTCTTGTATGTTTCAAAAGCCGCCTCTGATTTGTGATGTTTGACTATCTTTAATATTAAAGTATTTGCATTTAAGTTGTCTTTTTAAAAAATATACATTTGTGATATTTCAGAATTTGAAACAAAAAGAGAACACATTTTTGACGATTTAAACGGAGCAAACTCTTTTCTACCTCACGTGGTTCTTGGTAGCACAATTTTGGCTCTTATCTATCCACTTTCATTTACTTGGTTCACCAACAGGTTTGTCTATCGCTCCATCAATGCCTATTTTCTGAACGATTTTGTTCCATCCCACAGGTCTCTCATGATATCTTACTTTTCACCTAGCCGAAAAGTTACGCAATAGGTTTGATAACTCTTATCGGGAGCTCAAAGGGTCAGTGGTGGAGCCACAATAATAGTTACGGGTTCGGTAGAACCCAGTAACTTTGGATCAAACACTATATTTGTTTTAAAAAAATATTTAATATGAATAAATAATCTATCCAGAATCAGTAAGAAAATATAGATGTAGTTCAAAATTCATAAACAAAAAATTCTGGATCCGCCTCAGCAAGGTAATACCTATGGTGCTTGTTTCTAAAATTTGATCTTATTAATTGATATTGTTGTCTGTTAGACAAAGATTCAGCTGACGTGGAATTCTTTTCCATGTTTGACATATTATCCAAGCAAGTGCATTTATATTTACCGTGTTGTTTACCGTTTCTAGGTACTATGCCCCTGCATTAGGATTTTTAATGTTTGCTGTTGGAGTCAACTCAAGTGAAAAGGACTTTCTTGAATCTTTCAAGAAACCTGCTGCCATTTTTGCTGGTTTATATCGGTCAATTTGCTGTGAAGCCCCTGCTCGGGTATCTTTTTGGCACAGTTGCAATGACCTTATTTGGTCTTCCAACTTCCTCAGGTAAAATCTCTGATTATGTTTACCTGTGAAAAAAAATTGTACATTGACTAAAGTTCAGTGAGCTGTTTACAGCTGCAGGGATTATGTTGACCTCTTGTGTTAGCGGAGCACAACTGTCAAATTATGCTACTTTCTTAACCGATCCACAAATGGCCCCGCTTAGTATAGTGATGACAGCATTATCTACAGCTACTGCTGTTTTTATCACCCCGATTTTAACGTTATTGCTTATCGGGAAAAAGTTGCCTGTGGATGTTAAGGGAATGATTTCAAACATACTGCAGATTGTCATTGCACCTGTTGCTGGTGGACTGCTTCTGAATAGGTATTGAAGTTATAAATACTGTGTATCCTTCAATGGAGTAAATGACAAAAATGGTTCCTTGTGTTTGAGGGTAGGTTCAAAATAGTCCCTTAAGTATGCACAAAACAATTTAGGTCCTTTAAGTTTGCCAAAAGTTAACACTTTCCGTCTCCGTCAAATATTATCGAACTCTGTCTCTATTAGATTTGACGGAGATGATGAGTAAAAAGAAGAAATGAGCTCACATTTAGAGGTTGAATTTTTGTAGTTTGTGCTATTTTTAATTTATTTCTCGAGTCTAGTGCAACTATTTAGATGTAATTTCTGCTATTTTTTTAATATCTTTTTAGTGTCTAGTGCAGTTTTTTGTGTTGTATATTTTAGGATTTGATGGGACTTTTTAGATATTTATGGTTAGATATTTTCTTCCACTGCTTCCATCAAATCTAACGAACATAAATGGTTAAATGTTTGACGTAGACTAAACAGTGTTAACTTTTGGCAAACATAAAAATTGTTTAGTGCATACTTAAAGGACTATTTTGAACCTACCTTTAAGCATAAGAGACCATTTTTGTCACTTTCTCTCCTTCAACGACCCAACCTTCATTCTTATGCTTTTGGTTTTTCTTCAACAGATTCTTCCCTCAGATTTGCAATGCTATTCGGCCATTGTTGCCTCCCCTATCAGTTTTTGTGACTGCTCTCTGTGTAGGAGCTCCACTAGCTATTAACATAGATTCCCTCGTGTCCCCTTTGGGAATGTCTGTTTTGTTCCTTGTGATTGCATTTCATTTGTCGGCATTCATCTTGGGTTATTTACTTTCCGGCTTAGCCTTCCACAAAGCACCAGACGTCAAAGCTCTACAAAGAACACTGTCATATGAAACCGTGCTCGGGATGATATATTATCGGAACTTGATTGATGTTATTTCCTCATCGCTCTTGTAGGCATGCAGAGCAGTCTTTTGGCCCTTGCTCTTGCAAATAAGTTTTTCCAAGATCCTCTTGTTGGTGTACCTCCGGCTATATCAGTAAGTTATCTATCGATTATACAAACTTACCTTTCCTATTGAAGTAGTAGGAAAAATAGAAAGTTCATTTGGTAAAAGTTTCCTTTATGTGCTGGAACAACTCACCTTTAGGGATTTCTCGATTATGAAAAAAGAAATTAGGACTATCAAGTACTATTTAGTTACCTAGTTCCATCTTGGTTTGTGGAGGATTCATATATCTGACGCCAACTAATTTGGTGCTATGTTGTTTAGACTCTTCAAAAAAGTTGTCAGGTGCGTGTTGGATCCTCCAAAAGTAGTGCATTTTTAGTGGATCCGACATGTGTATGGCAACATTTCTAGAGAGTCCGAGTAACATAGGTTTGGTGTTAAAGAGTGTAGTTGAGGTGTTATGTTGCTCAGACTCCCCAAAGATATTGTCGGGTGCATGTTAGATGCTTCAAAAGTAGTGCATTTTGGAGGATCCAACGAGTTCTACAACATTTTTGGAGGGTCCGAGCAACATAGGTTTGATGTCAAGAGTGTAGTTGAGGTGCTATGTTGCTCAGACTCTCCAAAATGTTGTCGGTGCATGTTGGATCCTCCAAAAATAGTGCATTTTTTGAGAATCCGTCACGAGTCGACAACAGTTTTGGAGAGTCTGAGCAACTTAGGTTTTGGTGCTAAGAGTGTAGTTGAACGGTCGACAGCCTTGCAACTATCCATATTTTAGATTTAACTCTTCACTATATCAATTATTTGGTAATCGTAACTTATAATCATTTTTTTAGCTTTTGGTTCTTAAATTTTCCAATCATTTTCTAAGAACATCTGTTTGGTACTCTTTTGCAGGTTGTGATAATGTCATTAATGGGCTTCTCACTAGTGATGCTGTGGACTAAGAAGAAGAAAACTGTCATGGAGTGATATGATATATTATACAACTAACAGAGTTTAACATTATCCATCGAGTTTCGAACAGTGCACCAACTGTTTCTCGTTATTTAGAAAAGGGAGATGTAACCAAATTTCTGTCCTGGCAGTACTAGTTGTGTCAAGAACCTCATTGTACAACTTAAAGGATGTAATTTTTTTTCTTCTCATTATTCCATCTATAGTTTTTCATGAAGAAAGAAAATGTGACTCATAAGTGGCGGCGGAACTAAATTTTTAGTTTATGGGTTCTGGATCACATTTTTTTTTATTGAATTCTGGATATAATATTATTTTTACATATAGAAGAAATTTCTTAATACAAATACAAGGTTTGAGCGAAAGTTACTTCATTTGGCCGAACCTGTAGCTAAATGTTTGCTCTCCTCCCTGAAAAAAAAGAAGTCATTTGCTATAACAAGTTAGTAATCTGAAAAAAATAAATTATATACTAATATTTGGAGCAAAAACTTCATTTCCTTGGTAACATTATTCAAGCACTAGCAAATCTTTGTTTGTGACCTTTATTTGTCTAAAAGTCTGCACACTTCTTTGCCTATCTTCAGATGTGGATGATATTCGCCATATTGGTTTTTGTTAAGTATTTGGAATGGGGATCTTCAATAATAACATGAAGGTGTAGGCATTATTGTGGGGACTAAGCATTAAATTGAGATTTAGTGGGACCAATATTACAAGCTTCTGGAATAGAATGAGATTTTCGTAAAATTATTCATTATTGAAAGATGGAATAATTTCCCTTGGGGATTCCTTTCATTATTCACAATATATATAGCTGTACAAAGGTTGATTCCTAATATGATACGAATCCTAACTTACCTTACAAATGTTGATTCCTAATACAATTAGAATCCTAAGTTATCTTAAATATACATTTATCATAATTACAAAATATACAGAGAATATTCGGAGAATATTCGCTAATATTGCCCCTCAAACGGAGCGGGAGGAGGCCGAACGCTCAGGCTGGATCGGAAGTCGGCGAAGAGCTGTCGCGGTAGTCCCTTTGTGAAGATGTCTGCATACTGATAAGAGGAAGGCATGTGTAATATATTGACCTGACCACGGGCAACCTTCTCTCGCACAAAGTGGATATCCATCTCAATATGCTTAGTCCGCCGATGTTGGACCGGATTATGAGACATATAGATGGCGAGATATGTTGTCACAATAGACTATAGACGCCTTGCGAGTGGACACCGGAGCTCTAAAAGAAGATTTCGAGCCACCGTATCTCGCAACTACATTAGCAACACCGCGATATTCTCGCTTCAAAGACTTGAACGAGATAGTGTGGCCCGCCTCTTGGAGGACCATGAGATAAGATTATCCCCAAGAAATACACAAGACCACGAGGTGGAACGACGTGTGTCGGGCATCCCGCCCAATCTGCATCCGTGTAGGCAAGTAACTTGGTTGGGGCAGGGGGTATAAGTGTAATCCAAAGTCTAGTGTGCCCTTAACGTATCCGATAATACGTTTGAGGGCGGCAAAATGGGACTCTCGGGGTCGTGCATGAACGTACACACACATGCTGAACGACATATGTAATATCGTGCCTAGTGAATGTAAGATATCGAAGAGCACCCGCTAGACTCCGATATAGAGTGGGATCGAAACCGGCGCACCGTCATTGGCACTAAGCTTGGATTTGGAGTCCACCGGAGTTGGCATAATTTTACAATTTGTCATCTTGGCCCCGTACACTATCTCTTCGCATACTTACGCCGACACAGAACATAGTGGTCACAGATCCGTTACCGATATACCCAAAAAATAACTTAGCTTGCCCAAGTCGGTCATAGCAAATTCGGCTTTGAGTAGAGCAATGATTTCATTCTTCAAACCGTCGATAAGGCAAGAAGAACAATGTCATCGACATATAATAGCAAATATGCAAAGGTCGCTACCTCGGTGAAAAGTGAAGAGAGAGTTATCACACTCGCTACATACAAAACCAATCTGCAGAAGATACCTAGCAAAACGATCATACCAAGCGCGGGTGCCCGTTTCAATCCATACAATGACTTCCCGAGACGACACACAAATCGCGGAGCTTCCGGATGAACAAAGCCGGGAGGTCGATGCATGTACACACACGCCTCTTTCAAATCCCCATGAAGGAATGCATTCTTGACATCAAGTCCGATGAATCGGCCAATGCATGCCCATAGCAATACCGAGAACAAATCCGAATAGTGGCCGGTTTAACAACCGATCCGAATGTCTCACCACAATCAATACCCTCCTCGCCGATTAGTGCCATTGGCGACTAGTCTTGCCTTATACCTCTCTAAGTCACCACTGCTCTCGAACTTGTGCCGAAATAGCCACATACATCGGATAACATTCACACCTTCGGTCTAGGTACCAAATCCCAAGTGTTCTCGCTTGGTTAAAGCGTTAAATTCCTCGCACATGGCCGCATTCCAATTTGGGTCAAGTTTTGCTAGTTTTGGATTTTTTGGAATGGGTGATAAGGTTTGTGTGGAGAGATTGAAGTGAACCTTGGGTTTGAAGATCCCGTGTTGTGCACGAGTCTCCATACGATGAGACGGCAGTGGCGGTGGGTCGGCGCTGGGAGGTTGCTGGTCCACTGGTTCTGGACCAATGGGTAGCGGGGTCACCCGGACCGGTTTCGGTGACTCGACCGGGGCCGTAGGGGTGAGCAGGGAGCTGTTTGGGTGGTGCCGGACAGTGGCGATACTGTCGGAACAGTGGGCTGCTGTTGGTATAGATTTTGGATGATCGGGGACAAACTTGGTTCATCGAGAAAGATGTAATCGGTGGTCTGAAATTTCCGGAGATTTGAAAAGGGAAAGGTTGTCTCGTCAAAGGTAACGTGATGTGAGACGATGATTTTGCGAGTAGCAATGTCATAGCACAAGTATCCCCGATGATTAGGAGATAGATCAAGGAAGACACATGGCAGAGTGCGAGGGGCAAGTTTGTGAGGTGCAAATGGAGGCCATGTTTGGGGTAGCATAAGCATCCAAAAATACGTAGGTGATCATATGATGGTAGCCTACGGTATAAGATTTCGGTAGGGGTCTTGTTTTGGAGTGTGCTAGTTGGTAAAATATTAAGAAGGGATTCTACCATTTTGACAGCATAGACCCAAAAAGGTGGTGGTAGGCAGGCATGAAATAGAAGTGTGCGAACCATGTTATTGATGGTACGTATAATTCTTTCAGCCTTTTCATTTTGCGAAGAAGTATAGGGACAAGAAAAATGGAAAACCATGCCTTGTTTAGAACAGAAATTGTGAAATGCCGAGTTATTAAATTCACGTCCATTATCACATTGGAATGATTTGATAGATTTTTCAAATTGTGTTTTAATGAATTTGTGAAACTCGAGGAATTTTGTAAAAACTTCAGATTTAAATTTCAGTGGGTAAATCCAGACAAAATGTGAAAAATCATCCAAGAATACTAGATAGAATTTATGACCCAAAGAGCTAACAATCGGAGATGTCCACAAATCAGCATGAACAATATCAAAGGGAGAAAAAGTAACACTGTTTGATGACATAAATGGAAGACGAGTATGTTTGCCTAGTGGACAAGAAAAACAAGTGTTGGGCAATTTTCCCATTATTACATTGAATACGCTTAGAAGTCCTAAGAAAAGTAAAAACTGGGTCTCCGGGTGTCCGAGTCTGTTGTGCCAAGTGGAGGGAGAGATTGCCGCAAGGGATAGATGTGCTTGCGGTCCGACAAATGGAAGATTGAGTAAATGGGTAGAGGTCTCCCACACTATTGTGGCGTGTAAGAATTTTCCCCGTATTGAGTTCTTTCACAGAAAAACCAAAAGGGTCAAATTCGACAGACACAGAATTATTGCTAATGAATTTTCTAACAGAGATTAAGTTTTTAATGATGTTAGGTGTGTATAGGACGTGGTTTAGGGAGAAAGGTGGGTGTGGATGTTTGGTGTGTGTGTTACCGTAACCTTCAATTGGAATGCGATGACCATTGCCGACAATAATAAATTGAGGACACTTTAACCGATGTAGTTGAGATAGGTTACCTGACGACCGGGTGAGGTGAGATGTGGCTCCGGTGTCCATGTACCAATTGTCGTCGGGCTGTTGAAGGTTCACGGTGGTGTAGGCCTGGCCCAAATCGGTCCGGGACAAAGCCGCCGGGCCGCCTGCCGCTCGCTTGCTGGTGGTGGATTGCAACCAGGTGGTGCTTCGCTCGTCTGCTGGACATGCCGTGATGGCCGGTTGCTGCTGGCCGCAGGTGTTGCCATCCCGTCAACGGCTAACGCCTTTTGATTATGTTCCTCTTGTTTAGCACATCTAATTTCTTCCAACAATAGTTGTGAACGTGCCTTGTTGAAACTTGGGAGAGGGTCGGCTTGTTGAATCATAGTTGCGAGTGTGTCATATTCACCTTTTGGTAAACCCTCAACAAGTTGAAGCACCATCTTGGTTTCGAAACAAGTCCCGACGTTGGATAGTTGATCGGTTATGAGTTTCAGTTGCTTACAATATTCGGACATGTTGTTAAAATTCTCGAGGCGGGTATTATTGAATTGCTCTTCCAAATATACGGCTCGAGTATTTTTATTGTCCTGAAAGATTTCTTCTAGCCGGACCCAAGTTCACATGCCGTAGCACCTGTTTTCATGACAGTGCACAACAGGTCTTTGGAGATGGTGCCGTAGATCCATTGTTTGACGATGACGTCAAGACGACTCCATTGAGTCCGTAACATCGGTGGGACGAGGAACATTCGTCAATATGATCGAGCACGTTGTATGCACATGCATGAATGTAGAATAGTTCCATCCACATGGAATATTGACAGTCTTCTTGGTCAAGAATTATAGGGATAAAATTCTTGATGTTGTTAACGGCGAATGCCGGATGAAAAGAAGATACTGAACGTTAAGAGGGGTTGTCAAGTGTGCCGGTGGATGAACCGAATTTGTGGGGGAAGACATGGTTGTCGCCCGCCGAGGAAGGGAATTTTCTGGTTTGGCCGAAAAGGGAGGAAAGCAGATTTTTTTTCTTCTTCTGTGAAATCAGAAAAAAAAACTGCTAATTTCTGCCGAGAATGAGGAAGAGAAGAAATTTAGGTTTTAGGCTCTTGATACCATGAAAGATGGAATAATTTTCCTTGGGGATTCCTTTCATTATTCACAATATATATAGCTGTACAAAGGTTGATTCCTAATATGGTACAAATCCTAACTTACCTTACAAATGTTGATTCCTAATACAATTAGAATCCTAAGTTACCTTAAATATACATTTATCATAATTACAAAATATACGGAGAATATTCGCTAATAATTATGAATCTTACTACGAATTTGATTGGTAGGTTCAATGGAACGCGCATGAGGTTCATTAACTTATTATTTAATACGAATTGATGAAATAACAGAATTAAAAGGATGAAATTATGTCCTTTCATGATAAGCTTATACTTCATCTTTTTTTGTTAATTTTAGTCCTTATTTTATGATAAGCTTGACAACACTATTTCTTTATCTTTTTTTTTTTTTTTTTTTTTTTTTTACAAATTTGGTACTTATTTGAAGTTCCATAATTCTGTAGTTAGATTTGGAATTCACCTCAAATTTGTAGAAGGAATTTCACAACTGTTTTAGAATAAATTTTCCCAATTCCAATCACAAAATTGCTTCCAATGAACTTAGAAATGGGTGATTTTCAGTGCACAACCTCTTCTGAACCAGAACAAGAAAGAGCTCATAACCACTTATGAACAACTCTTCTCAACTTAAGGCGTGTCTATTCTTACTAGAAGTCTAGTCTCTCTCAGTTCTAGTTTCGATCTCTAACTAAATTACTTAATAGGCCGGAAAAGAGACATTCAGACAATCCAATTTCCAATCTTAAGAACCGAACTCAAAAGAGAAAAGAAGACCGGACTAAGAAATCTCACTTTCGACGATTGAACTTGACATTTATATCCAGATTGGAACTGAACTTAAACGTCTTTGGTGCCCTGTGAGCATATCTTTAAAGTCAAAACTTATTAAATTTGGAATTTTACTCTTAGAGCAAACAAGGTCAAAAATTCAATATCAACCCCTCCAAGGTCATTTTTGTAAATTAGGCAGAATTCCAACTAACCAATTAATTCTCTCTTTCTCTTAGGCATAATACATGAACACATCATCAAACTTGACCTAAACTGACAAGTATATCCTCCAATTTTGGGTGTATATAAGTATGAACCTCAACTTGTATAAAATTAAACACGTAAACACAAATGCTAACGTGACACATAAATTTTGAGGTGTCTAGATGATCATTTTGTAAGTTGAAAGGTTCAACTGATAAAGTGGAGACACGTTGATATCCCTACTTGTGCACATCCAAAGTTGGAAGAGGACATACTTTCCGGTTGAAGCTAAATTTGAGGCATGTTTATGTATTACACATTTCTCTTATCTAAACAACTTACTCAATTCAACAACAATGGCAGTTCCAATTTCATTGTCTCTCTCAAAACTTCACTTTCTTCCAAAACCAAAACAAACCCAATTCTCCTTATCAACTAAGAAAGCATTTGGTACGAAGGAAAATGTTTTTTAATTTTTTCATGTTTGGTTGGTCAAAATGTCTTAGAAAATATTTTTTTAAGAAAACAAGTTCCTTCAAAATGTGAAAAATGATTTCCCTAATGAAAGTATGGAAAATAAGTCTATAAGTGACATTCCAACTTTATTGTCACCTATCCACCCACCCAATGCCCCCAACCCCTTCACCATCTCACCCCTACCACCCACTCCCCACCCATCCCACCCCCATAGTATTTTGTTAGATTATATATAAATGCTCTTAGGATAATATTTTTTGCTTACATACTAAACACTAAAGAATAAGTAAAAAATCCACTTATTTTTCAAGAAAATATTTTCTAGGAAAGCATTTTTCATGAAAAATATTTTCTATACCAACCCCCTAAAGCTCCAAACTTTATCTTTTCTGCAACAAAAAAGACCCATTTTGCAACACCCATTATCACCAGTAGTTCATCACAGAACCTAAAATATACTCCAACAATTTTGGGTCTCTCTGGACGTGCTTTTACAACCCTAATGGTGGACCCTCTAATTATACAAATTAACACTCTAATAAGCTGTAAAACCTTAAGCATATGTTCCAATTGATGTTGACGTGTATTGACTAAATGATGAGGCTCCATGTGTTTTTGTGTACATTGCACCTTCAAAATTCCCAGATCCTGTCATTGGATGAGTGCCTAATATCCCAGTAGTAGCAGCAACACTTTTTTTACTTTCATCACTAACTATCATAGAGTAGGCTTGGTTTATTGTTGGTAAGGGACTAGTCATTTAAACTTGACTCCTGGCTTGGCAATAGGTATGATTTAGTCCCACTAAGAATTGAAACAACATTAACTTTTGCAAATGCAATATGAAATCTTTTGATTTTGGACACTTACAAGCAAGAGCAGGTACAAGATCTTCAAACTCTTCCCACAGTTCTTTCAATCTAGAGAAATCGACAGAAATAGATGCATTTCCTTGGGATAAAGTGGCTATTTCTTTGTGAAGATTAAAGGTGAGTGAACCATCTACTTTACTGAATCTTTCTTGAAGATCCATCCACACAATCAGCCACAGAAACGTACATTATCCCTCTAAGTAAGTTCTTGGATACATAATTCGTAATCCAAGAGAGTATTATTGCATTAACTCTCCCCCAATGATCCCACATGTGTTTAGGGAATTTTTTTTACTATGAATTCCATCTACCATCCCTAACTTGTTTCTACCAGGCAAAGAAATTTTCATAAATCTAAGCCAGAGAAAATAGTTCTCAATACCTGTTAACCGGAAGGAAATAATTTGTATCCCACTCACATCTGATGAGCGTAGCAAGAGAGGATAGTTGTAGTCGATCCCATTGTCTTGATTCATTTGATTTCCAGTTCCTGAACCACTAGTTGAACCATTTAGTGTGATGTTATTCAGAGGGATTCCATTCAAGATAGGCTGAATGTTAAATATACATGTGATATACACTTACCATAAGTACTACATATCACGGTTTGGTCAAGGTTTTATAGTTGTTCAACCCGTGATATACACGGTGATATATCACGATTTAGGGCAGATTTTAGGTAATATTTGTTGTAATATTTTAGTGTAAATATTGTATTAATTAGTATTGTACACTTACCATAATTATAAAATTCTTGTATTATTAGAATAGGGTTTTGGGAGTAGAATAGGAATATGATTCTATTATGGAAAATTGTAAATTGTATATATACTCTTTAATTAATGAAAATAATCAAGAGATTATTTCTTTCACTGAGAACTCGTATTTTCCATTTTCCACTGAGAAATGAGCGGAAGCAATTTTGTATTTCTTAGATAGAGAAATGAATTTAATTTTCGATGAACTTTGAATCTGATTGATCAAAGCTCTGATACCATGTTATAATATGAGTATAGGAGAGATGGATTAAGATCATAAGAAGAGGAAGAACTCCAAAGATGATGAAGAAGAAGTGTACATAAGTAGTTATGTAAGTCCAAATATGATTTTGCTATCAATACTCGGTGTGCATACGAGTGTCAAATAGGCGGGGTGGGTTGAACTAATAAAGCCCACATGATTCTTTTTGTGTATGTGTCTCCACAATATAAGTAAAGATAATTATATATCAAGCGGCCGCGTAGACGAACAAAGGCTGTACGCTGGGACTGGGAGCCTTCATGCCATCACTCCACCATTTTCATAATCATCTAGCTGAATCATAGGTTCTGATACCAATTGTTGCGCTAAAACAACACAAAGAGACTCTTAACATGAAATTGTTCGCTTTGGACCAAGCTCAAACAACTTACTCCAAAATGATTTACATCATCAAGGGGTCGTTTGGTACATGGTATAAGCTGGAATATCCCAGCACTAACTTTGAAATTAATTTTGTATCATGTTTGGTACAAGGTATAAATTTATTCTGGGATAAATTTATACTTTATACCAAATAAAGTATAAAATGAAGCCCAAACTTAAAGATGGGATATCCGGTATCCCACCTTATCCCATTAATCTTGGAATTATTTTATCTCATCTAATTAGTCTCAGGATTATAATCCCGAGATTATAATCCCGGGATAATTTTGTTCATGTACCAAATAATTATAATTCCGGAATAATTTTGTCTGCGTACCAAACAATCCCTAAGAGTATCTCGATACCTTTTCAATTACCAATATGAAATTTTGTTCGCACCGCGAATAAAATTAAGCAATATTAAGATGTTGACTCTAGTGAGGTTCTTGGAAGATGTATTTACTCATTAGATGGACACTTACCCAACATGTTTCTCAACTGAGAAGTCGAAAGAGTTTAGTATTTTATTCACGTCAATAATGACAGATCCACATGGTACATTAGTACGAAGAAGGTTAAAGAGTACCCAACGTTAGATAGTTATGAGTAATATTATATGCACAGAATTGGAAAAAAGGGAAATCATGGCGGCTAATTGGCCCTTAATTTATTCAATTATTTCCTTTTTTCTGGCAACATGTTGCTCAACTGAGAAGTCGAAAGACGTTAGTATTTTATTCACGTCAGTAATGACAGATCCACATGGTACATTAGTACGAAGAAAGTTAAAAAGTACCCAACGTTAGATAGTTATGAGTAATATTATATGCACAGAATTGGAAAAAAGGGAAATCATGGCGGCTAATTGGCCCTTAATTTATTCAATTATTTCCTTTTTCCTGACAAGGAATAATAGAATGTTTGACCAAATTTCTAAAATCTGCTTATTTTGAAAAAAATATTCAAAAGTACAACAACAACAACATACCCAGTGGAATTCCACAACGGGGGGTCTGAAAAGGGTAGAGTGTACGCAGACTTTACCTCTACCTTGGTAGGTAGAGTGACTGTTTTCGAGAGACCCTCGGCTCAAGACAAAGCACAAGCAAAGCAAGAGAAACAGTCAGATCAGAACAAGAAATTTAAAGCAGTATGAAAATGGTGGTATCAAAAGCGAATAAGCCATGCTAGCGCATTCTGAAAGAAAAAGCAGTAACTAACGCAAGTAAATAAGATAAACAAAGTACACTAGAGAACACATAGCAACACTATAAAACAATATTGTGTCTACTAGTATGATAGGCTAAGCGTGTCTGCAATAATAACACTACAACTACCAGTTTGTAATCATAAGTAGGCCTACGCTGGACTACCTACTACCCTTCTACCCTAATCGGTGTCCTCTATAACCCCCTATTTAAGGTCATGTCCTCAGTAAGTTGCACCTGCGCCATATCCCGTCTAATCACCTCTCCTCAATACTTCTTCGACCTACCTCTACCCCTCTTGAACTCGTCCATAGCCAACCTTTTACACCTCCGCACTAGAGCCTTTGTGTCTCTCCTCTGTACGTGCCTGAACCATCTCAACCTTGTTTCCCGCATCTTATCCTCTACCGAAGCCACTCTCACTATTTCCTGGATATCATCATTTCTAATTCTATCCCTCCGTATATGCCCACATATTCATCTCATCATCCTCATCTCCGCAACTTTCATCTTTTGGGTATGCGAAGTCTTGACCGGCCAACACTCCTCCCCATAAAATATAGTCGGTCTAACCACCACCCTATAGAACTTGCCTTTTAAGTTTTGGTGGCACTTTTTATCGCACAAGAATCCAGATGCGAGCCTCCATTTCATCCACCCTTCCCCAATACGATGCGTGACACCGTCATCAATCTTTACATTTCCTTGGATAATAGACCCGAGGTACTTGAAACTTCCTTTCTTTGGAATGACCTGAGTACCAAGCCTCACCTCCATGCCAGTCTCAAGGTCGCTCCCATTACTGAACTTGCACTCCAAGTATTCTGTCTTGGTCCTACTCAACTTGAACTCTTTAGACTCCAGAGTATGTCTTCAAACCTCCAGCTTAGCGTTCACTCCGCTGCGGGTCTCATCAATTAGGACTATGTCGTCTGCAAATAACATACATCATGGCACCTCCCGTTGGATTTGTCAGGTCAGTCCATCCATCACCAAGGCAAATAAGAATGGGCTAAGAGTTGATCCCTGGTGCAACCTCATTATCACTGGGAAGTGCTTCGAGTCTCCTCCTACTGTCCGTACCTTGGTCTTGGCTCCATCATACATATCCTTGATCGCCATATTGTATGCCACAACTACACCTCTAACCTCCAAACATCTTCATATAACCGCCCTAAGGACTTTGTCGTATGCCTTCTCGAGGTCGATGAAAATCATATGTATGTCTCTCTTCCTCTCCCTATACTTCTCCACCAACCTCCTAATAAGATGAATGCCTTCTTTAGTCGAACGCCTCAGCATGAATCCAAAGTAGTTCTCGAAAATAGACACGCCTCTTCTCACCCTCAAATCCACGACCCTTTTCCAAGCTTTCATAGTGTGGCTTAGCAGTTTGATACCCCTATAGTTGTTACAACTCTGGATATCACCTTTGTTCTTGTACAAATGATGTTTTTTTCAAAAGTACTGTTCAAAAAAGCATTTTTAGTGAAAAACATTTTCTGTTTGGCCAATTAATCTAAAAAACACTTTTGAGCAGCAATTAGTGTTTGACCAATCTTTAAAATAGTTCTTCTAAGTATATTATTCTCAAAAGAACTTTTCAAAAAAGTGTTTTTGGGCAAAAACTATTTTTTAGCTTCTGAAAAACTGCTTCTGCTACTCCTCAAAAGTATTTATTTTCTCCCAAAAGTTTGGTCAAACATCTCCATTTTTTAAAATAAGCACTTTTTAAAAAAAATAAGTACTTCTGGGGGAAAATAAGCTTGGCCAAACATGCTATAAGTTAAAGTGCTACAACTTTATCTATAAAAAATGACAAGATCTTAAATAAAGGCAAGTCATGTTCATTTGAGGAAATAGAAAATTGAAGTCTTTCTTTTTTAATAGGCTTAATGCATACGTGGACCCTTCAACTTGTCCGGATTTTCAATTTTGACACCTCAACTAAACCTTGTTCCTATTGAACCCCTGAACCCGTCCTCAAGTGTGCCTATTAAACACAATCAGACTGACATGACATAAATCGGGAGATTCATTTTTTTTATCCTTGCTTCATGTTCTACTACTATATATGAGCTGCTTTGGTTCTTGGTTTGAATTAGTATGCATAAGATCAATTGAGCTTAAGATATGTGTGAATATATGGAGTTGGTTGTTTTAATTTGTAAAATTTTTCATGTAGGATGCGCTTGACATTCACGCGCAAGGTTAAAAAATATCAACATAGGTCATTTGAAGAACCATCGAGGGTGTGGTGAGATATTTGCGATCTTTCTGTCATTAATTAAAGGCATCCGTTCGAGTTTTGGAAATGAAAAACTTCTTTGATAAGAAGCATTTTACCACTCTTAGAAACCATATCCCTTCACAAGTAAAATTCACAAATAATCATTTTTTCGGCCTTTTTATTGAACAGAGTTTCACTATGAAATTTAAAATTCATGACAATAGCTATTTTTAAAGATATGGCTGAAAAGTGAGTGATCAACACTATTTTTATGTGATTTACCACATACTAACCTCTTAACGGGCTTATCCAATACGAATACAGATTAGTCGGATCAATACCCTTTAGATGGAGAAAATGCACATATACCTGATTTTGATATAGTTATTTATGTTATGTCTTTTCTAAATCTACCCACTTCGGAACAACTCTTGATACGCGTTGTCTAAAATTAGGCTTTGTCAAGTTTCGTGTGTCTGAAATTACTCCAAAGTAGGTAGACGTGCAAAAATTTTTAAAAAATTGAGTGCAAATTAAATATCATTGTCCAAATAAGGTAATCCAATTGTAATTGAATTGAAGAAGATATCTTGTTCCAATAGGTAAGAAAGGTATAAATACAATACAACAGGTTTTACCTTAGGAAAGAAAATAAAGACTGATCCCTACAAATCTGCTACCTAATTATGCTATGATCTGCTACCTAATTATGCTATGTACATTACTAAGAATGACATCTATATACATTCTGTAACACTCCGCCTCAAGTTGGAGCATAGATATTAATCATGCCCAACTTGTTACAAAGGTAATCAAGATGAGTCTTATTCACTGCCTTTGTGACCAAATCAGCTAGTTGCTCTCCTGTATTCACGTAGCCAGTGAAAATCATGTTTCCTTGAATCTTCTCAAGAATAAAATGACAATCAACCTCAATATGTTTAGTTCTTTCATGATATACTGGATTTGAGGCAATATGAAGAGCAGTTTGATTATCGCATCAAAGTTTTACTAGTGTATGATGCTTCAACCCAATTTCAGTTAAGAGATGATGTATCCACATAATTTCACACGTAGACTGTGACATAGCTATGTACTCGAATTTTGCACTAGATCGAGATACAACACTTTGCTTCTTACTCCTCCATGCTACCAGGTTCCCTCCAACAAAGACGCAATAACCTGTAGTAGATCATCTATCAATTTTGGATTCAACGTAGTCAACATCTCTAAAACACTCAATACGAGTATGGTTGTGATTGTTATACAATATACCAAGTCCTTGAGCTCCTTTCAAGTAACATAAAATATGTTCCAAAGCTGCCCAATGTTTGATCGTAAACACAGACATAAACTAACTAACAACACTTACATCAAATGCAATATCTAGACGAGTCACCGTAAAGTAGTTTAACTTCCCAACTATCCTCTTATATCTCTCTGGATCATCAAAATGATCACCATCATAAGATGCACATTAGGTACCATTGAAGTACTGCAAGGTTTGATTGCCAATTTTCCAGTTTCTGCAAGTAGGTCAAGAATATATTATCTCTAAGACAAAAGAATTTCCTACTTGCTTCTATTTACTTCTACTCCCAAAAATATTTCAACTGGCCTAAGTCCTTCGTATGAAATTTAGTATTCAAGAAAGACTTTATAGAATCGCTTCCTATGATAACAATGTCATCAACATATACAACAAGAAGGATAGTACTAACTGCAGATAGCCGGTAGAAGACAAAGTTATCACATTTTCTCATTTTTAGCCCAAACTCCAGAATTATCTCACTGAACTTGCCAAATCAGGCTCGGGGATCTGATTCAAGCCATACAAAGACTTCTTCAAATGACAGACTTTTCCATACTCCCCCTTAGTAATAAAACTGGGTAGTTGCTCCATGTACACTTCCTCTTGAAGATCACCATGAAGGAACACATTCTTGATATCCAACTGATGTAAAGGCCAATTCTCATAAGCAGCTAGAGAAATAAATAGGCGGATATAAGTAAGTTTAGCAACTGGAGAGAATGTGTCAGAATAATCCATTCCATAAGTCTGAGCATACCCTTTAGCCACAAGCCTGGAATACGAAATGATCAAGGAATACTCAGAAACACATCTCAAGCCTACATTCTCGCTTTCGCTTCGTCCACCACCGCTCTACTCCCCCTTTCGCACTTTATGAGTGGGGTGGGAGGAAATGGAATTTTATTTTTTATTTTACAAATGGGCATGCTAGATCATATATCTATATACAGATAGATAGATCGAAGTATTGCCACAAAACCATCTGGATTAACTTTAACTGTGAACACCCACTTACATCCCACTTCTTCTTCCCGTTGGGTAAATCCACCAAATCCCATGTGTGGTTTTTCTCTAAGGCATGTATTTTCTCAAACATCGCATCTGATCATCCAGGATGATTCAAAGCCTCTTTCACATTTTTGGGTACATAAATAGAGTCTAGAGAAGTAATCAAGGATCTAGACGTAGAAGATAAGCGATCACAGGATATAAAATTAGCACTAGTATATGTGGATTTGCAAGTCTGTGTACCTTTGCGAAGAGCAATATGGAGTTCAAGGTTTTCTGGAGGATCTGATGACAAAGGAACTTGTGCATGGCATGTATCATCAGACTTTCATCTTCTCGAATAAACTTGAACAATTGACGGTCGTGCTGGAGCAGGTGCTGAAGGCACAATAGTCGATTGGTGCTCAATAGAGTAACTAGGATATGAAACATCATCTGATTGTTCTGTCGCGACATGAGTAACCTGATAAACAAACCACTCATCTTCCTCCACCTGACTTGTAAAAATGGGAGGTGCATAGAAGAATGGTGTAGTCTCTGAGAATACCACATCATTTGACACCACATATTTTCCAGGTTCAGTAGAATAACATCGATACCCCTTCCGAAGATGATAATAACATAAGAAAACACACTTCAATGCCTTGGGGTCCAACTTGGTAACAGATGGTCTAACATCTCAAACATAACACATGCTTCCAATACCTTTGGTTCTACTGGAAATAATGACTTGTTTGGAAAAAGAACACTGTAAGGAATATTACCAACAAGCACAGTCGATGGCATGCGATTAATCAGAAAATAAGCCGTAGAAACTGCATCGGCCCAAAACTGTTTAGGAACCTTCATTTGGAACAAAAGTGCCCGAGCTGTCTCAAGTAAATGCCTATTATTCCTCTCAGTAACTCCATTTTAAGAGGGTGTATCAACACATGAATGACTGATGAAGAATATTGTGTTGTCTCATGTAAGACTGAAACAACTCTGACATGTGTTCTTTAGCGTTATCACTCCTCAGAATACGGACCGTAGTATTGAATTGAGTTTTGACTTCAGCACAAAAGGCACAAAACTGAGTAAACACTTCAGAGCGACTTTTCATAAAATAAATCCAAGTCATTCGAGAGAAATCATCCACAAATGTAACAAAATACTTATGTCCAGTTTTGAAAACGACAGGACATGGTCCCCAAACATCAAAATGAATTAGCTCAAAAGTTGACTCAACCCGTTTATTAACCCTTGGACCTAACGTGCTGCGATGATGTTTAGAAAATTTACATGACTCACAGTCCAAGGAAGAGACACTTTGAAACTGAGGATAAATCTTCTTCAACATAGGTAAAGAAGGATGTCCTAATCGATAATGTGCTCCAAATGAAGACACGACACTTGATTAGGCAGTAACTAATTACAATACAACATGTTCTAACTTAGGAAAGAAAATAAAGACTGATTCCTACAAATTTGCTACCTAATTATGCTATGATCTGCTACCTAATTATGCTATGTACATTACTAAGAATGACATCTACAGTCAAACCTCTCTATAGTGGTAGCGTTTGTCCGAAAATTTCATAGCCGCTATAGTGAGGTGTTGTTATATATGTATACTGGCATTTCGTGTTTGGATCTCATTTAGCCGTTATAAACGAAAGTACGCAAAGAATTATGTTTTTGTACTTTTTATGCTATAAATAAAAATAATATACTTGTTAATTTTAAAATTTCAATTGATTTTCATATCTCATTAATTAAAAATTAAAAAGACTAATAAATTATAAATAAATTCATGACTAATTGTACCATACCGATAAAGAATTGAAATCTAAGGAACATATGCATTTAAAATTAATTAAAAATTAAATACAATTGCAAGTTTGACGTAAGAATTCTACAATTGTAGGTTGTTTTGTAAATTCTAGTCTCTTAGTGATGTTATAACGCTTTAATTGACGAAGAATTTTGTCCAAACTTTCAACAAAAGAGAATTCAATAGCTTTCTCTTAAAGGTTGTCTAAGAGCTTAACAATTGACGACTCTTCTATCTCACCCCAAGTAGTAATAGGTTGAGGCTCTTCATCAACACTTTCGTTGTCACCTTCTGTATCAGCTGTCTCTTGTTCTTTCACCCCAATCACTTGTGCAATAATCTCTTCATCAGTGTACATCTCAAGGATTGGGAGAGTTGCGTCAAACTCCGTAAAAGTGGTAGCATCCATTGCTTGATTGGTGTTATGAGAGGGATTTGGGCTATAAGTGATGACACACTACCAACATCCTCAATAAGTTCTAAATTTTCACTATAAATATTGGAGTTTTCATTTGTAGGTATAATTTCGGTATTTCTCCAACAATGGAGAATGCTATTTTTACCATTGCAGGTTGTTTCGTAAATTTCAGTCTCTTAGTGATAATATAACGCTTGAATTGACGAATATTTTTGTCCAAACTTTCAGGAAAGAGAAATTTAATCTTTCCTTCCCCGGACCCCGCGCATAGCGAGAGCTTAGTGCACCGGGCTGCCATTTTTTTAATATACTTTTTACAAATATTATTACACAATATTTGAGTATGATTGCTATAGAGATGTAATTTTATAAAGAGTGTATGCTATAATGAATGACATTGCTGTTATAGGTAGAATGTTGTTATAGAGAAGTAAAATATAACATGAAAAATTAGTTTACGAGAAAATCAAACCGTTATAGTGAAATGTTGCTATAGAGAATGACAATTATAGAGATGTTTGACTGTGTATACCTTCTGTAACACCGATAAAATTTTAACCCCCGGATCTCTAGAGCAAAAATAAAATAAAATAAGTCATTTGAAGAAAGTATTTCATTCTAGGAACTTAAAACATATTTTCCGAAACCCAACTCCTCCCAAGCACTTTGTGGTCAAATTTGGCTTGGTATACACATACACAAGTTGGCACATCCCAGTGAGTTGGTTCGATGAAAATGAAGTGAGAAAATAATGTTTTATAACACAAATTTTTCACCGAATATTGTATCGGTGAAAAAAACCCTCTGTTTTTAAGAGAGTAGCAATCTAGAAGAAAATAAGATTCTTTCCAGTCACTCTTTGTGCAAAACTCACTTGTCAACTTAACTAAAGTTATCAAACCTGATATAGATTCTAGAGCAGGTATGTCAAAGCTAACCAAAAATCTTCTTAAGTTCTCAATGAAAACAGTCACCATTCATCACAATGTCAGTACAATATGTTAAACTTGCAATTTTACAATGACAACAATGTCTTAATCTAATATTTTAGGTCAGCTGCATGAATTCTTACTGTATATATCATACCCGATAGGTTGCTGAATTTAAGGTCATATAACTCTAATACTAATTTTTGAACATTGTCGTTTTGCAAGTGGAAATTTGTTCTTAAATAAGAAGAAGTTGTTGGATATGTAAAGCAATAAGAGAAGTAAATAAATATTACAAGTGTTCGAAAGGATAAACAAATAGGCAATTCAGAACTGCCGCAAGCTTGTTGAGTCTTGAATCTTGATAACCTGAAATCAAGAAACACTAAATCGGATTGTTACAACTGTAGCTGAGTCGAGAGATGACTCTCTGTCTTTAAGACAAGATTGCCCCGTATATATGCTTTTACGTTAACGGGCAATAGTCTCCCAAGATAAAACAACAACTAATCAACACTACAAAGAAAATAGGTTGATTCTGACGAAGAAAACAAAACACGAAACGACTTGCTGAAGAACGGAAAAGGAAGGAAGAGTTTTGAGTTTTCTGTTTACTGTTTGTGGACAGAATTTCAGTTGTGCTCTCTTCTGTTTTTGTTTGTGTATTATATTGTAGTAGTCTCTACAATTGAGCCAAAATGCTTCAATATATAGCATAAGGGGATACTTCTCAACTACCAAGTAATGGATGTTTATGGCCATTAGTGAGGGAGTTAATCATCAGGTAATGGCTGATGATTTAATGTGCAACGTTCCAAAAACCAACCCAAACGGTAGGTGGGACGAGCGGGCGGCGGCGGCGCGCGTGTGGGCTTAGCCTTGAACCCAAGCACATCTAGGTCCTCCCTCCTTCAAACACATGGGTTACCCCTTGGGGTTCCAAACCCTTAGCCAATTTTGAGACATATAAAGAGAACAATTCTTCTTTTTCCCACCGATGTGGTAGATTTGTCCCACACCATATTTCCATGCCTCAAACACCTTACTTCGTGGACCAATATCTCTTTCATTTCTCAATGAAATTTGACGATTCTTGGCCCTACGGTCATCTACTCACTTAGTAGATTATGCACGTATGAAGAGACAAAACCTCCAACATACGGAACCCTAGTGTTTAAGTCATTAAATACAGGTGGACGCACCTCCCCACCAAAGGCAAATTTCCAACAGAAGTGTATGAGAACAAGCTTTGCCATGTGGTCATTAAGACTAATCATTTCTAGAAAACAATTCAATTAGACTAATAGACATCTCAATCATTGTATTTTAAAGGGCTGCTATATATTGATTAAACTATTCAAAAACTTACATGGCGAATTTAATGGGTCTTGCACCAGATGAGCACTCAAAATTGTAGGGCCAGAGCACTATATATACTAGTAGTTCAAATAATGCAAAAAATATCAAACTCTACTTTCCAAAGTATTCATTAGTTCAAAGTACCTTTCTCATAGCTCATTTGCAGCCATCAAAATGTTGAAAATCCTTCTTGTTATTTTTTCTATACTTGGTTGTTTTTCATGGCCTAGTATCCAGAGCGACTTGGAAACATACATAGTTCAAGTCGAATCTCCAAAAAGCAAAATATCCGTTCAATCATCACGAATGGATTTGGAGAGTTGGTATAGTTCTTTCTTGCCAAAGACCATAGCAGCCGCTGGCTCACATGAAAAGCCGCGATTGATATATTCATATCACAATGTGATGACAGGATTTGCAGCAAGATTATCAGCAGAGCAAGTGAAAGAAATGGAGAAGAAACCAGGCTTTGTATCTGCACAGCCACAAAGAATATTACCTTTGCACACTACACATACTCCAAGTTTTCTTGGATTGCAACAAAACATGGGCTTGTGGAGGGATTCCAACTATGGGAAGGGTGTGATCATTGGAGTCTTGGACACCGGGATTTCACCTGACCATCCTTCATTTAGCGACGAAGGGATGCCTCCTCCTCCTGCTAAATGGAGGGGCGGGTGTGAATGGAACTTCTTTACAAAGTGTAACAAGAAGCTCATTGGTGCGAGGACCTTTCAAATAGGCAGTTCGCCGTTAGATGATGATGGACATGGTACACACACTGCCAGCACAGCTGCTGGAAGTTTTGTGAAAGGTGCCAATGTGAATGGGAATGCTAACGGCACTGCAGTTGGGATTGCCCCTCTTGCTCACCTGGCCATTTATAAGGTCTGTGACTCGTTTGGTTGCTCCGACAGTGACATTCTAGCTGGCATGGATGCGGCTATTGATGATGGGGTCGATATCCTATCTATTTCCCTTGGTGGAAGTAGCAAGGCATTCTACAATGATCCAATTGTACTCGGTGCCTATAGTGCAACACAAAGAGGTATTCTTGTAAGTTGCGCTGCCGGTAATAATGGTCCATACGATAGCACCTTATCAAATGAAGCTCCGTGGATACTGACAGTAGGTGCAAGCACTCTAGACAGGAAACTTAAGGCCACTATTAAACTCGGAAACAATAAACAATTCGAGGGCGAATCAGCATTTAATCCAAAGGGTCATAATTCAACATTTTCCCCTTTGTTTGATCCTGCACTGAATCCAACTGACGTTGATAGCCCTTACTGCGGAAGAGGTACACTGAATGACCCTGATATTAAATATAAAATAGTTTTGTGCATGGCAGGTGGTGGTTATTCCAGGATTGGAAAAGGACAAGCTGTAAAAGATGCTGGCGGTGTTGGCATGATTATCTACAATGGGCCAGATGTTGGTGTCACTAAGTCAGCTGATGCTCACGTCCTGCCAGCTTTGGTTATTACTTATCAAGATGGAATGAATATTCTTGCCTACATGAAATCAACATCAAAACCAGTTGCAAGAATTTCATTCCAAGGAACAATAATCGGAGATAAAGATGCTCCGGTGGTTGCTTCATTTTCTTCTCGAGGACCTAGTTTAGCTAGTCCTGGAATCTTGAAGCCTGATATTATTGGTCCTGGTGTTAACATTCTTGCTGCTTATCCTACCTTCGTGCACAAAAGATATACCTTCAATATTTTATTAGGCACCTCTATGTCTTGTCCTCACCTCAGTGGAGTAGCAGCATTGCTGAAAAGCGCACACCCCACTTGGTCCCCTGCAGCTATTAAATCAGCAATCATGACAACTGCTAATACAGTAAACCTTGCCAACAATCCCATCTTAGATGAAAGGCTCCTTCCAGCTAGCATTTTCGCCATTGGTGCTGGACATGTCAATCCATCAAGAGCTAATGATCCAGGACTAGTTTACGATACGCAATCTGAGGACTATTTGCCTTACCTTTGTGGTTTGAACTATACAAATGGACAGGTAAGAAACCTTCTACAACGTAGGGTGGATTGCAAGCAAGTGAAAAGTATTCCCGAAGCACAACTAAATTATCCTTCATTCTCCATTAGACTTGGAACACATGTACAAACATATACAAGAACGGTGACTTCTCAATGTTGAACCAAAAGAAGTTGGAATACCAAGTGACCTTTTCAATAAGAGCTAATAGTTCAAACAGTGGTGTTGTTCAAGGATTCTTGAAATGGACTAATAATAGGCACTCCGTAAGAAGTCCAATTGCAATTGTGCTAGACACTGCTAGATTGGATTTCTAGATTTTTTTTCTTCTTGTAGGTGATCATTGTTTTTGTTGTTGTTGTTGAGCATTGTTACAATGTGAAACAAGCCTATATAATGGCTTCAATCCAAGACGTTGAATAAATGCCAAAAGTATTCACATTCTATTTGGCAAGACAAATGAGCTGAGCTTATTCTGAAGAGAAGATAGATCTATGGTATTAATAATTACTAATGTATATGATCTCTATAGTTTAAGGTTTTTAACGAAGCAATTCATGTAAATTTAATACTATTATTATGGTAATAGAAAGGTAGAGGTTTTGAGGTAGAGTTTCACTATCATTAATCAAGAAAATATCATTCCATCGGCCTTTCTTGTTAGTTTGAGGCATCTTTTACCCATCTAATGTGGTAAATTAGTCGTATAATGTCTTGAAAGTTAAGTTTTTTCATGCTAATATATTTCGTTTTGGCAGTTTCATTAAAATCTTGTTAGTGAATTGGTCCTTGTTCGATCGTACAAGTGTAAGTGTAGGCAAGTCTTTGTAATGACGGCTAAGGCAATTTGTCACGACCCAATTCTATAAGGCCAGAAATGCCACCTAGTGCACTAATCCACCCAGGGAAATACTGGTGAAGACACGGATTGGGGGCATGTGGATCTCTCTTTTCTCTAATCAGCTGGAGCTTGCACCGAATTGCTTACCCGCGGAACTCATTTAACCCGACCCTGCATAAGTACCAATGCCCCTTCCCCTTTCACCTCTAGGAAAAACTTCAGGGATGAGCCAAAAACAGGTATCTCAAACTAAAAATAACGACTGTATACACGGCTTGACCATAAAGTATTAGCATAAGGTTCACATGTGCAACTTAATTTTTATCATTATGAAAACTAAATACACCCACTAACGAGTACATGGAACATGATAAAATCTAGTATCCAGATTTCAGTATGATTATACAACTAACCAAAACAAAATAACTAACTCTAGTGCTCATGGCTCACCACCTTGCTAAAGATGGTGGCTTTCAAACTGCATCCTCTAGCTGAACTTCGAGACATGAAACCAAGTAGTACAATAAGCTTTATAGACCTCCTTTTAAAGAGATTTGAAAGAAGGATATGTCAAAGAGATTTGACTACCATCAGAAGGTAAATTATGTTTTAAGCCTTTATAGAACTTACATTCATGTAACAATTTTTGATAGGGTTAAGGGTCAAAACACACCCCTCAAGTATTATTTTTTTTGAGTTTTCTATCTGAACTATCAGGTGTAATAGTTTTCGATCTAAACTATTACTAACTAATTTGCAAAAAACACCTCAACTATCAGTTATTCACTTTTCCTACTTGAACTATTACCAACTAGTTTGCAAAAAACACCTCATTAAAAGTGAACAACTTATAGTTGAGGTGTGTTTTGTATACTAGTTAGTATAGTTTAGGTAGAAAAAGTGAACATTATTTTTTCATTCAAATTCTAATCGATCCATACTTTTTCCTATAGGTGAACTTTATTCCTGCAATGCTAGAATTCATAGTAAATTGAGATGATGGACTAAGTCCAGTCCAAACTATATATGTCACAGAGTAAAGCATATAAGTAAAGAATCACATTGAAGGCAAGTGATGAAATAATAATTGACTTGGATGATTCTTATCCTTATAATCTCAGTTTTCGGCTACACCAAATACGATGAACTGACAAATAAATTTCAAGTTAATGGTTGTTTGACATATATGAAGGAAAAGGCAGTTAATGCAGAGACAAATTGTAAGTAAACATCACTTAAATATTGAGATTCATACCAGTCGTGCACTTCTTCTCAGTCACAGAACTGAAAACTCCATGTATTGAAACCGAACACGCAAAGGTTTTAGGATATCAGAAGACACTCCTCCATCCGTATTACAATAAACTTCTGATGGATTAAGTCCAATCAAATTGAATTGTCTACAGCTATAACTGTATTTCTTATAATTGTGTTGCATGTAACACATAGCAATCCGAGTTTTTCATTCATAAATGGCTTTCTAGTATTTTCATCCGCAACTCACACAACTGGAGTCCAAAATAATAGAATATGTCACGACTCAAACCGGAGGGTTGCAACGGGCACCCGGACCTTACATGCCGTGTACCACTACCCATACAGTCCACACCTAATCACAATTAACTAATCACGGCCACAAGGGTCGTCATTCAGTACTTTGCTGACATATATGAATATAGAAACAGTAAACCAGAAACCCAACTTATATATATATCCACCAAGGCCGACGAGGCCGTACATGACTACTACACACATGACACATGTCTACAAGTCTCTAAAGAGTATACGACATCAAAAGGTCAGGACAGGGCCCCGCCATACCCATATATACAAGCAAAAATATACCATACCAAGATTAGACCGACACTTCGAAACAAGGGGAGTGCTCCAAAATCCGCTGAGTCAGCAACCTACTAACGTGGATCGTCGTCCTGTCTAAGTGAACCTGCGGGCATGAAACGCAGCGTTCCCCGACAAAAGGGACGTCAATACGACTGATGTACCGAGTATGTCAGGCATAAGAAACATCATAACAGAGATACATAATAATCTGAAACAGAAACAATCGACCAAGATAGAAACAACTGACCAGTAGCAAATGCCTCTGAGGGTCCTAATACATATGCCTAATGTCATGCACAATGCAAATGCGGTATACATATAAATATTGGCCACACAAGGGCATCAATATTGGCTTCAAATGGGCATCTTTCTTTTCGTGATATATGTATCAGCTGCAGGTGGTGACACGTATATAACGCATTTCCCTTTTCCCCCATCCCCTACATATATATAATTCATATCATATAATAGTGTATATAACACATGTGGGTCTAGGGTAATACATGAATATAATGCAAATGAAAATTCATGAATGACAATAAAACATTCTGAACTTATCGGGTGACATAATATCATTGTACCTTTGGCTAACATTGGGAATATTAACATCTTTCTCATATACCTCAATAAGGATTTAGGAACATATTTAGACATGCTTTTAACATAGGAATCAATAACATTAATATTCTTAACTAATAGGAGTAGAATAATTTATGGAACAACATCACAGTTACGTTTCGTTACACGGAACATGCCAAAAGAAGAAATAATTTGCCTTAACATACCTTTATTAGTCTTGGAATTGTTGTTGAAAATCTTGAATTATCCTAAAACCTATGAGAACGGATCGAGAGCTTTGGACTTTGCTAATATCAAAACTAAGAACAACTCTTTCTAATTGATTTGTTAAGATGGAAACTGTTAAACAGAGCAATATACATGTGATATACACTGAATATATAGCAGTGTTTATCACATGTATATCAGTGATATACAGCAGCAACAACGCAGTGGGCGACCTCTTTGCTCGGTCGGTGGGCAGTGGCCCAACTCGTCCAGGCCCATCTCGGAATTGGGCAGCAAATCAGTGATCAAGTCATGTGTATTAAGGAAAGAATATTTTGTGTATATTGTAGTATATTTGTTACCTAGAATAGGATATACACTTACCATAAGTAGGATATACACTTACTATATTGTATAGTTAGAATTATGGTAGAAGAAGGGGATTATTTCTTTCATGGTATCAAGAGACAAGGTCTAAAACAAAAGTTTTTTCTCTCAAACTTTTGCCTCCCTTTGGCCGAGACCCCCCCCTCCTCGGGTTTTTCTCTTCCAAAATTTCGTCTTCCGCTCTCAAAAACCTCTCTTAAATTTCCCCTCTTTCTTTGTTCTTTCAATATGTCTAAGAACAATTTTCACCCTGCCCTCACGGTTTCCAATATCAAGCTAAGTGTCCCTATTGTCCTTGAGATGGAAAACGTCCACTATGCAACGTGGGCGGAGTTGTTTAAAATTCACGCTATATCTTATCAAGTTCTTCATCACATCATTCATCCCGCTAGACCTCTTCCTGCGGAGGATCCTGAGTTATGGATTACACTTGATGCTACCGTTCTTCGGTGGATATACGCCACTATTTCGGTAGACCTTCTACAGACGATTATTGAGCCGGATACCACGGCTATGGCTGCATGGAATAGATAGCGTGACATATTCCAAGACAACCAACATTCCCGTGTCGTCACACTCGAGCAGGAATTCTCTCTCGTTCCAATGGATGAATTTTCGAACGTTTCGGCATATTGCAAGAAACTAAAGGAGTTGGCAGATCAACTCTGTAATGTTGGCGCACCAGTAACAAATAATCGTCTAGTTCTACAGTTGGTTGCCGGTCTTTCAGAGTCCTATAATGGTGTTGGAACTCTCCTTCACCAAAGCAACCCTCTTCCCGACCTCCATCAAGCCCGCTCCATGCTGACGTTGGAAGAAGCCGGTTTGGCTAAAAAGGCGGCTACCGGAGCAAGCCCAGTTGTCATGGTGGCGTCCTCTCCTAGTCCTCCTGGTTTAGTTAATAATTCGGGCCAAAACCATAATAATGGTGGCGGCAAGAATAATCGCAAAAATAATAACAAAAATTGCGGGGGCAAACGCGGCGGTTCTGGTGGCGATTCCGGTGGTCAACAAACAGGCGGTGGGTCCCAGCCAGGGTACAGTGGCCCACCACCACCGTGGGCCCAGCAGTGGGGCCCATGGCAGTGGAACCCATACCATCCGGCGGCGGTTTCCGGCGGCCGGTGGGGCTGGCCAACGATCCGGGCCCAATACCCGGCGGTGGCGGCCCGGCAGGCGGTGGCCAGGCGGCGGCAGCAACGGTGTCTACGGCCCAGCTCCAGCACGGCTAGGAGTTCTTGGGCCCCGACCTCCGCAAGCCCATCATGCAGCAGGCCCCACTCAGACCGATATCGAGGCCGCGATGCACACGTTGGGATTGACTCAACCGGACCCAAATTGGTACATGGACACGGGGCCACTACTCACATGACTTCCGAATCGGTACTCTATCATCTTATTTCAATTTGAGCACCCCTCGGGGGATAATTGTTGGTAATGGCAGTTCTATTCAAATTCTAGGGTATGGTCAGAAAACATTGTCTCCTCCCAATCCACCACTCCTCTTGAAAAATACTTTACATGCTCCTAAATTGATTAAAAATTTAGTGTACGTCCGAAAATTCACAAATGACAATTACATTTATTCGTTGAATTTGATCCTTTCGGTTTCTCTCGTGAAGGATTTCAAGACGGGGAGCCATCTCATGAGGTGTGATAGTAGGGGGATCTGTATCCTATCATGCCGGTTTCGATCCATCGAGTCCACCTTGCGTCAACTTTTGCGACCATTTCTCCTTCCATGTGGCATGCTCGTACGGGTCATCCGGGATCTTCTATTTTATCAGCCTTAGATAAAAATAGCTTTATTTCTTGTAAGGGTACGAGTCGTACTCCACTTTGTCAGTCTTGTTCATTAGGAAAAATTGTTAAGTTGCCATTTGTAGACTCCAAATCTCATACTTCAAAGCCCTTTGATATTATTCATAGCGACTTATGGACATCTCCTGCTCTTAGTTCAATGGGTCATCGATATTATGTTCTCTTTTTAGATGATTATTCTAGATTTTTGTGGACGTTTTCAATTGCGAATAAATCACAAGTGTTTTCCGTCTTCATCAAATTTAGAGCGTTCATTCGTACTCAATTCGAAAGAGAAATAAAAAATATTCAATGTGATAATGGGAAAGAGTATGACAATAGGGAGTTTCGGGAGTTTTGTGCTAATAATGGGATAAATTTTCATTTTTCGTGTCCTCATACATATTCACAAAATGGGAAAGCCGAACGCAAAATTCGTTCCATAAATAACATTGTCAGAACTCTCTTAATTCATGCCTCCATACCTCCCTATTTTTGGCATCATGCTCTACAAATGGCCACATATCTTCTTAACATAATTCCGTCTAAAGGTCTGACATATTCTTCCCCCCTCAAAATCCTATATAAAAAGAACCCTTCTTATTCTCATCTTAGGATTTTTGGGTGCTTGTGTTATCTGTTATTCCCATCCACCACAATTAACAAACTTCAGGCTCGGTCTACCCCGTGTGTATTTTTGGGTTATCCGTCGAATCATCGTGGTTATAAGTGTTTTGATTTATCCTCCAAGAAAATCATTATAAATCGCCATGTCATTTTTTATGAAACCCAATTCCCTTTTACGAAAGTTCATACTCCCGAGCCTAAGTCGTATAATTTTTTGGATGACCAAATATCCCCGTATATTATTCAAAATTTTTCGAACTTCTCCCGCACCCTAAATCCTCCAGCGGGCCCACTGCCCGCTGGACCCACAGTACCGCATCGCCCAGTCATTCCAGCCACTGGAACAGTTCCAGAAATTGGGCCAGTCCGGCCCAATTCTGGGCCGGTCCAAATTCGATGAGTCCAAACCGATTTAGGCCGGCGGAGCCCAGCCCACCGCCCGCCGGCCGCGCTCCGAGCCGAGAAAATTCCCAAAATTCACTCAATTCTTCCTCGAGTCATAGACCGGTCACTCGAAGTCAACGGGGTATTTTTACACCTAAAAGACATTTTAATTTACATTCTGATGTCTCTAAATCCCCCTTGCCCCGCAATCCTGTGTCCGCATTAAATGACCCTAATTGGAAAATTGCTATGACTGATGAATATAATGCTCTTATTGATAATAAGACGTGGGAGTTGGTGCCCCGTCCATATGGTATTAATGTTATCAGGTCTATGTGGATTTTTGCTCATAAGGAGAATTCAGATGGGTCCTTTGCTCGACATAAGGCGCGACTTGTTGGTGATGGTAAGACTCAGCAGGTTGGAATTGATTGTGGTGAGACGTTTAGTCCGGTGGTCAAACCGGCTACCATTCGCACTGTGCTTAGCTTGGCTCTTTCAAAGACTTGGCCAATTCATCAGTTGGATGTCAAGAATGCTTTTCTACATGGTGATCTCAAGAAAATAGTCTATATGCATCAGCCGTTGGGTTTCAGGGATCCCAACCGCCCTAATCATGTCTGTTTGTTGAAGAAATCATTATATGGGCTTAAGCAGTCTCCACGGGCACAGGTATACACAATTTGCGACTTTGTTTCGACTATTGGGTTCACTCACAGCAGGTCAGATAATTCCTTGTTCATCTACCGCCGTGGGTCGTCATTGGCCTACATTCTGTTGTATGTGGATTATATCATCTTGACTGCCTCTTCCGATGCCTTGCGCCAGTCTATCATGACCATGCTCAGTTCTGAGTTTGCTATGAAAGCCTTTGAGTTATTTTTTGGGGATTGCCGTCAAGCGTCATTCAGGTGGCTTATTTTTGTCTCAACGAAAATATGCTGCTGAGATCATAGAGAGGGCTGGGATGTCATCCTGTAAGTCCACTTCCACGCCAGTTGATGCAAACCCGAAGCTAAGTGCCGCAGCAGGTGCACCATACGAGGACCCGACCCGCTATCGCAGTCTTGTAGGGGCCCTCCGGTATCTTACCTTTACCAGACCGGATATTACGTATGCAGTTCAGCAGGTGTGTTTATTCATGCATGATCCCAGGGTTGAGCACATGAATGCAATCAAACGCATTATCCGGTATATTCAGGGGACACTGGACTATGGGTTGCACTTATACCCTTCATCTACATCCACACTTGTCTCTTACACGGATGCTGATTGGGGTGGTTGTTCCGATACCAGACGATCGACGTCTGGCTACTGTATGTTCCTTGGCAACAACTTGGTCTCATGGTCGGCAAAGCGTCAAGCAACTCTATCACGCTCCAGTGCAGAGACAGAATATCGAGGGGTAGCGAATGTGGTCTCCGAATCATGTTGGCTACGTAATTTGCTGTTGGAGCTTCATTGTCCCATTCAGAAGGCAACCTTGGTATATTGCGATAACATTAGTGCCATCTACCTTTCAGGTAACCCGGTTCAACACCAGCGCACCAAGCATATCGAAATGGACATTCACTTTGTCCGTGAAAAGGTTGCAAAGGGTCAAGTTCGCGTATGCCATGTCCCGTCTCGTTATCAAATTGCGAGACATCTTTACAAAGGGTCTACCGGTTTCTCTTTGAAGATTTTAGGGACGAGTCTCGGCGTTCGAAAACCGCCCGCTATGACTACGGGGGTGTGTTAAACGAGCAATATACATGTGATACGTAAAATCGAAAATGGTATGATGCCTTTGTGTATATACGTTACTTGTCTCTAATGAATTCCTAAAGGTAAAGTAATGGCTGCCAACATGTCTTAAACTCACGCCACATAGACAACCCTCCTTAACAAATGTCATCTCCCAACGTACTACAATGCCACCTAATTGATATATTGCCTTGGTCACTTATACGACTCCTTTCATTAATTAGTCGATCGTTGTTGGCCCACTCAATAAGTCTTAAATTATTTCGGAGTTTTATCCTTATATATATACTAAGCTCTTTATCAACATACGTAAATATAACGTAAATTCTCCAAGGTCCGGATCTACTTGCCTATGTTTAGGTGCTCAAACCATACCCCAAAATTACGGGATATTACAGAATAGTTCTCAATATTATTTTCCATTAATTGTATATCTCCTATTTTAGGTAGAATTATAATCCTTTTGTAATTAGGATAATTAGTTACCTAGTTTGTATCAAAGTAAATATTCTTGTAACCTTATATATTGTAAATCATTCATCAATAAAATCAAAGAACATATTCTTTTATGGTATCAGTATCCTAAAACTACAAACCCTACCCTAGCCGCCAATACACCTTCTCGACCACCACCTTTTTTCCAAGTTGGCACCTAGCCCACATCGGAACCCTATCCGCGACCTCTCTCGGCCGCCCCCTCTTTTCCCCACGACAGAACCCTAGTTTTTTCGGCCATTCTCTCTCTCTTCCTCATAAATTTTCTCTTCCATGGCTAACAAAACCAAATTCCATTCGGCACTTGCCGTAAACAACATTAAAAACTCCATCCCTGTGACTCTTGAGATGGAAAAGGGTCAATACTCCTCGTGGGCAGAGCTTTTTAAGATTAATTAGCATGTTTATGAAGTTATCGACCATATCATCCCTCCCACGCCGAAGTCCATAGACATACCATCGACTTCGACTTCTGATGATGCACTCTGGTCTCGTTTGGGATGCAGTCCTCCTCTAGTGGATATACGACACGATATCTAATGATCTGTTGCACACCATCATTAAGACCGATGCCACTGCCCGCCAAACGTGGGAACGTTTGGACAGTATTTTCCACGACAACAAAACTCAATGAGCGTTATACCTTGAAAATCAATTCAAGGATGTTCATTAGGACGATTTCCCGAACGTGTCTGCCTATTGTCAAGAACTTAAGATGCTTGCCAACCAACTCTCCAACGTCGACACACCAGTCACTAATCAACGATTGGGCATGAAACTTATTACAAGTTTGAATGAATCCTATGATGGCATTGCCACTATCCTTTAGCAATGCACGCCGTTACCTCCATTTTATGAGGCCCGTTCGAACTCATCCTTGAGGAAACTCGAAAAATCAAGCGCAACACCACTCGGGCCAGTATTGCCGACGCCACCCTCACCACCACCGTCGGGCCCTCTGCCGATGGTATGGCCTCCCAGTCCGACAACCAGAACCGTCGGCCAGAGGACCCACAACAGTCTGCTTCCTCCCGTAACAACCACCAGAGCAAGCAGTCCGGCAAGGGCCACAACGAAAGAAATTCTAGCAACAATAGCCAGCAGCAACCGCGGCAGTGGCAGTAGCCTCCGTCGTGGGCTGGCTACCCATCGTGGGCCGCATTAGCCCCACCGTCATGGGCCTACCCTCCTTGCCCGTATACTACATACTCGTGGACTCCACCTCAGAACCGACAGGCCCAACCTGACATACTTGGCCCACGTCCATAATAGGCCTACACAACACATGCCCCCCGTCATCGACTTATGCACCGACTGACATTGAGGCAGCTATGAGCACAATGTCACTCAAAACTCCAGAAGAAAATTGGTATATAGACACAGGGCCACATCTCACATGACGCATCACAAGGTACTCTCTCGTCTTATTCCAATTTGAGTAATTTAAATCGAAATATTATTGTTGGTAGTGGACAAGGCATTCCCATCCGTGGTTATGGTCATTCATTCCTATCTCCACCACATCCACTACTAATCTTAAAAAATATCCTCCGTGCTCCAAAACTCATTAAGAATCTAATATCCGTGCGACGTTTCACAATTGACAATTGAGTTTCCCTTGACTTTGATCATTTTGGTTTTACTGTAAAGATTTTACGACAGGGAGACGAATAATGAGATGTGATAGCACCAGAGATCTCTACCGTATTTCAAACGCCGTCAACAATCCAGACTCAGTTCCATCAACCTTTGCCGCTCCTTCGTCTTCCTTATGTCATTCTAGATTAGGACATCCGGGAAACTCTGTTTTACTCTCCCTTAGGAAAAATAATTTTATTAATTGCAATCGTATTTCTAGGACTTCTATATGTGAATCTTGCATTTTTGGAAAACATGTCAAATTACCATTTTCTGCATCCACAAATTGTACTTTAATGCCTTTCGATATCATACATAGTGATTTGTGGACATCCCCTATTTTGAGAACGGCTGACCATCGATATTATGTGTTGTTTTTGGATGATTATTTCAACTTTCTATGGACATTTTCAATTGGAAATAAATCTCAGATCTACCCCATTTTTTCTTCATGTAGTGCTTTCATAAAAACACAATTTGAAAAGAGCATTAAATATTTTTAATGTGACAATGGCAGGGAATTCGATAATAACCAATTCAAACAGTTTTGCTCCAAAAATGGTCTTACATTTCATTTTTCTTGCCCTCACATCCTCCCAAAATGGTAAAGACGAACGGAAAATCCGAACCATAAACAACCCCATTCGTGCCCTACTTGCTCATGCCTCAACTCCCCCTCAATTCTGGCATTATGCACTCTCTATGGCCACCTATCTCCTAAATATAATCCCAAACAAGTCTCTAGCTCAACGGTCGCCCACCCAAGTTCTGTTTCGTAGGAACCCTCCTTCCAACACTCGCGTATTTTTAGATGTCTTTGTTACCCTCTCCATCCGACCACTCACAAACTCCAACCTCGATTTTCCTCATGTGTGTTTCTGGGTTACCCTGCCAATCATCATGGTTACTCGTGAAATGACTTGTCGAGACGTAAAATTATTATTTCACGTCATGTCCTATTTGATGAGTCTTAATTTCCTTTTGCCTCACTACACTCGCCACCTCGACATTCCTACGACTTCCTACATGATGGCCTAAACCCTCTTCTAATTCACCATTTACATAGTCCGCCATCCCAGACCCGCCACCCGCCACCACCTAAACAACCCACTTCAGGGTGATTTCACAGCCACCTCTCGGCAAACCAAGGTTCAGCCAGCCAGTACCTTCACCTCTGCCCTTCCTCCTCTTTCAGACAGTACCGCGACAAACCCCCCTCCCGTCTTGCATCCCGAGACACACTCTCGGACCATGGAAACCCGTGCCATGCATGAAATTCATAAACCTAAATGACAATTTAATATTTTCATTTCAGTTATCCCTTCACATGTCCTTCGTAACCCGAATGATGCCTTGTCCGACCTTAATTGGAAAAGCCACAATAATTGATGAATATAATGCTCTTATTGATAATAAGACGTGGGACATAGTACCCCGTCCACTTGATGCTAACATTATTCGTTCTATGTGTATTTTTAGACATAAAAAGAAATCTGATGGTTCTTTTAAGAGGTACAAGGCCCGGTCGTAAAACCCGCAACCATCCGAACCGTCCTCAACATTAGTATATCCAAGTCTTGGCCCATTCATTATCTTGATGTCAAGAATGCCTTTTTACATGAGGATCTTCGTGAAACGGTATATATGCATCAGCCTATGGATTTCAGGAATCCTATTCATCCAAATTATGTGTGTTTGTTGCCAAAATTGCTCTATGGACTGAAACAGGCTCCTCGAGCATAGTACCAACTGTTCACCGATTATGTCACCTCTATCGATTTTTCACACAACAGATCTGATCATTCCTTGTTCATCTACAACAAGGGTACATACATGTCTTACCTATTCTTATATATTGATGACATCATCCTCACCACATCATCTGATGCTCTCCGCCGGTCCATTATGTCTCTCCTTTCCTCTGAGTTTGCTATGAAAGATCTGGGGCCCCTGAGTTATTTCTTGGGCATCTTTGTCACTCGACATTTTGGTGTCCTATTTCTATGTCAGAAGAAGTATGCCGAAAAGATCATTGACCGTGCAGGCATGACATCTTACAAACCATTCCACACGCCTATAGATACCAATTCTAAGCTCAGCTCTGATTCCGCCTTTCATATTCAGAACCGACTCACTATCGTAGCCTGGCTGGGGCCCTGCAGTACCTCATATTCACGAGACCAGACATATCATATGACATGCAACAAATTTGCTTGCACATGCACAATCTGATGGAAGCACATATGCATGCCCTCAAACGTATTTTACGATACATCCAAGGTACACTTTACTTCAGATTACATCTATACAGGTCTTCGCTCACTGATCTCACTACTTATTCTGATGCTGACTGGGGTGGATGTCCTGACACCCGACGCTCCACGTTTGGTTATTATGTTTTTCTCGGAGATAACCTATTGTCTTGGTCTTCCAAAAGACAACCTACACTATCTCGATCCAGTGTAGAAGCAGAATACAGAGGTGTTGCCAACGTCGTCTCTGAGTCTTGTTGGATTTGTAACCTTCTACTTGAGCTTCACTGCCCGATTCAAAAGGCAACACTGGTCTACTGTGATAATAATAGTGCGATATATCTTTCCGACAATCCCGTCCAACATCAGCGCACTAAACACATTGAGCTAGACATTCATTTCGTTTGTGAAAAAGTTGCTCCTGGTCAAGTTCATGTCTTTTATGTTCCTTCCAGATATCAGATTGCTGACATCTTCACCAAAGGACTTCCGCGCATACTATTTGATGATTTTCGAGCCAGTCTCAGTGTTCGAGAAGCTCCCGCTTCGACTGCGGGGGTGTAATAGAATATTTTCCAATATTTTTTTCATTAATTGTATTAATTGTATATCTTCTATTTTAGGTAGAATTATAAACCTTTTGTAATTAGGATTATTAGTTACCTAGTTTGTATCAAAGTAAATATTCTTGTAACCTTATATATATTGTAAATCATTAATGAATAAAATCAAGGAACATAGAAAACTTATACATTTTGATTAAGAAAAAAAAGTATAATTAATTGAAAGAAATTATTCATGGGTTGGGAATAAATTTCAACTTTTCAACGTAAGTAAGAGACAAAGTACTTACCTAGCAACCAAGTACATAAAGGACGCATTGTATTTTTATACTTACATCATCTGATAAATCGAAGACTTGTTGTAAGGGAATGGGAGAAATTAAGAACAGTGAGGAAGAACAGGAAGAAAGGAGGCTTATGGACAAAGCAGCGCCAGTTACAATTTTGTTTAACTGATAACATTAGCGTCTGTTGGGGTTGTTTTAACTAAGGGTGGCCAGTGGGCCGGGCTCGGGTCTGGCGGGCCGGGTCTGGCGGGGTCGGGGTCGGGGCGGGATGAGCCAAGGGGTCGGGGTCGGGTCTAGCGGGGTTTGGCGGGGTCGGGTCTAGCGGGACCTGCTCCAGTCCCGTCCCGATCCCGATCCCGTCGGTATCGGGTCGGGGCGGGGTCCGGCGGGTTTCCTTTTTTAAAAATAAATAAATAAAATAACATATGTATAAAAAAAAACTCAATAAACAAGATAAGATAGTGTAATAAAAACATCACAATGCTGTTTTTGTGCCTCTTATATTATTTAATAGACATGATTATTTTGTAATACAAATACAATTGTCTAAAATCTAAATTGCAACTTTGTGGTGTTGTCCAAAAGTTGCAAATTACATAATAAAATTGCAATTAAAAAAATTACATTCTCAAAAAAAATTGTTATAATTGCTTGATGATTTCCTGTGGTTCTTCGGTTGGAATTGATATTTGTTGGTCAAATTGATCCACGTCGCTTCCACTACCTTCGGTTAAGATTTCATTGTAGTTTTCATCTTCTTCTTCGTTGATCTCCGGTTGACCGCACCTTCTTCGCTCCGCTCGTATCCAATCTCTGAATAATACTGCAATTTCCAAGTCGTCTCCGGCTAATGAGTGTCTGTGGTCTCCTATTTGATATCTCGCCGGCGTAAAAAACGCTTTCGGACGCGAGTTGATGACGCTTGAATGTTCAAAACATCTCGGGCCATCAATGAAAGTGTCGGAAAGGTCTTCTCATTCCCCCTCCAAATTTCAAAGAAGTCTCCATGTCCATCTTCATTGATAACTTCTTGATACGATGCAGAACCCCTGCAAAAACAAAAATATCGAACTCGCTAATTTGGTTAGTAGAGGTACGGCCGCACATTCTATTTACGAGGCTTTCAATACTAGCGCGAAACAACATGTCTTTTGTGAGGTTGTGTTGAAGATGAAGAAGATGGTATGGAAGCCGGTAAGTTACTAGCATTTTCTTGTTAATAAAATCTATATATTTTTTTGCATTGGTGTTCTACGCTAGACAACACTTCTTCTTTAGTTTGTTCAATAGGTGGTGGGTGATTTAAATTTTTGGGACTTGGAGGTGGTAGTACTTCTATACAATCGTAAATAGTTTCAATTAGTGATTTAGTACCGTCTATTTTAATAGTAGGATTTAATACAGAACCAATAATATAAATAGAGGGAATAAGAATAAAATATTTTTTTATTTTGAAAAACATTTTTTTAATAGATGTCTTATAAGCTGATTTTTTCATATATTCACTGAGTAATAAAAATATTAGAGTTATATAAAACAACATAGTTGAAATAGTAGGATTATATATACCGGAAAATTCTTTTGTTGCTTAAAAAAATTTCTCTAAAAATACAATAAGTTCAGAAATTTTTACCCAATCACTATCTAAAATCATATCAGCTGGATTTTTATTATGAGAGTTAAAAAATAAAGTTATAGGTTTTCTATAGTCATAAGCAACAAGTAGTTGCTCGTATAAAGAATTCCACCTAGTGGATACTTCTTGTGGAATTTTTCTATAAGGTAGTCCACAATCGTGACAAGTTTTTTTATATTCTTTTCTACGTTGTACTTTATTACTTTTAAAAATAAAGTTTATAGCAAATTGTATTTTACTAAGAATGTCTTCAAAAAGTGATAGACCATCCTTTACAATTAAGTTATAAATATGGCACGCGCATTTTATATGAAAATGATCTGGAAAAGATGGAGTTAAACTATTTTTTAAAATTGTAATTGAGTAATTGTTAGAAGAAGCGTTATCTAATGTAATAGTCATAATTTTATCGGTTATTCCGTAATAATGGCACACTTGATAAATATTATCTGCAATAAAAGTACCAGTGTGCCTATCATCTATATATCTATACGCTAAAATACGTTTTTGCATAGACCATTTATAATCTATCCAATGACAAGTTGCAGTTAAATAATCATGGCCATTAGTACTACGACCTATATCAGACATGATACATACTTTGCCATTAAAATGATATAATGAAAAACGTAAATATTGTTGATATTCATGCGCGAATTTAAATACATCTCTCTTAACAGTTGATCTAGGAAAACCGTTAAAAGCAGGATCATATATATCTCTAATGTAATGAATAAAACCGGGAGATGAAGGAAATGAAAAGGGCAAACCCTCCAAAACAACTAATTTTGAAATTGCTTCCCTATCTCTATGTTTATTGTATTTAGAGCCTACAATTCCCCCCGTTATAGGGTTAATTTGACCATGTACTTGGTTCGGGACAGTATCAGTATGTGAACCTTGTCCCGATGGAGCGGGCGTTTACGCACCCGGTTTTGAAGCCAGGTGCGGGCATACCTAGCTGGATGAGCACTTACTACGTGTCTAATTAAACCCCCCGTTCCACCGTGACCTTTTCCTGTTTTAAATTTTAAAACATTTTTACAAATTTTACATATAGCTACTTGATTCTCTACGTCCCTATCAAAAAATGTCCATGCATCTGATTTTAATGGTCGTTTTGCTGGACCTCGTCTCATACTAGGGGGAATATGAGGTATTTCAGTTGAAGGTGCACTAGTGGGTGTGTTGTCATCAACATTAGTGGGTGTGTTGTCATCAACATTAGTGGGTGTATCGTCTAGATCATCGTCTATATTAAAGTCTTCTTGAGTTCCAGAAAACAACTCCTAGTCTAAATCTAATGGTATTGTAGGAAAATGTTGAGTATCAACAAAATCATCCTGTGTAGGAATAAGATGACTAGAAGAAGTACCCTTGCCCTGGTTGCCCCTACTAGAAGAAGTCTTCCCTTACCCTTAAACATACCTCTAATTCCTTCCATTTTAATTATATGCTAACAAATAATTAATGTAAATGAAATTAAGTGCGCTAAATAAAATAAACAGACAATAATAATTTAATGAAGGAACGAATGTACCAAACGCCGACGTAACGTCGACGTGTAATCGAGAAGTTGAAAATTGAAACTTTGCTCGATGGAAGATCCTCGTAGTTGCCAACTTTACTCCCACCCAAATGAATAAATAAAATTGAATATTTAGCAAACAATGTAGAGATATATTGAGAAATTAGAGAGATTGTAGGAAGATTTGAAAAGATGAAGAGAAAATGAGTTATTTATAGTTGGAAAATTGGATTAAAGTGTAAATATAATAATTTATGGGTTAAAAATAAATATTAAGGGGTAGGGGGGGTCAGGGGAAGGGGGAGGCTTGGCCGTGCTCGATGGGGGAAAAAGATCGGGCTCGGATGGGGTCGGAGCTAGTTCGGGTCAAGCGGGACGAGACATTGTCCCGTCCCGAGTTTGAGTCCCGCCACCGTTCTTCTTTTTTTTTTTTTAAGCGGGACCGTGGCCCGAGAATCCCGAATAGTTTTAACCGAAGGCCGAAGGGTTGTTCGAGTTTTTTTTTAAGTAAACAATTTATTTTTTAAGAATTTTGAATGGCAAAAAACTGAGAAAAAAGATAAATAGTAGATGAAATCTGAAGGCAGAAAGCCCATCACGGAATAGGAGGTAGTTGTTGTATATTAGGAGTGTTTATTGATGTAATATTGTAGTGTAATTATTACCATAATTAGTATTATACACTTACCATAATTGTATAGTTAGAATTATGGTAGAATAAGGTTTTAGGAATAGATTAGGAATAGGATTCTCCTATTTTGTAACTTGTATATATATCTATTCAATCAATGAAAATAATCAAGGGGATTATTTCTTTAATGGTATCAAGAGACTAGGTTTTACAAAAACATTCTCTCCCTAAATTTTTTTGGACCCTCGGCCGAGACACCCCCCCTCCCCCCCTCGGGTTTCTCTTCCAAAATTCGTTTTCCGCTCTCAAAAACCTCTCTTAAATTTCCCCTCCTTTGTTCTTATCAATATGTCTAAGAACAATTTTCACCCTGCCCTCACGGTTTCCAATATCAAGCTCAGTGTCCCTATTGTCCTTGAAATGGAAAACGTTCAATATGCAACGTGGGCGGAGTTGTTTAAAATTCACGCAATATCTTATCAAGTTCTTCATCAGATTATTCCTCCTGCTAGACCCCTTCCCGTGGAGGATCCCGAGTTATGGATTACACTTGATGCTACCGTTCTTCGGTGGATATACGCCACTATTTCGGTGGACCTTCTACGAAATTATTGAGCAAGATACCACGGCTATGGCCGCATGGAATAGATTGCGTGACATATTCCAAGACAACCAACATTCCCGTGTCGTCACACTCGAGCAGAATTCTCTCTCGTTCGAATGGACGAATTTCCGAACGTTTCGGCATATTGCAAGAAACTAAAGGAGTTGGCGGATCGACTCCGTAATGTTGGCGCACGAAGGCCGAAGGTATTGTTCCTTTCTTCCCGAGTTTTTTTTGGAAGTAAACAATTTATTTTCTAATCCTTCAGGTTTTAAATGGCAAAAAAATAATGGTGGCAAGAAGAATAAAAAATAACAAAAATCGCGGGGCAAACGCGATAAATAGCGATATCGAGGTCGCGATGCACACGTTGGGATTGACTCAACCGGACCCCATTTGGTACATACACCGGGGCCACTACTCACATGACTTCCGAATCGTGAGCCTTATTCGTTATATCGTGCAATATATATATATATATATAGTTGGGGGGTATCCTATCATGCCCGGTTTCGTCCATCGAGTCCAAATTTTTGCCATCGCCTTTTGCATTTCTCTTGAACACCTAAGAAACTTAGTCCCGTCTTAGGCTCAATGATAACTAAACTATTGGCCTACTTCATCAAATTTAGAGCGCCTTTCGTACTCAATTCGAAAGAGAAATAAAAATATTCAATGCAATAGGGAGTTTCGGGAATTTTGTGCTACTCTGGATAAATTTTCGTTTTTCATGTCCTCATACATCTTCACAAAATGGGAAAGCCGAACGCAAAATTGTTCCATCAATAACATTGTCCGAACTCTCCTAATTCATGCCTCCATACCTCCATATTTTTGGCATCATGCTCTACAAATGGCCACATATCTTCTTAACACAATTCCTTCTAAAGGTCTCGACATATTCTTCCCCCTAAAATCATGTATAATAAGAACCCGTCTTATTCTCATCTTCGATTTTTGGTGCTTGTGTTATCCGTTATTCCCATCCACCACAATTAACAAACTTCGTGCTCGGTCTACCCCGTGTGTGTTTTTGGGTTATCCGTCTAATTATCGTGGTTATAAATGCTTTGATTTATCCTCCAAGAAAATCATAATCAATCGCCATGTCATTTTTGATGAAACCCAATTTCCTTTTGCGAAAGTTCATACTCCCGAACCTAAGTCGTAAAAATTACTATGATGATGAATATAATGCTCAATGATAACTAAACTATTGGCCTACTGATTTAAGGCCTTCGGCCGATCTCGAATGCACATTTTTATGTTCATCTATAATGATAGACTTTGAGATGCTTGAATAGGTACAATATAGCCTTTTCGTTAACAGGATAACTTCCTACGTCCTACCTGTCTCTTTTGGTCTTCACTTGTCTGCTTTCATCTCACTTCTTTCCAACTCATTTCTCTGGTTCAACAATTAGCCAACAAAACCGCAAACCCCCCCCCCCCCCCCCCCCTTCCCCCTCTCTGTACTCACCTCAACATCTACAAAAGAAGTTCTTTCTAGCTGGGTGTTTCGCAAACGTGTGATAAGCCAAAATAATACTTCTAATTCTTGAACCCTACTCCAAAGCTCTTTGTGGTCAATTGTCAAATTTTGCTGGCTGTAAGTGTAACATATACAAGTTGGCACATTGCATTACAAAGAAGTGTATCCCGGCGCCATTCTCTCTTCTAATATAAACTTGCACATTAACATCACATGTCTCTGTTTTGACTATGAAATGAAAGAGAAATGTTTTGAGATCCACTCATAAGATCACATCTTGATCACTACTAATTGAGAAGAAACAATAAAATACTTTCAAGTCACCCTTTCTCCAAAACTCTCCTCCCAACTTAACTAACTACTAAAACCACGCGAATTTTCAGCAGAAAGGCCATCAAAAATTGGCTCGTCAGAATCTTTTCCGACTTGAACATTACGTCGAAAATTCCATATTTGCGACGTACCTCCATGGAAATTTTTTCATAGCAAAAACTTGTTTCTAGTGTTAAATTGCACACTAACTTACACTCTACAAAGGGTGTTGGCCGACTAAGACAGCAGGACGGTGATCATGAAAATCGAAATCGGTCTGCTATAGATAGTTTTAACAAGAAAAGATGTTAATAACTTCTAAAGGTTTGTCAAAGCACGTTAACATTATTGTTTTTTAGTTCCCAATGGAAACAGTCATCATTCATCAAAATGTCAATGTCAATAGCCCAATGTAGTTAAACTTACAGCTTTGCAAGTGGAAATTTGGTCTTAATTAAGAAGTAGATTATGACAATCAAGCCTTGGCACATGGTTATTAATACTCACTCCGTCCAGTTTTACTCCACTATACTAAAAATAGGTGTCCAATTTTACTTGTCCAATTTAAAAAATCAAGAGATAATTTATCACTTCATACCTATTTTACCCTTATCATTTATTTTTGTGTTGACAAGTTCAAGAAAATTTTAGTAATTGCACAACTTTTAAAAAATATTTTATTTATTTCAATCATTAGGTTAGGTGTTATAGTAAAATTATCATTCTATTTTTGGCTTCTTAATATGCGTGTCAAGTCAAAAGGTGACAAGTAAAAATTGATAGAGGGAGTACTAATCACTTCTAGGAAAGCGTTTAATTAGACTAATTAATTCACATCACCATCCTTTCCTTTTTCTTTTTTTAATTGTTCCTTCAACTTTAGTTCTTTGATTCTCCTTTTATCACACAATAATATTTCAATTAAGATGCTATTGATTAAATGATTCAAAAAACTTCCACTCCGAGTTTACCGGGTCTTGCACAAGATTAGCAAGCAAATTAAATTGCCTAACCATAGCACACTATATATACTAATAGTACACACAATGCAAAAAATATCCTACTCCACTTTGTTAAGTGTACATCATTAGTTCAAATTTCCTCTATCCTAGCACATTTGCAGCCATGAAAATCTTGAAAATATTTCTTGTTATATATGCTATACTTGGTTGTTTTTCATGGCCTAGTATGCAGAGCGATTTGGAGACGTACATAGTTCAAGTCGAATCACCAGAAAATCAAATTTCCACTCATTCGTCAAGAATGGATTTGGAGAGTTGGTACAATTCTTTCTTGCCAAAGACCATATCTATCACTGGCTTAAATGAAAAGCCGCGATTAATATATTCATATCACAATGTGATGAAAGGCTTTGCGGCAAGATTGTCAGCAGAGCAAGTGAAGGAAATGGAGAAGAAACCAGGCTTTATAGCTGCGTGGCCACAGAGGATATTGTTTCTACACACTACACATACTCCGAGTTTTCTTGGATTGCAACAAAACATTGGCTTGTGGAGGGACACCAACTATGGGAAAGGTGTGATCATTGGAGTCATGGACACTGGGATTTCCCCTGACCATCCTTCATTTAGCGACAAAGGAATGCCTCCTCCGCCTACTAAATGGAAGGGCAAGTGTGAATCGAACTTCACTACAAAGTGTAACAACAAGCTCATTGGTGCGAGGACTTTCCCAATAAGCAGTGAATCACCTTTAGATGATAATGGACATGGTACACACACTGCCAGCACAGCTGCTGGAAGTTTTGTGAAAGGTGCCAATGTGAATGGGAATGCTAACGGCACTGCAGTTGGGATTGCCCCTCTTGCTCACCTGGCCATTTATAAGGTCTGTGACTCGTTTGGTTGCTCCGACAGTGACATTCTAGCTGGCATGGATGCGGCTATTGATGATGGGGTTGATATCCTATCTATTTCCCTTGGTGGAGGTAGCAAGGCATTCCACAATGATCCAATTGCACTCGGTGCCTATAGTGCAACACAAAGAGGTATTCTTGTAAGTTGCGCTGCCGGTAATAATGGTCCATACGATAGCACTTTATCAAACGAATCTCCGTGGATTCTGACAGTAGGCGCAAGCACTCTTGACAGGAAACTCAAGGCCACTGTTAATCTCGGAAACCAAAAAGTATTCGAGGGTGAATCAGCATTTCATCCAAAGGGTCACCATTCAACATTTTTCCCTTTGTTTGATCCTTCACTGAATGCAACCGACTTTGACAGCCTTTATTGCGGAACAGGTACTTTGAATGACCCTGAAATTAAAAATAAAATAGTTATGTGCATGGACGGTGGTGGTTATTCCAGGATTGAAAAAGGACAAGCTGTAAAGGATGCTGGAGGCGTTGGCATGATTATCTTTAGTTTTGGTGATTATGGTTTCACTAAGTTTGCCGATCCTCACGTCCTTCCAGCTCTGTATATTTCTTACAAAGATGGAATGGAAATTAGTGATTACATGAACTCAACATCAAAACCAATTGCAAGAATTGCATTCCAAGGAACAATAATCGGTGATAAAGATGCTCCGGTGGTTGCTTCATTTTCTTCTCGCGGACCAAGCTTAGCTAGTCCGGGAATCTTGAAGCCCGATATTATTGGTCCTGGTGTTAACATTCTTGCTGCTTGGCCTACCTCAGTTGACAACAAAGCAAACACAAAGTCTACCTTCAACATTATATCAGGTACCTCCATGTCTTGTCCGCACCTCAGTGGAGTAGCAGCATTGCTGAAAAGCGCCCACCCCACTTGGTCCCCTGCAGCTATCAAATCAGCAATCATGACAACCGCTAACACAGTGAACCTCGGCAATGATCCCATCTTAGATGAAAGGCTCCTTCCGGCTAACATCTTCACCGTTGGTTCAGGACACGTCAATCCATCAAGAGCTAATGATCCAGGACTAATCTATGACACCCAATTTAAGGACTACCTGCCTTACCTGTGCGGTCTGAATTACACAAATCGACAGGTGGCAAACCTCCTGCAACACAAAGTGGATTGTAAGGAAGTCAAACGTATTCCTGAAGCACAACTAAATTATCCTTCATTCTCCCTCACACTCGGAGAAAATTCTCAAACGTATACGAGAACAGTGACTAACGTCGGTGATGCTAAATCATCTTACAGTGTACAAATTACTTCACCAGCAGGAGTTTCCGTGACTGTTAAGCCCACGACTCTCAAATTCTCAAAGTTGAACCAGAAGTTGAAATACCAAGTGACGTTTGCAAGAAGAGCTAATAGCCCAAACAATGGTATTGTTCAAGGATTCTTGAAATGGACTAGTAATAAGTACTCTGTAAGAAGCCCAATTGCAGTTGTTCTAGAACCTACAATTGGTTTCTAGTTTTATTTTTCTTCTCAGTTTAGTAGTTGGAACAATGTATAACAAGCCTACTATATTAGTAGTTTCAATAAAAATACAGTTGAATAATAAGTGACAAAAGTATTCTTATTATATCTGGCAAGAGATTCAGTTGTCTGTGAAATTAATTTGCATGTTACATTTTCACTTGTTCAAGTTTAGATATCAAAAGAGATAATTATAAAAAAAACACACTTAGAAGTATCACCTTTTGTTGAGTTTCTATCTGAACTATTAGGTGTGAGAGTTTTCTACCTAAATTATCAATAATTAATTTGTAAAACACACATCAACTATAGTTGTTCACTTTTTCTATCTAAACTATACTAACTAGTTTACAAAACACACCTCAACTATCAGTTATTCACTTTTAATGAAATGTGTTTTGCAAACTAATTGATGATAGTCCAAATAGGAAAAAAGTAAATAATTGATAGTTGATGTATTTTTTGCAAATTAATTAATAATAATTTAAATAAAAAACTATTACCCCTGATAGTTCAGATAGAAAATAAAAAAAAAGGTAATACTACATAATTTACCTTCTGATGGTAGTCATTTCTCTTTGACATATCCTTTTTCACGGGTAATCTTTTATGCACCAAATGTTTCATAAAATGTTATAGAACACACCACTTTGGCTACGTGCCACTCATGTGTTCCACCCACAGACAACGCGAGTGAATACAATTTTTGTATCCGAAGCTTTATATAGACGCCATGTGTCCAATTTTATAATTTTAAAAGTATTCACATATTTTGGGATCATTTTCATTTCATTTTAATTTTAATTTTTCACAAGTGTCGGATAGCCGCATTGAGATCCGGCTAAATCCGAATTGAAATCTCACACTAGAGGTAAAACACTCTCTAATAAAGACGATTCAATATCTACGATTTGAACTTAAATCAAAATCTCTAATTGAAGAGGTAGAAGTAATTTTCACTTCACCACAATCCTTATTGATTGTTCTCTTCTCTCTCATTTCATCTCTTTTATTTCATACCCACCATAACAAAATCAGTCAAAAGCCACCAACAATAATGAAAAAAAAAAAAAAATAGTCACCAAAGAAAAACAGAGAGGGAAAAATAAGATTTTTTGTTACCTCGAATTTCATAGCAGCTAGTGTCGATAATTTGTGTTCATAGTATCTCTTTTTTTTTTTTTTTTAACCCACAGTTTGTGTTGCTGCTGCTATTTTCTAGTTTCTTTTTTTATCATTGAAAGTGTAATTGACTTGGGGAGAAATTGAAAACTTGATCTTGTTTAGAGCCTGGTGGTGAAATTTATGGTTTGTATAACAATTTCAGCTTAGTATATCATAATAACTTAGTTTATATGCAATTATAAATATTTAATAATATATACAATTTGAACAAAATTTACTGGATTATGCATACATTGCTCTCTAAATCCGCCACTAATAGTATTTTAGACTCTTCACCCGCGGGCAACCTGATTCTCTCTTCTCTCTTCTTTTATTTTTTGAGAAAATACTTTTTTTTCTACTAATAAATTAATGACATGTGTTACGATCCTTATTATGTGTGACGTATACTTATTTAGAAAAAGTAGACAAACATCAAAGTAGTATGTATTTAGATATAACTGAAGATAAATTTGATGTGTAAAACGTTTTCTGTAAAATAAGAGTGTATCAAAGGAATTTCATTACAATTTAAGAGAACAAAAATAAATTATATATCAATCGACAATGTCGAGCTGAGTCTCACTAAGATTTAAGTTGTTAAAAGTCATCATCAACTTAATATCCAAGACAATGGATAATCAATCTAGAATGTTCAAGTAGTTCTAGATAGTTGAAAGAAGAACTTTAGAATGAAAGTTCTAGAGTGGAGTCTAGAAAGAATAAACTCTAGAAATAAATAGAAGAGTGATTCTAGAAAAAGGTACTGAATAATATTCTAGAATAGAATAGTAATTAAGTATCCTAACTAGATTCTTCCATTACCACCTATAAATAGAGGTGGTCTATTTGAGTTGTAATAAAGTGAGTAAGAAGTTCTCAAGAAGTGAGAGCAAGTCCCAAGTGTGCATCCAAAAAGTGTCCAAGTGAGTTTAAAGTGTGTGTAAGCTAAAGTATCCCAAAAAGTGTGTGTAAATACTTAAGTAAGCGTAAGTGTGAGTGTCAAGTGTTGGTAAAAAATAAAAGAGTAAGAACTTGGTGTATATTGTGGCCAAGTTATAGTGTTCAAGTCTTGATGTAATTACTTTTATAATAATAAAGTAATTACATTTTTCACGTGTTGTGTTGTCTAACATAGGTGTCCCAGCCTTTCATTGATTGTTGTATACAATATATAGTGTTATATAATTATTTACATGGCTACAAACTAGGTAACTAATCTTTCTAATTATAATCGGAATATAAATTTACCTAATATAAAAGATATACAATGATAAGGGAATATTTTTGTAATATTCTATCACACCCCCGTAGTCGAAGTGGGAGGTTTTCGTACGCTGAGACTGGCTCAAAAATCATCAAAGAGTATGTGTGGAAGTCCTTTAGTAAATATATCAGCAATCTGATACCGGAAAGGAACATGAAGGACACTAACTTGTCCACGAGTAACTTTTTCATGTACAAAGTGAATATCCATTTCAATGTGTTTAGTGCGCTGATGTTGAACGGGATTTTTGGAGAGATAAATCGCACTGACATTATCACAGTAGACCAATGTAGCCTTGCGAATTAGGCAGTGAAGTTCCAGCAAAAGGTTGCATATCCAACAAGACTCGAGAATAACATTCGCTACTCCTATGTACTTGGCTTCGTCACTGGATCGAGATAGAGTATGTTGTCTTTTAGAAGACCAAGAAAGAAAGTTATCTCTGAGGAATACACAGTAACCTGACGTGGATCGACGAGTGTCCGGACATCAACCATAGTCAGCATCAGAAAGAGGTGAGACCAGAAAAGGTGGACTTGTATAGGTGTTGGCCGAAGTGAAGAGTACCTTGTACATAGCGCAAAATACGTTTGAGTGCATTCATATGTTCATCCGTCGGGTTGTGCATATGTAAGCATATTTATTGCACGGCCTATGATATATCTGGTCTCGTGAAAGTGAGATAATGTAATGCTCCTGCTAAACTGTGATAGTGAGTCGAGTCGGCATACAGAGAACTCGAAGAGGCACTGAGTTTGGAATTAATTTACACCGGTGTGTGGGACAGTTTGCATGATGTCATGTTTGTTCGGTCAAGTATCTCTTCGGCGTACTTCCTTTGATAAAGAAATAAGCCACTTATATGTCTCGTAACAACAATGCCCGAAAAATAGCTAGGGGGCTCAAATCCATTCATAGCAAACTCGAGGCAAGAAGTGACATGAAGGATCGATGAAGTATATCAGAATATGTAGTGAAGATGATATCATCAACATATAATATGATGTATGTCATGTCATTACCCTTGCTATAGATGAACAGTGAATGATCAGATTTGATATGTGAAAAATCCGATAGAGGATAAAAAATCAAAAATCGTTGGAACCATGCACGAGGATCTTGTTTCAGTCCATAGAGTGATTTTTTCAAATGACACATATAATCTGGATGAATCGGATTCCTAAATCCCATAGGTCGATGCATATACACGGTTTCATAAAGGTCCCCATGCAAGAAAGCATTTTTGACGTCAAGATGATGAATAGGCCAAGATTTGGACAAAACAATACTAGAACGGACTGAATGTTTCTTCATAATCCACTCCCACCTATTGAGACATGCCATTAACTACAAGATGGGTCTTGTGCCTCTTAAAAGAAACATCAAATTTCTTTTTATGTCAAAAAATCCACATAAAATGAATAATATTAGCATCAGGAGGACGGGGTACTAGATCCCATGTCTTATTTTCAATAAGAGCATTATATTCGTCAATCATTGCATTTTTTCCAATTAGGATCGGACAAGGCATTTTTTGGGTTGCGAGGAAGAGGTGAAGGGGCAACCGAATTGGACAAGTTAAATAGTTATTTGGGTTTGGAAATGTCGTGCATATCATGGGTTTCCATTGTCCGTCGAGGTGCCACGGGGGATTGGACATAATCGGGAAAGAGGTGCTGAGATGTGGCAGTGGGATCGGGAATAGGACCGGGAGTGAGGAGGTGGGGCCGAGATGAGGCAGTGGTGTTGGGAGGAGGGGATCGCCGAGAGGGAGCAATTTAATCGGAAGGTCGAGAAGGGCTGTTTCGAGGCTCCCGTTGCGGGGCTGGGTGGGATGCCCGACTCGGGACGACGGTGATTTGGTCGGTTGCCGGTGATGGTAATGACTGATTTTGCAAGTGATAAATTAGAATGAGATTTAGGCCATTATTTAAGAAGTTATAGGAATTCGGAGGTGAAGAATTGATTTTGGCAAAGGGAAATTGGGACACATCGAATATGACATGCCTAGAAACGATTATTTTTCGGTTTGACAAGTCGTAACAGTTGTAACCTCGATGATTGGGGGTAACCAAGAAAGACACATGAGGATAACCAAGGTTGAAGCTTGTTGATTTGAGTGGAGGGATGGAGGGGGTAGCATAGACATCTGAACGTTCATAAATGCTTATAGGAAGGATCCCAAAATAGAGAACTTGAGTGGGAGATTTGTGTTTGAGAGACTTGTTTGGGAGAATGTTCAAGAGATAGGTTGCCATTGAGAGGGCATAATGCCAAAAATAGGGGGATAGAGGCGTGGTCAAGGAGGGCACGGATTAAGTTGTTTATGGTTCTAATTTTTCATTCAACTTTTCCATTTTGGACAGAAAAAATGAAAAGCAAGGTCGTGTTTGGCGCATAACAGTTTGAATTGTTGATTATCGAATTCCCTCACATTGAAAATATTTGATATTCTTTTCAAATTGTGTCTTTATTAAAGCACTAAAGGAAGAAAAAATAGAATAGACTTGGGACTTATTACCAATGGTAAAAGTCCACGAAAAGTTGAAATAATCATCCAAAAATAATAAATAATATCTATGCCCAGCCATGCTTAAAATAGGAGAAGTCCATAAATCACTATGTATTATCAAATGGCATTAAAGTACAGGTGGATGAAGAATAAAATGACAATTAACATGTTTTCCAAAAGCGCAAGATTCACAAACATGAGTATTAGAGACATGTTTGCAATCAATAAATTTATTTTTGCTAAGGGAGTGTAAACTAGAATCTCTCGAATTTCCTAATCTATTATGCCATAAATGAGACGAAAGAGATGCAAAGATTGATGGAGAGGAGGCTGGATGGCCGACAATGGTGGTGATAGGATAAAGGTCTCCGGTGTTGTCACATCTCATTATTCGCATCCCTGTCATAAGGTCCTTCATAGAAAAACCAAAAGGATCAAATTCAAGGGGAACATTATTGTCGGTTGTGAAACGACACACATAGATTACATTTTTGATAAGTTTCGGGGCATGAAGGTTTTATATATACCATATTATTTCTGAGACTATAAAAATATGTCATTAAAAGTAAAATAAGAAGTTTAAATTTATTATAATTTCACATATAATATTGTATCATTCTTTTTAAATAATTTAAAATCAAAAAGTGTCATCTAAAATGAAACAGACGAATAGTATTTCTAGAGGTCATTGTTTATTAATAGCTGAATTTCTCATTTCATGTCCCACCTTTCTTGAGGGTTTTAGAATCTAATATTTTAGTCAAAATCATGTATTTTTACTAAAAATTTATTAAATATACATAAATAATTTCAGAACAAAGTAAGTTATCTTTTTGAAATGTAAAATTCGTAAATTCAAAATTTTAATTCCGCCTCTATTCGTGAGGATCATTTGATGCCTTACAAGTTAGGGCATGTCTTTCTTATCCAGTTATGGTAAAATATCCATATAATGTCTTGTCAATTAGTTTTGCAATCATTCATAATATCTTTAGTTATCCTGTTGTTTTATTTTGGATGGTTTTAGTTGTTAAAGAGATGATTACACTTTTCTCATGTAGAATTTGCAGAAACCAACAAGTTACAACGAAAAAGCCATCTTGTGTTTCTAACAAAGCAAAGAGCTAGGATCCACTTGCAACTTGTTATTTATCAAGTTACAATCATGACTAGGATAAAATAAATTGAATGAATCACATGCTCCTAGCTATTCCATAGTAGGTACCCTAAAAAAACCTATGCAAATAACTATATAGTGTATGAGCAAATTAAACATGTGCATATCTCGACTATTTAACTGGATAGTTGGGTGATTTCTCACCAACACATGTACCTATGTGAGAATCCGAGAATCTAAAATTTATAGAATATGTGTGCACCGCTAAAACAAACGAAGAAAAATATGCATTAAGTGAAAATTGATCTCAGTCTTCTAGGTAAATAACTTAACATTCAACCAAGTGCACTATATTGTCTTCTTGTAGTATGGGAGCCAACAGATAATATTATATCAATTTAAAAAAATATATACATAAAATATCTAATTTTGTGAAGAGACCACGAATTCACGTGCCTCAAATTTAATACATGATTCTTCCCCTGTATATAACTCTACTCACTTAAGGTTTAAGCTAGCCAAGTAATGAAAAAAATTACTTAGTGTTATTCGCATAGAATCTGAACTCACATGTCACATCAATCTATGCCGCAATTCATATTTACTCAATTTTGACCTAATAAATAAAGGATGTAGTAGAGATAAAAAGAAAACCAAATCTAGTCTAATTCAATTCTTCTAGCGTAACTCAATTCTTTCTCATCCAAAATGTTTGTTTTTAGGTCAAGATTATGAAAGCTCTATTAGTTTTTCAAAATTATAAAATTACCAACTTATGAAGGAGAAATTATATCTTAACACGTCCAATTGAAAGTCAACATGCACAAAACCTAAAGGACAAGCCACAAAGCAATTTCTTTGTTTCACAGTATCCCTTTTAGATACCCGACTTAAAATTCGTGCCAAAAAATTCCGCTTTAAGGATAAAACGCTCCTTACCAGAGGCGACTCCACACCCAGAATCACAAAAAACATAAAAACATCAAGAAAAAATTAGGCGTGGCCAGTGGGCATCGGGTCCGTCGGGTCGGGACCGACGGGACGGGGAGGGGCGGGATCGGGTTGGGTCGGGACCGGCGGGATTCGCCGCCGTCCCGTCCAGTTTCTGATCCCGTCGAAGTCAGGTCGGGATCGGGTTTTTTTTTTTGCACTTAATTTAAAAAATAACATATATACAAAAAACTCAATAATTAAACAAGATAGTATAATAAAAACATCCCAAGACTGTTTTTGTGTCTCTTATATTATTTAATAGACATATGATTTTTTTGTAATACAAATACAATTGTCAAAATTACAACTTTGTGGTGTTGTTCAAAAGTTGCAAATTACATAGTAAAATTGTAATTTAAAAAATTACATTTTGAAAAAAACCTGTTCTAGTTTCTTGATAATTTCATGTGGTTCTTCGGTTGGAATTGGTATTTGTTGGTCAAATTGCTCCACATCGCTTCCACCACCTTCGGATAAGATTTTGTTGTAGTTTTCGTCTTCTTCGTTGATCTCCGGTTGACTTCACCTTCTCCACTCCGCTCATATCCAATTTCTGAATAATACTACAATTTCCAAGCTGTCTCCGGCTAATGAGTGTATGTGCTCTCCTATTTGATATCTGCCGGCAGAAAAAGCGCTTTGAGACGCCGTTGATGAAGCTTGAATGTTCAAAACATCTCGGGCCATCATTGAAAGTGTCAGAAAGGTATTCTCATTCCCCCTCCAGTATTTCAGCAAGTCTTCACGTCTTTCTTCATTGAGAACTGCTTGGTATGGTACAAAACCCTGCAAAACAAAAATATCAAACTCGCTAATTTGGTTAATAGCGGTACGGCCGCCGTACATTATATTTCTGAGGCTTTCAATTCTAGACGCAGAAACAACATGTCTTTTGTGAGGTTGTGTTGAAGATGAAGAAGATGGTATGGAAGCCGGTAGGTTGCTAGAACTTTTGTTGTTGGTAAAACCTATATATTTTTTTGCATTCGTCTTCTACGCTAGACAACACTTCTTCTTTAGTTTGTTCAATAGGTGGTGGGTGATTTGGAATTTTGGGACTTGGAGATGGTAGTACTGCTATACAATCGTAAATAGTTTCAATAAGTGATTTAGTACTATGTATTTTAATAGTCGGATTTAATACAACACCAATAATATAAATAGTGGGAATATGAATAAAATATTTTTTTATTTTGATAAACATTTTTTAATAGCTGCCTTATAAGCTAGTTTATCCATATATTCATTAAGCATTAAAAATATTAGAGCTATATAAAACAACATAGTTGAAATAGTAGGATAATATATACCGGAAAATTCTTTTGTTGCTTGAAAAAATTTCTCTAAAAATACAATAAGTTCGGAAATTTTCCCCCAATCGCTATCTACAATCATATCAGCTGGATTTGATTATGAGAGTTAAAAAATAAAGTTATAGGTTTTCTATAGTCATAAGCAACAAGTAGTTGCTCGTATAAAGAATTTCACCTAGTGGGTACTTCTTCTGAAATTTTTCTATAAGGTAGTTGGCAATCGTGACAAGTTTTTTTATATTCTTTTCTTCGTTGTATTCTATTATTTTTAAAAATAAAGTTTATAGCAAATTGTATTTTACTAAGAATATCTTCAAAAAGTGATAGACCATCCTTTACAATTAAATTATATATATGGCACGCACATTTTATATGAAAATGATCTGAAAAAGATGGAGTTAAACTATTTTTTAAAATTGTAATAGCGTAATTGTTAGAAGAAGCGTTATCTAATGTAATAGTCATAATTTCATCAGTTATTCCGTAATAATCGCACACTTGATAAATATTTTCTGCAATAAAAGTACCAGTGTGCCTATCATCTATATATCTATACGCTAAGATACGTTTTTGCATAGACCATTTATAATTTATCCAATGACAGGTTACCGTTAAATAATCATGGTCATTAGTACTACGACCTATATCAGAAGTGATAACCACTTTTTCATTAAAATGATATAATGAATGACGTAAATACTGTTTATATTCATGTGCGAATTTAAATACATCTCTCTTAACAGTTGATCTAGGAAAACCGTTAAAAGCAGATCTCTAATGTAATGAATAAAGCCGGGAGATGAAGGAAATGAAAAAGGGAAACCCTCCACATCAACTAATTTTGCTATTGCTTCCCTATCTCTATGTTTATCATATTTAGGGCCTACAATTCCCCCCGTCATAGGATTAATTTGACCCTGTACTTGGTCTGGGACAGTATGTGAACCTTGTCCCGATGGAGCGGACATTTGCGCACCCAGTTTTGAAGCCTCGTATTGGGCATATCTAGCTAGATGAGCCCTTGCTACGTGTCTCATTAAACACCCCCCCCCCCCCCCCCCCGTCCCACCGTGACCTTTTCCAGTTTTAAATTTTAAAACATCTTTGCAAATTTTACATCTATCTACTTGATTCTCTACGTCCCTATAAAAAATATCCATGCACATGATTTTAATGGTCGTTTTGTTGGACCTCGTCTCATTCTAGGGGGAATATGAGGCATTTCAGTTGAAGGTGCACTAGTGGGTGTGTTGTCATCTACATTAGTGGGTGTATCATCTAGATCATCGTCTAAATTAAAGTCTTTTTGAGTTCCAGAAAATAGCTCCTCGTCTAAATCTAATGGTATTGTAAGAAAATGTACAGTATCAACAAAATCATCCTGTGTAGGAATAGGATTCTGTCTAGAAATAGGACCCTTGCCCTTGTTGCCCCTACTAGAATAAGCATGACCACTACCCGTAAACATACGTTTAAATCCTTCCATTATAAATTTATACTTATACTAATAAATAATTAAAGTAAACAAAATTAAGTGCGCTAAATAAAATAAACAGACCATAATAATTTAATGAAGGAACGAATGTACCAAGCGCCGACGTAACGTCGAGAGGTTGAAAATTGAAACTTTGCTCGATGGAAGATCCTCAAGCTAGTTGTCAAATTCACTCCCAATTCCCAAATGAATAAATAAAATTGAATATTTAGTAGACAATGTAGACTTGTAGAGAGATAGATTGAGAGATTGTAGGAAGATTTTTGAGAAAGTTGAAGAGAAAATGATGTATTTATAGTTGGGAAATTGGGTTAAAGTGTAAATATAATAACTTATGGGTTAAAAATAAATATTAAGGGGGTAAGGGAGTTGGGGGAGGGGGAGGCCAAAAATGGCCGTTGCACAACGGCCAAAATGTAAAATGGTCGTTGGTGCAACGGTTATTTTTGCAAAGGAGGACTTTGGGCGGGACCGGAATGGGACCGAGACCGGGTCAGGCCTGGTGGGATTGGGGCGGGCCGGGTCGAGACGAGACCATGTCCCATCTCGGTTCGTGTCCCGATACCGCAAAACTTTTTTTTAAAAAAAGTCGAGTTCGGGGGGGACCGAGTCCAGACAGTGTCGGGGCGAGATCGGGCTGACCCGGCCCACTGGCCACCCTTAGAAAAAACAATCTTTTGGGCCTAAATTAAGAGAAAGTATGTTGACTCTTGTGAAGATACTTGGAAGATGTATTTACTTATTATATGGAAAACTTTTTAACATGTTGCCCACTTGACAATACAAAAGAATGGAGTATTTAATGTAGGAAACAGGGTATATCATATCAATAATACCATATAATAAGTTCACATCAAATAATTGACCAAAGTAACATCAAGTATACAAAGTAGTCAAAATAAGTTTGCCAACTTTAGATTGTTATAATATGAACAAATTGAGAAAAGCATGGCGGCTAATCGAAGGGTCCTTAATATATTAGTGCAACTATTATTTTATCTTTTATCTGACATGGAATAACTTTATGTATTACAACTTTATAACAAAATTAAGTAATATTTTTTAAGGAAACCAATTTCTTTTAGGGAAACAAAAGCAGAAGAGTCATTCTTTAAATTAAACTCAACAGATAATCCGCAAGAGTATTAATTGATTCAGTCTAAAGACTTCAACTTCGGAAAGATTTTCCTTCAAACTAATCCTAACACTCGTTCACACCATTTGTATTTTGGAAATCTCAAATATGATATCGAATTATTAGAAACGACTCATTTATGTCACTTGTCAACAATTTGGCTCATTTATATCATCGTCGTTACCAAAATGGCTCATTCGTGCTATTTTTCATTAATGATGATTTTACAATACCATTTTTAATTAATATCGGCGTTAATGAAAAATGACATGGATGAGTCATTTAGGCAACGACAATGACATAAATGAGTCATTTTGGTAACAACAATGACATAAATGAACAAAACTATTAACAAGTGGCTTAAATGAGCAATTTTCGATAGTTCGATGACATATTTGGGCTTTTTCCTTTATTTTTTTTACGGAAAAAATTATAACCGAAATTTTTTTGAGAGTCAATAACGTAAGGCACGAAATTCAGTGAATAAGATATCTGACCTTTCTATCATTCTTTAGTTAAATACTTGTCAGTAACAGGATTCGAATCCGTGATAATCCCGAATTTTTTTAGGTGTGCACGATTATAAGCTAGGTAATAATGTCTTGACCCCTCCGCTCTTCTCCATTTAAACTTGTCTTTAGTAGGGTTCAGATCAGTGATTATCGAGAAAATATCAAGATTAGTGGAGCATGGTTCAAAACTCGATGAACAAAGGGCTCGACCCCTCTATCCTTCTTCACATAAATATTTGATTATAGTAGAATTTGAACCTGTGACATACGCCTAAACCATACATCACGTGTTACACTCTTGCCACTAGACCAGAAGCCGGAGGCACTCATTCACACAATTATCCTTTCTTCTCCTTTTATTGATTCTTCCTTTTAACTTTAGGTCTTTCTTCTTCTCCCAATCATTTTTTTCCTCTTTCGACAAAATAATAAAAATGTAAGAATTGGTCCTATATTTAACATGAGGGCTCTACTGATTTCAAAAGATTTTATCCAACTTGCTGCATCTTGAACAGGGCCAGCCGCCAGAGCACTATATATACCATTAGTTCCAAAGAACTCAAAATGTCAAACTGCACTTTACTAAGTATATTCATGTTTTAGCTCAACAAAATACAAATCCCTCAGCCCATTTGCAGCTATGAAAATCTTGAGTTTTTTTCTTGTTTTTTCTATACTTGGTTGTTTGTCATGGCCTAGTATTCAAAGCGAATTAAAGACGTATATAGTACATGTTGAATCCCTAAAAAGTCAAATTTCCACTCAATCTTTAGCAGATCAGGATCTCGAGGGCTGGTACCAATCTTTTTGCCAAATACAATAGCAAGCACAAGTGCTAGCTCGGATGAAGAGGCGCCGCGATTAGTTTATTCATATCGCAACGTGATGAAAGGCTTTGCAGCAAGATTAACAACAAAGCAAGTGAAAGAAATGGAGAAGAAACAAGGGTTTATAGCTGCGTGGCCCGAGAGGATTTTGTCCTTGCACACCACGCATAGTCCCGGTTTTCTTGGATTGAAGCAAAATATTGGCTTGTGGAAGAACTCCAACTATGGGAAAGGCGTGATCATCGGTGTTTTAGACACAGGGATTTCACCAGACCATCCTTCATTTAGCGACGAAGGAATGCCTCCTCCCCCTGCTAAATGGAAGGGCAAGTGTGAATCGAACTTCACTACAAAGTGTAACAACAAGCTCATAGGAGTGAGGACTTTCCCACAAGCCAATGGCTCGCCAATAGATGATAATGGACACGGTACACACACCGCTAGCACTGCTGCTGGCGGTTTTGTGAAAGGTGCCAATGTGTTTGGAAACGCTGTTGGTACCGCTGTTGGAATTGCACCTCTTGCTCACCTAGCCATCTATAAGGTCTGCGATTCTTTTGGTTGCTCTGATAGTGGCGTTTTATCTGCCATGGATGCGGCTATTGATGATGGAGTTGATATCCTATCTCTTTCCCTTGGTGGAACTACTAACCCTTTCCATAGTGACCCCATTGCACTCGGAGCGTACAGTGCAACACAAAGAGGTATTCTTGTAAGTTGCTCTGCCGGTAATACTGGTCCGTCTGAGAGCACTGTTGTAAACGAAGCCCCATGGATTCTCACGGTAGGCGCGAGCACTCTTGACAGGAAAATTAAGGCCACCCTCAGGCTTGGAAACAAAGAAGAATTTGAGGGAGAATCAGCTTTCCATCCAAAGGTTTCGAATAACAAATTCTTCCCTTTGTTTGATCCTGCACAGAATGCAACTGACACTGATATCCCTTTCTGCGGACCAACGCTGACTGATCTCAGCGCGGCTATTAAAGGAAAAATAGTCTTGTGCCAGGTAGGTGGCGGTTTTAACAGAATTAAAAAAGGGCAAGCGGTAAAGAATGCTGGAGGTGTTGGCATGATCCTCATCAATAGTCCTCAAGACGGCTTCACTACATCAGCGGACGCTCACGTCCTCCCAGCCATGGACATTGCTTCCCTTGACGGAAATAAAATCACCGACTATATGACATCAACGAAGAAGCCTGTCGCTAGAATTACATTCCAAGGAACGATAATAGGAGATAAAAATGCTCCCGTGGTTGCTGGATTTTCTGCTCGCGGACCAAACACAGCTAGTCCTGGAATCTTGAAGCCTGATATTATTGGTCCTGGTGTTAACATTCTTGCAGCTTGGCCTACCTCCGTTGAAAACAACACAAACACAAAATCGACGTTCAACATTATATCGGGTACCTCCATGTCTTGTCCTCACCTCAGTGGAGTAGCAGCATTGCTGAAAAGCGCGCACCCCACATGGTCTCCTGCAGCTATTAAGTCCGCAATCATGACAACTGCAGACATAGTCAATCTTGGCAACGAATCCTTCCTAAATGAAATGCTCTTTCCTGCTAGAATCTTCGCCTTTGGAGCAGGACATGTCAATCCATCAAGAGCAAATGATCCCGGACTAGTTTACGATACTCAATTCAAGGACTACTTACCTTATTTGTGTGGTTTGAATTACACAAATCGAGAGGTGGGTAACCTTCTACAGCGCAAGGCAAATTGCTCAAAAATGAAGAGTATCCCCGAAGCGCAACTCAATTACCCTTCATTTTCCATCTCACTTGGAGAAAAAGCTCAAACATACACGAGAACGGTGACAAACGTTGGGGGGGCTAACTCAACTTACCGCGTGGAGATAGTTTCACCACGAATGGTTTCCGTGGTTGTTAAGCCCTCGACTCTAAAGTTCTCGAAGTTGAACCAGAAGATGACGTACCGAGTGACATTTTCCACAACAACCAACATCACAAACATGGAAGTTGTTCATGGATACTTGGAATGGACTAGTAACAGGCACTTTGTGAGAAGTCCAATTGCAGTTGTGCTACAAGAGCCTGAAACACCAGATGATTAGTTTGTTTGCTTTTTAATAGTTTGTTCCATGTATAATAAGCATGCATTGATGTTTTGTATCCAAAATGTAAAATGAGTGAATACAAATTACTCATGTTCTATTCTACTAGTGTTATTTCTTCCTTTTTGGTATGGACTAATATTGATATTTCAATCTTTGTCGCTTTTTCAAGTATTGTCTCTTAATAGTTCTTCAACTTCTCATTTATTATAAAAGGACAGCCCGGTGCACTATGCTCCCGCTATGCGCGGAGTCCGGGGAAGTGCCGGACCACAAGGGTCAGTTGTACGCAGCCTTACCTTGCATTTCTGACAGAGGTTGTTTCCACGACTTGAACCCATGACCTCCTGGTCACATGTCAGCAACTTTATTATAATGAAAAATATTTACTTGCACTCAGCATTTATACTAAAACTAATCTTAAGATCAGTTAGAATTAATTAAAATGAGAATACATTTTACTTAACCATAGTTAAAGTGATAAAAGTTTATATGCAAGACACATGTATTACACTCATTTGTTTGATGCAGACATCTATGTTGCTTGGACTATTTAAAAGTTGAGGGGTCCGTGTTGGATCCTTCAAAGTAGTGCAGTTATGGAGGATCCAACACGAGTGCAATAACATTTTTTGAAGAGTTCGAGCAACACAAGCAGACACTTGATGTGAACAAAGATTTTCTACATATGATCCTTTTAAGGTCTTCAAGGTTAGTTATACAACTAATCAATTTAATCTCTCTAATTAGTTGTGTTTCATATTGTTATATATACAAAGGATATACACTATATACACGTGTATATCCTATGTATATTGGATTCTCAAATTTCCCCCTCTACCGTGTATACCGTGTATAGTTAGCTAGTATATTTTAGTATCCTAGTTTAGATAAAGTTGTAATGTAATTAGTAGTGTACACTTACCATAATTGTATAAATAGTATCCAAGTAGAATAAGGTTTTAGGAGTAGAATAGGAATAGAATTCTCCTATTATGAAAATATGTAAATGTATATATACTCTTTCAATCAATGAAAATAATCAGGGGATTATTTCTTTCATGGTATCAGAAGTCTAGGTCTTAAAATCCTCTCCAAAAATTCTTCCTCTTTCTCGTCCTAAGCCTCGATTACCGAGCCCTTCATCTCAGTTTTTGTGCTGACGATTCATCTCTCTCCCAAATTTTTTCTTCCAAATCCCTCACTCACATATTGTTTTATCAGTATGTCTACTTCAAGGAACACGTTTCATCCCGCCCTTGCAGTTTCTAACATCAAGAATAACATCCCTCTTATTCTTGAAATAGAAAACGTCCAATATGCGACGTCGGCCGAACTATTCAAAATTCACGCACGATCGCATCAAGTCTTCCATCACATAATCCCTGCGGCTCCTGAGGATACGGAGGTGCCAAAACGCGAGGATGATCCTAAGTTGTGGATGACTCTTGATGCCACTGTCTTCCAGTGGATATATACAATTTCTACCGACCTTTTGCAAAAGATTATTGAGCCTGACGCTATGGCACATGCGACTTGGGATAGACTGCGTGATATATTCCAAGATAATCAAAATTCTAGAGTTGTTACTCTTGAGCATGATTTCTCCCACGTCGATATGGAAGATTTCCCTAACGTTTCGGCTTATTGCAAAAGATTAAAGGAATTGGCGGACCAACTCCGCAACGTTGGCGCACCAGTTTTGAATGATCGTTTGGTCCTCCAAATAGTGTCAGGCCTCTCCGAGGCCTTTAGTGGTGTTGGCACGCTTCTTCGGCAAAGTAATCCGCTTCCGTAATTTTACCAGACTCGTTCTATGCTTACACTTGAAGAAGCGGGCATGGCAAAAAAGGCGGCTATCGGTGCTAGTCCCGTGGGCATGATGACCGAGTCCACGGTTCACCCTATCGGTTCCAACAACTCGGCCAAAGCCGCAACAACGGTGACAGCAAAAAGGGTGGAAATAAGAAAAATAATGGCAAGAATTGCGGCGGCAGCCGGCACAGTGGCAATGGCGGTGATGGCCCTCGCAACGGTCAACAGCAACAACAGTTCTGGGCCCCGCAGTGGGCCCCTATGCAGTGCAATGGGCCCCTATGCAGTGGCAATGGGCCCCATAGTCGCAGTTTGGGCCAAATAATTTTTCACCCCACTGCCAGTGGGTTGCCCAGCCACAGTCCAGGCCTAACACTCCCTGGTCCACTTCCAGTCAACTTTCTGGGCCGAGGCAACAAGCAGGAGTACTTGGGCCTCGGCCTCCGCAGGCCTATCACGCAGCGGCACCCACTTCTACCGACATCGAAGCCGCAATGCACACGGTTGGTTTAAATCCTTCAGACCAAAATTGGTATATGGACACAGGTGCCACTACCCACATGACATCCGATTTAGGTACGCTCTCGTCTTATTCCAATTTGAGCAACCCTCGGGGCATAATTATTGGTAATGGTAATTCTATTCCAATTCGTGGTTGTGGTCATAAAACTTTGTCTTCCCTCATCCACCCCTTATCTTGAAAAACACACTACATGCCCCTAAATTGATTAAAGCTTAGTGTATGTCCGTAAATTCACTACTGACAATTTTGTTTCTATTGAGTTTGATCCATTTGGTTTCTCTATGAAGGATTTCAAGACGGGGAGTCCTCTTATGAGGTGTGATAGTAGGGGAGATCTTTATCCTATCACACCCAGTTCCGGTCCATCGAGTCAAGTCTTGCCATCAGCATTTGCAACCCTGTCTCCTTCCTTGTGGCATGCTCGTCTTGGTCATCCAGGCTCATCTATTTTGTCGTCATTAGATAAAAATAATTTTATTTCATGTAAGGGTACACGTAGTACTCCAAATTGTCAGTCTTGTTCTTTAGGGAAAATTGTTAGGTTGTCATTTGTAGACTCAAATTATCATACTTTAATGCTATTTGATATTATTCATAGCGACTTATGGACGTCTCATGTTCTTAGTTCTTTAGGTCATCGGTATTATGTTCTCTTTTTGGATGATTATTATAAGTTTTTATGGACTTATCCAATAGAGAAAAAATCTCAAGTTTTTTCCATCTTCGTAAAATTTAAAGCATTCATTAGAACCCAGTTCAAACGAAAAATAAAAAATATTCAGTGTGATAATGGCAAAGAATATGACAATGGGGTTTTTCGGGAATTCTGTGCTAATAATGGGATCAATTTTCATTTTTCTTGTCCTCATACGTCTTCACAAAATGGGAAAGACGAACGCAAAATTCGTACCATAAATAACATTGTCTGAACTTTATTGATTCATGCTTCCGTACTCCTGTCTTTTTGGCATCATGCTTTACAAATGGCTACATATCTCCTTAACATAATTCCTTCCAAAGGTTTGACATATTCTTCCGCCCTTTAAATTTTATATAATAAGATTCCTTTGTATTCACATCTTCAGGTTTTTGGGTGTTTGTGTTATCCGTTATTCCCGTCCACCACAATTAACAAACTTCATGCCCGGTCTACTCCGTGTGTGTTTTTGGGTTTTCCGTCTAATCATCGTGGTTACAAATGCTTTGATTAATCCTTTAATAAAATCATCATTAGTCGCCATGTCATTTTTGATGAATCCCAATTTCCATTTGCTAAGGTGAGTAATCTTGCGCCTAGTTCGTATAATTTTTTGGATGATGGTGTATCCCCGTATATTATTCACCATTTTTTGGACATGTCCCACATCCAAAATTCTCCAGCAGGCCCACTGCCCGCTGGCCCCATTGGTCCGTCACACACTACCGTCACTGGGCCAGTTCCAGCAATTGGGCCAGTCCAGCCCAATTCTGGAACTGGTACAGTTCCGGTGTCAGTTTATCATGTTGGGCCAGCAGGCCCACTGCCTGCTGGCCAGTCCGTCCCGAGTCTAGAAAATTCCCAAAATCCGCTCAATTCTTCCTCGAGTCATAGACCGGTCACTCGTAGTCAACGGGGTGTTTTTAAACCAAAGAGACATTTTAATTTAAATTCTAATGTTCTTAAATCGTCCTTACCCCGTAATCCTGTGTCTGCGTTAAATGACCCGAATTGGAAAATTGCTATGACCGATGAATATAATGCTCTTATTGATAATAAGACGTGGGAGTTGGTGCCCCGTCCATCCGATATTAATATTATTAGGTCTATGTTGATTTTTGCTCATAAGGAAAATTCAGATGGTTCATTTGCACGACATAAGGCGCGGCTTGTGGGTGATGGTAAGACTCAGTAGGTTGGTATGGATTGTGGTGAGACATTTAGTCCGATGGTCAATCCAGCTACCATTCGCACTGTGCTCAGCTTGGCTCTTTCGAAAGCATGGCCTATTCATCAGTTAGATGTAAAGAATGTTTTCCTACATGGTGATCTCAAGGAAACAGTCTATATGCATCAGCCTTTGGGATTTAGGGATCCCAAACATCCTCATCATGTCCGTTTGTTGATGAAGTCCTTATATGGGCTTAAGCAGTCTCCACGGGCCTGGTATATGCGATTTGCCAACTATGTTTTGACTATTGGGTTCACTCACAGCAGGTCGGATAATTCATTGTTCATCTATCCTCGTGGTTCGTCCTTGGCCTATATTTTATTGTATGTGGATGATATTATTCTGACTGCCTCTTCCGATGCCTTACGCCAGTCTATCATGACAATGCTCAGCTCTGAGTTTGCTATGAAAGACTTGGGGCCCTTGAGTTATTTTTTGGGGATTGTTGTCACTCGTCATACAGATGGGTTGTTCTTATCTCAAAGGAAGTATGCAGTTGAGATCATTGAGAGGGCTGGGATGTCATCATGTAACTCCACTTCCACTCCAGTTGATACTAAGCCCAAGCTTAGTGCCGCGACCGGCGTACCATACGAGGATCCGACCTGCTATCGCAGTCTTGCACGGGCCCTTCAGTAACTTACATTCACGAGACCAGATATTACGTATGCTATCCAGCATGTGTGTTTGTTTATGCATGATCCCAGAGTTGAGCACATGAATGCACTCAAACGCATCATTCGGTATATTCAGGGTACGTTTGACTATGGTTTGCATTTATATCCTTCCTCGACGTCCACACTTGTCTCGTATACAGATGCTGATTGGGGTGGTTGTCCAGACACCAGACGGTCTACGTCTGGCTATTGTATGTTTCTTGGCAATAACTTGGTCTCATGGTCTGCCAAACGTCAGTCGACATTGTCCCGATCCAGTGTAGAGGCCGAATATCGAGGGGTAGCTAATGTGGTCTCGGAATCATTTTGGTTACGTAATTTGTTGTTGGAGCTTCATTGTCCTATTCAGAAGGCAACCTTGGTTTATTGCGATAATGTTAGTGACATCTGCCTTCCTGATAATCCGGTTCAGCACCAGCGTACTAAACATATCGAGATGGACATTCACTTTGTCCGCGAAAAGGTTGTTCGTGGTCAGGTACGCGTCTGCCATATCCCGTCAAGATATCGAATTGCCGACATCTTTACAAAGGGTCTTCCCTCGGTCATTTCTGAAGATTTTAGGGACAGTCTCAGCGTTCGAAGATTGTCCGCTATGACTGTGTGGGTGTGTTAAAAATACAAAGGATATACACGATATACACGTGTATATCCTATGTATTTCTCAGATTTCCCCCTCTACGGTGTATACCGTGTATAGTTAGGTAGTATATTTTAATATCCTAGTTTAGGTAAAGTTATAATATAATTAGTAGTGTACACTTCCATAATTGTATAAATAGTATCCAAATAGAATAAGGTTTTAGGAGTAGAATATGAATATGATTCTCCTATTATGGAAATATATAAATATATATATACCCTTTCAATCAATAAAAATAATCTAGAGAATTATTTCTTTCACATATTCTATTATTATTCTAGTTGTTAATGAGATGATTGTGTTTTTTCTCATGTGGAACTTGCAGAAACGGACATCCATTGCAAGTTGTTATTTGTCATCAACTAATAATCATAGATAGAATAATAAATCACATTCTCCTATTTCATATTTGTATACTAGGTAGGTGAAATTAGTTTATTTTGGGATCAACCTTATAAACACTCTTTTAACGAAAACATAGTCCTCATACATTAAATAATTGTATGTGTTGCAGTATAGTTTAGATTAACTCTGATTCAACCAAGTAAAAATTGCAAAATAGTTTTGATTTAAATAGAACTAATATGTTAATATGAACTTAAATCAAAACCTAATCTACTGCAATTCATTTTCATCTTAATTGTTTTTGTATTTTCTTCAAGATAATGAAAACTATATTAATATGCAAATTTACAACAATTAATACAAACCTATGAGGGAAATAAGATAAAAAGAAAAATAGAGTACTATAACCAAAACGCTTCAAACCGAGCACCTCCAGAAATTTGTCTCTGTGTTCTTTTGGTTTCAAACTTGTGTCCAGTATCCTTTGGGATATGACTTGTTCAGATTCACGTCATGTTAGGCCCATTAAAAATGAAAAAGTTTCTACTAAATTTCTTTTCATTTTTAGCGCTCGAATTTGAAATTTTTGACTTAGAATGGAGGGATCTTATCCATCCACTACAATTCTTGATCGTCTAGTTAAGAATTTATGTCCATTTTTTTATTTTTCACCCAGTATCAACTCGAACCCCTGACCTTTAATTCATGCTGAAGTAATCTTATTCGTCCACCTTAACCCTGGATGGTTTAGAAATTTATGTAAATAGCACATTTACTAATTAGAAGGAGAATGTCAACATCCCAAAACCTAAAAGGGGGATCACAAAAGCATAAACTATCAAGAAAACCAGTCTGTGTTTTACTTAATAAAGTAATATAATTTTGACCCTACCGAGGTTCTTGAAAGATGTATTTATTCATTTGATGAAAACTTTAGCATTTTGCCCAATTTAATATTAAAAAGAGCTGAGTACTTTAAGTAGGACATAGGATAAATCAAGAAACGCCAGATACTAAGTCCAACATCAAACAATAGATTAAAGTATGGCTGGCCAGTGGTCGGGTCGGGTCGGTCCCGTCCCGAACCCGACTTTTTTTAAAAAAAAACTGCGGTATCGGGTCTCGAACCGGAACGGGACATGGTCTCGTCCCGCCCCGCCCTAATCCCACCAGGCCCAACCCAATCCCGGTCCCGTCCCCTGATCCCGCCCCCCCCCCCTTTGCACAAATAACCGTTGCACCAACGGCCATTTTACATTTTGGTCGTTGTGCAACGGCCATTTTTGGCCTCCCCTACCCCCTTAATATTTATTTTTAACACATAAGTTATTATATTTACACTTTAACCCAATTTTTCAACTATAAATACATTATTTTCTCTTCATTTTTATTACAAATCTTCCTACAAATTCTCTATTCTCTCAATCTATCTCTCTACAAGTCTACATTGTTTACTAAATATTGAATTTTATTTATTCATTTGGGAGTGAAGTTGACAACTAGCTTGAAGATCTTCCATGGAGCAAAGTTTCAATTTTCAACCTCTCGATTACATGTCGACGTTACGTCGGCGTTTGGTACATTCGTTCCTTCATTAAATTATTATTGTCTGTTTATTTTATTTAGCGCACTTAATTTCATTTACTTTAATCATTTATTAGTATAATTATAAATTTATAATGGAAGGATTTAAACGTATGCTTACGGGTAGGGGTCAGGCTTCTTATAGTAGGGGCAACAAGGGCAAGGGTACTTCTTCTAGTCATCCTATTTCTAGACAGAATTCTATTCCTACACAGGATGATTTTGTTGATACTGAACATTTTCCTACAATACCATTAGATTTACACGAGGAGCTATTTTCTGGAACTCAAGAAGACTTTAATTTAGACGATGATCTAGATGATACAGCCACTAATGTAGATGACAACACACCCACTAGTACACCTTCAGCTGAAATGCCTCATATTCCCCCTAGTATGAGACGAGGTCCAGCAAAACGAACATTAAAATCAGATGCATGGACAGTTTTTGATTGGGACATAGAGAATCAAGTAGCTAGATGTAAAATTTGTAAAGATGTTTTAAAATTTAAAACTGAAAAAGGTCACGGTGGGACGGGGGTTTAATGAGACACATAGCAAGGGCTCATCCAGTTAGGTATGCCCAATACGAGGCTTCAAAACCAGGTGCGCAAACGCCCGCTCCATCGGGACAAGGTTCACATACTGTCTCGGGCCAAGTACATGGTCAAATTAACCCCACGACGGGGGAATTGTAGGCCATAATTACAATAAACATAGAGATAGGGAAGCAATAGCAAAATTAGTTGTTGTGGAGGGTTTGCCTTTTTCATTTCCTTCATCTCCCGGTTTTATTCATTACATTAGAGATATGTATAATCCTGCTTTTAACGGTTTTCCTAGATCAACTGTTAAGAGAGATGTATTTAAATTTCCACGTGAATATCAACAGTATTTACGTTATTCATTATATCATTTTAATGGCAAGGTGACTATCACTTCTGATATAGGCCGTAGTACTAACGACCATGATTATTTAACGGTAAGTTGTAGAAGGTTTCCAACCTCTCGATTTGTGCAATTCAAACCACACAAATAAGACAAGTACTCCTCGAATTTGGTATCTGTTAAATATACCAAATATACATGAGATATACATGTTATGCACGTGTATATCCTATGTATATTTGGTATTGGATGGTCACGGTTATTGATGCATTATTGTACACGGTTTGTAACATTATTGTACAAGGTTTTGTATAGTTGTAGTATACCTTAATTAGTCTTGTACTCTTACCATAATTGTATAGTTCATCTCCAAATAGAATAAGGTTTTAGCAGTAGAATAGGAATAGGATTCTCCTATTACGGAAATATGTAACTTGTATAAATAGTCTTTCAATCCACCCCTTATCTTGAAAAATACTTTACATGCCCCCAAATTGATTAAAAACTTAGTGTCTGTCCGAAAATTCACCATTGACAATTCCGTTTCTGTTCAATTTGATCCTTTTGGTTTCTCTGTGAAGGATTTCAAGACGGGGAGTCCTCTCATTAGGTGTGATAGTAGGGGAGATCTTTATCCTATCACACCCGGTTTTAGTGCATCGAGTCAAGCCTTGCCGTCAGCGTTTGGAGCCCTTGCTCCTTCCTTGTGGCATGCTCGGCTTGGTCATCCGGGAGCTTCTATTTTGTCATCATTACATAAAAATAATTTTATTTTGTGTAAGGGTGCGAATAGTACTCCAAATTGTCAGTCTTATTCTTTAGGAAAAATTGTTAGGTTGTCGTTTGTAGACTCAAATTCTCATACTTTAATGTCATTTGATATTATTCATAGCGACTTATGGACGTCTCATGTACTTAGTTCTTTGGGTCATCGGTATTATGTTCTCTTTTTGGATGATTATTCTAAGTTTTTATGGACATTTTCGATAGCGAAAAAATCTCAAGTTTTTTCCATCTTCTTAAAATTTAGAGCATTCATTAGAACCCAATTCGAACGAGAAATTAAAAATATTCAGTGTGATAATGGCAAAGAATATGACAATGGGGTGTTTCGGGAATTTTGTGCTAATAATGGGATCAATTTTTATTTTTCTTGTCCTCATACGTCTTCACAAAATGGGAAAGCCGAACGCAAAATTCGTTCCATAAATAACATTGTCCGCACTCTATTAATTCATGCTTCCGTACCCCCATATTTTTGGCATCATGCTCTTAAAATGGCTACATATCTCCTTAACATAATTTCTTCCAAAGGTCTGACATATTCTTCCCCCTTCAAATTTTATATAATAAGACTCCTTATTCTCATCTTCGGGTTTTTGGGTGCTTGTGTTATCTGTTATTTCCGTCCACCACAATTAACAAACTTCAGGCCCGGTCTACTCCGTGTGTGTTTTTGGGTTTTCCGTCTAATCATCGTGGTTACAAATGCTTTGATTTATCCTCCAATAAAATCATCATTAATCGCCATGTAATTTTTTATGAAACCCAATTTCCATTTGCTATATTAATACTCCCGAGCCTAGTTCGTATAATTTTTTGGATGATGGTATATCCCCGTATATTACTCACCATTTTTCGAACATATCCCGCACCCAAAATTCTCCAGCGGGCCCACTGCCCGCTGGCCCCACTAGTTCGTCGCACAATACCGTCACTGGGTCAGTTCCAGCGATTGGGCCGATCCGGCCCATTTCTGGGCTGGTCCGGTTCCGGCGCCGATTACCGTCTTAGGCCAACAGGCCCACTGCCTGCTGGCCAGTCCGTCCCGAGTCCAGAAAATTCTCAAAATCCGCCAACTTCTTCCTCAAGTCATAGACCGGTCACTCGTAGTCAGCGGGGTGTTTTTAAACTAAAGAGACATTTTAATTTAAATTTTAATATTCTTAAATCACCCTTACCCCGTACTCATGTGTCTGCGTTAAATGACCCAAATTGGAAAATTGCTATGACCGATGAATATAATGCTCTTATTGATAATAAGACGTGGGAGTTGGTGCCCCATCCATCCGGTATTAATATTATTAGATCTATGTTGATTTTTGCTCATAAGGAAATTTCAGATGGTTCATTTGCACGACATAAGACGCATCTTGTGGGTGATGGTAAGACTCAGCAGGTTGGGGTGGATTGTGGTGAGATATTTAGTCTGGTGGTCAAGCCGGCTACCATTCGCACTGTGCTCACCTTGGCTCTTTTGAAAGCATGGCCTATTCATCAGTTAGATGTAAAGAATGTTTTTCTACATGGTGATCTTAAGGAAACAGTCTATATGTATCAGCCTTTGGGATTTCGGGATCCCAAGCATCCTCATCATAACTGTTTGTTGAAAAAGTCCTTATATGGGCTTAAGCAGTCTCCACGGGCCTGGTATACACGGTTTGCCGACTATGTTTCGACTATTGGGTTCACCCACAGCAGGTCGGATAATTCATTGTTCATCTATCGTCTGTGGTTCATCATTGGCCTATATTCTGTTGTATGTAGATGATATTATTCTGACTGCTTCTTCCGATACCTTACGCCAGTCTATCATGACTATGCTCAGCTCTGAGTTTGCTATGAAAGACTTGGGGCCTTGAGCTATTTTTTGGGGATTGCTGTCACTCGTCATTCCGATGGGTTATTCTTGTCTCAACGGAAGTATGCAGCTGAGATCATCGAGAGGGCTGGGATGTCATCCTGTAAGTCCACTTACACTTCAGTTGATACTAAGCCCAAGCTTAGTGTCGCGGCCGGCATACCCTACGAGGATCCGACCCGATATCGCAGTCTGGAAGGGGCCCTTCAGTATCTTACCTTTACGAGACCGGATATTACTTATGTTGTTCAGCAGGTGTGTTTGTTCATGCATGATCCCAGAATTGAGCACATGAATGCCCTCAAACGCATCATTCGGTATATTCAAGGTACATTTGACTATGGTTTGCATTTATATCCATCCTCGACGTACATACTTGTCTCGTATACGGATACTGATTGGGGTGGCTGTCCCGACACCAGACGGTCTATGTCGGGCTATTGTATGTTTCTTGGCAACAACTTGGTCTGCTGGTCGGCAAAGCGTCAGTCGACTCTATCTCGCTCAAGTGCCGATGCTGAATATCGAGGGGTAGCTAATGTGGTCTCGGAATCATGTTGGTTACGTAATTTGCTTTTGGAGCTTCATTGTCCCATTCAGAAGGCAACCTTAGTGTATTGCGATAATATTAGTGTCATCTACCTTTCTGGTAAACCGGTTCAACACCAACGCACTAAGCATATCGAGATGGACATTCACTTTATCCGCGAAAAGGTTTCTCGGGGTCAGGTACGCGTCTGTCATGTCCCGTCAAGATATCAAATTGCAGATATCTTTACAAAGGGTCTTCCCTCGGTCCTTTTTGAAGATTTTAGGGACAGTCTCAGCGTCGAAGATCGCCCGCTATGACTGCGGGGGTGTGTAAAATATACCAAATATACATGAGATATACACGTTATGCACGTGTATATCCTATGTATATTTGGTATTGGATGGTCACGGTTATTGATGCATTATTATACACGGTTTGTAACATTATTGTACAAGGTTTTGTATAGTTGTAGTATACCTTAATTAGTCTTGTACTCTTAGCATAATTGTATAGTTCATCTCCAAATAGAATAAGGTTTTAGGAGTAGAATAGGAATAGGATTCTCCTATTATGGAAATATATAACTTGTATAAATAGTCTTTCAATTAATGAAAATAATCAAGGGGATTATTTCTTTCAGTATCATATATTAGTCCCGGATCATTTGCTCTTGATGGATTGACATGTCCTGCCCCAATGGCAAAGATGCTAGCAGGAAGGAGCGTTTCATCTAATATGGGATTGTTGGCGAGGTTTACTGTATCAGAGGTTGTCATGATTGCTGACTTGATAGCTGCAGGGGACCAAGTGGGGTGAGCGCTTTTTAACAATGCTGCTACTGCACTGAGGTGAGGACACGACATGGAGGTACCGGAAATAATATTGAAGGTAGATTTTGTGTTTGTGGTGTTCTCCATGGAGGTAGGCTAAGCAGCAAGAATGTTAACACCAGGACCAATAATGTCCGGCTTCAAGATTCCAGGACTAGCAGTGCTTGGTCCTCTAGAAGAAAATCCAGCAACCACAGGAGCGTTTTTATCTCCTATTATCGTTCCTTGGAATGTAATCCGTGCAACAGGTTTCTTTGTAGATTTCATGTAGGCAAGAATTTTTATTCCATCTGCATAAGTAACATCCAGGGCAGGAAGGACATGAGCATCGGCTGAAACCATCATCTTCATTGTAGAGAATCATACCAACACCTCCAGCATCCTTTACTGCTTGTCCTTTTTCAATCCTGGAATAACCACCACCTACCATGCACAAAACTATTTTGCCTCTAATAGCAGGGTCGGACAGCGACCCATACCGCAATAATGGTTGTCAAAGTCAGTTGCATTCTTTGCAGGATCAAACAAAGGGTAAAAAGTTGACTTCTGAGCCATTGGATGAAAAGCTGATTCTCCCTCGACTTCTTTCTGTTTCCGAGCTTAACAGTAGCCTTAATTTTCCTGTCAAGAGTGTGTTAAACAAAGGTAATATACCCGTGATATATACTGTTATATTCAGTGTATATCACAGGTATACGAAGCAGTGGCCCAGCAGCAAAGCAATGGGCAGCCCAGCAAAGCAGTGGGCAGTGGCCCAAGACGCTGAGGCCCATCACGGGATTTCCCCAGCAAAGCAGTGGGCAGATTTGTATATTAAGGAAAGTATATTTTGTGTATATTGTAGTGTATTTGTTACCTATATTAGGATATACACTTACCATAATTGTATAGTTAGAATTATGGTAGAATAATGTTTTAGGAATAGAATAGAAATAGGATGCTCCTATTTTGTAACTTGTATATATATCTATTCAATCAATGAAAATAATCAATGAGATTATTTCTTTCATGGTATCAAGAGACTAGGTCTAAACAAAAGTTTTTCTCTCCCAACTTTTGTCCTCTCTTTGATTTTCGGCCGAGACACCCCCCCCCCCCTCGGGTTTCTCTTCCAAAATTCGTCTTCCGCTCTCACAAACACCTCTCTTAAATTTCCCTTCATTCTTTGTTCTTTCAATATGTCTAAGAACAATTATCATCCTGCCCTCATGGTTTCTAACGTCAAGACCAGTATCCCTATTGTCCTTGAGATGGAAAACGTCCAATATGCGACGTGGGCGGAGTTGTTTAAAATTCACGCTATCTCCCATCAAGTTCATCATCACATCATTCCTCCCGCTAGACCTCTTCCTGCGGAGGATCCTGAGTTATGGATTACTCTTGATGCTACCGTTCTCCGGTGGATCTACGCCACTATTTCGGTTGTTTTTCTACAGACGACTATCGAGCCGGATACCACGGCTATGGCTGCCTGTAATAGATTGCGTGACATATTCCAAGACAACCAACATTCACGTGCCGTCACACTCGAGCAGGAATTCTCCCTAGTTCGAATGGACGAATTTTTGAACGTTTCTGCATATTACTAGAAACTAAAGGAGTTGGCGGATCAACTATGGAATGTTGGCGCACCGATAACTAATAATCATCTAGTTCTACAGTTGGTTGCCGGTCTTTCGGAGGCCTATAATGGTGTTGGAACTCTCATTCGCCAAAGCAACCCTCTTCCTGACTTCTATCAAGCCCGCTCTATGCTTACTTTGGAAGAAGTCGGTTTGGCTAAAAAGGCGGCTACCGGAGCAAGCCCCATCGTCATGGTGGCGTCCTCTTCTAGTTCTTCGGGTTTTGTTAATAATTCGGGCCAAAACCATAATCATGGTGGCGGCAAGAATAATAACAAAAACCGCGGGGGCAAACGCGGCGGTTCTGGTGGCGGTTCCGGTGGTCAGCAAGCAGGCGGTGGGTCCCATCCAGGGAACAGTAGCCCACCACCCCCTAGGCCCAGCAGTGGGGCCCATGGCAGTGGGGCTGGGGCAGTGGACCATGGGCCAGCAGCCCTTACAATCCAGCGGCCAATTCCGGCGGCCGGTGGGGCGGCCAACGTTCGAGCCCAACACCCGGCGGTGGAGGCCCACCGGCCGGTGGTCCGGCGGCAGGCGGCGCCGGCTACGGCCCAGCTCCATCACGGACAGGAATTCTTGGGCCCCGACCTCCACAAGCCCATCATGCAGCAAGCCCCACTCAAACCGATATCGAGGCCGCGATGCACACATTGGGGTTAACTCAACCGGACCCAAATTGGTATATGGACACCGGTGCCACTACTCACATGACTTCCGAATCAGGTACTCTCTCATCTTATTCCAATTTGAGCACCCTTCGTTGGATAATTGTTGGTAATGGCAGTTCTATTCCAATTCTAGGGTATGGTCAGAAAAAGTTGTCTCCTCCCAATCCACCCCTTCTCTTGAAAATACTTTACATGCTCCTAAATTGATTAAAAATTTAGTGTCTGTCCGAAAGTTCACTACTGACAATTTCATTTCCGTTGAATTTGATCCTTTTGGTTTCTCTGTGAAGGATTTCAAGAGGGGAGTCATCTCATGAGGTGTGATAGTAGGGGGGATCTGTATCCTATCATGCCTGGTTTCAGTCCATCGAGTCAAGCCTTGTCATCAGCTTTTGCAGCCATCTCTCCTTCCATGTGGCATGCTCGTCTGGGTCATCCGGGATCTTCTATTTTATCAGTTTTAGATAAAAATAGCTTTATTTCTTGTAAGGGTACGAGTCGTACTCCACTTTGTCAGTCTTGTTCATTAGGGAAAATTGTTAAGTTGCAATTTGTAGACTCCAATTCTCATACTCAATGTCATTTGATATTATTCATAGCGACTTATGGACGTCTCTTGTTCTTAGTTCATTGGGTCATCGATATTATGTTCTCTTTTTAGATGATTATTCGAGATTTTTGTGGACGTTTCCAATTGCGAATAAATCACAAGTGTTTTTCGTCTTCATCAAATTTAAAGCGTTCATTCGTACTCAATTCGAAAGAGAAATAAAAAATATTCAATGTGATAATGGGAAAGAATATGACAATAGGGAGTTTCGGGAATTCTATGCTAATAATGGGATCAATTTTCATTTTTCGTGTCCTCATACATCTTCACAAAATGGGAAAGCCGAACGCAAAATTCGTTCCATAAATAACATTGTCCGAACTCTCTTAATTCATGCCTCCATACCTCCATATTTTTGGCATCATGCTCTACAAATGACCACATATCTCCTTAACATAATTCCTTCTAAAGGTCTGACATATTCGTCCCCCCTTAAAATCCTATATAATAAGAACCTTTTTTATTCTCATCTTCGGATTTTTGGGTGCTTGTGTTATCCGTTATTCCCATCCACCACAATTAACAAACTTTAGGCTCGGTCTACCTCGTGTGTATTTTTGGGTTATCCGTCGAATCATCGTGGTTATAAATGTTTTGATTTATCCTCCAAGAAAATCATAAGTAATCGTCATGTCATTTTTGATGAAACCCAATTTCCTTTTACGAAAGTTTATACTCCCGAGCCTAGGTCGTATAATTTTTTGGATGACCAAATATCCCCGTATATTATTCAGAATTTTTCGAACATATTCCGCACCCAAAATCCTCCAGCGGGCCCACTGCCCGCTGGACCCACATACATTGCACTTTGTTCCGATTCTTCGGATCGGTCCCGCAATTGGGCCAGTCCAACCCAATTCTGGAACTTGTCCAGATGATGATTCCAGTTACCGATTTGGGCCAGCAGGCCCACTACCTGCTGGCCAGTCCGTCCCGAGCCCAGAAAATTCCCAAAATTCCCTCAATTTTTTCTCGAGTCATAGACCGGTCACTCGTAGTCAGCGGGGTATTTTTACACCTAAAAGACATTTTAATTTACATTCTGATGTCTCTAAATCCCCCTTGCCCCGCAATCATGTGTCCACATTAAATGACCCTAATTGGAAAATTGCTATGACTGATGAATATAATGCTCTTATTGATAATAAGACGTGGGAGTTGGTGCCCCGTACATATGGTATTAATGTTATCAGGTCTATGTGGATTTTTTCTCATAAGGAGAATTCAGATGGGTCATTTGCTCGACATAAGGCGCGACTTGTTGGTGATGGTAAGACTCAGCAGGTTGGGATAGATTGTGGTGAGACGTTTAGTCCGGTGGTCAAACCGGCTACCATTCGCATTGTGCTTAGCTTGGCTCTTTCCAAGACTTGGCCAATTCATCAGTTGGATGTTAAGAATGCTTTCCTACATGATGATCTCAAGGAAACAGTCTATATGCATCAGTCGTTGGGTTTCAGCGATCCAAACCGTCCACATCATGTATGTTTGTTGAAGAAGCTCTTATATGGGCTTAAGCAGTCTTCAAGGGCCTGGTACACGAGGTTTGCTGACTTTGTTTCAACTATTAGGTTCACTCACAGCAGGTCAGATAATTCCTTGTTCATCTACCGCCGTGGTTCGTCCTTGGCCTACATTCTTTGTATGTGGATGATATTATCTTGACCGCCTCTTCCGATGCCTTGCGCCAATCTATCATGACCATGCTAAGTTCTGAGTTTGCTATGAAAGACTTAGGGCCTTTGAGTTATTTTTTGGGGATTGCCGTCAAGCGTCATTCAGGTGGCTTATTTTTGTCTAAACGAAAGTATGCTGCTGAGATCATAGAGAGGGCTGAGATGTCATCCTGTAAGTCCACTTCCACGCCAGTTGATGCAAACCCCAATCTGAGTGCCGCAGCAGGTGCACCATATGAGGACCCGTCCCGCTATCGCAGTCTTGCAGGGGCCCTCCGGTATCTTAACTTTACCAGACCGGATATTACGTATGCGGTTCATCAGGTGTGTTTATTCATGCATGATCCCATACTTGAGCACATGAATGCAATCAAACGCATCATTCGGTATATTCAGGGGACACTGGACTATGGGTTGCACTTATATCCTTCATCTACATCCACACTTGTCTCTTACACGGATGTTGATTAGGGTGGTTGTCCCGACACCAGACGGTCGGCTTCTGGCTACTGTATGTTCCTTGGCAACAACTTGGTCTCCTAGTCGGCAAAGCGTCAGGAAACTCTATCACGCTCAAGTGCAGAGGCAAAATATCGAGGGGTAGCGAATGTGGTCTCCGAATCATATTGGCTACGTAATTTGCTTTTGGAGCTTCATTGTCCCATTCAGAAGGCAACCTTGGTATATTGCGATAACATTAGTGCAATCTACCTTTCAAGTAACCCAGTTCAACACCAACGCACTAAGCATATCGAAATGGACATTCACTTTGTCCGTGAAAAGGCTGCAAAGGGTCACGTTCGCGTATGCCATGTCCCGTCTCGTTATCAAATTGCAGACATCTTTACAAAGGGTCTACCAGCGGTTCTCTTTGAAGATTTTAGGGACAGTCTCTACGTTCGAAGACCGCCCGCTATGACTGCGGGGGTGTGTTAAACAAAGGTAATATATCTGTGATGTACACTGAATATACAGCAGTATATATCACAGGGATACAGAAGCAGTGGGCAGCCCAGCAAAGCAGTGGGCAGTGGCCCAAGACGCTGAGGCCCATCACGGGATTTCCCCAGCAAAGCAATGGGCAGATTTGTATACTATATACGTCTTTAATTCGCTCTGAATACTAGGCCATGACAAACTGCTAATTATGCAAAAAAGAAGAAGATTTTCAAGAATTTCATGGCTGCAAAAGGACTAGAAGAACTCTTATCTCTTGATGTTTGAAGTACAGTTTGATACTTGGCATTCTTTGAACTAGTAGTATATATAGTGTTCTTTGGCCCTATAATGTTGACTGATTTTCTATGCGATAAACTCACCATAGAAACTTTTTAAATTTTCTACGCGGTAACAACTTACTTCGAATTAAGGTAGTCAAAGGCGGATCAAGAATTTTTTAAGTTTTTAGGTTCGAATTCGGAATTCATGGGCGGAGCTCTAATATTAGGTATGGGTTCAGACGAACCTAGTAGCTTTTGTTTAGACTCTGTACTTGTATTAGGAAATTCATTCACTATGTATTATGTATTAATTACGAACCTAAAAACTAAAACGAAGAATTATTGGGTGGAAGCCTTTTCAATTGTTTAATCAAATAGAGTGCCTCATGTTACTATATTTGAATGTTTCAATGAATGATGACATTCTTTCAACTTAAATAGATTTTTGGTTAGCTTTGTCAGACCTGATATATAAATATACCTTACACCATTTATTGTTGATAATTCTAATTGAGGTTACATTCTGCGCAGCTACGATGTATAATATATTGGTAAATACTAATCCACGTCGGATATTTACACCAAATCATGTAAATTTACTACAGTTAAGTGATTTAATGAGGTGATAATGTATATTAATTAATTATGGTTAAGTGCTAAAAGTCTGTGCAAACACATATCATGCATTTATTGACTTAATATAAATATTGGGTATGTGGGTACAAAATCGGGTCATTGAAAAGTAATTACTGATAAAGCTCTATAATAAGAATTAATTTGTAACCCTATAAAATTGTAACTAACATGTGGAATTCACTTGGAGAGGATCATGGGATTGATTTCTTGCAGAGCAATCTGTTGGGAACTTCAGTTTTTCTGTATATAACATTGTACCATGTAGATGTTACTTTGTTCAATTATTTGAAGTTGCAGTTGGTCTCTGTCATCATTTGCATGCCCTATTTCCTATTAAATACTATAAAATAAAAATTGAGTTCCCAATTCTGCAACGTGTTAATGTCTCCATCTAAAGTGAAATAAATACATCTTCCAAGAACCTCACTACTTTTATGTTTCTTGATACTTCTTCTTAGCATGAATAGAGGCGGATATAGAATGTTATTTTGATAGATTCAATTTTGATGATTTTATCACTATATTCATTAATCATTATACTTTTAGAATTATGGGTCCAACATGTAATATTTATGGAATTTTGATGAATTTTATATTTATATCTAAATTTTGTATTAAAAGTATTGGGTTCAGCTGAACCCGTAGTTTGTTAGCTACATTTAGCCATTGAGCATCAACCTCCTTTTTTTTTATAGGAATAATTACTCCCTATGTTAATTAAGGTACTAATGCTACTAAAATTAACCACCTTTTTAAATCTTGCAAAAATTGACTCACTCCCTCCTCCTCCTCCCCCTCTCTCTACACTCATTCACTCTTCCTCCCCTCTCTCTCTTCTTCGTCGGACCCTAATCGTCGGCATCCCAACGCCGCCGCCGGTAGTCGACACCACTAGAAACATCCTCACGTCGGAGCTCTGACCACCATCAACACAACCCACAATCGCTAACCCCACGGCTTCACATGCCCTTCTCCTTCTCGTACTCGTCTCTTTCGCTGCTCCGGTAGCAACCAAACTGCCCCGACGCCGCCCCTCTCCCCCTCCTCCCCTCATCACTGTCGGCACTTGTCGGAGCTGCCATCTCCGGCGAACTCCCACCAAAGCTCCAGCGAAAACACCCACGACCCCTTGCTCTATGCCACGCTTCCTCTCTCTTTCTCCCACTACGATGACTTTTTTGGTGGCTCAGATCTGGCCGCCTTCTCCGTTGTGGTGTCTCATATCTGATAAAAACCTAGATCTACCTCCTTGCTAGATCTAGATCTATCGAAAAACTCATGGAGGTGGTGGTGGGGTAGCGGTGGTGGACCTCAGGTGACGGCAGTGGAGGTCGTCGGAGGTGGTTGTGGTTAGCAATAGAAATCGGGAGGGTTAAGGGTAGTGGATGTATAATAATGGATAATAGTGTATATGGGTGTGTATGGTGGTATATGGGTGTATATGAGTGTTAATGTATATATGTGTATAAATATGTATACACCTTCAAGCACCTATATACATAATGTATTTGTCTTTTGTATATAAGTGTATAATACTGTATAAAAGTATTTTTGGGTCAAAGCTTTGCAATGTATATTTTGGACTATTTTTTGTAATGTAAGTGAGCAAATTGTATATTTTTAAAATTTCCCCTTTTTTATAACTATGATATTCAGTCAACTTGAGCGCGCCTCAATAATCCACCAGCTACCTGCGTGATTTAATTTGCGTGCCAAGACTTACGCATTAAAAAAGAAACCGCTTTTAGTATTTTTCTTTGTCCTGAGATTTCCCTAGTCTCCCATTACCGTTCTGCCTCATTCACTATGAGGACATACACTTGGGTGGAACTTCCCATTACTCATTTTAGATCACAATGAAATGGTTTTCTTTATATTTTATGTTTTTGTGACATAATTATGTAGTTTGGACGTTGACATTCATATCTTGAGGCACTTGATTGACGCAATGTAGTGACTGTACCAACTACCACGCCTCAATCAAGAAACAAAGTTAGAGCCGAGTATATAAATTCTCACTCTTGGTTTAAGCAGCCAGCAGGGTCGGCCTTTTGCCTTGTTGGGCTAGAATGGCCCAGGACCCCGAGGCGAAAGAGGGCCCAGCCCATATATATCTATACTAGTATTATTATTATATATGTTGGGCTGATAAAAAAATTAATTACCTATCAATTAAAGAGAGAAACGAAAAAAAGTCTGTATCTGATGAAGAGATTATAGAGAAATAGAAAGGAAATAAAGAGAGCACAGAGAAAGAGAGGAGAAATAAATGGGCGGTCTCTTCATCTTCTTCACTTCTATCCTTAATTATTTTTTTCAAATCCATCTTTACCAATGTAATTCAATTATTTCTTAAAATCCTTTTCAGTTTTTTTCTATTTTATTTCTCTTCTCCAGTGCACTTGTGAATTTTTTTCTACTCTCAATTAATGATATCTATTTTCCACCGCCATATCCACCGATTCCACCACTGTTGTCCTTGGATCTGGTTCTTCTGGAGGAATTTTGACCACCATCCATCCGTTTGAGTTTTCCGGTAAGACCATACTTAATTTATTTGATTCTAAGTCTCAACTCTATCAAATTTTTGATGTTAGGTTTTGATAATTGAAAATATTGATGTTCAATTTGTTGTTATTGATTTATAGTTTTTCAATTGCGTTTATGTAATTTTCAATTAACTGGGATTTAGACTAGTATTCTAGTTTCTAATATAGAATAGCTAGGCTTGTACTCAATTTTTTTAATTGAATTAATTGATTAGTTATTAGCTATGTAGAGAGTTCATATGGTGTCATGGTGAATCAGACTTAAAATATAGATTGGTAATTGGAGTTGCTCATACGCTGTTGACATCCTTTCCAGGTGCTATTATTCTTTTTCTACATTTGGCCTATTATCTTACAATTGTGTTAATATGTTGCCTAAAAAGAATCCATCTGGATGTCAAAAGGGGGGGGGGGGGGGGAAGGTTAGGTGATAAGTTTTTAGCATCACGGAGAGGAGCTATTGATAAGTTTGTTTTCAAACCAGTAGACCCTGGTCAAAATTCAGGAGGACCAGTTGTAAGTGATCTTGAGCAACGTGATGAAAATTTGAATGAGGAGCATAATATCAATACGGATACTAATCATACGAGTGAAAATGATATCAACGAGGAAATTAACCATATGAGTGGGCATGATAATGTACCTAATGAGGATACCACTCCCCCTCCCCCGTTGGATATTTATGATCCTAGAAATTGAGATAATCTTGACAACAAATCCAGAGACATTTTAGTTGAAAATGGGCCTCAAAGGGAATTAGATCTTGTGTTTCCTTTAGATAATATTTCTAGGCATTTTTCTTATGCTTATTATTCTATAACTTTAAGCAATGGAGAGACTAATGATAGAAAATGGTTAGTTTATTTCAAACATGTGGATAAAATTTATTATTTTTGTTGTAAGTTGTTCAAATCTAAAGGTAATACAAGTTTATTAGCGAATGATGGCATGAGAGATTGGAAGCGTCTTAGTGATAGACTTCGACAACATGAGAATAGCATGGAGCACATGACTAGCATGAAAACTTGGTATGAATTGAGATTGTGATTGGATAAAAATCAAATAATTGAGAAAGATTTGCAAAAAGAAATTGCAAAGGAGAGAGATGTTGGAAACAAGTTCTAAGAAGAATTATTTCTGCTGTAAAATGAAGGATTTCTCTCAAGTATGAATATTGTCAAAAGTCTTGCATTTGACATGAATGTAGAGCATGTTTTTCAAACAAAACGTCAAATTTTTAAGAAAAAATAGTTTGATGAAAATGATTATGATGAAGAAGTACAATCACCTGATGAGTCCTTTAGACTTAGTTATTTTCTAGTGATTGTGGATCATGCAATTACTTCATTGAAGGATAGATTTGAGCTATTAAAGATGTTTGAAAGTGTTTTTGGATTCTTATTTAATTCAAAGAATTTGAAGTCATTGGATGATAAGGAGCTTAGAGAATCTTGCATTAAATTTCATGCTACTTTTTCTCATGATAATGTGTCGGATGTGAATTTAAATGATTTGTTTTCTGAATTGAAAGTGCTGCAAATGACTTTACCGAATGTGTTGATGTCGACAATTGAAATTCCTGAGTTTGTCAAAGCTGCAGATTGTTAACCAAATGTTTCAATTGCTTATCGTATCTTATTAACTATAATGTGACTGTAGCATCAATCGAAAGAAGTTTCTCAAAGTTGAAATTATTGAAAACCTATTTAAGGTATCTATGTCACAAAAGAGGTTAAATGGTCTAGCTATTTTGAGTATTAAAAAGGATATGCTTGAAAATGGTGATGTTAATACTATCGTTAATGATTTTGCTTCAAAAAATGCTCGAAGAAACCGCTTTACATAATTGATTGTGTGATTTGTTTCTTTGGAGATGGAAGAAGATGGTTCGTGAAGACAAATGATGGTGGATGATTCAAGCTTGTTCAAGCCTGCTAGCAAGAATTTCATGTTCCAATATTTGTTATTTTCATTAAACAATCACTTGGTTATTTTTGTTAAACAATTACTTTAGCTATTTTTAAGTCCATGAAGTTTTATAGTCAAATGTAAGCTAACTAAGTTCAAAATGACAATGTATTGATATTTGAAATTATCATTCTTATTTGCTATATAGGGACTCTCAATTTATATTTTGTCAGGGACCTACTAAATGTCAGGACCGACCCTGGCAGCCATCTATATAAATCTCTACTTCTCCATTTAAGCTTAACTCATATAATCATCAAACGTAGTGATGGTACCGTTTTTTTTTTTTATTTTCCTCAGAGATTGGAATTCTTATAACTTTGAATGCTTATACAATTCACATAATCTTGAAGAGAAGACTAAAGACAGTTTGGATGAGAATGAACTAGTACATTACACTTATCTAAAATTTAATATTATAATAATTTGGTTTATTTTTAATCTGTGAATATTTCAACTTTGTAAAATCGAGTAAATCTAGGATGACTAGCTGCACATGAGAATACTTGAAAAGTATCGTCAGAAACACAATTAAAAAGAGTCATTTCATTAACAATGTTTTAGTGGAACTACCAAAACCAAATTACATTCGCAGTTGAATCATATTATAGGAGTGTTTAGGCAAACAAACCTAAATACCGAATCATATTACAGGAGTGCTTAGGCAACCAAACGTTTATTCCAAATCATATTACAGGAGTACTTAAGCAAACAAAAACCTAAATTCCAAATCGTATTACAAGAGTGTTTAAGCAAGTAAACCTAAATTCCGACTAATTATTTATGATGATCTCTCCAAACAAGCGCACATATTACAAGAGTTTAGGCAAACAAACCTAAATTTCCAATTCCAAACATCATGCTTGGAACTTTTTAAAAACCAATAAATAACACTTCTTGTACCTGAAGTTAGTGTTGCATACCTCCTGCATTATCCATAGACTTGTCAATAAAAATTCATCATCACATGTAGCATACACAAACAACCTAAAGACAGATTATAAAATTCCATTTTTGTGTATTGATAGAAGCACACGCCTGAACAACTTATAGAAAGATCAAACGAGAAAACATATCTTGACGATGTAATTAAATTAAATAAAAGTGAGTTTTTTTCTAACAAGTTAAGCTTTTAAACTAAAGTGGATACACAATTTCACATGGTATCAAAGCAACAAATGTCCTGAGTTTAAATTTCATCACCCATGTGCTTAGATCATCAAGAAAATATACACCAGACTCGCATGTGAGGGATGTGTTAAAAATATAACTAATTAAATAAACATTTATTCTATCTAACAACTTAAGTTTTTAGATAAGATGGTCACATAACTTAACAATATAGTTTTACACATTCATATAAATATGATTCAGAAAATTCTAGTAGTTTTCTTCTCTAGTATAATTATCCGTAATAATAGAGATGCGGAAAGCGAGGTTGAGATGGTTTGAGCATGTGCAGAGGAGAGACACAAATGACCCAATGCGGAGGTGTGAGAGGTTGGCTATGGACAGGTTCAGAAGGGGTAGAGGTAGGCCGAAGAAGTATTGGGGAGAGGTGATTAGACGGGATATGACGCAGGTGCAACTTACTGTGGACGTGATTTTAGATAGGGGTTGTGAAGGACACGAATTAGGATAGAAAGGTAGTAGGTAGTCGAGCGTAATCCTATTACACTTGCTAACGGGTAGTTGTAATGTTTTATTGTAGGCCCGCTTAGCCTATCATACTATAGGCGCAGTATTGCTTTATAATCCCCTGTAGTTTGATTTCTGCTGCTATGTGTCCCTTATTGTACTTTGTTTATCTTATTTACCTGCGTTAGTTACTGCTACTTTTTTCAGAATGCGCTATCATAACTTATTCGCTTTTGATACCAGCATTTTTATACTACTTTAAATTTTTCTTTTTGTCCGGGTATGACTGTTTCTCTTGTTTTGTTTGTGCTTATGCTTTGTCTTGAGCCGAGGGTCTCTCAAAAACAGTCGCTCTACCTACCAAGTTAGAGGTAAGATCTGCGTACACTCTACCCTCCCCAGACCCCACATTGTGAAATTTCTCTGGGTATGTTGTATAATTATCCGTAAGAAGCAAGTGGCACCTCACCTAACCAAGAGAAAAAATAAATAATTTCTTAGAAAATCATGTAGAGGCATTTACAAAGAATACCTTCTTGTCAATTTGGTATGAGCAACTAATTTTCCTTTGTCCAATCCACAGCATCAACTCCTAGACATTTTGGAAAAACAAACCCAAGCTAAAGAACCAACGTTTAAAAGACGAAGCACAAGGGAGAAAAAGTAATTGGACTTGCACATGTTAGAAAGTAATAATAAGGTCCACATCTAACGAACCAACAAAATTAACTTAGTATATACTACATCTTACAACAAGACATCTTGTCATCTATGACATTCATAAAGGCTCGGAGTTCTGATACTACTAATCTGTAATCCAAGATCATGCACAAGTGACATAGTTAAGGCTTCTAACCTCGGGAAATTGAAGAAAGAGAGGTCATGAGCTGCTAGTACTTTCTGCAAGTGTCAACACCTGCTTTTTGAACTTGGTAAGACAATGACCAACCGAATATGGCTAACCTTTTCCGAAAAATATAAACAGAAGTATAATGACTTAATGAGCAATCAGCCAAATCCTGGAGGCATTTCAGGGTCTTCTTCATCGCCATTATCTGGATTCTTCTCTTTCGTGACTATAGCAAAGCCAGGTGGCGCACCGACATCCACACTGTCGGGCACCAAAGGGTCAAGTGAGCAATTGGTCTCTGACTGGGCAGGAACAGGAATTCCCGATTCCTCTTTGGGTGTTTCCTTATGGTCACTTTTGCTGTTCTGATTTGAACCTAATCGGGCAAAACCAGGAGGTTCACTTGGCTCCGCATCAACAGAAGAAGCAGCAATATGTCCATTAATTTCAACTCCGTTCTGAGTTGGCTGCAAGTCTGAATGAGAGGATGATTCGCCAGCTTCATTTAGTTGTGGGTTCAATAACTTATTATAAACTGATTGAACAGTTTGGGTTATCTCTGTTTGAATGCCATCACCAGTTCTGATTGTATTCCACAAATCTTCTGCAATTTTACCCATGACTTTGTCCCTATATTTCATGACCAAAACAGGTTAAAACACACTCTCACTCCGCTAACTGATTAACTTTAAATATCACCAGTTGAAACACACTCTCATAATTCTCTGCTCGAATAAAAGGGGAAAAGGGACTAGAAGCCATAGACCTTGTTGAAAAAGGAAACGAGATTCATCCCAAGCACATGAGTTTACCTAGTTCATGTATTAGGAAATTAATACTAAGAATGCATGCATGTTCTTATTCATGAACTAGGGAATAGGAAACTTTTAGAAATAAATTATGATACATGTACTAGTATAGGGACATGTTGGATGAGTTCCTATAAATACCTACGCACTACAACATTTTATGTAAGTCAAGTTGGTGGAAGAATATTTTCCTCCACCTGTCTTGCTTCCTGTCTTGCTTCTCCTCCCTAATTTTCCAACAGACCTTTCATTCATTCATCACTTAGGCAATTTAATTTTCTCTCCTCACTTGACCCACCCCTGAAGTACCAACATTTACGCTGCATTTCTCAGAGCTTCTTTTTCATTCTGTTGATAAACAATTATTCCCCCAATACCAAATTGAAATTTCCAGATTGCGTTTTAAAATATAAACAAATTTCACTCTCCAAAAAAAAGAAAAACTACCACAATTATCCTATTTCTGTTTTCTATGCCCCATTTAGAGCTAAGCAACACAGAATTTCAACTGTCCCTTAATTTTCATGCCAAGTCACTCTTATAGATAAATTTTCCTTATCAAAAAAGATTTCAGACAAATTTTCCTGGATAAAATGCTTTCAAATGCCTAACAAATCCTTTTAACTCCTGAAGTAAGCCAAACTTGGACATATTTTGAATATCATAAAAATGATGACCTTAAGAATTAAAAAACTCATTCTTGGAAGGAAAATCAGCCTAGGTGGAAACAAAAACGAGTCATAAAATAGACACGGGACTATAAAAATAAAAGCACATGCTTAAGTGCTTATATATGCAACAAGAGATATTTTTCATTGACTAGTTTTTCTCACTTCTTTTCATGTTTTCTGAGAAAATCGTGATTATTTATACATCCCAAATTAGAAATTTCTTCCTGATGGGTATCCCACAAAATAGACAAATTAAAATATAAAAAAAATCCCCCTCCCCCCTCCCCAAAACAAATAAAAAGTAGCCAAGTATTAGAGAAAATTTAAAAAAAAAACACATTTTCCTATTTTAAACATGTATTATTGTATTTGTCATCGGAGCACAAGTTTGGAGGCCAAGGAATACTAAAGGTAATTGAATCAAAAGGTTCTACACTAGCGAAAGAAAAAAGAAGAAACAGAAACAACCTATTTGAAACAACGGAAGGGGGTTGAGATCTAAGGAAGGAATTCACAGAGTTTAGGTGCCTCTAAGAGAAAAAAATCAAAATTATGGGAAAAGGTTGAAGATATGACCTACCCAACTTCTTGATAAATTGCATCAGACAGTTGCCTTGGTTTCATATTTTCTGCACCTGGACGGTTAAGTGCTGCTGATTCTTTCACTGTGGCTATTATGCTATTCCGCAACTCTTCCTGGAAAACAAACAAAATTGTCACACAACTGGAGCATATATATAAACTTAAAATTATAATAATGTTGTTCTTTTCCTTTTGTTTATATGAAGACAAAGTAAAAATATAACATACCAAGTAAGATAAAAGAAATGACATACAAATCCACCCACATAGTGGATATGGCAAAATGCAACAAAAAAGTTTATGCCCAACTGACATACATAACTGTGTCAACCATTGCACTTCACCCATGGGGGGAGGGATTGGAGCTTTTCCCATTTTCCTCACTTCCTCTGTCTTTAAGCACTGAAAGTTCTTTTAAAGGGAGGGGGGTGTTCAATTAGATCTTCTAGCACACAATAGAGGCTAAAAAACCCAATCCACTTACTGGCCCCTTCAACCTCAAACAATTTCACGCATCAACTAGAAGAATAACGATAGAACGACAACTATCTTAACTCACCTCAAAACAAATCAAGTTTATAGATAGTTCTCTTTTCTTACAATTAAATAAATTAACTACCCTCTCATACTCTATTAGTGAGGAGATAATCACAAAAGTTAAAAATTAGAACCTACACCATAACAAAGGAAAATGTCTATCTCTTTGATCCTATTGTACTTAGAGATATATCTTTTTTGAATCTAATTATACATAGAAATATATCTAGGGACAAGATATATGTTTTACTTTATCATGAAGAGTAAGTCCTTTCTTCTCAAGTTTTCTAGAGAAAATAAATATTTAAATCAAGAGGGACAAAGTTTTAAATGAAATTCATTATGATGAGGGTGAAGATTTTTTGTTGACCAAGCTAAGGCAGGACAAGTAATTCTTTCAGAAACCGATAGAGAATTTTTCTCCCCCTTTGCCCCACCCCAACCCATGTTTTTCTATACTAGGAAGCACGAACATCAAATTTAATGCCCCTATGCTTTTCACAATCAGCTTTGACACATCATTGATTCATCTACGACAACTATATATCTTTTATATTTGGACTATTGGCACCACGTGTTTTGGAGTGCGAGTTTTGCAATAGAAAGCATTTTAGTTCATGCGATGCACTTCACTATATTGTCTGTGATGTTGGACCCACAAAGCTAACAAAGTTTGTCCCTTATGCCTTTCTTTTATAGTTATCCATTTCTTGACTGGGTAGTTACTACTTACTAATGGTTTTTTTATTTCCCACCTGGTGTCCGGCATTGAGGCCCGACTAATCCAGATTCATGCTGCATAAGGCCCATTAAAGGGGAAGCACTCCCTACCAAGATCTTTCCCATATCTAGGGCTCTAACCCAAGACCTCAAATTAAGGGGGAAGGATCCTATTCCATCCCAGTACAATCCTTGGGGGTACTTACTAATGTTTTAGTTTTAAGTTTAGGGTATACCGAGATATCATATATCTCTTACAATCCTCATGTCCCCATAATTTTTCGAATTTTACATGCCAGTCCATGTTCAACAGAATGCTGGTATGATGTATTGTTGCTAAGCTTGTAAATGAGCATAAAAATGTTGCTCAGTTATTTAAAAGATGTGCCCTTGTGGATGGTTAAAAGGTTTCCCAACATTAATTGGAAGTAAAGAGATTAGTACTCAACAGATACACATACATGTAATACATTATATACAGTAAAACTTCCCTAAAACCTAGGGCGCCTCGCCTCTCTCCCGGTGTATACGACTTAAATCCTATAATTAATGCCAAATGTCTAATTCATATCCAACAACAAACAAACAACAACATACCCAGTGTAATCCCACAAAGTGGGGTCTGGGGAGGGTAGGATGTACGCAGACCTTACCTCTACCTTTGTAGGATAAAGAGGTCGTTTCCGATAGACCCTCGGCACAAAAGAAACTAATTCATATCCAACGTAGCACCCAAGGGCGTGGATTAATGGTCAATGAAGTGGGTCGATAACTATGAGGTTTCAGTTCAAATTCCAACAGAGACAAAAACACCTAGGTGATTTCTTCCTATTTATCTAAGCCTTGGTGGACAGAATTACCTAATATCTATGCTGGTAGGAGGTAGCAATTACCCGTGGAATTAGTCGAGGTGCGTGTATGTTGGCCCGGACACCACGGATATAAAGAAACAAACACAATCATATCAAACGTGGTGAAGTAAATAAAACAAAACCCACTCTTAGTAAGTTCCATTCGCGCCAAATCTCCATTAACAATCATATCGAACATGGCACCTAAGGATGTGGCTTAATGGTCAATGAAGTGGGTCGAGAACCATGAAATTTCAGGTTCAAATCCCAGTGGCTTCAAAAACACTAGGTGATTTCTTCTTATCTATTCAAACCTTGGTGGACAAAATCACCCGATACTTGTCAGTGGAAGGTAGCAGGTACCCGTGGAATTAGTTGACATGCGTGTAAAAAACAATCATATCCAACATGGTGGAGTAAATAGAACAAAACCCAACTTAGGATTTCGTGCAAATTGATGTAAAAAACAAATATAACAAGACAATAACAAATACTCCAGTTTAAGCCCAATGAGGAAGGAACAAAATTAAATAAGAATAAGTATACTAACGTTTTCTTTGAGTTTGCGAATAATTTTGAGTCGAAGTTTATCGAAATCACCATCATCTTTAAGCTTACATATTACATCTTCTGCCCTTATCCTTTTCCCACCATTCTCCATTGTTGTAAGGGTATTAATCTAAGGGTATTTTGGAGGATTTTGGTGTTGAATTTGTGGAAGTGTAAACCTAATACAAATTTGGAAAAGGGGGAAAATTTGGATTTTGAAATTGTTACGAGTATGTTTAGACAATTGTTTGAAGAAGTGAGATTGAGTAAAAAGGGGACAAATAGTGTCTATTAAGAAAAAGGCAAGGACCGTTTGGCCATAAAAATGGGAATAAAATTTTTTTATTTGAAAATCATTGTTTGATCATGAATATTTCAAATTTAATTTAAAATTGTATTTCAAAATTGGAAACAGCTTATAACTTATTTTTCAATTCAATTTTCAGTCTTTTTATATTAATAAGATCCCCATTCATTCCTAGATTTCCGTCACTATAAATTTAATGTCACTACCTAACTACATGATAATGGTCTATGGACTACTATAGTGAGTCTAGTTACTACGAAAGTAGAGTTAAGTCAAAAGATATGGTATAGCAGCATTTTTGAGTGAGCAACCGGGATCTGCATTTTGAGGGAAGAGGGGAAGAAAGACTATAGAAAGGTTAAGTGAAGTACTCACAGGGACTAGGGCTGGCAATTTCACCCTAACCCGATGGATATCCGATCCACCCGACCCTATTATATGGACGAAAAATCGACAAAACACGGATTTTAATCGGGTGACGGATCGGGTTGGATTCGGGTGGACATACATCCAACCCACCACCCGATCCATCACCCGACCCATCCATCCACCCGTTTATAAATTAGTTATTTTTTGTGTAGTTCAGTGATAACATACCCCTGACTCATGTTGTTACTAGTACTTGGTTTTATTTCCAATAGTTGTCTTTATTTTTCTAAAGTGAATGGAAATTCTTTTTCAATTTCAACATGACAATAACGATGATTCCTAGTATCAAAAATATTGTTTTTGTACTACGTTATACATAATTGACATTTTCTATGTTGAACATCATTCTATATATGACTATAATTGTTAGCAATATAATAGGTTGAGGAATATTACAATGGTATCAAGATTAAATTATAATGGTAAAACAAGATAGTATGAAAACTGAAAAATAAACCAAAAGTACCAAACTGATTGTGCTATAATTTTCATCCGCGAAGCACCTGATTCACACGTGGATGATGAGTGGATCGGATGTGGATGAAGAAAAAATAGGGTGATGGATGGGTCGGGTGGTAGATGAATAATTGGCGGGTGGAGGCGGATTGAGCTCCACCCGATCCATTGCCAGCCCTAACAGGGACTTTTTTAACATTTTCTTTGAAGTTATATTTCAAATTTGAAAAGTATATTTTGCCAACTTCATAAAATATTTCAAATCTATGGCCAAACGCCTACAAAGTAAGATTATGTTGGATCTGCTCAATTATTTCTTTTAATGAATTATTTTTTTTTTGTCTTTTAGGTATTGGTATTCACTTGTACGACTAATTGGAATTACTTAATAGACAGGCCCACTATCACGTCGTTCACCCCCAAACTCCATTCTAAGGAGTCAACTCAGTGTGTTTTGATTTTGCGATGGACATAATTGATTTTGAAAGAATTGATTTTGATATAATTGATTTTGACAAAATTGAGTTTGACAATAATTGATTTATGTTTGGATGCAACAATGTAAAATTGATTGTTATCAATTCATGATGTTTGGATAGTTTTGATCAAAATTGCTTTTGAATGTAGAATTACCTAAATGGACATAGTCAAATGCATATAAATAAAAATTACTAAAATAATAGTGAAATATGAAGTATGTAAATAAAAATTACAAATAGATAATAGAATTTAAAGTGCAATATAGTACTTAAATATTAGTAGAATATTATTACAATACTAATTTAAAGTGCAATATAGTACTTAAATATTATTACAATACTAATTTTACATGTACTCTATAATTTGATTGCGGACTAAGTCGCGGACTAAGTCTCGAACATGATCCATCTCTGATGAAGAAGCTACATTGAAAACCTGTGATTGATCCAAGTTAGATGATCTATGATAATCATCATGGTGAATGATTGTGCTTTCATCTTCATAAAGATCAAAATCAATATCCATTTCTGCATTCCTTCTGATAAAGTTGTGTATAGTCATTGTTGCGACAACTATTTGAACATGTGTTTCAAAATTAAACTTGGGCATGCGACGTAGAATTGCAAATCTGTTCTTCCATACCCCAAAAGTTCTTTCTATTGTGCACCTTAAACTTGAGTGGTAATAATTGAATACTTCATTATGATTTGCAAACCCGTTAGAACGCCTAAAATCAGAAAGGTGATAGCATTCACATTTGTAGGGACCAATGTACCCAATTGGTGTTGGATAACCAGAATCTACCAAATAATACTTACATGAAGGAGGGTGTGAAAAATTAAGGTTCACATTTGTGAGAGCTTGGTCAAAAACACGAGCATCATGGGCGGTACCTTCCCAACCAGCTAATACAAAAGTGAAACACATATTCCAATCACATACATCTATTATATTTTGTGTTGGATATCCCTTTCTTCCAATAAACATAGGTTGATCGCTGGCACTAACTACCCATGAAACATGTGTACCATCAATTGCTCCTATAGCATTCTTAAAAAATGGCCAATATCGTTGATCATTTTTAATTTTGGAATAACAATCACGAAACATAGGAAAAGATAATGAAAATGAGTAGAGTTGTTGATGAAAATTAAAGAGGGTAATGAAGGAAAAGGTAAAAATCCAAATTGAAATAAATGTAGAATTGATTCTACTCACCTTAGAAGCTAGAAATTGTAGCTTCCGAAATCAATTTTGAAGAGGAGAATTGATTTTAGAGAAGAAATCCAAACACCCAGATTTTGCTCATTTTCACGAAAGTAGCAACCCAGAAGCACTTATGGGTTGCCAGAATCGAAACCAAACATGCACTCAAACTACCAAGTACTTCACTTTGAATCACTCTTTGGACCATTGTGTACGTACATCATGGACCATTAAAATAATCCTAATGAATAATAAGTGTTTTCAAAGGGAAAAAAAAGTATAATTCCTCTCCATCCCAATAATCAAGAAAAGTTTGGAAGATAATATCCATTTCTATACAGTGTTTGCCTTTGTCAAGGCCAAAAGAAAAAAAATCAAAAATGAATATATGAGTATAAAGACTGCTAATTTCCTGTACAAGTTTGCATTGACAGTATAAAATTTTCCATTCAAAAACAGGAAGGGATAAGAAGGGTGACAAGAGGACCATATAATACAGTACAGATACACTACAACATGATAGCAATATGTGCTCCTAAGTTTAAAGTTCTACAAAAATAAAGGAACAATTTTGCAAGAGCCACCACTTCGCGACAAATGCAACAATACAAATATCAACCATATTAGCCTGCTCGCCAAAAAAATCAATGCAACTGATTGGGAGATTTAGTGACTTCTCATTTTCTTCGAATTACAATCCGACTGCCTGCAATGATAATAGATGTAGGTCACTCAGCTGGTATGTCGCATCCCAAGTGTGTTGGAAATCAGAAGTCAAAAGACTTACGAATCATCACAGTTTTCTTCACTGACTAATGACCTCTGTGTACTCTGTGATGGTCCTAAAACCTAGATAAAGAGGAAAATTATAGCCTCACTAAGAAACGCTCAACAGATACATATATCCAACAAGGGCTCTCAAATATGAGCAAAAAATACATCAATTGAACCACTTCATCATGCTAACAACAACATCAACATACCCAGTGAAATCCCACAACATCATCAAGCTAGAGAAAAGAAAAAGAAAGTATCATCTACAAATTGAAGATCACTCTGAAATTTCGAGGACCCCTATAGCACTCTAATTTATCACAATCCTCCACCCAGAAAATCAACCATATTCGGACCATCAACTACTAGATAGCATGGAGAAAAAAAGAGGGAAAAGATTTTTGTCTCCCGCTATATTTTTATGACTGAGAAATTTATCTGGAGCCAAACCTTTGGGCCAACCACAGCTCGCAAACCTCGAAGATGGTAGACATAAGCTACGCAAGTAATTGAAGCTCCTTATGTCATCACTAAATTTATTTATTTATTTATAAAGGTAATTATATTAATGGTGGGAACATTATCAAGTAACTGGAAGACCAGATCATGCCAACAACATACCCAATGAAATCCCACAATGTGGGGTCTGGGAGGATAGAGTGTACGCAGACCTTACTGGAGGAGCATCTGGTACATTTGGAGTCTATATAGAAACTATTGAGAAAACCTCAATTATTTGCCAAGCTTGGCAAGTGTGAGTTTGGGCAACCACAAGTGTAGTATTTGGGGCACATTATCCATGACAATGGGGTAAGCACTGACCCTAGCAAAGTGGTTGCAATGTTAGATGGGTCCTACCCAAAAATAGTAAAAGAATTGAGAGGGTTCCTAGGGTTAACATGGTACTATAGAAAGTTTGTAAAAAGGTATGCCCACATTAGCAAACCATTGACAAATTTACTGAAGAAATGTGAATTCCAGTGGAACCTTGAGGCTGAAGCAACCTTTAACTATCTAAAAAGGGCTATGTCCAGCACACATATATTGGCACTACCTGACTTCACTAAGCCCTTCATACTGGAAGTGGATGCATGCAACACATGTATTGGTGTTGTTTTGATGCAAGACAAAAGACCTTTGGCATTTATGAGCCAAGTTTTGAGCAAAAGACACCAGGGTATGTCTACCTATGAAAAAGAATTAATAGCCTTATTGCAAGTTGTTGATAGGTGGAGACATTATCTACATCCCCATCACTTCATAATCAAAAATGATCATTTCAGTTTAAAGTTTTTACAAGAGCATAAGATAACCACCTCATTGCAACATAAAGGGGTAACTAAGTTGATGGGATTGAGTTTTGAGATCCAATACAAAAAGGGGGTTGAGAATGTAGTGGTTGATGCTTTATCCAGAAAGGTTGTAGTTCAGTAGGACAGTGCCTTAGAAGATAGAACACCACAATGTTCTGTAATAACTCAAGCACAACCTAAGTGGATTGAGGAAATTTTGAATAGCTACAAGGGAGATCCAGAAGTGTTCCAAGTCATAACAACACTTACTGCCTATGGTGGCAGTGAACTGAATCTCTCAATGCAACAAGGGGTGTTGAGGTATCAAGGTAAAGCTTGGGTGAGACAAAATGGATCCCTAAGACATCAACTGGTTCTAACAATGCACCAGTCTGGATTAGGGGGACATTCAGGGGTTTGGGCCACTTACCAAAGGATAAAATCAATATTTTACTGGTCTGCAATCATTGAGCAAGTTAAGATTGTGGTACAAGTATGTGAAATATGCCAAAGATGTAAAGATGAACAAGTGGCCTATCCATGCTTGTTGCAACCCCTACCCATTCCTGAATGAGTATGGGAACACATTTCCATGGACTTCATTGAAGGCCTACCAAAATCTGAAGGGAAGGATACTATACTAGTGGTTGTTGATAGATACAGTAAGTATGCACATTTCATAGCCACTGCTCACCCATTCACAGCTTCACAGATAGCTAGAATGTTCTTAGACAACATCTACAAATTACATGGATTTCCCAAGAGTATAGTGTCTGACAGAGACAAGGTGTTCATTAGTAATTTCTAGAAGGAAATGTTTAAACTAATGCAAGTTCAGCTTATCATCCACAGATAGATGGTCAAATCGAGAGGCTCAACAGATGCTTAGAAAATTACTTAAGATGCATGACTGGTCATAAACCAAAAGAATGACACAAATGGTTATCATTGGCAGAATATTTGTACAATAGCAATCACCACACATCATTAAAAATGACCCCCTTCAAGGTGCTATATGGCTATGAACCCCCTCAAATGACTTTTGAGCTCATTGCTCAATCTAAGGTGGATATAGTGGATCAACTACTGAAAGAAAGACAGTTGGTAGCCAAAATATTGAAAGAGAACTTGATTAGAGCACAAAACAGGATGAAGGTCAATGCAGACAAAAGAAGAACTGACAGGGAATTTAAAGAAGGTGATCGGGTGTTCCTAAAACTACAGCCTTATAGACAAACATCTATAGTTATAAGGAAAAGCCTCAAATTATCATATAAATTGTTTTGTGCATTGACCTTCATGTTTGGATGTTAACCAACTGTTTTGTTAGCTCTTGATAGTGTTGTGGGAAGCTCGAAGTGTTTAGGTAATAAATAGCACCCGAGAAGTTAATAAAGGAGGTATCTTCATTCTATGGTAATTAATTGTTGACTGCACTCGCATAAGTTTGGTCTGAATCACTGATGGCAGAAGTGTATTAATATCATGTGGTATTATTTAAATCATAATTAATTCATTTCTGATTTGAGCAGATAACTATTGGATTGAGTCATGTTTCCTCTCCTTTTTTGATCATCTTTTCTGTAGTTGATGCGTGAGATTTCCATAGTCATGATTTGGCCTTTGCTGAAATATTAAATTTATGTGGAATCCGATTTTTCTGTTATATATGCATTTGGTACTTTGGATGTTGCTTGCAACAATATATAACTATCATCATTACTTATTCTTTATCCTTTTTCTTTACATGTACAAATTGGAGCAACCGGAGTTCAAATTCAGGACTCTCTCAAAACATTAGTCTCAAAATGAGACTCAGCGCTACCGCCACATTCGTACATTGAGTCATCACCCCCCACAATTCGTAAACCACATGACGACAAAAACGAGTAAAATCGCTTGGGTCCTATGAAACTTTCATCCTTTTTGTTGAGAATATAATCAAATATTAAAAGTGTGTTCTATCTAACAACAATACTTTTCCTTCTTTTTTCCTTTTTTCCTTTTTTCTTTGCCCTTAGCATTCATTTTATATCATCTTTTTATTGATTTATTTGTGTTGTTGATATTATTGCTGGTTTAAAACTATGTGTGGGATTTATGATTCATATGAGATTATAATAGTTTTATCATTTAGGTCTAGACCTGTCCATAGGGTCGGGATCCGCCCGGCCCGACCCGAAAAATCCAGGGCCAGGGTCAGCTTTTAGCTGACCCGAGAGCCACTCGACCCGATCAGGGTCAGGGTCAGAAAAAATTACCCGTCTGACCCGGCCCGGCCCGGCCTCGGCCCGACCCCGACCCGCATATTTTTTTAATATAATTTATATTATTTTTCCTTCATTAATATTTATTTTGTACTTATATATATTTTTGTCATTAATAAGTGATATACTGCATGTTTATATATATATATATATATATATATATATATATATTGCTCTAATCTACATTTAACTCGACATAAAATAAGATAAAAACGGTAGCTGATTATTAATTATATATTTATATTATTAGTCATTTTGTTAATATCACTGAAGCATAATGTAGGGAGATAAAGTAGTTGTAAATTGGTGAAACTTTAAATGGTCATAACTCTGCGCTCGGATGTCCGTTTTATCCGATTTTTTTTTTGATTTTGCATATTTTTTCGAGACAGGGACGGTGGCGGTTTGGCACAGCCAATTTTTAGAAAAACGTCAGTTTTTTCAATCAATTTGTGTTTTTCCCCAAATCGATTTCTAATTTTCTTTTTCTTTAGTCAAGATTTCACGATATACAATACATTTCAACGTCGAAATTTCGTGGTAACGTAGGGGTGAATACCAATTTCAGTTTTGAAAATTCAATTTTTTTTTAAAAAAAAAAATCTCGTCCCGACCACCCTGCCCGCCAAAAAAAACGTCGGGTCAGGGCCGACCCGTGACCCGTGTCCCCGAAGGGTCAGGGCCAGGGTCGGAATTTTAAAAAAAATATAGGGTCAGGGTCGGGCAAGGAGAAAAAAAAAAGCCACCCGACTCGGCCCTGACCCGGCCCGACCCGACCTTTGGACAGGTCTATGTCTATCGCTTTAAACATTAAGTAGTTAGTTTTACCATATAAAGTTCAATACCTATTTTCTAAAGACCCTTAAGATCGTGAATAATCTCATTAGTTCAATACCTATTCAGGCCATCATAAAATCCCAGGGGCTTGGGACTCTTTAATCGAAACTTCAAATTTGGCCATCATCATTCATCTATAATATTTTTATTAGTTAGGAGTTATTTTCTTGAACAGAATGACTAAAAGCTGGTTTCTTAATTATTTTAGACCCTAGTATAATTAACCTAAGTTTAACCGGATAACCGTAGTTAGCAGATCTTAAAGGATGTCTAACCCCTTCCCTTTAAGATAATGAAGGACTCTTACCCGAATCATTTAGTTAAGAAGATCATTAATTGGAGTTAATTTTAGGCAATTGCTTAGTCAAATAGATGTCCTAATTCATTTTAAAATAATTAGGTGTCGACTCCTTAAATTACTTTAGGAATCACCAATATGTTGTGCTCCACTTTGACCTGGTTAAAATGGGATATAACAGCTTGGCGACTCCTCTGGGGAAATTAGGTTCTTAATTAATTAAAGGTTAATATGTCTAGTCAAATATCATAGAGACAAAATCAAAATTTAGCTGGTTAAATTGGGATAGTGTAAATGTTTTAAATTCTATTCCATTATATAATTTAAATTCTTTATTAGTGATTTGTCAAAAGGAGAAGGTAATCAATCATTACAAGATTCAATAAAAGTTTGATATAAGATTTTGCGCACTTGTATTTGTGTTCCATTTCTTAGAACATCAAATCAAGAAAAGTCCCTAAAGAACATTGCTCCACAACATGTAAGTTTATAACCTGCCAGCACGTTTACATAACATTTCAACAAACATAACTTATTTTAAAATGCAAAAGTTGACTTGTAGAGATTAATGTTCGTGATGGCACGAAGTGTACATTTTTTGTAACATTATTTAGATACAAGAACTATAAATTAAGGCCTACCTTTACAAAATCAAATAAGTCATTGCAATTTTCTTAAGAGTAGCATTCATCCTTCTCAAGAAGGGCTAAATTCCATGGCCTCTTTCCACCATAGATGGAGCTTCACAATATTCTTAATTGTTGTAACACTAGCACTCATCGATCGAGCAATTGCCGGGGGATATGCCGCCTCTAGCGGCTTTAAAGCGACCCCTTGGAAACTTGCTCATGCCACGTTCTATGGCGACGAGACTGCTTCAGCTACAATGGGTGCGTTACTTAATCAATCAACTATTTAATTTATATTGGTTGTTATGATGTTGCATATTTGAATAATGAAAATTCATGAAGAAGTATTGCGAGGTTTACCAGCTAATGGTATTATTGGACCGGTCTTTTGGTGATTTTTTAAATCTTAAATAGTGTAAGCATTCCATCAGTACTAACTCAACGTTTCAATCTATATTAGTTGAGGTTAGCAAAATCCTTAACATCAGATTTTTTTTTTTACCCTTGGGACTGATAAAACATCAGATTTTTTTCTTACCTGACCCCTCCACCAGGAGCTCCTCTTTTGATTTCTTGGTGACTCGAACTTATAATCTTCTAATTGAAGATAAAAGGTACTTACCATCTGAGCAACCCCCTCTTGTAAAAAAAAACATCAAATTATCCTCTAACATCTGCAGAATTTTAGACCGTGCTCTAACGTTTCTCATAATATTTTCAGTTTGTCAAAAACATATCTTTAAATCATGGTCTAAAAGGTACATAAATTAAAAAAAATGGGGGCCCAGTAGACAAATCTAAAACATGGCGCCCATTTATAAAGTAGTTTACCGGCTATAACAGGTTAAAGTACACGGACAATGTAAATATTTTTTGACATCATCAGTGTATATATAACTTGAATCTTGAAAATCCATCAAAAACATATGTGACGCTTCATCACGAAATGACCTCTATCGTCACAATCTAGATTTTGTGACGGATTTCTGACGAATCTGCCCGTCACAAATAATGAATTTTCTTGTAGTGTATAATAGTCTATATTTTTTTTATTTGCAGGGGGAGCTTGTGGATATGGGAATTTATTCAATTCAGGTTATGGGACAGATACAGCAGCATTAAGCTCAGCTCTATATAGCAATGGATATGCATGTGGACAATGTTACCAAATAAAATGTATGCAGTCAAAATTTTGCTACTCAACAATTGTCACAGTCACAGCAACAAATCTTTGTCCACCAAATTGGTCACAAGACAGTAATGCTGGTGGTTGGTGTAATCCACCTCGTACACATTTTGATATGGCTAAACCTGCTTTCATGAAAATTGCTCAATGGAAGGCTGGAATTGTTCCTATTTCATACCGCAGGTATATATTTGACATTCTAGTCTCTTTTTTTCGGTTTCCTGCTCGGTATTCGATATTCGTTTTCGGGCTTTGACTAATTCGGATTCATAGAAACAGTGCCCACCAGACACTTTTCGGCCTCGTCTTTGATAAATAGTCATTGTCACAGAGTTATTTTTCGGTCTTAATTTTGAGAAATAGTCACTATCATGGAGTTTCAAATTTTACAACTGAAACTCCGCAGGTGAAATTCATATTCAAAGGACTACTCATTAGACATGATCATAAATCAAGACAAACAAAGGATCCAAGTTATTGACGGAATCAAAACTTTCACTAAGGGGAGTCAAATAATATTATATAAAGAATAAGCAAACAAAGATCTCAAAAGGATTCAATATATAGTATATACACATAAAAAAGGTTCACCTACCGACACAGTTTAATGTTTCAGCGAATGGATATCAGTTGACTCCCTTTGGATAAGGGTGACTCGCCATTGATCCACGAAACATAGCAAAAATGAACTCTGATTTTCTTGTATCTGATATCCTTTCTTATAATCTTTTTTTTCTAACCATGATGTATGAATCAATTATGTCTACTTTAATTATTCCACCAAATATCTGAAACCTCTAATACATTTCATTGTTTTCATGGTTGTAGGGTACCTTGTGTTAAAAAAGGTGGAATCAAGTTCAGTTTCCAAGGAAATGGCTATTGGTTATTGGTATATCTGATGAATGTTGGTGGAGGTGGAGATATTGCAAGTATGTGGGTGAAAGGAACTAAAACAAATTGGTTAAGTATGAGCCATAATTGGGGAGCTTCATATCAAGCATTTGCAACTCTAAGTGGCCAAACACTTTCATTTAAACTCACTTCCTACACATCACATGAAACAATTATAGCTACTAATGTTGCACCTTCTAATTGGCAAGTAGGAATGACTTATCAAGCCAATGTCAACTTCAAATGATTATGTATTTTTCAAGCATTTATTCTTGATTATTTTTTAAAATCATTTCTCGAATCTTATTTTGCGATTTGATCTTGTAATAGGTGATATTTCACCGGTGAAAGAAGTACTATATAATCTTAGTTATAAGTATGACCATTATTGTATGAGTTTATATTTTGTATACTGACACTATAATTTTTCTTATTTTATGTTATCGTGTTAAGTTGACCTATTGCAAAGTAACTCTCGTAGCTTCCAATGTTGCACCCCCCAAATTGGCAAGTGAGATTCTATCACATGCCGGTACTACGAAGCCCACGACTTTATTAATTACTTCATTCTTCAACCATAAGTTGATATGTGGCTAAAGGGAAACCGGTGAACTCTACATATGTGAGCTTCGCAAAACATAGTTTGTCTCACCACACATGTGCTACTAGACCTAAATAGAGCAAAATGGATGCAGTGGATTCATATAATCGATCTCAAACTTTAATTTATTGATATACTTTCAAGGAAAAGAATATTTCTAAACAATTCAAAGAGTTCCCAGAGGCACATCATTTGACCAACGCACAGTTCAGATAATTTGCTCAATGAATTTCATTCAAATATAAACTACGATACATTGATGATTTTTCAGATCATCTCTCAAACAAGTGAAAACAAGAAACATCGAATTTGTTGGAAACTAAAAAGGTATTGAAATATCAGGAAAAAGACTGTGTAATATGAGGTACTTATTCTTCTATGTACTGACAATAATTAAAAGAGCACAAGCCAACTTCATGGCATAACATGTTAGGACTATCTTTAGTGACCATTGGCAAGTCCATTCTCAGTACATTTCTTGGCATAAAATCTTCTGTACTTCGAATCCACTTCTGTGAGGTAGTAGGTACCTGGTGCTAGAAGGCTGCAATCCTTGCTCGTCACAAAGTCCTTACCACCGTACCTGTGCTCCATAATTTTCATTGTTTGGATGAAATTTTCAGGAGTGAACTGCACAATAGATCATGTGTCAAAGATAGTTAAGAAACTCAACCGTTACAGAGTTTGCAACGAGGTAAAAGTCTACGACTAAGAGTTTTAACATACCTCATGCCTCGACTTCAATTTCTCCTCAACGTTCATTACAGCTGCGATGTTTGACAAGCTAAAAGGATGTTGACCTTCGTGAAGCCTCAATGAGAACATCGTTGCAGTCAATCCACTCCCGTAAGAGAACAAGATTACCCGCTGTCCATCCTGAGTTTAATAAATCATTTGAAAATTAGAGGAATCGCGATAAATGTTGACAAGGAACAGGGCCAAAAGGGTAAAAGTAACTCGTAGTTACCAATGAGCTGTGCTTATTGTGAAGGAGGGAGGCAAAAGCGGCATAGAGAGACGCGGTGTACATGTTGCCAACTTGTTTTGGTACTAATGTGGCTGGTTTCACCTTCTCATCATAAAATGGTTTTGCCACTTGCCAGGATGTCTGTATACGCAAAATTATGTATATAATTGTTAGAGCATTTTATCCTACTGAAACCTTCATTTCAGGCATTTTAAACATATGCTGGAAGATCAGCGTGAAGCCATCTGAAAATGACAAAAAAGAAAGATCTTGGAAAATAAGAATATATGAAAGTTTCTGTGTGGACCTTCTCAAGCTCACGGCTCTGATAACTTTCATCACCGGTTAAGGATGAAAATGGTGCGAGCTTTTCTTTTGTAGACTCATCAATGGAACTGCAAATGAAAAATCAAAGAAGATCAGCCAACTGAATTCCGTTTACAAAACAAAAAGTGACTCCTTTAATACGGAGTATTTGCAACACACCTAGCGTTCCTTATGAAGTCATTGAATATCAATCGAGCAGTGCTCTTCTGTACAAGCTGCGGGATTAAACACACGTATTTCAGGTAATCCGTATCATCACTTTATTCATAGATGCAAAAAGATCAAATTCTGTATCGGATCCATAAAGTACCTTGTTGTATGGTGAATGGAAAACAAAATAGGCTGCATCATCAATCGAAAACGGCTTGCCTTCCAATTTTTCGTATCTGGAATTGCGAATGAAGAGGTTATTAAAGAAGATAATAAAGAGGTCCTGGAATATTAGAATGTGCTTAACCAGTAACTTACTTGCTGCATAAGCTCTTGTAGCAAGAGTCAAGTGCCATAAGATAACAAGTTTGTGAAAGCTTGCCATCAACCACCTGCAACCAACAATTATCAGTCATATAGAGCACATATGGAAATTCATGTACCAATCTCAAACAGTTCCCTATATATTTCTTCTAAATATTTTCCAGTAAACAACAGCTTGAAGTATTTTTGTGAAAATGAATTGAGTAACAAGACTAGCAAGGACTTGGAGAATTACTGGATATTCACTGTCGAGGATGGGCTTGTAAAAATCATAGACATGGGCCATATGGCTAGCCCTAATCTTGCTTTCGAATACAATAGGAGCATCCGTCCCTACAAGCATAGCAATTGCTGCAGCCCCTCCGGTAGGCCGAGCAGCTCCCTCAGCATAGACCTGTCAAAAGAAATTCCCAAATAAGTGAATGTTAATCATGCAGAGGCTCATATTATGTGGCAAATGAGCAATGCACTTTCAATAATTGTGAAAGACAACACGTGTGATGTACAAATTGTATGAAGGTGATGACATACCGCACTGTCAGTGCATACAACAAGTCCATAGCGCCCATCCCATGAAGAGCTCTCGACCCAATTCACGCAGTTGAACAATGCAGCCGTTCCCCCATAGCATGCATTAGTTGAGTCGACTCCTTCAATGTCAGTATTTCCACATTTCTGCTTGTTTCACACAATAAGAAAGAAGGATAAGTTTTGGTTTAACAATATTTCTGTTATTCATAATGTGAAGTTCTGCTTGTGAAGTCGAAGGTCAAGAGAGACAAAAACAAAACAGACGCAACAATCAACTTTTATGGATGTTGTACAACAATCAATAAATTCATTTTTTCAACAAACTGGATGAGCAAGCGAATTCAGGGACTAACTTAACATTATTCAACATCTTGAGCTATCAGTCGATTTACTTAGGATACACTAGAAGTCTATGATACGAGTCATAAAACACACATTTGAATCATTAAACGTGCCATAATAGACGATTTACTAAACATGCATTGCTAGAACTGCGAGCCAGTACCTCAAATATTTGCATCAGGAATGTCTTGATGGATTTACTCTTATCAATCACGGTCTCACTTCCAACCTCTAGACGACCAATTTGCGAAGGATCAATAGCATACTTCTCCAGAAGGGAAGTAACTGCTGTCAAACTGAACATGAACAATTAATTAGAAGAGAGTACACTGACCAAAAATACTAAGATAAATTATTCCACACCAGGAACTATGTTGCTCATATCCTTAAAAATAACACTGCACACGTGTCGGATCCTTCAAACATGCATTATGTTTTGGAGGATCCGACATGGGCGCGACAACATTTTTGAAGGATTCAAGCAACGTAGACCAAGAGTCACATGATTTTGTTGTTACTAGCAGTTTTAATAACCAGAAGGTCAACATATAATTGCATTATAAGCAGTAATATTGGTGAGTTATGGATGTATACCTCATTGATATAACATCTTCCACCTCAGTGCAAAACCCCATGCAATCTTGTCCAAGACCAATTGTGTATTTCCCTTTGCTTGCTCCATCATGAGCCTCCAATGCTTCCTATATAATATTGCAATATAATTAAATTTTTTTGAAGTGATCAGAATTTAATCCAAATTACTGAAAATATGATAAGATACTTAAATATTGTAAATGAATCTTAAGAAAAAGAAAGAAAAAGAACATAACTTTTAACGGACTAAAAGACTGGAATATGAAGGATTTTAAAAACATAAAATATTTATTTTGTTCACTTTTATTTGGCCATTATATTAAAAGTAGATTTTCACATTTACTTGTCACTTTTAGCATATCAATAGAAGACAATTTCTTTTTTTCTATTTTATTCATAATATTAATTACTCATTTCAAATTATTTTTTAAATCATTAAAACTATACACCAATTAATATGGGTATCATGATATTTATTACTCCATCTGTCTCAATTGTCTTACTTTCCTTTTTAGTTTATTCTAAAAGGATTGATACATTTCTATATTTAGAAATAATTTAATTTTATAATGTGATTCAAAGCCACACAAATATTTAAGGTTTATTTTGGACTACATATTTCAATAGTTTCTTTTATTTTTTAAACTCTTGTGAAAAGTCGGAAGAAATATTTCTTAAGAGATATGAAAAATAAATAGTGGACAAATAAAAATGAAGTGAGGGGTGTAAGAGCTTTGATTGCAAAATATAATCTCAGAACAGAGCACGTGAACATGAACGTGCTAGTCCATGAAAGAATAATGGGTTGCAGCAGGAAAGTAACATTGATTTCACTATCTTTTTTGGAAAGTAAAATATTTAGAAGTTGCATTAAAAGTAGTACAAATTTTAATAATTAAAATTATTTTAAGATGTTTGGTACATCATTTAACGCATCAAATAGTAATTCGTTTCATAATAAGTTGGTGTTTTTTAAACTTATGTACATTCATTAAAACATTGTTTATTCTTAAAAAATTATGAGTGTTTTTACTAATTTATCTATAATTAATATCTAAAAAAGTTATTTAATGATTTTTTATTATGTAAATAATGATAATTTTGAAAAAATAAAGTTATTTTTTCTTGAAATTCTAAAGTACCACTTATTTTAAAATAAAATGAAGAGTCTAAAATATTATTTATTTAGAAACGGAGTTATGTACTAAGAGAATATTAAAATTAATGCTCATTTATGCGCTTTTAAGCAGAGCTTTCTGTGACTCTCTAGTTGAAACAAATTAAGGAAAAATATAAGCTCAATTTTGAACTAAAAAGAAAATAAATGCAAAACCACAAACAATTAAGGAGTGTTCCTCGCTAATGAAAAATTTACCAGAAATAAAACAGAGAAAAAAATATTCCATTTTGTTTTCGAGAAAAACAAAAAAGAAAAGAAAATTCCTTTATAACAAAGCGACAGAAATTAAAATTTTCAACCACGCGCCAGGAGAGTCTCTCTCTCTCACTCTCTCCACCTTCCTCAACCAATTTAAAGCCCTAATATGCTAGTAATATTCAGTAATCAAAGTAATTACCTATATATCTATTATCAAATAATTTAATTCTTAGAATTTATAGTCAAATTTATATAAGAATATATTTTCTTATTTTGAGTTAAAATAAATTTCATACAATTATAAATAAGGGTGTTGTTAGCAAGAGATATTGTTGAGATTGTAGAGTGCTAAGATTTTATAGAGTTTATCAATAAAATATTATGTTTCAAATTTCTTTACTTATCATCCTCTCCTCCATTAGTTTTATTAAAAAAACATTAGCTACGAATTTCATCTCTAATTCGTAGCTAATAATTTTTGTGGAAATTCACCCCTGGATTAGATGGATTTTCCTTTTTCCGTCACTAATTCCTATTTTTTAGTAATAATTAAAGCATCTAATAAGCTAATCGTTCAGTAATCAAAGTAGTTGTACTACATGCTCCTAATCAATGATCAAGTTTCTAAATTACCTTTTTTTTCATAGGGTAGGAGAAGGAAAATGCGATGAAAATTACAATAAGTTAAAAGTTAAAAGTTCAGATAATCAACCAACTGAGCTATTAGATCATTGCAATTACCTGTTGGAGGCATGTAGTAGGGAAGTAAATTTCGACTGCGAGGATTCCAACATTCTTCTGTTGAACTTCCATTTCTACAATAATTTCTTCTCTGACTATTTCACTAAACGCTGTTAAAACGGAAAACAGATCAAAAACACAAATTAAATAACACACACACTTTTCTCTCTCTCTCTCTATGAAGTGTTAAATGTTTTGTAGAAGAGAGAGGTGATTTCAGTCACATATTTATACTACTAACTGCTGCTCTGCTCTTCTTCTAAGCTGTGCTTACCGCGAAGCTGAGAAATTTTCCATTTTGATATTCCGCAGACTTATGGAGAAAATAAGTAAACAAATAAAATATTCCGCAGACAATTTGAAAAAGGTTAAAAACGTATTTATATCTGATATGTTATTATAGACGCCCTTATCAACATATGTTCTTATTGACGCCCTTATCACTAAACCATTAATGCATGTTACCAATTTAATTTTTTATTTACTTATAATAAATTACTATGATTTGATATAAACAATATAGTAGGTGTATTTCCTTGAGCCATGAGTAAGGATTTATCATAAACAGTCTATGTCCTAAAGCAGATAATGGCGGATTCAGGATTTTCACTGAGGGCGTTCGAAAGATAAAAATGTAATGTATGAAGTTTGAACTTGGAACCTCAAGGTGAATTTTGAACCTTCTAAACCACTGAAAAAATCTCATTTCTGTGTAGTGACAATAACGATAATTGGAGGATAATGACTATAGGTCACTCCGACTCTGGCCATGGTGTCTTTTAAACCATTAATGTCAAAACAAACTCAGTGGTGCACACATATAAGTGTCGTACCCGTCCGACTATAGCGCAGCTTGGTATGAATATATATATATATATATATATATATATATTATCGAGTGCTTTCAAGGCCGGGTACGTTATTGTTACCGTCCGAAGTGTTTGTCGTTTTTATCGGATGACAAATTGATTCCTTAACTAAGCGATTTGGGCCGGAAGCGGAACTCTAACATCCAGTAATGGGTTTCCCAACTACTTTAGAAAGTGTTAGGCTGGTGGGTGTGTAAACTAAGTGGTAAGAAGCATAAATATAGCTAGAGTGCAATAAAAACGGTAAAGGTAGAATGAAGATAAATAAAGATAGATAAAATTTGAGTTGTTTGATTGATTGTATTGTGTTGTCTATATACAAAGAATGATCCTATTTATAGTACAAAAAAAGAAAAAAAAATTGTACAATGTGATCCCCCCATATCAGCCATCAAGTAACCCACTAAGTTCAATGGCCGACTATGGGGGAGGTGATGCCGATTTTCCCGCCCTCTACTCCTCTTGCTCGGATAATGGCCCTTCCTTTTAGCTGTTGTTGGCCGTTGCCGCTTCTAGGGGTCCAAAAACCCTTTTAACTTGGTCGTTGAGGCGTCTGCATCTGAGTGGGTCCCAGTCGTACCTCTAACTAACAACTCGGCTAAGATACCTTAGTAGCCGATGAAGTTCTTGTAGTCTAGGGCTAATAATAAATTCGGCTCTGAAACAGTTCGGCTGTCACTGAATTCGGCTAAACACTTAAATTACTTTTGAGTATTAACAATTGCCCCCGTACATTAACTCGAGTGTGAATGTTGAGTTGATGTATCCGAAAGTAGTCATCGTTTCAGTTTGACAGCCGCGCATGTCACTTCAATCGTCTCATCTCCAGTGCATGCAATGATAATCACTTCTTGAAATGTGTTTCCCCTTTAACCGAGGCATCTCCATTACCACGAGTTGGCTCTGATGATTTTTGGTCGTGCTTTTAAAAAATAATAAATTAATCTCAGTCGCGCCTCTGAAGGTTATTTTAAGGAAAGGTATCAACTGAGGGTGATATCTTCTGGGTGGATGTTTTTTTGTCGTTATTCAATAGTCCAAGTGACGTAATTCTAGCCGAAAGGTTGCAGTCGCCACTACAAGTGTCAGAATGATGTAATTCCAACCGAAAGGTTGCAATCATTGTTCAAACATCCGAGTGAAGTAATTTCAACCGGAAGGTTGTAGTCGCCACTCCAAGTGTCAGAATGAAGTAATTCCGACCAAAAAAGTTGCAGTCGCCACTCCAAGTGTTAGAGTGACATAATCCGACTGAAAATATTGCAATCGTTATTCAAATATCTGAGTGACGTAAATCCTGCTGAAATGTTGTAGTCATCACTCCAAGTGTCAGAATGATGTAATTCCGGCCGAAAGGTTGCAGTCGTCATTCAAAAGTCCGAGTGATGTAATTCCAGCCGAAAAGTTGTAGTCGCCACTCCAAGTGTCAGAATGACATAATTCCTGCCGAAAGGTTGCAGTCATTATTCAAAAGTCAGAGTGACGTAACTCCGGGCGAAAGGTTGTAGTCGCTACTCCAAGTGTCAAAATGACTTAATTCCGGCCGAAAGGTTGCAGCCCTTATTCAAAAATCTGAGTCACATAATTCCAATCAAAAGGTTGCAGTCTCTACTCCAATTGTCAGAATGACATAATTCTGACCGAAAGGTAGCAATTGTAATTCAAAAGTCTGAGTGACGTAATTCCGGCCGAAATGTTGCAGTCTCCAGTCCAAGTGTCAGAATGATGTAATTCCGATCGAAAGGTTGAAGTCATTATTCAAAAGTCTGAGTGACGTAATTCTAGTCAAAAGGTTGTAGTCGCCAATTTAAGTGTCAGAATGACGTAATTCCAACAAAAATGTTGGAGTAGTTATTCAAAAGTCTGAGTGATGTAATTCCTACTGAAATGTTGCAGTCATTACTTCAAGTGTCAGAATGATGTAATTCTGGCCGAAAGGTTGCAATTATTATTTAAAGGTTGGAGTGATGTAATTCCAGCCGAAAGGTTGTAGTCACCACTCTAAGTGTCAGAATGTCTTAATTTTTGTCGAAAGGTTCCAGTCGCCACTACAAGTGTCCAAATGACGTAATTACGATCGAAAGGTTGCAATCGTCATTCAAAAGTCCGAGCGATATAATTTTGGATGAAAGGTCGCAGTCGCCACTCCAAGTGTTAGAATGACTTAATTCCTGCCGAAAAGTTGCAGTCGTTATTTAAAAATTTGAGTGATGTAATTTCGATCGAAAGGTTGCAATCGTCACTCCAAGTGTCAGAATGACGTAATTCTGACCAAAAGCTTGCAGTCGTTATTCAAAAGTCTGAGTGATGTAATTCCGACCGAAAGGTTGTGGTCGTTATTCAAAAATACGAGTGATGTAATTCTGACCGAAAGGTTGTTGTTGCCACTTCAAGTGTCAAAATGACATAATTCCGACCGAAAGGTTGCAGTCGTTATTCAAAAGTTCAAGTGACGTAATTTCGGCCGAAAGGTTGCAGTCGCCACTCTAAGTGTTACAATGACGTAATTCCGGCAGAAAAGTTGCAGTTGTTATTCAAAAGTCTGAGTGACGTAATTCGAGCTGAAAGGTTGCAGTCGCCACTCCAAGTGTGAGAATGACGTAATTCTGACCGATGCAATCGTTATTCGAAAGTCCGAGTGATGTAATATCATTCAAAAGGTTGTAGTTGTCACTCCAAGTGTCAAAATAACGTAATTCCACCTAAAAGGTTGTAGTCGTTATTCGAAAGTCTGAGTGATGTAATTCCAACCGAAAGGTTGTAGTCGCCACTCCAAGTGTCAGAATGACGTAATTCTAGTCGTAAGGTTACCGTCATTATTCAAAAATCTGAGTGATGTAATTCTGTCCGAAAGGTTGCCGTCGCCACTTCAAGTGTCAAAATGACGTAATTCCGACCTAAAGGTTGCAATCGTTATTCAAAAATCCGAGTGACGTAAATCCGGCCGAAAGGTTGATGTGTCCACTCCAAGTGTTTGAATGACGTAATTCCATCTGAAAGGTTGCAGTAGTTATTCAATAGTCCAAGTGACGTAATTCCAGTCGAACGGTTCCAGTCGCAACTCCAAGTGTCAGAATTAATAAAAAAACTAGACCGAACTAGGGGTGAGCATAATAACTGAAAAATCGAAAAACCAGACCGAACTGAATTAATTCTGGTTCTTTGATTTTCAATTTATTTCTCGGTGTATACTATTAAAAAATAAAAAAACTGAAGTAACAGATTGAAGTTTTTAAAAACCGAACCAAAGTCCGAACATCCGCTGCTAATTAAGTGTATACATATCAATCAATTGAAAATCAAATATGCTAATCTAAAAAATTACCAGGACTAAAATTAAAATTTAAAGATATTTGAGGGATTAAAAGTGCTAATATCTCTATATAGAAACATTAGATTCCACGAGGAGTAGTCCAATCTTAATTTGCAAAAAAAAAAAAAAAAAATGAAGCTGGGGTCAAGGTTGGCTGTCAAGTGTATGACAGATGTGGGATCTTTTTTTTAAACTACTTTATTAAATATATCTTGAAAAGTGACAAAAACAGATATAGATCTGCTATTTTTCCATGTAACTTTTGAAACTGAAAATTCTCTTTTTTATTCAGATATTATATATATATATATATATATATGTGTGTGTGTGTGTGTGAGAGAGAGAGAGAGAGAATTTTTTTTTGAAATAAAATCAGGTGGTAAGATCAAATTTTAAATCTTCAAAAACTTTAAAAATCACAACAATTCGTATTTGTTTTATTCTATATGATACTCTTTTATTTTAGTTTATTTTTAAAAATCTTAATATATTTGTATATTTGAAAACCTTTGGAACACTTTGTACAAAATTATTATGGCAAACCTAAAAACATAAGATTTTAAGAATTATTTTCTTTATGTTATATACATATTTAGTCAATGTATTAAAGTCATCTTAATGAAAAAATATATTTTAAAGTACCCAATACAGAAATACCAATTAAAGTTACTTTTTTCAAGAAACTATAAAACGTCAAAGTAAAATATATTTTTCCATTCACTGATTTAAAATTGATAAAAACTTACTCGCACTCAATATTTATATTAAATCATATAAATTTAATATGATTAAGTCATAAATTAAAATGAAAATATGCATTAATAATTGAGAGATATGAGTGTCTATAAGAACATATGTCATGTACAGGCGCTAATCCAGAGAATAACATAGATCATCTCATTTTGCATAAAATGTAAAGTTTAAAGTTAAATTATTATTAAATAAAAAAATATATCATTCTTTATGAGATAGATTAAAAAAGAAAGTTAATCATTTTTTTTGGGACAGAGAAAATAGTTTTTGTTCAAATAATATTTATTAAAATATCTATTTAATATTTGCTTGTAAATCTAGTTATTATAATTTGAGTTCGTTGTAAGAACTCATAAACTTCAAATTTTCAATTATGAATCCACTCATGGTCATGTATTTATTGAATTAGTATAAACTGAATATAAGTTTTTAATCTTCAAATTCTATAAACGTCTGCGGAATATTTTATTTGTTTATTTTCTCCAAAAAGTCTGCGGAATAGCAAAATGGAAAATTCTCACCTTCGCGGTAGGCACAGCTTAGAAGAGGGAGACATCAATTAGTATAAATATGTGACTGAAACATGTGAAAATCTCCACACAAATTTGACAATCAATAAGTAGAGAAATTAAACTTGATCATAGATTTTTAATGATTAGCCTATTAGTTGCTTTAAATTAGCTGAGGATGATAAGTCGATAAATTTGATACTCCCTCGTTCACTATTACTTGTCCACCGTTAATTTTTTTTTAATTTTTACTTGTCAAATTTAGCATATATATATTAAGATAAAAATACTTTCTTTTTTCTTTTTTATCCATAACATTAATTACTCATTTTAAATTATTTTTCAATTCATTAAAATTGCACCAATTAATATAGATACTATAGTAAATTATGCACTTTATTAATTATTACTATATTTCTTAAGGAGTATTTAAAATTCATAGGGAACAAGTAAAAGTGAACAGAGGGAGTACATACGTAATGATCACTGAATACAACAACAACAACATTCCAAAAAATCCCACAACGTACAAGCAAAGACCTTTCCTCTACCTTGAGAAATACCGATCGAAACACAAGCAAAGCAAGAGAAATGGTTAGACCCGGACAAAAAATTTAAAGTAGTATGACAATGATGGTAACAAAAGCGGATAAGTCATGATAAAGAATTCTGAAAAAAAAGAGCAATAACTAACGCAAGTAGATAAGATAAACAAAGTATACGAAAGAACACACAACAACATGAATCAAACGACAGGGGACTATAAAGCAATATTGCGCCTACTAGTACGATAGGCTAAGCAGATCTACAATAATATCATTACAACTACCAGTATGTAAGCGTAAGTAGGACTACACGCTCAACTACCTACTACCTTTCCACCCTAATACGTGTCCTCTACAATCCCCTATCTAAGGTCATGTCCTCATTAAGTTGCACCTGCGCCATATCCCGTCTAATCACCTCTCCCCAATACTTCTTCGGCCTACCTCCACCCCCTCCTGAACTCGTCCATAGCCAACCTCTCACACCTCCGCACTGGGGCATTTGTGTCTCTCCTCTGCACATGCCCGAACCATCTCAATCTCGCTTCCCACATCTTATCCTTCACCGAGGCCACTCTCACTTTGTCCCGGATATCATCATTTCTAATCTTATCCCTCCTTGTATGCCCACACATCCATCTCAACATCATCATCTCCACAACTTTCATCTTTTGAATGTATGAAGTCTTGACTGACCAACACTCCACCCCATACAACATAGTCGGTCTAACCACCACCTTATAAAACTTGCTTTTAAGTTTTGGTGGCACCTTTTTATTGCACAATACTCCAAAAGCAAGCCTCATTTCATTCACCCTGCACCAATACGATGTGTGACATCATCATCAATCTCTTCATTCCCTTGGATAATGGACCCGAAATACTTTACACTTCCCTTCTTTGGAATGACCTAAGTACCTAGCCTCACCTCCACGCTTGTCTCAAGGTTGCTCCCCTTACTGAACTTGCACTCCAAGTATTCTGTCTTAGTCCTACTGAGCTTGAACCCTTTAGACTCCAGAGTCTGTCTCCAAACCTCCAGCTTAGTGTTCACTCATGTAACACCCCGTACTTTCGGGCTATGGTTTGAATAGCTAGACATATGTAAGTAGACTCGTGGAAGATTCGTGTCATATTCACGTATGCAAACAAGGGACTTAGTATATACAAGGATGCGGTCCCGAAATAATTTAAGATTTTAAAGTGTGACACCGAAGACTAGAAATGATATCTAGTGTATAGCGAAAGAGGCTATGGACTAATGTTTTATCACACGACCATGATAATGAGTATATGAAGTGTGTTGAAAATGATTATTGTTCAAGTGAATTGAGTGCAAAAATTAATTATGTGGGTAATTGGTTAAATGTTAGGATACTGGGAGAGTAAAGAATGAATTATGGTATTAATTGAATTTTATGGATAAGTGGCTAAATGGTTAAGTAATAAGGTTGGTAACATGTGACACATGGCAACGCAAGAAGTTAGTGACTAGTTATATATAGGTGGTGGTGGCTTTCATAAACCTCAATTTAGTTAGCAAATGTGATTTAGTATTAATGGTAGCAAACATTGGACAACTTCTAATGAGAATAGTGTGCAACGATTTCACTTCCTTCTTTTAGTAGCAGCAACGTAAGCTAGCAAACATAAATATCAATCTCATTTTTCTTATTAGTTAGATGGATTTTCTTTAAGAATTAAATAAGCAGAAAGATTGTTATGAATTGAGGAAGAAGAAGTCGGGCAGAAGCAAAGGAAAACATGGCAGCAACCTCACGTCTCATTTCATTTAAGTGCTTCTTGTTTCTTGTAAGCTCGAGCCATAGTAGTTGGTTCTTTCATCTTTAAAAATTGAATTTACGCAGAAGGGGATCAGATCATAATTTTTGAAGGATCGAAAAGTAAGGTGTGTTAAGGCAAATCCTTCTTTCTTTTGGCATGTTCTAAGTACGAAACGTAAACGTGATATTATCCTATAAATGATTCTACTCTTAGTAGTTAATGATGTTCATGTTATTAATTTCTATATTCAAAACATGTCTAAATATGTTCCTAAATCCTTATTGAGGTATATGAGAAATATGTTAATGTTCATAATGTTAATCGGAGGTGTAACAACATTACGTCACTCCGATAAACTCAGAGTATCTTAGTATCATTCATGCATTATATTCATGTATTACCATTGACCTCAAAGGTGTTATATACACTACTATATAGTATGCATTATATATATGAATGGGGTATGAAAATAAGGGAAGACGTTATATACGCACACCACCTGCAATTGGTACAGATATACGATGATGATTATGTCCATAGAGGCCGATATGATATGATGAGATGCCCATAGAGGCTTGATGGCATTATATACGCATATGTATATGTATGACCAGCATTGTGCATGACACTTAGGCATATTATGGCCCTTAGAGGCATTCTCAAGTATGACACTTAGGTATTATGGTTGTTTCTTGTCTCGTTTCTTGTCTCAGGTTACTTTTATGTCTCTATTATTCTATTCTTCATGCCTGACATACTCGGTACATCAGTCATACTGATGTCCCTTTTATCGTGGGACGCTGTGTTTTATGCCCGCAGGCTCAGCTAGACAGGGCGACGGTCCGCACTAATAGGTTGCTGATTCAGCTGATATTGGAGCACTCTACTTATTCCAGAGTTGCAGTCTAGTCATGGTACGATATTATTGATATGCATAGGGGTATGGTGGGGCCCTGTCCCGACCTTATGATGTTACATACTCTTTAGAGGCTTGTAGACAATTGTCCTGTGTATAGTAGTCGTGTGTGGCCTTGTCGGTCTTAGTATGTATATATGCATGTGTTGAGTTCTTCTGTTTGTAAGATTTTACGTAGCTCCTTTCTAGTTTATCATTTCTATGTGTCAGCAGGGTACTTTATGTCATCCCTCGGGGCCCATGATTAATTATGGTTAGAGGTTAAATATATGATTAGTGGTGCTCGACAAGTAAGGACCGGGTGCCCGTCATGGCCCTCCGATTTAGGTCGTGACAAACTTGGTATAAGAGCAGGTCTATCCTAGGGAGTCTACAAGTTGTGTCTAGTAGAGTTTTGTTTATGGGTGTGTTGTGCACCACACTTATAGACATGAGGCTACAGGGCATCTAGGATAATGGTTTCCTTCCTTCTTGATCTAGAATCGTGCTATAGAGCTGAATTGTAAGAATTCTTTCTGCAAACCTCATCGTGTTTATGATTACAACAATGCCTTCTTCCAATAAGGCTATGATTAGTAGGGAGATTAAGGATGTATTGAGTGTAAATGTGAGTAGTATGCTCTCTATTGAGACAAACCCATCGGAGGATATGAGTAAGTTGTTGTCCCATGTATCGACGAATTTAGTAGTACCAAAGGAGTTGATGTAAGCTCCCGTACCATCAGTCCTACCACTGGCTCCGTCTCATAAGGATGTAAGGAGGGCGATGCAGGTATTGAATCAATTAGTTGCCTCCCAGGAACGACTTCATCCTAGAGCATCTCATAGAGATAGGCCCCTTGAGGGGTCAGGAAGCTCATAACCCATGGAGTTTATTATTCAGGAATTGTCGATATTTTAGAGGGTTCAAAGATGTCAATATCTCAGGGTCAAAGTTGTAAAGGTCGAGTGAGACCGCCTTGACCATCTTGTAGTCAGTATGGTCGAGCGCACGGATTATGCCACAAAGGTATAGGGGTTGGTTTAGTGTGGCAGCCATGACCACAACGTTCTGAAGTGTCCCAAGTTGATGCGCAAATATAAGGATAAGATGATTACAAGTTGTACAGATGAAAAGCAAATGACATCATGGGAAAGTTTAGTACGTTATGAAAATCTACACGTTTTACAGTTACTCTTGTTGATTAGAAGAAGGGAATATGTTATGTACGTGAGACCTAAATTGTAATAACTTACCTAGAATAGATTGGGAATTGTCCCAGGATATCATTAACGAGAATGGATTGCCACAATCAAATCATGTGTGAAGTGTGACCATCAGTAAATTTAAGAATATCACATAAAGTGACGTACCCATAATAGTGATCCCAAGTCATATACAAGGATCGAGTTATCCACGGTAGTGGAAGGGGACATAAGCCTCTCATCCGTGCGTAAAGGGCCAGATCGCGTATTATTTAGAATTACATGTATCAATGTTGGTAAGCTAATGCATGCTATAGGTATTGGACTGGTAAGGTCTTCGACTTCATTGTGCAACATGTTACAATTCTAAATAACCTCTGGATAACAATAGGGACAATTGAGGAAGAGAACTATGGAGCAATCAAATAATGGTTGTAAGAAATATGAAAACAGTTAATAAGTATGAATGGAATTGTATGATCAAGTATCAAGACAGAAATGTTTTTTTTGACAAATAGAAGGAAGGATTATGATAAAAAGGATAAAGGTGGATAATATTATGGTTATGCATGTTTCACAAAGGTATGGTTACTCCAGAAAAGTGTAAGGACCAATGGTAGATGAGGGGCAATAAAAACTCTTCGGCCAAGGGTAACGAACCTTTGATGTTCAGGAAGATAGAATGAGAAATACTTTGAGATAAGAGACCTCCAAGGCAACTTGAAATAGAAATGTAAAGGTAAGATGAATGAGCACTCGGTTGATAAGAAATCTAATAATGATGAGACAAGAAAGCTTGACAAGTCATTGGATCACCGTGAATTGGATCTAAACATATGAAACATTGGTTCCACAAAATATGCAGTCATACATCTCGGAAAGTAGGTAAACGGAAGTAACAATGAGTAAAGCTCGAGATTAGCACCTAAACAGATGAAAGGGCCAATGACGCCTATGGATACAAGGTAGACATTAAAGATATATGTAAAGAGATAATGACATTATAATAAAGATAAAATTTTAGGTAAATATAGATGTCTATGAGCATTTTGAACTGACCAATGGATCTATGAGATAGATAAGGTAATGGGTGATCAAAGAAATCTTTTTCCAAAAGCGCCATTGATAGAAAGCCTTATCCATGAGGCAAGTGAAAGAATTCAAATCTAAGTAAAATGACCAGGTTTGGATATAGTAGGTCAATGTCATGTAATGCAAATTCTTCAAAATCTTCCACGTATTGAATGAGGGAATAAGTTAACAACCCATCTTTTAAGAAGTAGTAATGCCAAGATTGGAATCAGGAGCAATGTTTTGGGATTATGTATGGTCAAACCAAGAGATGAATAGTTCATATCTCATCCCACATGCTACCCAATATATATATATATACACACACACACACACAACATGTTACAAGGTTTAGAGAAACATTTGAAAACCCTAAAATCACTTGTGCAAGTCAGCCGCCACAAGATCCTCCAAGTACTTCAAGAACAAAGTTGTTTACAAGATGAAGGACCAGATCCCAACAATTGAATATGTCTATGTCCTTTAGTTTGTTTTGAGTCTTTGTCATTTTGTTCTTTATCGTAATCCTACACTAGCAGTAGAAACCACATCTTTTTTATAAGGTTGCAGTCGAAGTAGTAGAAGATGGTACAGAAACCGGTTGATTATTTGCACTTTGTTGTTGGTAATACATATATACTTGTTTGCATTCGGTGTGTATGCTAGATGTAACTTCTTCTTTAGTTGGTTTGTGAGTTAGTTCTTCAGTTGGGTCTGTTGGAAGTACTTCTATACAATCATAAATTATTTCTAACAACCGTCTACTTTAATAATTGGATTTAATACAACACCAACAATATAAATAGTGGGGATAGGAAAAAAGTATTTTTTAATTTTTTTAAACATTTTTTCAATAGATGCCTTATAAGTTGGTTTTTGCATATATTCATCAAGTAACAAAAATATTAGTGCTATATAAAATAACATATTTGAAATAGTAGGATAATAAATACCAGAAAATTAATTATTAGCTTGATAAAATTTCTCTAAAAATCCATTAAGTTCTAAAATTTTGTCCCAATCATTATCTACAAGCATATCTCTTGTATTTTTATTATGGACATTAAATAATAAAGTAATAGGTTATCTATAATCGTAAGGAACAAGTAGTTGCTCATATAGAGAATTCCACCTAGTCGAAACTTCTTCTTGAATTTTTCTATAAGGTAATCCACAATCATGACATGTTTTTTACACTCTTTGCGTCTTTGTATTTTTTTACTTTTAAGAATAAAGTTTATAGCAAATTGTATTTTATCACGAATGTTTTCATAAAGTTTTAGGTCATCCTTTACAACTAAGTTATAAATATGACACGCACATCTTATATGAAAATGATCAGAAAAAGATGGAGTTAATCTAAGTTTTAAAAGTTTTATAGCATAATCACTAGAAGAAGCATTATCTAATGTAATAGTCATAATTTTATTAATTATTCCATAGTAATCACAAATTTCTTGAATATTTTTTGCAATAAAACTTCCAGTATGCCTATCATCTATATATCTATATGATAAAATACGTTTTTGCATAAATCAATTTTGATCTATCCAATGACATGTTACCGTTAAATAATCATTACCGTTAGTACTACGGCCTATGTCAGAAGTGATAACCACTTTGCCATTAAAATGATAACAGTGCATAACGTAATTATTGTTGATATTCACTTGCAAATTTAATAACATCCCTTCTAACCGTTGATCTAGAAAAACCATTAAAAGCAGGATTATATGTTTCTCGAATGTAATGAATAAAACAGGAGATGAAGGAAATGAAAAAGGCAAACCCTCCACTGCAATTAATTTTGCTATATTTTCTCTATCTTTGTTTTTTTTTTATCATATTTAGGACTAAAAATTCCCCCCGTCGTCGGGTTAATTTGACCCTGTACTAGGTCGAGGACACTATGTGAACCTTGTCGCGACTCAGATGGCATTGACACACCCGATTTTTTAGCCAGGTATTGATTTCACCTAGATTTGTGCTCGCCTTGTACATGTCTAAGTAAACCCCCTGTCCCACCTTGACCTTTGCCGGTTTTAAATTTATAAATATTTTTACAAATTTTACATCTAGCTAGTTGATTATCTTCGTCCCTATAAAAAATGTCATGCATCTGATTTTAATTTTTTTTTGTGGGGCCTCGATTCATACTAGGGGGAATATGAGGCATTCTAGTTTCAGTTTCAGGATGAGACTCAGTCTAAGCCTGAGGTTGAGGTGCACTAGTGGGTGTGTCATCTATATTATCGTGTAAATTTAAGTCTGGTTCATGTACTTCATCATCTAATGGTATATCATTAAAAAAATAGTTTCATCAATATGACTGAAATCAATCAAATCATCGGGACTAGGACTAGGATTACTAGAAGAAGTACTCTTACCCTTGTTACCCCTACTACAAGAAGCACCCTTACCCTTACCCGTAATCATATGTTTCAATCCTTCAATTTTAATTATACAAATAAATAATTAAAGTAAATGAAATTAAGTGCGATAATTAAAATTAAGTAACAATAATAATTTAAAGAAGGAACGAAGGTACCAAACGCCGACGTGTAATCGACGGTTGAAAATTGAAACTTTGCTCGAATGGATGATCCAAGCTAGTTGCCAACTTCACTCCCAATTTTTTAACTTTGATATAATATTTAATACTAATAGTAGGAAGATTTGTAGAATTGTAGAGAGATAAATTGAGAGATTAAAGAGATGGTAGGAAGATTTGTGAGAAAAATGAAGAGGAAAATGAGTTATTTATAGTTGAGAAATAGGATTAAAGTGTAAATATATTAACTTAGGGGTTAAAAATAAATATTAAGGGGGTAGGGGGGGTTTATGAGATTGGGGGGGGACAAAAATGGTTGTTATAGCCGTTGCACAACGGCTAAAATCAAAATTTGGTCGTTGTTGCAAAGTTATTTTTGCAAAGGGGGAGGAGGACGGGTCGGGATCGGGATGGGCGGGACGAACCCATGCCTCCTCCCGAGTTCGAACCTCGACCCCGATAATTTTTTATTTATTTTAGGGGAACGGGCCGGGTCGGGATTGAGCTGACCCGCCCACTGCACAACCCTATTTTATACTGGTTCGGATCACCGGTGTGGTGCATATTCCAGTCCCCTTGGGTTACAAGTTTTTCCTTAGAGCCTTAAATTTGATTTGATTACAATGATGGTTCAATCCTTGAACCAAGTGTGTCGTGCTGATGGTGTCTAGAACGTCTATTGACACCCTCAACCTGTATAACTTTCTATTCACTCCTTTTCTTTTACTAACACTAGTATAATCAGTACAATGCTTTTTGTACGATGAATGAGGAATAAAAATTGTTGCTCAAGCAAAGTCGTGATCTTCTTCGTGTGTGTGATCTGCTTCTTGTAGTTGACTACTTTAGGTCTGAGGAGGGGATCTGCTTCGTATAGTTGACTACTTTAGGTCTTGAGTAGGGGAAGGGAATCAATCTTTCCTTTTGATTGAATCTGATTGACTTGCTCTAAGGTAACCCAAGGGAATTTGTACTCAATCAAGGATTTTGATATGATATTCTCTTTCCATTGTTAGCTTGTGCCGACGGTTCTTGACTTGTGTCTTGTATCTTCCTTGAAATTCTGATCTTCAATTTAGCGTCTGGTATCTTCTTCAATATTCTCTTTTCTTAGTTGATGGTACTGAACGTTGTTTATTATATTCTTTTATGTCTTGTTTCCTTTTTTGACTTGAGATTGATCGGCGCTTTGTCTGGCTTGAACTTTTGGAAACTTGATATCTAGATTTTTCTTTTCTGGCTCCATGTGATCGTCGATCCTTGATGAGTGATTTTCTTTCCTTTCTGATGCCTATAATTAACGAGTCATTATCAAAGTTCACCAGGGAATAAATCAGGACTAACACAATACAATAATCAGGACTAACACAATACAATAAATCTTAAGTACAAAGCAAAGCATATATTGTATTTAAAGTAGCAACCATCCAAACAATATTCTTAATTAAAGGGTTTGATATTTACAATGTTTGAGTCAATAGAATACTACTCTAAGTTCACCAGGGAATAAATCAGGACTAACACAATACAATAAATCTTAAGTACAAAGCAAAGCGTATATTGTATTTAAAGTAGCAACCATCAAAACAATATTCTTAATTAAAGGGTTTGATATTTACAATGTTTGAGTCAATAGAAATATAGAATACTACTCCTAAAAAGAGCAGACATATTGAGCTCAGCAACCGATATTGAAGCTTTACGCACCTGTTACCTTTTTTTTTTAAAAAAGAAGATATTTTTCAACAATTATAAGTTCTAGATTTTGGATAATTGTTTATTACTTAAGGTAATAACTGATTCACGTTTCTGTTGTCAAATCGGCTAAAATCTAACAGTGGTTTAGTAGTAGTATAATACTTCCTCCGTCTTAAATTATTTATTTTTTAATTACACGTCACTTAAGAAATATTAATTAGGAGATATATTTGACCTACTTTACCCTATTTATGTCTAAGTTATAATTTTTATCCATTAAATGTTTACTCTATATATGTGTTATCTTCATTAATGACAAAGGGTAAAATGGACAAAAAATAATTAATTATGTCTTGAACTTCTACAATGACAAATAATTTAAGACAACTAATTTTAGTAACCATGTCAAATAATTTGAGACGGAGGAAGTACTCTCCTCCAATTAAAAAGAGTGTCAACTTAGCATTTGCACACCCATTAAGAAAATACTAACTTCTAGGCAAAAATAAATAATATGACTAAAATGCCCCTAATTAAATATGTATTGGAATTTGGTCACATAACACTTAATAAGGGCATATTTGAAAAAGTAAAATTAATTCTTTCTTGATTTGGTAAGTGAACATTCGTTTTTACTAAAAAAACAAAGGTTAAATAGACACTCTTTTTAATCCGGGGAGTATAATATAATGTAGTATCAATTATTAGTGTCTTAGTAACCAAGGATATCTGGGTATGGAATTAAATATCCAAGTCCCTAGTTGAATTAAAGGAGGAATATTTTAAGGTTTCGAGTTGATGATTGAAGCTCTTCTATTTGTTTTGATTTTGCACAACTAATTGAATTTCAACGTTGGAATTTAGTAGTAATAAAATATAAAGCAATTACAACTGCAAGCCATAATTGATTCAAGGTGTGGGCTTGACTTCCACTAAGAAGAAATAATTGGATGGAGGCAGTTACTTCCAAGTACTAAATTCTAAGGAATAATAATTTTTGGATTTTGTTGGGTTCAAAAACACACAAGTAAAATACACCGAAAGTTCAAAAGTTTTTGTTTCTTACTTACTCCAACAATAATTCTGATATGGTTATACAACAATGGAACTTGTAACATAAAACATTTACTTACAAGTTAGTATTATTTGGAATCTTTATCTACTATAAGATGCACACGCGATTGCCCTTCCGATTGCAAGCTCCAAGCTTCAATGTACCTCTCTTTCGGAAAGCTAGGAAATTCGGCAGAGGTTCGAGAGTATTTGTTCTAAGTCTCTAAGGCTTAGAATATTTTTCAGAATTGGTGTGTTGAATAATGAGGTGAATGCCTCTATTTATAGTAGAAAAATAGGTCAAAACCGATTAGGGTTTGACCTTGGGCCTGGCCCAAAAATAAAGCCAGAGGCGCCGCGGCCCTAGGGTATGGGTGCCGCGGCGCTCAACTTTATTTTTCGTGCATTCTTAATTAAATCCAAAATCCAATTTTGATTTAATTAAAATAATCATTATTCATTTAAATGTCTCGATTCCAAATCGAACATTTTAATTACTCTCTTAATACATCCTTAGATCGAAACGGACAATCGACATAGTGTGACTCTACATGCCTTCTCATATCGACATTAATCAAATTAAGGTCTACACAGAACTCCTAGACGGCGCCGGAAGACGAAGTCAATATGTGAAGTACGTTTACACGAATCCAGTAAATTTAACCTTTATGTGGTAAGATAAAATTCTTTCATTCACGACACACCAGATCAAGCTTAGGATTTGTAAAGTGTATCCAAATAGCTTAATCATTGTATCTAATCTATATTAGTTGACAACTAGACCATATTCTAAATATGTCTATTGCGTTGGCCAACGACTTAGTCAACCTAATATTAATGAGAATCTGAGTGTTCTCTCGAATATACATCCGAGGAATGAATCCTAATCTTGGCTCAACTACCACCTTCAATCCACATCGTAATGTACCCAATACAAGTCGTATCTCAACCTATAAGGCATTTGAGCTTAGGACGGGATCAAAGTATATTACTTTGTCGACAAGGCGCGTACTGACCTCAAGTCTAAGGACTTCTATCTCTCACATGCTGATCATATTTTAGACAAGTATAACAAACAGTATATCAGCAGGGTATACTAATACTTCCAAAGTATCCATGTGCCCATCACGAGTAACCATTACTTCGTAGCATGTGAGACATACTAAATCCTCTAAGGATGTGGTGCATGCCACATGTCGACTTATCACATATCATCGATAACTCATTCTCGATGATCATTAGTCGAGGCTATTTTAAGAGTTACGCTCTATCATTAATATCTCACTCTATTAATGACAACGTAAGCTCAAGGGATGCATATTAATGAATAATTACAAATAATCAAATAATAATTTAATAATTGCAAATGCCAAAATATTAATCTCCATTAATAATAATATGAATGTGTATAAAGTACATTTATCCTAATACAGACTGTCTCTAGGACATAAATATACTTTCAATCTCCCATTTGGCCTAGAGCCAATCTCCAACATATCTAATGCCCATATTCTCAAAATGACAATTATGCTTGACTAAGCTTAATGGCTTAGTGAATGGGTCAGCTAGATTATCGTGTGTGGGAACATAGTCTAATCTAATCTCTTTAGTCTCCACCATATCCCTGAGTATGTGGTACTTCCTTAGTACATGTTTGTTTCTGTTGGTTGATCTTGGTTCCTTAGCTTGCGCAATGGCACCAGTGTTGTCACAATAAACCGTTATTGGACAAGTGACACTTGGAACAACCCCTAGTTCCTTCAGGAACTCAGATATCGCGACATCTTCTTTACCAGCTTCCGATCCAGCAATGTACTCAACTTCTGTTGTCGAATCAGCAGTTGTAATTTGTTTGGAACTTTTCCAGCTTCCTGCTCCACCATTGAAAATGAATGTGTAACCTGATTGAGATTTATAGGCATCAACATCTGCCTGGAAGCTAACATCAGTGTACCCAGTACATATTAGCTTATTTTCCCCACCATAGACTAAGAAGTAATCTTTAGTTCGTCTAAGATACTTAAGAATACTCTTGACTGCCTTCCAGTGTTCTTCCCCAGGATTCTGCTGGAACTTGCAAGTCATACTAAGTGCAAAGGCCACATCTGGCCTAGTACATGTCATGGCATACATGATCGATCCTATAGCCAAAGCATATGGGATCCTTTTCATGCATTCAAGTTCTATAGAATTAGAAGGACTATCCTTCTTAGATAACTTGATGCCTTGTCCCATAGGTAGACCGTCTTTCTTGGATTTTTTCATAGAAAAACATCTAAGCACTTTGTCTATGTAGACTGACTGTGACAGCCCCAACAATCTGTTAGGTCTATCTCTATAGATCCTAATCCCAAGAATGTAGTAGGCTTCACCTAAATCCTTCATCATGAAGGTACTGGACAACCACTCTTTGACTGACTGCAGGAGAGTCTAATTGTCTCCCATTATTAATATGTCATCTACATATATTATAATGAAGGCAATACTCCCATCCTTGCGTTTACTGTAAACACATGGATCCTCTTTTCTTCTGACTAAATAAATGACTTGATAGCCTTGTCAAATCAAATATTCCAACTCCTCGAGGCTTGCTTAAGCCCATAAATGGACTTTTGTAGCTTGCATACAACATTTGGTTTGGACTCGATTGAAAAACCCTCAGGTTGTTTCATATACACTTTTTCAACTAGATTACCATTGAGGAAAGCAGTCTTGACGTCCATATGCCAAATGTCATAGTCATAATATGTAGCTACTGCAAGCAAAATCCGAATGGACTTGATCTTAGCAACAGGTGAAAAGGTTTCATCATAATCGACCCCAGGCCGTTGATTATAACATTTAGCCACCAATCTTGCTTCATAAGTTTGTACCTTGCCATATGCATCAATCTTCTTCTTGAAGACCCATTTGCATCCTATGGGTCTAACCCCTGTTGGCAAATCAACCAAGTTTCAAACTTGATTTACGTACATCGAGTCCATCTTAGATTTCATGGCTTCTTGCCATCTCTGCAAATCAATGTCTAACATAGCTTCGCTGTAGATTGTAGGTTCATCGTCATCAGGAATATCTATCTCATTGTGTGTTTCAACAAGGAGATTAAGTCGTTCAGGTGGACGACGAGTCCTAGTGGTCCTACATAGTTGAGTACTCTGCGTTTCAGTATTTGTTGCATTTTGATTGTGAGAAGGTCTTTGTGTGTTGGACAATCCATCACCTTGAAAGCTTTCAGGAATGTCATTTTCATGTACTTCCTGAATGGAATGAGGTACAACCATTGTATCATCTTCCATTGGTTGTTTATGAGAGCCTTTCATTTCTGCACTATCTCTCACAGCACTCCCACTGGCTGAAGGGCCTACTCTAAGTACCCAATCTTCACCAGATACTCCCATTGAATCCTTGTTTAGGTCATTCGACAAATGTTCATTTTTTTATGTTATCTTGTGGTTCTTGAATTTCTTTAAGTTCTATCTACGTGCAGCTATGTTCCTTGTAGACATATTCTTCTTCAAGGAAAGTTGCGTTCCTGAAAACAATGACCTTATGTTCTCCAGTAAGATATAAGTAGTATCCCTTAGTTTCATTTGGATACCCCACGAAGTAACATTTCTCACTTTTAGATTCCAACTTGTCAGTGAGCATCTTCTTAACATATGCAGGGCACCCCCATGGTCTCATATGTTTAAGAGCTGGCTTCTTGCCACACCATATCAGATAAGATGTCTTTTCTACTGACTTAGAAGGAACCCTGTTCAGAATATATATATATAGTGGTTTGTATAGCATATCCCCAAAGGTATGTCGGTAGAGCTGAGGAGCTCATCATGGATCGAACCATATCCAATAAGGTTCGGTTTCTCCTTTCGGCAACACCATTCATCTGTGGCGTTCCTGGAGGTGTCCATTCAGATTGGACTCCATGTAGCTTTAAGTAATCTAGAAAATCCTTGCTTAAGTATTCACCTCCTCGATCTGATCGAAGGGTCTTGATACTTGTTGCAAGTTGCTTCTCTACTTCCGACTTGTACTCCTCGAACTTCTCAAAAGCCTCGGATTTGTGTCTCATAAGATACACATACCCATACCTTGTGAAGTCGTCAGTAAAAGTGATGAAGTATGGGAAGCCTCCTTTAGCTTGAGTCGAGAATGGCCCACATACATCAGTATGGACCAGCTCAAGCACCTCCTTGGCTCGCACACCTTTCCCAGAAAGTGGTTTATTGGTCATCTTTCCTCTCAAGCAAGATTCGCAGTTACCATAAGACTCCAAGTCAAATGGTTCGAGGTAGTCTAACTTCCTCAATCTTGCTATCCTTGATTCGTTTATATGACCAAGTCTGCAGTGCCATAAGTAGGACCCAAACATCTTTCTATGACACCCTGCCCGACATCGTCACGAGTAAGCAGGAGTTTCTATTACTTGTCTTGACTAATTTATTTTGTACATTGAAAATCTCTCGACTACAGCTCAGTGTATATAATCCATCCACAAGAGGAGCAGTTCCATATATAACATTATTAAAAGACAGTACGTGACTGCCATTATAAATATACGAGGAAAAGCCCTCCATGTCCAACACTGGGATAGAAATAATATTCCTCGTTAATGAGGAAACATAAAAACAATCATTCAACACTAAACAATAGCTGGAAGGTAAATTTAATCTATAAGTCCCTACGCACTCAACATCGACTCGTGCTCCATTTCCAACGCGTAGGTCTACCTCTCTCGGTCCAACCTTCCTGCTATCAGTTAGCCCCTGCATATTTGTACAAATGTGTGAGCCACAAGAGATATCCAATACCCGGGAATGAGAGTTATTTATAGATATATTTATTTCAATGACGTACATACCTTGTCCACCAAAGGCAAGAGCATCTGGTGCTTTCCCTCCTCCTGGTGCCGTGCAGTCCTTTTTCCAATGCCCCTTCCTATGGCAGTTGAGGCATTCATCCTTAGCTGCACTCACCTTCTTCTTTACACCTCCCTTGGGCTTCATAGCTGAGGGCGCAACAATTGCCTTGCCCTTCTTCTTCTGTCATTCCTTGCCTTTCGTCTTGGGTCGGCTAGAAGAGCTCACCATGAGCACAACTTTGCCTTTGGAAGTGGAGGATTAAGAGGTCTTGAGCATGTTGTGCAGCTCTGGCAAAGTCGCCTTCGTTCCATTCATGTTAAAATTCACTATGAAGTTCTCAAAGGAATGAGGGAGAGAGTTTAGGATGAGGGTGGTAGCGACATTCTTTTCAAGCTTCATTCCAATCGAAGCAAGCCTCTCTATCAACCCTATCATCTTCAGCACATGCTGCGAGACCGGGCCCCCTTCATTGAGCTTACACTTGAAGAGTTCTATTAGCAACTCATATTCCATTGTCGGGATTGAGAGTCATAGAGACTCTTCAGGTGTTCGAGCATCTCATTGGGCCCCATGTTCTCATGTTGTCTCTGAAGTTCCATCGACATGGAAGACAACATTACGCATTGCACCGAAGTGGCATCATCTAGATGTTTCTGGTAAAAATCTTTATCAAATGAGGCATATTCTTCAGAATCTGTCGCAGGGACAGTTGGGAACACCGTGTCCAACACATATTCTATTTTCTCTTGTCTGAGTACTATTTTCAAATTTCTTAGCCAGTCAAGGTAGTTCGGTCCAGTAAGTTTATTCATCTCAATCAACATTTTCAACGATAGGCTCGACATCTTTTATAATATGAAGAATTAGATAGACCGAAAATCAAATTCAAAATCTATTTCTTATTATACACATTCATTTAGGCTAATCAACAAGGCCTTTTGTTTAATTAGCTCCCACTATTTTAATGTACTTCTACGATCCCATGGTAGAATACAGACCTATATTAATTGAGGTCATAATAGGCCAAGATCCCAGCCTATGCTATCTCCGCATTTGCTTTGGCTGATAACTTCAATAACATATCTTGGTAGGTTCTACACAAATTGCAAAACTTGTTTGTAACTCTTGGTTGATCAAATATTACATTTAATCTTGCGTCCTTAGATTAGTCCGACACTTTGGCGCCAAGATTTGTCTAAGCAAGTCAACCCCATTACACGACTGCGTTTATGTATCTAAGCAAATTTGGCCTTTGTGAGCAAACACTTTGGTATAAATACCCACAAAAATTTATCATTTACCTTTACATTAAAACACATCTATGAAAGAGTCTGGGTCCTCGTAGACTTAGAGCAAATGCTTTGGCATAAATACTCGTATCGCCGAAAATGATTTTCCACTCTAACAATTATAATGGACGACACGTTTTTAATTTAGACTTGTATTTAAAGTTTTGGGAACATTTTAATTTTAGGTTCTAACCAAGATCAACACTTTTACGCCATATCCAATATGACATCTTAACATCATGCAAACTAAAGACACATATAGTTTGGGAACCATCAACTCAATATGCATGATATAAGATGGTTTAATCAAACACTAGGCGCCTCCTGCCCAGACAGTTATAGCGGACACTATTCTAGAAATGTAAATGACAAACATTTTGACATTTAGCACATAAACAGTATACTTATAAAAAAAATATAATGTATAATAATAATGTTGGGTTAAACATTCTGAACTCGGATTTTTTTTAATTTCTGGACAGGAGGGGCCGCTGCGCCACTGAGGCAGTAACGCCAATTTTCTGAAAAATGCACTAGTGCCGCGGCGCTCCACCATGGAGCCACGACGCTTCAGAGGTAGTAACATTTCTGCTTCTGTAATTGAATTAGCGTCGCGACACTCCACCATGGATCCGCGACGCCTGTTGTCCAGTGAGTTCATATTTTAAAATGAAGCATTAGAGCCGCGGTGCTCCACCATGGAGCCGTGGCGCCTCCTTGAAACCTTAGTCAGAGCCGCGGCGCCGACGTCCTTACAAATGTTTCTGTGTTGATTTTCAAAAAATCGTTCAACCCCTAAATCCAATTTAGGGATCAATACATAGGTCCTTTATCATCACTCACCATTATCAATAACGCCCATATCGACCATCATCTGTTCTTTACTCGTTCTTAGCCATGCACCGTGCAATGAGCCGGACAACGCACTTGGCTTAGTTCGAGTTAGAGCGGAATGACTTCCTCGAGTTAGCGTAGGAGATAATTTAGGGTGATTCCAAAAGGTCAACATTCGTTCAAGACATGTAGGATTTCAAGAAACCTCATTTTAATCCAATTTTATGTTTAATCCATATTGTTATTCTATTCAATTGTTATATAACCATTTAACCAGCCTGAGCTCTTGATACCACTGATGGATTTTGTTGGGTTCAAAACACATAAGTAAGGCACAACGGAAGTTTAAAAGTTTTTGTTTCTTACTTACCCCAACAATAATTCTGGTATGGTTATACAACAATGGAAACTTGTAACATAAAACATTTACTTACAAGTTAGTATTATTTGGAATCTTTATCTACTATAAGGTGCACACGCGATTGCCCTTCCGATTGCAAGCTCCAGGCTTCAATGTACTTCTTTTTCGGAAAGCTAGGAAATCCGACAGAGGTTCGAGAGTATTTGATTCTAAGTCTCTAAGACTTAGAATGTTTTTCGAATTGGTGTGTTGAATAATGAGGTGAATGCCTCTATTTATAGTTGAAAAATAGGTCAAAACCGGATTAGGGTTTGACCTTGAGCCTGGCCCAAAAATTGAGGCAGAGGTGCTGCGACACTAGGGTATGGGCGCCGCGGCCCTAGGGTATGGGCGCAGTGGCGCCCGATTTATTTTTCGTGCATTCTTAATTAAATTCAAAATCCAATTTTGACTTAATTAAAATAATCATTATTCATTTAAATGTCTCGATTCCAAATTGAATATTTTAATTACTCTCTCAATACATCCTTAGATCGAAACGGACAATCGACATAGTGTGACCCTACATGCCTTCTCATATCGACATTAATCAAATTAAGGTCTACACGGAACTCCTAGGCGGCACCGAAAGAAGAACTCAATATGTGAAGTACGTTTACACGAATCCAGTAAATTTAACATTTATGTGGTAAGATAAAATCCTTTCATTCACGACACACCCGATCAAGCTTAGAATTTGTCAAGTGTCTATCCAAATAGTTTAATCATTGTAGCTCATCTATATTAGTTGACAACTAGACCATATTCTAAATATGTCTATTGCGTTGGCCAACGACTTAGTCAACCTAATATCAATGAGAATCCGAGTGTTCTCTCAAATATACATCCGAGGAATGAATCCTAATCTTGTCTCAACTACCACCTTCAATCCACATCGTAATGTATCCAATACAAGCCGTATCTCAACCTATAAGGCATTTGAGCTTAGGACGGGATCAAAGTACATTACTTTGTAGACAAGGCGCGTATTGACCTCAAGTCTAAGGACTTCTATCTCCCACATGCTGATCATATTTTAGACAAGTATAACAAACAGTATATCAGCAGGGTATACCAATACTTCCAAAGTATCCATCACGAGTAACCATTATTCGTAGCATGTGAGACATACTAAATCCTCTAAGGATGTGGTGCATGCCACATGTCGACTTATCACATATCATCGATATCTCATTCTCGATGATCATTAGTCGAGGCTATTTTAAGAGTTACGCTCTATCATTAATAACTCACTCTATTAATGACAACGTAAGCTCAAGGGATGCACATTAATGAATAATTACAAACAATCAAATAATAATTCAATAATTGCAAATGCCAAAATATTAATCTCCATTAATAATAATATGAATGTATATAAAATATATTTATCCTAATATAGATTTTCTCTCTACATAAATATACTTTCAATAATATTATGTTTCTAAAAGAATATAAGTAAGCTATGTCAGCTGATTTAAATTGTCGTTGATAGGAAGCTTGCTGGTCTATACTGACAGTGTAATAATCTTTTATAATAATATAATTTAGGAATGGTTACATTAGATCATGAAAAAATGGTTTGTCTAAGGAAAGAATAGCACGGCTTAGCTATTTTTGGGACTTGTAATTGAAACGTAGCTATTGTTTACAAGATTTATAGTTGAAACTTAGTCATTTTTTAATGCGAAATAGAATCTGAATAAAAATACTCTCTGTAGGCATTTGAACATAAAAAAATATGATATCTTAAGAAAAAACATATTTGAGGTTAATTGAAAAAATGATATTTGAAAATTGAAGTTGTGTTAGATATGAGTTTAACTTAAAAAAGATTGAAAGTTTATAAGTGAAAATGATCTTTCACTTGAAAAACTCATCTTTAAATTATGTTTTTTCAAAACAATAATAATAATCAATATATAACCAAATACAATTTTGAATTTTCTTTACTTTTATGGACAAACGGTTCCTGAGTAAAAACATGAAAAACTCCAGCACTTATAAGTGAAATTCCAACACGATATACTGAAGTTCAAACACATAATATAGTCAGTAATTATCAGTTGAACTAATGATCTTTCTACATTTGTGGTTGGTGTTTTAAATGCTTTACCTAAATGATATGACCTAAAGTCCTAGATTAACTAATTTCTATGCGTATTGGTAAATATTTCAAAGTTTCCTCTTCCTTATTTTTTCAGTTACAGTAAAACCTCTCTATAGCGGAAGCGTTTATCCAAAAATTTCACGGCTGCTATAATGAGGTGTTGTTATGTATGTATACTGGCATATGATATTTAGATCTCATTTAGTTGTTATAAATAAAAGTACGCAAATAATTATTTTTATATTATAAACGACAATGATATACTTGTTAATTTTAAAACCTCAATAATTTTCATATCTCATTAATTAAAAACTAAAAAGACTAGTAAATTACTAATAAATTCATAACTTGTTGTACCAACATATGCATTTAATATTTTAAGTATTTCAAATTTGATGTAAGAATTCTACAATTGTAGGTTGTTTCGTAAATTTCAGTCTCTTAGTGATAATGTAACACTTGAATTAACAAAGAATTTTGTCCAAACTTTCAGCAAAAGAGAATTCAATAGTTTTCCTTTGAAGGTTGTCTAAGAGTTTAATATAAATATTTTATTTTTATACATAATATATTCTTACAAAATATTATCACAATATTTTAGTATGACTGTTATAGAAAGATAATTTTATAAAGAGTGTACCGCTATAATGAATGTTACTGATGTTATAGGTAGAATGCTTTTATAGGGAAGTAAAATATAACATGAAAAATCGGTTTCGAAGAAATCAACTGTTATAGTAAAATGTTGTTATAACGAATGACAATTATAGATAGGTTTGACATCATATTTCTCTCTCACTTGATGCCAAAAAGCAAACCTAAATATTGAGGGCTCAAATAGACGGGAAAATGGAAAAAAAGAAAGAAGAAAGAGAGAAAAGAAGATAAGAGAACAAAAGCAGACAAGTGAAGATCAAAAGAAATAAGCGAATAAACACTGTTATAATGAAGTCTAATTGATTCGAATCGGTCAGTGGAACAAACAAACAAATTGTTCGCTTTGATCCGCCCACGAGCGGGAGGTAGTAGATATCCTAAAATTAGTTGAGGTACGTACAAACTCGCTCGGCACTACGATTATAAAAAGAATAACATCATAGATCTAGAAGAGCACAATATATGGGGGAAAAGAAACAAATTAAAAGAAAGAAAAATTTTTGTTGAGAGTGGGATTTGAACCCACGCCCTTTCGGACCAGAACCTTAATCTGGCGCCTTAGACCAACTCGGCCATCTCAACATTTGGTTGAATTTCATGTCAAATATTTCTCTATTTATCATTTATTCTGTTTCCTTACGATAGGTTTGTTCGAACTGGTACAGTATGTGAAATACGTAAATGTATGTACAAAATCAACATATACGCTCAGTTGCGTTTCGAAAATATTTAGTTGAAGTTGAATAAAGAGTGTTTGAAGATTAAATTGAAAAAGAGTTTCCGGAAGTTGAAGTCGTTGTTTATTGTTGTTGAGGGAAAAAAAAGAGTTTACTAGTAAACAGTATGCGTACACTTTGTTTATCCCTTGATCCTTCTCCAAGAATTATTCTTCGTGATTCGAGGGTTGGAACAACATATTTCTCGATCATAGGATGTTTTGAACCTCATGTAAAGTACTTGATCTCCAAGAAAGTTGGGTAGTACTTTGAATCGATCACGAAAAATAATTTTCTTAATTTCTCTTTTTTTTTTTCTTCAATTGAAAGTCAGAGTGACAAATTTCTCGGGCAACTGGTGACGTGTGATATTCTTAAAGTATTTGATTGTCAAGAAGTGTCCAACAATGCTTCAAATTAATCTTGAGGAAGAACGTCTCTTGATTACTTCGCAATTGCTAAATACTATGTCTTGATCTCGAGTCGAAGAGTTTATAATTTTTTCGAAACTGAAATTATTGTTGGACATAAACTTTAGTACTTGAAAACTAAATTTGTGAAAGTTAAAGAATTTGTGAGTGAATTTCACTTAAAATACTTCTTAAACAAAGAATTCAACATTTCAGAATTTTAAATACTGGACTTCATATTTTTATGTAAACCTGAAGAAATTTCCAAGTAAAGGTCAAGAACAAGATATCAGGATCAAGGCATTTTAAATCGTTCAAGACCTCAATGTTCCTAATTTGCTCCTTTAGTTAACAACACATTTGAGAAAAAAATAAGTTATATACGTTGATAGTGTATATTAAGATTTTTTTTTAAATTTATCATATCAAATTTGCTATTGAAGAGTGGTGTTATTGTAGGTTGGTTGAGTGTTGTTGATTTAGGCACCGAGACGACAAAAGAAGGGTGATGAATTGGGTTATTACAATTTTTTGCACTTCTCTTAAAATTTGCCTAAAGTTTGCTCAGCCTAATGGAGATATTCGATTAACCCGATGTAGGTAAAAATGGTGTCACTGAAAGGTTAAACAAGAAGGAAGGCTGAGTCGAGAGATGACTCCCTGTCTTTAAGATAAAATTGCCCCGTATAAATGCTTTTACGGTAATAAACAATAGTTTCCCAAGATAAAACAGCAACGATAAACAATACAAAGCAAGTAAAGTTGATTCTAGCGAAGAAAATAAATATAGAATAAACTGCTGAAAGGAGATGATTTGTGTGTGTTTCTGTTTCTGTAGATTCTGTATATTTCAAACAGAATAGAAGAGTTTAATTTATAGGAAAGAGGAGGGCATTTCTGACTGTTGAAGTCAGATTAGTTGCAACGTTTCAGAGTTGTTGCAACGTTTCATAGTTGTTGCAACGTTTGGTTATCTCCGAAATTTTCAGGACTAAAATGTAAATAAGAAATATTTCATGGAGCAAAACAAAAATTCCGGACAGGCAGCGGCAACGAGCGTGTGGGGCTTAGCCCGGAACCCAAGCTCACCCAGGTCCTCCCTCTTCTTAACACATGGGTTACCCCTTGGGGTCCCAAACCCTTACTAAAAAATAGAGCTTATATAGTACTCAATCCTTCCATCTTCTACCCATGTGAGAGATTTGTTATTTGGCCAAAACAATCCATCTATTCATGTCTTAAACACCTTACTTTGTGTACCAATATCTCTTTCATCTCTTAACGAAATTTGACGATACTTGACACTAATATCATCTACTCATTTAATAGATTAGGCATGTTCGAAGAAACGATGTTTCCGACATGTGGGGCCCACGTGTTTAAGTCACTAAAGACGGAAAAAACTTAATCCCACATAGTTAAATTTCCAACACCGGATTTAGTTGGTGTTTCTGCTAATTCATTATAAGAAAGTGAACTTCTTAAAAGTAAAAGCACCCAAGACTTTTACATGAAAATACGCATTCCTCAAAAGGTATAAAGATCACGACCTTATAAGAAATACTTTGTGTCCATGTGTTTGATATGACAAAATATTTTTCGAAAAGAAGTTTTCATAACAAACACATTCTAGTATTTTAAGAAAGACTCTTTCCACCAAAAATGGGAAAAAATATACTCCTACTCCATATTACTTGATTCAACCAATATTAGATATTATTGTAAGCTTTAATACTCATAATCACAACCTACATTATACTCTATCTTTCACCTTGTACGAGTATCATGCTCTATCTTTCACCTTGTAGGAGTATCATGCTCTATCTTTCACCTTGTAGGAGTATCATGACACTTTATATCAAACAATAACATTATTTTTTCCTCTCTCTCAAAAATATTGACACTGATTTTGTTCTTCTCGTTTAACCAATTTTCTCTTCCCATGTTTCTCTTCTCCTTTTGCACGTTGTTTTTGCTTATTAGTATTATTATTTTAAAGAAATTCAATTTTATTTTTAGGGCATATAAATGCCATTTGCAACCATCCCACACTTAGAACTTGCTATTCTCTCAAAATCCAAACCCTAATCAATCATGTCTGATTCAATTTCTCTTCCCCTTCAAAACCTGGCTATCTCCAATGCAATATGCAAATGTTGTCTAGAAATCTCAGAAACAAATACATGTAGCGGTTGCATCTTCTTTCGAGTATTTCGAAGATATTGCTCTTTCAAAGTTTTGTCTGATGGGGCTGATCTAGCCAAGTCAGCTGACGTCGCGAAGTTGGCTATTGTAGAGACTGAGTCATATGATGTAGTGAAGTCTTCTTATGTGTCTGTAGCCAAGTTGTATGATGGGGCTGATGTCGCGAAGTCGTCTAGTGTTCAAGTTGATCAGAAAGAAGTTTTGGCAATGGTCGCTTTGTTGGGTTTGCAGTTTGCTCCAACTGAACTAGGGCCGAATGTAATTAAACTTTTTGGTCCCCTTCCAACTTGGTAGACCAAGTTGAAGGGTCCGATGGGTTCAGTTTGATAACATCACTTTCATTGTTAATGTCAAGGTCGAGTTGGAGAATGATGGTTGGTGAAGGGGTTGATTATGTGGATGCTAAAGAGAATCTTGAGGAGGAACCTGATACAGATACGTTGGACCCACCGCTGTTGTTGCAGGTTGAGACGTTAATGTAGTTTCATCTAGTTTTGCGTGTAAAACTATCAGTTTGCGTAAGTAAGACTACGCTTGATTACCTACTACCCTTCTACCCTCATTTGTGTCTTTCACAACCCTCTATGTAAGGTCACGTCCTCGGTAAATTATACATGTGTCATATCCCGTCTAATCACCTCTCCCAATACTTCTTCGGCCTACTCTATGAACCGTCCATAGCATTTCAGCCATTTCTTTTAAACTTTCAAACCAGCCCAATTCATATTAAATCGTGCGGCCCAAACAATTCTCACTTCTAACCCCATGGATTTTAAAAGCCTTGAGTTTCGAGTTCGAGTCAGTTCATTCTCGTTGGTGAAAGAAGGTGATCGATTCAACTCTCGTCGCCCCGTCGCTGCTCCACAAAAAGGTAATTCTCCCCTTCATTTGCTTTTCAATTCTGTTTTATTTATGTAGTTTGCTTGGTTTGCCTATCTTCTGTTCTGTTTATTAGCATTCAGTTAAGATTAGTTAAGTGTTGTTTCATGGTTGTTTTATTTAGTTGCTGTCGACTAGTTAAGTTTCTTTTGATGGCTATTGCTTTAGTCGCTAGTATTGGTTAAGTATTTGAATTCTTTAGCTTTAAGGGTAAGTTGTTAAGCATGAATTAGGAACTTAATAGTTTCCAGCCTTGTTTGTTTTGTTTTATTGACTGATTAGAAAAACGTTGAAGAACAACCCGCATAAGAATAAAAAGTTCTGTGTTTGAACGACGGATTTTGTTGTTCCAATATCAGTTCCCCCCCCCCCCCCCCCCCCTCCTATTGTCATTGTTAGCTTTAAATCATTTCCATGGTTGTTTGATAATATTTAAATAATAAGCTTAAAAGTTGTTCAAAGATATTAAAGGAATATATTGTTGGATATGTAAAGCAGTACGGAAAGTAAATAAATATTACAAATATTCGAAAGGATAAACAAACAATCCAATATTCAGAACTGCTGCAAAGTTGTTGAGTCTTGAATCTTGATAACCTGAAATCAAGAAACACTAAATCTGGATTGTTACAACTGTGGATGAGTCGAGAGATAACTCTCTGTCTTTAAGACAAGATTGCCCCGTATATATGCTTTTACGTTAACGGGTAATAGTCTCCCAAGATAAAACAACAACTAATCAACACTACAAAGTAAATAGGTTGATTCTGACAAAGAAAACACGAAACGACTTGCTGAAGAATAGAAAAGGAAGGAAGAGTTTTCTGTTTTTGTCCCAACGTTTCTGCTCACGTTTTGGACTTTTTGTTTCTCTTCTGTTTTGTCTCTCTGTATATAGTGTGTCTCGTTTTTCTGTCTCATATTCTGTGTCACACAATTGAGCCAAAAGGCTCCAATATATAGCATAAGGGAGGGACTCCTCAACTGCCAAAACATGGCTGTTAATGGCCATTGAATGAGGGAATTAAACAACCAAGTAATGACTGTTTATGGCCATTGAAGGAGGGTTGTTTATGGAGGAGTTAACATCCAAGTAATGGCTGATTAATGCTCCAAAATTCAACCCAAACGGTAGGCCAAATTCATCTTTCCAGAAACTCTAGGGACCAAACAGTAAATATTAAGCAATTTGGGGTCCAAAGAGATAATATCATAAAGTCCCAAGACCCAAGACCCGAGCCCAGACCGGACGGGACGGGCGCGCGCCGGCGGCGCGCGTGTGGGCTTAGCCTTGAACCCAAGCACATCTAGGTCATCCCTCCTTTAAACACATGGGTTACCCCTTGGGGTCCCAAATCCTTAGCCAATTTTGAGACTTATAAAGAGAGCAATTCTTTCTTTTCCCACTGATGTGGTAGATTTGTCCCACACCATATTTCCATGTCTCAAACACCTTACTTCGTGGACCAATATCTCTTTCATTTCTCAACGAAATTTGATGATTCTTGGCCCTACGGTCATCTACTCACTTAGTAGATTATGCACGTGTGAAGAGATAAAGCCTCCAACATGCGGAACCCTAGTATTTAAGTCATTAAATACGAGTGGACACACCTCCCCACCAAAGGCAAATTTCCAACATATATTTCCTGATATTATTCATTAATAATTTACTATATATATAAAGTATTACATAAATATTTACCTTGCTACAAACTAGGTAATTCATCAACATAATTACAAGAGAAATATAATTCTACCTAATATAGGAGATATACAATTATTATGAGAATATTCGGTAAATATTCTATTACACCCTCGCAGTCGAAGCGGGAGGTTCACATATACTGAGACTGGCTCGAAAATCATCATACAGTATGCGCGGAGGTCCTTTGGTAAATATGTCGGCAATCTGATATTTGTAAGAAACATGAAGGACACGAACTTGACCACGAGCCACTTTTTCGCGCACAAAGTGAATGTCCATTTTAATGTGTTTGGTGCGCTGATGTTGGACGGGATTGCTGGAAATGTATATCGCACTAACATTGTCGCAGTAGACCAATGTTGCCTTTTTAATTGGGCAGCGAAGCTCCAGTAGAAGGTTACGGATCCAACAGGACTCAGAGACGACGTTTGCTACGCCTTTGTATTCTGCTTCGGCACTGGATCTAGATAGTGTAGGATGCCTTTTTAAGACCAAGGCAATAGGTTATCTCCGAAGAAGACACAGTAACCAGACGTGGAGCGACGGGTGTCAGGACATCCACCCCATTCAGCATCAGAATATGAGACCAGTGAGCGAGAACATGTATAAGTGTAAGTCGAAGTGAAGATGCCCTGGACGTACCGTAAAATACGTTTGAGGACATTCATATGTGTTTCCATCGGACTGTGCATGTGCAAATAGATTTGTTGCACTTGCACGACATAAGATATGTCTGGTCTCGTGAATGTGAGATACTTCAAGGCCCCAGCCAAGCTACGATAATGAGTCGGGTCTGAATACGGAGGGCCAGAATTGGCGCTGAGCTTAGAATTGGTGTCCACTAGCATATGGGTTGGTGTTGCGGTATTTCTAGATGCTACGCAAGTGTACATATCGCAATTTGTAATAAATTTCGGTAAGACCGAGTATCGTCCACAGAGACTGATTTATCAAGTACCAATTTACTAATTTTTAGTTTTTATTTGGCTAACGAATATAAGTGATGATTTAACTAAAAAATTAACAAACTAACATGAATTTCTAGAATGAAATTAGCAATGAAAGCACACGAGGTTTAATTCAGTAATGAAGGAATTAGGGTTTCCAATCTCCTCAACTTTCTACTATATCATTCATTAATGCAAGACTAACGATTCTTCTTCTTATTAAGATAGCAGGTTAACTGAGATGTTCTATATTCCGGTTAGGACATATAAAAACTCAATCTAAGTGAGAACTTTCTATATTTCTATGATAAGTTCGACCACATAGGAGGATTAAGATCAATAACCTAACACGCTACACAGAAAATCGTGATACTGTCGTTCAAGATTAAACCTACATCTAATCAACTATAGCATATTCAAATATCCCTTTTCAGATCTCGATTTGAAATCATATAGATAATGAAAACTAAAGGCCAATTAATTCTCATTCAATAAACGCAAGTTGAATAGATTTTAATAGATGAAGAAGAACATTAACAATGCATTAAATCATAATAGAGTTTCAAGTGATTCGACGGAAAACCCTAATAAAAGTAATTAGCTCCTAGACATGCTAAGAAAACTAATTAACTTAATATCCAACATGAACTGAATTAAAGTAAAGAAGAAAAAAGAACTTGAACAATAAATGTCTCTAATGGATCCTTGGTCTCTTGTTTCTTGCCTCCCAAAGTGTCTCTCCTTTTCATAAAAACGTTTCCCTCAATATATATCACGAAAAACCCCCAAAATGGACATTTTTGCCGCGGCACTAATTCACTTCTGAAATATCCTTGCTCACTGCCAAAGGGGCGTCGCGGCGCTGTAGCACCCCGACTCTTCAGCTTGTTGCGTCGCGGCTCTTCAGCCTTCTTCGTCCGGAATTTGTTTAAATTGCTTTCCAAGATTCCCGGGGCTTCTTTGACTTATTTCTTGTGGCGAGATATGCATTTTTATCCTCAATAACCACCTATTTCCTTTCGATTCGCTTTACCTAACGATTGGTTTGCAAAATGTTATGCGTGAACGGTCAAGGATCTCTTCAACGTATTTCTTCTACACAGAAATAGGCCGCCAGAATGACGAGTGACAGAGATGTCTAAGAAATAACTCATGGGCCCCAGGTCCTTCATAGCAAGCTCAGAGGCAAGGAGTGACATAATGGATCGGCGGAGGGCATCAGATGATGTGGTAAGATGATGTCATCAACATATAATAAGATGTAAGCCATGTTTGGACCCTTGCTATAGATGAACAAAGAATGATCGGATTTGTTGTGTGAAAAAACGACAGAGGAGACATAATCGGCAAACCGTTGGTACCATGTCGAGGAGCTTGTTTCAGTCCATAGAGCGATTTCCACAACATACAAACATTATTCAGATGAACAGGATCCATGAAACACGTATCCTGATGCATATATATAGTTTCATGAATATCCACATATAAGAAGACATTCTTGACATCAAACTAATGAATGAGCCAAGACTTGGATAGAGGACAATGCTAAGGACGGTATGAATGATTGTGGGTTTTACAATCGGGCTTAATGTTTCATCATAGTCCACTCCCACCTGTTGAGATCTGCCATCACCTACAAGACGGCCCTTGTGCCGCTCTAAAGAACCATCAAATTTCTTTTTATGTCTAAAAGTCCATATAGAACGAATAATGTTAGCATCAGGTGGACGGGATACTATGTCCCACATCATATTATCAATAAGAGCATTATATTCGTCAATCATTGAGGATTTCCAATTAGAATCGAACAAGTCATCCTTCGGATTACGAGGAACAAGGGAATGGACAACTAAAATGGATAGGTTAAACAACTATTTAGGTTTGAAAATATCGTGCATAACACGAGTTTCCATCATCCGTGGGTGTGCCTTGGGATGCCGTACTGGATGATGGGGAGGTGCCACAGGACTTCCAGGAAGACGAGAGAGGGCATGTGTTGCGGGTTCGGCTAGCCGAGGCTTGGTTTGCCAATGGTTGGCTGAGGAGCAACCCTGAGACGGGATGGTCTGAGCCTCCCTCGGCGGAATCGGGTAGGATGCATGTCTCCGACTGGCCGTTGTGGGGTCCGGGCCTTTGACTGGGATGGCGGATTATATAAATGATGGATTAGAAGGGGGTTTACGCCATCATTTAGGAAGTCGTAGGAATGCTGAGGTGGTGAGTTTAGTGAGGCAAAAGGGAATTGAGACTCATCAAATAGGACATGTCGAGAAATAATTACTTTACGACTTGATAAGTCATAGCAAGAGTAACCACGATGATTGGGGGTAGCCTAGAAACACACACGGATAAGATCAAGGTTGGAGTTTATGAGTGGTCGGATAACAAAGACATCCGAATACACATAAGTGTTGATATGTGGGGTTCCTACAAAATAGAACTTGAGTGCGTGATCGTTGAGATATAGACTTGTTTGAGATTATATTTAGGAGGTAGATGACCATGGAGAGTGCGTAATGCCAGAGTTGGGGGGATTGAAGCGTGGGCAAGTAGAGAACGAATTAAGTTGTTGATGGTGCAGATTTTTATTCGGCCTTACCATTTTGGGAGGAGGTGTGAGGGCAGGAAAAATGCAAGGTAAGACCGTGTTTGACACAAAACTGTTTGAATTGGTTATTATCGAATTCCTCTGTCATTGTCACATTGAAAATATTTAATGCTCTTTTCAAATTGTGTTTTTACGAAAGCACTAAATGATGAAAAAATGGGTAGACCTGAGATTTATTACAAATTGGAAAAGTCCATAGAAAATTAGAATAATCATTCATAAACAACGCATAAAATCAATGGCATGCCGTACTTAAAATAGGAGAAGTCCACAAATCACTATGTATTATATCAAAAGGCATTAAAGTACAGTTTGTGGATGAATAAAATGATAATTTAACATGTTTCCCAAAAATACAAGATTCACAAACAGGAGTCTTAAAGACACAATTGCATTGAATAACATTATTGTTTATAAGAGAGCGTAAAATAGAATCTCCGGATGTCCTAATCTAGAATGTTATAAAGAAGACGAAAGAGAAGCAAAGGTTGGTGGACCGAGGTTGTGTTGTTGACGATATTGGAAATATGGTAGAGATCTCCGGTGTTGTCACATCTCATTATTCGCATCCTTGTTGTAAAATCCTTCACAGAAAAACCAAAAGGATCAAAGTCAAGGAAACATTATTAGCAGTTGTGAAATGTCGCACAGAGATTAGATTCTAAATGAGTTTCGGGGCATGGAGAATATTTTTTAGAATTAGTGGTGGATGTGGTGGGGATAGGGATGAATGACAAAACCACGAGTTGGAATGCCTTGTCCATTACCAACAATAATATTCTGATTTAAATTACTTAAATTGGAATAAGACGAGAGAGTACTTTGTGATGCCGTCATGTGAGAGGTGGTGCATGTGTCTATATACCAATTTTTGTCCGAAGCGTTGAGGACATCGTGTTCATAGCTACCTCAATGTCAGTCGGTGCATAGGTGGAGGACGGAGAGACATGTGCTGTGTAAGCATGTTGTGGACGTGCGCCGAGTATGCCAGGTTAGGCCTGTCGGGCCGGAGGTGTAGTCCACGAGGATATTGGATAAGGGTAAAGAGGAGAGGCCCAAGTTGGTAGAGTCCACGTAGCCCATGATGGGTAGGCAGCCCATGGTGGAGATTGACCACTGCCGCGACGTTGCTAGTTGTTCCTTGCCGGCGGTGACTACCTCTTACCACCGTCGTTGATGCCGTATTTCGTCCGTCGCGGCCCCTATCGGACTATCGGCCTTTATTATTGTTGCGGGTGGTAGGGGCCTGGTTTGGGTCCTCGCGTCGGTGGTGGTGGCTGCCAGAATTCGAGTCCTTACCATCGGCGGAGGGCCTAACGGTGGTGGTGAGGGTGGCGTCGACAATGCTGGCCTGAGTGGTGATGCGCTTGATTTATCGAGTTTCTTCAAGAATTAGCCTCGAACGGGCTCATAGAATGGTGGTAACGGCGTACATTATTGAAGGATGGTAGCAACGCTATCATAGGATTCATTCAAGGATGCAATAAGTTGTATTACCAATCGTTGATTAGTGACTGGTGCACCAACGTTGGAGAGTTGGTCGGCAAACATCTTTAGTTCTTGACAATTGGCCGACGCGGTAGGAAAATCATCATGATGAACGTCCTTAAATTAATTTTCAAGGTATAAGGCATGTTGAGTTTAGTTGTCGTGAAAAATATTCTCCAAACGTTCCCACGTTTGACGGGCAGTGGCATCGGTCTCAATGATTATGTGCAACAAATCATTCAAAATTATGTCGTATATCCACTGGAGGACAACTATATCCAAACGAGACCAAAGTTCATCATCAGAAGTCGAGGGTAGGTCGAGGGGCTTCGATTTAAGAGGGATGATATGGTCGATAACTTTGTAGACACGATAATGGATTTTGAAAAGTTCCGCACACGAGGAGTATTTACCATTTTCCATCTCAAGAGTAATAGGATGAAATTTTTAATGTTGTTGACTGCAAGTGCGTGATGGAATTTGGTTTGGTCAGTCATGGAAAATGAAATTTAGGAGGAATAGAGGGAGAGATAAAGGGAGAGGTTGGCCGTGAGAGAGTTTTCCATCGGTTGGGGGGTGCCGAGAGGGGGAGGGTCGGCGACTAGGATAGGATTATTTAGGGTTTTTCTGTTGATACCATAAAGGAATATGTTCTATGATTTTATTCTTTAATAATTTATAATATATATAGTATTACAGAAATATTTATATTGCTACAAACTAGGTAATCAATCTAATTACAAGATGAATATAATTTTACCTAATATAAGAGATATACAATTATTATGAGAATATTCGGTAAATATTATATTAGATACCTTCTTCTTTTTTTTAAAAAAAAATAGAAAATTGCTTGCTGAAACAAGTTCTAAAACTCCCTGGCCATTTTGTATTGTCCTTTCTCTGCTCCCCTTTTGATGTTCAAATGAGTTTAAGATGCGATATTTGATCAAAGTAGTTTTATTGTAAACTTTTGTTGGTTATCACTTAGTTACGAGGTTTGAGATATTCAACTGATGTTTTCCGACCTTTGTTTCAGCCTTGTTTCTAGCTGTTAGTACTCATAGTTGTTGGAATGCCAACTTAGTTCTCTTTGAGTCTTAATAAGTGTCATTCCTAATATTAATTTGAAGTTCAAATATTTTCTCAAATCATCCAACTGAAATGCTTTTCTTCCAGTCTTTTCTCCCTCATCTTATTTGAGGAAATATGATAGATTAGTGTGATCTTAAAATCTATCATATTTAAATATGTGCTAGTCATATAGCTGGTGGTTTGTTTGATAATTATTATGTGTTAATTAAGGAATTAGTTTACTTACTCTAGTATTAATCCTTATCCTTGTTTGGTTATGCATGTGAAATCTGTCAACTCGGACTTATGCATTTTCCCGCATTATGTGATGGGGCCTTTGGCCCAACATAACGTCTTCATCGGGTCAGCCTTAACCTCATATTCTTCATCGAGTCCGGGAAGCTGATGAAGGCTCAATCATGGGTAAAAATAGTAGAAAGTCCAGTTATGAGTAAAAATGACCTAAAAAATTAGGATCTTCTTTATTAATGGTGTTTGGTGGTCCGGTATTCCCGCCAACCCATTCGCTTTATTCTCTTTGTCTTATGTATTTTTGTATTTGCTAATTGTAAAACGTTAATATTGTTGGAACCTAAAGGATTAGAACTTAATTATATTGAGTTGCTATTTTATGTCTTTGAAGTAAAATAAAAGATCGCTTTCGGATAAATAATAAAAGTTGTTTAATATTTTCATTATCTTTAAATCAAACTAAGTTTGGCAAACGTTTGGAAGATATGAAGATTGGCTTAAGTTCTTAATAAATCGAATCTTGAATAAAGTGTTTTAATTAATTTGCAATTAAAATAGGGAAATTCTTATTTAATTAAAGTTCGGTTAAAGGAAACAAACTCCTTTAAATAGTTGACCTCCTTTTTAAACAAAAACATATTTTGAACTCTTCTTTTATTATTCGGAAGAAACAGACCTCTTTTTATCTCTTTTATGGAAAAGGAAAGGCTTTGTATTTCGAAAAGGGTTCAATGAAAATTGTTTCATTTTTAAAAGTGTGTGTAAAGTTATTTTTGCGGAAAATGATTTGAATGATTATATTTGCAATAATTTCACCGTATTTTATAGATACTTAATACTAGGGTGCCTAACACCTTCTCTGGGGATTAGTTTAACCCTTACCTTACCTGAACTCTGGTTGATATTGAATTTGTCTTTTGTTTGAAAAAACCTTTTAAATATGATTTTTCTATTTTTCTTTATAAAGTAGGTGGCACTCAAAAAAATAAATATAATCTCACGAGTCTACAAGTTATCCAGTAGCTTTTAATAATAATTTTAATTACTTATTATACTAACTATAATTAACTAACTAATATTATATTAATGATATTTTTAATTCTAAACTAAAGATACTAACTACAATTAACTAACTAATATAAACTAAGGATGTTCAATCCTAAACTAAGAATTAACTATTTCTAATTAATAATTAAATAGATAACTAATTAGCACATTAACACATAAAATTGGATAACTAATTAGCACATAAAATTATATAACTAATTAGCACATTAATAATTAACATGGATTAAACAATTTTACAAATAAATTAATTAACAATTAGATAATTACCAAAGAAAGATGTTATTAGGAGATTAGTATATTTTGTTATAATAAAAAAATTAACAAATAATTAATAATTAGGAGATTAATATATTTTTAATCAGATAATTAACAAATAAAATAATTTTAGAAAAAATTGAAAAAGGGGCTGGGCAGTGCACGGGGACTCCCCCCTATTGCGCAAAAACAAAATTGCTTACAAAAAACTTTTTTTTTAATTCGAGACTATGAAACATTAATCATGCTTAGGATTATAATATATTTAATAGTGTAATTAAAAAATTCATAGTAAAATACCTAGATTAAAGGTTGTTTTTGAGTTTTTAAATCGAGTTCTACGACGCTTTATTCCGAAATCAAAGCTTCGAAACTTATTCCTTGACTTGAATATATCGAGAATATTGACTTTCGGGTTACGAATAACACGAAAATGATACTTTTCGAACGTGGGACCTCGGATTTTGTTCTTTAATGGCGGATTATTTAAAAAGATTGTGGGGACCGATGGTGGTGAAGAAAGCCAGAGGTTGGTTTATCAAATCTCTATTGCGCAATAGGATTTAAATGTGCCGTTATAGTTAAGTTCTATTGCGCAAAAGATATTTATGTAACGTGTTTTTTGGGGTTATTTTAGTTCAAAGCCTCATTTTGTGGGTGATTTAAGTTCCGGCCTCAAAATATGTTTGGTGGAATTTCACATTTCTATTCTCTTTCTATTCATGACGTAGGATGCATTAGGTAGGTGATATGATGTATCATCTTTCTTTCTTTGTTCTTTTTTTGTTTTTTAATTCTCTTCTTTCTTCGTTTCAAGAAAAGTAAGAAAATTTCAAACCAATTACTTCTTCTTGTTTCAATTTACGCGATGATGATATTTGACCGAGACACAGAAGAATTTTTTTTTTTTGAAAAACTTTTGCTTTAATGAATGATTTTTGCCCTGAGTCATGGTGGATCATCAAATTCGAGTATAAATTGTGTCACAAGTTTTGTAAAAATTTTGACAAATCCTCAGGAATTGGTTTTATTTCGCTTATGGGACCTCCCGAGAAAAAAATGGAGTGAAATAATGTTAGGGATCGTGTGGTAGGATGTATAAGAATAATACTGAATGGGGTAGTTAAGATTAGTTATACTGATATTATTTTTTATTGTCTATTTGATTTGTTGTATTAAATTAATAGAGTATATTAGAATAAAAATAGTATTGAATAAAGTGTATTAGTCTATTAGAATAGAAATAATACTAATATTGTTAATGTCATGATTTACTATGTATAAAAATAATAATGAATATGATATAACTAATATATAGATTAAAAACACTACCAAAGAAAAAATTAAGTAATGTGAAAGCTAATATCAATATTATTTAATTTCTCTAATACTTCTTGACGACCCCTTAATTATATCACTCAAATATTAAAAAAGTAAACTTGCATTTTCAGGAGTCACGATGGATTTTCCAGACTTCAAACAAATTGTGTAACAATTTTTGGAACAGTTTGTTCGCAAGTCCGGATAGATCGTTAAAACTTTAATGTGGCAAATTTGTCCCCATATAAAAGATATACCGAAAATGTCTTAATTTGATTGGATATGAGTTTAAAAAATAAAATAAAATAAAAAATTAATTTTATGATCTTAAATTAAAAATATATGTAATTCTTTAAATTTTATGACCTTAAACTTGTTAAATTATTAAATATAGAAAGAGATAATTTTTTTGAGACATTAAAAAGGAAGTATAACATTTAAAATGAGATCAAGAAAGTAATAATTAAGAAATAAAAATATGCAAAAACTACACTCACAAAGTGGTTAGTGTGTAGCACCCGTGTGCAGCAAGCAACTTCAATCTGCTCCCTGGAAACAAGACAAAGTTTCTGTCCCGTTGACCCAAACTGAAAAAAAGAATGAAAAACACACTCCATTTTCTTTCTTTTTAAATTATACTTTCTTCCATTTAAAAAGATTATCTTAATTTAACTTAATATATAAATAAAAAAATAAATAAAAACTTTTAAAATGTTTGATTCAAAATAAATTCTAAATATTTATATAGTTATAAATCTAATAAAGTTAAATTATTTCTAAATATAGAAAGATGTAATTTTTTTAAAATATATTAATAAAGAAAGTAAGATAATTTTTTTTGGATTAAATATCTTGAACTTTGCCAGCTCATTATTTCTATCAATCTCTTTCTCCATTTTTTTTATATCCAATTTATCGATTTACGCCAAACTATTCTGAAAATAATAATCCTGGTCCCTCAGCATTACGTGTAACCATTTTTCTATATAAAATCAGACCCCACAAAGAAAAAGAAAAAGAAAACTGAAAACTCACCAGCTCCTTTCACCTGGTTCTATTATCAACCAAAATAGTTTCCGTGTTCGCGTAAATATCGTAGCCACGTGTTTCTTCTTTCTTCTTCTTATTACTTAATCCATAATCAGTACTTTCAAACATTCAGCAGTACTTTCAAACATTCTATAAAAAGCAGTACTTTCAAACATTCAGCAAATTCTCAAAGCCTCAACAACGTACTCTTAGTCATATAGCAGTTGGCTCACTACATAGTTTGACTATTACAACAGTAGCGACTATTTCAAGAAAACAGATAGTTTTCTCTACTACTCCACATATGAATAATAACTCGATTTCGTGCTCTTCAGATTCCAATCCGGCAAACCTAGAGAAAGATCACTTGCAGGAAACATCATCATCTTCGGGAGGATCAGCAGCAGTTCAAGATGATGGAGTATTACTACTAGCTTCGACCCGACCCAAGAAACGTGCTGGGAGGAAGAAGTTCAAGGAAACTCGCCACCCGATTTATAGGGGAGTGAGGAGGAGGACTAATAACAAGTGGGTATGCGAGCTACGTGAGCCTAGTCAACAAAAAAGAATATGGTTAGGAACTTACCCTACTCCTGAAATGGCGGCTCGAGCTCATGATGTTGTTGCATTAGCACTTAGGGGTAATCTAGCCACTCTGAACTTTGCTGACTCTTGCTGGCGGTTGCCAGTGCCAGCCTCAACGGATCCCAAGGAATTACGTCAGGCTGCTGTAAAAGCAGCCGAGGAATTCCGGAAGATCCTGAGTTAGTTGAAGTCAACTATATGAATGAGGAAGTTAATTCCAGTACTAAGGAAATAAAGTACCAAGAGATTGTTGTTGGCGGGGATAATGGAAACGGTAGCAACTTGGCAATGAAGGAATTGAATATCGATATGGAGAACATTGTATGTTGTAACTGTTAAACAGAAGCCCAGCACGTACCATTTGCCAAAATCTTTAGTATTAAGGAAAGTATATTGTGTGTATATTGTAGTATATTTGTTACCTAGATTAGGTTATACACTTACCATAATTAGGATATACACTTACCATATTGTATAGTTAGAATTATGGTAGGAGAAGGTTTGTAACTTGTATATATATCTATTCAATCAATGAAAATAATCAAGGGGATTATTTCTTTCATGGTATCAAGAGACTAGGTCTAAACAAAAGTTTTCTTCTCTCAAACTTTTGTATACTTGGCCGAGAACCCCCCCCCCCTTCCCTCGGGTTTTTCTCTCCAAATATCTCGTCTTCCGCTCTCAAAAAAAAAAAAACCTCTCTTAAATTTAACCCCCTTCTTTGTTCTTTCAAATATGTCTAAGTACAATTTTCACCCTGCCCTCACGGTTTCCAATATCAAGCTCAGTGTCCCTATTGTCCTTGAGATGGAAAACGTTCAATATGCAACATGGGCGGAGTTGTTTAAAATTCACGCTATCTCTTATCAAGTTCTTCATCACATAATTCCTCCCGCTAGACCCCTTCCCCGCGGAGGATCCCGAGGTGTGGATTACACTTGATGCTACCGTTCTTCGGTGGATATACGCCACTATTTCAAAGGGGACCTTCTACAAACGATTATGGAGCCCGATACGACGGCTATGGCTGCATGGAATAGATTGCGTGACATATTCCAAGACAACCAACATTCCCGTATCGTCACACTCGAGCAGAATTCTCTCTCGTTCGAATGGACGTATTTCCGAACGTTTCGCATATTGCAAGAAACTAAAGGAATTGGCGGATCAACTCCGTAATGTTGGCGCACCAAAGACAAATAATCGTCTAGTTCTACAGCTTGGTTGCCGGCTTTCGAGGCCTATAATGGTGTTGGAACTCTCCTTCGCCAAAGCAACCCTCTTCCCGACTTTCATCAAGCCCGCTCCATGCCGACGTTGGAAGAAGCCGGTTTGGCTAAAAGGCGGCTACCGAGCAAGCCCGCTGTCATGGTGGCATCCTCTCCTAGTCCTTCGGTTTTGTTAATAATTCGGGCCAAAACCATAATAATGGTGGCGGCAAGAATAATCGCAAAAATAACAAAAAACCGCGGGGCAAACGAGGTGGTTCGTGGCGGTTCCGTGAGCAACAAGCGTGCGGTGGGTCCCATTCGGGAACAAGGCCCACCACCACCGTGGGCCCGCAGGGGGCCCATGGCAAGGGCAAAGGGCAAGGACCGGGCACCCTTCGGCAAGCCGCTGCCGCCACAAGCCGTGGGCCGGCCAAAGAGTCCAGCCCAATACCCAAGAAGGCGGCCCACCGGCCGCGGGCCAAAGAACGGCCCCCACAAGGGCAGTAGCGGTAACAGCCCCGGGCCCCAAAGACGGCCAGAGTCCTCGGGCCCCGTCCTCCGCAAGCCCATCATGCAAAGCAGCCCCACTCGACCGATATCGAGGCCGCGATGCACACATTGGGATTAACTCAACCGACCCAAATTGGTACATGGACACCGGGCCACTACTCACATGACTTCCGAATCGTACTCTCTCATCTTATTACAATTTGAGCACCCCTGGGAATAATTGTTGGTAATGGCGCTCAATTCCAATTCTAGGGTATGGTCGTAAAACGTTGTCTCCTCCCAATCCACCACTTCTCTTGAAAAATACTTTACATGCTCCTAAATTGATTAAAAATTTAGTGTCCGTCCGAAAGTTCACAAATGACAATTCTCGTTTCGTTGAATTTGATCCTTTCGGTTTCTCTTCCGTGAAGGATTTCAAGACGGGGAGTCATCTCATGAGGTGTGATAGTAGGGGGATCTATATCCTATCATGCCCGTGTCGTCCTTCAAGTCCACCTTTCTTGCCATCGCCTTTTGCACCATCTCTCCTTCCATGTGGCATGCTCGTTTGGGTCATCCGGATCTTCTATTTTATCGCTTTAGATAAAAATAGCTTTATTTCTTGTAAGGGTACGAGTCGTACTCCAATTTGTCGATCCTTGTTCATTAGGAAAAATTGTTAAGTTGCCATTTGTAGACTCCAATTCTCATACTTCTATGCCATTTGACATTATTCATAGTGACTTATGGACATCCCCTGTTCTTAGTTCAATGGGTCATCGATATTATGTTCTCTTCTTAGATGATTATTCTAGATTTTTGTGGACGTTTCCAATTGCGAATAAATCACAAGTGTTTTCCGTCTTCATAAAATTTAGAGCATTCGTTCGTACTCAATTCGAAAGAGAAATAAAAAATATTCAATGTGATAATGGGAAGGAGTATGACAATAGGGAGTTTCGAGAATTTTGTGCTACTCATGGGATAAATTTTCGGTTTTCATGTCCTCATACATCTTCACAAAATGGGAAAGCCGAACGCAAAATTCGTTCCATAAATAACATTGTCCGAACTCTCCTAATTCATGCCTCCATACCTCCGTATTTTTGGCATCATGCCCTACAAATGGCCACTTACCTTCTTAACATAATTCCGTCTAAAGGTCTGACATATTCTTCCCCTCTCAAAATCTTATATAATAAGAACCCATCTTATTCTCATCTTCGGATTTTTGGGTGCTTGTGTTATCCGTTATTCCCATCCACCACAATTAACAAACTTCAGGCTCGGTCTACTCCGTGTGTATTTTTGGGTTATCCGTCAAATCATCGGGGTTATAAGTGTTTTGATTTATCCTCCAAGAAAATCATTATAAATCGTCATGTCATTTTTGATGAAACTCAATTCCCTTTTACAAAAGTTCATACTCCCGAGCCTAAGTCGTATAATTTTTTGGATGACCAAATATCCCCGTATATTATTCGGAATTTTTCGAACAACTCCCGTGCCCAAAATCCTCCAAATGGGCCCACCGCCCGCCGGCCCCACAAGACCGTCGCACCCCGCTCGTTCCAGCCACCGGAACAGCTCCAAGAATCGGGCTCGCCCACCCCACCTTCGGAACCGCTCCGAATCCGAGTCCACCGTTTACCGTTTTGGGCCGCAGCCCACCGCCCGCCGGCCACTCCGTCCCGAGCCCGTAAAATTCCCAAAATTCCATCACTTCTTCCTCGAGTCATAGACCGGTCACTCGTAGTCACGGGGTATTTTTACACCTAAACGACATTTTAATTTACATTCGATGTCTCTAAATCCCCCTTGCCCCGCAATCCCGTGTCCGCATTAAATGACCCTAATTGGAAAATTGCTATGACCGATGAATATAATGCTCTTATTGATAATAAGACGTGGGAGTTGGTGCCCCGTCCATATGGTATTAATATTATCGTGTCTATGTGGATTTTTGCTCATAAGGAGAATTCGATGGGTCATTTGCTCGACATAAGGCGCGACTTGTTGGTGATGGTAAGACTCAAGGTTGGAATTGATTGTGGTGAGACGTTTAGTCCGGTGGTCAAACCGGCTACCATTCGCACCGTGCTTAGCTTGGCTCTTTCAAAGGCTTGGCCAATCCATCGCTTGGATGTCAAGAATGCCTTTCTACATGGTGACCTCAAGGAAACAACCTATATGCATCAGCCGTTGGGTTTCGTGGATCCCAACCGCCCTCATCATGTCCGTTTGTTGAAGAAATCACTATATGGGCTTAAGCGCCTCCACGTGCCTAGTATACACGATTTGCTGATTTTGTATCGACTATTGGGTTCACACACACCGGTCGATAATTCTTTGTTCATCTACCGCCGTGGTTCGTCATTGGCCTATATTCTCGTTATATGTGGATGATATCATCTTGACGCCTCCTCCGATACTTTGCGCCGCCCATCATGGCCATGCTCGCTCGAATTTGCTATGAAGGACTTGGGGCCGTTGAGTTATTTTTTGGGGATTGCCGTCCAGCCGTCATTCGGGGGGGCTTGTTTCTCTCAACGGAAGTATGCCGCCGAGATCATCGAGAGGGTCGGGATGTCATCCTCGTAAATCCACTTCCACTCCGGTTGATGCAAACCCAAAGCCGAGTGCCGCAACAGTGCACCATACGAAGACCCGACCCGCTATCGCAGCTTCTTTGTGGGCCCTCCAAAGATCTTACCTTTACCAGCACCGGATATTACATATGCAGCTCAACAGGTGTGTTTATTCATGCATGATCCCAGTGGTTGAGCACATGAATGCAATCAAACGCATCATTCGGTATATTCAGGGACACCGGACTATGGGTTGCACTTGTATCCTTCCTCTACATCCACACTTGTCTCTTACACGGATGTCGATTGGGGTGGTTGTCCCGACACCGACGGTCGACTTCGGCTATTGTATGTTCCTCGGCAACAACTTGGTCTCATGGTCGGCAAAACGTCAAGCAACTCGTCACGCTCCAAAGGCAGAGGCGTAATATCGAGGGGTAGCGAATGTGGTCTCCGAGTCATGTTGGCTACGTAATTTGCTTTTGGAGCTTCATTGTCCCATTCGTAAGGCAACCTTGGTATATTGCGATAACATTAGTGCCATCTACCTTCGTGTAACCCAGCTTCAACACCGCACACCAAGCATATCGAAATGGACATTCACTTTGTCCGTGAAAAGGTTGCAAAGGGTCAAGTTCGCGTATGCCATGTCCCGTCTCGTTATCAAATTGCGTACATTTTTACAAAGGGTCTACCGGTGGTTCTCTTTGAAGATTTTAGGGACAAGCCTCGCCGTTCGAAGACCGCCCGCTATGACTGCGGGGGTGTGTTAAACAGAAGCCCAGCACGTACCATTTGCCAAAATCTTTAGTATTAAGGAAAGTATATTGTGTGTATATTGTAGTATATTTGTTACCTAGATTAGGTTATACACTTACCATAATTAGGATATACACTTACCATATTGTATAGTTAGAATTATGGTAGGAGAAGGTTTGTAACTTGTATATATATCTATTCAATCAATGAAAATAATCAAGGGGATTATTTCTTTCAGTAACTGGGGAGAAAATAATGAGATGTTGGAGATGGAAAGATGGCGAGAAAAGATGGAGGAGAGGCTTTTGTTCTCGCCAACTCCGCGTTTAGGTAGTTGTTTCAGTTGGGATGACGTAGAAAGTGACGTCGAAGTGTCTTTGTGGAGTTATAATATTTGATACTAATATATGAATAATTGGATTTCGCTTCACCAGCCAGTTAGTTACAAGCTAGGAGTAGTATTAGAGATGGCAGTGAATCTTGGATTCGGTCCGGATCCGTGGATCCAGATCCGTTTTATAGGATATGGATCTTCAAAAATTGGACCTGACGGATCCGAATCGATCCGGATCCGTTTCTGAGATGGATCGATCTGAATCTGGATTTTGTATTTGAGATCCGTATCCGATCCACATCCGATCCGTGGATCCATTTTTTATTAAATATATCCATAACCTAGAATGTAATTTTATAAATATTTTCTTAATTGTTTTTCATAATTTATGTATTGGGTAAAGGGTTGAACCAGGATAAGGCACAAGTCACACAACCATGTAATTTGTCTTTGAAGTTTCATTTCTTTTACCTATATGCTCTATGCAGTTTCTCATATTTTCATTTCTATAAAAAAAAAATTATCACTCTTCTTTAAATTTTCCTTTCTTGAATCTGCTAGTAAGCTTTAAGTATCTTTCTATCATTTGTTTGATCAGCAAAAAAAATTGGGATTTTTGATATATGACTGACATTGTTTTATGTTTTTTAATGAAGTCAATCAGTAGAACTACAAGTGGAGCATCACTAAAGCCTCCAAAGATTAGCTCAAAGTTGCAACCTGTTCAGCATCACTAATGAAGTCAATCGTCTTTATTTTCTTGTGATGCTAAAACTTTGTTCATTATTTTAGAAGAATGGTGTCATGTTTATGTAGGTTGATTGAATGAACTCAATCATTTTTTTCAATTAGATTGCGTTTCATTTTCTCATAAAAGTTCAACATGTGGGAATATTATTTAAGCCAAAAAAAATTACATGTAGATCCAGATTCGATACATGGACCCGGTGGATCCATATTTTGATATAATTTTTATGGACCCGATGGATTTGTATCTGGATCTGAATTCAGGTATGAAAAATGGATCTGAATTTGAATTTAGTTGGATCCAATCCAGATCCGATCTGTTGTCACCCCTAAGTAGTATCTTAAGAAGAAGAAAAAAACTAAAAGGAAAAAAAAAACACTTATCAAAAGTTCGAACTTTGTCATATTAGAGAGCCTGATATTTAAGTGTTGAAGGATAAAGACCAGACCCATTATCTACCGAGCTTCAAATCATGAGCCAGAAATTTCTCGCTTATCAAAAAATCTCAAAAAATATCTATGTGAACACCTAATGTTACCTGTTGTTTTTTTTAAAAAGACGGGGGAACCTTTAGTCTCCACCTTCTGCATACTCACTCATTTGTCCTAACCAATCTCCCGTTCCTCCCCCACGAATTCAGGTGATGGCTATAGGTCAGGACTATGATTAAAAATAAATGTATCTGATTATAATTAAATATAAGTTTGACCTTGTCAGAAAAATTCGAATTATTCTGCACATTATTTTTAATTCCTGAGGTATGTTGATAAATTCTGTTCAAATCTCAGCCGTATAATTGAATAAGCATCTCCCCATAAAATTCCACTCCTCCTAAGTCAAAGGCTCTATACAGCAGAAAGCCCTAAACTTCCGTTCTCATTCTCTCCAACAAAAAATGGAGATTTTTTTTCATGAGATCTCATGTTCAAATTCCAGTGGAGTTCCATTTGTCTTAGCTTTGGTGGATAGAGTTGTAACTGTTGCTAGAGGAAAGTGGCAGGTATCCGTGGAATTAGTCGAGGTGCCCGCAAGTTGGCTGGACACCTCGGTTTTTTCTTGTTATAGATAACGTATGAAGAGGTGATCTATCTAATTAATAGACTAGCTTTCACTATCTTCTTTCTAGTTGCAAGCTCCCTCCGGCAGTCCCCGGACGGCTCTCGGTTCTTGACTGAGCATGTTGGGGGATTAGGCGGCAATTGAAAGAGCTGCTCTTAAAAAAGGAGTACGAATTTCACTAAAGAGCATCTAATTAAAGGGTTCGGATCCAATTTTTTGCACCGATGAAACACCATATTTTCGCTCCGGCATCTTTTTTTATGTGCTTCGATACCGCTGATGTAGGGATTGGATTCTCTGATACCAATTTTGTCACGACCCAAACCGGAGGGCCGCGACGGCGCACTGGACCCCACCCGCCGGGTATCGCTAATCGGACAACCAACTTTTAATCACAATTGAATACGGACTAAGCTGAATTGGTCTCCGCTAGCCGGGCACCCGGACCCCACCCGCAGCCCACGTAGTGATGGATTGAGTTTGTTGTTTAAAGACCCATCAAAATGACGGGTCCATCAAATTCCAAAGTTCGCGTGGACTGGCCAGCCCGTTTTGACAGCTCTAGTCATTTACGGATAAAATTCATAAATATCCACTTTTTAGCTACTGTAATTAATAAAGAGAAAAATACACTTTATGTCTATTTTTAAATATTTATGTCACATAACTTATACTTTGTGTATACTCATATTTAACATGTTTGTGTATAAACAACGCTTTATATAAAGTTGAATGTTCTCTTCAAATATAATATTGTATATTGATCAGGCGGCGTAAATTTCCGGCGGTGCCATTTTCCAGTTATAAGTCCAAAAATCGGCCAGCACATGTTATTACTATGACAATTTACTCTTTCTTTAACAATATTATTATGACAATCTACGCGGTATGTCCCGGTGGCCAAAAAATATTACGTAAAAATATGTTCCTTTAAAAAAATATTACACTTTATATATTTATTTAGAAAAAGATTGCATCTCTTTTCTCTGTGCTTCGATGCTGACATCAGCACCACTGATGTAGGGATTGGATTCCCTGTAGCATCCACGCCGCTCGCCATTCTCCAATCGGCCTCTTCTTCACTAGGAGTGAGCATGTGTACAGGGTACCCAGATATCCGATCGGAATCGATACTAACGGGTAGGTTCCGGGTAGATATATTATAATAACAGGTAGGTTTCGGATAGTAAAATTAGGAACCGATCAATGTCGGATCCGGTTCCGACAAATAAAGACAGGGTACCCGGACCCGGAACCTATGAAATATTAAATATTTTTACTTTTTTAATTCCAAACCTATCAAGATAACACTTTCCCTACACGAGATGGTCCAAAAGTTAGTGAAGACCTTAAGGCTTGAGGAGAACTGATATATTTTTTCACTTTATATTGGTAGACAGTTCTTACTAGTTCGTACTTTCATAGGAGCTTGTAAGATTCTTAATAAGAGTTCTTCAGGCACCATCAAACATAACGGTAAAAAGATGATATTTTGTATGTATTGTTGCAGAATCCTTTAAAAGCTTCACTGTCTATTATCAAGATAGTTGCTTGGGCAGAGGGTAAGGCAGTTGCTTATGTAGTGATTGATTAGTATGTTCTGTAGAATGTTAAGCATTGATTGAAGAAAAGCACGATGCTCAAATTTTAGTTCATTGGTTCGTTGATAAAACTAGAGGGTTGTGAGTTATGTAGAATCCTGTAATATAGTTTGAACTATGAGTGAATTGCTATTCTCGAGATTCGTATGTTGTGAAGACATCTTAAGAAGTTATTTCTTTACAGGGTATTCGGGAACCTACCCGGAACCGCAGGGTCCGGGTAGGTTCCGGGTAATGATTGCTACGGGTAGGTTCCGGGTAGTAAATTTAGGAACCAATCTTTTACTAGGTAGGGTCCGGGTAGTTCAAAAAAGTTAGGATACCCGGACCCGCTAACCCCTGTTCTTCACAGATGATGGTGAATTCTGAAATTCAGGTAGATGGATGAATTTTCCTTTTGAAATTTGGGCTGTTTGTTTGGGCCGAGTTTGATGTAGGCTGGGCCTTTAGGAAGAAAGTGGGCCTATTTAGGCAAATTTCCATTTTCAGGCTACTATTTAGATTCTGCTCCTTTTTTGACAAAAACAGTGGTCATTTACTAAATAGTTGTCCCAAACCGGAATAATCAATAAAAATTTCTGAAAAAGTAGATATTTACACGATGCATTTAGGCGGTCAAAAGAATTACGTGAAAAATGTTCATCTAAAAAATATTACACTTCCATACCTAGTTAAAAAAATATAAAAATATTCAGTAGGTATATATGTTGTACAATTTACGTTTTGTATATTTTAATGGTATAAAATAGTGTGTTTCAACTATTTGTATCATATTTTGTATACCTTACATCAAATGTGAATTGCATATCCAAAGTGGTTATTTGCGCATTTTTCCGGAAATAGAATGGAAAATCTTTTAAGGGGCCAAATGTATAAGTGAGATAAGTAACAAAGTGATAAGATTGAATATCATCCCATAGATATTTGTGATTAATTATTATTCAAATTAAACTAATATTGGTTATTTATTCAAGTGATTTTCCCAAAGTTATTTTCAATTAATTATACTACTGTAAAAATATAAAAATAAACTATTAAACTCAAACATTTGAACAAACACGAGCAGGCAACCTTAGGTTGAAATCAATGAGACAAAAGGTTCCGGGGTTATGGATTAGCTAACAATGATGTTGGGTTATGTGCTTGAATTAGCTAATTGTGTCATCTAAATAGGATTGGTATTGCTCGTAAGACTCTTTCGAGTCCTTATTCGCCTAGCTATTCAAATTAACTTAACGTCTATGTTTATATGAAATTAGTTTAATAAGAACGCATTAACAACTCCTAGGATTCTATCTCCTCTTTTTTTCTCCTCTCGTTCAAACGAATTTGAATAACTCCCGTAAAATAATTAAGTAAGACTATTATGTATGTCTATATCCTAATTGTGAATATGTTCTAGAGAAGTCCATGTTCAAAAATGTGTTTTATTTAATCCTATTGCAATCATGAATTATATTCCACCTTCGAGTTTTATTTACAATTCATAAATAGTATTCAATCATTAATTGCGAACATACTTAAATAAGTTATTTTTCAGTGAAAATTGATTTAACTAGAAGAACAATTAGAGATTTGTTTTTTAGGGTTTGAAGACAAGTAAGTTGTATCCGATCCGGAAAACTCTCTTACGAGTCCGGATAAATTGATAAATAGTAAGTATGACTGATAAATGATACAAGATAAAAAGCAAGCTATGATTCAAGTAAGAAAAATATGTAAAACAATGGATATTCGCGCATATTGCTTAGAGAAAAGAATGCTAGGGTTACAAAGTGAGCAAAATGATCTTTCTTCCCTCCTAAGCTATCCATATATAAGCCAATGTTAGATTTTTCAACCCCCAAAGTACGGGTGATGTGACAGCCCTGTAGCCTCAACGTTCGTGTATGCTACGATACTCTGATCGAGACTGACAAATATGACTCGGGTTAATAGAAGTGGGGAACAACGATAAGGATCTCCCGAATCCTCTGAGCCCTCACACGAACTCCTCCATATGCGCTTTATATCCAATACCTAAGTAAACCACTATGATAAAATTAATAAATGTTAATTCAACTTCAAACGTCATGTGGAAGGTTATATCGGTGCCACACCACCTAGCCTGTTCAAAATTTCAAGCACTTGATTCGGGTGCAATTATAGGTGCTACAGTACCTAACTTTTCATATTCCCCATTCATTTGTACTTGTCCGCTTTTTAGTTTATACATTCCTTAAAAATTAATAAATATAGAATATATTTTACCATAATATTCATATTCATTGATATATAATCTTAATAGATTTGAAAAATAATTTTAAAATGAATAATTATTGTTAAGAGTAAAATAAGAAATAAAAAAATTATCTTCTCTTAATATGTTAAAATGGATAAGTAAAATTACAAATTTATTTTTCGTATGTTAAGAAAAATAAAAGTGAACGGAGAGAATATTTGTTTTGCTAAGTGGTAGGTGCACTAAGGGGTGAGATGCACCAATATATAGCTATATCATTCATTAACATCGTCCGCTTGGGCAGCTCAATTGGTTATCGAGGGGGATATTTGAAAAATGGCCAAGGATCGAATCCCGTCAGCGGCAGTGTGTGGGTTACTTCTTGAAATAAAGGAGGGCCCCTTGTGCGCAGCGTGGTACTGGTCTAACCTTTGAAATCAATTGAGTCACCATGATTTACCTCATTCACATACCTATCGGACCGGGGTGTGAGGGCTCCTGGGGTGGGAGTTCCACCTTTTTTGGAAAATCATTCATTAACATCGAAATCAGTGTAAAACTCAATAGTCATGCTAAATTGGACCTATTCAATAGTACAAAATAAATAATAAAAATGTGAATAAGATAGTGCTGAAACATACATAAATATGTCCAACATCATATACGAAAAGGGTAAGAACTTTTTGTAGCAATGATAGTATTAGTCTTCCTTAATCTCACGTGAATTATGACAAAACTGAAATTTCATCTTTCCATCATATTCAGATTGTCCTTAGAAAAGGAAAAAGAATTTTGGAAGTAAGGCTAGATTCCAAAGTTGAGAGTCCCACACTAATGGTATCTTACAAGAATTTAGATTCCAAAATCCAAGATGGTATCTTGTGGAAATTGAGTGTTAAATTACAATTGATCTCTAGTCATTGTCAATGTAACCACAAAATAGAATGTGGACCCCTAGACATAAGGAGGTCAAATACATCATTGATAAGCAGTCCCATTCTTTTGACATACCAACGGTGATGTTTTTGTCAGATTGTTCGTACCTTAATTATTATATAGTATATTTGTTATTTTTCATCAACACATATACATAATTCTACCTATTAAGAAAGTCAACAATAACATATCCAGTGAAATCTGATAACGTAGGATCTGAGAAGGGTAAATTATACGCAGATCTTGTCTCTACCTTGGTAGGTAGAGCGATTGTTTTCGGGAGCCCTCGGTTCAAGACAAAGCATTATCACAAGCAAAACAAGTAAAAGAAACGGTCAGACTCATACAAGAAATTAAAACAATATAAATATATTGATAACAAAATTTAAGCACATAGAAAAATAATATTTTTTTTTAATTTGGTTTACAGCCGTAAAATTGGGACTTACTGGCTCCCACTATTTATGTTAAATAAATGAATTCAATACATGTGCTGTATTTGGTAAATAATTTTTTATCACGTAATCAGGTTAAGTAATATTTATGTATTTTCACTTTATTTTTTTATTCTTATGATTCAATTGCTTGATTTGGTATGTATCGAGTGTGAATATGCATTTTTCTATTATTTTGTCCAATAATGGTCTGATTTTAAAAAAGAAAATATTCTAAAACTATAAAGTTAGAGACTTGGTATATGATGCTTCATATCCCAAGTTATAGAACCACTACCGATGAATATACTGAATGATAGTATTATGGTAAAAAAAATCAGTCTTGAAAACTGAAATAGAAACTCCTTTTGGCTCTTGGAAATTGGAGTCATGTTAAGATAAAAAGAAAACAAATTTTTTTAAAATAAAATGAATGAAACTTCCTTTCCTTAAAAGATTCCGAGTTTCCACTTTCCATAGCATTTTTAACCAATTATCTTGTTTTAATTTAATAGATAATCTATCCAAAGGAGACGAAGCAATAAGCAATAGTACCTTGTAAAGAACAATTCTCATACGTATTATAATGAAGTCGTAAAGGGTGTTAAAATGTGTGTGCGTTTCATCTAAATATTTAAATAATCCATATTATATCTTCCGTATTTACGCATCAATATATATCATGAGTTATCAAATATCGTCACAAGTAGCACAAGGGTTCGAACCTTGGGTATGAAAACATTTTGATAGGGAACGCTTCCTCCGAGTGGGTCCTACGCGGCGCAAATCAGAATATAGTTAAACTCCAATGCAGATATCGAACACCGGATGGAAAACAAAAAAAATCAATTAGTCAGGGTCGTGAAATGAGTACTAAATAACAACAACAACATACCCAGTGAAATTCCACAACGTGGGGTCTGAGTGGATAGAGTGTATGCAGACCTTACCTCTACCTTGGTAAGTAGAGCGGTTGTTTCCGAGAGACCACCGGCTCAAGACAGAGCATAAGCACAAGCAAAGCAAAAGCAAAGCAAGAGTAAAGCAAGCAAGAGAAACGGTCCGAAAAAATTTAAAGCAGTATAAAAATGATGGTATCAAAAGCGAATAAGCCATGGTAGCGCATTTCGAAAAAGTAAGCATTAATAAGCGCATGTAAATAAGCTAAACAAAGTGCACCAAAGGACACATATTAGCAGAAAATCAGCTACAGGTAACTATAAAGCAATAATGTGCCTATTTATATGATAGGCTAAGCAAACCTACAATAATAACATTACCCCTACCAGTTTGCAAGAATAAGTAGGACTACACTCGACTCTAATCACCTCTCCCCAATACTTCTTAGGCCTACGTCTACCCCTCCTGAACCCGTCCATAGCCAACCTCTCACACCTCTGCACTGGGGCATTTGTGTCTCTTCTCTGCATATGCTCAAACCATCTCAACCTAGCTTCTCGCATCTTGTCCTCCACTGAGGCCACTCCCACTCTGTCCCGGATATCATCATTTCTAATCATATCCTTCTTTGTATGCCCGCACATCCATCTCAGCATCTTCATCTCCACAACTTTCATCTTTTTGATGTGTGAAGTCTTGACTGGCCAACACTCCGCCCCCTACAACATAGTCGATCTAACCACATCCCTATAGAACATGCCTTTAAGTTTTGGTGGCACATTTTTATCGCACAAGACTCCAGATACGAGCCTTTATTTCATCCACTCTGCCTCAATACGGTGTGTGACATCCTCATCAATCTCTCCATCCCCTTGGATAATAGACCCGAGGTACTTGAAGCTTCCTTTCTTTGGAATGACCTGAGTACTAAGCCTCACCTACATGCTTGTCTCAAGGTCGCTCCCGTTACTGAACTTGCACTCCAAGTATTCTGTCTTGGTCCTACTCAACCTGAACCCTTTAGACTCCAGAGTCTGTCTCCAAACCTCCAACTTAGCGTTCACTCCACTGCGAGTCTCATCAATCAGGATTATGTCTTCTGCAAATAACATACACAATGGCACCTCCCTTTGGATTTGTCGTGTCACTCCATCCATCACCAAGACAAATAAGAATGAGCTAAGAGCTGACCCGTGGTGCAGCCCCATCATCACTAGAAAGTGCTCCGTGTCTCCTCTTACTGTCTGTACCCGGTCTTGGCTCCATCATACATATCCTTGAACGCCCTAATGTACGCCACATGTACACCTCTAACCTCCAAACATCTCCATAGAACCTCCCTCGAAATTTTGTCGTATGCCTTCTCAAGATCGATGAAAAACCATAGAGAATATTGATATAACATAACATGAAAGATTGGTTCCACAGAAAACCTAGTTGTTATATTAAATTATTGTTATAAAAAATTATTATTATAGAGAAATTTGACTGTAACCACTTATTACCTTTTCATATATAGAGATATATATATAATTTCGTAACCATTTATTACCTTTTCATATATATTTTTAATTTTATAAACGCTAGAGGCTGGTAAGTATTTAGGTTCAGTGTTATCTCTATGGCTAGTTCGAGAGGCTTTGGAAAATCAGTTTTCTTGCATGTAAGATAAGCGAGGCCTAATAATTTAATTTATTAGTTTAATAATTATATATAATCTCTTGAAAATAAAACGTATCATTGATAAGGTTTTATTAGTGCCATATTGGCCCATTTATAGTTTGATTAATTACCTTTGATGATCAGATCTATTAGTGGACTGTGCACATATAGATGTTCGTTTGACTGAAAGAGATGTTATCTTGCTAGCTAAACACGGCCTCATCAATCATATTGGTCCATTTATAGTTTGATTAATTACTAATGGTGTCATCATTAGTGTCATTTTGAAGACGTTTTAGTGGGTGAGACGAAAAATGTTTATAAGTTGTTCAAGACTCTCGTCTCCTTCTGATTTTGATGTAAATCACTATTGAAAGGAAAATAATTTAAGTTATTCATGAAAGTATGTATGTTCTAGAGACAATCTATATTATGGACAAAATGTACTTGAACACATTCGTATTATTAATAAGATTGGGGTTCAATGCCTAACAAAAAGGGCCAAAAGAAAAAAAGGGATGTATGGCTGAGGGGAGAAGAGAAAGAACACATGCATGGAGATTCTATCTGTCGGAGGTTCGAGAATCTATGAAAGGACATCTAAGGCTAAGGTCCCTACTTGTTCATTCGCAATTACTACCACAAGAAAGTCGCCCCTATCTCTAAAGGGGCTTATGCACTCCACGACTTTCTTATGTTATGGGGTCTCGAAGACTGAATTTAGCTACCAACCCTAGTCAGCAAGCTGAAAAACTTGGTCTCCATGTTCCGGTCCCGGAAGAAGCTTATTTTTATCGCTATAAGGCATAAGTAGTGAAAGAAGTAGACCTATAAAGAGAAAAGGTTGTAAGGTTTTGCGCGTTGTATCGAATTAAACCACATGCTCCACCGCTTGTGCAGGCCCCCGCTCGGTAGTTTTGTAGCAGGTTGTTTTGGACGTTTTCTAGGAAAAGAAGGAACCGCTATAATAACCAGCGATACGGCAATAGATCGAGTAATCTCTTTCTTTAGCCAAGAAAAAGCATTTCTAGTTTGCATGGTCCAATCATTGATCGCGAAAATTTCTACAAAAAATTGGGTAGATCACTAGTATAGTTCCCTAGCCACGATTCTGCTATTTGCTGAAATAATCTAGGATGAATCTCCCCAATGGTTAGAAATAGAAAGAGTAAATACGATTTTCAAAAGGATTTTCAGTCCTTTGCTCAAACCAGCTGAGCTACCTGAACCACTTTCCTAAAGTCTGTTTTCTTCATCGAATAGGAGTACGACTGGTGGCAGGGGGCATGGGTTTTGTCCGAAGAACCTAGGCGACTTGCTTTAAAGCGGGACCTTCCTTTTTTGAATATGAAAAGAGACCAGCCGAACTAGTAACAACTTTTATAAATGAAAAATCCAACTCAAAGTCGAACGCAGGAAACTCTACCTACAGAAGCCTCAATTCAGGAGGTTGGCAGCTTATCAACTACCAGTTCCTTCCATACATAAAAATTATTGAATTATTGTTTGATTGTTTGCAATTATTCATATATGTGAATCCATTGAGTTTACGTTATCATTAATAAAGTGATATATTAATGATAGAACGTAACTCTCAAAATAGCCTCGACTAATGATCATCGAGATTGGGATATCGATGATATGCTATAAGTCGACGTGTGGTATGCATCACATTCTTGGAGAATGTAGTATGTCTCACCTGCTACGAGTAATGGTTACTAGTGATGGACACATGGATACTTTTGGAAAGTATTGGTATACCCTGCTGATAAACTATTTGTTATACATGTCTAGAGTGTTATCAGCGTGTGGGAGATAAAGGTCCTCTGACTTGAGGTCAATACGCATCTTGTTTATAGAGTAATGTACTTTGACCCTGTCCTAAGCTTAAACTCCTTATAGGATAAGATATGGCTTGTGTTGGGTGCATTGTGATGTAAACTAAGGTGGTAGTTGGGCCAAAAATAAGATTCATTCCTCGATTGGATATTTGAGAGAGCACTCAACTTCTCAGTGATATTAGGTCGACCAAGTCATTGTCTAATGCAAGAGACATATTCATAATGTGGTCTAGTTGTCGACTAATATAGATGAGATAAAGTGATCAAGTCATTTGGATAGACACATAGCAAATCCAAAGCTTGATCGAGTGTGTCACGAATGAAAAGAATTTATCATCTCACATAAGATTATGTTTGTTGGATTCATGTAAGTACTTCACATATTGAGTTCGTCATACGGCGCAGTCTAGGAGTTCCGTATGGACCTTAATTGGATTAGTGTCAATATATGAAGGCCTATAGGGTCACACTATGTCGATTGTCTCTTCGATCTAAGGGTGTATTGAGAAAGTATTAAATATTCGATTTGAAATCGAGATATTTAAATTGATAATAACTACGGGATAATTTCTATTTGATGGAAATTATTTAATTAAGTCAAAATTGAATTTTAGATTTAATTAAATGTGTTGAATATATATTAACGAAACGAGGAACGTCACTGGACGTAAGGCGCCGTGGCGCCTACTAGGCTGACCCGACAGTGGGCCCAGTCAGACTGGCCCACTACATCTCGATTTTTGGGCCAGACTTAGAGCTCAACCCTAATCCAGTTTTGACCTAAAATTAACTATATATACAACACTAACCTCATTGATATTATGTAGAATTATTATAAAACGATTCTAGACTTAGAGTTTAGAATAAAACTTTCTCAAATCTCTGCCAAGATTTCCTGGCTTTCTTGATAGAGGATATACTATAGCAAAGTGCTTGCAATCGAAGGGAACAAACGCGTGTTTGCCCTTAGTAAAGATTCCAGATTATATAACCTGTAAGTGTTCTTGTTTAAGTTTTACTTTACAGGTTTTGATTGTCATATAACCATACCAGAAGGCATTGTTGGGGTAAGTAAATAAAATTTTAACTTCTGCTGTACATTACTTATATGTTTTTTTGTACCCAACAAATCCCTACAGTTCAAGACCCTCGTCTCCTTCTAATGTAAATCGAGATTCGCTATACTAACAAATTAAATTCCCATAAAGGGATTTGAGAAGAGGCACACATTGTTAGAAGTAAGAAAGAAGAACAACAACAACATACCCAGTGAAATACACAAAGGGAAGTCTGGGAGGGTAGGGTGTACACATACCTTACTTCTAAGAAAGAACCTATTTAGAAAAGAAAAAAAAGAGTCCGAGCATTCAGAGAAAATCCAGAGGCAGCGGTTGGGCCTCTCGGCGGTGGCCCAACTCGTGAATAAGGCAAAGAGTGCGATCCCAGCCAGTTGGGCCTCCAGCTTCGTGGTCCAACACGTCCAGCCCATGGACGAATTTAGGACAGAAAATCGGTGGCCAAACCTTGCCTCTTTGGCCAACACGTCCAGCCCATGCCTCTTTGGCCGAGAACCCCCCCCCCCCCCCTCGGGTTTTTCTCTCCAAATATCTCGTCTTCCGCTCTCAAAAACCTCTCTTAAATTTATCCTCCTTCTTTGTTCTTTCAAATATGTCTAAGAACAATTTTCACCCCCCCTCACAGCTTTCCAATATCAAGCTCGGTGTCCCTATTGTCCTTGAGATGGAAAACGTTCAATATGCAACGTGGGCGGAGTTGTTTAAAATTCACGCTATCTCTTATCAAGTTCTTCATCACATAATTCCTCCCGCTAGACCCCTTCCTCGCGGAGGATCCCGAGGTGTGGATTACACTTGATGCTACCGTTCTTCGGTGGATATACGCCACTATTTCGGTGGACCTTCTACGACGATTATGGAGCCCGATACCACGGCTATGGCCGCATGGAATAGATTGCGTGACATATTCCAAGACAACCAACATTCCCGTATCGTCACACTCGAGCAGAATTCTCTCTCGTTCGAATGGACGTATTTCCGAACGTTTCGCATATTGCAAGAAACTAAAGGAATTGGCGGATCAACTCCGTAATGTTGGCGCACCGGTGACAAATAATCGTCTAGTTTTACAGTTGGTTGCCGGGCTTTCGGAGGCCTATAATGGTGTTGGAACTCTCCTTTGCCAAAGCAACCCTCTTCCCGACTTTCATCAAGCCCGCTCCATGCTGACGTTGGAAGAAGCCGGTTTGGCTAAAAAGGCGGCTACCGGAGCAAGCCCAGTTGTCATGGTGGCATCATCTCCTAGTTCTTCGGGTTTTGTTAATAATTCGGGCCAAAACCATAATAATGGTGGCGGCAAGAATAATCGCAAAAATAACAAAAATCGCGGGGGCAAACGAGGTGGTTCTGGTGGCGGTTCCGGTGAGCAACAAGCAGGAAGTGGGTCCCATTCGGGGTAGAGTGGGCCACCACCACCATGGGCCCGGCAGGTGGGGCAAGGTGGCGCGTGCACTCGCACCCTCCGGCCAGTTCCCGCCGCGGTGGCGGCCCGAGTCCGAAAGCCGAAGCCCAATACCCGGCATTGGCGGCCCACCGGCCGGTGGCCCAAAGAACGGCCCCCACGGCGGTAACGACCCGGTTCAGCCAAGACGGCCGAGAGTCCTTGGGCCCCGTCCTCCGCAAGCCCATCATGCGGCAGCCCCACTCGGGACCGATATCGAGGCCGCGATGCACACGTTGGGGTTGACTCAACCGGACCCAAATTGGTACATGGACACCGGGGCCACTACTCACATGACTTCCGAATCGGTACTCTCTCATCTTATTCCAATTTGAGCACCCCTGGGGATAATTGTTGGTAATGGCGCTTCTATTCCAATTCTAGGGTATGGTCGAAAACATTGTCTCCTCCTAATCCACCACTCCTCTTGAAAAATACTTTACATGCTCCTAAATTGATTAAAAATTTAGTGTCTCGTCCGAAAATTCACAAATGACAATTTTGTTTCGTTGAATTTGATCCTTTCGGTTTCTCTGTGAAGGATTTCAAGACGGGGAGTCATCTCATGAGGTGTGATAGAAGGGGGATCTGTATCCTATCATGCCCGGTTTCGACCATCGAGTCCAACCTTGCCATCGCTTTTGCACCATCTCTCCTTCCATATGGCATGCTCGTCGGTCATCCGGGATCTTCTATTTTATCGACTTTAGATAAAAATAGCTTTATTTCTTGTAAGGGTACAAATCGTACTCCAATTTGTCGATCTTATTCATTAGGAAAAATTATTAAGTTACCATTTGTAGACTCCAATTCTCATACTTCTATGCCATTTGACATTATTCATAGCGACTTATGGACATCTCCTCGTTCGAGTTCAATGGGCCATCGTTATTATGTTCTCTTTTTAGATGATTATTCTAGATTTTTGTGGACGTTTCCAATTGCGAATAAATCACAAGTGTTTTCCGTCTTCATAAAATTTAGAGCGATCATTCGTACTCAATTCGAAAGAGAAATAAAAAATATTCAATGTGATAATGGGAAAGAATATGACAATAGGGAGTTTCGAGAGTTTTGTGCTACTCATGGGATAAATTTTCATTTTTCATGTCCTCATACATCTTCACAAAATGGGAAAGCCGAACGCAAAATTCGTTCCATAAATAACATTGTCCGAACTCTCCTTATACATGCCTCCATACCTCCATATTTTTGGCATCATGCTCTACAAATGGCCACATATCTTCTTAACATAATTCCGTCTAAAGGTCTGACATATTCTTCCCCCCTCAAAATCCTATATAATAAGAACCCTTCTTATTCTCACCTTCGGATTTTTGGGTGCTTGTGTTATCCGTTATTTCCATCCACCACAATTAACAAACTTCAGGCTCGGTCTACCCCGTGTGTGTTTTTGGGTTATCCGTCGAATCATCGTGGTTATAAGTGTTTTGATTTATCCTCCAAGAAAATCATAATCAATCGTCATGTCATTTTTGATGAAACTCAATTCCCATTTACGAAAGTTCATACTCCCGAACCTAAGTCGTATAATTTTTTGGATGACCAAATATCCCCGTATATTATTCGGAATTTTTCGGACATCTCCCGTATCCAAAATCCTCCAATGCGGGCCCATTGCCCGCCGGCCCAACAAGATCGCCACACCCGGCTCTTTCCAAACCATCGGAACAGTTCCAAGAATCGGCCGGTCCCCAGCCAGGCCCGGAACCGGTCCGTCCGAAGCCGAGTCCACCATTTCCGATTTGGGCCGGCGGCCCACCGCTTGCCGGCCAATCCGTCCCAAGCCCGAAAATTCCATTAATTCTTCCTCGATTCATAGACCGGTCACTCGTAGTCGGCGGGTATTTTTACACCTAAAAGACATTTTAATTTACATTCGATGTCTCTAAATCCCCTTGCCCCGCAATCCCGTATCCGCATTAAATGACCCTAATTGGAAAATTGCTATGACCGATGAATATAATGCTCTTATTGATAATAAGACGTGGGAGTTGGTGCCCCGTCCATATGGTATTAATATTATCGTGTCTATGTGGATTTTTGCTCACAAGGAGAATTCGATGGGTCCTTTGCTCGGCATAAGGCGCGACTTGTTGGTGATGGTAAGACTCGGCGGTTGGTATTGATTGTGGTGAGACGTTTAGTCCGGTGGTCAAACCGGCTACCATTCGCACCGTGCTTAGCTTGGCCCTATCAAAAACATGGCCAATTCATCAGTTGGATGTCAAGAATGCTTTCCTACACGGTGATCTCAAGGAAACAGTCTATATGCATCGCCTTTGGGTTTCGTGGGATCCAAACCGTCCTCATCATGTATGTTTGTTGAAAAAGTCCTTATATGGGCTTAAGCGAGCCTCCGAGGGCCTGGTACACGAGGTTTGCTCGAATTTGTTTCCACTATTGGGTTCACTCACACCGGTCGATAATTCCTTGTTCATCTACCGCCGTGGTTCTTCGTTGGCCTACATTCTCAGTTGTATGTGGATGATATCATCTTGACCGCCTCTTCCGATGCCTTGCGCCGCTATCATGACCATGCTCGGTTCGAGTTCGCTATGAAAGATTTAGGGCCTTTGAGTTATTTTTTGGGGATTGTCGTCCAACGTCATTCGTATGGGTTGTTTCTCGTCTCAACGGAAGTATGTCTTCCGAGATCATCGAAAGTGGCGGGATGTCATCCCGTAAGTCCACTTCCACGTCGCCTGATGCAAACCCAAAGCTAAGTGCCACGAAGAGTGCACCATACGAGGACCCGACCCGCTATCGCAGCCTTGCGGGGGCCCTCCAAGATATCTTACCTTTACCGGACCGTATATTACATATGCGAAAGACAAAGGGTGTGTTTATTCATGCATGACCCTAGAGTTGAGCACATGAATGCAATCAAACGCATCATACGGTATATTCAGGGGACACTGGATTATGGTTTGCACTTGTATCCCTCATCTACATCTACACTTGTCTCCTACACGGATGCTGATTGGGGTGGTTGTCCCGACACCAGACGGTCGACTTCTGGCTACTGTATGTTCCTTGGAAACAACTTGGTCTCCTGGTCGGCAAAGCGTCAGGCAACTCTATCACGCTCAAGTGCCAGAGGCGAATATCGAGGGGTGGCGAATGTGGTCTCTGGAATCATGTTGGCTACGTAATTTGCTTTTGGAGCTTCATTGTCCCATTCGAAGGCAACCTTGGTATATTGCGATAACATTAGTGCCATCTACCTTTCAGGTAACCCGGTTCAACACCAACGCACCAAGCATATCGAAATGGACATTCATTTTGTCCGTGAAAAGGTTGCTAAAGGTCAAGTTCGCGTATGCCATGTCCCGTCTCGTTATCAAATTATGGAAATATGTAACTTGTATATATAGCCTTTCAATTAATGAAAATAATCAAGGGGATTATTTCTTTCAAAAACAATGAAAAATTTCCCCTAATAGAAAAAAACATAGATGGATCTGTTAAGAGTTCATGTTCTCATTCCATATCCGATGTGAGATTCTTAACACTCCATTGCACGCCACATCTCGTTAACTGAGGCGTGTATAATATAATTTGGGGGCCCAACATCGGTGAACAAAGAATTAGAATTTGTCTGACTCTAATACCATGTAAAAAATGAATTTTGGATCTAACTCAACCCCAAAAGCTAGCTTATTAGGTGAGGATTGTTCCATATAAGTGGTAAGAGTCCACATAAGGTTGGAATTGCAACTGCTACCGAGGTTGGGTTGACCACTGATAGATACCCAATTAGAGTTATCCTCACTGCTAACCCTGCGACAGTGCCTGACGACAGATCAGTGACAACCTGCAGATACTGGAGGGTCACGGACGCAGCAATTGCGGATGTGGCTTTTCACCGCAAGGCACTGGAAACTGACCTCCCTGTTGTGAATCTTTATAAGTTTGTCCCTGATCTGGATGACCTCTTGTGGGTCCACTGGAAGGCACTCCCTAAAGCCACGATGCTCCGCGATCACGACGCAGCTGTCACAGGAATGAGTGATGCTCTATACACCGTCCTTGTCCTCCTTAACCCAACTGTCGAGCAAAGGGCATAAGCCATCACTTTATTCAGTGCAATCCTTGGTGCGTGCAAAGCTTCGAACCGAGTTCCATACTTGCGCATTGGTGAGGCATTGTTCCTAAGAGGTGAACCAGCAGGAAGGAGGTATGCTGCAATTGCAGGCATCAATAGTAACAGGGTTGCTCTTATCGAGTCTGCACTTTGCCTCCACATCAACTTCAACAGGCTGAAGAATAGGTATGCTGCATTGCCAGATGGTGTCCTGCTCATGGCTGCCTATGCGATGGCCAGTATGTTCAGATTTGGGATGTATGAGGTTTATGAAAACCGTGAATATCACACGGTAATAGCATCTGTTGTTGCTGCAACTCCGGATACACTTACCATTCATTCCGTCAGGCCTGCAATTGCCAACGAGGTTGTCGAAGGTCTGGCTGCTGGCACCCCATCTGACATGAAGGCCATTAAGCTGAGCCTCAAATTCACTGAACTCGGGAACTTAATGGTCCTAACCTCAGGCCTTATACATTACCTCTTCAATCACACTACTGGCGGCAATATTATAACTGGATCATTGCTCACTGTCCTTAGTATGCACAGGATGATCACGTCTGACATGCCTGCTGACGTCCAAATGATGATCTCCACCCTGTGAACAAGAGAGCAGTTGCAAACATCTTCTTTGGCAGCTCAAATGTGATGACTCATGCAAGGAGCCCTGCTGCAGGCCAGATTGAGCAGTTTAAGATGGACTCATTTGTCAACATAAGAGCCAATCCCTACCCTGCTGGATCTCACAAAGCATTCATCTGCCTTCAGGCTCTAAAGAAGGTACTTCAGGCTGGCCTTGGTGCCTTCCTACCATGGGCAGACCAGTTCACAACATGCATGGGATGTGCAGAGCTGTTCTAAATGCGGGTGCAAGAGCACATATTGGCTCTAACTACTATACTGGTGAGAGCCCTACTGTCCAGCCTGCCAGCATAGATAACTACCTGCCGGAGCTTGCTTGCTACATTCACACATTCAACAGGGGTGACAGCTTGGCTATGTCCCCTCACATGGCTGCAGACATTGGGAAGAGGGCTGCAATGAACTGGCAGAACCTCCTGAAGGACCTTAAGGCCAAGGACATCTCAGCTACAAGTGCAGAACAAGTTCGTGCATTCCTTGCTACTTCTGGGTCTGTCCATTTCACATTTGATCCAGCTGATCAATCTACCTGGGCCAAGGCTGTTGACGATCAAAGAGTTGCTCTCACAGCAATTGACACTCAATTTGTAGGGGATGTTGTACTGTAGGCTTTGGTGTTGGTTATGGGCTGCTTATTGAGTGATGATTGTTCAAGTCTATAAGGAGTTCATATTCCCATTTTATATCCCATGTAAGACTTTTAACAGGATCAATGTCGCAGGAGGTAGGAGGCTCGCAAGTCGTAAACTTTATCTCTCTGAGAAGAAGCAATAATATCTGGAAAATAAACATTATATTGATTAACTCTGTACTAGCAGTCCATGTAAAAACACGTCAATAACAAATTTAAACGTGTCAAAATAAAATGACCGCTAGTGGAACAACTGTCATAGTGTTCTAAAAGAACAATCAATTTTTGACATAATTACGTGCTAGAATATGTTTTATATATGGATTGTATAATTAAATAAAAAGATAAACTTTCAAGTTACGGCTACTTATTAAGCACAAGGTCATTTTCTTGTTCTTCATTTTATCTTTGACACATTAGATAATGTCCTTATTTAACTCGAACTTGTGGATATATATGTGGCTATATATTATAATTACTTCAAAGCACGAAATTAAATGTTGGGTTAATTGACAAGGACAGCTAACTGACTTGCACCATTAGCAAAACAATTTTGATAACTGATTAGTCTAATGACCTGTAAATTATAAACATGATGGATACGCAACTACGTCCTACAGATGTGCTATCATCAGAGTTGAATCCCAAATTTAAAATTTTATGGATCGCCTTCGACTGTCATAATTCATTTAATTTATTAGGTTCGAAATCGTTTATTTAAATTTATTTAGCGAATCAATATATAATATAAAGCTAGGAATAGAAAATCCTACGTGACATCTCGCTATGGCCAAAGATTCTATTTTATCTTTTTTCTTTTTTTTGACTTTTTATATCATTTTTAATTATTTTATTTTAATTTTAAAAGTCATCTCCATAACTCACACCCCTTCATATTCATATTTTCTACTCTTAATTAGTATTAGTAATTAATTTCATAATTTCATTATTATACAAGTTATGACACTTAATTAAAATCACACCAACATGGTATTCTCATTTCAATAAATGGAGATTATTGTAGAATAGACGAGGGTTTTTTTTTTTTTTGGCTTTTTATATTATTTTTAATTATTTTATTTTAATTTTAAAAAGTCATCTTCATAACTCAGATCCCTTCATCTTCATAACTTCTACTCTTAATTAGTACTGGTTTTAGTACTTGCGCGATGCACGGTCATATCAAATTACAGTAGTAATCATATCTTATTTATAATATCACATCTATATCTAAAACTCCTCTATTGAATAAGAAAAAAATCTTAAGCAATTGACTGAACTGTGTAATTAGAAAAATTAAAATTTATATTTTTCAAAATGTTAAATAGAATAAGCACAAGTTACTTGTATAAGGTATACTAATTAGTTTTGGCAATGATACTTATGCATTAATTTTACAACTAAACTATGTTGAAGGCCGTTTATATGCACCAAAAAAACACAATTATAATCATCATTCTGATCTTTCCTTTTTTTTTTAAATTCAAATAATGTTGGCCTTTTCATTTGAGAGAAATAATAGAAAAATCAATGAAGGACCATCACAATATATGTGAAAACCGAATCTATAGATCTGGTGAAAATAGCATAATGAACTTTATTATGTATTCATAAATAAATTATTGCAATTTTTAATTGAATGTCTTAATTTAGAGTACCACACATTGTCTATCTACACAAATTGTTTAGGATAATGATTTTCTACAAACAAATAAGCCTATGTTTCGTGTGAAAGGTGAGTTTCCAAGATGCAAAATATTCATTGAATATTTAGAAACATAGGAGACAAAGATCAATTAAAACAAACAAACAATTGGTTTTAATTTTTTCAATTTACAAAAATTTGAATTGGAGACTAAACTTCTCCGTTCACAACCAATTCTTTTCTTTCCTTGCGAAAATTATTCTGATTCATATAGGAGTAGTATTTTTTATGTTTTAAATTAATTTATTTGTAGAAGTAAGATACATTGTTAAGACGACGACGACAACAACAACATACCCAGTGAAATTCCACAACATGAGGTTTGGGGATGGTAGAATGTACACAGATCTTAACTCTACCTTGATAGGTAGAGCGGTTGTTTCCGAGAGACCATCGGCTCAGGACAAGCAAAGTAAAAAACAATCAGACCCGGTCAAAAACTTAAAGCAGTAAATAGTAAGTAAATGCTGACAGCAAACGCGAATACGCCGTGACATTGTTAAGAATATTATAAAAATAATAACCACAGTTCCAATACTTACTTGACATGGAATTCACAATTTGAGTCACAGAAACACGAGCAATAAGTTTGACAACTCGCCAGTATATGATCTGCCCATTTAGAAGTTAGTCTTTATTCAAACATATTTCAATTTAATGGAACCTTAATAAGAATTGTGAGTAGTGAAATTGATTGTTTATTTATGATCATGCACGAGAGAAATAAGGGAAATGGTGAATGGAAAGTTACAGACGTGGGAGGGGTTTGGGGTTGGTTTAGGTTAGTTATTTTTTTTCCTTCTTATTTTGTCCTTTTCTTTTTTCTTTTTATTTTTTAAAAAAAGTATGCTTATCCTTTAAACAATTTTTCACCCGAAATGCATGTTAAGTTGAATCATAATTTTTAAATATTTTTATATCTCAATTGAAATTGATAAATAAATAAATTTATTAATTCTCAAATCAAAATGTTTATTACAATGGTAGTTAAAAATTGTCTTGGTAGATTTTGACTTTTTCTCTTTGTTTTTATGTTTATTTTATATTTTATATTTAAAAGATAAAAATATTAGTTAACTATTTTTAGACTAATAAGTTATAAAAATATTAAATAGCTCGACCAAAATATAATGTTACTAAAAACTATTTGGCTTGGTAGTTTTGTCTTTTTCTCTTTGTTTTGCTTTTAGTTTCTTTTTTATTTTATAAAGATAAAAGTAAAAATATAAATATAAAAATATTAGTTAACTATTTTTAGACTAATAAGCTATATAAAAATTAAATAGCTCGACCAAAATATAATGTTACTGAAAACTATTTGTCTTGGTAGATTTATTTTCTCTTTGTTTTGCTTTTTGTTTCTTTTTTATTTTATATTTAAAAGATAAAAATAAAAATGTAAAAATAAAAATTTTACTTAACTATTTTTAGACTAATAAGTTATAGAAATATTAAATAGCTCGACTAAATATAATATTGCTAAAAACTATATACCAAAGTTAGTAACTTATTCCATAAAATCTAAATAAAAAATATATTTTTGTAATTTCTAAATAGATATTTAATTATTTTAAATTCAAATTGAAAAAAAATAACTAATTACTAATAACCAATTATTAATTAATTATGTCATGTGACTTTTTTCTAGACCGTCACTTGGCTTAATGTGGTGCCTTTTTCTTTGGCTTTTAATAATATATAGATTAGTAATTAATTTCATAATTCCTAATTTAATATACAAGTTATGACACCTAATTGAAATCACACTAACATGGTATTCTTTCAAAAAATGGAGAGTAATGTAGAATAGATGAAGATATCAAAAGCAAAATTGTAGAACTAAGGAGGAGATTAAAAGCACAAAATGAAGAAAATGTTAATGGAGAGGAAATTATTCCCATGTCAGGTACTCAAACATTTATTTTAGAAAGTGAGTGAGTGTATTGGTACTTTTATTATATGAATATCTTTAGATTTTTTTTTCAACCTTTAAATTATTATTTTATAGAACTTCTATTGTTGATCTTCTTTTTCAGTTTGTTCGTTGTAGAATGGATGAAGAGATCAAAACACAAAATAGTAGAATTGAGGAGGAGATCAAAAGCACAACATGAAGAAACTGTTGATGGAGAAGGAAATTATTCCCATGTCAGGTACTCAAATATTTATTTTAGCAAGTGAATGAGTGTTTTGATACTTTTATTATATGAATATCTTTTATAATGTTTAATATTTTTTATCCTTTAAATTATTACGTTATAGAACTTCTATTGTTGATCTCCTTTTTCAGTTTGTTCGTGACACAAATTTTTTTAGAAGGGTCATCATACTTTTTAGTTTAGTCTAGAATTTGTTTATTTATATTCTTTAATATATGAAAATTTATATCTATATATTATATAAAGTTATGAATAGACAATCCTATGTGACACCTCTCTATGACCAATGATTTTATTTATCCTTTTTATCACTTTTTTGGCATTTATATCATTTTAAATTATTCTATTTTAATTTACAAAGTCATCTTCATAACTCACACCCCTTCATCTTCATAACTTCTACTCTTAATTAGTATTAGTAATTAGTTTCATAATTCATAATTTAATATATTATAACACCTAATTAAAATCACATCAACATGGTATTCTCATTCCAATAAATGAAGAGTATTGTAGAATGAATGAGGAGATCAAAAGCACAAAATTGTAGAATTGAGTAGGAGATCAAAAACACAAAAATAAAGAAAATATTGATGGAGAAGGAATTGTTCCTATGTCACATACTCAAATATTTATTTTAGCAAGTGAGTGAATGTCTTGATACTTTTAATATATGAATGTCTTTTAGAATGTTTAATTTTTTTCACCATTTTAAATTATTATGTTAAGAACTTCGGTAAAAACTTACTCACACCTAGAGATGGAAATGGATCCTGGACCCGATCCGGATCCGGTGTATCCAGATCCGTTTTATAGGATATGGATCTTCAAAATTTGGACCCGACGGATCCGGATTGGACCCGACGGATCCGGATCGGACCCGGATCCGTTTCTGACGGATGGGATCTGGATCTGGATCTTGTATTTGAGATCCGTATCCGGTCCAGATCCGACCCGTGGATCCATTTTTATTAAATATATTCATAATCTAGAATGTAATTTTATAAGTATTTTCTTAAAATTACTAAGCACATCCTTGCAAGTTTAATTCTCAAAATAAGTTTAATTTATCTCCGCGTTAACTCAAAAACAAAAAAATAAGAGAGGTAACTTCGATAATAAAATCAATGTTATATTAGTGAATGACTAACATCTCCATAGACAAGTAGTTAAAATTATATTTACTTCATTTATGAAGATTCCAAGCACATGCAAGTTCTATACTGTGAAAATACTAGTCACCATTTTCCACAACTATTGTCATTGTCCAACATTTTTAATTAATAGCTCACAATCAAAACGAGACAACGAACAAAATATCTCATATGAACATTTCAAAGCTAAGTAAAAATCGTTTGTCAGTTCAAAAAAAATTTCTTAGCAAGGTTACATTTTTAGTAAGGTAATTTTTTTTACATGTGGATCCAGATCCGATCCATGGACCCGGCGGATCCGATGGATCCGGATTTGGATATGATTTTTATGGACCCGCTGGATCTGGATCCGGATCCGGATTCGGGTATGAAAAACGGATCTGGATCTGGATCTAGTAGGATCCGGTCCAGATCCGATCCGTTGCCATCCCTACTCACACCCGGTGTATACACCAAACTAATGAATGTAAGACAAGTGTCTTGCATACACTCATTCATCAATTAACCATGATTAAGTGATATGTATTTTCACTATGATTTTCAAATACCATAATTAATATTCATGATTTGGTGTATACACCCGGTGTGGGTAATCATACCTCTCAATTTGTTCATGACACAAAATTGTTGAGAATTGTCATCATACCTTTTAGTTTAATCTAGAATTATTATATTTATACTCCTTAATATATGAAAATTAAAATATGTAGACTTCGTTGCTTAGATAATTTTGATTGGCAAGCTAAATAATTCTAGCAAAATTTGCTATCATATATATATCCATATATGTTATAAATCTAGGCAAAGGAGAGTGACCTGACACTTTTCTTTGACCAAAAAACACAATTATCTTTTTCTTCTTTTTTAAAAATATTTTCTTCATATTTCTATTTATCTTATTGTTGGCAAGAACTTAAAAATAAGTGATATCTTTGGGAAGATGATATGACACCATTTATTGATCATGATTTTGATTTTTCCTTTTCCTTAGATTTTACACTTTTACCTTCAAAATTATCAATTTAGGTGCTCCACACAAAAAATCACGTTTGTCTCTTGCGTCAAGCCTCCGCTTCTTCATCGAAAATGACATTTGATACAAGGTATGTAGCTATTTTTGTTCTCCTTCATGCTCTTTATAATACTCTTTAGTTTATTTAGAAATTGCTAGAATATTACTGATTTATGAACTTTTTATTTTTAACATTTGCGAAAAATAGCTATGGTAATAGTTTATCGATCAATAATAATAATGCATGTAATTTATTTTCCCCTCCGGTCAAGAACAATTATTTTTTTCTTTTATATTTTTGACATTTTTTCTACCCCCCCCCCCCCCAATTTATATATGTGCTATGTTAAAAAAATTCTAAAGTCACTTCTTAACTCTCTTAATTGTGATTAATGCGCATGTTTAAAAAATATTAATTGAGAAAGACGTTTAGAAAAATGAATGATCAGAAGGTTCTCTTTTCATATTTAAGGTGTTTATGCACAATAACTTTCAAAATCAAAGTGAAAAAAGATAAATTAAACGCTACATGTTTTCTAACTCTTTGTCTTCATGCATTTCGTTTATATTTAATTTTATGTGAGAAGAAGGTGAACACATAAATGCATAACAACAACTACAAAGTATTTGAAATTGAATTCTACATGACAATTGACAAACATGAAGAAAGAAGATCGACTTTCTCATCTTTTAAATGTGTTCCATGCATTATTCATCTTTGCAAGTTTAGAAGTTCAGTTAAAAAGAAAGTCATCTTTTTACAATAGCTATATTGTATCATATAAAATTATGTGTGGTAGCATAGTCATTTAGGTTCTCCAATGTTCTTATTTTAGTTACATATAATTGAGATTCAATACTGAACTTAACATCATTTGTTTGTGTGTAATTAAAGAGAATACTACTTAGTTTAGAAATATAAGAGGGTTACTACTTTCATCTATTTTATCTCCTCTTTTATGAACTTGTATTTTCCTCCTTGACTTGGCACAACCAACCCAAAAAGATCATTATATGTATACCTTTATTTCTGATTGTTTTCAATGGTGTTGCATCTTATAATTATATAATTTGTTAATGTTAAGAGTCCCACATCGGATATAGAATGGGAACATGGACTCCTTATATGGACTTGGACAATCCTCACCCTACAATCTAGCTTTTGAGGTTGAGTTAGACCCAAGATCCATTCCTTTACATGATATCAGAGTCAGACCCATTCCAATTCTTTGTTCACCGATGTTGGGGCCCCAAATTGTATTATACAAGCTCTAGTTAACAAGGTCTGGGCGTGCGGAGGAGTGTTAAGAGTCCACATCGGATATGAAATGTGAATATGAACTCTTTATATGGATTTAGACAATCCTCACCCTACAAGCTAGCTTTTGAGGTTGAGTTAGACCCAAGATCCATTTATTTACAGTTAATAAGGAAAATAAGTTCGGATCTAAGCAAAATAAATCATCTCATTTATCTCAACGTAATTTATAAAAGATCATTTTTAAATTTATTAAGATACCATGCGAAGCACGGTCAAATTCACTAATTTTTTAATATATATATACTCAAAATTTAATTAAAATTACTGAATTCTGTTGAATACACTAATAACACTCTACATCTGGCCCTAGCCATATTTCGTGTCTTTTTCCTCAATTTCTCGCTTCATTTTTCTTCTATAATATTTTTTAGCGTATGAGTTGGATCTGATCATTAACTTGACATATCATTCATAGGGATCATCAAGTGATCCTTAAAGGCAATAATTCATGTAATTCATTGATTAATTTGTTAATTAATACTTAGTATCTTTTATGCATATCCTCTCTATATTTCCTTTTTAAAATTTTACAACTTTTGGAGGTAACTAGACAGGCCGTGTTTAGACGATTAGTTTTAAAAAATGAGTTTAGATTATTAATTCATGAGATCATGACCACTTTTACAACCTCAATATGCATATTTATAAGGATTTTGATGGACTCAAAATCCATTAAAAATGATTGCCCATGTTTAGATTTAACGTTTTGGTTGTATCTCAAGTAAATACATAAACAACAACAACATACTGAAATTCTTGTTTTCGAAAGACCCTCAGCTCATAGAAAAACGAAAAAATAGGTAGTAACAACAACAAAAAATAATAACAAGATAAAATAACAAAATAATAAGATAACTGAGGCTAAAGAAACAACAGACAGTTGTAGAAATCTAAAAATAAAAAAACATAAGAAAAATGCTAAAACTCGGGGAACGGAAAAGAAATGCACCTGATTATTCATTATCTTTCTATCCTAATCCTCGACATCTACCCCTCTTATATATTTGTGGGTCCAAATATATGAATTTAAGATTTTTTGAATCTGAAGCTACAGACTGAGAAAAGAATATTAGATACTAATGTATTAAAGAAACAAAACAAAAACAAATTTCCAAGGAGTTTGGATCACATGAGAGTGGGCCAATACATACAAAACTATAAATGAAGGGTCCCAGGTGAAAAGAATAATAGATGATGGGTCCCAAATGCTAACACAATGATATCATTATTGTTCATACATGTTGCAATATTCACAGCTTCTTATTTATGTTATTTCCAAAACTTGAAAGAAAAGATTTTAAAGTGTACCAATTTACATATATTTGCTGTCTGTACGTTACCTAATAATGTTTAAAACTACGATGTTTGTCACACTAACTACTGTCTCTAAATATGTGCTTAATTAGGTTTAAATTGGCATCTCAATAGATGACCTAAGTTTTAATAGATAGAGTAATTTGATGCCTGTACTTATGACTAGTGAAATAGTTCATGTATCGTTGAGTTGGCTCAAACACGATTACAGTAGAAAAAATGGTTGTCAATTAACTCTACAATCTTTAACTCGAAAAATTATAAATAATCTATATATTATTATTATTATTATTATTATTATTCTCTCTTCTTTTTCTTTTCCTTTTCAGGATGCGCTATTATGACATATTCGTGTTTGCGGTCAGCATTTTCATACTGCTTCAAATTTTTAAATTTTTTTTATCGGGGCTAACTGTTTTTTTTTCTTGCTTTGCTTGTCTTGAGCCGAGGATCTCTCAGAAACAACCGCTCTACCTACCAAGGTAGAGGTAATGTCTGCGTACACTCTATCCTCCTCAGACCCCACGTTGTGGGATTACACTGGGTATGTTGTTGCTATTATTATTATTATTATAAAATCATGAATATATATGTTGGTTGATCAAAATATCATTCAAATATTGAATGACTTTTATGTCCTTTAAAGCTAAATTATTTCTTCCATAACTAATCACATATTGGACGATAAATTGTAATATTTAAATATTTACCTAATTCAAATTTGCACGTACTTCTAATTCTAATCAGGTTTAAACTTCTCAGATATTATGTCCTAACTATCCTTGAAGTTCAAGTCCGTACCAATTGCAAAGACCAGCACACACTTTGCGGGATATCTTCCACTACTATAGGTAAGATTTTGTTGCCTCATTCAATGCCGTGTTTATTTAGATAGAAGCTCTTTCACGCTCCATTTGCTTTCCTCATTATTGTCTATTCAGTTAAGGGTCAAATTTGCCCCTCTACTCCGGAAAAAGATTAAATTTATCTTATACTATCGGTTCAAAAATACCCCGACATTATCTAAATGGTTTAAGTACCTCATTCCTCCGTTAAATCTATCCTAGGTGGACTTTATCTAAATGGTTTAAATATATCCTTCCTCCGTTAAGTCTATCCTAGGTGGACTTCTAATACCACGTGACACTGACACTTGGTGAGATGAAACCAACGTGGCATGCCATGTCACCAGCCAACCCATTTTACCCCAACCCCTTCCCTTCTTCTTCCACCACTAGCATCTTCTCCCCTCAACTACCTTTGCTATCATCAACACCACCATTTTCATTGGTCACCACCTCCACCTACTTAAAATCATTCACTGTAATAATGTCCTACTTCTTTTTAAGTGAAGGATTTATTTTAAGTACTCAAATTAGCCCCACCAATAAGCTTGCATAGATGAATTTGCTAAATGGCAATACTTGTAATAATATTTCTGATAGAATATACCGTGTGATATACACGGTTTCCTCAATTAGTGTACCAAAAATAGAAGTAGTTAATTATGTTGTATAATTATCATAATTGTAGAATTCTTGTACAAGTAGAATTACGATATTAGACATTTAGTAGGAATAGGATTTTCCATATTTGGAGATTGTAACTTGTATATATACCTATTCATTCAATGAGAATAATCAAGAGATTATTTCTTTCATGATATCAGAAGTCTAGGTCTCAAATACTTCTCCCAAAATATTCCTTCCGCTGCCTCGGTTTCCGTGCACCATTTTAGTCCCTCATCTTTTCCCAAAATTTCTTCCAAATTCCTCATTCACCTATTGTTCTTTCATTATGTCTACGTCAAAGAACATGTTTTATCCTGCCCTTACAGTTTCCAACATCAAGAACCACATCCCCATTGTTCTTGAAATGGAAAACGTCCAATATCGGACGTGGGCGGAATTATTCAAAGTTCACGCACGCTCGCATCAAGTCCTCCATCACATCATCCCCTTGGCACCTGGCGGGGCGAAGGTGCCTACCCCCGAGGATGATCCTACGTTATGGACAACCCTTGATGCTACCGTTCTCCAGTGGATTTATTCCACAATCTCTACAGACCTCTTACAGACGATTATTGAACCTGATGCTACAGCGATGGATACTTGGAATAGGGTGCGTGATATATTCCAAGATAACCAAATTTCCCTTGCTGTCACTCTTGAACAAGAATTTTCCCATTTCCACATGGAAGATTTTCCTAACGTCTCGGCCTATTGTAAAGGCTGAAAGAATTAGCGGACCAACTCTGCAACGTTGGTGTGCCTGTTACCAATGATCGTCTTGTTCTTCAAATGATTGCAGGCCTTTCTGAGGCATATAATGGCATTAACACACTACTTCGTCAAAATTATCCTCTGTCATCATTATAGCAGGCTCGTTCCATGCTCACGTTAGAAGAGGCCGGTTTGGCTAAAAAGGCAGTTACCGAAACATATTCTAACATAATGATATCCACATCAGACGACACTCACACATTCTCCAAAAATTCGAGCCAAAACCGTAATCACGGTGGCGGCAAAAATGGTCACAATCATAAAAATAATGGCAAAAACCGTGGTGGCAATCGCGGTAGTAACAACGGTCGTGGGGGAGGCCGGAATAGTGGTAGCAACAACGGGCCTCAGGCCACCTAGCCACAGCCCTGGGCCCCTTGGAAGTGGGGCTGGGCCAGTGGCCATTGGCCCAACAACCCATATTTTCCTGCGTCGGCATATCACGGTACTTGGGCCCAGTCTCAGTAAAATTACAGGCCCAATGTTTCGATTCCAAACAGTGTCCAGCGATTCAGTCATGGGCCGGGGCAGCAGGGGGCCTGCTTGGGCCTCGACCCCCGCAAGCTTTCCATGCGACATGCCCAATTCCAAGTCCGACACCTACAAATATTGAGGTCGCAATGCATACACTTGACTTAAATCCCCCGGACACAAATTGGTACATGGACACCGGAGCCACTTCTCATATGACGTCCGACCAAGGTACTCTCTCGTCTTATTTCAATTTGAGGAAAAAATGTGGCATTATGGTTAGTAATGGGAATTCAATTCTAATTCGTGGTTATGGTCACACAAATCTATCTTCCCCACATCCACCTCTAGTCTTGAAAGATGTCCTTCATGCCCCCACTTAATTAAAAAATTTGGTGTTCGTCCGAAAATTCACAATTGATAATTGGGTTTCTGTTAATTTTGATCCTTTTGGATTTTCGGTGAAGGATTTCAAGACGGGGATACCTCTAATGTGATGCAATAGTAGGGGAGAGCTTTACCGAATCACCGCCACCACCACTTCCGCGAGTCCAGCCTTGTCGTCTACTTTTGCCGCTCTTGCTCCTTCCTTGTGGCATGCACGTTTGGGTCATCCGGGGTCATCTATTATTGCTTCCTTGCATAAAAATAATTTTATTTCTTGTAAGGGTACGAATAGTACTCCACTTTGTCCCTCTTGTCCGTTAGGAAAACATGTTAGATTACCCTTTTGTAGTTTCTACTTGTCGCACTTTGATGTCTTTTGACATTATTCATAGTGATTTATGGACATCTCTCGTTTTAAGTTCTGTGGGCCATCGTTATTATGTCTTATTTTTGGATGATTATTCTACTTTTTTGTGTACTTTCCTTTATCCAAAAAGTCTCAAGTTTTTTCCACTTTCTTAGCATTCATCCGTACCCAATTCGAACGAGAAATTAAAAATGTTCAATGTGATAATGACAAGGAATACGATAATGGGTTATTTCGAGAATTTTGTGATACTAATGACATAGTTTTTCATTTTTCTTGTCCTCATACGTCCTCACAAAATGAGAAAGCCGAACGAAAGATTCATACCATTAATAATATTGTCCAAACTTTATCAGCCCATGCTTCCGTACCTACTTCTTTTTGGCATCATGCACTTATCGCACTCGTTTTTTACCGCGAGATTCGCGACGCGATGGCATCGATTCCCTATGGATTGGTTAAAAAATGCTTTATTTTGAAGAGTCGCCACCTAATTATTCTAATGTGAATTAGGGCACCTAAATGCTAACTAAAAGCCGCAAAATAACTCCAATTTTGTGATCTGTGAAACTAATGAGATTCTAGGTAAGGGTTCTTTATTATCCTAAAGGGAAGGAGTTAGGCATCCTTTAAGATCCGCTAACTTGTGATTATCCGGTCAAATTCAAGTTAATTATTGTACTAAGAAAATGTATGTTTAAAAATATAAAGTTAAAATGATGTTGCAAGTATTTAATGAAATGAAAATTGATGTTGTATGAAAATTGATAAAATTATATATGCAAGGTGATTTTTTATGGGCGACGGGCCTAAAAATAGATAAACTAACGGTTTCCAATTTTAAAACTAACCGAGCCTAAAAATAAATGAACAAGCGATGGGTTTTCAATTTTAGACTACCGTATTAATTAATTATAAGTCTACCTATTCAAAACATTTCAATAATTTCACGAGTACAATAATATTACAATACAGAATGGAATAAAGCTGAATTAAAGAAAGTAAAAACAACAACAAAATAAATAATCTCCGAGAGGTATCTTGTCTTCTTTAACTTTCATAAATATGCCTTGCAAGCTGCCAAGAACAAACGGTTAGCAATAGTTGAATATAAGTAACTTCAGACCCGTATCCAAAACAATAAATGTTTTGATTACGGAGGACTCAAACTTAAATTTTAAAAAGATCATTCCAATCACGTCGTGGTTGCGAACGTATGACTCGTTGGTCATTTTAGTTGCATTGCCTACCGAACGTGTTGATCTCTCGGGTGAAAAAAGATTTAAGTTTCATCCTTGCCCATAAGTTTTATTTTATGTCTTTCCAAATGTGGAGGACTCAAAAATCGACGGATATTTTTTCATCGGCCAGAGTGTAGTATCATGTTCAAATCAGCAAAATGGTACCGAAAACAGTAAAAAAATAGAAATGAGAAATGATGTCTGAAGGGACATGACCTCAAATTTAATTTCATTGGCATGAGTGTAGTATTTATTCAAATCAGTAAAACAATAACATAGCCGCGTAACGGATGTTCAAATGCCAAAATAAACCAACAATTTGCAATTAAAACGTCCGACCCGAATTCTGAAATTTTGAACCGAAACAGGATTCTGAATGTTTATGAAAATCCGACCCGAGTTCTGGACAGTGACCCGACCCGAAATTCGGGTTAACCAGACCCGGATAGATGTCAAAACAGTACATCAAATTAGGTATTTTGACCTAGTTTTGAAAAACAGACCCGAGAAATGCAACCCGAAGCGGTCACTCGACCCGAAATCAAACACTTTTTTTTTGGAATTTTCAGATAACCAACATCAAAATATTAAACCCAAAAAATGAAATTATTACCAGACCCGGGCTGACCCGACCCAAAACAGAAATCCGATCCAAAATAGTTTTTTCTTGGATTTTCATATAGCCAACAACAGAATATTATACACAAAATCTGGAAATTTCACCCAAACCGGGTTGACCCGACCCGAATCAATTTCCCCCCCCCCCCCCAAATTCAGGTAACCAACAACAAAATATTAAACATATAAATCTGAAAATCTTAGCCAAATCGGGTTGACCCGACCCTAACAGTGACCCAAATCGAAAAACCCGAAACCAAAATAGGCAGACGGCAGTGGACTACAACCATGGTAAAACAGTGGAGAAAATAGCAAAAAACATATCAAAGTCCCCAAAAGGAGCAATAATCAACAGAGCAAAGAGAGGCAAACGCCTGAGTAATTATCCGGTTAGAAACTATCACAAATTAGTAAAATATTAAGAAAAGTCCAAAATAAGCCAGCACGCCGAAAAACATACTCGCCGGAGTATGTAAAAAATGAGATTAAATCAGTCCAACAAAACACACAACAATATAACCACAAGAGAAATAGAAACGACCGTAGTGTCGCCGGAGTTCGACATCCGGTCAGATCTGGAAAAAGCAAAGAGCACAACAAAACCAAGTATCATCGTAGTTCCTACGGTGATGGGCTAGCAGTGATGGCGGTGGAGGTTCGCTCCGGTACATCGGATCTAGAAGCTCCTCGCCGGAGCAGTGATGGATGAGATGGCGGTGTTAGTGGTAGGGGTGTCGGCGACTGGTTGGAGGGTGTAAGGTGACCGGTTGATCTGTCGGGGTAGGGGTAAGGTTCGACGGCGATGGGGTTTGGAGGGTGAAAATGAAAGTGTGGGAGGGTGTCGGCGACCGGCAGGTTTCGGGGGTATGGGGGTTGTCAGCCGAAAGGGTGTGTTTGGTGAAGGAGAGAAAGAGAAGAGATTTTTTTTTTTTTAGGGTTATGAGTTAGGGGGAATAAAAAGGGGAAAGGGAATTGGGCCGGCCGGTTGGGCTTGGGGTGTGGGCCGAATTGGCTGGTTTGTTTTGGGGGAAATGTGTTTGGGTTAAGATATAAAAAAGGTTGAAATGGGTTATGAGTTTAAAATATAAAAAGGGATTTATATATATATATATATAAAGCTTTGCAAAAATTATAAATTGTAAAGATGACAATATGATAAAAAATATTATATTTGCGAAATGTTTGATGCTTAAATAAAAAATAAAAATGCGATGCCATTTTGTGGAAAAAATAAAATAACATATAATATTAGGATAAAAAGTATGATTATGATATTAAAATACAAATGACAAATAAAATGCAAATAATATATATATATATATATATATATATATATATATATATATTATTTGAGGTGTCAAATATATATGCCTATATTTTAAAACTATTTTGAGGTGTCAAAAATATTTAAAATTGTAAATAAAATCAGAAAAGATTGGATAAAATTGGGTGTCAACAACACTACAAATGGATACTTATTTTCTTAACATTCTTCCTACCAAAGGATTAGCATATGAATCTCCCCTTAAACTTCTCTATAATAAAGATCTTTCGTATTCACATCTTAGGGTCTTTGGGTGTTTATGCTATGCACTTTTCTTGTCAACTACAATAAACAAACTCCAAGCCCGTTCTACCGATTGTGTGTTTTTGGGTTATCCGTCTAATCATCGTGGTTACAAATGTTTTGATTTGTCGTCTAATAAAATCTTAATGAGTCGCCATGTTATTTTTTATGAAACCCAATTTTCGTTTCCTAAAGTGTGTCGTCCCGGGCCTAATTTGTATAATTTTTTAGATGACGAGGTCTCGCCATATATTATCCACCATTTTTCCGACTTGTCCCGTGACCAAATCACGCCAGTAGGCCCATAAAACACCGATACCACTGGACCTACGAGTCTGTCATGTGGACCAACATCACGGCCCAGTCCCAATTTGGGTATTGTTCCGCAAGACCAGCCCATAACTACTTCAGATCTGCATCACCAACTTGTGTCGGCTTCAACTCCTATTTCCCATGTTAGGGCCTGATGGCCAGTCTGTCACCCTTCCACATATTTCCGATAATCTACCAATTCTACCTCGAGTCAAGGGTCCGTTACTCGTAGCCATCGGGGTATTTTTAAACCAAAACGACATTTTAATCTCAATTCTAATGTCCCTAAATATCCACTACCACGTAACCCAGTGTCTGTAGTACATGACCCAAATTGGAAATTGGCTATGAACGACGAATATAATGCTCTTATTGAAAATAAGACGTGGGAGTTAGTGCCTCATCCTTCTGGTGTTAATATTATTCGGTCTATGTGGATTTTTACTCATAAAGAAAATTCTGAATGTTCTTTTGAGAGGCATAAGTCTCGTCTTGTAGGTGATGGTAAAACTCAACAAGTTGGCATGGATTGTGGTGAGAAGTTTAGTCCGGTGGTCAAACCAGCTACCATTCACACTGTTCTCAGTTTGGCACTCTCAAAAGCATGGCCCATTCATCAGTTAGATGTGAAGAATGCTTTCTTACACGATGAACTTAAGGAGACAATATACATGCATCAACCCTTGGATTTTAGAGACCCCAATTATCCTCATCATGTCTGTTTGCTGAAGAAGTCCTTGTATGGACTTAAGCAGGCCCCACGGGCTTGGTATAAACGGTTTGTAGATTATGTATCTACTATTAGGTTTTCTCATAGTATATCCGATCATTCTCTGTTCATTTATCGTCGTGGTATTTCTCTGGCATACATCTTATTGTATGTGGATGATATTATCTTGACCGCTTCTTCTGATAATCTGTGCAAGTCGATCATGTCACTACTCAGTTCAGAGTTTGCTATGAAAGACTTGGGGTCCTTGAGTTATTTCTTGGGTATCGATGTCACTCGTCATGTAGGGGGTCTATTTTCACAGAAGAAGTATGCGGCTGAGATCATTGAGAGAGCTAGTATGTCAGTCCACTTCCACTCCGGTTGATACCAAATCGAAGATGAGTGCTAAGTCTAGCACACCATATGAGGATCCCACCCACTACCACAGCCTTGCAGAGGCACTTCAGTATCTTACATTCACAAGACCTGACATTACATATGCAGTTCAGCATGTGTGTTTGTTTATGCATGGTCCACAGATTGAGCACATGCATGCGCTCAAACGCATTATACGATACATCCAGGGCACACTTGATTATGGCTTGCATTTGTATCCATATTCCATTTCTACACTTGTGTCTTATACAAATGCTGATTATGGTGGCTGTCCAGATACCGGACGTTCAACCTCTGGTTATTATATGTTTCTTGGAGATAACTTGGTCTCGTGGTTCGCAAAATGCTAGGCTACATTATCGTGATCCAGTGCAGAGGCCGAGTATCGATGGGTAGCCAATGTGGTATCTGAATTATGCTGGCTGCGTAATCTTCTATTAGAACTACACTTTCCTATTCAGAAAGCTACCTTGGTCTACTGTGATAATGTTAGTGCAATCTATCTCTCTAGAAATCCGATCCAGCATCAACGCACTAAACATATCGAAAAGGTAGCTCGTGGACAAGTACGCATTTTACATGTGCCCTCCAGTTACCAAATTACTGACATCTTTACGAAGGGCCTCTCTCGATTTTATTTGAAGATTTTAGGATCAGTCTCAGCATACGACAACCGCCCGCTATGACTGCGGGGGTGTGATAGAATATACCGTGTGATATACACGGTTTCCTCAATTAGTGTACCAAAAATAGAAGTAGTTAATTATATTGTATAATTACCATAATTCTAGAATTCTTGTACTAGTAGAATTAGGATATTAGACATTTAGTAGGAATATGATTTTCCATATTTGAAGATTGTAACTTGTATATATACCTATTCATTCAATAAGAATAATCAATGGATTATTTCTTTCAATTTCTTCAGTGATAAGCAACGTCTATTAGCCTAGCAACGGAGGTATCAACAACAATCTATCAAGAGTATAATAATTACATTTTCCGTTGGGCCGGATGACGTGCTTAACAATACTAGTACTCATTCTCAGCAAGTAGATAAAAGTGTATTTGAAATGGTCAATAGTGTAAGGAATGATTTTGGGTTTAACTCAACCCCAAAAGCTAGTTAGTAGGTTGAGAATTGTCTAAGTCCATCTAAGGAGTCGTTCTCATTCCATATCCGATGTGGGACTCTTAACACTCCCCCGCACACCCAGACCTTGTAAACTTGAGCGTGAATAATATAATTTGGGGGTCCAACATCGGTGAACAAATAATTGGAATGAGTCTGGCTTTTATACCATGTAAAGAATAGTCTTGGGCCTAACTCAACCCCACAAGCTAGCTTGTAGGGTGAGGATTGTCCAAGTCTATATAAGGAGTCGTTCCCATTCCATATCCGATGTGAGACTCTTAACAAATAGTAGCACTATTAGCAACACATCACAAGATCAAAGTACAAGCTGGGAAGAAGAGTCCTCTTCTTAATTACCCTCCATCCGTATCCATAACCGTATCACCCTATTATTCACTTGAAATGTCAAACTTGCTAAGCTTGAAAAAATATTCTTCATTTAAAAGAAGTAGGACATTATTACAGTGAAAGATTTTAAGTAGGTGGAGGTGGTGACCGATGAAAATGGTGGTGGTCATGGTAGTTTTGATGGTAGCAATGGTGGTTGAGGGGAGAAGATGCTAGTGGGGAAGAAGAAGGGAAGGGGATGGGGTAAAATGGGTTGCGGGTGGTCTCCACCTCACCAAGTGTTGGTGCCATGTGACATTGAAAGTCCACTTTGGATAGACTTAACTGAAGAGTGGTATATTTGTGAACCATTTAGATAACGTCGAGGTTATTTTTAAACCGATACAATAACAGAGGGTAAATTTTATCCTTTTCACATACTAGAGGGGCAAATTTGACACTTTTCCCTTATCTTTTTGATGTAATTATTATTATGAGACTCTCATACTTCTATCGTTTTAAGTTGTTTAATAAATGAAAATTTATAAATAAAGAGACGTCTAAAACGAGTAAACTAATTAATTCATTTGCTTAAGCTATTTAATATTTGTCTTGAGTAACATAATAAAAAGAATATTTGTCTGAAAATAACGCGTTTGTAAAGACTAGTATATTAACTTGAATCCTTGTCAAAATCAGGATTATGAGATGATTCCTCAACATTCAATCCTATTATGATATTTATGCATAGTTCCTATTATTTAAGGCCACGTGGGCCAAACTACAAATAAGTAGCATTTATTTAATTAATTGCTAATTAAAAAGGATAATAATTATTAAGTCTGATCAAATTAAATTAGGAAATGATTTTCTACAATTCGTTATAGTTTGAGTATAATAACTTGGCCTTTTCAATGTTATAAATGTTACTTATTCTAGTTATATATTTTTCATAGAAGATCAGTAAAACATATAGTAATACAGAAGATTGTAAGTCATTTTCTTCTATTAATTAATTTTAAAAGTAACTGTATATACGTTCAAACAAATTCATGATTTAAACTTTATAAATTTTAATTATAAGTTAATAAATAAATTTTTAAATTTAATTTATATACATATTTGATAAATTTCTTAGCATGTATACGTGATTTGACAAAAAATATAATTATGCCGAATCAATATCTTACCGGCTACCCCGTTCTAAATATCTCAAGAGACTTATTTATCATTTTCTATTATTTTTCACTAAATTTTTATAAAATAATCATATAATTGAAATAACATTTGTAAGAACAAAAATTAAATATTTTTACCTGAGCAGGGATTCGACCCAGAACATGTGTATTAGGTGAAGAATAAAAAATAAATATTTTAAATTTAATAGATAAAAATTAAAAGATCATTTCGAAATAAAGACATGTGTGCGAATTTTCCTATACATGGACGTGAATCTAAATATAATCACCTTCAATTCGGTGCGAGAAGGTAAGTATAAAAAAAATAAAAATGGAGAGAACACGTGGTGCAACTGTAGTATTATGAAACAAAACCTGATTAAAAGCCGAGTTTGTCGAACCATATAACAACTCTTCTCCCATCTTCACCACCTCCTCCCTCCATCCTCATCACCCTTTTCATGGACAAACTTTTACACACAGACACACACTAATATTCACCTGATATAACAAATCTACAACATATCGAATCTACACAATTCAGAGAAAAATAAAATATCCAGCTCGGAGTGCTCTGTATTTTTTAAAGATTCCTACGAATTCTGAGCCTGCCTTCAAAAAAATATCTGCCTACAAAAAGACAGAGCTCAGTGTTTGTTGATGTTCATCTAAGAAGTTTTTCACGTACAAATTATTACGGTAATTGCTTTGTTAATCGAGAGCTTTTTCGTAACCTACCAAGATAAAGTTAAGGTCTGTGTACATTCTAACCTCCCCAAACCCACGGTGTGAGATTTCACTGGATATGTTGTTGTTGTTTATATATATATATGGATTCTAGATAGACACCTTAACTGGTTCTGAATAAATTATTTATACATACTATACATAAACATAAATTGGCTTCAGCTGACAATTATGCCCTCCAACTTTGGGTGTGCACAATTATACACCTCAACTTACATAAAATTGAACATGTAAACAAAAATGCAGACGTAACACTGAAGGTGTCTAAATGATTATTTTGTAAGTTGAAGTATTCAACTGATCAAGTGGAGACAAGTTGAGTGTCTACTTGTGCACAACCAAATTTGGAGGGCATACTTGCCGGCTGAGGCCAAGTTTGAGGGCTTGTTTATGTATTATACCTAAATTATTTATATATATACTAGGTGAATTTCTTATTACAAATACAGAGCTTCCGCCAAAGCCAGTAACTCAAACTCTCGCTCATGCCTTAACACCTGTATGTGTGTATGTTGTATATATCAGTCAATCCTAGTGATGTGCGGCTATTGCTCTTTAATTTGGTTTTCTCAGTTTCATTATTGTGCTTTATTTAGTGAATTTTTATATGAAAGCTGAAATTCTTGCTTTTAATGAGGAAATGCACATATGTAAAAGCATTTGATTGATTTGAAATTCTGTCAACTCAATTGATTTTTTCTGCTTTTTCATTGCAAATGTTTATTTTTTGCAAATTTTTATCTTTTTTTAAATATACGGAGTTGAAATTTTGCCTATAAAGTAGTAATTTTTTTAGGTGAAAATGATAGTGATGTGTCTGGATTCAGTGTGTCTTGACTTGTAGGAATATACTGATTCTTCTTTAATGGCTGAGATGATTTATGATATGCGGCTGCAAATGTATATGTAGCTGCAAAGGCGTATCTAAGATTTAAATTCATCCTAAATTTGATGAGTTTAGATTTTAATATTTGTTGAAACTTTAGTGATTTTTCACATATATGTATATGTTCCGAGTCAAGAATACTAGTTTCAGTTGAAAACAATAGGCGTCATCCGCCTCTGTGTAGCTGTTAATGTGTTGTGTGTATGGTTAAATTTTGTGCTTGAGTGATTCAGAGACCAAATCATTTGAACCAGGCATGATCTTTTCGATGTTCTTCTGATTTGGTCCCAGAAGTTGTCAGTTTTATTAATGCAGTTGCAAATTCCCGAGTATAAGAAGAAGATCAAAATTTAGACCTGGTATAATTTCTGCATTTCATGGAGCTATTTCGTAGTGAATGAAGAATTATTGCATTACTGTGTGAAATTTATATCAATTGTTTCTGAACGGGTATCTAATATGAACATGTGATTGGTCAAATTTCTTATTCAGTGTCCAGCACCCAAATCCTCTAATTGTATTCTCTATGGAAATTGATTTCTCATCATTAGAAATGTGGCGTTGCAATTTATCTCATTCCCCCTTTTTTTTTTGGGTGAGTACAGATAAAAATGGTGTCTTTTGGGAAAAAGTTGAAGGAAAGACGAATCCAAGAATGGCAAGGGTATGTCCAATGTCCTTTATATAGAGCTAGTTCAGGTTTCAATTTGGCGGAAACTAGAGATTACATTAAAAAAAATGTATTAAATTCTGCAGCAATTAATCTTGTTGATGCTCTTATTTTGCATTGCTAGACGTGCTTCCAAACTAGCTATATTTCCTTTTAGTAAAAACACAGTTCTAGAAAATGTTATGCTGTGAACTCAATATATTTGATGTATACCTGTCGACCACAAACCTTGTTGTATTCCTGATAATACAAACCTTCTTACAGTCCTAATTGATAATATGTTTTAATCAAAAATGAAGAAATGGTAGTTGCAATGTAGTAAAACAAAGTTTGCTTCTTTGAGGATTGAGGAAATATGTTCTCTTTTTTGTGTTAGTAAAGAGAATTTTTTTTTACCTGAATACTTTAATGCAGTAGTGATTAGCTATGTTGCTCGGACTCTTCAAAGATATCACCGGATGTTTGTCGAATCTTCCAAAAGCTAACCATTTTTGGAGGATCCGACAAGAATGCGACAACATTTTTGGAGGGTCCGAGCAACATAGGTGATTAGTCAAAGAGGAGAAATTACACCTTACCACCTAAAGAAAAGGAATCAAGAGAAGTAAATATATTTTGAATCTGCAATGTTATGTTGAATTGTGAAGATCAATTTTGTTGCAGATACTACATCAATTACAAATTGATGAAGAAGAAGCTTAAGCAATATGCTAACCAAAGCCAAGCCGTAGTACTGGATAGGCGATTTGTTCTTAAGGATTTCTCCAGAATGCTGGATAACCAGGTAAAGAGACGAGATTGATGCACTTGCATCCTTATATGTGCATATCAACCGAATCGTATTAGAGTTTTTGTTCTTCCTGTGCCAATAAATCAACTTTTAAGTTTGTCAATGTTTATCATGAGACATCTATAGGATGTAGTATATTTAAAAATTATTTTCGAGGTTACTTGTTCTTCCAATGAGATATTTGATGGTCTTTTCTTGAAGTGAAATCCACGCCCAGTTTAACTTGAATCAAGATAAGAACTATGTGTATATGCTATACATTAGTTGCGAGTAGCTTCGAGTGACTGAAGCAACATCAGTATTTAGTCTCCAAAAAATAATCAGTTGTGGAACCCTCATTTTGCAGAGACATTTTTGTTTCCTAGATTCAAAACTTTTAGGGGAAAAAACAGGTTTTAGTTTCAATCAACATCTTATTTCCATGTTTGTTTCTTGTTCTGGCTGTTGCATAGTGTGTTGCTTACTCTGTTTATGTTCTGATATGTTTGGAGGGGTTAATAATAGTCCTTATATATTAGTCTTACTATCTCCATTTGCTCGTACCATTTATGCATCCTGTATTGGATCAAAAGGACGCTTCTTATAACGAAGGATGCTTCAGGCACTTCATGGAGATCTGATATTTTTCTTCTTAACTTTTGCAGATTGAAACAATCGTTCTCTTTTTGTTGGAACAGCAAGGAGCTCTTGCGAGGAGGATATCTGAACTCAATGAACAGAAAGATTCTCTTCAAGAGACCCCGGATATATCCAAAATAAATGAGTTGCGGGAAGCTTATCAAACCGTGGGGCGTGATCTTCTAAAGCTTCTCTATTTCGTTGAAATAAACGCTATTGGATTGCGGAAGATACTTAAAAAATTCGACAAACGTTTCGGCTATAAGTTCACTGATTATTATGTCAAAACCCGGGCTAATCATCCCTATTCCCAACTTCAGCAAGTATTCAAGCACGTGGTAATTTTCTGAACTCAAAGAGCTAGTCTACTCTTCTTCTTTTACTACTGTAATAATGCTACTGCTGCTACAACAACTCCTATTACTAGTTTTTTTCTCCGGAGTTTGCCATTCAACTCATTACTGCAATGTCGTTTCTTGACTAGACGTGAGAATCAGATTTGTTCGCACTAGTATGCCCTAACACAAGCCATCCCTGAATGATGATTGCAGGGATTAGGAGCAGTTGTTGGAGCAATATCTCGTAATCTCGCAGATCTTCAAGACCGTCAGGGAAGCTACTTGTCAATTTATGATCAGCCAGCTCTTCCGCTCCAGGTTTTAGTTTACTTTTATTAATCAGCTTCGTATCTTTGTGCAGGTTTTATAAATTTTAGTCCCTTTGTCCCACTTTATGTGACATTGTTACTATTTGGCAAGTCAAGAGTTTTTCTATGACCACTACTTATCATATTGTGACTTACTACTTTTTATGTAGTTTCTAAATATGTAATTCTTGTTTCAAAACACGTGGAAAATTAGATAGTTTGACTGTCATACTCTCTATCGTGTCACATAAAGTTGGACAGAAGGAGTATAGGTTTTTGCTGTTAAGCTCCATATAAAAATTCTAGACATGCTCTACTATTTTCTTATATTGTACAGAGCCTCTTTGCAGGATCCTGTAGTTGACTCGATGCAAGCAGCTGTCGATAGATTAAGTCATTCAACAAACTTCCTTAACTTTATGGCTCAACATGCACTTATCATGCAAGAGGAGTTACCCACTCCTGTTGAGGAAGAAGTTGATGATCAGAGATACCATTTTATGTCGCTCCTGTTGAACTTGGCAAATACTTTCCTTTACATGGTCAATACATACATTATCGTACCGACAGCAGATGATTACTCTATGAGCCTTGGTGCGGCTGCAACGGTTTGTGGGATTGTGATTGGAGCCATGGCGGTCGCGCAGATCTTTTCGTCCGTGTATTTCAGTGCTTGGTCAAACAGGTCTTATTTCAGACCTCTGGTATTTAGCAGTATAGTTCTTTTTATCGGGAACATCATGTATGCATTGGCTTATGATCTCAAATCAATATCAGTTCTGCTTATTGGTCGTCTATTTTGCGGGTAAACCAATCTCCTCCACTCTTCCCAGATCTTTTACATATTTTGTTTTCGTACTTTGGTGGCGGATGGAGGAGCGTTTATTGTGTAAATGTCTCTTATTTGTATGTCCTTAATTAACTTGAGTGATATATTGTCAATCTTTTGCAAAGCACAGTGTTTTACTTAACTTTTATGCTTGTCTGTTAAACCTTTGTCCTTAAAAACAGGTTATTCATATTAGAACGGAAAGAGTCCGGATAAAGCTGAATGAATATATAGGATGCAGATAGCTGACCCCAATTAGTAATGGGAAAGAGGATTTGTTATTGATTGATTAATTGAATTTGTACTGAACTATAAGACTACAAGTTGACATATGGTGGCTTGCCCTTCTCTTCTTGAATTGCAGTTTTGGTTCCGCGAGAGCAGTGAACCGTCGCTACATCAGCGATTGTGTGCCACTAAAAATCCGGATGCAGGCTTCAGCAGGTTTCGTTAGTGCTAGTGCGCTTGGAATGGCATGTGGACCTGCACTTGCTGGTTTACTTCAGACGAATTTTAAGATTTACAAGTTAACCTTCAATCAAGATACTTTGCCTGGTTGGCTTATGGCTTTTGCATGGTTAATTTATTTGATATGGCTGTGGATCTCTTTTAAAGAACCTAATCGTGATACTGAAATAAACAACGTTCCTCAAGATTCTAAGGCTGGTATGTTCTGCTTTTCTTTTTGGTTATTTGAGCTATTACTATTCCGAACTTGCATTACATATATTAGTTCCTCTACACTCTCCGTTCCCCTTATTCTCTGTAATATTTAACTAGAATTTAAATCAGTCATGCTACAAAATCGGGGAATGATTTTTTTTTCAAATGTTGTGCAAATTTAAGAAAATATAGTCACTGAAATTAGAATCTGGTGCGCTTTCATTCATGGGAACTTGAATGAAACCCACACATATCAAATTCAATTCAAAAAAGGGGGCAAAGAGAAACATTTTTCTTTCCTTCTCTTCTGTGTCTCTCTGTTCTGAACTCGAGTGATATTCACATCTCTAAAGTGCACAACATTGTGACTGTAAAAACATAACCACGCCGGGTGTTAACCAAACGAATAGATGCATAACATGTGAGTGAAGAAGGGCAATGCCGCTTGTAAAGCTCTTTCGTCGAGTGCGCGATCATGACAGAACTCGAGGAAGAAGCCCTGGCTAACTCCGTGCCAAGGAAGTCGGCTTTGGGAAAAAATCATTCCTTTGCCGGGCGCTAGTCAAAGTAGTTTTGTACATATACTTCTAATCACTTAACCATAATTAATTAATGCATATTTTCACTACATTAAATCATTTAACCATGGCAAATAACTGGTGCGGGTAAGTATTTACCACATTATGACAGTATTTGATATTCCGTTAAATGGTTCTCCTGAATAAACAAACTCAAATTAGTGAACTTGCCAATCTTTACCCAGGCGAGCATTACATATGATTAAGTCAACTATGCCTAAATTCTTATGAACCTGTTTTAACTATGAGCCCACATCTTGTCGCTCACAGTCATACATTTCCAACTCAAAATTTGAACCTTGTGCACTGGCTTGATGCATTATTTAAGATAAGAGTACAGTTTGCCATCTATCCAATGTTAAGTAAGGGAAATGCAGTGCTAACATTTTGTTATATTTTGTTTACTTTAATGTTCAAAGTATAATCGTTGGTTTGTGAAGTAGGAAAAAGTTTATTTTATGTGTCATAGTTGACTGAAGATGCAAAATAACAGTTCACTTGAGCTCCATATTATGATTGTGCCATAAAATATAACTAAACTAATTCTTGGAGTATGTGGCAAAAAAACTGGCGTAATAAGGTCTTATTAGATAGGATCTGATAAAGAATCTGTTTGATCACTAGAACCTGCAGCTGATGCCCTTGAAAAGGGTGTTGTGGAACCATTGCTATTAAAATCACCAGAGAATCAACAAGATGATGATGAAGGAGAAGGCGACGAGAGTGAAGAAGCTCCCGAGGATTCTCATCGGCCTGCTAATTCCATAGCAGCAGCATACAGATTGCTCACTCCTTCTGTGAAGGTACGTTCAACTCTGAGCTCCTTGCTTTTTTGCGATAATAAGTAATTAAGGGCCCATTTGGACATGAAATGTTTTTCACTTTTTTTAAAAAAAAAATATTTTCAAAACATTGTTTGGTTATATAATGGATTGAGTTTTGGCAGTTTTTGAAGAGTTTTTCAAGTTTAAAAAACTGGTCAAGATTTAACCAATTTTTCAAGTGAATTTTTTTCCACTCTCAAAACTTCAATTTATTTTCAAGTGGAACGCATGTCCAAACATAACTTAAACTTCCAAATACTATTTTTGAACTTCAACTTCAAAAATTCTGTTTTCAAGTTTCAACAAAATCCATGTCCAGACACCTACTAATATTCCTTTTGTTTGAAAGAGTGATCTGGTGAAATTTTTGGTGAAAAGAAAGAATTTTATTGATCACCACACCAAACCATTACAAAATTGAGTACAATCCACCCTATCTAAGATCAGAGGCATCCCTGTCTCATTGTGTATCTACTGCTATATGTATAGTTATACTAATTATTAAACAAACTATCTATCCATTGCCTTGTCTACATTCTTTCCTCCTTTTTTACGTCTGTCTCGTATGTACATCTCCTCTTTCAACCTGTCACACACCAGTCTTGGTATAGGAACTTTGTTATTCCAAACAACATGATTTCTTGCCCTCCAAATGCTGTAAATCAGCCCAGTTAGAACAGCTATGATAAACTCCCTACTATTCTTGCCTCTCCTACTCCTAGTCATTCTCCTCCAAAGGCCTTGTACTTCCAAGTTAATGACCCTCATGTCTAGCCACTGGAAAATAAGGTCCAAACATTTCCTGGAAAACACGCAGTCAAAATACAAGTGTGCAATAGTCTCCCCTGCAGTATCACACAACACACATTTATCATCAGACACAACTCCCATCTTTACCAATCTATCTCTTGTTAGTAGCCTTTGATGAGAAACTAACCATCCTATAAAACAGTGTTTGGGGATATTGACATTACTCCATACCCATCGACTCCCCTGCCACACTGCCATGTCACCTTTCCTCCAAATATACCCACTATGAATGGTATATTTCCCCCCATCTTTCAACCACCCATTCCCCACATACCCCTGCTTATACTTTGTCTTTAATACTGCAGATTTTCCTCCAATACCAGCAACAATCCTTAGGAGGATTGTATGTCCACCAATCCTGATCCTTAATGTACACATGATTCACCCATTTAACCCAAAGATTGTCAGCTTTTTGTGCCACATTCCGCATATATTTTGCTATTGCGGCCTCATTCCAAACAAGACTGTCCAGCACCCCCAGCCCTCCCATTTTCTTTGGCCTGCAACCAAATCCCAAGCTACTAGAAGCACCTTGTTACTCACCTCCTTACCATCCCAAAGGAAATTCCTACACATGGTAACCAGTTTCTTCATTACTTCTTTAGGCAAAATAAAGATTGAGGACCAATAGACATGTAAATGTTGCAACACATAGTTAATAAGTTGAACTCTGCCTGCATATGATAAGTTTCTAGAGCTCCAAGTTCTGATTCTAGCCCCCATTTTATCTAGAAGAACCTCACAATCTATAGCATTAATCTTTTTAGCTGACACTGGAACACCAAGGTACCTAAAAGGTAATTTTCCTTTCTGATATCCTGTAGCATTACATATGTCCTCCAAACAATGTTGATTCATATTAGCACTAAAAATGTTTGACTTCCCTGCATTGGCTTGCAGCCCAGAAGAATTCAAAAATGTTTGTAACCCTCTGAGTAGAAGCATGACAGACTGATAGTTCCCTTTGCAGAACAATAACATATCATCCGCAAAGCACATATGGTTTAATCTCATGTTTCTACATTTAGTATGGTAATCAAAACTTGGCATCTCTCCCACCCTCTTGAGTATCCTAGACAGATACTCCATACAAATGACAAAGATCAAGGGGGAAATGGGATCCCCTTATATTAGACCTCTCTTGCCCTGGAAATTTCCAAACACCCCCCATTCACTGCAATACTATACTTAGTAGTAACACACTGCATCACCCATGTTACAAATGTAGGAGGAAACTGCAGTGCCTCAAGCATCTCCTTCACAAAATCCCATTCAATTGAGTCATATTCCTTCCTAAGGTCAATATAGAGGAGGCAATTCTGTGTAGTATTCTTCCTCTTATACAACCTAACAAGGTCCCTCTTATCTGTTTGCCATCCAGTTGTAACTGTCTGCACAAACTCAGGATCCAACTTCCACATATTGAAATATCTGAACCTATATTGAGACTGAGTGCCATCTTCCTATCCAATTATACCAGGAGAATGATCATATAACCCAGGATTCATGAAATGTACTTCAGAAGCATGTAGATCATCCACCCATTCATGATTTATCAGAACTTTATCTATCCTTCTATACACTCTTCTTTGAGCACATTGCTTATTACACCAAGTAAAGTATGCCCCTGAGGATCTAAGTTCTGCCAGATCACAATCTACTACACATTGTTTAAACTCCCTTATCTCTGCCATAGTAACAGGACACCCCACTCTTTCATCTCTTTCTAATACACAATTGAAGTCCCCCATTGTTGCCCTAGGGCCATGTACTTAACCATGTAACCTCCTTAAATCTGCTCACAGTGCCCTTCTTAAAGCCCCATCATTGAAAGCATACACCATGGTAACATGAAAACTATTCTTTGTGCCCCTATGTGTCACACCACAATGAATAAATTGTTCTGTACTATCTAATATATCAACCTCATAAAGATGAGGTCTCCACAGTAGCCATATCCTACCATTTGGATGTTTATTTAGATTTGTACTAAAAGAACAACCATTACACAAGTTAAGAGAGGCGTTATGAGCTTAGCCCTCTTAAATTTTGTTTCCAAGAGACCAAACAACCCCACCTTAGCATTCTGCATAAACAACTGCATCTCCTTTTGCTTGGTGGAGTTATTCAATCCCCTGGAATTCTAGAATCCCAAATTATCCATGAGAATGGGGGGGTCACCCCCTCCCTATCTATATTTTCAGGAACACTAACACCCTTATCCTCCATAGGGGAAGAGGAACTAGGCATGCTTGCAGTTTGCTGAGCTACTCCTTCACCCACACCTTGCTTTTCTTCCAATGTCCCAAACCTATTTGTAGTTTGTACAGTTGCTTGTTTTACACCCCCTCCCCTCCTAGCATATCTCCCATATCTATAGTCTTGCCTTTCTTCCACCCTTTGATCAGTCCTAACAGCCTTATCATTCCCCCCTGGACCTGGCATGTTCTCCTGCACTTGCATATTCCCCTTTCTCATTTCTTCCTCCTTCAAGAACTTCCTACATTCCTGTTCAGCATGCCCATAGTTCCTACAGTGTGGGCATAAAATTGGTTTCCATTCAAACAACACTTCCTGTGTTACTCATTCTCAAATGACACCACACTAGGATAAGCCTGATTAATGGTGACCTCAACCAATATCCTAGCATATGACAATCTCTCCTTTAATGTTGTTGCACTATCAGTTCGTAATGGCCTTCCTACCGGTCCAACAATCTTTGCCAAAGCTTTAGGACCCCAATATTTGATATCCAACCCCACAAGCCTTATTGTAAGTTCCATCCCAGGTGTCCATGGCTTAACAATCACTGGTTTCCTATCAAACATCTGAATGCCCTGTTCCATCGCAACATTCTTCAAGTCAATCGATTCAAAGCGCACCAGAAACACCCCTCGATTCACCTGTGCAACTTTCTCAACCCCCAATTGTCCCCATATTCTCTTACAAAAACCTTCCATCACCGATTGAGGGGGATTAGACCCTAGCACATAACAGACGATAACCGTATTCCAATAAGCTACCTCCTCTTTGATATCATCTACCGTAATTTTAACCGTTTCAGTAGGTTCCTCTGCTATGAGTTCCGTACCCCCCAAATTAGGGCTAGAGCCCACTACATTACTCCAACTCATACCAGCATGAGGTGATTGCTGTGTACCTGTGACCTTTGCTTGCACCTCTGTCTCCACGATATCAGCCCATGACTTAGGGCTACTCGTTGCTGCATCCTTGCTTCCACTCTGTGATCCAAACGAGCTTACCGGCGTAGTCAAGCTCACTGGGTCCAAAGCCTGAATCCCTTGTATTCCATTCACTCTTAGTTTTCTTTGCATCCACAGTGAGGGGAACTTTCTTCCCCATTGAATTTTGTTGATTAGTTGATTGCGTCGTTGCCTTCCTCCTTCCTTGCTTCGATTTTCCTGCCATTCAGTGTAAGCTGAAGAAGAATCTCATTCTAGAGAGAGAAAGTCTTTTTCAGAGGTTGTGTTTTGGCAAACAATATTCTTTGCAATGATCTGGTGAAATTGCTTGCTTTTATTCTTCACTAGACTCTTTGGCGTTTAACTATCAATATGTGGTACGTGCTTCCCTGATGTTTCTTGGCGTTCAATGCCTACTAGATGTTTTCTTCTAGAGCACTTTCTCCATATGGGTTGGGATGTTTAGGGCACAAGTTAACAAGCCGACAAGGTAGTTCTTGCTTGGATGGTTCAAGGTTGAATACAGAATGAATAACTGCACTACTAGCACCCAAAAGGAACATAATATAGAAAAGGGAAGAACAAAAGGATGGAACATATTTTTGCTACTTGACATCATATGAAGTCTATATGATTTGGTTGTCTAATTTAATCGCATGAAATTTAATGATCACTGACACGACTCTCTGATATTTCCAGGTTCAATTGTTAATCTATTTTATGCTGAAATACGCTATGGAGATTTTACTTTCAGAATCTAGTGTCGTCACGGCATATTACTTTAGATGGTCAACAGGCACTGTGGCGATTTTTCTCGCGTGTCTTGGCCTCACAGTTCTTCCGATAAATCTTGTTGTTGGGAGCTATATAAGTAACATGTTCGAGGACAGGTAATTTTTTTCGTACAAGCATATGTTAATGTATTCCCAATGCTATCAGTGACGCAGATTGTTCTCTCAAAGTAATGGATTTCCTTTACATACTTGCAAGTGGTTATGGTCCACAATATTTTCTTTTCCTTGATGATTCTTAACTAGTTTGTTTTGGACATTCATGTTCATTGATTCCCTAAGTTTCTTACCCCGGATGCTCATGCATGCAATTAGGGGGTAAGGGGGGGTCAAATGGCCGGGTTACACTGAATATGAATGGATCAAAATAGGTTGAGTTAATAAATTCGCGGGTCAGTATGGGTCATAAATCTACCCGCCTAACTCTTACTAAGTTCTAATTTCTTTGTTTGCTTTCTTATATTTTGTTTAAGTACCTAATAAAACTTGTTTTTCTTTGTAATGGTTATATAAAATGTATCAAACCTAAAAAATATCTTTGTATAAATATTTTTCCAAGGTTTCTCATAGGTCTACAGACTACATATCAACCCAACTTTTTGATGGGATGAATTGGACTGCTTAAAATGGGTTGAGTTGATAAATGAGTGGGTCATTACTCATTAACCCATTTTTCCATGGCTTGACCCATAAAATAAAGAAAATATGTCGCATAGAGTTCAAGTCTCACCTTGTAATACCTAGCTATTGATACTGTGTTTAAGTTGAAAAAATTTCATCTAATTAGACAGAAATTGGACAATTTATTCAACAATATGTCAAGACTAAATATTCACTATGCGTCGTCTATCATACTAAATCTTCACCTTAAGAATTTGAGTATTGAGTTTCCTTTGTTTGCAGGCAAATTTTGTTGGCATCTGAAATTATGGTTTGTGTTGGTATACTCATGAGCTTTAATGTTATAATTCCGTACTCTGTGCCACAATATGTCTGCTCGGGGCTCTTATTGTTTGTATCTGCTGAAGTGTTAGAAGGTATGATCCCCTCTTTTCGTCATCTTTCTTAACAATCACACGTCTATCTTAATTCTCAATGGAAACCAAAAATCGTGTAGTTGAATAAAACGTGTGCTCAAACTGAGAAAACTTGATGGAAGGGGAGGTAATGGCGTATCCAAATAGCGAGTGTGGACACAAACTATGCTCATTAGGAAGATAAGGATGGATACTGATTTGTAGAAACACGATATTCTATTATGTTTTCAGATCAAGAAGGGAGAAACTTTTGGTGTAGCATTTGAGTGGCTATATGAACCCGATAAGAATGGAATGGCATATACTGGCTTCTAGTTGATAGTTTTTATATATCGTTTGCCTATTGACTAGTGTAATCAATAGTATAGTTCAAAGTTGCATCATGATCTAGAGGAAGTCGTTGATTATAGAAATTAGGTTAACTGTAGCACGTTGATATAAATGGATTTATTCCTTTACATATGTCTAGTTGGTGTTTGTAGTTAACACTTCTTTGGCATACAACAAAACTTGAAGATCGAACGATATTCTCAATGATGATGGTATGTTATCACTAGTTTTTATACTATGTACTTCTAAAAAGTTATTTTCGCTCACTTCAGGTGTAAATCTGTCACTCCTCTCGCGAGTCATGTCATCTAGGCTTTCTCGTGGAACCTACAACGGTGGCCTCTTGTCTACTGAAGCTGGAACCATTGCTCGGGTGATTGCAGATGCAACCATAACTCTTGTTGGGTATTTGGGGGAGAGTATGCTCTTGAATGTTACTCTTCTTCCTTCGCTCTTCATATGCATAGTGTCAATTCTCGCCACCTTTTGGACCTACAATTCTCTTTATTGATTTTTCCGTGTAATTAGATGAATTCTCAACACTCACCAATCATTTCTGCTCAATTATTTTATCGATCGATTTGTTTCTTGCACTTTTAATTCTATTAATCTATTGCTATAAGTTGGAAGTGGCACAATCAGATCATGAGCATAGATAATACTAAAATGATCCTTGTAATGGATCTTGCTCTAAGTTTAAGGCAGCTAAAGAAATGAGCTACAAGAGACCATGAATTATGGGATGTGTTTTACCTTCTGAAATTATTTTCTTGACCATTTTCTAGTGTTTGGTTTGGTGTAAAGTATAAAGTTCCATATGATAATCATACAAGGTGAAAGATAGAGTATAATGTCTATAAATCTTTTTCAAATAGTACTACTATATACGGGGTTAAACCAGCAAATTAGGAGCAATTGTATTGAATGAAATGGAATGCTATCCAATTAGTCTTGACCTTCACTTGAAAGTTTCTTCATGTTTAATTACAAACCTTTTCGATAGGGAAAGAGATAGGGGAGAGGGAAATGGCGGATGTCCGTGCACTTTCCGGAAATGACGGAAATATAGTTCAACGCCGCGAAGGCGATAATATCTTACGATCTGGATATCTCCGCGGAGACGGATACGGAAATTAGTCTTGACATTCACTTGAAAGTTTCTTCATGTTTACAGGTTTGTGTCTTGACCTTCACTTGGAAATTTCTTCATGTTTACACGTTTGTACGTGGTCAATAGTCCTATATGATTTAATGGTATATACAAATTAAGAGGAATACATTTACCAGAGCAATCTAATAAAAAAGATATTTACTGACCCCAAAATAGTAATAAAAGCTGTCAGTCATTGATAAGAAGATTACAACTTCGAATTTAAGTCTCACTCTTTAGTTTGATCTATGTAATCAGTTTTTAATTTTAATTCCTCATCTATTCTTTTTGTGGATAGACAAATAAGACAATGTACATGGAAAACTATTGCATCCATTACTTAAAATTCCGAGGTCAAAGATAATGAGCGTGTTTGTATTCAGACTATCACGTAAAATGCATCCTCATGTGAGTAGGATATCATGTATTTATTCATTCCATTTGAAAATTTATCTGTTTATGGATAATATTTTTTGAAAGTCCAAACAAATAGTTCTATTAGATCTTGATCCCTAAATAAATCTGAAAGTAGTTCATCGGTATAGTCGAGCAACGGTTGATCCACCGGGAAAGCACTTAAGTGGATCAAACGGTGTCAGATTGTGGTATTGAAGAAGAATCCAATGAAAAATAAGAAACGAATAGGCAAGACACTTTCAGAAAACTATTTTTAGGATAGTAATTTCCCCACACCGTGCAAGTGGTTAATGGAAAAGTCTATCCCCAGGATATAATGTCTACTCTGAAAATCAAAATTGCACTCTTTGATTTCTTCTACCACAAGAATTCAACCCAATTGGAATATAGGAATTTTTCGAAAGATCTAGTAGAATGTTGATGGAGGAATAGCACTATTAGAAAGAGTGAATATAGTTATGAAGAATAACTTCTCTGAATACTATATTTCCTCCGTATGAAGTAAACCATTATATAAGGGATGGACACAACAACGGATTACACCAAATCAAAAGTTAGTTAACTTTTAAAGGGGTACAACCTTTAGGAATAGATACTTCAAAATATTCTCTTTGTTAAAACACTCTGCCAACGGGAGATAAATTCAATATTCAAATTAATTTTTCCATTATTTTAAAAACTACTAATATTATATTATTATTAAATATATATATATATATATATATATAATATATATATATATATATATATATATATATATATATATATATATATATATATATATATATAAAGGTCCCCCACTTATTATTTAATAATAATAATAATATACAAACTCACAAACGCGCGAATAATACTATTGGGTATTTGTATAACACATAACTATAGTTAGATAACCAACCTTGAACCTTTAGTTTGAATATAAATATAAGATCCATATACGTATTATACATGAGTTCTTGTTCTGCAATGACGGCTCCGATTAATATGGGTCGTGCGCTCAGTCCTGTTCAGCAAGTCCTCTAGGATTCACCACTAAATCCATAGAAAGCGGCCTCTCACTTTCTTACTTGCTAGGCAATCTCATCAAGGGTGTCCACAACCGCTTTATCACCCCACTTTATAATCTCGAGATTGTTAAGAACAAAGTCCAGCTTTCTCGTTGTGTGGATAATCAGTGCATATAGTCAAACATGGACTTTAAAGGAATAGCAATCCATTTGTATGTATTATCACCCCCACTATTTCTTGAGTATATTTATGCACTGAAAATGTAACATCGGCGTTAATATTTCTCGGATAATTCATTAAGACTAATCCTTCAACTCTTGAGATATGAATTTCCAATTATGACTGACATTCACATGAAAGAGTGGACGTCATTCAAAATTATCTCTATTAAAGTAGTAATAGCCCAATGTTTTTTCATGACTACACTATCTTCTCACATAATAAATGTTTAATGAGAAGATCTGTCAATAACTTATTATAAGCTACACTTAATGTAGTATCACAATACAGAATGGTTAGCGTCACTTATGTGGCCATACTTTTGTATTAACCATTCTCTTTTCTTTTTATCTTTCACAAAAGCTGCTAATATTTTATTAGCAAGAGAATACTCACCTGAAAATGTTACGCACATTTTCATCATAAGAATTATACTCCCCACGTAATTGTGTCTCATTTCCAAAGTAATTTTCAAATGAATGAAAAAGAAATTTATTCTCTAAGAGGAAGAACTTTTTTTCATTCTTCAAAACCTCATCACCAATATGTATGCTGAAGCATTACTATTGTTCACCAAGCATGAGTCATTTCTCTTCTTTTTTTCCACAAAAAATACCTCATACCAAAATTAAATTTAAAGAATCACTTAAAAAAATCATAAAATATAGTGAATTTAATAATTGATTCTAATGTCACAATTCATCAATTCATAAGTTGAACATGAATATCTTTGAGATAAATTACTAAAACCTAAACTCGCGTGTTCTGTTGTCAAACATATTAATACATGAATCATTATATGCTTATTACTACGATTACCTCATATTAATCACAAAAAATCATCAACCTTTAAATAAAATGAGATTTAAATATAAAAATCATTTTATTCTCATGCTATAATAATTTTCCAATTATAGATATGATCATTCCAAACTAAATACTTCATATTAATCACAACTTTCGGAAACAGTCGCTCTACCTACCAAAGTAGAGGTAAGATCTGCGTACACTCTTCCCTTCCCAGACCCCACGTTGTGAGATTTCACTGGGTATGTTGTTGTTGTTGTTGTTGAATATTAATCACAACTTGAAAATAATCTCCACATTATTTTTATGTATCATTGTTATACCAGTATGATAATTTTAAATTTGTCACGGAATAACAAATCTCTATAAGCATGTCAAAAATGCTATTTCTAAATTTAGCGTGCATTTCAAGATAATCACAAAGTAAGTCATCTACTAACATTTATCTTAATGAATTTCATCAAAACACAAAGAATAGAAATTCATAAATAAATAATAAGTAAATTTCAACAAAGTTGTTAACACTAAAAAATAATTAAGTGTTTAGCCGAATTCAGTGAGAGCTGAATCATTCCGAAGCTGAATTTACTCCTAACCCTCAACTACAAGAACTTCATCGGCTACTAAGGCATCTTAGCCGAAGTTGTTAGTCAGAGGTACGACTGGGACCCACTCAGACGCAGACGCCTCAATGACCAAGTCAAAAGGGTTTCCAGACCCCTAAAAGCGGTAACGGCCAACAACAGCTAAAAGAAAGGGCCATTATCCGAGCAAGAGGAGTAGAGGGCGAGAAAATCGGCACCACCTCCCCCATAGTCAGCCGTTGAACTTGGTGGGTTACTTGATGGTCGACATGAGGGTGGGGGGGGGGGTCACATTTGTATAATTTTATCTTCCTTTCTGTACTATAAATAGGACTATTCTTTGTATATACACACACACAATCAATCAAACAACTCAAATTTTATCTATCTATCTTTACTTTTCCCTTACTGTATTCAGTTGTATTCATGCTTCTTACATCTTAGTTTACTCACACCACCGTCCTAACGCTTTCTGGAGTAGTTGGGAACCCATTGCTGGAAATTAGAATCCCATTTCCAGCCCAAATCGCTTAAGTTAAGGAATCAATTTGTATCCCGATTTCATCAGCTGATACGACGGCAGAAGGCAGAATCCGGGGCGAGAACAAATTTGGCACGCCCAGTGGGACCATAGGTGAATTAATAACAAAGTTTGATTCCCCAGGTCAAGATCATTCTTGGCGTATGCGCCTAATGTCCGGTAACAAAATGAACCTCGAGTCCAGTCCACATCCTAAACAAAATCCTCCCAGAAGGAACAACGAGCCGGCATCCCCCTCGGGTATTCCTACATCGATTGATACCCCTCCACTTCTTCCATCAACCCAAGCTGTGGAAGATTCCAGTCAATCTGAAGGTCCAACCATAATGATCACGTCTTTTATTAGACAACAGATCGACTTGGACATCCACGATATTACGTACCAAGTTTCTAAACAATTGGCTGACATTGTGAAGCCGATGGTACATAATAATGTTCAGCAAGCGAGGGAGATGGAAACCAATCGAATGCACATAGGAGAATGTTTGGCTAGTTCTGTTATCCCTCTAACGAGCGGTGATATTCAGCATGAGACTGTGACTCCCGGTGTTGTTCCTCAGCCGTATGTGCATCAGCAGTGCCTTCTCAAGTGCACACCTAGGAACACAAGCCCAATCATTTGGCAACCAACACACTGCATGGTCGCCGCCGAACCTTGGAGGGCAAGATGTGCCGCCTGACCAAGCGAGTATGCAGTATGGGCAGATCAACATGGCTCGGAGACCAGTTCTGGCCCTAGGACACTTTGGGTTGCCGCCCGTTATACCGTACGTTCCTACGAATGGCCCTACGATGCAGACGAACAATGTTGGCCAGCCGATGGCCCTTGATTATGACTTAGCTCGGCTATCTAGAGACGCTGTTTACAGTGGATCACCATTCCGGCAGTCATTGCCAGTACCCAATCCATACCTTTCAAAAATCATAAATTTGCTAAGAACGACCGATGTCCGAGGAGAGCAGCCATGGAACACTGTTCCACCTCATCCTCAATTTCCATTAGCCGTTTTAGGAGCTCAAGTTGCAGGCTTTGGTGTCCATACCCAACAACAGCCATGGGGCATCACCCCACCTATTGGTAATGGCCAGCAGACCACCTACAACCTTCAAAACCCTGTCCAACAGAGTGCAGAATGGAGGCCGCCAGTACAGAACGCCTACCAGCCAAATCCAGTCGAGAATCGGCAAGAGACGTCACAATTGATAAACCCAAAAATCATTACTAATACCACATGGAGGTATTTCGGCATCCAACTAAAACCTTTGGACAAGCCTGTGTATAATAAGCCCTACCCCGATTGGGTAGATTGGATAGCACCTTTGTCGAGGGGTTTCAAAACACCAGAGTTTGCCATTTTCTCTGGCGATGATGACAAATCCACTATCGTGCACATCGATAGATTTACCGCCCAATGTTGCGAGGCTGGCCAGAATGAGTACCACAAGTTGTAGCTATTCCCTCTCTCTCTAATGGGAACATCCTTTGCATGGTACTCCTCTTTGGCTCCTGATTCCGTTCAGAGCTGGGCTGACATGGAGGGTTTCTTTCATGGTAGGTTCTACTAGCCCCAACCTCGGGTTACCGTGACTAATCTAACAAATCTCAAGCAGCAAGTTGATGAATCCACTGCTAATTTTATCGAGAGATTCAGAAAAAAGGTTGGGAAATTCACTGTGCACTTCCCCGAATCTGAGTGTGCCCACATGATAATCAACAACATGCACCCTCAGTTAAATGAGAAGTTAGTGGGACAATCATGCTTTGACCTGAGCCAGTTAGCCGAAAAGGCTAGTCAAATAGAGAAATACGTCCAGGAGAAGGAGCGGAGAAGAGCCAGCCGAAATCGAGGCTCCACTTGGTATCCATAACTGAAGCAGATGAGTCCGACTCAGAGCCAGCCGACTGTACGACAGACGCAATGGTGGCCGAGATTATTAGGGGTAAGATTTACTCTTGCCCGGCCTTGAAAGTCGTAAAAGGCAATGAGACGAGTCTATTCGATGAAAGGGTCGGTTACTCTTTTGACATCACGAAGGCAGATTAGATCGTTGATCATATGCTAAAAAATAAGCAGATTCGATTGCTTGATAGTCATAGGATTCCGCCTGCTGAGGAACTCAAAGATAAGAAGTACTGCAAGTGGCATAATACATACAATCACTTTACTTCTAATTGTGTGGTCTTCAGAAAGGCGATCCAAAAGGGCATCAAGGAGGGGAGGTTCAAGCTAGCCAACAAGAGTATGGTTGAAATGTCCATTAATACCGACCCCTTTCCCGCGGTACCAATCTCTATGGTATCTTTTGCTAATCCCGACGAGTCACGGGACACCAAAGGAAAACAGCAGATGAAAATGGTATGGGTCCCTAAGAAATCTACTGAAGGGGAGAAGGCCACAAAGACCTCCGTGTTCAACCGGTTAGGCAGCCTACATGACATTCGTGATGACAGGCACCCAGCCAGGAGCAGTTTTCATGGCCGCCCTAAATACTCGAGGGACGTTGAACGAGAGCTTCACAAATAAACCATGAGGTTCAGAAGGGTCCCTATCGACGCCAGGCACAGGCTTGGAGGGGAAGTACGGAAGTCGACCAACCGGCAGCCGAGCATGCCTCGAATAGATAAAGAGCCCAAACCTAAAGCCAAACAGAGGGTAGTTGAGTTTAATGTAAATTAGGGTGTTTCGTCCTTGTGTATCACAAAAAGAAATGAGGACCAGACGAGACCATAGAGAATGGTTAAACCAGCTGCCAACATAGAAGAGATGAAGTGGTTTGTCAATCAGGCTCTCGGAAATAAAGAGGCACCACCGAGAGTCACATCCAGAACTCAGAAAAGAAGGATGCAATGTACCAAGGCCTTGCGTAAGATGCAACAGACATTGCATCTAATTTCCAACACCAAGGTAGCCGAAAATCAGGAGATTCCTGAGTCTGCCGTAGACGAGGCTATCGAGCGGGCATTCAGCTCAGCTGCTTCAGGGGTAATGTCGCCTGAAGGAGAAACGTCGGGTCAATCAGATATGGGTGAACAACCTATCGACAACCCGACGGAGGAACCCCGGCAAGAGAACATGGCCACGAATAGGCCTCTAACGGAGGCAATCCCACAGATCGTGTAGAGGACTCAGTCAAAAGATCCCCAGCTGATCTCCATTTGTCTCCAAGAGATGGAAGGTATCGATTTCTCTTCAACCGAATTCAATGAGGTGGGAGACTCCATCCTTGATTTATTTAGCCAAGACCTGGTTGATGAGATGTAGGCAGACATTGAAATGGTCAGCCTAATCCCATGTGAGTTCTGGGCCAGCCACATCGCATTATATAGCCTAGAAAGTGATGTTTACGTAGAAGACACAGAATGGGCAACAATAGTCGATACCCGGCTAGGGGCACTTTAAGCACCGTATTTGGTACACCTACAGAAGATATGGTTAAACACCTCAAGCCCCTCTATGTGAAGGCTTACATCAATGACAAAGCCATTAGCCGAGTGTTCGTCGACAATGGGGTTGTGCTGAATGTGATGTCGCTGCTTACTTTGAAGGATCTCAACAAAACAAAGGAGGATCTCGTCCCAATTAAAATGAAAATGGCTAGCTTTATGGGAGAGGCCTCTGAAGCATTGGGGATTCTAGTAGCAGAAATCACTCTAGGTCCTAAGACGGTCAGGTCTGCCTTCTTTGTAATAGATGACAAGCTGTCCTACACCATTCTGGTGGGCAGGGATTGGATTCACACCAGTCTATGCCTTCCTTCTACCATGCATCAAAAGCTCATTTTTTGGGAAGGAGACAAAATAGAAATCGTCCCAGCGGATGATAACCCGTTCGACCAGGGGTTTATAACGTAGAGGCTATCCTCTATTCACCTTACGTGGCTCCAATAGCCGTCATTGAGCAGTATGAAAAAGGTTCTTGGGAATCTTATAATCTTACCTCGTGAGGTTTTGAAGTAAAAAATTAGTCGAACCACGACTTACCTTGGAGGATCTAAATTGATTGAGAAGACCCAACTCATACGTGACAGGTGTCATCGGCTAACCGCCCCAAGTTCTAAGGCAAGGATAGCCGAGGCTTCGCAGATGGGGGAACCACGATGAAAAACTAGATCCGGCGGCCAACAATATTTGAGCTGCCGATATGAGTCTTACGCCTAGTTTTGTTTGTATTTATTCTACTCTTGTACAAAACTCGAGCATTATTTAATACCCCGTGTTATGTATGTTTTGTGCAAAGTTTGAATAAACTCATTTTACAAAGACATGTCTTAAATGAAATGGACAATCAGAAACTCTAAATCTATAGCTTCGGGAGAGACATCCTATCGGCTAAATCTATGGCCAAGATGGAGTGTTTTCCTCAGAAGTTAATATCATTACGGATGGCCAAACCAAATTTTCTAAGTTTGGAAGCATATCAGCATGCCATTCTAACGAATGAGGGTCAGTTGGATGAAAATCGACTGACAATCATAGAGAAAACTGGTAAACGTAAAATGTCTAAAGCATACAACAAACATGTTAAGCCTAAGAGGTTTGCCAAAGGAAACTCAATTTGGAAAACCATTTCGCCGATTACGATGAAAGATCGTAAAATCGGAAAATGGTCATCGGGCTAAGAAATGACACTTCGTAGCGAACCCACGAGTTGCCGGCAGCACAGATCAAAATGATAAATATACATGGAAAAGAAAGGGTTGACATTTTTAACGATTAGGGGGCATGCATAATTAATCGACAACCACATATCGGCCGTCTGGTAGCAAAGAAGGTTAATTTCCCTTCGATTTGGGAATGTACAGCAAAACGACAGCCACAAACCGACTGCCTGGTCAAAATAACAGACCCTTCGATTTGGGGTCGATAAAACTAGGAAACCGAGTCAGTCGGCATTCCACTTGATAGAGGTTGCAACACATCCACAGTAACATAAGTTTCAGGATTAGCCGAGTCCATGACTGCTTGGGCATCTTGGGTACCCGCAATCTACCTTCCTCTCTTAGCTTCAACAACGACTACTATATCAGCCGCCCCCGATCCAACTTGGACCTCTCTTTCAACATCTAGCAAAGTCTCATCCACTACAATCGATGGGGCCTCGATAGTAGCCCAAAGATCGGCTGATACCTCTTGAACAACGGAAGCGACGACAGCTTCGGATGGCAAGACCACAAGGATTTCGACTAACAACTCAGTAACAGGATCAGCTGGCAAGAGAGCAGTGATTGTCAGCATTGCTTGAACTAGATGGCTTTTCCACATAGTTCATTCATTCTCCAGTTTGGCTAGCCGTTCGCTACCTGCTTTCTGATCCAGCTCCCAAACCATCTGCTAGTTATCGAGTTCCTAGATTTTGGTATCCAATTGGAGGCTCTGCCGAAACAAAATATAACGGGTGGAATCGTGGAAACTAATAGTCGAATCTAAGGTGCCTATTTTCGGTATAATAACCCCTATCTCAGCCTGGATTTGATCCAACTTAGCTTGCAGTTTAGACAACCGCTTCTGCAACTCATTTCTTCGGCTGACACTATGTTGCCTTGCTGTATTCACCTCACTGAAAGAAGTCTGAATGCGGTTCTTTTCTTGCTGAAGAGACCCCAAGTGTTGTAGAGCAGCAATAGCCTCATCATGGCTATCTTTGGCCATTCTATATAAAACGGACAAATCATTCAAAGCCAAAGCCATGTCATTATAAGTGGCTGACAGGGCCGGGGAATCCTTTGTTTCTTTCGATAATCGAAGCAAGGAAGCCCTCAGAGTATGTAATCCTCTATGGTGGTCGGAATTCCCGTGGTAAGAAATTCCCAACCCGCTCTTGATGGACGCCAACAGGCAAAGCTGGTGGAGATGATGTGTCAACTGAGCCAAAGTAGCGCAAAAGCACATCCTCCGGGATGATTTCGGCTGGTACCTCTGAGTCGTCAGTTGGGAAGGCTTCAGCCGAAGGATTACCTTCGACAGTCTCCTGTAAAGAAAAGACAGGTTCAATATAAAGGCAATAGCTCGGAGGCATTGAATGACCAAGCACAAGGAAAATGATATACCTCTACAGTTGCGTCAACCTTTTCGGCCTCCTCAACAGAAGAAACTCTGATATTGAGGCTAGCCGATGGAGAATCCTGCGGTGTTCGGAAGTATGAGCCAAAGAAGACGTCCATCTGGCATGGAGAGAGGCATCATGTACTTTCTGCCGCCTATTATGCCTTCTTAATAGTGGCTCATGGAAGACAAAACCAAGAAATATGAGTAATAAAAGGTGGCCGATACAAAGGTAGTCGAGACAAACAAGGGGTATACCTTATCATCCTCCTCTTTAGAAATAGGGACTTCGGCTCTGCGAGATCTTTCTTCCCTAGGCTCACAAATAACAACCCCTTCACCTAGCCTGGGTTGCTTTAAAACGAATTGCCTAGGCGACAGAGATCCTTTGATAGGAGTGGTCTCCAAATCAACAAACCCTAAGGGAGATGAAGTTACTGAAAGATACATAAAGTGTTAGCCTGGAATGTATGAGAGATTCTGGCCAACATATATGTAGAAAAACAATTCACCTTTTTTCTTCGGCTACCGCAGCCTGCAGGAAGACCAAGATACAGTAGGTTTGGCTGAATTGATAGAAACCACATTTGAAGGAACATCTTTTGTCCTTGGCTTAGCGTCTGCTGGCTTTTTCTTCTTCGGATGGACCAGCTGATCACTCTGTTTTGCATGGATCAGCCGATCGCATTAGACTTTAAGAGAGGATTGGAAGAATCTTTCTTTGGCTACCTTCCACCAGTCAACGAAAGCAACAGTGGTGTTGGCCCTTGGGGAGAACGGCTGTCAGAAGAAAAGATCAAGCTTATAAAGATTGTGGGCGGCTACTTCCTCTATCTTCTTGGCATTTAGAGAGCAACGGTGGGTCGAATGAGCAACACTACGGTGAATCCATGGTATGTGTTGAGTCAAGCCAAATTACCGCGCCACAAAGTTGGGTCGATAGGGCTCCATGGTCAACTTGTTATGCCTAGAGTTGTGCTTCAAGCCTCCCCAAAGATCCCTAGCCATAAGGATGCCCCCCCCCCCCCCCTCGATTCATGACCTGCCGCTGAGCGAATGAAAGGTCATCATCGGTTATTTGACGAACCCAATCGGGAGTGGCCCATTGTTCAAGGACTGGTTACCATTTGCGTAGTGGTCTCAATACTTGATGGTCGACATGGGGGGGAGGGTCACGTTTGTACTGCATTCTTTTTATTTTGTATTGTAATTTAATTACTCTGCTTGTGTGGTTGTTTGAACACTTAGAATAATTAGGCCTGAATCGTTAAATTAATCGGGTAGTTTAAAAATTGAAAACCCGCCGCTAGCTTATTTATTTTAGGCTCGTCATGCACATTCAAAACTTTCAAAACAATTTGGTCACCCTTTACTTGCATTATTAAACATACAAACAAGGTTTTGTTTTTTATCCGATTTGTAATTTAAAATGACTTTCATAAAAAAATTACCTTTTTTTGCATAACAAACAACTTATTTTTCTCCTTTACTATCACTTGCACAAAATATATATTTTATAAATATTATCATACAAATGCATATTTTTATCTAAAAATTACTTTGTATGTATTTTATCAACTTTTTCATACAAATGCATAATTTTAATCAAAAATCTACTTTACATGTATTTTATAAACAAGGCCATACAAGTGCATGCTTTTGTCCAAAAAATCAATCTTACATGTATTTTATAAACAATGTCATACAAATGCATACTTTTCTCTAAAAAAAAACAATTTTACATATAGTTGTATAAAAATGTCATGCATATTCTTTCCGGATTTTATGTCGGAATTTATTTCTCAAAACCGCAATCACCTTTGCTCTTCAACAGAATAAATGGTAAAATCTTTACATTATCAAAAAATGCATCATTTTATTAACTACTTGCAAACATCATTTTACCTTTATACTTTTTTTAAATATGTATTTTTCTTAGCGTAATAATTAACCTGAGTTTGACCGGACAACCGTGAGTTAGTGGATCTTAAAGGATGCCTAACCCCTTCCCTTTAAGATAATATAGAATCCTTACCCAGAATCTCATAGTTTCGCAGACCATTAATCGGAGTTCATTTTTTAGCATTTGTGTTAACATCTAGGTGCCCTAATTCACCTTAGAATAATTAGGTGGCGACTCCTCAAGCATTTTTAATCAATACCAGGGAAACGCCCGTGCGTCACGACCGTTGATAAAAAATGGGCGCGCACAATTATATCATGCTCATAGTTATAGCAAGATAAATGAATGCATCAATTAAACAAATATATGATACTTCAGGACCAATCTAATTTTCTCATTTTGACTTCTTTTAGCAGATATCTACTGCTTTTCGAAAACTCTTCAAAAGTTTCAATAATATTCAAGTTAGCAACTTGCACAACATTATGAAAGATTTTGGATATCATAAAGGGATAAAGGTAAACAAAATCATCTTTGTACCCCTCATCAATAAATATTTATTAAGGTGATTTCAGTACATCAACCTTAGTTTATTTAATTCGTTTAATGATTACAAACAAGTTTTTCAATAACTTGTATATGCTTCAGGCATTTTGAATCCTTCAAAAAATTTCATATAAATTTTGTCACGTAAGTCATATAGGCTGAGACAGTTTTCGTTTAGTATTTAATTTACATGACATCTTCTGATGTCAAGACTGCAGGTCCAGTAAATTTATCAAGATGTATCTACTTGGTAATTATTTCTACATCAATATGCTTTAAGAGACGTGGAATTCAGATCCTTATAATATTATACAATATTGCACACTATATTGTATCAAATATATCGTCGATGAGATTTCATTTTGTATCGATTTGCAATTAGACACAACTTACTGAGATCTTATCACTTTATTATTTTTGTCCAGGTACCTGAACCTCGTATGAGGTTTTATGAAGTGTTATGTTGTAGGCTTTTCAAGAGCACATTGCCTCATTATGATCATTTGCTCCTTTTTTCAAGTATTATTGCATTTGAAATCGATTTGTATACCATGCTTCACGCATGTTTTAAACCTTGTCCTTTAAGGACATTTAGGAGCATCTTGCGGCTGGAATATGAAATAGTTGGGTAAGCAAATGCTTCTAGCATTTGACTTGAATTATCGTTTGAACGAGGATCATACTGATGATAATTTACAACATATTTCTTAGGTGTTTATTCTCTCCCCCCCCCCCTTATATTAGAAAAAACTAACATACATTTTGACCTTCCTTGGGGAATCCATCTGTGTACATCGCGGTAGATTCATTAATCATATACTCCAGAACAAAAACTATTAAATGAAAATATTTAGTTCCTGATCTTGAATCAATTATGAGGGGAGTATTTATCATAATTTATTAATCTGAAGCATACAAACGTCGTTGTATGCAATATATCATATTTCATATCAACACATGAAGCTTTGTTCTCATTCGCAATGGTTTAGTTTTTTATCGGAGACATTCAACGCTAAACCAACTTGAATATAAACCATCATTAACAAGATGAATTATCTTGATTACATAATCTGAAAATTGTGCTCTCAACTCAATTATTTTGAGCAAGTATCTTTGCATATGTCAAACAGTGGGTTGAAAATAAATGCACAAGTGACCGTCTTATCAATGCATCTATTTAAGACATCACATAACAGGTGAACGGGCCCTTACGTTGTATGCAATATATCATATTTCAGATCAACACATGAAGCTTTGTTCTCATTCGCAATGGTTTAGTTTTTTATCGGAGGCATTCAACGCTAAACCAACTTGAATATAAACCATCATTAACAAGATGAATTATCTTGATTACATAATCTGAAAATTGTGCTCTCAACTCAATTATTTTGAGCAAGTATCTTTGCATATGTCAAACAGTGGGTTGAAAATAAATGCACAGGTGACCGTCTTATCAATGCATCTATTTAAGACATCACATAACAAGTGAACGGGCCCTTATTCACCTTTTATATTTTTCAGAATTTATGAAATTCAATCCTAACATTAGCTGGTGTAATCAACTTATCATGAGAACAAACAAAGTAATTCTTGAAGAATCTTCTAGTTCTTCAATATATTTCGAATACAAACTTAGCACATTAGATTTAAATCAGGACAATCAAAATTATCATGTCAATTGATAAAATTATTTATACTAGTAAACTTCAAGTTTACCATGCCATGTGCTATTTATTTTAGTAAACTTCCGGTTTACTATGACATGAATTGTTTTTTGTGTACCAATAAACTTCTGATTTACCGTGACTTATGATTTCATCATGCTTATATTTGTGTAGTCCAATTTGAAGAATAAAGAGGGTAATCATTCACATACATATTTCTTACCTACTATGATTTTGAAGATATTTAATCCTCCGATTAATTATAGCTTCAATATGATATCCTATTTACTTGAGTAAACTTCGGATTTACTACAACTTGAGTTTCGATCATAACAACTCTGTATATTACAATTTATAATGAATTACATAATAATATATAAGCTCTTCAGGAGCCTCTAATTTATTCTCCATAATCACACATATTATTTGGACACTATTAGTGCCATGATCTTCTAGATTGAACACTTGATCATTATTTTTTTACAACCAAAAATTGCTTAGATATTGCTGATATCATAAAAGAAATTATAGTTAGACACTATTGGTGTCATGAAATAAATAGTAATTAAATGGACATTTAAAGACAATACAATTTATAAATGATGAAAAGTAAGTTTTAAACTTTAGTATTTAAGACATCTCCTTCAAGGAGAATACCATTAACATTCAGATATTTATCATCAAAGCTGCGACAGTAACCATAATATATCAATGTGGTTATAGTAGATAGTATTCTACATAATTTGTATCCTTTTGCCTTAGAATGATACATAATAAAAGTTTTCAAGATGATTTTACGTGCGACAGGTACATGGAACAATGACCTTTATACCACAAAATAACATTTGTATCCTTTGTTATTCAATCTCTGCAGGAGGTGTGTTGTGGTATTTCTTCATTCACTTAGGGGAATGAAACCTGGTCATTTATATGTGCTTTATATATAATTTTTTTAATAGCTCATTATTTCACTCAACCACAAGAAAACACCGCTTCAATATATTTCTCAAATATTTTTCCGCTTGTCAAAAATCATACCAATACTTCTAGACCATCAAAATACATTTAAAGCATTCCTTAGTAGTGCATCCCAACACTTCAAGAAAATTGCAGCAAATTAAATATAAATATTTCCATAGTTATTTTGTCACCTTATATAACTAAAACTGAAGCTTGCAAGAAAATAAGAAAATCTTTTACATGCATTATAAATTCACAACAGAATTTGGGGAGTAAAAGAAGTAAATTTCAAAGTTGAACCCTTTTGAAAGTAAAATTCAAAACCATACTACTTAGGGAGTAAAGTTCAAAGATTTACCACTTCGGGAGAAAATTTAAAGTTCTACTACTTCGGGGGTAAGGTTCGAAATTCTACTACTTCGGGAGTAAAGTTTGAAATTCTACTAATACGAGAGTAAATTTAAGAGTTCTACTACTTCAGGAGTAAATTTCAGAGACTTACTGCTTCAGGAATAAATTTTGAATTCACTACTTCAAGAGTAAATTTCAGATTTACTACTTCAAGAGTAAAATTTAAAGTTTTACTACTTTCGGAGTAGAGTTCAAAGATTTATTACTTAAGGAGTAGAGTTTAAAATTTGCTACTTTGGGAGCAGATTTCTGAGTTTGCTACTTCGGGAGAAAAATTTGGAGTTTACTACTTCGGGAGTAAATCATAATATTTAGAATATTTTTTCTCGATTATTATAACTCTTCTGGAGGTGAGTCGTGATAACTTTACAACCAAATGCAAGTTCGTATATATAAGTTTTACTACATATTGTCACATTCACTTCAGAGAATGAATATGTACTTATAATATTTATCAAAAGTTTCCATTCTTCAGGAATGAAACATATCTCAACGTGCCTTAAACATATCAACTAATGATGTGGAGAAGTTTTCTCTAACATATCTTCAATACATCCATTCGTTGCATTGGGGGGAAAAAGAAACTAAACATCTCTTTCTAAATCTCAATTTATAGGAACGTAATCATTACCATCATCGTATTTAAATAGTAACTGTGTAAACATCAACATATATAAAATAGAATCAAGTTATGTGTGAATTCAAGGACCATTATTTAATTAATTCGGCACACTCATATTGATGAGTTTCATATATTGAAATCAAACAATTACAGATATCCACAAGATTGAAAAATCAATATGATATCATTGTTAAGGTGGATTTGTAAAACACATACCTTTGATCTTTTCAAAATAAGTGTTCAAGGCAAAGTCTCGAGCTGATAACGTGTTATGAAATAATAATAAAACTAGTACAAGAATATTGTTGAGAAAGAGAGAAGAGATGAACGTTCTTATTTCTCTTGAGGGATGAAATACAATGAGGGGAACATCTCTATTTGTAGAGTCTAAGTAGCGTGGTCTCAAATTCACTAACCTTAACTTTCCTTGTAGAGATAGACATTCATAATAATAAATAATATTTATAACAAAAATACATAAGAACCTTTTTGAACTATAACCTTTTTTCCAAAACAACACTTTAACTTTGCGGTGATCCTATTATCCCTTTATTCTTGTTTGTGTATTTATTACCTCCTTACGAGTCCATATAATATGGAGAGTGTATTTCACCCTCCAACAGCAAGTGAGATAGGCAAAAAAGATTTTTTAAATATTTTTTCAACATTTGTTTAACTAGAAATACCATTTATTTTACTTTATTTATTTAATTTTACTTTTTAAATTCTTTCTTTTTCTTATCTTCTTCATCCAGGAGACCAATTACATCACCCGATTTTTTTCCTAATCTTCTGGCTTCTCTTTTGAACCTTTTCTTCCGTCCCCTCTTCTCTGACTTTTCTCTTTTGTTATGGAGTTTTGCAGCATCTCAATTGAGGAATCTCGATCCATTATTTTTTGTTAGAGAGTACTACATCGTAATGGAGTTCGGATGAATCAATTTTTATAATGGGGTAAGGTGCCGGAGATGGTGGTTTCGTGGTGATTTATAATTTGCAAATTTTAATTTGACAGTGGTTTCAATTTTTCTGATTTTAATTTTGATTTGGTGGTAGATACGATGTAGGTGGTGTTATAGCAGTGGTGGTGATGGTAGGTATGCCGGAGGATGGCCGGCGATGGGAGCAAGGGTTTGGGGCATACGATTGAAGAAGAAGGAAAGAGAAAATAAAATAAGAAAAAACACATTTAAAAATTAAATTAATTTGCCACGTGGCAAGTAACAGTTTGTCCATGATTTTCAGTAATAATCATGCCAGTTACTACAAGAGCTACCGCTAGTAATGAAGCTAGTGAGCCCCCAGGGGACACAGGCGAGTTGGTAAGTGATAAGGTGATTGGGGTACAACCATTCCGACGTCATGGGTTCGAATCTGTGGTGACGAGTCTTTCTTTGAAATATTGCAAGGATCGTATTCTTTGGGTTCGTGTCCCGTTGGTCCTCTCCCTTGCAGGACTGCCACTCGGGCATATCTCCGATTTACATTCCACCTGACCAAGGGGCCTCAGTACATATGGAGAGGTTTCGCCTTCGGGACTTTCCCCTTCACAAATTAATGAAGCTAGTGCTGATAGGGGTGAACCTACCATTAATGAGGTTGGCTGAAAAATGGAGTATTTATATCACTTTTAAAATTGTGGATAACAGGATTCTCGCAAAGTTCAAATGGCTTTTTGATTTTTTTTTTTATACTTAAGGAGGTTCTTATCTATTTTCTCAAAAAGAAATTAAGTAGTTTCCTCTAATCCATAGATGAATAATAATTCGATTTTCTGCATGTCAGGTCTTAATCTGGCAAACTTAGAGAGATATCTCGCTCGAAAATATTATTATCTTCGGGGAGAGCGGCTAATTCTGACGAGGAAGTTATATTATTAGTTTCGAGTCGACCTAAAAATGTGACAGGAGGAGTGAGGAGGAGGAGGAATAATAACAAGTGGGTATATGAGCTACATAATCCTAGTAAGCAAAAAAGAATATGGCTAGGAATTTATCCTATTCCAGAAATGGCGGCTTGAGCTCACGATAATGGTGCACTAGAGCTCAGAGGTAATCTAGCCACTTTGAATTTCGCCGACTCTCTTTGGCAGGGGGATATATTATAGACTAAATTATTTGACACGTGAATTCATGATCTCTTTTAAAAATTAGGTATTTTATGTATATATTTCTATAATTGGTATAATATTATGTGTTGACATCCATGCTACAAGAACTAAATGATGCACTTGGTTTAATATTGAGTTATTTATCCATGAGTACATTTTTTTCTTCTATTTTGTAGTGGTGCGTCCATGTGCTACAAATCCTACGTTCGCCTCTTCTCTTTAGCGGTCGCCGATATCAAAGGATCCCAAAGAATTAAGTCATGTCAATATAAACGTGGCTGATGCATTCAATCGGGATCATCATGAGTCAGATGGAGTTTACTATATGAATGAGGAGTTAATTCTAAGGCCTGGCCAACGGGGCGGGTCGCCCCGACCTTGTTATAAAAAATATATATATAATCGATAACGAGACTCATATCGGGACGGGACTTGGGCTCATCCCGCCCCGGTCCCGCCCGATCCCTCCCATTTGGCCTCCCCTACCCCCTTAATATTTATTTTTAACCTATATATTTACACTTTAACCCAATTTTTCAACTATAAATACCTCATATTATCTTCATATTTCTCACAAATCTTCCTACAATCTCTCTAATCTCTCAACAATATATCTCTCTACAAAGAAGTCTACATTGCCTACTAAATATTTTATTTTATTTTCTTATTTATATCAAAGTTCAAAAATTGGGAGTAAAGTTGACAACTAGCTTGAGGATCATCCATCGAACAAAGTTTCAATTTTCAACCTCGATTACACGTCGACGTTACGTACCTTCGTTCCTTCTTTAAATTATTAATGTTACTTACGAGGACTCGACGCTGGTGGTTATGGATTCCGAAAAGGAGAGGGGTTACGTATCGACATGAGTAGTTGTTAAAAATGTAATTCAATTGGAGAAAAACGTAGGGAGATAAAGTAGTTGTAAATTGGTGCAACTTTAAATGGTCATAACGATGCGCTCGGATGTCCGTTTTACCCGGTTCATTTTTTTGATTTTGTTTATTTTTTCGAGACGTAGTCGTAAGGCGGTTTGGCGCTTCCAATTTTTACGAAAACATCCATTTTCTCAATCATTTTCAATTTTCCCCCCAAATCGATTTCTAATTTTCCCTTTCTTTAGTCAACATCTGGCGATATACAATAGATTTCAACGTCAAAATTTCATGATAATGTAGGTGTGAATGTCAATTTCAGTGTTGGAAATTCAATTTATTACAAACAAAAAAAAACCGACCCCGCCCCGCCCCGCCAATACCGATCCTCCTTTTTGGCGGGATGAGGGACGGGACGGGACGGCGGCCTGTCCCGCCAGTCCCAACCCGCCGGTCCCGCCAAGCCCCGAAACCGCCCTTCTCCCTCGTCCTATCGGGTCCCGCCCCGCCCCACTTCAAACCCGGCCCGTTGGCCACCCCTAGTTAATTCGAGTGAGGAAGTACCAAGAGAATATTGTAGTTGGTGGGGCTAATGGAAGTGACAATGATTTGGTGGCTAAGGAACTGAATAAAATACATAATATGGAGATGGAAAGTACTCCTAATATTTTATGTTGTAATTGGGGGAGACAATAATGACATTCGAAATAGAGGAATCATCATGAAGAAAAGATGGCAGGGAGGCTTTAATTTTCACCAACTCCTAGTTTAGGTAGTTGTTTTTGTTGGGATGATGTGGAAAGTGATGTAATTGAAGTATCATTGTGGAGTTAATGAGATCGATTGTTAGTGCTAATGGCATTTTTATCTTGTTTTTACTATTACTCCCTCCTTATTAATTTATGTGTGATATTTAATTAGGTACGGTATTATTTTTTGGGACCTTAGTTTTTTTTTCAAAAAAGATGATTAAAACGAACTACAAGTATTTGTGTGACAATAAATTATTTCATTAGGAGTAAAATGAGAAATTTAACGTCAAATATAAAATTCTTTTTGAAACAAGATAAACATGAAAGTATGAAATACATTGAGATAGAAGAAATACCTTAATTTCATCCTTGGGAAATGAGAATTTTTAAATCAATAATGTACATAGTTTAACAATGTATAACTGAAGAATGACTCATTTTTTATTTAAAAATAATTTAATTTTAAACTTCGGGACTTATTTAATTCAAAAAATTTTAAAATATGTCTTTCTTATTTTTTTATTTTCTGTTACCATTTGTTTTTTCATAGTTTTTTGTTCCTTTCTTATTTTGTCTTTTTTAATTTATTTTTGTTTTTGTTTTTTTTTAATATAATTATTTAGAAAAAATAATAAATCAAAATTTAAATAATCAGACCAGAACAAGAAGTAATTAAGATAAATGCTAAAGTTACTAATTTATTTAATAAAATTTAAATTTATAGAAAATATTTTCTTATGATTTTTTTTCTTTTGAAAACAAAATAAAACTTGTATTTAATTTTGACTTTATCTTCTATAATTTTTTTTTGTAAAAATTAACTTGATATACCATGTATGTATCGTAGAGGATAAAATTATATTTTTCTTGAAAGAATGGACTATTCCTCTAGATACCCTGTCATTATATAGTATATAATATATATAATCTCAGGAATTTTTATATCATGATACCTATCATTGAGAACTGCTGAAGAGTGTTTGAAGGACTGCAGCAGTCCTGCACGACACCATCTTAGTATATTTTTATATCATGATGGTATCATAGAGGGCTATTGAGGATTATTTCATTGAAGAACTACAACAGTCCTGCATGATATCATCTCAATATATTTTTATAACATTATACTTCAACTGCTATTGATTTGATATACTACATGCTAGAATAAATTATATAAAAAATAAAATAAATAGAAAAGATAATATATCAGTTATCCTTTTCATTGAAAAAGATAAAGGAGCCAAAAGCTTTGTAGAATTAGATTATGAAAAAAATAAAAAATACAGGAAAAATAATTTGGAAAAGAATGAAATTGGAAAAGGAGAAAAAAATAAATAAAAATCACCTGAAATTTAAAAAAATAGCAAAAAGATGAATGAAATTAGATTATGGAGATTAAAAAGAAAACAAATGAAATTAAAAAAGGAACAAGTAATCAAGAAATAAAAAAAGAAAATAAAAAAATGAAAAGAATGAAGTTAACATTAAATATGGAATCAAACTATTATGAAAAAGAAAATAAAATATAGTATGAAAGAATAAATGAACAAACAAGGAAAAAAATGAGAAAAAAGAAAAGAATAAAAGAATGAAATTAGATTATGAATATTAAAAAAGAAAATAAAAAGAAATTCAGAAAATTAAAAAAGAACAAGTAACAAAGAAATAATAATAAAAAACTAAAAGAAAGAAGTTAAAATTGAATACAACAACATACCCAGTGAAATTCCACAACGTGCGGTCTGAAGATGGTAGAGTGCACGTAGACCTTACCTCTACCTTGGTAGGTAGAGCGGCTATTTCCGAGAGATCATCGACTCAAGACAGCATAATCACAAGCAAAGCAACAACAAAAACAAAGCAAGAGCAAAGCAATAGAAACGATCAGAAAATATTTAAAGCAGTATGAAAATGCTGGTATCAAAAGCAAATAGGTTATGATAGCGCATTCCGAAAAATAAGTAGTAACTAGCGCATATAAATAAAATAGACAAAGTAGGACACAAAGTAGAACACATAGCAGCAAAAATATTTAACTGTGATCAACCCAAGTACTATTATTATATAGAAATGTTCAGACGCGAATCTACAATGAAATTTATGAGTTCACGTTAATTAAGTAATTTTTATTTAATTTTATATATGCATTAAGTTATCCATATAATTTTAAAAATATTTAACTGTCATCAACCAAAGTACTATTATTACATATAAATTTGTATTTTCTATAAAACCAATAAAATATTTTAAATCCTGAATTACTTTTGTAATAATCCACTCATCGATATTACTACGAGATAAGGCTTAAAAACACACATCAAGTATCACATTATTTTTTAGTTTTCTACCTCAACTATCATGTGTGAGAGTTTGCTATCTAAACTACCGTTAATAAGTTTGCAAAACACACCTCAACTATCAGTTATTCACTTTTTCTACTTAAACTATCACCAATTAGTTTGCAAAACACAATTCAACTATAAGTTGTTGAGGTGTGTTTTGCAAACTAGTTGATGATAATTCATATATGAAAAGTGAACAATTAATAGTTGAGATGTGTTTTGCAAACTAGTTGGTGATACTTTAGATAGAAAAAGTAAACAACTGATAATTGAGGTAGAAAACTAAAAAAACGTGATACTTAAATTGTGTTTTTTATCCTTACCTATGTTACTATTCGAACTACTATGCCTTGTTGGTTAATCATCCATTGAAATATCAGATACCACAAAACAAACTAATAAGTAGTATTACATTGGGTAACATCAAATCATGTGGGGAACAATATGCAATCTTTTTCTTCTACAGTATATGAATAAAATAGTCACACTTCACACAAAATTGTGTGAGAAAATGTTGTCAGCATGGAATTGATTAGACATATTAGATAACAGCTATTAAAGCTAAAAATACGTGTGCAATTTCTCACATATGTCTCACTCGTAGAGAAAAAATATTCCATTTAATGCAACAACACTCTTAAAACTTTTGTAGCAACTCAACCGCGAATTCCCCACGCTTTCACTTCTTTTTTTTAGGTAGCAAGAAACACCTAGACATATACTTAACACATACACAATTAAATATGCCCACAAACACACACATGCATATATGTTAGTTTGACTTCAATGCATTGATAGAGTAAACATTAATTACTCTATCGGTGTATATAAGCTAAAATATTATTAATAGAGGATACGTAAATATTCTTAATATATTTTGTAATTATTATTTTAGTGTAATTATGTAAAATAGATATTCTCGTACGATTATGATTACAATTGTAAACACTTATATATTGTATTAATGAGAAGAATCCAAATAAGGAAAATTACACAATTCTATATGGTGTAATTCTTCAAGACAACAAACATACGCGTGTCGTTTATCGGGAGGAATAATTTAATAACACCAATCTTGAAAACTTTGCTAATATGTCCGAGTATTGTAAACAATTGAAACTAGTTGTAGATCAACTATCTAATGTGGGCACTCCGATTTCAAAACAAAGATTGTTTTGAAACTAATTAATGGTTTGCCAAAAGGTGAGTACGATACGCTTGCAACGATGATCCAACAAGTCGATCCCCTCTTTAGTTTCAACAAGGCCCGATCACAATTACAATAAGAGGAAACTAGGCATACCAAACAGGACAAACATAATCAAAAGGTGTTGGTGGTTGATGCACCGGTGACCGCCCCAACACCCCCCGGACAACCACCATACACGGACGGTCAAGCTCTGCGGGGTGGTCAAGGCTGCAAAAAAGGTAGTGGCCGCGGCCGCGGCCGAGGCAACAATACTAGTGGGCAATTTCAGTAGGCCCCGTACCCATATCAGTGGGCTGGTCCACTGTCATGGCTGATGTCCAGAAGTTGAGCCTCACCCCATGCCCATACCCGATGGTACCGGCCCAAGGCCATGGCCAGTGGCAACAGTTGAGTATTTTGGGCCCTCATCCAGGCCCATACTAGGCGGACCGACACAACAAGCCCATGTCTCGGTGGACCAATAGCAACAACAACTATACGGCCTACTTACCCCTACTGAACTAGGCCAGGCCTGGCCTACAACACTATGAATTTATAGCAGCTCAACGATGCTTGGTACATGGATACATGCGCCACTTCCCACCTCACTCATAACTCTGATAATCTTCCTCAACTATTCAACTTGAACAATCCTCAATTTATTTTGGTCGGAAATGGCAATCGCATTCCAATTCAAGGCTATGACACCACTCAAACACCACCACCTCACCCTCCATTTTCTCTAAAAAAAATGTCCTATATGCTCCTAACATCATTAAAAATTTATTCTCTGTTAGAAAATTTGCTAGTGATAATTTTGTATCTATTGAGTTTGATCCTTTTGGTTTTTCTGTGAAGGACCTACGTACGGGGACAACTCTTACGAGATGCAATAGTGTGGGGGACCTCTATCCTTTATCATCTACTTCCGCTGCAAGTGTCAATCCACATACCTCTCTAGCTGCAATCTCTCCATCAACTTGGCACAGTAGACTTGGGCACCCAGGAGCACCCGTTTTTAATTTTCTTAGAAGTCAAAATTTGATTCAATGTAATAAAGGGAAATTTCCCCCAAATTGCCATTCTTGTCCTCTATGGAATCATGTTAGACTTCTTTTTATGTCATCTTTGAGTGTTACTTTTTCTCCATTTGACATCATTCATGCGGATTTATAGACATCTTCCATTACTAGCAAACTGAGTCATAAATATTATTTGGTATTGTTAGATGATTTCTCTCATTTTCTATGGGTCTATCTACTCAAATATAAGTCTCAAGTCTATTCCATTTTTCTTGAATTTCGAACATACATTATAACACAGTTTGAGAAGGACATAAAATCATTTCAATGTGACAATGGTCATGAGTTTGACAATTCCCCATTTCATAAATTTTGTGCGAACAATGGCATGGTGTTTCGATTCTCCTGCCCTCATACCTCACCTCAAAATGGTAAAGCCGAAAGAATCCTCATCACCATTAACAATATAATCTGTACCATGCTCTTTCATGTTTCTCTACCCCTCCCTTTTGGGTCATGCATTACACATGGTAGCATACGTTCTTAATAAATTACCTACCCGTATCCTTCAAAATAAAACCTCCATCAAAATTTTATTCCGTCAGATCCCTTTCTATGATCACCTTCAGATTTCAGTTGTCTATGCTACCCTAATCTCGCCTCCATGGCTCCTCACAAATTAGCGCCTAGGACTACTCCTTCCATTTTCTTGAGCTTTCTGTCAAATCATAGGGGTACATATGCTATGATAAAGTCTTAGTCTCTCGACATATCACATTTGAGGAGCATATCTTCCCTTTTGCAAATATCCGAAATATCAAGTCACTAACTATGACTTTCTTGACGATTCGGATACCTCCCCTCTATTTAAAAATGTACTCCGTGGAGCTAGTAGTTCAGCTCAACGCCTACTGCCCCCGCCATCTCCCCCAGCACTGCCCCATAACCCGCCGATAACATCATCCTCCCTACCCACTGATACAGTCGCCTCCCCCTGCCCACTGATCCCATGACAACCCCACTGCCCACTGCCACCCGTTACTGTCACCATCCCCTTAGCCCCCTCGACCAACCCCCTACCCGAAATTCCCATCGCCTTCTCATAACCCCACTGCCCGAGCCCCTTCATCCTCTCACCACCACACTGCCTAAGCCCACGTCCGCCATAACCCACCCAAACAGTCTCTATTCCTATGAACCATATGGAAACCTGTGCCCGACACAGAATTTTCAAACCAAAAGTCTACTTTAACCTATCCACTAAAGCCATCTTACCTATACCTAGGAACCCAAAATTTGCCAAGCTTGATCCAAATTGGAATGCAGCCATGCGTGAGGAGTTTGATGCGCTCACTACACAACACACTTGGGATCTTGTCCCAAAACCAGAGGGGATCAATGTGATTCGTTGTATGTGGCTATACCGCCACAAATTCAGGGATAATGGTGAGCTTGAACGACATAAGGCGAGACTTGTGGCGAATGGCATGGGGCAACAAGAGGGAATTAATTGTAGTGAGACCTTCAGTCCAGTGGTTAAACTAGCTACCATCCGCACTATTTTAAGCATTGCTATGGGAAATAATTGGCCGATTCATCAGCTTGATGTGAAAAATGCGTTCTTACATGGGAATTTGAAAGAAACCGTATTCATGTATCGACCACCTGGCTCTGTGCATCCTTCGGCTCCTCAGTATGTCTGTCCCGACTGCTTCCTCAGATTTGCTGAAAAACGAGATCATTACTATGCTCAAATCCAAATTTGCAATGACATACTTGGGTAAATTGAGTTATTTCTTAGGGATTTCCGTGACCAGATCCGAGAATGCAATGTTTCTGTGTCAGTGTAAGTATGCCGAAGAGATTGTTTACAAGGCTAAAATGGCAAACTGTAAGATCATGCCCATTCTAGTCGATGCTCAACGCGGATGACGGAGACCCGGTGCTCGATCCTTCTCTTTATAGGAGTCTCACTGGTGTGCTTCAGTATCTTACTTTCATTAGACCCGATATTGCCTATGTTGTTGAGTAGGTGTGTCTGTTCGTGCATGCTCCAAGGAGCCTCACTTCACAGCTATTAAACGTATCATTTGGTACGTTAAAGGTACTCTTGACTATGTGTTACATCTTTATCCATTTGCACTGACCAGACTGACATCATATACGGACGCTGATTGGGGCGGCTGTCCAGACACACATCGATCTACTTTCGGCTATTGTGTATTTTTGGGTGATCACCTTATCTCGTAGTTTGCCAAACACCAAGCCACACTTTCTTATTCGAGTGAAGAAGCAGAATATAAAGGCGTTGCGAACGTTGTTGCCGAGATTTGTTGACTCAAAAACCTCCTTCTAGAGCTCCATTGTCCCTTACGTAGGGCATCTATTGTGATAACATTTCTGCTGTCGACTTATCTCAAAACCCGGTTCAGCATCAACGAACCAAACATATTGAAATGGATATTCATTTTGTTCGTGAGAAGGTTGGCATGGGCCATGTTCGGGTATTACATGTTCCTTCTTCATATCAGTACACATATATATTTACTAATGGACTTCATCGGCAGTTGTTCCTTGACTTTAGATCCAGTCTGAGTGTCCGACCTCCTCCCGCTCCGACTGCGGGGTGTGATAGATGATACGTAAATATTCTACATATATTCTGTAATTATTATTTAGTGTAATTATGTAAAGTAGATATTCTCATATGATTAGGATTACAATTGTAAACACCTATATATATATATATATATATATATATATATGTATTAATGAGAAGACTCCAAACAAGGAGTTACACTATTCTACAATTATATATCGACATATCTACACACACATATACTTACCCCTCACATATATACTACCATGAAAGAGAATAATCTCTTAATTATTTTCATTAATGTAATCGATTTATATACATGATATACAATAGTAAACCTAGCCTATAATTACGGAAATCAAATATACATTTTCCTAATACAGAAGATTACTACCATAATTACATATGTACAAGATCACTAATAATATCATAGAAATATATGGTGTATATTCTATCAATAATCCTCTTTAGTATTGGTTGTACAAGCAAGGTCTCACACTAATATATACTATATCGGTCCTAATTTATATGAGAGTTGACCAGTTTGAGGAGTCAAATAACTCTTTTTTACTATGATTTTCTCCAACTCTTTTCATATATTGTGAACTATTAATTATGCAGACTTCAAGTACTTTTTATGTAGTTTTCAAATATGTAAATTTTTATTATAAACTCGAAGAATCGATGTTTGAAATTGAGTCAAATAAAGAGTTGTTTAACTCCTCAAACTGATCAACTCTCGTATAAATTGAGATGAAGGGAGTAATTAGATAGAAAAAAATGGTGTATAATGTGTAGGGACACTCTCAAATAGTGTGAGATATTGGATACAATTATACAAACTTATTCCCACTTAAAGATTTGACTAGGAGTTTCAAAATGACCATTGACAACCGGAACCCACTTCGATCAATTAGCCAAGATTTTGACCGGATACGAAATCACTGGTGCCCAAGTTAGCATCACATAACGATAAGAGTATTTTAATTTTAAATTTGCTTAATCTAATATTTCGAAGGGTGCACTTATAAAATCTCAACTTGTGACCTTTCTACGACGCAAATTCGATTGAATTCCGAACAGATAATGATTAATAAAAAGAAATAAGACACAAGTGGAGGAAATGACCTCTCTTACCCCTCTGTCTCCCTTAATTAAGCAGAAGTTTAACTCAGATCTGAAAAATTTAACCCCTCAGAGTTTGAAATTTTATTGCATCAAAATTCGGACTCCATTGAAGGAGCTTCAGAGTTCAAAGTTTAACTCAGGTCTGAAAAATCTTAGACTAAAATGATTGAGCGAAATTAAAAATTGTTGGAAAAACTTGTAGTTACTTGAATCTAGAATGCTGGGTTGATTGGGTTTGATTAATTTTGATCTTGAAAATCATACTAGTTGGAGAAAAATAGTTGAAGATGAAATCCAGTTTTCGTATACAATATTATACATCGTTATACAAAATTATAATAAGTGTATAATATTATATACTGCATGTATATCTTCTTCTTTATCTTCTTATTTTTCTGGTATATATTATTACACATTTCATATATAAATTTATACAAAGTTATACATAATTTTACATATACGGCACATGTGAAGTTTAATTTTTTTGTGTGGGTGTTTTTTTACCTTTTCTCAAACAATTCAAGTATAAATCGACTTTCCATGTTGATTTCTCCCAAATCACGAACTTGTAGTAGCAACTTTTTTCTATTTTTATTTTTAATTACTACTATTTGAAACTTGGGGATGATGTGAATTTTCAAGTACATTGTGTATAAATTTGCGATATTTGAAGTCGGAATAATAATGTATACGAATTAGGGGAAGAAGAATGGATAATCACCCAAATTATTCGCTTAAAGATTTACAAAATAAAATAACACCAAAAAATACTCCTTTCAGAACTAAATTTATTATTTTTGAGCTACATATTTGGAAAGTTATAATTGGATCATGATATCACAAATCACAATGTGTTTTTTATGAGTTGTATAATGATGAAATTTCCCCTACAAGGTATTGCCATTTGCCAGGTTGCAAAGTTATTATTATAACATTAAAATGTTCTTCTGTCGACACGTCGGACAAAACTTTTTTATTCGATTCATGAAATAAAAATTTAAAAGATATATATGTCCCCCCGCGGCTGATTTACGTAAATATCTTTTTAGGCTACAATTTAGATTTTAATCCTTATTTTTAAAAGTTATATAATTATGGATCTTGAGAAAGTGTTTTATAAATAATATTAGATTTGGGTTTAATATTATTTACTCATACTCTACTCAACCTTACAAATAATATATTAGACTATTGTTTGACGTTTGTAATAACTTACAAAATTTTAGATTGTATTCTTACCTTTTCGAAGATTTTTAATTTACTCAAAAAAAATTAAACTGTGTAAAAAGTCCGTAAATGATTTTCTTAAAAAAATAATTTACCAGATAATTGTACCAAAAAGAATAATCGGTGAAAATTTGTGATCTCTTGCCCAACCTTACAAATAAAACATTATTAGACTATTGTATGATGTTTGTAATAACTTACGAGATTTTAAAATATGATCTAACATTTTCAAAAATTTCTAATTTGCTAAAAAAATCTTTGAACGTGTTCTAAAAAGTTCATAAATTATAAAAAAATAAATAATAATTGTACCAAAAAAGAAAAACCTGTGAAAATTTGTGATCTCCTGCTATGGACCATTTTTTTTTGTCTGTTGTCTCTTTCATAATCTAATCATATACTCTCTCCGTCTCAAATTATTTGTCATTTTTTTAATTTACACGTCCCTTAAAAAATATTAATTAGGAGATGTATTTGACTTATTTTACTCTTGTTTAAGTTATAATCTCTCTTCATTAAATATTTACTCTATTTATGTGTCATCTTCATTTATGATAAAAGATAAATAGAAAAAAATAATTAATTATATCTTAAACTTCTAAAATAATAAATAATTTAAGAAAATTATTTTTAATAACCACAATAAATTATTTGAGACAGAGGGAGTATATTGTGAAGCCGCAATTCTATATATAGTTGTTGAATGACTAAACAAACTTTGACAACATATCCATGGCCGACATAACCATCACTTTCCTTAGCAACTCACTTTCTCTAATGTCCTTTTCCGTTTGTCCTTAGGATTAGAAGTGTAATATGAAGGTAGCTAATCACTACTAGAAAATCGTTAATTTTTTATGGAGGTCGTCGGAGTTTAGCTCGCCGACAATATTTTTGATATATTTACCTTCAGAAAGATTTTCTAATAGTGTAATTGTTTTAGTGACACATAGAGTTATTATATAGCATACATAAGCATAGGTCGTAATTTTTACACCTTTGAATCAAAATAATTTTTCAAGTATTCTTTACTTTCACTCAGCCACGCGACGGTAAATTAAGGTTCATCTTAATAATTCATGTAGTTTAAACAAACTTTAGGTAAATTTTAAGGAAGTACCACCTTTATAGTGAACGATTTAAATTTACTCTCCCTCATAATTATATTTTGGGTATAAAGTGATATATTATGAAATTGGCTTATAAGCCTATTGATGTTGCTAGAAGATTTTCATTAATTACACTAACTCTAGTCTTTTCGTTGTCAACAATTCAACATTACTAATTAGTGGAGGAACCGAGAGTTAAATTTAAACATCACCATCTCGTATCACCAAACATGTTATTTCAGTCAGACAATTTTCTTCCCTGGACCTTGCAATAGTTGGTCCCCCCCCCCACCCCCACCCCCACCCCCACCCCCGTTTTCCTGACTTTATTCCTCAAGAGTGTAAAAGATATTTATATAATCGGGTGTTTTAGAATTCTTTATAGAGCTTAAGGTCTGTGCATTGACAGTATAATATGTACATTATCAACTAACTTATTATGTAATTACAAGTAAATTTATTAACAAGCATAAGTTAGTATGTATTAAAAATGGAAAATAACTTATTATTGGTATATCTCACAGATGGTCATATAATTATAATTTTTTTTTCCCCACAAAAGTCACTTAACTATGTTTTCTAAAACAAAAGTCACGAAATTTTACCCTTACTAACACAAAAGTCACATATGTGCCGGAAAATCCAACTTTCGGTGGGTAATTTTTCTTACTTTTTTATTTATTTTTTTATCTAATAATACAAATTCAATTAGAAAAGACCTCCCGACCCGACCCAATCCAAAATCCATAATCGATTGTTACTAAGATTGATCACGATAGAATAAACATATCTCTATTTATATTAGTGTATACAACTTAACTTTCTTTTAATAAGATAATTATAAAAAAATTATAATAAGTGTTACTCTCTTCGTCCCATTTTATACGATATAATTTGACTGAACACAAATTTTAAAAATAGAAAAAGACTTTTGAATCTTGTGGTGTAAAACATACCAAAGATATCCGTGTGGTTATAGATCATCTCGTTAAACATAAAAAGTAAAATTTAAAGTTAAATTATTATCAAATAGAGAAACGTATCATTTTTTTTTGGACTGACTAAAAAGAAAAAACGTGTCATATAAAGTGGGACAGAGATAGTAATTGATAACCTGAATACAAAAAGGTAACTAATATACTTATTTTAGGACAACCACGGTAGGTTAGTGGCAAGAATTTGGAAAGTAAAGGAAAATATTAACGATATTTATTTATGTCGTGATAGATACTGTCGGTCGTGACTAGCTATTTATGGGATTAGAAGTGATCTCTAATCATGACAAGTTTTATAATCTAATAGGTTTTCATGTTAACCATAAATTCACTTGTCTATAACCTCTCATGCATAAATCGACTTATACGATTCACAATTTTCTATACATGAAGCTATTTAGCTAATTTATTTCTTTAGTTCTTTTTTTATAAATAATAACAAACAACCTTATATGATTTTAATAGAGTTTTTGAAGGAATATGCAGCAATATCATTTACACTTGTCCATAACCTTTCCATGTATAAATCCATCTAACCATAAATCTTGTCCATAAACAGTGCACAAGTCACTTGTCGATTTTCTTTTTTGAAATACTTATTTATCAACACAAGACACGGAGGGTTCATTCAAGTTAATTTCTCAAATTAAAATTTGTCATTGTCATTTACTACCTTTGTTCCGATTTCGGTGACATCGTTCGAATTTCTAAAGTCAAATTACTTTACTTTGATATAAATTTGGACATAAAATCTTAAAATTTTTAAAATAAACTTTACCTATTTGAAATTTACATAAAATATTATAAATAATAATTAACAATTTAAAAAATTTAAACGACATATGGAAAAGTCGTGATAAAAAAAAGACTGGTTTAACTTTTGAAATACTAGAGGTGCTAGGGGTGGGCGTATATCGGTTCGGTTTGATTTTGTATCCGAAAAATATGGACCGAATAAAAATGTTTTTTTTTAAAAAAAAAAAACCGAATACAACTTTTTTTTAAAAAAAACTGATATGTCCGGTTTATATCGCCAAACGTATCGAATTATATCGGTTTTTCCTAGTGGGCCGGGTCGGGTCGAGGATTTTTTTATTTTAAAAAAAAATTTGAATTTCCAAAACTGAAATTGACATTCACACCTACACTACCATGAAATTTAGACGTTGAAATCTATTGTGTATCGTGAGATGTTTACTAAAGAAAAAGGAAAATTAGAAACTGATTTGGGGGAAAACACAAATTGATTGGGAAAACGGACATTCGAGCGCAGAGTTATGACCATTTAAAGTTTCACCAATTTACAACTACTTTCTCTCCCTACATTTTATGGCAATGCTTCCGTGATATGTTAATCAAGTTCATGCCGCATTCGACTTCCATAAAAGCTTCATAGATTGACTTCAATGACTATGATTCAAGAGATAGTAGTAGCCAAAAATAGCCTAAAATAAAAAATAAAAAAAATATATATGTAATTCGCTTTTTTCGGTTCGGTTCGTATCCAAAATAAAAAAACTGAACCGAATCACTAAATCCTGATTCGGTTCGATTTTTCAAAAAATTAGTTTTTTTTTTTTAAAAAACCAAGAAAAAACCGAACAATTCGATTCGGGTTTTTCGGTTCTCCGAATTTTTTGCCCACCCCTAAGAGGTGCCATATAATTTGTGACAGAGGGAGTCACTTCTGAAGTTTTTTTTTTTTACTCCTAACTTCCTAAGCATATCACCCACAAAAATTAATCTAAGCAGACCGACAAAGCGGCTAGACTTGACTTTAATCACGTTTTCGTAGCAGAAAAAAAAATAGAAAGGAAAACATATTTAATGATCTTAATGGCACTCGTGTCTTTGCACATTAGTGTGTCCTGATCATTGGTGAAGGTCAAATATTTGAACATTCTTAAGCATTAGCCATTAACAAAACTCTTCCAGATCTTTTGACATTGTTTGTATATATGCTTAGTCAATTATCTTTATGTTTGCCTTAACTATATAGACAGACGCATATTCAGAATCTAAAATTTATGAATTCTTATACGTTTACCGTAATTTTTTTATAGATATTTAGTTTTTAATATATACACGATTTGGGTAAAAGTTAATGAATTTATGTGAACCCGTAACCGGACCTCTAGACATTTTAAAGAAATTGTATATGTTATAGTAGGTAATCTTACTGATTTCCAAGTTAACACTAATCTCACTTATTATGAATTGTTATTTCTATACTGTAATTATCTTTTAAGTGATAGATATGATAGTGTAAACCTTTTTTACATAACCATATATGACATAGAAGTTAAACTTCCCATAGGAAAGCCACTTGATCGGTTAATAGAGGCGAATTTAAAGCGAATTTTATAAATTAAATTCAATCGAACTCATCAATATACTTTGAACTCAAATTATTTATAGAGATGAAAAAGGTGTTACTACTTATGCATATTATAAATTATATTCTTTCTAAATTCATTAATTTTAAATTTTAAATTCGTCTTTGATATAGCTCCAAAGATTTTGAGCATCAAAGTCTCCTGGTGAATAATCTTCCAAGGATGAGGAGTTTATTCTTGGGGGACTCAACATCATTGCCTCTGCCATATTAACAAGGAAACTGGGAAAATCAAACAATACCTCCTCATCAACAAATTCCTCCTCATTTGTAATCATTTGTGTACTTCCTGAAAATAGGGGTGGAGCAAGAAATTTTAATATAAATATTTCAAAAATATTATGTAAAATGTCACATGTGAAATTTAAACCATGACCTAAAATAACATTTTGATTTTTACCACTAGAGTAGAAAATTCACTTTTATTATGAAAATTTGACAATTTTTATTATACTCCCTCTATTCTATTTTGTGTCTCGATCTTTCCTTTTAGTCTATTTCATAAAGAATTGTGCTATTTTTATATTCGGAAATTATTTAATCTTAAACATCTCATTTTACTATTAATAGCATGCTTTACAACCACAAAAATGTCATAACATGTTTAAGATCACCCCAAGTTTTTTTTTTCAAATCTTTCTTAAACTCCATACACAATCATACTGGAAAAAAAAAATGAAATAGGGGATCGAGTATGTATTGTATTTACCTATTTGCATAGCATATTTCCCAGACGAAGGCGATTCAATTGAACACCCGCTTCCCATCCACCGATCATCATCGTCTCCCTGCTGAGTCATCATCTCCGCCGCAGTGGCCGCGGCAAGTTGTATATCCACCGGAGATGCTGAGGAAGAGAGCTTTGGATATGAATTAACATGGTGAGGAAAATTTAGTGCAACATTTTCACTTCCCTTAAGAGCTAAGGCAGCAACATCATAGGCAGCACCAGCCATTTGTGGAGTAGGGTATGTACCTAGCCATATCCTTGTAGACTTACGTGGCTCTCTAATTTCAGACACCCATTTCCCACTTCTACATCGTATCCCACGGTATATAGGATGTTTGGTATTTGTCCTAGACTTTGTAGAATGTGAAGGGCCGGCCATCTATGTGTCTGACAAGTGAATATGTTTATGTATATAGAATTTAACTTATATGCATTGGCAATATAATTTTTTTGATTTGTTAGTGCATTGAAGTTAAACTCCTATGCATGTGTGTACAATTGTACGTGCGATGTTTCTATGTATAATATGCTTTTTACAACTCACTCAGTGCTTATATGTACGATATATAGTATGAGTTTGATAGAATTCAATAATTTTGACTTAGATTCTGTATAAGTGTTGAAAAATCTACTAAACATGTACGTACAATGAATGGCGAATCCAGTAACATAAATAGGTTGTCGGTTCGGTGGCAAGAAAGGGGCGTGTGCCGAAATTCTAAATCTGTCTCTGAGTTAACTAGATTTGGTAGTAAATATGTGAAGGGTCAAGTATATTTGTGTGTGTGGATATGTTGTGATATGTAGAATTTTAACTTATATACGCTGACAATATAATTAATTTGTATTATGTCAGTGCATTGAAGTCAAACTCTTATATACAGATGTGTGTGTTTGTGCACACAATTGTATGTGTTATCTGTGTATGTATGTACCTATATATATGTTTGCTAAAAAAAAGTGAAAGCGTGGGCAATTCGTGGGTAAGTTGCTATAAAGGTTTTAATTGTGGTGTTGTATTAATTGGCATGATATTTGCCCCACGGAGAGAGACATATTTGACAAAAACTGAACACGTAATTTGGTGCAAATTTAGCTTTAATAACTATTATATAGTATTTCTAACACATTTCCACTTTCTCATAGGGTACAAGTTGAAAGTGCAAGGGGGGAGTTCTACCACAAGGTGCTAGTCGACTGTTAACATATATAGTGCAGAATTTAAATATAGAAACAAATTGACACCAGACATTTTTATACTGGTTCGAATTCAATGTGAATCCTAATCCAGTCCTCTTGGGTTGCAAGTGTGTTCTTTGCAGCTCTTTTAAAGATTTGGATTGGTACAATGATAGTTTGAATGGAGTTCCTACATCTACACTCAAACACTCATAATCTTTTGATACAATGTCTCACCAACTATACGATATCTCTTCTCACTGTTGTATACACTATAAATCACTCAGAGTTACAATGTTTGCTAAAAGTTAAGTAGAGAGATTTGAGAAGTTAAGACGAAAGTATAGTTATTTCGTCTCTTTGAGCCGTCATTTATAGTCCATGGACTTGTAGTTGTTTCGAGCTTCCTTTTGCAGCGAAGACAACCCAAGAGATTTGATCCTTGAAAAATAGGAATATTTAGGATCCTAGTTTTCAGGAATAAAGCAAGAGCATATGTGTTGATTCATCTTTGATATATTCTTTCCTTGAAAAGTACATAATGGGTACATGGTGAAATCTTCTGATGGGGTTGTTTTCTTAGAAAAGTTTGCTAATGAAGATCTTCCTTTATTGATGTGTGTGATTAGTACATGCTTTATTAATTACAGAGATCCTTGATTGATATGTAATTAATGACTTGCGCTGAGTGTATTTTTCCTTTACTGACTCGTATTCATGTAGGCTTGACTTTAACTGGTTTGGGATGGTCCTTTATTGACTCGTCTTCATATGGGATTGACTTCAACTAGGTTGGGCTGGCTGATGTAGTTGGCTATTGGGCTTACAAAGTGACATTGCTTTCTTTGAGTATTTCTTGCAAAGTAACACATAGTCATCATTAAAAACTTGACACTAACAATCTTCCTCTTTTTTAATGATGAAAATAAATACTCAAAGTAAAGCCGACTTCCCTGTTATGGTGACAAGCTCCCCCTTTATAGTTGAGTTGGTGCATCTAGTCGACAGGAAGATTACTCCCCCTGAATAGTTGACTGCTGCATATAGTCGACTTTCATGTTCTTTCTATTTCTCCCCCTTTGACATCAATAAAAAAAAATCAAAGAAGCAAGAAAAACATAGAGCGGAGTACACAATCAAAGTATTTGGATTTATGTCCACAAAACACATTGTCTAAAAGTCACAAAAGAAACCAACTAGAAAATTATCACAGCTCAGGAGTTGTGTCAGTGTCCATTTCTTGCCAATCACCATGCGCTTGCTCTTGCTCCGGTGCTTGCTCCTAATCCTACTGAGCAAATGATCTTCAGAAATACACTAAGGTGTTCACCACTGAAGTCTTCATGGAGTCCAATGTGTCTGACATATTTTTAGGAATGTCATTGATACATGTCTAGATTTTAGTGGACAACTTAGTCGCTTCCTTGAGAGTCTGATCAAGCTTTACATGCATACTAGCAACATCTGCGTTAGCTTCTTTAGTAGCATCCCTCATTTTCTCCATTTTAAATTGAGTAGACAGAGTCATGCAGAACATACACTAACCGTCCTCCAATAACTATTAATTAATTAGACCTTCAAGGAACAATGAGAAGGTCTTTAAGGGAGTCGAGTTTGGCATCAAGGGAAGCAACTTTTTCCAAAAGCTCATTGGAGGTTGCAGTAGGATGAGTAACAGAGGTAGAAGGATTGGATTGCGCAAGAGTTGGAGAGCAGGGAACCTCAGGATCCTTTTAATCTGCTTAAAGACCCAGACATCATTCACACAGACATAGCCCATGCTAGAAAAGGCTGTGAGTCATATCATTGTTTGATGGGAATAGAGGGGTGATCATCAAGGTTCACATTATTAGCTTACATAATGCGAGTGATAAGCATGTCATCTGGCAAGTTGGTGGGGTCAACAACAGGTTCGAGCATACGATTGATAATGAGCGAGGCAAGATTTAACTTACGCTTGTGAACAAGACAGTAAGTGAGCAAGGTGTCACGTTGGGTAAGAGTGGAAAGAGAGCCTACTCGAGGCACGATAGTTGTAACAACAATATGGGTCATGACACGAGTTTCAAACGAGAGATTTCGAGGACCTAAGAATGTGGAGGAGTACTTGAGGGATCTAGGGATATCTGGCTTGGTAAAAAGAAACTTCAAAATTTAGGGGGGGGGGGGGGCAAGAACTTTTTGTAAGTTAAGAAAAACCAGAGCTTTGAATTTTAAATATTTTGTCAAAACCAACACATCAAAGAGAATATGGGTTCTAAAAACCAGAGTTTCCACTTTATCATCTTTTGTAGGGTGAAGATTTGCATAGAACATTCGAATATGATATTCATAGACAGGAGGAGGGGAGTAAGAAAAGATGTTTGACCAACTTTGTTGGTCAAATATTTTTTGGATATGGCAGTGAAGCGAGGAGATGACCTCAAAATTAATGATATGACCACATACAAAGGTTTTGCCCTTAAGAGACTCAAAGATATCGGAATAGGGGGTTTTCCAGAAATTTTGACGATCACTAAAGACAACGTCCTAATCAAACTTCACCCTTTTTGAGGACTCAACGTACTCATCTAGGGTGGTAGTGCATTTTCCAAAGTTCTTCAAATAAAGAGAGTTGGAGGAGTTGAGAAGCGAAGAAACATAAGAGGCATTAGAGTCGCTGTGAACGAGAGATGAGGATTTATTTTTTGTGGTGGTTCTGATGCTTTTACGGGTGATTTTGGAGAAAGTTTTGTTGGTTTTGACCATGACGGATAGATAGATAGAGATGAGAACAGAGGAGAGAAGTGAAACGTGATGAGGTAAATTAGGGGTGAAGGAAGGAAAAGAGATAGGGAATGTGAAGAGGAAGAGTTTTTAGGGAGTGGAGAAACGGGCGTGTCAGAGGAGTGAAAATAAAGGAGGGGTCAAATCAACTTATGGGAGGGTGTGAGATTGTGTAAAGATGGGAAAAGGCGGAGGTAATTGTGGAAGGAGTAAGTAAAAATCTGAGTAAAAGATTTGGTAAAAAATGGTAAAACAACTATTACAATTAGACAGGTTGAGAAATAATATCAAGTAATTTTATAAGCATGCAAAAACATTCCTCTAACAGGTTTTGTAAAAATATCAGCAAGTTGATTTTCAGTGCACACAAATTGCAACTCAATAGAACCCCTAAGAACATAGTCTCTAACAAAATAATACTTAATATATATATATATATATATATATGTGTGTGTGTGTGTGTGTGTGTGTGTATATATATATATATATGTGTGTGTGTGTGTGTGTGTGTATATATATATGTTTTGCTCTAGAATGATGCGTTAACATGATATTAGCACAAGTATTGTCCAAGTAGTTAACATGATATTAAGGACTGTCCAAGTAGTTAACATGATATTAAGGACTGTCCAAGTAGTTAACATGTACCACTAGTACTTTTACGATCATCTTTGTCTCCTACAAAATCAACATCAGAAAAACCTTCTAATTTGAAGGATTTAGTTTTGGGATACCATAGACCATGAGAGATAGTTTCAATTAGATATTTGATGATTTTTTACAGCATTAAAGTGAGACTCCACAGGATCCAACTGATATCTAGCACACCTACATACACTTAACATTATATCTGATTGACTAGTAGTGATCCAATCATTCTCCTGTATTTTGTTACATCTACAAAGTTACCTTCATCATATTTGTGAAGAGAGAAAGTAAGATTCATTGAAGTTCCCATGACTTTTGCATCACTCATACCAAACTTTTGAATAAGTTCTTTGGTATACTCGCTTTGACTTATGAAAATTCCCTTTTCAGTTTGATGAATTTGTAATCCCAGAAAGAATGTCAATTCTTCCATCATGCTCATCTCAAATTCACTTTGCATAAATTTAGAGAATTTCTTGCACAAAGATGGGTTAGAGCTTCCAAATATAATATCATCAACATAGATTTGAATAATAAGATTTCCAAATGATGTCCTTTTGATAAACAAGGTTGAATAAATTTTACCTCTAGAAAATCATGTTCAGTTAGAAAAGCACTTAGTCGATCATACCAAGATTTTGGAGCTTGTTTGAGACCATATAAGGCTTTGGACAGTTTGAAAACATGATAAGGAAATTTAAGATTTTCAAAATCGGGTGGTTGTTTGACAAAAACTTCTTCATTAATGAAACCTTTTAAAAAGACACTTTTAACATGCATTTGAAAAAGTTTAAAACCTTTAAAGGAAGCATATGAAAGTAACATACAAATGGATTCTAACTGGGCGACTGGGGTAAATGTTTCATCGTAGTCAACTCTCTCCTGTTGAGAATATCCTTGAGCAACAAGTAGAGCTTTATTCCTTATAACTCCCCCTGCTTAATTTAGTTTGTTTCGTATACCCATTTTATTCCAACCACTGAAGCATTTTCAGGCTTGGGAACCAGACTCCATACTTTATTTTTTTCAAATTGGTATAGTTATTCCTTCATAGCCTTAACCCAATGTTAATCCTTCAAGGCGTCATCAACCTTCTTTGGATATAGTTGTGAAATAAGATCCAAGTTTGCATTGATTTTGGTTGAAGATCTAGTATTCATTTTCTCATCAATAACTCTTATAACGAACTTCTTTGGATAGTCAGGTTCACTTCTCCATTCATTTGGCACATTTCCAACAACAAGGTTAATCGACTGGTCTGATTCAACAATCGACTCATTTACACTATTTTGATCAACAATGGATGTGATTGCCTTAGTTGGTAGTTGACTATCTTCATCATCTACGGGTTTACCTTTCTCGACAAAGCCATTAGTATCATCAAAGATTACATGAATGGATTCTTCAACAGTCAATGTACGTTTATTGAATACTCTATAAGATCTACTATTAATTGAATAGCCAAGAAAATACCGTCGTCACTGCATGGATCAAACTTGCCAGGATTCTCTTTCCCATTGTTATGGACAAAACACTTGCATCCAAAATGCTGAAAGTAACTTATGTTTGCCATTTTTCCTATCCATAGTTCATATGGAGTTTTCTTCAAGATTGGTCTAATCAAACATATGTTTAGAACATGACATGTTATGCTTACAACCTCAACCCAAAAGTGATGTGGTAGATTGTTTTCTACTATCATTGTTCTGGACATATCCTGTAATGTCCTATTTTTCTTCTCAACGACACCATTTTGTTGAGGAGAACATGGTGAAGAGAAGTTATGAGTATATCCATGTTCATTGTAGAATTCTTCAAAAGACTTGTTCTCAAATTCTTCTCCATGATCACTTCTAATTGAGGAGATGAAGTATCCCGTATAAAAAATAATAATTACAATATATTATGACTCTGAAAAATATACCATATAAAATGGGAATATATAATATATGATATTATATAACATAATATAAATGATATTTTATGACATAATAATAGCTTATTTTGACATGTGTATTTTTTTCACGGACTTTCTCACAGAAAAAATTAAAGTTCTTTCAAGTATCATCTTTGTGAGCAAGAAATATAACCCATGTAAAATGAGTGTAATCATCTATTAAGACATTCCTCCAATACTAGCAGCTCTAATGGAACCAACTACGTCCATGTGTAGTAGTTGCAATGGTTTTGAAGTAGTCACAATATCTTTTAGATTGAAAGAGTTTCTAGTTTGCTTACCTTTTTGGCATGCATCACACACATGATCTTTGGAATAATTCATCTTGGGCAAACCTATAACAAGTTCATGTCTTACTAGTTTTTCTATCAGGCGCATGCTTGCATGTCCAAGTTTCTTGTTCCAAATCCATGAATCTTCTCCATTAGATGCTACGCAAATGTGTTTTTTAGAACACTTGGTTGACTCAAGTACATACACATTCTTGTTTCTGCTTTCAAGTAGGATGGATCTTCCTAGAGGTCTTCAATGATACATCCAGTTTTACTAAATCTAACTTCCAGATTAGGGTCACACAGTTGGCTTATGCTTAGCAGGTTATATATGAGACCCTTCACTAAATAAACATTAGTAATATCACAAGATTCATTAAAAGCAATAGTTACTAACCCAATTATGTTTCTAGTGGAGTTGTCTCCAAAGGTTACCAGTCCTTCATCAAAGTCCTCGATTGTTTTGAATAGACTTTTATTACCTATCATGTTACTTGAACACCCACTATCTATATACCATTTACCTCTTAGTTTCTCCTTGTGGTGTTCCTACAAAACAAAATGATTATTTTCTTTTAGGTACTCAAATTTTCTTGGGTCCTTGAGGGTTAGCTCTAACATAGTTATTATTATCTTTTGATTTTCACGTCCAGCCAGGAGTAGTTTTGTAACGAAACCTGCAATTGTAAAATTTATATCTAATTTTTAACAACAAGAACAAAATTGAGAAAAGTTTTCTTAGGTGACATACTGATTAGTCGACTTGCTATGATAATTTTAACTACTAGACTTCCTTCCAGTTGACTTAGTCATCTGAGTCGGCTGGTCTGTCTTAAAATGAGCAATGGATATCAATTGAGTATCCAGAATCAGACTTGTCACTTATAGGTTTCTTCCCAGTTGACTTGTCGTGATAAGTTGACTGGTTTGACCTAATAGAATTATGATTGGTAGATTTGTGTAGACTACTTAGTTGTAGTCGCAAATTATCAACTTCTTCTTGAAGAAAGTCCTTTTTAATTTCACAGACTTCTAGATTAATTTCCCAAACTTTCTTTTTTTAACTAATTTTCTGTATTCATCGAAAAATTTATTTAGATCCTCAAGTGTTTGATCAAGAAACTCTTGAGTTTCATGACACTTAGAATAAGGATAGGGTCTTACCTCGCTGGTCTAACCAATTGCCATGCATCATATGTTGTCTGTTTCTTGATTGTCGTCTTATGAGATTTCATCCTCGCTCCAACTATTGAATGCTCTTTGTTTCTGTTGTCTTCAATATGACTTTCTCTTTGACTCCAGACACTCAAAGGCTATGTGATCATATTTTTTCACATTCATAGCACTTTCCATCATTCCTTGGTTGATCACCTTTACCTTTTTTAAAGTTGGAAGAGTTTCTTTTATTGCTTCTAAATTTTCTCATAGCTTCCACCACATATATAGATATTGCAACTTCCTCTTCTCTAATATCATCATCAAATTCCTTAAATTGAGATTTGAATGCTACAACATTTTTCTTACTTTCATCTTGTTCGGGCTTGTTAAGATAGGTCTTTTCAAAAGCAATCATGTCTCCTCTTACTTCATCATATGTAATTGTCTTGAGATTTATACTCTCAAGAGTTACAACTTTAGCATGCCACTGTGGAGGAAGATATCTCAGTATCTTCATTATGTTATCTACAGATGTGAAGACTTTTCCTGAGGCTTTGAGTTCCCTTAGAATCTTGTTAAATCTAGCAAACATGTCTTCCACTATTTCTCCATCTTTCATCTTGAAGGTTTCATATTCATAGACAAGGAGACTAACAATAATTTCCTTTATTTTATCTGTACCTTCATATGTGACTTCAAGTTTGTCTCACATTTCTTTAGCAGTTTCACATGTGGTGATCTTTTCATATTTTTCTCCAATTATGGCATTGTATAGCAGATTCTTTGCCTTTGAATTTATCAGTATCACCTCCATTTGTGCATCAGTGTAGTCGGCTAGGGAGGCCAACTCATCAGGTGATGTATCTTTTTCCTTCTTGTTATCATCAGTCTTTGCTTTGGGCATAGAAATATCTCCCAACTTGATAACCCTCCGGATCTTAACATCATATGATTTGATATAAGTTTCCATTCTAACTTTTCAATGGTAGAAATGATTCCCATTGAAGTAGGGTGGTCGAGTTTGGGAAGTGTCTTCGTGAAATATGGATCCAGCAGTAACGTGGTTTGACATGATCTTTTTCTTACTTTACTGTTAAGCAAATATAATGTGAGACCTTGCTCTGATACCAATTGAAAGTGCAAGATGGGGGGAGGGAGGTTAATTGTAATTTTTCATTCCTTAGTCGACTACATCAATGTGCTAGTCGACTGTTAATAGATATAGTGCAGAATTTAAATACTAAAAGTAATTGACACTAGATATTTTTATACTTGTTCGGATTCAATGTGAATCCTAATTCAGTCCCCTTGGGTTACAAAGGTGTTCTCTGCAGCTCTTTTAAATATTTGATTTGGTACAATGATAGTTTAAATGAAACTCCTACGTCTACACTCAAACACTCGTAAACTTTTGATACAATGTCTCACCAACTATACTATATCTCTTCTCACTTTTGTATACACTATAAATCACTCATAGTTATAATGTTTGCTAAAATTTTAAGTAGAGAGCTTTGAGAAGTTGAGACGAAAGTATAGTTGGTTCGTCTCTTTGAGTCGTCATTTATAGTCCATGGACTTGTAGTTGTTTTCGGCTTCTATTTGCAGCGAAGGCAACCCAAGAGATTTGATCCTTGAAAAATACGAATATTTAGGATCCTTGTTTCCAAGAATAAAGCAAGAGCATCCGTGTTGATTAATCTTCGATATCTTCTTTCCTTGAAAGGTACATCACTAGTATATGGTGAAATCTTCTGACGGAATTGTTTTCTTAGAAAAAATTGCTGATGAAGATCTTCCTTGATTGATGTGGGTGATTAGTACATGCTTTATTAATTACATTGATCCTTGATTGATATGTAATTAATGACTTGCACTGAGTGTATTTTTCCTTTACTGACTCGTATTCATGTAGGCTTGACATTGACTGGTTTGGACTGGTCCTTTATTGACTCGTCTTCATGTGGGCTTGACGTCAACTGGTTTGGGCTGACTGATGTAGTTGACTATTGGGCTTGTAAAGTGCCTTTACTTTCTTTGAGTATTCCCTCAAAATAACACATAGTTATCATTAAAAACTAGACACTACCACAAATGTGATTATTTTACTCACGTAGAAGAAAAAGAATTGCATGTAGGTACCCACATGACTTGATGGTATGCGGTTTTTATAGTCATTACCATACTTGCTAAAAGGTTTAAGTTATACACATTGAAATTATAATAAATAACCAAATCAATTTAATTGGTTGTAGTTGCAAGTTATTCTTCTATTTTTCAAGTTATCATATCGGACTTGCTATAAAATTTACCTATTATTATAAGTAAACTTCATTCAAATTATATAAAAAAAATTATTAATCATCAGTGCGCGGAACCTAAAACTCTTGCTAATATTGTTGATCATGCAAATAAATTGGAGTACTCGACAAATTTGGAGGTGTTATTTATTTGTTTCGATTCTACTATTCTTTGGAAATAGAAAAACTTTAATGGTATATATTAGTCCACTAGAATAGTTTTAATAAAAGACAATTGTATTTTAACTAGCAAATGAAGGATGCAATAATCTTCTACTAATGATATATAGCAGGTGATACTTATTGTACAAAATTTGAATGAATTTCTTTATTCTCTGTTGATTATATAGAAATTAATAAATCGTTATATTCCAATTAAAGGCAATATGGCCAATTGACAAGTTTGGTAATCCCACTTGAAGTATGCATCCCAAGCAAATGGTGGGCTCGCTCACTTCAGAAAGGCCGAGCTTTATTCTTTGAAAGGCCCAGTTCTTTAGTCACAACAATTGGGTCATTGGCACCTATGTTCTTATTTTGTGTTGATCTTTAATTTTTGTTCCTCATAACAAATTGAGTAACTTTTTTGTGGTGCTTAAGTTTATTTTTTTGCATTATAATATCTTACAAATTATGGCCACGTCCTTAAAGAACTTACGCCCATTAGGTATAAGTTCTATTGATGAAGGACAAAAATTAAAGACCAACTCATTTGGAGGCCAAAAATTAAAGACCAGCCCATTTGAAGGGAATTTCTTCACAAATTTATTGCAGTTTTCGTGACCATTTCATCTCCACATCCCACAGACTTAAAAATATGTATATATATCCCTTAAATTTAATATGATAGTTAAAATGTACTTGTAATATCTCACTTAATAACACAATACATGGTATAGCAAAGTCACATTTTTCTTTAATTTATAGAAACATTCAATTAACTATCACCAAATAGGTACAATTAACAAAAAAAAATTAACCATTCTGCTATTTTTGTCTAATGTCTTAATACTCTTCATGTCTAGTTATCAATCAGTTCTTCGCCTATATTTGTATTTTAGATTATTTAGAGAGTAACAACAGAGAATTTTTGAAAACCATCCATTAATCTTTAAGGAGGTAAAAACACTCGGTATTAAGGAGATTTTCACTTCCATGTTCAAACACGAAACCTCTAATATAAAAGTTTGAAGGAATTAATCACAACCATCCATGCACTACACACAATTCTTTTTTAAAAAATTTATATTTTTTTTTGGTTTTCTACACCAACCCCCACCCCATCCCGCGGAACCACCTCCCCTCCCCCCCAGCCACTTATGGTGTGTTCAGTGGTGGAATTTGTTTTCTTCAATTTTTTCATGTTTGGTTGGAACGTAGATATATAACTAATGGAATGCTTAGAATATCTCTATTACCTATTAAAAGAATCTTGTCAGTATTGGTATAAACGACAGTTCCCTCTCATTCGGCTATAGCAAGAGCCCCCGAATCATGGTCAAAATATTTTGGAAAATATCTTCTCTAGGAAAACAAGTTCCTTTTTAATCAGAAAAATAACTTTCGTGGTGGGAGTAAAGTAAACAAGTTTCATAAGTGACATTTCACCTTAATTATCTCTTATCCCCATCTCTCAACATCCCACCCCACCCCTCGTCATATCCCACCCACTCCTCCCCGCCCCTACCCTTGACCCCTCCATCCCAATTAGACACATTCTTTTGTAAATTATCTTGATATAAAGAGATTAAAAAATGTAACCGAATTTTTTAAAAATAGACATACCACAAAAGATATACATGTTAAAAAAGAAAAAGACCAAGCCAAATATAGAAGAATATACTAAAGCAGCCAAGCATGTGAATAACACTATATAAATTCTTAGTAACCTTTTTCCACTTTTATTTTTAAATCATCCGAATGCTTTTCCAATTTATGTTTTAAATAATCCAAATGAAAATAAATTAGATATTATATCACAATAATAATCTATGAACTAAATATCTATAAAAAAAAAAAAGGCCAAGCCAAACATATAAGAATATACTAAACTAAAGCAGCCAAGCATGTGAATAAATGGTTGGAAAAAAGCATGTGAATAACACTATATAAATTCTTACTGAACTTTTTCCACTTTTGTTTTTAAATCCTCCGAATGCTTTTCCAATTTATGTTTTACATCCAAATGAAAATAAATTAGAAATTATATCACAATAGTAATCTATGAACTAAATGTCAAACCAAGAAAAACTTTTAAAAAAATTTGTAACTATTTTCGTTTTTTTGTCTTTGGGAACCCATATAAAAAAATATACATCACAATATAATCTTTACACTAAACAACAAACGAAAAAACTACTGACAGAATTAACGACTTATTTGCAACGCTAACTACGACAATAACCATGAAAGTCCGTAGACTTGTTTGAAATCGCGAAGAAAATGTTACTTACATTGTCGAACGCATAAATTATATACTTCGATTTCTAGGAACTTGATCGAACATAGACAGTAAAATTATTGTCTGTATGCATCCAGAAGAGAAAGAAATAATCCCCCGAAATAAAATTGACCAATTCTTACTATCATCCAAGTGATTAGTGATTTCACTTTCGATTTGTGTGCAATATTTTTGTTCAACACGTTTGAGATACATTATCCAAAGAAGTAGAGCAATCGTGGCCTCATAATGAAAGTTCTATTTTAGACAAATTCAAGTGACGCTTCTTTCTATAATTGAACAAATAAGAAGACTTGACCACTTTGTTATCCCTATAGAATTTCGACACTTTGTTCATTGACTATTTAAAATCTTAGAATAACCAAAAATGACATATTAGACACAAAAAGTAAAGTACAATATGATTAAAAAGGAACGAAAGGACACTCTTTTATTTTAGGACGCAACTTCTAGTTTAAAACATTAATTTACTAATTAATATTGAAAATAATTTTCTAATATCTACAAAACATAAATCCAGCTATGAAATTGTTATTATAAAAAAAAAGTTTGTTATTATCCATATATAGAAAAAATTAAAATGATGGGAGAGTTTAAGCTTGTGAATAACCGTTACTAAAAAATAATTGTATATTAATTAAGTAAAAATTACCAGCAATCTTTTCGTCTTGTTTTGTGAATATCTTAATCAAACACTATTTACTAAATAGCTTCTGTCACAATATTGATATCTGCACGAAAACTCAATCTAGAGAATAAAATTTCTTATTATCAAATAATGCAGTAAAAAAGCAAGGTATTTTAAGACAATACGTCAAACTCCCCATAAAATAATTACAGATATTCAAGAAGACAATCTATATTAGAGATTATAATACATTGATAATTGATAAATTTGCTTTCGCTTTAAGAAAATTCATATCTAGAGATCAAAATAGAAAGTTCCACTTCCAAGTCCTAAAACAGAATTAAACAAAAGATAAGAGAATACGATCAATTGATAATCATACTAACACTTTAATGAATCAACAAAAATTAAAGTAGGGTAAACGAAATTATTACATCCACCAAATAAGATCAGGAATAGAAGAAAACAAATCGCGTCTAAGGATAATTATTAGCAGAAAAAATATCATATGTTTGAATTAACCAAAAAGGATATTAGAGCAAATAAGACTGCAACAAAGTAATGATAATCTATGCCAAAAAATTACACAAAGATAAAGGATATGGGGAAAAAAATACTACTATTTTGTCTCTGAATAACCTTTCACCTTACTATGAATATGAGTTAGCAACAAAAAGATTTCTACAGCAAAAAAAATAAATCCGGTGATTTCTAAAGTTTTACTTGATACAAGATCCTTCATTTGATGTATTTGTGGTTTTGCTCATTATTGCCAGGTGGATCGTATGTTATGCCTTTAAATTGTAACAATAACCAAAAAATAATCATTTGGATTCTTTTCCTCCCTGAAACAGTAACAATAACTAAAAAAATTAAAACAATGAAAACAAAATGAGGTAAAAAATCTCATAATGTTGCAACTGAAAGTTGTGACCATATACCTTATATGATGATATGCATTAATTCTCACATTTAATTAGAAAATAAAAATAATTTTTACTTTTACTCAAGTTCTGTGCAAAGAATAAGAAAGCCATTCATATAGTGGTCTTTCCACGTTCTCACATTCATTATTACCGTTTTTAAATTAGGATTATTAGATTTAAGGAATTATAAAAGTCAATATTAAACATGTCACATCTAACATAATTAAGAGAGTTTAATGAGTAATTTATTTTAAGTTTTTCTACATAATACATAAATGAAAAAAATAGTCAAAAAATAAAAGAGGAAAAAGACAAATAGCAATGGAGGCCATAGAGAGGTGCTGTATCACTTTCTCTATGTCTAGCTTTATTATATAAATAGATTGATGATATTGATGATTAGTCAAATCACTGTCAGTTTATAAGAACTTTTAATTTTATCAAATTTTTTACTACTCCCTCGGTCCCAATTTATATGAGATTGACATACTTGGGGAATCAAACAACTCTTTTTTTACTACAATTTCAAACATAGATTTTTTGAGTATTTTATAATAAAATTTACATATTTGAAAACTACATAAAAAGTATTATAAGTTTGCATAACTAATACGGAGTAATTCACAATATATGAAAAGAATTGAAAAAAATCGTAGTAAAAAAAGAATTATTTAACTACTCAAATAGATCAATCCTCATATAAATTGGGACAGAAAGAGTATTAGTTTATGCATGTCTAATGTGCTTGGTAGTTTTTGCAGTATATTTAGTAAAAAATAACTCCTAATTCCTTGTCTGCAATCTGGTATTGCTAAGTACTCGATATTGCTGGATCGGGCTTTTGTCAATTATTCAAGATTTCCCATAATATAATTGCTTCCCCCATGAGAGTCCGGACCAAGTCTCAATCTTGGTGTGATTGATCTAAAAAAACCAGCTAATCATCATCGCCTTGATCGACCTCTTAATTCCATTTTCGTCATTCATATTTTTTAATGTAGAAATACTTTTCAATTTATATTTTTAAGAATATCTTTAATATAAGGACAACATTTCATACATTTTAAAAGAAAATCTGTTTATCATCATATTTTATCACACACACCAACTGTTATTAACTTCAATAATTCAATGTGTTGAAGACTTAAAATGTGTCAAAATAGTAGCAATTAAATACGTACGTACCTAAGTCAAGGGGAATGTATATGTTTGAATGCAAGGACTTGCATGCTTTTCATTTTTAAAAGAAAATTCATTGCATGTCCTGTTCTAGCTTCATGGTTCGAAGGAATATATTAAATTCTTTTAATAAAAAATTGCATTAAGAATCTGGTACGGATCAATTTTCCCCAGTATAATAGGCGCTTATTGGTCATTTTTTGGCCTTATCTTCGAGAATTAAAATCATTTTCATAAAATTTAAAATTTAATAGGTGAAATTTCATGATGCGCACGAATTTCACTTTAGAATTTGGAATTCCATGAGATCGACTAATTTTCAAACTGTAAATTGATCTTCCTCCTACGGATAGGGTTTGAGTTTTGAAAATGAAAATAAAATCTTTGTATGAAGCGCTTCGTCTGTACATACCACTCCACAACTCAATTGTCATAATTAGGGTCAAATGATTGGGTTCGGTCGAATTTGAGAGGTTCAAGATGGACTGAATTAATAAATGAACAAGTCATGATTAGCCCGCACAAAGGTTATTTGAGTTTGAAATGGGCTGGTTCAAAATGGGTAAAATAATGTAGTGAAACTTACACAAATGATTATAGTTTAGGGATTTTAAATTTGACGTAGCTATAGTTTCAATATTTACATAGTATAGCTACTTTTTTTCTCGCTGTATTTCTCGTTGTAGTAAAAATATATTCAAAATTCTTTTCATTGTATTAAAGTCAGATGTATTCAGCTCAGCTGTATTCACGTCAAATGTATTCAACTCAGTTGTATTCATTTGTAGCTACTTTTACATTGTATTCAATTTATTGTATTTAAAAATCGACTGTATTCAAACAACATAAATACCAAAAAATATTGTATTCAACTTATTATATTTTAAATTTGATTGTATTCAATAACATAAATATCAAAAAATAGATTCCGCTGTAATAAATACACTAAAAACTGAATACAAAAAAATAGATACACTAAAAATTTAACAAATATACCCAAATACTGAATACAAAAAAAATAACAAATTGAACTCATTTCTAAATATTCTCAATTTTTTGTGTTAAACTCATTTCTTATAATTAAACAAATTATTAAAAAAATAACGAAGTTAATTAAAAATTGATTAGAGTTGGACAAGTTTAGCTAGACCAACGATTAATGTAAGGTTGAGTAACGCCGACATTGATGAAAATTCAATGCCCGGAAAACCTAAAAGTTTTTCTGCATGGTTCGTCCACGGAGGTGAGTCAGGGCCTAAGATTAGTTCGAAAAGCGTAGTTGATGGACAACAAGTGTCCATCTTGTTCCAATTCATCTCAACCCACGTCATTTTTGGACTAGTTAATGACTCATTCATTTATTGATCCATCTCATTTTGTCGTTCAAATTCAGCTCAATCCAATATCTATATGACACTCATAGGTCTACTACTAATTGATCGATTTTGACGATCTCCTTCAACGATGGTATCTCTTATTGAAAGTTATAGCGGTTAGGTATCTATTGGTTCAATTGATCCGGATCTATATCATGTTCTTCCTTATCGCTATCAGGAATTTCTCCATTCTGATCTTATCTCAACCTCTTACTTAATTTTCTCATACGTTGACTTTCGTACCTAAAAAATATCCAACCATATTTGACTTGAGAGTCATATAGCCTCATAGGACCATATATTAATGAGTATGAAGTAGAGAATGAGGTGAATATAATTAAGTGGGATTTTTAGGTATCTCTCCATGTCAACTTTCTTAATTAGCCATTCTAAGTTGGACAAAGAAGATAAATTTTATTCATTAATAAATACTTAACTAATGTTCCATAGAAATAAGTAAATTATCCTTTACCTTTTACTTTCCCTTCATGAAACCAATTGACATAGTATCAAGACACTTCATATTTCCTTTTTATCACTTCCCCAAATGTGTCATATCCTTATCTGTACAATCTCTAATTATATAATTGGCTTTCCTTCTACTTATAATAATTAATTATGTAAAAGAGCATGGTATTTTCCGAAATTAATTAAGGAAATGGATGTCTATTTCTTTTGTAATTTAAAAATTTTCTTCGTCATATAATTATTGTGCTCTGCCGAAAGATATTGTTTAATACTTTGAATTGAGTAAATGGGGCTACCATAACTTGATCATTAAAGTAAAATAAAGTGTACAAAATAAATAGTGCTAACAATTTTAAAAACAAAAAGTACACAAGGAAAAACTCAGAGAACATAGTGCTAGTAATATTATACATATATGAGTTTACTGACCAAAAAACATAGATGAATTTAACTTAAATTCACATAAAAAATTTCACACTATCAAGTCACCCTTTTAATGTAACTTGGTGGGGTTCAATCCAACTTACACTATCAATTAATTGCCTTAGATTATATAAATCCCACTCTTCACCAAAAAAAAATTATCTTTTAAGTATTTTTGGCAACATGATAGCAGGGGCGGAGGTAGAAGCCCAAATACGGGTTCTACCAAACTCAATAGCTTCATTCAAACAATATATTTTTATTAAAAAAATTATCAAATATATGCACATATTAAATTTAAAACTTAATTATTAATATCTAAAATTATCGTTTTAAAATTCAAAATTCATAAAATTAAAATTTAATTCCGCATCTGCTTGATAGTATGTGCAGAAGTTGAACTCTACTAGATATATAATTTTTATTTATACTTGATTTTTTATAATCTTAAGAACAAATGAAACCTGTCATGAGTTGCAATTTAACATGTTGCGCAACACATAGTACAATCCCTAAAAGCACAAAGAATAATGTACAATCCCCAAAAGCACACAAATAACAATAAGTCTTTTACTCCCTACGTCACATATTATTTGTCCACTATACAACTCTTAAGAAATCATAAATGAAAGATATATTTTTACAGTTTTACCCTTATCTCTCTCCAATAAATTGCGCTCTATATCAATATATATTTAGTATTTTCAAAAGCACTTAATATCAGAGATAATTAAGATGGAAAAGATTTAATTAATTATATCTTGATTTTATAAATTGACAAATAATTTGAGACATATATTTTTAATAATGTAAACAAGTAATATGAAAAAGAGGGAATACTGTTTTATGGAAGTTGGATTGAACCCACCACCGCCACCTCCCAAAATAAATTTAAAACAATAGGGAATGTGTTAGCTATTAGAAATAAAAATTCTTAACTAATCATTTTTTCTTGAGTAAAAGACAAATCTACGATTAATCGGTTGATAATTGATTGTTCGATCATATCGCTAAGTTATTTCTCAACCTAGGACTAATATGAATTCGCAAAGCTTCTTTCGTAACTCTCAAAATTGTCCGTAGTAGCTTTTGTGCACGTGTTATTTGAAAGCGAACCTCAACAATAATAATATTTTACTATATTTAGTTCATATCTCAATTTCATTCCTTTAATATTCTTTTATTAATTGCTAGTTGAAACATGAGTCGTAAGACTCGTAACCGGATTTATTCTTTTCTGCTTTCCTAGTGAACACATCAATCACGTCTATACAATTGACAGTAATTGTTTCTTCTCTAACTTTTCTATTTCTTTTTTATATATCAAAAGTTCAAAAATAGCCAATGACAAATTTTGATCCTAACCACCGGAAGGGATAAAAGTCATTCTTCATATACCTTTGCTCTAAACTAAAAATAATTTATTTTGTTTTTATGCGCAATTCAAGATCTCATTAATGTCCATGTTATAGATTTCTAATGTGAATTCAACGGGTCTGAAACTATACCATAATATACAAGGCATACACGACATATACTATGCCTTGTGTATATCGTGTATATCACGGAATTCCAAGACAAATAGAAAATCGTGATATACACAGCCGTGTATACCTATATTTGATAATATATTAATTGTAGTTAATTAATATTGTACATTTACCATATACTTTCAGGGTCATTCTCCCCCTTATGAGCTCCCACGTTGGCTGAGTGATACATCAACTACGCCTCTGTTATTGACATGAATCGTCTCTAGTCTAGTTTTTTAACCTTTTCTATATATGAAAAGTTTAAAAAAAGTTGTTTATAACCAAATTAGGATTAATTTTTATCATGAGTTACGTCACAATCTAAACATGTAATTCTGAGATACATGGTTCATTCCCCCAAATAAAAAAGAACAAATTCCTTAACTATTCATTTAAATTATTTTTGTAAAACTTTGCACCAGCCATTCTTTCAACCCCACAAGTCCACAACCATTGCTCCCAACAACAAAAACAATAAATTGAAAACAATTGTGTTGTATATAATATTCTAGTTGTCTTTATTTTTTTTTATTTTTTTGTTCAACCCAAGTTAAGATGACAAAAAAAAAAAAAACCGAGTCCCCCGGGCATAGCTGGATGACAAAGAAGGGAAACCTAAAATTCAGCTGGAGGCCTGCAACGTGGGTTCGAACTTTGGTGGGAGCAATTTGATTTCTTCTGGGGTAGGACCTTGTAGGTGATATTAGTTTCTCTGTTCTTAAACCTTGGTCATTCAGTCACATCCCGTGATTTACTGGTAGTAGTGTTGAGGGAGCAGAACTACTATCTCCAGAAATAGTCTGGCTTAAGTCGGGAAATTGGATATAAAAAAATCGTTTCCGTATTTCCACTTTCCACTTTCTATTTCAAATTATTTTGTGTTCTTCACTTATCATGATTAATTTAATCAAAGTTCTAAAGTTAAATTAAATATACTAATTTATTTTTGGGGATTAGATTAGTTATTTATAAGCAAAAGATGGGGATCCTATAAGTTGGGATTTTCTAAAAGGTTCAATTATTAGTTTAACTTTTCAAAAGCCAAAAGTAACAAAATATTTTGAAATAATTTTTTTTTGCTGAATCGTTTTGCTGAGGGAAGTGCACGAGTCAAAGGCTTACAAATTTAGACAAAAATTGGACCATTGGCAGCAAAAATATTTTATATATGGGTTAGTGATGGATTATAGAGTTACCTAACAAATAATTAAATTAAATTAAATTTAAAAAGTGGAGCTAATCAAAGGTTTAGTTCATTAATTAAGAATCAGGATAAGAACTTTATTATCTTTCGACTTCTTTTCAGTTAGTATATTAATTTTCACAATAAAAGGAAGAAGTTTGATTGGTGATTTATTTAGGGATATACTCCATCTGTCTCAATTTATGTGGCAAAGTTCAAATTTCGAGAGTCAAATTTCTTAGTTTTGCCTGTGAATTCGGGCATATAATCTATAGATTTTTGCATATTTGGAAACTACGTAAGAAATGTTATAAGTCATAATATGTAATAAATTCAAATATTCAAAAGGCATATGAAAAAATTACGGTAAAAAAAACTCGTTTGACTCTCGAAATTCGAAAGGTGCCATGTAAATTGTGGCGGAGGGAATATCTGTTATACTAACAATTTTTTTTAAAAAGGTTATTTTTATTTTTATCAACATTATGAACTCAATGTTAAAACGTATTACAAACACATGGTGATAGAAATTGAATTATAATTATATGAAGCATCGTATAGTGGGTCGTCAATGGCTTAGGTGTTTGCATTAGCTAAATATTTTCCAAGCTGTATTCTTTTTTTCAATTTGAATTTAGGTTACATATATTTTGATAATATAAAAAATGTACTCTAATATATAATAGAAGGTTATTTGTCCTTTTTTTCTATTTTACTATCGTGAACAGTTGCTCTTTTATTTTATTTTTCTTTTAAAAATTGACTTTTAAGTAATCTGATAGTACAAAGTATAATTATACTATTATTATATTAAAAGAAGCTTTTTCCATTTGCACATTTGGTTGGCACATTAAGTATGGTATAGTATAGCCATCACTTAGGTTCAATAGTGACCAAATTTGATATATTTGTTGCTAGAAATTATGATCAAACGTTTATCATTGTGTCAAAAACTATAGTCACGAGTAAAAATACAAATGCGCGATCTATTTCTCCACCAAGCTCATCAAACAAGTCATGTCATGTTCGAAATGACTCCGACCAGGGCCATCTTGACTCTTGGGCCTTGGCATAGGCATGATATTGGCATTACCAATAACACACTTCCTCTCAATACCTACCACACGTATACGAACATGTTCTTCTTGGGAAAACTAAACTATGTCCTCGGCGAACATACCGCTTGTTGGAACCAAGTGTGTATTATCATGTCAAAAGCTATAGCTAATAGCAAGGACATCGTTTTATTTCTTTATCAAGTCCATAAAGCAAGCCCTGTGTTCGATAATAATTCCTGACTTGAACCATTTGGCATTATCCAATAACCCCCTTCATCTTAGCACCTGTCACACGTAGCATGTTGTTCCTGAAAATCGAACTGACCTTTGCTTTGACATCACTTGTTAGGATCAAGCGTTTACTATCGTATAAAAATTATAGTTGATAATAACGACAACTTTATTTCTTTAACAAATCTGTTTAGCAAGCATCATGTTGCATCATAATTGTGACACAGTCCATCCCTATTCTTGAGTCTCGTCATATGCAGGATGTTTCATGTTTATCAAAAAATAAAATCACGTTTCAAATTTTGAAGCAAAGGCAATCTACCACAACAAGTTGAACTAAGAGGGTGTTTGAATTGACTTTTTAAAAGTGGCATATAAGCCAAAAACTAAAATCCATAAGTTGGTCCTACCTAACTTTTGGCTTTTGACTTATTTTATACATTTTAGCTTAGAAATAAATGCTTAAAACATTTTTTATCTCACTCAAACACCTAAAAAATAAAAAGAAAAACTTAAAAGCCAAGAAATACTTAAAACAAGCTAATCCAAACACCGTCTAAATCTAGTAATATGAATCATTCAACTAGCCACTAGTACTACGCAACTAGTGTCCACCGACCTTTAAAATAAACAAATATAATCTATGAAATTATCTGTTAGGTAGTAAGTTGCAATATTCACACATTAACTTAGAGACTGAAAAGGCAAGTTTTATGTTATTCCTTCGATATTCATGTGGCACCTTTTGAATTTCGAATGTTAAATTTCTTAATTTTGATCTTAAATTTGGATATGAAATTTTAAACTTTCTGAAATAAAATTTACATATTTAGTAATTACGCGAAAAGTTTTCTAAAACACAATAAATAACAATTCGAAATATTTAAAAGACATATATAAGAAGATTATAGTAAAAAAAAAACTTGTTTGACTCTTAAAATGTGAAAGATGTCACGCAAATTAGGACAAAGGGAGTAATATATATAGATAGAAGAACATGCATTTGGGATGAATCAGGCTTGAAATTGAAATGACTTTCACAGTCAAATCCACTAAATAACCGTCCAACATTTTTTATTCATCTTAATAGATCCACTTTAATTTGGCCATTTACCTCAAAAAACGTCATCCATGCTTCAATAATACATAATTTAGTTAGAAATCTAAACATTACTTATCCCTCGAGATAAAAGATAAACTAACTAGTTAACATGCACTAGGAAATTAAAAATAATAATTAACACCCACTAGAATCTCAAGGGAAAATATTCAGATTCTTCTCTTATTGAATTGACGTTTACTTAGGGTTGGAGTCACGGACGGATCTAGAATTTTAATATGATCAGTTCGACCTTTAAAAATTTATAATGAAATTTATTATATTTCTGAAATTATGGAATCGAAAGTTAGTAATTGGTGAAAGTTTAGTAAAATTTTCATAAATATACATACTCTGAAATGCTAAGTTTGATTGAACATTTGAACCCATAGTATTTACATTATATCTGCCTCTGATTCGATTGAACCTGTAGCAAGTATGCTACGTCGGGCTCTAATTCAAGTGTGTGGCAATAATTGTATGTGTCGATTAGGTAAACTCTATATAAAAGAACATAAGGATTGAATTCTAAATTTTAGAACAACTAGTAGTGATTATTCTGTTGAATGTGGATAATTATATTGGTGACGAAGATCATATAGTTTAAAATTTTGATAGAGTATTATACCATAATTATGTCGGAATGGAATGTGCCCTTTCCCATTAAGGAGAAGAATGTGTCATGTAAGAAACTGAGGTCAAACTAAGCTAGTTTAGTTATGGTACTAATTTCAAATCAACGGAAAACTAACATGTATGATGTCATACTCCAACTCTCTTTCATTTATTTCCTCAACATCCTTAACCATCTATTTCAATTTGAATTTTGAATATTAAATTGTCTTCGATAGAGAACACTTTTTTCCTTAAAGTAGAGCTTCTCGACATGAATCTGAATTAACCTGACGCCAAATGGATAACAAACACCAAGTAACTTTTTAAAAAATCATCATCTTCATCTTCTCATTTCCAAAGTTTTGCTCTTTATGCGAGTCATATTAATACTGGCCAAACAGTAACCTATAGATGGTCGGTTTTGAAAACGACATTTTATAGGGAAAGCACCAAAACAAAAAAACTTTTAAATTTCCAATCTATGTTGCAACCAGTCAACTATACACCATTAACACTGTTTTATATTTCACTCTCGTTGTTCAATACTCTCATAGCTCTCGACTAATTTGAATGCATACCACACAAGTTTCAGTAACATAGTCAAATGTTACTATATATAAATAAGTATAACCCGCAAGGGTAGCCAAGTTGGTGTAGCAGTAGAGCGCGGGACCGCAAGGTCACGAGTTCGATCCCCTGCATAAACCTTCTTGGTTGAGGCTGTCATCCATAGCTTGCCAAGTGTGGTTAATCGGCTGACCTAGTTTGCAGGCTATTGCGTCAGTCCGGGGCTTTTTACCCTGCGCACTCGAGAGAGTAGCGGCAGCGGGTTCATTCGTCAACAAAAAAAAAAGAGTAAAATTTTAACTTTATATATACAGTATAATTTCTTAACAATTAATCCCCTTGTGTCTTCTCTAGTTTCGCAGGACAAAATGCTCTCTACCAGATTTTTCTATTTTAATGAATCAATCTGAAAACTTTAATTAAAGATGAAACTTCAACTTCTTTTTTCACCTATATATAACAAATAAAAAGAAAATGAAAAACATACTTCACAAAATGACAAATAAAGATTAAAAAAAAAAAATCACCAATTTTTTTCAATATTCCCGCACTTATAAAACCCATACCAAACCGTTACTTCTAAAACCCTCTCTCCTTCTTGCCCACAACTTTCTGTTACAACATTCTTATTTTTCTCAAAATTCATTACATACTAAAACAAAATTTCCTTAACCAATTCAATTACAACAACAAACAAAGTCAAATATGTTGAATCCATTAATTTCTGAAATTCCAATATTAGAAGATCAAATTGAACAGAGCAAAACAGAGCAAAATCCCCTGTTTTTAGCCATTCAAGAAGCAAAATCTATATCAAACATTGCATTGCCAATGATTTTCACCGGCCTACTTCTATACTCTCGATCGATGATCTCGATGCTCTTTCTTGGTAGACTCGGGGAACTTTCTTTAGCCGGTGGATCGCTAGCAATCGGGTTTGCAAATATAACCGGTTATTCGATCCTTTCTGGTTTAGCTATGGGAATGGAACCAATTTGTGGACAAGCATTTGGTGCTAAAAGATACAAGATTATTGGACTTAGTTTACAAAGAACAATTCTTCTTCTTCTTATGGTATCGATCCCGATTTCATTTTTGTGGTTAAATATGCAAAAAATCTTGATTTTTTGTGGACAAGATCATGATATAGCCAATGAGGCACAGAGTTACATACTTTTTTCATTGCCTGACCTTTTCTCCCTCGCGTTTCTTCATCCATTGAGGATTTATCTTCGTTCCCAATCGATAATCATGCCACTAACTTATTGTGCTGCCCTTGCTAGTCTTGTTCATATTCCTATTAATTATTTTCTTGTTATAGTCCTTAATCTTGGGATTAAAGGTGTTGCTTTAAGTGGGGTTTGGACAAATTTCAATCTTGTGGGGTCTTTAATTGCTTACATTATAGTCTCTAAGGTACACAAGAAAACTTGGAGTTCAATTTCTTGTGAATGTTTCAAAGGTTGGAAATCACTATTGGATTTAGCAATTCCAAGTTGTGTTAGTGTTTGTTTGGAATGGTGGTGGTATGAGATTATGATTTTGTTGTGTGGATTGTTGTTAAATCCTAAAGCAACCGTTGCATCGATGGGAATTTTGATCCAAACGACGTCATTGATCTACATTTTCCCGTCTTCATTGAGCTTTGGCGTGTCAACCAGAGTTGGAAATGAACTCGGGGCCAATAGGCCAAACCTAGCAAGACTAACAGCAATCGTCGGGCTTTCATCTAGCTTCGTGCTAGGGCTATTTGCACTAACATTCGCGATATTGGTAAGGAACGTTTGGGCGAACATGTTCACTCAGGATCAAGAAATCATCGCGCTAACGTCTATTATTTTGCCCATAATTGGACTCTGTGAGCTCGGGAATTGCCCACAGACGACCGGTTTTGGGGTACTAAGAGGAACAGCTAGGCCAAAATTGGGTGCCAACATCAACTTAGGATGTTTTTATCTTGTTGGAATGCCAGTGGCTATTTATTTAGGATTTTTTCGGGGGTACGATTTTACGGGACTATGGATTGGATTATTAGCTGCACAAGCTTCATGTGCAGTGACTATGTTTTTGGTTATTTTATCAAGAACAAATTGGGAAGATCAAGCTAAAAGAGCAAAACAACTTACTGCAACTATTGAAAATGAAGATGAAGAGAAGTTTATTATTATTGATGAAGAAACTTGTCAATCATCAGATTATTATTACCATAAGATTGATGGAAGTTCAAATGTTTGATTTTTGTCTAATATGATAAACAATTCTTGGATTATTCTTTTCTTTTTTGGTATTGATTAATGTTCTTGAAACAAGCACACACGGACACATTGAGAGCTAGTTGAGATTTTTTTTTCATTTTTCTTTCATAATGTAATTACACTTTTGTTTTTTTGTAAATCAAGATTTGTATTGGTTCTGTTGTATTTTTTGTGATATATTTAATTAATGGAGGATGTTTATGTTATTTTATGACTTGATCAGCATGCTTAATGTTCCCTCCCTCTCAAACAGAAATGAAATGTTTGACTTATCAAGTCAAACCCTTTTTGCTCTTTCAATTTTTGGTCCCTTGATTTGGAACTCATACCCTAATTTGTAAAGTATAATTTAATTTCTAGATTGATATTTTTAGTTGGGGTAATAGTGGCTACTTGTTTGTGTTGTTGTTTACTAAATGAGCTTAATTTATTTTTTCTTTGATTTAACCATTGGTATCGCGCTAGATAAGACCAGTAAGGGAGGGGTAAAATGATCTCTATATAAAGGTTTTTCACTTTTAGTTTTCGAACTCGAGACTGATAGTTAAGAGTGGAGCGAACACAACCATAAGTGAGGCGTAAAGTGCATCCATATAGAAAGATTCTCCATCCCTAGTGCTCGAATACAAGACCTTGGTTAAGAATGAACCAATTACAATAAAATTACTGGACCAACAACGTTTTTTTCAGGTCCTTTTAACAAAATTTCATTTGTTTTTCCGTTCTTTTGTTCATTTTCTTGTTCTTGTGTTCTTTTTCTCTTAGATCTACGCAGGTACTCGATTTTGTTTTTACCCCGGTGACCGAAATAGTTTTTTGCGGGGCGGTGAACAGTGCCGGAACAGTATGTGAACAGTGCGGCGACAGACAAATAGTATTTGCGGGATGGTGAACAGTACATGGATCAGTGATTTCGCCGGCAAACAGGTTCGATTCAACTGGAGTTGGTACCTCCGATTGCCCGTATCCATTCTTTGTCCTTAACTTTGTTAAATTCTGCCGCTTCTCGTCTTGTTTTTACTTATCTCTAGATTCTTGATAACTTATGCTTGCCCTTTGATCCATTCATGTTTTAGTGTAAATGTTTGAGTAGTTTATTAATTTATATTTCCTTTAGTGGCTTTGGTAAATGATGGTAGACTAGGGTCATGTTCTCGGTCGAGGACGGGGGCGAGGGTTACCGGGGATAAGCGGGGTAAGGGAGAGACTAGACTGAGAATAGGGTCTTGGAACATTGGGACTTTAACAGGGAAGTCCATAGAGCTAGTTAAGATTCTTAAGAAGGGGAGGATTAATATAGCATGTGTCCAGGAGACCAAATGGGTAGGAGTGAAAATTTTATAATGGAACATTGGGACTTTTCACTTTTGGAGTTCGCTAGAGCTAGTGGGATGGTGATAGCCAATTTGAGGTTCCTGAAGGAGGAACACATGGTGACTATCCGTAGTTCGGTGGTGCAGACTCAGATAGACTTTTTGCTCATTAAGAAGGTTGACAAAGTTCTATGTAAAGACTGCAAGGTTATTCCGAATGAGGATCTTACAACCCGACATAAGCTTTTAGTGATGGATTTTGAGATCAAGTTAGAGAAGAAGAAGAAGAATAAGAGGGTTGTGGATGACATATTAAGAATCAAATGGGGGAGTTTGACGATGGCTAGTGAAAATGAGATGGGGGAGAGGTTGATGGCCAAGGAGGCTTGGGAGAGTAGTGGAGACGCGACCGGTATATGGGACATAATGGCCAGCTGCATTTGGGAGGTAGCTAGAGAAGCGATAGGGGCCTCGCGGGGTAACCGTGGTAGGCATCGAGGGGACTGGTGGTGGAATGGTAAAGTTCAAGAGAAGGTGGACACGAAGAAATCGACGTATGTGAAATTGGTAGAAAGCAAGGATGAGGTAGAGAAGTGGACGAATAGGGAACTGTATAAGGTGGCGAGGAATGAGGCAAAACTAACAGTTACGGCGGTGAAAATGTCGTCTTTTGAACGTATGTATGTGGAATTAGAGGAGAAAGGCGAGGATAAGAAGTTGTACAGACTAGCCAAGGCTAGGGAGAGAAAGGCCCATGACTTGGATCACGTGAGGTGCATAAAGGACAAAGACAACAAAGTACTAGTGGAGGAAGCACATATTAGGCGGAGGTGGCAGTCTTACTTCTATAAACTCTTGAACGAAAAAGGAGATGGAGACATTGTGTTGGGAGATCTGGAGCATTCTGGTAGATACCGGGATTTTGGGTATTGTAGAAGAATTAAGGTTGAGGAAGTTAAGAGTGTTTTTCACAAGATGTGTAGGGGACGAGCGACCGAGCCTAATGAGATCCCAGTTGAATTTTGGAAAAGCGCAGGCAGGGTAGGTTTAGAGTAGTTGACTGAGTTGTTTAACGTCATTTTTAAGATGACAAGAATGTCCGAGGAATGAAAGTGGAGTACAATGATTCCCTTGTAAAAAAAACAAAGGCGATATCCAGAGTTGCAATAACTATAGGGGTATCATGTCGGGGCGTTCGACTATTGAAGTCATTCATATTATTAGGAGGTTGGTGGAGCAATATAGAGAGAGGAAGAAAGATTTACATATGATTTTCATCGACCTCGAGAAGGCATACGACAAAGTACCTAGGGAGGTTCTATGGAGATGTTTGGAGGTTAGAGGTGTACATGTGGCGTACACTAGGGCGATCAAGGATATGTATGCGGGAGCCAAGACTAGGGTACGGTCAGTAAGAGGAGACTCGGAGCACTTCCCAATGACGATGAGGATGCACCAGGGATCAGCTCTTAGCCCATTCCTATTTGCCTTGGTGATGGACGGACTGACGCGACAAATTCAAGGGGAGGTACCATTGTGTATGTTATTTGCAGATGACAGTCCTGATTGATGAGACTCGCAGCGGAGTGAACGACAAGTTGGAGGTTTGGAGGCAGACTGTGGAGTGTAAATGGTTCAGGTTGAGTAGGACCAAGACAGAATATTTGGAGTGCAAGTTCAGTAATGGGAGAGACCTTGAGACAGGCGTGAAGGTAAGGCTTGGTCTCAGGTCATTCCAAAGAAAGGAAGCTTCAAGTACCTAGGGTCTAATATCCAAGGGAATAGAGAGATTTATGACGATGTCACACATCGTATTGGGGCAGGGTGGATGAAATGGAGGCTCGCATCTGGAGTCTTATGCGACAAAAATGTGCCACCAAAACTTAAGGGCAAGTTTTATAGGGTGGTGGTTCGATCGACTATGTTGTATGGGGCGGAGTGTTGGCCAGTCAAGACTTTGCACATACAAAAAATGACAGGTGCGGAGATGAGGATACTGAGATGGATGTGTGGGCATACAAGGAGAGATATGATTAGAAACGATAATATCCGAGATAAAGTGGGAGTGGCCTTGGTGGAGGATAAGATGCGGGAAGCGAGGTTGAAATGGTTCGTGCATGTGCAGAGGAGAGACACGGATGCCCTAGTGCGGAGGTGTGAGGGGTTGGTTATGGACGGGTTTAGGAGGGGTAGGCCGAAGAAGTATTATGGAGAGGTGATTAGACGGGATATGGCGTAGGTGCAACTTACTGATGACATGACCTTAGATAGGGGGTTGTGGAGAACACAGATTAGGGTAGAAGGGTAGTAGGTAGTCGAGCGTAGTCCTACTTACGCGTACAAAATGATAGTGTAGTGTTATTACTGTAGGCTCGATTAGCCTATCACATTTATAGGCGCATTAGTGCTTTATAGTCCCATGTAGTTTGATTCATGCTACTATATGTTCTTTAGTGTAATTTATTTATCTTATTTAGTTGTGTTAACTACTACTTCCTGTTGTTAGAATGCACTACCATGGCGTATTCGATTTTATTATCTGTATTTTCATAATGCTTTAATTTCTCGTCTGAATCTGACCGTTTCTCTTGCTCTGCTTTGCCTGCTTTTCCTGTGACTATGCTTTGTCTTGAGCCAAGAGTCTCCCGGAAACAGCCGCTCTACCTATTAAGGTGGAGGTAAGGTCCGTGTACACTCTACCCTTCCAGACCCCACGTTGTGGGATTTCACTGGGTATGTTGTTGTTGTATCACAGTTAGTAACAGATTTAGAGTACAATTTACGGGTTTACCGAAACTCAATAACTTTTCCAAATCTTGTATATATATAACATTTGATTGTGAATCAAATTATTATTATATATTAACTTGAAGTCATTGTAAGAACTCATAAACTTTAAATTCTGAATCAGTCTTTGATCATATAAGCTTATTGATTTGATAAAAAAATTGTTTGACTTTAGAAAAGTCAATTCACTAGTTTATGGCTATAATTGAACAAGGTGGAAACCACTTAATCACATTAGATTGAGCCTTTAACAATGACTTATTAACCTGATGGATTTTGAAGTTTATTAAAAAATAAATCATGAACTTAAATGTATAAAGTATATATTTAATTTATCAACCAATTGAGATCTTTTCTTTTATTTTTTGAGAATGAGGCGTGTGAGAATTGGAATTTAGAAAAAAAGATTATTCAACCTTTGCAACTGCCGGCTACGTAACCAAGTAAACGACCATATGGTTCTGTTCTTTTAATATTGTCATCATTAAAAGTATTTAAATTGTTTCTTCTTTTTGAATAGTCTAAGTTATGGCCTCTTGCTCTAAGCTTATTTGGTTTTTTTGGCATCTTTAGTTTACCTGAATTTGCCATTTTATACAACTCGCATAAATGGAAAAGATATGGTCCCTCACCAAACCAACACCATACATATGGATACAAAAAAGTGAGAGAGAACAACTACGTATAGAGACGGATATAACATGTTTGCTATATACACACGCATTTGACTAAGCGTATTTAACCTTCTATTTACTTGAAATGTGCATTTGATCACGTTGCTTATCAATATTTATAAATTTTCAGAATCATTAACCATTCCATTATTTAATTATTCATGTATTATGTTAAACTTGTACTGTGAAGACAATATACTTCTAAGTATCATTACAAATGTAGGACCAAAAGAACATAATTTAATTAATTGAAGGTTAGATGTGTTGACTTATATATCACAAAGATCAAAATAATAAGTTATCAATAATTGAGAAACCAAAAGTGTTATTCTCCCAATAATATATACAAATTATTATAATTGTAACAAATATTTCGAATTCATAATTTTAAAAATGCAATAAGTTTAATAATAAAAATTTAAAGATCAATTCAATAAATTTAAATTCTAAATATGCTCAGTATATCTTCTGTTATGTGCCTTAGTCATCCAATCTTGAAATTGGTCACACCACAAGTGATTTTTTGTCCATTTGTCCTTGCAAATGTTCCACACTTGTGTAGAGATTGTGAAAGCTTTTTTGAATGGATCTAGAACTTTAAGTTCTTAGATCAGAGTATGACTATATTCGATGTGTTTTTGTAATTGTGGATGAAAGCTATCTATAATTGTGATTCGTTATATTTTACTATAACTATTTAATTTTCTTTGGAATCGATTTTTCATATTATATTTTACTTCTCTATAGTGGCATTCTATCTATAACAATAATGACATTCATGATACCGGTACACTCTTTGTAAAATTACCTCTCTATAAAAGGCATACTCAAATATTGTGTAATAATACTTTGTAAGAAATATATTATGTATAAAAATAAAATATTAAAATATATATGTTAAGCTCTTAGACAACCTTCAAACTGTTGAATTCCATTTTTCTGAAAGTTTGGACAAAATTCTTCGTCAATTCAAACGTTATATTGTCACTAAGAGACTAAAATTTACGAAACAACTTACAATTGTAGAATTCTTACGTCAAACTTGAATTTTTTTAATTCTCAATTAATTTTAAATGCATGTGTTCCTTAGATTTTAATTCTTTATTGATATGGTACAACTAATTATGAATTTATTAGTAATTTATTAGTCTTTTTATTTTTTAGTTAATGAGATATGAAAATCAATTGAGGTTTTAAAATTAACACGTATATTATTTTCGTTTATAACATACAGAAAATAATTATTTGTGTACTTTTGTCTATAACAACTAAATGAGATTTAAATATCAAATGACAGTATTCATACATAACAACACCTCACTATAGCAGCTATGAATCACTATATAATTATATTTCTATATTTGACTTTATTACAGTAAAGTCGCAGATAGTGCCTTAAATATGGAAATAGTTTACTAGAAACGGAATTTCATCAAAATTTAGTAAAATTAATTAGAATTAGTGTCATTATGGTGAAAAACAAAATCAATGAATACTGAGTAGGAACGTTATAGAGATTAATTGACGAAAAATATATCGATATAATAATGGTCATTATTGTTAAAGAGTGATAATGTTATAGATGATGATAGTACAGAGAGATCTGACTTTAGCAATAGTAGTATGGTTTGTATTCTTTTGTATCAATGATTTTTCTACTCTCAGACCTCTCTATAGTATCATTTTACTATAATTGACGAAGAATGTATCGGTATAATAATGGTCGTTGTTGTTAAAGAGAGGTAAAATATAACATTAAAAGTTAAACTTCAAAGAAAACTTGACTGCTATAATGAAATAATGTTATAGATGATGATCGTTATATAAAGATCTGACTCTAGCAGTAGTGGTATGGTTAATTTGTAGCCTTTCGTATAAGTAACTTTTTCTACAGTCAGACCTCTCTGTAGCAGTCATCTTCTATAAAAATATTTCATTATAACAATCAAATTCTTTTAATCAGTTTTTTATGTAATGTTATGTTATATATGTTCTCGATAATAATATTTTATTATAGTAACCAAAATATATCCGAATATAATACAATTATAAAGAGGTTTCACTGTATAATATTATCCGTCGGAGCTAAAAAAAAACTTTTCGTGAAGACTTGGTTTGGTCTTCGTTCTCTCGAAGTAGCACATATAAATTATATAATTGGTAGCGTCAGTGCTGATCAAAATCGAAGTAAGAATTTTCAGCTGAAATCTATTTTATTTTTTCTCAAAACAAAGAAATGGTAAAAAAAGAAAATCACGGACTTGTTCATTAGTTCAATCACAAGTTAAGTGATATGCACATCGTTTAGAATTGGTAAATCCAAATTATTTAAAAATGGTTTTGAGAAAGCACATAAACATACAAGATGAGAATTAATAAAAGTAGAAACAAGGATAGCCAAATAATCAAGTTGTTTTTGTCAGCAATAATTTATCTGTAACTATTTTATAAGTGGATCTGATTGTATAAAAAATTTACACATCGTCATTACCTACAATTTAAACTCTCCTCTTAAAAAGTTAAATTAAACCTTTCCTTCATACATATATGATAAAATTTGACAACATAAAGATTGTTTATGTATGTGGATTAACTTATAGTAACATGTAAGTTACATTGTCATTTTTATCAAGTTACGGTTAAAAATTTAACTACGTGGGATTGAGTTTTTCCTGTCTTTAGTGACTTAAATACGTGGGTCCCGCATGTCGAAAACATCGTTTCTTCGCACATGCCTAATCTACTAAATGAGTAGATGATACTAGTGCCAAGTATCGTCAAATTTCGTTAAGAAATGAAAAAATTATTGGTACACAAAGTAAGGTATTTGAGACATGAATAGATGGATTGTGTTGGCCAAAATAACAAATCTCCCACATAGGTAGAAGATGGAAGGATTGAGCACTATATAAGCTCTATTTCTGAGTAAGGGTTTGGGACCCCAATGGATAACCCATGTGTTTAGAAGAGGGAGGACCTAAGTGAGAGGGTTCGGGGCTAAGCCCCACACGCGTGTCGCTGCCGCCCGTCCTGTCCGCTCCGGTTCGGTCTCGGGCTGTCTTTTGGAATTTTCTTTTTGGTCCCTGAAGATTTCAAAAACGTTGCAACTGTTCAGAAGATTTCAGAAACGTTGCAACTGCCCTCCTCTTCACCTATAAATTGAGCATTACTGCTCAGTTTAAAGAAATAACAAAAGAACAAAAATACAACGAAAAACTCTTCTATTCTGTTCGCAATACAGAAACACACACAAATCCTCTCCTCTTCAGCAATCTGTTCAATATTTATTTTCTTCGCTAGAATCAACCTTACTTGCTTTGTATTGTTAATTGTTACTGTTTTATCTTGGGAGACTATTGTCCATTACCTTAAAAGCATATATACGGGGAATTTTGTCTTAAAGACAAAGAGACATCTCTCGACTCAGTTTTCTTCTTGTTTAACCTTTCTGACACCATTTTTACTTACAATTTTAAGACAATTTTTTTCGAGTGTTCGAAAGATGTCAGTTTTAAACTTTTCTTCTGGTTCTGCTACTACTACTCAAGGGAATATTGTTGTCCCTGTTCCTTCCAGTTTCCAAGGAGAATGCCCAGAAAAGTTTCTGGGTATAAATTTCAAGAGATGGCAACAAAAGATGTTGTTCTATCTTACTACATTGAACATGTCACACTTTCTGACAGAAGATCCTCCTTCTGGTGGGGATGCAATAGACACTCGGTCTAACACAACAACTAAAGTGGGCGAAGATATCCAGGTCACAAATGCCCTGAAGTTTACACTGGATGCCTGGAATAATAGTGATTTCATGTGCAAAAACTACATTCTGAACGGTCTGTCGGATACACTCTATATTGTGTATTGCACCGTGAAGATGACAAAAGAGTTGTGGGAAAAACTCGAGAAAAAGTACAGCGCACAGGATGCGGTACTAAGAAATTCATTGTTGGAAAGTTTTTGAAATTTCAAATGGTGGATGGTAAATCAGTGAAGTTTTTGAAATTTCAAATGGTAGATGGTAAGTCAGTGATGTCCCAAATCCAGGAGTTTCAAATGATTCTTCATCATCTGGATTTGGAAGGAATGAAACCAAATGAGCAGTTTCTGGTTGCGTCTTTGATTGAGAAATTGCCTCCCTCATGGAACAAGTTCATGAGTTATCTCAAACTAAAGACAAAAGAAATAGGGTTTGAAGACCTTATCATCAAACTGCAAATATAGGAGGACAATAAAAGGACTATATCTAAGGAAAAGCAGCCAATGGAGGCAAAGGCGAATCTGGTTGATTCAAAGGGAAACGCCAACAAAAAGCGCAAGTACTAGGGAGACGGCAAAAGCTAAACGATGAAGAAGTTAAAAGGAAACTGTCATCATTGTGGAAAGCATGGCCATATGATCAAAGAGTGTCGCAAATTGAAGCGAGAGCAGAAGGAAAAGGCCAAGAACAAAGGCAATGCCAAGGCTAACGTTGTGCAAAACAAGGATGATCCTTCGAACCTTGACGACATGATTGTGGATTTCTCGGCTGTAGTGCTGGAGGCAAATCTGGTGGAGAATCCAAGGCAATGGTGGATAGACACAGGTGCAACCCGTCACATCTGCTCTGACAAGAGTGCATTTTCCTCTTACGCCCCAATCTCGGGCAAAACGTTATTCATGGGCAACGACGCTACCTCTGAAGTGCAAGGGGTTGGAAAGGTTGTCCTCAAAATGACTTCAGGCAAAGAGCTTAGTCTGAAGGAAGTGATGCAAGTCCCTGACATCCGCAAGAACTTTGTTTCAGGGCCATTGTTGGTCCAGGATGGCTTTAGACTAGTTTTTTAGTCCAACAAATTTGTAATAACTAAGAATGGTATATTTGTAGGAAGGGGCTTCGCGTGTGACGACCTCTTCAAAATGAATGCTATGTCTGTAATCCGTTCATCCAATGAAATAAAGCCTTCTACCTACTTGTTTGAGTCCTTTAATTTATGGCATCATAGATTAGGATGTATTAACTACAAATTCATTCAAAAGTTAGTAAAGTTGGAATTGTTGCCTTCTTTCGACACAAACCCTCAACATAAATATGTGGTGTGTGTATAGGAAAAATTAACCAAATCGTCTTTCCATTTAGTCGAAAGAAACACCGCTCCTCTAGAACTTATTCACACCGACATATGTGATTTAAAGTTTGTGCAAACTAGAGGGGGGAACACGTACTTTGTGACTTTCATTGATGATAGTACAAGATATTGTTTTGTTTACTTGTTGAAAAGTAAAGATGAAGCATTTGAAGCATTTAAAAGTTACAAAGCAGAAGTTGAAAATCAACTAAACCTACGGATTAAGGCAATAAGTAGTGATAGAGGGGGAGAATACGTAGCACCGTTTAAAGAATACTGTGTTCAATTCGGCATTGTTCATCAAACGATTTCTCCTTACTCGCCTCAATCTAACGGTATTTCCAAGCGCAAAAATCATACGTTAAAGGAAATGATGAATGATTTACTTATCAATTTTGGTTTAATCCAAAACATGTGGGGCAAAGCAATTCTTACCGCTAATACAATTCTCAATAGAGTTCTGCATAAGCGTAAGGATAAAACTCCATATGAATTATGGAAAGGAAAGAAACCCACTTACAAATATTTGAAAGTGTGGGGCTGTTTGGCAAAGGTCGAAGTACCTAAACCAAAACAGGTCAAAATTGGACCTAACACTGTAGATTGCATATTCATCGGATATGCAAATAACAATAGTGTTTATCGTTTCTTAGTGTATAAATCAGAGATACCTGATATCCACGAGGGTACGATCATGGAATCAAGGAATATTGAATTCTTTGAACAGATCTTTCCTAGAAAGGAAAAAGAAATAATTTCGCGCAAATGAAGTTATGAACAAAATGCTCAAAATCAACAAGACCCGGGAGTTTCTGATTATTCGGAACTAGACGTTCCAGATCTACATGACTCAAAAATTACTGACTATCCGGAACTTAATGTTCCAAACCTACAGAACTTAGGGGTTCTAGAGGTTGAATCAATATGGAGCAAAAGGATCAAAAAGGACAAAACCTTTGGTCCAAATTTTCTAACCTATATGGTTGAAAATGAACCGAGGACATTTAAGGAAGCATTGTCAACTCCAGAAGCACCGCTTTGGAAAGAAACTATAGAAACCGAAATAGATTCCATCATGCAAAATCATACTTGAGAAATGGTTGACCTTCCTCCGGGAAGCAAACCTTTGGGTTGCAAGTGGATACTCAAAAGAAAGTACAAATCAGATTGAACTATTGACAAATATAAGGACAGATTAGTAGTCAAAGGCTACAGACAAAAGGAAGGTCTCGATTACTTCGACACATACTCCCATTGTCTAGATTAACGTCCATAAGGGTATTTATAGCCATAGCAGATTTGCGTGACCTTGAGATACATCAAATGGATGTTAAGACAACCTTTCGAAACAGAGAGTTGGAAGAGGAAATATACATGGAACAACCCGAGGGGTATGTGATTCCAGGACAAGAAAAGAAAGTATGTCGACTTGTTAAGTCTCTGTACGGACTCAAACACGCCCCGAAACAATGGCATGAAAATTTTGACAATACTTTATTATCAAAAGGTTTCTCCATAAATGAATGTGATAAATGTATCTATATAAAAGGGAACTCTGACTCATTTGTCATGATATGCCTTTACGTAGATGACATGTTCATCACCGGAAGTAGTCTAAACTTGATCTTGAAAACCAAGAATATGTTAAAATAATGTTTCGACATGAAGGATATGGTATTGCAGATGTAATCTTAGGAATTAAGAATTCTAACATATCTGACAGACTGGTTTTATCTCAATCTTATTATATTAAAGATGTTTTGAGGAAATTTGATGTATTTGACAGTCCCCCTATGAAGTCACCAATGGATATGAATCATAGAATTGATAACAATCGTGGTGCACCCGTATCCCAAGAGCGATATGCGCAGGTCATTGGTAGCTTAATGTACATTACAAACTGCACCCGACCCGATATCGCTTATCTAGTCAATAAGTTGGCTAGATTTACTCGTAATCCTGAAAATGATCACTGGAAGGTGTTAAATCGAATACTACAATATCTGAAATATTCGCTGACTTACGGATTACATTATTCAAGATATACAACTGTATTGGAAGGATACAGTGATGCAAACTGGATATCGGACATAAAGAACACCAAATCCACTAGTTGGTATGTTTTCACAATTGGTGGTGGGGCTGTGTCTTGAAAGTCCTCTAAGCAAACATGCATCACCTGATCCACGATGGAATCAGAGTTTATTGATTTGGATAAAGTAGGAGAAGAAGCAGAATAGCTTCACGACTTCTTATGGGATATCCCTTGTTGGGATAAACACGTACCTTCGGTGATGATTCACTGTGACAACCAATCAGCTTTAGGAAGGGCACGAAACAGTATGTACAACGGCAAGTCTAGAGATATTGATCGGAGACATAAGACCGTTAGGCAGTTGATCACCACGGGTGTCATTTCCATTGATTACGTCAAATTAAAAGATAATATAGCGGATCCATTAACTAAAGGCCTACCCAAAGATCAAATGTTCTGCATGTCTAGGGGAATGAGCTTAAAACCAAAACAATAAAAATCTTTATGGTGGTAACCCAACCTTACTGACTGGAGATCCCAAAATTTTGGTTCAATGGGACAACTAAACTATAGAGGTTCAGTTTTAGCGCTTCACTTGAAGCAAGAGCACTTCGAATTATTATTCTTTAAGGAAATATAATTCCAAAGTTGTTCCCGCGATAGATATTAAGTGCAACTTGCATAATGGTAAAGGATAAGTTTATAAAATATTTAATGATTCCTAACACTTGCGAGTGGGGTATAGCAGGATACCTTATAGGAGATCACCTATTTAAGTGTGAAGACATACCACTTCAAATGTACGCACTTAAGAATCCAAGAGTTGTCCATGGCCATAATGGACAAAACTATAAGAAGAAATGAATAAGGGGAGTTATTGGGTTGATATCATTGTCTTGGTTTACACTAAACACTGCCGGTTCAAGACATAACGTTCACCGCGCAGTACGTAAATCCGATGGGAATCGACTAAGGAAGGTTCAAAGCCAAAGCTACCTTTCCGGATGCAATATCTTTCCGCTGAAAGATTGCTGAACTTTGGCACCCTGTGTACACCAATTCTCTTTCAAGAGGGGGTTATTGGAAATTTAACTATGTGGGATTGAGTTTTTTCCATCTTTAGTGACTTAAACACGTGAGCTCCGCATGTCGGAAATATCATTTCTTCGCACATGCCTAATCTACTAAATGAGTAGATGATATTAGTGTCAAGTATCATCAAATTTCATTAAAAAATGAAAGAGATATTAGTTCACAAAGTAAGGTGTTTGAGATATGAATAGATGGATTGTGTTGGCCAAAACAACAAATCTCCCACATAGGTAGAAGATGGAAGGATTGAGCACTATATAAGCTCTATTTTTTTAGTAAGGGTTTGGGACCCCAAGGGGTAACCCATGTGTTTAGAAGAGGGAGGACCTAGGTGACCTTGGGTTCGGGATGCGCGCCGCCGCCGCCCGCTCATCCGGTCCGGCTCGGGCTCGGGTCACAGGCCACGGGCTGTGGGTTGTCTTCCAGAATTTTCTTTTTGATCCCTGAAGTATTTCTTATTTACACTTTGATCCCTGAAGATTTTGGAAATGTTGCAATGGCTCTCCTCTTCACCTATTACTGTTCAATTTAAAGAAATAACAAAAGAACAAAAATACAACGAAAAACTCTTATGTTCGGTTCGAAATACAGAAATAGAAACACACACAAATCCTCTCCTCTTCAGCAATCTGTTCAATATTTATTTTCTTCACTAATCAACCTTACTTGCTTTGTATTGTTGATTGTTATTGTTTTATCTTGGCAGACTATTGTCCATTACCGTAAAAGCATATATACGGGGCAATTTTGTCTTAAAGATAGAAAGTCATTTCTCGACTCAGTTTTCTTCTTGTTTAACCTTTCTGACACCATTTTTACCTACAGTTACCGATTGATTCTTATCATGAATTTTTACTTGCAATTACCTTATACATGACCTAATTATATTTATATGTTTTAACTTAATTAAACTCTATACGTACGGAAAATAATATTGCTTCTTCTTCATGTATAACTAAGACAAAGTCTGATCATCGGATAATTAACACAATATACATGCTGTGCAATATGTAAAATTATGGCAGCCATGTTGCACGTTGTTCTTTTATTATATATTTTCTGCATGAAAAATTATCTAATTAATTAATGGATGTGGATACCTTAATAAGTATGGAAGGCGTGGAAAAGGACGACACTTGTTAGAATCTATGTCATAGACTCATAGGTGCATGTATAAATTATAATCCTAATTATGATGGTGCGCATTATTGCTAATGACTTGTAATCTTGATCTATTAAGGGATTAATAATAATTAACTTAGTTGACAAGAAGAATATATACTTAATTGTCAAATGTCAAAAGTCTTAACTTTGTGCTCCAACATATATCTTTGATGTCTTGGTATTCGACAACTTCAGAATAACTTTTTTTAATATATATCTATGCTCTAAATTAACCGTGTAAAAGGTATGTATATAATTAATTATAAGTTACTTACTAAATAATTATATATAAATATTTCGATAATCATTAATTGGTAATTTAGTAAAAATGGGTAAGTAACATGCTATTGTTGAAGTTCACCAGCTAAGTGCCAGAAAATGCAGAGTACAACATCACAACAACATAGCATGCAACAACATCACACAACATCATTTCTGCTCTAACTTGTGTTGTTAAGTTTGTTAGTTAGTTGTAGTTTGTTAGAAGTTGTTAAAAATTTGTTGCTCAGTTAGTCTACATATACAAGTATAAATAAGTGTATAATTCACATTTCTTGCATGTATGAGAAAATAAGAGAAAATCTTCCACAAATATCCTCTCCTCTCTTCGATCTGGTTTTTCATTTCTGAATCTTCAATTGCACAATTCTATGAGCAATTGTTCAGATTATTTGCATGCAACAGAAGCTCAGCTCAAGTCCTGGAAACTAACATGGTATCAGAGCTCTAACAAGGAGAATCGAGGGATTTTCTGTTCAAATTGAGACTGAAAATCGAGGGATTCTGCATCGAGATTCTGAGCCGATTTCATCTTCAATCAATGAGATTTACAGGTTGATTTTCTATTTGAATTGTATTCCCAACAATAGTAGTATATTGTAAATGTAATTGATGGAAAATACATCTCCAAATGCATCATTAACTATTGATGATAGTTCGAGTTCACACTTGAACATTGTCGATCACACTCATCCATTATTCCCGAGTGCTTCAGATACACCTGGAGCAGTTCAAGTGGAAATTCAATTAATATGTATGGAGAATTATACTTTGTGGAGTCGAGCCATGAAACTGACTCTGATAACAAAAAAAATGGATTTATTGATGGAACTGTTAAGAGAGACATATATGGCGCTAATCAAATGAAACAATGGGATCGATGTAATGTAATGGTCATTTCATGGATCATGAGGAATGTGAATAAAAATCTGCTTAGTGAAATACTATACAAATCCACTGCACATGCAGTTTGGAAGGATTTGAATGAACGATTTGATAAGATTAACTTGTCTAGGGTATACGAACTGAAGAAGGAAATGGTCATGTTGTATCAAGGTGTATCACATGTGTCTAGCTACTATTCGAAGATGAAGGATCTATGGGATAAAATTGATTCAATTATTCATCCTCCAATATGTGATTGTGCAGTCCTATGGAGTATATTGAGCATCTAGCAAATCAGAGGTTGTTATAGTTTCCCATGGGGATTAATGACAGTTATAATCAAGCAAGGAGTCACATTCTATTAATGTCACCTACTCCTAGTGTCAACCAATCTTATGTTATGATTGCTCAAGATGAAAGTCAAAAGATTATTACATGGAAGTACACAAGCATGGGAGAGCAAGTTGAGCCTACTGCTTTGTTTTGTAAGACACCACAGTTTAAACAGAAGAAGCCTTATACACCAAATGCATTCTATGACTTCTGTTAAGTGAAGGGACATACCAGGGACACATGCTACAAATTGATGGTCTGTGACTTCTATAAAAACAAGGGACATGTCAGAGATAACTGCTCTAGGCTCATAGGATATCCTCCAGATTTTAAAGGTAAGAAGAAGGTTAATATGGTTGTGACAGGTGCTCATCACAAAGATCTTGATAGATCACAATAACATTACTATGGTGGATATACAAACCAGAAGTATGCAGGAGAGTTGAGGCAGTTATCTCAAGAGAAACATGAGCAGATCAATTTCTTTCTGAGAACTTGCACTCCAGACAAATATGATAAAGTGCTCACATTGCTGAACCAGCAGAAAGATGCTGGTGGATGTAGTAGCAATGCAACAGTACTTGTTGGTGCACATCATGGTAATACAACAGTACCTAGAGCTCACATGGCAGGTAAACTTGTATTTGATAAGGAACATAATAGTTGGATAATGGATTCAGGACCAACTAATCATATGGTAAGTGATAAGGGCATAATTGAACAAGTTAATCTCATAGATAATGCATGATAAGTACAATTGCCTACTGGTGATACAACAACAATTACTCAAACAGGAAGTTGCAGGTTGACATGAGGTGATCTAATAAAACATGTATTATGTGTGCCAAGTTTTAAGTTCAATCTACTTTCAGTCTCAAAGTTGACAAGAGAGCTAAATTGCAGTGCAAGATTTTTTCCTGACTTCTTTGTCCTACAAGATCTATTCACTGGGAAGGTGAAGGAGATTGGTAGGGAGGTGGATGGATTATACATGCTAGAGTCATAGAAGGGATATACAAGAGTGCAAGCACATATGTCAACTACAACTACAGCAACTAAACTACAAGCAGGACTCTGGCATAGAAGGATGGGACATGTGCCAATGAGTGTGCTTAGGAAGATTGCTGGCATTGGTGAGATGTCCAGTTTTTCAATAAGACATTGTGACATATGCCCTTTGGCTAGATAAATAAGGAAGCATTTTCCTGTTAGTAGTAGTAAGTCAGATTCTGTTTTTCAATTGTTGCACCTTGATGTATGGGGACCTTATAAGATTTCTACTTATTCTGGAATGAGATACTTTCTTACAGTGGTGCATGATTATACTAGATGGACTTGGGTGTTTCTATTGCATGCTAAGTCTGATGTAGCCACTATTCTTAGGAATTTGTTTACATTGATCAAGACACAGTTTGATGTGTTGGTTAAGAATGTTAGAACATACAATGGTACAGAATTTATTAATAGTTTTTGTGCTGAGGTGTTTAATTAGCATGGAATTGTACATCATAGCTCTTGTCCATATAATGCACAACAAAATAGAGTGGTGGAAAGGAGGCATAGACACATTTTGGAGGTGGCAAGAGCCATCAAGTTTCAAAGTCATTTGTCAGCAAGATTTTGGGGAGACTGTGTGGAAGCAGCAAACTATGTGATTAACAGAATTCCATCTGTGGTAATAGGAGACGTGTCACCTTATGAGAAGTTGTTTAAAAGGACACCTTCATTGTCTCATATGAAAGTGATAACATGTTTGTGTTATGCTACTAATCTAGTCAAAAGGGATAAGTTTGATGTGACAGCCACCAAGTCAGTACTCCTTGGATATGCAACCAGACAGAAGGGATACAAATTGCTTGATCTGGAGAGCAGTGTTGTCTTTTTCAGTAGAGATGTGACTTTCTATGAAGATATTTTCCCTTTTGAATAGATCAGACAGGGTGATATGGACACACACATTGCAAGATCAGATCCTGATTATCTTTCTATTCCTATCACATTTACTGATATGGATGTGGCCTTGCAAGAACAGGTTGTAGTTGATGATGTTGCAGATTATGAAGGAGTAAGATTGTCACTTGGTGATCAGTTACCAAGTGGAGCAGTACCAAGGTCAAACACTGAAGACACGGAATTTGAGGATGTTGATCTTGCACAACTTGATGATAAAAACCCTGTTCATAGCCAATTTGAGGATATGTTGTTCTCAAAAAATCATACCACCCTGAATGGCTTAGAAGCTAGGAGGTCCACCAGAGATAGAAGACCACCTACTTGGTTGAAAGACTTCATCCAGCCTGATGTGAATACAAGGAGTGGGAGAATATGTTCATATCCTTTATCTGATGTAGTTAGTTATGCTGGATTATCTGTGTCCTATCATAGTTTCATTGCCAAGATATCAGAAGAACATAAACCAAAGTCATACTATGAGGCAGCTAAAGATAAGAGATGGATAGAAGCCATGAAAGCTGAAATTCAGGCTTTAGAAGAAAACAAAACCTGAGAGATAATTGATTTACCAAGCAACAAAAAGGAAATAGGCTATAAGTGGGTATACAAAATCAAGTATAAAACATCAGGTGAAATGGATAGATTTAAAGCAAGGCTGGTGGCAAAAGGATACAACTAGAGGAAAGGTATTGACTATCAGGATACATTTTCACCAGTGGTAAAAATGGTGACTGTCAGATCAGTCATTTTTATGGCTTCTTCAAAAGGATGGGTTGTATACCAGATGGATGTATTTAATGCATTCTTACAAGGGTATCTCAATGAGGAAATGTACATGAGTTTACCTCAAGGTCTTGTTCATGAGCAATGAAAGGCATGTAGGTTGTTAAAGTCTCTATATAGACTTAAGCAGGCTTCCAGATAGTGGAACATTAAGTTGACTACTGCATTGTTTTCTTCTGGCTTTACTCAGTGCCATTTGGATTATTCTCTTCTCATAAGGAAAGACAATGATAAAATTGTGATAGTATTGATTTATGTGGATGATTTGCTCATTACTGGGAATGATGCCAAGCTGATAGCTGAGCCTAAAGTTGCATTACAACAAATTTCAAGATCAAGGATTTGGGGGAGCTAATATATTTCTTGGGGTTTTAATTTTCTAGAAACAAGATTGGTATTGTGATGCATCAGAGGAAGTATGCCCTTGAATTGATAGCAGACATGGGCCTCACGGGAACAAAGCTTGTAGGATCACCAATGGAGTTGAATGCCAAGTTAACTTCTATTGTGTTTAATCAACTTGTAAATGATGCAACAACTGCTGAACGCACTGAGAATGTAATTAATGACCCATTGTTGGAAGATCCAACTAGTTATTAGAGGTTAATTGGAAGGCTTTTATATCTGACTAACACAAGGCCAGATATTGCGTTTGTCGTCCAGTGTTTAAGTCAATTCATGCAAGCACCAAAGACATCTCATTAGGTAGCAGCTGAGAGGGTAGCCAAATATGTCAAACAGGCACCAGGTCTAGGCATTTTTATGCATGCAGGGGGCAGCAACATGCTAACAACATAATGTGATGCTGATTGGGCATCATGTCCCAATACTAGAAGGTTAGTTACAGGATATCTTGTGTTCTTTGGATCCTCTCTTATCTCCTGGAAGTCCAACAAACAGCTTACCATATCCGAAAGTTCTGCTGAGGTAGAATACAGAAGTCTGGCCTCAGTGGTAGCAGAAATGGTATGGATTTTTGGTTTGTTTACAGAATTAAATATATGTTTACAGCTTCCTATTTCAGTGTACAGTGACAACAAATTTTCTATTCAGATTGCTGCTAATCCAGTATTTCATTAGCGTACAAAACATATAGATATTGATTTCCATTTCATCTGGGAGAAGGTTCAACAAGGTCTGGTATCAACTCTATATATAGCCACCTCAAAACAGCCTGCAGATTTGTTAACAAAGAGTTTGACACAAGGCCATCATATTCATTTATTGTCCAAGTTAGGTCTGAAGAATCTGTTCTCAGTACCTAGCTTGCAGGGGGTGTTGAAGTGCAACAACTAAGTGCCAGAGGATGCAGAGTGCAACATCACAACAACATAGTATGCAGCAGCATCACACATCATCATTTCTGCTATAACTTGTGTTGTTAAGTTTGTTAGTTAGTTGGAGTTTGTTAGAAGTTGTTAAAAGTTTGTTGCTTAGTTAGTCTACATATACAAGTATAAATAAGTGTATAATTCACATTTTTTGCATGTATGAAAAAATAAGAGAAAAGCTTCCACAAATATCCTCTCTTCTCTGGTTTTCCATTTCTGGATCTTCAATTGCACAATTCTGTGAGCAATTGTCCATATTACTTGCATGCAATAGAAGCTCACCTCAAATCCTGGAAACTAACAGCTATAACAGATATCACTACTAGATATTAGTTAATTTTCTATGGATGTTTTCATCAAAAAATTTGACCAACGGAAAGTTTGTCGGAAACCGTTGCGACGAGTAAATTTTCAACGGATTTCTAACTAAAAATCGGTCAAAATCTAGTTTTTTTCTCGTAATCAATTAAAATTCACAATTTTTTTTTACATTGTTAGTATATATGTAAAAATAAGAAAATGGTGAGAAATGAGGCAAAAGAGGCATGTAGAATGCAGCCCTTCAGTTTGGTCAAACAAGATAAGCCTCCCTCAGTCAAGTTCACTTGCCTAAAACCTAAAGAAAATAAAAATTAATTAACATCGATTGATTAATGAAGTTGGTATAGTAACTCAAGAAAACCCTAATAGTTTACTAGGAATAAGTGATATATTTAAGTGGGATTACTAATATTAACCATGGTTAGAGATAAACGTGATCATGAAAGTCATGGTAAAAATAGAAAGTGTTAGCCACATTTAGATCTGTAATTGAAAAATCACCAACACTCGCAAAGTAGTTGAAAATGCAAAAATAAAACCTGGACAAAAATAATGTTAAACAACAAAACAAAACTAGCATAATGTATGCCGGAGTTCGTAACTCTTACATGCAGTAAAACTTCAGCACAATGTGTTGGATTTTGAAATTTCGTGTATATGAAATTCCAGCACAATGCACCGAAGTTCAAACTTTTACAAGTGAAACTCCAACATATTATGCAGGAACTCCAACCCTTTTTAAAAAAAAATATATCCTGACTATCATTACAAAAACAACATACTCAGTGTAATTTCATAAGTGGATTTGAGAAATGTATGATGCACATGGATCTTACCTCTACCGTTATGAGGTAGCTAGAGAGATTGTTTCCTATAATTTCTAGATGTCATTATTAAAAGAATTCTCATATTACAACTTAGGTTAAGCTTTTAGATAAGATAATCACACCAATGGTATTAAGGTCAAACTTTGGTGAGCTTATTTGCGCAACCTCTCTTTCTCTCTTCGTGCTCTATCACTTTGGGCTTCTATATATCAATATTTCTTTAAATTCTGTTCATCGAGCCACTAACATTACTCCAAGATCACAAATTAAATTATTGAGTCTAATTTTGTTAGAGTAATTATGGGGATCTCCCATAATTACCTATCATCCACATTTATTATAATTGATAGTGTAATATATTGTAATTATGATAATTGTAATTAGCATCTTATATTTTAGGTAAAAGTAGATTAGTATTCCATGATTCAAGAGTAGGATGATTGTATATATATTGTACATCTGGGAGAATACTAATCAAGGAATTACTTTCATACATGGTCTCAGAGCCAAAGATCATTTGCCCTAATTTTTCCCTTCTCTCACATGACTTTTTCTCCCTTCTTTCTCTTACTTTTTCAGCCAAACCCTAGCAAAACCCTAAACCACTTTGTTCCAAAAACAAAAACCCTAGCCGATATTTACACCCCACCCCCTATTCGGCTACTTCTTCTCCGAAACCCTAAGGGTTTTTCCATCACAAAACATCAAACACTTCTTATTTCATTCTCTCGTTTGATTTCTTGTGGAAACTATGGCCGAAAAACAAATATTTTATCTCGCTCTTAATGTTAATAACATCAAGAATTTTATCTCCATAACTCTTGAAATGGAGAAAGGGCAGTATACCTCTTGGGCAGAACTATTAAAATTCATTGTCGTGCCTATGAGGTGATTGACCATATCATCCCGTCCGAGTCTCCGTCGGATACCACTACGGTGGACAAGAAATTATGGTCTCGGTTGGATGTTATAGTCCTTCAATGGATTTATGGCACAATTTCAAATGATTTTATGCATACCATCTTAGAACCAAATTCTACGGCTCAACAGGCGTGGAAATGTTACAAAATATTTTTCAAGATAACAAAAATTCTAGGGTCGTTTATCTTGAACACCAATTTATAAATACGAAATTGGATGACTTTTCCAATATCTCAACCTATTGCCAAGAGTTAAAGGTACTTGCGGACTAACTGTCCAACGTTGGTTCGCCCGTGACAAATCAAAGGTTGATTCTTCAGTTGATTGCTGAGTTGAATGAACACTATGATGGTGTTGCTATGTTCATTCAGCAAATCAATCCATTGCCTCCCTTTTACGAGGCCCGTTCGAGGTTAATTCTCGAGGAAACATGGAAAGCAAATCAGACATCTTCGGGATCAACCACCGCCGGAACCGCTCTCGTCTCCACCAACTCATCTTCCACCGATTTGGAGTCCTAAAATTTTGGTTCATGGGACAATGGTAATTGCTCTAATAATGGACAAAACGGAGTTCAAATCGTAAAAATAAAGGAAAAAATATTGGTGGAAAGGGACGGGGAGGGGCGGTGACCACCCTACCGGCGGCAGTGGCCAAAACGGTCGTGGCGGCAGTGGCGGCTGTACCTACCATGGGATACCCCGCCATGCCCATATCCGACCTCTTCGTAGGCCCGGCATCCTCCCTTTTCAAATCGCCAACCCGGTATTCTCGGATCTCGTCCACAACATGCGTTTGCGACTAAGGCACCATCTTCGGTTGGTTATGCACCCACGGACATTGAACAAGCCATGAACAGCATGAATCTAAATGTTCCCGATGAATCGTGGTACATGAACACAGGGGCTACATCACAAATGACGGCATCTCAAGGTAATCTCTCGTCTTATTGTAATATGAGCAATAATAAAAAAATTATTGTCGGTAGTGGGCAGGAAATTCCAATTCGTGGTATTGGTCAGGTAACACTACCCTCTCCACACCCACCATTACACTTGAAAAATGTCTTACATGCACCAAATCTAATTAAAAACTTGATCTATTTTAGACGTTTTACAACTGACAACAATGTTTCTGTAAATTTTGATCCTTTTGGCTTTTCTGTAAAGGATTTTCATACGGGGATGCCACTTATGAGATGCAATAGCACGGGGGACTTGTATCCCATCACCTTTATTTCCAAAAATAGCATGAACAAACCATCAACCTTTGCTGTCATTTCTCGTACTCTATGGCACAATCGCTTGGGACACCCAGGAGCACAAGTTTTTAATAATTTTAGGAAGAATAATTTAGTTTTGTGTAATAAACCTTTCGACTCTTTTATTTGCCAATCTTGTGTGTTTGGTAAATATGTTAAACTTCCTTTTGCATCTTCTACTACTCATACTTTTATGTCGTTTGATATTGTGCATTGTGATTTGTGGACATCACCAGTTTTGAGTTCAGCAGGTCACAAATACTATATGTTAATTCTAGATGATTATTCAAATTTTTTGTGATCTTTTCCATTAGAACATAAATCACAAACCTACACCATTTTAAAACAATTTAGTGTTTTTATCAAAACTCAATTTGGCAAAAGCATTAAATGTTTTCAATGTGACAATGGGGGGGATTTCATAAATGCCATTTTAATAATTTCTGTCACCAAAATGGTATGTCTTTGCGTCGTTCATGTCCACATACCTCACCACAAAATGGAAAAGCCTAAAGAAAAATTCGAATGATTAATAATATGATTCGCTCTCTTCTTGTGCATTCTTCCACACCACCAAAGTTTTGGCACCATGCACTTCAAATGGCTACATACCTTTTAAATATTCTTCTTAGTAAACTGCTATCAAATGTGTCTCCTACACAACTGTTATATCGTCGTGTCCCATCTTTTACACATTTGAGGGTGTTTGGTTGTTTGTGTTATCCTTTGTTTCCATCTACTTCCATTAATAAGTTACAGGCTGGTTCAACTCCTTGCGTGTTTTTGGGATACCCACAAAATCATAGGGGATATAAATGTTTTGATTTGATGAATGGGAAAATAATTTTCTGTCGTCATGTGATTTTTGATGAGTCTCAATTCCCGTTTGCTAAGTCTCATGTGGCATCCTCACCTTCATATGATTTTTTGGACAATGGATTACATCCCATTTTACACCACCACCTTAATATCCAAACACATGTGGATCCACCTCAACAAAATGCCCAACACCTTTCGACCTAACCACTACATGAGACTGGACCGGGGACCGCAACCTTGTTACCGCTGGTCACGGCCCAGTCCTGTGTCCGTGGAGGTCCATCCCAATGAGGGTAGTCCACAACCACATCCTCAAGCCCAACCATTCTCGGAGCCCAGTCACAAACCGCAACACCTAATCACTTGGGCCAACATCCTTCCTATCGGCCCAATAACATACTCGAGCACCAAACTGCCCAACCAGTATCGGACCATCCTCGGACCACTGAAACTCGTGCCATGCATGGGATTTTTTAGCCAAAATGTCACTTTAACCTCTTATCCTCTGTTCAACCATCACCTCTACTAAAAAATCTCAAAGCTGCCTTATCCGACCCGAATTGGAAAGCTGCCATGTTAGACGAATTTAATGCTCTTATTACAAATAAGACGTGGGAATTGGTACCACATCTGTCTAATGTGAACATCATTTGGTCTATATGGGTGTTTTGCCATAAGAAAAATTCTGATGGTTCTTTTGCGAGATACAAAGCTCGTCTTGTTGGTGATGACAGGTCTCAGCAGGTTGGGATAGATTGTGGTGAAACGTTCAGTCCGGTAGTTAAGCCAACAACTATCAGGACTGTTCTCAGCTTGGCTCTTTCCAAATCATGGACCATTCACCAGTTGGATGTTAAAAATGCATTCTTGCATGACAACTTACAGGAGACAGTATACATGCATCAGCCACTGGGTTTCCGAGATTATACCCGTCCAGATCATGTTTGCCTATTGAAGAAATCCTTATATGGTTTGAAACAAGCTCCTCGGGCATGGTATAATAGATTTGCAGGATTTGTTTCCAAATTGGTATTCTCTCACAGCAAATCTGATCAATCATTGTTCATTTATCGGAAAGGCGCTGACATGGCATATATCATTTTGTATGTCGATGATATTATTCTCACAACATCATCCATTTCGCTTAGCCAGTCCATTATATCCCTTATTGCAGTAGAATTTGCAATGAAAGACTTGGGTCCGTTGAATTATTTTCTTGGCATTACTGTCTCCCAATATGCAGGTGGTCTGTTTCTCAGTCAAAAGAAATATGCTGAAGAAATAATTGACAAAGAAGGGATGTCGTCCTGCAAACCCTCACATACTACAGTAGATACAAAGGCGAAATTGAGTAATGATGCCAGAACTCCATACAGTGATCCTACCCATTACCGGAGCCTAGCAGGGGCCTTACAGTATCCGACGTTTAAATTCAACTTATCAAACCATTAACATTGTTCCAAGCTCATTCATTAGGTTGTTGAGCCTAATCTATCTCTATCTTCTCAAGGCTCATTCCAGTTGAGCATTTTTTCTCTACTTTCACAAAAAATAATCAGACTAACAAAAAATCAAATTCTCGTATAAACTTTAGAATACATTGGAGGGTATTAAAAAAAACTACACTTATCCTTATGAGTTTATGTAAAGATCTATACTGGCCGGGAGCATGCATGAGTTTTGACATTTAGCTAGTGAAGCCGCCCTCGTAGTAGTTAAAAACTTGGCCATAAGAACTTCCTGACAAATTAAACAAGAAACCTAGCGAGCTAATACCTCGTAGTTAGCCCCTTTACCAAACTACGAGAAATATATACTCCACATTGTTTTGTCCTTTTTGTTTAGATAAGTCTTAAAAACAGAATAATAATATTGTAGAGTGCTCAGTGTGTGCAGTTTATAACATGTATATATTGATAGGATAACAAGAATTATGCTTCTATATTTAGGCAGAAGGAATCTTATTAAATTATCAATAATAGTACTAGTAAATATTGAATTTCCCAAAAAGATTCTTCTAGGTAAGCTATGAAGTAACGAAAAGGAGAGGCAGCAGTAGGTAAAAAATTTACTGGCTCGACTAGGTTACATCATGAGATGTAAAATTCATTAATTTAAGGGTAATAGAGCTCTCTACTAAACAATATATTTCATTTTTAGGACTCAAAGAGATATTTGGACTCATCAAAGAGTCGTTGATGGTGCAGTACAAGTCTAATCCTTTCAACTTCTCAATGCACCAATGAACTTTGTTAATAACATTTTCTTGTTTTATGTGGTTTTTCTATAAAAATATTTATGCAGCCTAATTGTAGCCTCTATTCCAACTAGACATATTAACTTTTAAAAAAAAAACTGTTCCCTCCACTTGTATTGTCTCACATAATAAGGATTAAGGATGGATATATTAGACTTTTTACAAATATTGTCATTTCAAATTGTAGTTTTACTTCTATACGAACTTTCTTTTCTTATACATTACACAATTATATTCGGACCCTCAAGATTCCTAATGAAGTGAATCAAAGAGGGAGTATATTATAAATTGGATCTTTAAACTTTCTTTAAGTTGAATTATTAGGATCTCCCTATATCTTGTAAACATATAGAAGGATGAAAAGAAAGATTATGGGATAATTTGGTTGTGGCATTGAAGCAATTTTTTGTATTGAAGCAATTAACACTACAAGAAAATACAGAAATGGCGATAACTCTTTGGCAACAAAAATAATATTGTTGGCAAAATTCAATATTTGGCAACTTAGTTTTATTGTTGGCATATATACGATGAAAATTTTAATTTTTGTTGCCATAGTATTGATTATAGTTGCAAAAAATACTTTTGGCTACAACAAAAAAGTTATCGCACATCGTTGCAATAACAACCGATGGGAAAAGTTTATGCAACAATAAAAAAAATGTTGTTGCCATAAGTACTTTTTGCAACAACAGTTAATACTATTGCAACAAAAAAAAATTGTTGGCAAATGTCTTCTATCTTGTAGTGTAATCCCAGCATAAGATGATATTTGGGTGGTTTGCCGCATAATTAGTGAATCAAACAACCCCTACCAATGTTCTTACACCCGATGTATATAATATGATAGCAATAAGTTCTTAAAACAAGCAAATGGAGGATAAAATTGGGATCGGCTTTTGCACATCTTAACTATACAACCAGATACACCACTGATACAAATAATAGGATAACTCTGTCCACTAAGGCTTAGATATACCGGGAGAAATCACCTAACGTTTATTTTGTCAAGTTTAACAACCATGACAACTATTTAATGCAAGGTAGATGTTAAAGCAAAACTTCTCAAAAGAACTATTAGCCAAGATGCTTCCAGAAATTATACAGTTTGATACATGACTTTTGGCAGCCAGTTAATTGGAAGAAAACAATGCTACAGGCCCTATTTGTGCTCAAAACAAATTTGCTTTGTTTTATGTCTCTAAAACATATTGTAGACATTCACATATGTTCTAGAGACATTAAACAAAAATAGAAGAAGCAATGCTCTGGTTTTTTAACCAAGAAATTTAAAAAAAAAAAAAATCTAAGCAGCCATCTCGACAAGCACCGTGTGTGACTCACTCTTCTTTCCTAGCTTTAGATCTTGCAAGTCTTGCTGGTTTAATCACTTTACCGAGCAGGATTAGTACAATTGGTATAATGGTTCCAATATAGTACACGCTTCCATAAGAAGTTAGCGTTTCATGCAGGCTTAACACCTGTAACATGCAAGCAAGAAAACCATAGTCAATTATATCGAAAACTTAGGGCTCGAGCAAAGTATGTTCTGAGAAATACAGACTACTAACCATGAAGCCGACAGCGGAGTAGCTTAGCACCAAAAGTGTGTATGCAAAGTTCATTAACGTTAGTATCTTCTCGAACAGAGTACCTTTAGTAGCTTGCTGCCATCTGTAAATGACTGGATAGACAAGACATGATTAGAAGAAAAGTAAATGATAGCTAAATTCGCCTGATCTATAGCTAGAGTTGCCAGATACATACCTCTTGATCCAGCAATCATCAAAGCAGACTGAACAAAGAATATAATGTACCCCGGATATAGCCCCTGTGATGTTACACAGTGAGTTGTTATCATTAGTGCGACTCATGTTGCTACAACAACAAGTAACGGATAATAAGCTGAGGTTGAACGGAAGATGGCATACTTCAAGAAAGCATAAAGTATAAGAGAAATAGGAATCAGGACTTACTTTTCGGATTTCTAAGTGTAAAAACCAGGTCTTTTAGATCTAATTGATAAAATACGTCTTGATTTGTTTAGACAGTAAAGAAGTTCAGACGAGGAGGATATACTGCACTTTGAGAATATCGTTTTCTCATGTAATACAGCTGAATGACAGGGTCATAAATGAAAGGATAAAAAATGTGATACACAGATTTCTATGATCACACAATATCTATGGAAAAGGTCGAAGAGGTTTTTTTTTAAACCAGTATGAGGATTTTGACACATGCAAGTCATGGTTTTTGAAACATAGCAACAAGGATACATTGTATCAAAGAGGGTGGATCAAAATGACCCAAATTCTATGTCAAATATATTTCGTAATGCAGTCACAACACTTGTGGACAAACTATAAGGAGAGAAGAATAGAATGTCCCCTCATACTTCGCATAATATGAGCAAACAAACATATTGTTAAGCAATTCATTGCAATGCCGTTTCGAGAAAGCTAAATATTAAATACTTTGTAAATTTCGATAGTTTTAAATCACGTAACGATCCTTGAAGACTTCACCTGACAAAACCAGATATGAAACTTGACACCCATGTTTATCAGTAGCAAATAAAACGAGAAGAAGGAAGTTCTACTAGGAAACACACAAGTAACTCAGATGTAGCCACCATTGACACGAATGATCTGTCCATTCACCCATTCAGAAGCGTCGCCGGCCAAAAACCCAACCACTGGCGCAACATCTTCCGACTGACCAAGTCTTCCATGTGGGCACTCATCAATCACCTTCTTTACCATCTCCTCCGTTTTCCCATCGAAAAACATATCCGCGCAATAGGTCCCGGCGCCACACAATTCACTGTTACTCCCGTCCCTTTTAGTTCCTTGGCCATTATCTTCACAATGCTTCCACTGCCGCCTTTGACGCCGTGTACGCACCGTTCCCAGGACTAAACGACGCCGATGAAGACGACGTTACACATATAATTCTTCTGTCGGGCTTTTTGATCATCCTGTTTGCATCTCCCTTACAGCATAGGAAAGCCCCACGCGTGTTCACGCTAAAAGTCCTGTCGAAATCCTCAAGGGTTGCGTTCATGACCATTGGGTGCTTCCCGTCACACACGCCTGCGGAGTTGACTAAGATGTTGACCGCAGATTGAAAGGCTTGTTCTGCTGCGAGGTCGGAGATATTGGCTTTGATGGCGATGGCGCGGCGTGGGGAATTAATGAAGTTAGAATTGATTTGAGATACAACGTTGTCGGCTTGAGTGGAGTTTAAGGAATAGTTGATGACGAGTTTAGCACCAAGAGAGGCTAAATGAAGTGCAATCGCTTTTCCAATGCCGTGAGAAGAGCCGGCACGGTCTTCGAGTGGCAATTTTTGGCCTTGGTTTGTTTGCTCATGAACAGGCACATTTTCATGTACTTCCGCAATGACTGAAGAAATTAAAGCATTGAAATTACAAGGGAAGATGAAGAGACACAGAAGAGTGAAGATTTTCTGGAATATATATTGCACTGAAGAGTGTTAGGTTGCCTAGTATAATTGTAATCCCAATGAAATTATAGCTAATAAATACTTGGAATTTGAAAAGATATGAAAAAGGTAAAAAAAAAATAAGGGCAAGAGTTTTAGAATGGTAAGGACTTGAAAAGGAAATCATTAAAGGATTTGATGGAGCTACAAAAATCTGATTCTTTAGGAAGATGTTGATCCTTTTTCAATTCAAATATTTACGGAAATGCAAAATCTTATTCACGTGACATTAATAAAATGTATAGTAAATTTATCACCTCTAATAGTACTAGAAAATCAGCAATAAATCTCCATTCTGATCAAACATCCACCAAAAATCTTTTATCTTAAGAGTGTTTTAATGCTAGAATTTAAAGATCCCGCATCATAAAGGTATCACAAATGCAAGACCAACAAGTGGAGGAAAGAGATCATTGCGATCATAGGAACATGTCTCACTACACTGTTGAGTACATACTACTCCCTCCGTCCCATTTTATGTGTCTTAGTTTGACTTGACACAAGTTTAAGAAATAAAAGAAGACTTTTGAATCTTGTGGTCCTAAATTAAAGATGTGTAATGTACTAAAATGTCCTTTGAATCTTGTGGTTTTAAACTTGTCATGTAGGATGTTTGAATTGTCAACTTACTAAATATAGAAAGAGGCATTCTTTTGGACAAACCAAAAAGGAAAGTAAGACACTTAAATTGGGACGGAGGGAGTATTATATTTCTGCTCAAAATTTCAAAAAGTCATAATAGTAACTTCGATTAAACTCTCCTATACACCATCAGACACCAGATGAGTACACGAATAAGACATGTACGAGACAAGCACAGGATTACAGCAAATAAAGGAGTAAAGATTGAATTTTACTATGGAAAATGTCCAGCGAACATCAGTTCACAAGACAAAAGACAAAATGGCTGAACTAGAAAAACTATGCAAAGCTCATCTCTACCAAAATTCTCACACGACTATCAAAAAGATGAACCACAAATGCATGAAACCATGTTTACAACAACATACCTAGTGTGATCCCACAAGTGGGGTCTGGGGAGGGTGGGGTGTATGCAGACCTTACCCCTACCTTTGTGGGGTAGAGAGGTTGTTTCCGATGAGACCATGTTTACGTGTGTCAAATAGAGTTCATGTAAATATGTTTATAGAAGTTATACATATTATGTATCAACATTTCAGAAGTTATTAAATGAACTTGCATTAGGATGGTGCTAAAAGATCCAACTATCAGGAATATGTGGACAACTCTGAGAAGAAATATCAGTTTCAAGATAGGGAATGGAAGGAGGTTCTTGTTTTGGAAGGACAACTGGAATGGCCATGGAACTTTACAGGAGGCTTACCCAGGTCTATTTTCCAGCTGCAACAATCCAGAAGGCACAATAGAAGAATTTTGGTCACCCTTGGGATGGAACTTGTCTTTTAGAAGACTTCTAAATGATTGGGAAGTGGGCAGTGTTGCTGATTTTCTTGGGACAGTGGGGACCTTTACAGGCACCAACACTACACCTGACACCATCAAGTGGACTCACAACTCTGATGGTCAGTTTGCAGTGAACAGAATTTACAAGAAAGCTCTAGCTGAGGGGTCAGGAAGGAATAGAGGCCACTGTAACTACATTTGGAAGACCATGGCACCAACTAAGGTTAAGTGTTTCTCATGGTTGGTGGCCAAGAAGACTTGCCTTACTCATGAAGTTCTACAGAAAAAGGCATATGTATAGCTTCCAGGTGTGTCTTATGTCAGGAGGCAAGGGAGACTAACAATCATCTATTTTTGCATTGCAAATTCACAACACAGATATGGAATTTATTCCACTGTTTGAGCAAGGAAGAGTGGACAATGCCAGAGCACACAGCAGACCCCCTCAGCTGCTGGATTAGAAGGGGAGGCAGTAAAAGCCAAAAGAAGTGGTGGAGAACAGTGTCAGAGTGCATCTGGTGGACTGTTTGGAAGGAAAGGAATGATAGATTTTTTGAAGAAAATTTAATTCCATTCAGAAGATTAAATGGAATTGTATTGTATCTTTAGGTTTTTGGTGTAAAGAACAAGGCCTAGATGATGAAGTACAGATATTAGATTTTCTAGGTGCTCTGTAATTACTTTCTGATCTGAAATTTTTGGAGGTGGTCAGCATACCCTTAATGCTGAGGAATACAAGGTTACCAGTTTCAAAAATAAAATATCCACTTACATGCCATACAGCACTGACAGTCTGTGTAGCCAGCAACTGGAAAAAACCAGCCTTCTTTCCCTTCTGTACGAGCCTCTCATATACATCTGCAGAACAAAAATAGAAAAAGAAAATAGATTAGGTCATATAGAAATGGCACAACAACTTTCCATCTGCATCACAAAGTTAAAGTTCACTGATAAGTGACGGGACAATGATATCTAGAAACCTCAACACCCATTTTTCTGCTAACCACCGTTAAGCTTCAAAGAATAATTGGTGAAGCAGATGAAACCACTGTACACCCTCAATATTGACTTTTATGTGAACACAAAGTAGCTATGAGTACCGGTTCCCTAAACCCTATTATTCTACTAAGAACTTAAATAAATATGTCTACAACCTTGTATGCCACAATAGATGAGTAGCATTGAAATATTTGATATAGGCTGACAATGGTTTGTCTGCGAGTGTTCCTTCATTATGATTAACTATCATGCATAGAAGAGGTAAACAGGCGGGTTCAATCGGATATGGGCAGATCGAAAACGGTTAAACAAAAATGCATAAAATATCCGACCCGCCCATATTTATCACGGATAAAAAATGGGTTAACTGACTGATAATATGGATAGTCAGGTGAGAACACAAGCTTGAAGTTGATAAACGAAAATTACATAGCAGAATATTCGTGTGGTTCCAGGTTGAAGTTGTTTGACATTGGATAGGATTTTGGATTTTTTTATTGGTCCAACTCATGTCTGTTAATGTGGTCTAACAATGGACAATGGACACATACTTTGTTAAATGGTATTTTCAGTGTTACTTTTCTAGAATCCAAAACCCATAAAACTCAAAATTCTAGCTCCGTCTCCATGCTCCTTGATGGATGTTTTTAGTTTGCCCATCTTTTGTTTATCTATATTGTACTTCAAATTCTTTTTATTTACTTCAAATGTTTGTCTTTTGTTATTCTTGTCTTGTTGCAATTTGCAAGGTTATAATTCAAAATACAAATTGAATCTCCACACTTCTTTCTCAACATTTAGGGGTCATTTGGCATGATGTATAATGAAAATAATTATGGTATATAATTTAGTTTAAGCTTATTCAGTGTTTGATTATAATTAAAATCATGTATACTTTAGTTCTTGTATAACTTAATACACAAATTGATGTATTATTTTATACCATCGACAACATAGAATAACTAATCCATATATAAATTATACATGAATAAAGTACCAAAAGGATAAAGGATTTTTATATTGGTCCAATGGACACACATACTTTGATGGGTGTGTTTAGTTTGCCCATATTTTATTTATTTGTATTATATTGAGTATCAAATTCTTTTTTTTTTACTTCAAATGTTTGTCTTTTTTTTATTTTTTATCTAGTGTCCGGTATTTATATTGAAGCCTGATTGATTTAAATTCGCATAGTGTAGGGCTCATTTGGAAAAAAATACTCCCTACCAAGATTTTTTTTATAACATTACTCGAATTCGAGACCTCTAATTAAGAAATGAGCAGCCCATCCGCTACACCACATTCTTTGGTGGTAATATTTAATCTTCTCTCGTTGCAATTTGCAAGGTCATAATTCAAAATACAAATTGGATCTCCACACTTCTTTCTCAACATTTAGGGGTCGTATAATTATGATTTAATATAACTTTATTCATTGTTTAATTGTAATCTGAATCATATATAACTTAGTCCTTATATAACTTCATACACAAATTGGTGTATTATTTTGCACCACTAATTATATAGAATAATTAATACGTTATAATTTATACATGGATAAAGTAACGAAATGACAAAATGACACCACTAATTAATTACTTTCTAGTTTAAAAAACAAATAAATATTTTAAATGATATCTTGTATATTTAATTTTAGTGCAATAAACCAAACACCTAATAAGAAATATTTTTTGTATAACTAATCACCGCATAACTAATCTTTGTATTTAAAATTCTTGGGGAAAATGCCTAAAATGCACCCCAACCTTTGCCCAATTTACGTAACACACCTAACCTTTACGGTGGTCTTACTACCCCTAAATATATTTTTAAAGCATTTTTTTGACATTTATCTAGAAAAATGAAATCAAAATCCAACGCGACACAAGCCAAGACTCAATTATGAAAGAATATAATGATTCACAAGATCAAATTCCAAGAGAATCAACTGTTTTCTCCATGAAAAAAATTAAGAGTGCATGAGAGAATTCTAATTTTTTAATTTTGTTCGAAGAGTGAAATGACATGAAAATGTCTGGACTCCTTTCTTTTTTGGTCTTTGTTCAGCACGTGTTTGAATTGTTATCCAACTCACTCGATAAATACCAAAATAAATTCTTAAAAATATATTCAAGGTGTAATAAGATCCCCGTAAAGGTTAAGTGTGTTATAGCAAATTCGACCAAAAATTGAATGTATTTTAGGCATTTTCCTAAATTTTGGCTTGTCTCTTTAGACCAAAACTACGAGATATCAACTATATATCGTCCTCTATCATGTGAACGAGTATGAAATTTTTTTGAAAAAATCTCTTTGTAAGCAAAGAGTGACATGCTAGTGACATAAATTTTAGTCTTGAGTATGATTAGCAAACAAACTAACAAACGTTATTTAGAGGGTTAAGTTTCAACTTATGAGAATGGAGAATTTCTTGATAGGAAGCGTTTTACGCTTTTTTTAAGCTTATCCAACACAAATTCAAATTAATCAGATAGTAAATCACAAATACTATAGTTAAACAAAAAAATATGCCGGATTTCTATTGCATCTACCGTAGATCTACAACTAAACCCCATATGATGAAATTAGTACCAAAGTAAAGAATATCAAGAACTTGAAATAGAGATTTGTCAAATATTTCTTTTTTCTTATTTTACGGTATGCAGATAGTGAATATTAATGTTGTGATAGGGACATTTAATACCTAGAAACACCAATTGGGGAAATAATAATGAAAATAAATGATTGGCATTGCCTTTATCCCTTTTCATATCTTTGCATTATTGTCACCTTTTTTATTAATAATTTTTATAAGCTTTTCATTCATGTCATAAGTCTCGGATGGTGATAAAAGAAAAAAAGTTTATAATTACCAAGTTTTAAATTTCTTGATAGTATTTAAATAGATAAATACATATTAAGAATATTTCAATCCTTCTATTTAAATAAACTTATAAAGAATATTTGACTAAAGGGGATATGAATGAATTCGAAGGGTATAAAAAACCTAACTATTGGAAACCACTACTAAATTAGTCGCTATTTTCTGCAATTCAACTCCTAAACACCATCTTAGACCCAATTTTGTGCAAAAAGAAATTATTGTCACCTTTTTTATTACTAATTTTTATAAGCTCTTGAAAGGAAACATTTTCTTCCTTAATACGTTCAACAAAAGAGAAAACGAGACGAGTAGTAACATTTTGTTTGTTAGAATATTCTCTCGAGAAATTGACAAATTCTTAAAAGAAAAAAAGTTTATAATTACCAAGTAATGGTGGGGCCAAAGCCGGTCTTTTTGGTCATGAAAGGGAGTCTTGACTTAAAGTATTTAAATAGATAAATACATATTAGGCATAAGAGATATTCTCAATCCTTCTATTTATAGTTTAAGATTTTGACACCCTCATTAAAAAAATTATATATTAATAATAATATTACTTATAAAGAATATTTGACTAAAGTACCTATATATAATAGTGGATGTTTTCCAACAAAATTAACAATTACAATGAATTCTACTATTAAAGTGAAAGGATAAAATCATGGTCTCAAAAATTGTGCTAGAGCTAGCGGACCCGCCCCATCAAAAAATAGAACTTACTAATTCTAAGTCTCGAATTATTATGAAAATAATCATCAAAATCATATTCAATTGTCAAGTGCCGTCTGCCCCTATCGAAATAGGATTATTGGCTTTGGTTCTTATATAAATAAAGATGAAGCATTAGTCAATTATAGAATGATATCCGACATTTATATTTGATTTATGACATTAGATTAGCTTGTATAATAGTATAAGTATACATATGTTTTACTATATAATATTTTAGAATCAGAAATATTAAAGCCCATCTGAATGGATGGACATTTATCTTTAATCAGAACAAAACTCTAATCTCTCTCTTAGGACCTTTATTAGTAAACCAGTAAATTTAGTGAATTTGGTTAAAGTTGTGTCTATTTCTATTTCTAAAAGAAAGTCTCAATTTCGATATCATAGTTCCTTACAATTTTTATACGATAATACATCTGTACTTGCTTATCCATAATATTAGTATTCATTAATAATGTGAACAGTGTTAATTAATTATATTATTTTCTTTTCTTATAGATTTTTTGTGTGTGTTGTTGATGATTATATGTCTTCTTAGAGTAGTAAGGATTTATTTGGAAGACAAACTATTAATATCATCTTAGTTTTCTAAAGCGACAAATAAAAAGGATCGGAGGGAGTACAAAATAAAGATCTAAAGTTCCAATACCAGCAACGATGCTCAATGTCTTTTCATGTGTTTCTGCCTTAACCGAAACAGCTTTGCCCGACACCTGTGCTTGTAAATCCAACTATGAATTATTAAGTCAGAACTACCCCCTCTCCTTAAAAGACGTTGCTTCAATTCATGAGATTTTGCAATTAGATCCTTCAGATTTTTTGTGTGTTTATAGCACTTCGCTTTCTAATACTACCTGATATAGTCATGCTTCCTATTAGTATCAGAACTAAGCATGAATATGTAGCCATGCTAACTAGATACTAAGAAACAATTGGTATACATTATTGACAGTTAAATGATTCTTCACGATCAATATATTACCATGTTAGTTACTCCTTTTAACAGATTACCAATTAATGATTATCATAGGAAGTACCTATACTAACCTAAAAAGTGATTTTTTTTCTTCATCAGGACATAAAACTTGAACTTAAGACAAAAAAAGTCCGCCATATATACGCACACATTGCTTGGTTTTACATACATGATTATCACACACTCACTAACAACACCATTCCACCAACTATGGAATGGTGCTACCTCTAAGACTCTTACTAGCAACATCCTAAACAGAGTTTCATCAGCAACTAAAAACGTTTCGACCTCTGCATGAACTCACGCGGACATACAAGTACAGAATCTACACAGAGTCCACCTTTCGTGTGTGTACAATCGATTTGTGTCATGGAAAATTTAACGTTCATTGATACTGCAGAACCCGAGCTCACAAAGTCACCTACATGGTTATACATCCATTTTCCAGGTTCTTTCAAGTAACACTGCTTTGTAACTTGTTGACCATCTGATGTCGAAAGCTGGAACCGGACTGGTTTTTTATCCCATCCATGAACGTGCTCAGAGTTGCAGATTCTGCGTCCGAATCTCTTAGAGGAACGCCTGACTTGTAGCCTGAAGAAAATGCTGCAGGACCCTATCGGGAATGGGAAATCGACCTCTCCATCGACTTCAAACCACCAGATTTGTTGGAGGTGCGCAACGGACTTGAATCTACGTTTAAAGAAGGAAAGAAGTTATATTATTCCGTCAAACGGGTAGTAACTTCTTGTTTGAACAAAACATATACAATAACAACAACAATAACTACACACCAGTCACAAACAAGTCGGAGTCAGCTATATGAATCTTCATTTCTCCATTTAAGCTCACTTCATAATCATCATCATACTAAATAAAATATATAGCAGTAAAAATAGAATAATTAAAGCATTGAATACCAAGATCAGAAGACAGCACTAGCAAAAGAAAATTTTCAAGAGATGGGAGATATTATGTCAGAGACGGATTCGGGATTTTGAGTTGATGATCTTTGAAATTCCTACTCCTACTGAATCTATAAGTTCAAAATTTGATATTTTAGTAGTTTTTCACATGTATATTTGTACACCGTCATGAGAATGATAGGTTCAAACGAATTTGGTATCTGTCTCTCTTCAGCTCAAGAACAAGCGGCAAAAGTTTTCTTAAAACACTTTATATGATAGTAAGTAAGATATTTAAAACACTTTTTACAGTTTTAGTGCATGATCTGATAAAATAAAGTCCATTTCGAGTACACAAAAACACCCTCTTTTTTTTTTTATCCCCTGGGTTCTGTTGCAAAAATTATGGGGAAGATGGGAATTATCATTTCAATTTCAAAAATTTGAGAAACAAGTAGATTACCTAAGATATGGCCAACAACTAATAACATACACAGTACACTAGAAGGTCGTTTGGTTTACAGTATTAAAACCACACACATGTTTTTAATTATACCCCATTTTTAGTTGAATGAACCAAAATATATATCCACTAACTAATCCCGTCATTATTTAATCCCAGTAATATAATCCCCATGTAACTTGTTCCCATCCAAACGACCCTTCCAAATAGTCTTGTATCTGCACTCTCAAAACATGGAACAATATTGGTGGCTCCTCATTTTATTGCTTCCTTTGATCTGATAAGTGATAAATTGTAACTCTGTCTATGCGAATCTAGCATAGCCGGTTCCAAAATCCAAATAAAAAATAGGAAATAATTGGAAACACATTGCGCTAGGTTGAAAATGTTGAGAATATAATCAAATATTAAAAGTGTGTTATATCTAACAATTTAAGCTTTTAGATCAGATGGTCACACACTTCAATATGGTATCAAAGCAGGCCAAAGGTCATGAGATCGAACCTCACCGCCACTCATTCTCAAAAATGAATTTCCACGTGCTTGGACCATGAAAAAAACTAGGCCAGCACGTAAGGGGGCGTGTTGAGAATATAATCAAATATTAAAAATGTGTTTTATCTAACAGCTTAAGCTTTTAGATCAGATGGTCACACACTTCAATAGAAAACAAATAATATTCTAATTCCGAAGAATCATTTGAGTACGTCTAAATGAGTATGACATAAATGATTCACAACACTTCATTTTAAATTTTCCAGCACAGGCATCAAGCAGACAGACAAGACTAAAACAAATACTTACAATTCATTCATTTGACCACAGGTATCACAAACAAGAAATCACAAGCTAGACAACTTGTAACTGAAGAACAGGAGGATTTCATCGAAGAGATGCACTGAACAGACTTGATCAGCCAATCTAAAAACAATCAATAAAACACACACAGATACGAACATCCAAACACTGCTATATAAACATCAGAAGAAAAAGAAATCCTATCCCTTACCTTGATTCAGCTGTTTCAATACGACTCCAATATCTCCTATCATCAACACCGGTTATGGCCAAGCCTTTAGAAGATATCGACAGACAAACTCTACCCGTACGCTTATCTAACCAAACCTTCTGCAGATAGCCAAAATCAATATAAACCATCAGCATTCATCTTTCACAAGTAACTATGAGGCTTCGTATTGCCAGCTTAAATAATTATGCAGAAAAATAAATCTTTTCTTTCGGTCACGGGTGGGGAGAGTGGGGAAAGCATGCTCATCCACATACAGGGGCAGATCCAACCTTACGGTACCGGGTTCATCTGTACGCAGGACTTTTGACAACGACCATAAATATAAGTATAAAAATTTACTAAAATTGCAACAAATAGTAGATATGAACCCATAAGTTTAGAAAGATAATGGATTCAATCCTAAAACCTTAAGATTGAAACCATACAATTTTAATTATGGATCCACCACTGTCCACATATTTCCTGAAAACGGGCTTTCCCCTAGCACTCAAAGGTGGGATCTAGTGATCCACGAAGTGGGGAGAATTATGAGGTTTCAGGTTTCAATTCCAGACAAGAAAACACTAGGTGATTCTTCTCATCTGTCAAGCCTTGGTGGACAAAATTACCGTTACATGTGCTGGTGAGAGATACCATGTGTGGGTTGGGGGGAGCATACTCGACGTATTTCCTGAAAACTGGTTTCCCCTAGCACCGAAAGGTTCATACTCTTGTAGAGACAAAAATTAAGGAGGTAATACCAGGTGGAATTAGTCGAGATGGGCGCAAGCTAGTCCGATCATCACAAGAAAATTCATTCAAATAATCCTCCATACACTTTTTTGAAGATTCTACCAAAAAATGTTATCTTTGAAGAAATTTGCACGTCTCCCATATATATATCCCATGCTCTATTATGACCCTACAACAAATTCAATGTTCAAAGGATTTATCATATTATAAATATTTATGGTGGTCAATCTACTACAATCCTCCTCCTTTATTTAAACATAAAAAAAAGCAGCTCAATGCACTAAGCTTCCGCTATGCGCGGGGTCCAGGAAGGGCCGGACCACAAAGGTCTATTATACGCAGCTTTATCTCACATTTCTGCAAGAGACTGTTTCCACGGCTTATACCCCTTTATTCAAACATAAGGGGTATGCATATTTATGGCGGTCAATCTATTACAATCCTCCTCCTTTATACAAACATATACTCCTTATGTAAATTCTCAATAAACCCAAGTTCCCATAAGGAACCAAAAATGAAAAAAAAATAATTAAATTTTACAATGAACCCACAAAATAAGGTTATTTGCAGACGATATAGTTCTGATTGACGAGACTGAAAGATTGAATAATTTCCCTTAGGGATTCCTTTCTTTATTCACAATATATATAGTTGTACAAATGTTGATTCCTAATATAGTACGAATCCTAACTTACCTTACAAAGGTTGATTCCTAATACAATTAGAATCCTAAGTTACCTTAGATATACATCTATCATAATTACAAAATATACAGAGAATATTCGCTAATACTCCCCCTCAGACGGAGCGGGAGGAGGCCGAACGCTAAGGCTGGATCGGAAGTCGGTGAAGAGGCGTCGCGGTAGTCCCTTTGTGAAGATGTCTCGCATACTAATAAGAGGAAGGCACGTGTAATATTTTGACCTGACCACGGGCAACCTTCTCTCGCACAAAGTGGATATCCATCTCAATATGCTTAGTCCGCTGATGTTGGACCGGATTATGAGACATATAGATGGCAGATATGTTGTCACAATAGACTATAGACGCCTTGCGGAGTGGACACTGGAGTTCCAAAAGAAGATTTCGGAGCCAACAGATCTCAGCAACTACATTAGCAACACCGCGATATTCTGCTTCAGCACTCGAACGAGATAGTGTGGCCTGCCTCTTGGCGGACCATGAGATAAGATTATCCCCAAGAAATACACAGTACCTTGAGGTGGAGCGACGTGTGTCTGGGCATCCTGCCCAATCTGCATCCGTGTAGGCAAGTAACTTGGTTGGGACAGAAGGGTATAGGTGTAATCCAAAGTCTAGTGTGCCCTTAACGTATCTAATAATACGTTTGAGGGCGGCAAAATGGGACTCTCGGGGGTCGTGCATGAACAGACACACATGCTGAACGGCATATGCAATATCAAGCCTAGTGAATGTAAGATACTGAAGAGCACCTGCTAGACTCCGATATAGAGTGGGATCAGAAACTGGCGCACCGTCATTGGCATTAAGCTTGGATTTGGAGTCCACCGGAGTTGGTATAATTTTACAATTTGCCATCTTGGCCCTGTACACTATCTCTTCTGCATACTTACGCTAACACAGGAACATAGTGGCTGCAGATCTGGTTATCGATATACCCAAAAAATAACTTAGCTCGCCCAAGTCAGTCATAGCAAATTCAGTTTTGAGTAGAGCAATGATTTCATTCTTCAAACCGTCAGATGAGGCAGTAAGAACAATGTCATCGACATATAATAGCAAATATGCAGTGCTGCTACCTCGGTGAAAAGTGAAGAGAGAGTTATCACACCTGCTACATACAAAACCAATCTGCAGAAGATACCTGGCAAAACGATCATACCAAGCGTGGGGTGCCTGTTTCAATCCATACAATGACTTCCTGAGATGACACACAAACTGCGGAGCTGCCGAATGAACAAAGCCAGGAGGCTAATGCATGACACACGATCTTTTCAAATCCCCATGAAGGAATGCATTCTTGACATCAAGCTGATGAATCGGCCAATGCATGCCCATAGCAATACTGAGAACAGTCCGAATAGTGGCCGGTTTAATACAATTAGAATCCTAAGTTACCTTAAATATACATCTATCATAATTACAAAATATACAGAGAATATTCGAAGAATATTCGCTAATAGAGACGTGTAGTGGGGTTAACGATAGGTTGGAAGTTTGGAGATAGACCTTAGAGTCTAAAGGTTTTAGGTTAAGCAGGACTAAGATGAAATATATGGAGTGCAAGTTCAGAGACGTGCCACATGAGGAGATAGATGTGGAAATGAAGATTGAGGCACAAGATATACCCAAAAGAGGAAGCTTCAAGTATCTCGGGTCCATAATACAAGGAGACGGGAGATTGACGATGATGTCGCACACTATATTGGAGCAAAGCGGATGAAATGGAGGCTCGCCTCCGAGGTGCTTTGTGATAAGAAGTTGTCGTCTAGACTGAAAGGTAAGTTCTCCAGAGTGGTGGTTAAACCAGCGTTGTTGTATGAGGCAGAATATTGGCCAGTTCAGAACGTCCACGTGCAGAAGATGCAGGTAGCGGAGATGGGATGCTCAGATGGATGTGTGGTCATACTAGAAGAGACATGATTAGAAACGAAGTTATATGTGAAAGTCAAAGTGGCCTCCGTGGCGGACAAAATGAGATAAGCGAGACTGAGGTGGTTGGGTAATGTGAAGATGAGGTTTGAGGATGCGTCAGTTAGGAGGTGTGAGAGTCTGGCGATAGCATGAGTTAAGAGAGGTAGAGGTAGAGGTAGGCCGAAAAAAAAATGGGGAGAAGTGATTAGACAAAACATGACACAGCTCCAGCTGACTTAGGACATGACCCTAGATAGAAAGATTTAGAGGTCGAGGATTATGATAGAATGTTAGTAGTTAGTTGAGTTTTGTTGCACTGTGTGTGAGAGGTGTAGGGGCTAGCCTCTCCATCTTGTCTTCTCCCTTTCTTTATAATATTATTTAGGTTTTGCGTAGATCCGTACTCTTTTGTGTGTGTTGCTATATTTGTTTTGTTATTGTGATATTTTACTATCTTATTTTCCTTGAATTCCTGCATTGACTACGTTCTTTTGAGACAGTCTATCGGAAACGGCCTCTCTACCCTATAAAGTAGAGGTAAAGTCTACGTATATTTTACCATCCTCGAATCACACCGTGTGAGATTACACTGGGTATGTTGTTGTTGTAATAAACCCACATGCAAAATAAATAGGTGATACCCATCCATTCTTTTATCAACAAAGAAAAATGAACCATCAGAGTAAAAACAAAAATAAAGATGTATAAAAAGAGGGGTAAAAAATTGGACCTTTCTGAACAAAACAATTATTAATTGAGCTCCTATAATGAACAAAAAGGAAAAATATTTAAATTTTACAATAAACCCACAAACATATATGCAAAACAAATGTAGATACACATCAAAATTTTTTTTCAATGAAGAAAAATATACCCTTGTGCTAAAAAAAAAGGTAACGTAAGAGGGGTAAAAAATTTGACCTCTGAACCATATCAAGCAAAATGGGTCGACAAAGCAAGGCAAAAATATCTCTTTTACACAAATTTTCTTCAAAATTCTCATAATCATCACCAAATAATTTCTCAATAATAGCCAAGGTCGATAAAGCCACAATATGAGTGTAGTGATAACAAAAAGGGCCTACAAGCCCACGACATACCAACATCAACTATCTATAAGTCTGCAAGTCTCTAAGAGTAATAGGTACATATCAACAGGTCGGGATACGGCCCCGCCATACACCAAACCACTAGTAGCATATATAAAATAGTACCTAAAGACTCCTGTACTGCAACTCCGAGAGAAGGGAGTGTTTTGTATCAACTAGACTTTAACATCCAATATATCCAGATTTACATAAGACAGTCCAACAAACAGGAGACAAGATGCCTACAACCACGAATGCTCAACCTTAAAGGCATGCTTTTGGATATGCATTGAGAGAAGTCAATTCATGTTATACTCAAAGCCAAAAGTTGTTTATGTAGATAAAAAAGGGGCATGCCATGGTAGACAAGATAGACAAACTGGACACAATGATGTGCAGGTCTTTAATCCAACATAATAACTCTCTTAAGCATGCAAAGCTACTCAATTACAATCTAAGTGTCATGACCAAATTAGACTACATATTTGAACAAGGGATGGGTAGGCAAATCAGTCAAGGATGGTATCTTAGACATATAGGACTTGCTTAAGCTGAAATAAGCACACAATCACCTATATGTTGTGTATTAAAAATATCTCACCACGTACTATACCGCAAATGATAATCGTGGTTGATTTTAGAATTTTACGCATCCGAGATTTTCCCTCTCAAGCTAAAGGTTTCTCTCTCCGTAAAAGAATAAGAAGGCAAGACCAAGTCATTTAGTTGTTTTTTATAAGTTTCCTATGACATAGCTTTTTAAACTTTTGTAATTATAACTTGTGTATATTAATCACTTACTTTTACATTGGATATAACTTGTGTATATTAATCAATATTCTGCCCTTTTATCGACTCATAAGTCATAATTATCAACAATACCCACCACACTAGTTGACAACAGCTGATAGCTTCAAATACTTTTTTTCATATTTTTTAAATAGTAATTTTATCGTTAATATAACCACTACACCAGTTGACAGCTGATAGCTTCACTTGGCCGGCAAAAAACACGTGGCAAACACCCACTTGACCCATAAAAACCAATAAAAAACACCAATTTTAAAATCAAGAATTGAACAATATCCAAATACTAAACAAAAAACATAATGGTAACCTACATACTCATTTTTCTCCACCACCACCGCCGCCTCCCCTCCGGCCACCATGCACGGTGGAGCCGCCTGCGAAGAGTCAAACTCGAGTTTATACAAAGTCTTGATCAAACGATACCACTCACTTGAATCAAGTCATAGGAAACTTCTAGAACAATTCAACTTACTATTACAAGAAAAAAAAAACAAGAATAATAATATGGATACAAATGAAATGGGTTTTTGTGTACCTGGATACTTTTATACTGGTAGTCCATACAGAAATGTGTTGAATTATATGGGTCATGCAGTTCATGTTAGTAGAGCTACTCGTACATGTGAAATTATTTACTGGTAAGTAAAAAAATTTATTTGATTATGAAATTACTTTACTTGAGTTGAGGATCTATTGAAAACAACATTCTACCTGCTAAGATAGGGGCAATATGTATACCCTTCCCTAATCAGACCCCACTCGTGGTATTACATTGGGTGTGTTGTTGTTGTTGCTTTATTTGTAATGGGTTATGTTTATTTTGAGTTGGGATTTGTTGATATTTTGAGCTTATGACTTGGTATATTGAAGTTGACTTGAGCTAGATTTACTTTGAAAAATTGTTTTTTTTTTTTTTTTAATGTAAGGAACAGATTTGGAGGATTTTAGTATAATCCCAACTAGTTCAGGATTGAGGCGTAGTTGATTGGTTGAATGTTTTTTGGAAAACAAGGGGTCGAATGTGATTTTTTTGGGATAATCATGGTGTTCGTCCAGTTTTCGCTCACCTCGACTAATTCCACCCTGCTACCTCCCAAATCTTGTCCACCAAGACTTGGACAGATGGAAAGGAATGACCTTTGTGTTTTTGGAAGGTGTCAAATGGGATTGCTTGGTTCTAATTACCCTAGATTAATTATTTGGAACTTAGTGAATGTACTAGTCGTTGGTTAGACATGGGTGAGGTTTGTTTTGAATTGGGATTTTTGATATTTTGAATTTATGTTTGGTAAATTGAAGTTGATTTGAGCTAGATTTACTTTGAAAAATTGCTTCGTTTACTGTTTTTAATGCAATCAATTGATTATTGTCTGTATTTTTTTTAATGGAAGGAGCAAATTTGGAGGATTTTAGTATGCCCCAACTAGTTCCAGGATTGAGTCAAAGTTGATTGGTTGAATTTTTTTTGATAAATTATGGATTCACACTCCTCGATTAGTTCCATGGGTTACCTACTACCTCCACCAGCCCAAGTATCGGGTAACTCTGTCTATCTAGACTTAGAAAGATGGAAAGAAACCACTTAGTGTTTTTGCAAGGCGTCGAATGTGCTTGCCTGGTTCTAATTATCTTAGATTAATTATTTTGAGTTAGTAAACGTACTATTCATTGCGTAAGACCCCTTTTTCTATAGGATGTTTTGTAATTCTTGATCAAAGTGCTAGATGTCTGAATGTTAGTTGGATAATAGGATTTAAGAAATTGCCTTTTTACTGTTTAAATGCCATCAATTGAACAGATTTAGAGGATTTTAGTATAACTGACCCCAACTAGTTTAGGATTGAGGGCGTAGTTGATTTACATGTGATGGTGGGAGGTAGTGGGTACCCGTGGAATTAGTTGAGGTGCGCTCAATCTGGGCTGCACACCACGGTTACAAAAAAAAGAAAGAAATTGAGATGTCGTTGATTGCTTTGAAAAATTGCTTCTTGCGTTGATATCTATATTTTTTCAATGGAAGGAACAGATTTAGAGGATCTTAGTATAACCCCAACTAGTTCAGGATTGAGGGAGGCGTAAGTGATTGGTTGATTTTTTTTTTTTGAAAACAAGGCAATGAATGTGGTTGCTTGAATTTAATTATCCTAGATTAATCATTTGGAGTTAGTGAACGTACTACTTGTTGCTTAAGACCCCTTTCTCTATAGGGTGCTTTGTAATTCTTGATTAAACGCTAGATGTTTGACTGTTAGTAGGATAGTGGAATTTGTTTGGAGAGAGCATTTTCCAGTTCTAATTGTTGGAAGACTCACGTTCTGCGATAATCTTTGTAGCTGCTAAGGCTACCTTCATCAGTTAAAATTGTGGCATGGATCAATATTTGTTTATCAAAGTTATGTTAACAAGTAGTAAAACAGTTAGGCACCACTATTGATTATAGTTTTACTCTTTCGCATTTACTACTTTAGCTAAGACTAGTTCAAATTAAGGGTAGGTTGTTGCTACACTTACATTAGGTCCGAGAAGGGTAAATGTGAGATTTTTAGATACGAATTTTCTTTAAAAGACATATTTACAAGATATTGGAATGGAATGGGCCCAAATATTGGAATATATAGAGGGTTCATTTCATCAACACCTAGTAGTTTGAGACTGAGGCATAGTTGATTGATTTAGTGACTCCAGCCAAACATTATTAGGAATTTAATTTAATAGATCTCTGCTAACACCGTCTTTTAGTCCCTTTTTTACTTTTTGTTTTTATAATCGTGGTGTCTAGGCCAGTTTGTGCGCAACTCGACTAATTCCACGGGTTACCTGCAACATCCCATCAGCAACATTTACCAGAGTTACCTGGGTAACTCTGTCTATCAAGGCTTAGATAGATAGCACCTAACGGTGTGGCCTAGTGGTCAATGAAGTGGGTTGAGAACTATGAGGTCTCAGGTTCAATTCCCAACATAGACAAAAAACACTAGGTGCGTTCTTCCCATACTGTCCCAGCCTCGGTGGACAGAGTTATCTGGTACCTGTTGCGGGTGGGAGGAGGTAGCAGATATCCCGTGTAATTAACCGAGGTGTGTGCAAGCTGGCTCGGTAACCACGGTTATCAAACAAATAAATAAAAAGACTCTATGTGCTCTTGTCTGTTGTGAATTGCATATGGCATGAGGAGTTTTTTCTCTTGCAGGAACCGATCTGCTGAAAGACTTTATGGTTATAAAGAGCATGAAGTACTTGGACAGATGACCACTGAATTTCTTATCTGTGAAGAATATCATCAACTGGCTAGGATTGCCAGGGAAAGATTAAGCTGTGGACAATCATGGTCCGGTCTATTTCCTTGTAAGAAGAGGTCAGGTCAGATCTTTATGGCAATGATGACGAAAAGCCCGTTGTATGAGGATGGTGAGCTTTTTGGTGTTATCACTGTTTCAAATGACACTGCTTCGTTCATTAGTATAATCTCAAAGGACACAAGTAGTACTCATGAGGAGGATAATGATCAACCTGGTGCACGAGGAATAAATTTCAAAAGGATTCAATGGAATCAACGACCACAAATTGCATCATCTGTTTCAAATCTGGTGCGTATTATCGTGTTATCATTGTGCTTCATAAATAATCACTACGGAAAAACTGGAATTAGCTACGAACTTCGTCGCTAATTCATTGCTACAAGGATTAGCGACAGATTTTGTTGTTTAGCTACAGAATTTGTCCATCGCTAATTCTTGTTTTTTCAGTAGTGGATTAGTCTAACTTTCTGAATAATTATCCCTTGTTTTTCCCTTTTTTTAGGCCTCAAAAGTTTTCTCACTGAAGCGTGGCGAGGATGCATGTGATGCATCTGTAGATGTGAGGGCCCGGGATGAGGCTGATTTTGACACCAAAGAACGGAAACCGCTGAAGCCACCCAGAGTACCTGTAAGTAGGGTTGGCAAAATTAGCCCACGAAAACATGACCTGCCCAACCCGTTCAAGTTTGGGCGGGTCAATGACCAACCCATTTATTAGCTCAGCCAACTTTAGCCCAATTCATTTCAATCTATCTTAACAATTGGGCTAATATGTAGCCCAAATTGACCCATAAAAATGTTGTCAAAATATTTTCAAAAAGACCTTTTTTTATTTGAATAAAGAAATTAAAACTTAGTAAGGATTGGGCTGGCTGGGTTATGACCCGCTTTTTACCCCATTTTAGCCTAAGTAAGACTCGCCCATTTATTAACTCAACCTATTTTAACCCGCCCAAATCCATCCCAATCCGCCCATTTAGTTGGTTTGCTTGCTTCTCATTGATTAAAAGCGCATTTTATGAGGTAAGATTTTCTTTTCAGGCGCCACGGCTGAGTTTCAGTTTGCTCGGCGGGAAGAATAGAGCTAACGCAGAAAGCTCCGAGAAGGATGAATCTACATTTGACATCGCTCAGCCTTCCAAAATTGTAATTTCCTGCTTCTTTACATGTCTGGAGTATTGTTCTATATGATTTCCCTCTCTACCTTCAATGTCTTGTTTGCAGCTTATTTATGCTAATAACATATCTGAAAAGGTTTATTAGAGTAGTCATGGAAGGATCTAGATGAAATTCGAGAACTGATCATCAAACTTCTTGTAGGAAAAATTAATGCTATTGGGGCCTTGGGAGTCACTTGAACTAATAGCCTGTTTGGCCAGAATGTACTTATTTTGGAAAGTGCTTTTGCAAAAAGTACTTTTGGATTGTGTTTGGCTAATCAATTTTAAAAATACATTTGTAAATATTAGAGCAGTAATTTGTGCTTTACAGTTCCAAAAGTGCCTTTGGGGAAAAGCTACTTTTTTAGCTTTTGGAAAAAACTTTTGTTACCACAACACTTATTTCTTTCCTAAAAGCTCGGCCAAGCAGCTCAACTCTCTTATCTAAGAACTTTTGAAAAAAAATTAAGCACTTTTGGCTTTCCAGAAGCTTGGCCAAACAGGCTATAAGTAAAACTGAGGAGAAATAAGAAGTTAAAGAGAAACATGTAGGTGTTTTGTACTGAAGAAATAAAAGAACCAAGGTCCCGATAAAAGTTTTTGATAATTATGTGTTGTGATTAAAGCTGGATGTTATCTCTAATGACTTGTTTGCAACAATTGTAGGCAGCAAAGGTTATATCAAAGCTGAATATAGCAGGATTTGGGCACCTTAGTAAAGAGAAGGGTCAACAAAATGAGAATGAAACTGAACCACATTCACCAACAGAATCTGATTCTACAGAAAAATATTGTCACTTTGTTGATGCACATCCTCGCCTTCAGAGAAACCAGAAAGGAACTTGTTGTGATCCAGGAGGAACGTGGGCCCCTACAACTGGTCATGGTATTGTAGAGGGTCCTGGAGGCGGAGGATCCTCCTCAAGGAACTCCAATGAATTTTCCGAGGAACTTGAAGTTCATGAACAGATACCAGGAACATTTATGAATGATGAAGAGCTTAAGGCACAGTTTGAGAATTCAAAATCGTCAGGGGCGGAAGATTCATCGCAGCAGCTTTCGGAACACTACCAATCACCAAAGTCAGGGTGGAGCACTGACAGCCACAGAAGTTCATCAAACAATATTGAGAATGAGTTGAGCTTGATAGTAGATTGTGAAATTTTATGGGAAGACATTAGCCTAAAGGAGGAAATTGGACGAGGTAAAGTAGAGTAATCTTGCCATTGTTTACATACAAAACATACAAATAACTTTGTTCTTTCGAGCTAATGTACCAATTTGACAAATATTTTCTTCAAGGAGTAGTTCCTTCGTTGATTTTTCGTACAAGGGGGTGGAAACATACATGAAAACATGACCCGCCCAACCCGTTTATGCCATCTTAAAATTGAGCTGAAATGTAGCCCAAATTAACTCATGAGAAACCTTGTCAAAATATTTTCAAAAGGATATTTTTTATTTGAGATGATTTATATATAGCCATAATAAATAAATAAATCGTTTTATTAGGTACTTTAAAAATTATAAAAGAACAAACAAAGAAATTAGAACTTGATAAGAATTCAGTGGGTTGGGTTATGAGTTATGACCCGCCTAAATTTATCCCATCCCGCTCATTTGACAGCCCTAGTTCGTATACTTGTCCGCTCATTGTATATTTTAAGCATAACTGTGCTAGAAGGGCAGAAATCATTACTGAATTTAGTACAATAGGTGCCTAGTTGATTCTTCGCATGAATTGTCATATAAGCCGAGCCTTTTGTCATTTATCAAGTACAAAAACGTTTAAGTTGTTGAAATGATTACTGACCTTAATATCAATTTTACCGGTTTCAGAAAAAAAAGATTACTGACCTTAATATCTTTTCTCTAGGCTCATATGGTGTTGTTTATCATGGAATCTGGAATGGATCGGTATGTCTCAAGTTTTTGTTTATGTTCTAAAGGTTACTGAAATAGTATTTCGTTATAGAGGTATATAAATTATTAATTCTCTCAAAGTTTTCTTTAGGATGTTGCTGTTAAGGTTTACTTTGGGAATCAATGCAGCGAGGAAACATTGCTCGACTACAAAAAGGAGGTATGTTACCAGCTGCTAGACAGGGCACTACCTTGATAGAACAAAAAAATTTAGTTTAATTTCAACTGTATTTTTTCAGGTTGAAATAATGGAAAGACTCAGACATCCTAACGTGTTGCTATTCATAGGGGCCGTATTTTTCAAGAAAAATCGGCTATTGTCACAGAGTTTTTACCCAGGTATTGAACTGAGTTATTCCCCCAGGGAAGAATACCGTGGGAACGTTTTTTGATAAAACTGGCTAAAATTCATTTAGACACTCGAACTACGGTCTGTTCCTATTGAGCACTTGAACACATGATAAAGTGTTACTTTTAGACACATTCAATTCAAAATTTTGAAAAGCTTTTGTGCATGCTTTCAAATGTCTTCTATTAGGTAGTTAAGTTAACCACATAGAATATATCATTTCATTTAATTATACATATGGGTCTCAATTGGAACATGCTTGAGGTTTTACGGCTTATTGAGGCTAATGCGTATAGTTACAGGAGGTGACTTATTTTAAGTGGTTAACTTATTTATGTAATTGACACTTGAGAACACGGACAAATTTTTTTTCTAAAATTTGTATCAAAGCGTCTAATAGAACACTTTATCATGTGTTCAGGTGCTCAATTGGAACAATCTGTAGGTCGAGTGTCCAAATGAAATTTTACTGGGCTACCAATGTATTAAGCCGAAAAAAGTAAAATAATTTGACAACATTCTCATCATGTGTTTCAGGGGAAGTCTTTTCAAAACACTTCACGGAAATAATCAGCCATTAGACATCAGACGGCGTCTTAGGATGGCCCTTGATGTGGTGTGGCTTCTACTTGGGCGCATCAATTTCCTTCTCTAACATGTTTCCAATGTGCTAGTAAAAAAAATCATGGTGTTTCTCACACTTGTTTAATTGACTATAGGCAAGAGGTATGAATTATTTGCATCGCCGAAACCCACCAATTGTACATAGAGACCTGAAATCTTCAAACCTGCTTGTCGATAAAAGTTGGACTGTCAAGGTACTGATTTGATTAATGGTTGCTTCAAATTATTCTGAATGAAGCCTTTAATAGATAAGTACACTGACATTGTTTTTTTCTTCTTTTCAGGTTGGAGATTTTGGACTTTCAAGATTTAAAGATGCAACCTTTTTAACAACAAAATCTGGGCGAGGGACGGTAAACATCGTAACCGCTTTTGCCTTTTTCTTATGGTCACATCTAGGGCTGGCAAAATGGGTAAAAAAAAACAAGTAACCATCCAATCCGACCCATCAGATGTGGGTTAGAACTGATCATTTAAAAGTGGATCAAATATGGATATTATCCACTAAAAATGGATAAGGCATTTTCCATTAGCTGTAGTAGGAAGGGGGCTAATGTCCATAAGTTATTATATATATAAGATAATTAAGGCATTAGGAATCTGGGTGATCACGCGCTTCACGTGATATTTATTAGGATTAGGACTGAGAAAAATGACCGTTGTCTGCTCCTCCCCAAAAAAAGAAGAGAGACTTGTTGGAAATCGCCGGTTGGGTTTTATCCAACCAAGAAAGGCATGGGAATTTTGGGCATTGCTTGGGTCGAGCTAGGCTAACTTTTCATTATGTTTTATAGAGACCCGAGGAAATTCTATATAATAATAAATGTAGAAAGGTGAAGGTGATAATGGATATCCATAGTATCAATACCCACTTGTTATTTTTTCATGAGTTCTTACTTTTTGGGAGTCTAAACTTATTTTGGCTTTTAGCTTGTGTTCTCACCTGACTATTCCTGAAACCATGAATAATATGGATGTCCATATTATCCGTCGGTTGACCCATTTTTTATCCGTGTTAAATATGGGTGGATCGGAAATTTCATCCGAATTTGTTTAACCCATTTTCGACCCGCCCATATCCGATCAGATATAGCTTATGCCTTTGCCTGTCTGTTTTCCTTTTCTTGATCACTGCAGCCCCAGTGGATGGCTCCTGAAGTACTTCGAAATGAACCTTCAACAGAAAAGTAAGTTCCCAAAACCTTGCTTGCTGCATACTTCATGAGAAGATTTAGATTTTTTTGCATCCATTAATTTGCGCAGGTGATTGGCTGATGCTCAATTGCTTGTTGAGCTTGAGCCCTTTTTTCCCACAGAACAAGTTCAATGTAGGAATACAAAAAATGTAAAACTGCGGGAACCATTTTATACATGCGAGTAGTAGTGTTTCCTGGTACCGAATTTTGCTTATTATGCAAGATTCTTTTTCTTTTATTTTGTGTGGATATATTTATATTGCTGTGCATTCTACTATCAATTACAACTAATAGCTTGGAAACTGGTCAACATTGAGGGTGTGTTTGGTATGGAGGAAAATATTTTTCAATTTTTCCATTTTGTGTTGATCAAATTTCTTGGAGAATTCTCCAGAAAAACAAGTTCCTTAAAAGTTGGGAAAATGACTTTCCTAATGGAAGTAGGGAAAACAAGTTCCACAAAAGTCATTACACATCAATTGTCTCCTCCCCGTCCCCACCCTCATAGTCCCCATCCCCACCGAACCCCCATACCCCTACACTTTATCTCCAACTTCTATAGTGTTTGTCTAGATTAGATACAAATGTTTTTGGAATTTTTTTCTGCTGACGTATCAAACACAAGAAAATAAGTAAGAAAACCACTTATTTTTCAGAAAGAAACATTTTCCTTCATACCAAACACCCCCTGAGCTTCTCATCTTTTCTGGAATGCAATTGCGATAGCTTTCTAATGGAGTTCTTCCACTGTCGCACAGATCTGATGTCTTCAGTTTTGGTGTAATCCTATGGGAGTTAATGACTGGATCTATTCCATGGAGCAACCTTAATTCTTTACAGGTGGCTCTCTTCTCAGTTCTTACCTCTGGTATTTGCGAGTATGAGAAATGCAAGTGCTTATAGCAAGTTGTCTATAACTAGAACGATTTTTGACCGGGGTTTCGTCCTATTGGAACCAATGAAATTTTCTCTTTTTAAAGGTTGTAGGGGTTGTTGGATTTATGGATCATAGATTAGAAATTCCAGAAAATCTTGATACTCGAGTTTCTGCAATCATCCTAGATTGTTGGCAAAGGTACTTTTTTTCTCTTTCATTTTTTGTTCTCACTGAAGTATGCAAAATGAACTTGAACTAAACCTCGTTTTTCTTCTCTAATACAAAAACAGCAATCCAGCACTCCGTCCATCGTTTGAAGACATAATCCAAAGGACAACAGACATAATTATCTCGTTTACAGGATTGACGACAACTAGGAAGAACAAAGAGACATAATATCAAACACGAATCGACAGGTTATTACTCCAGAACCCAGATAACAACTTAGAGGAATTCACTAGTGGAAGTGAATTAGCAATACACAAGGCATTGCAACTTTCTTTCTTTCTCTCTCTTTGTCAATTTTTTCTTGTTTTAAAGTTTTGGTTAGTGTTAGAAGCGCATATATGTTGGAATCCTTAGTCTTTTAGAATTTAGTGAGTAGGCAAGTTTGCATTTACAAATGGTATTTTAAGAAAAACATTGTAACCATAAAAGTCCAGCTGGCCCCTTATAGAATTGTTTATGGAGGATTTTGAGGTCACTCTCTTGGTTGAATTGGCATATGGGCCAATTGATACCCCCTTGCTGGAAATTTCAGTGTAGATAGTTAAAATTATGTATGTATATTATATGTTGAATGTCTTTGGTTTCTTTGGGTGTTTACTTCTTTATATTTTAATACTTAATAAAATTTTTTATTTTATGGTGGTTGACTTAACCATTTCTTGAGCCATGTGAACCGAGAATCTTATGGCAGGGCGCATTTTACCTCTTTTTTTTTTGTTGATGAAGGAACCCGCAGCCGCTACTCTCTCGAGTGCGCACAGGGTAAACCCCGGACTGACGCAATAGCCTGCAAACTACGTCAGCCGATTAACCACACTTGGCAAGCCATGTGTGACAGGCTCAACCAAGAAGGTTTATGCAGGGGATCGAACTCGTGACCTTGCGGTCCCGCGCTCTACTGCTACACCAACTTGGCTACCCTTGCGCATTTTACCTCCTTGGTGGGCCTAACCGGCGTGAATCTTGATTTGAAAATCTTGCCTGTTGTTTCTTTTTGAGGTACCTGTTTAGACAATTTTGTGGATCTTTTAGACTATAGTTAAAGATTCCTTTAGAGCAAACTGAAAATTTACGAGAAAACGTTAAATCATCTAAAATGGCAGTCTTGTTTGATATGTATGGTTGTATAATATATGAGTGAACATTAAATTGAATCTAATATTATCTGGAAGGTAACTTTTGAAGGGTTATATTTGCATATTTTTATAAAGTACAGACGATTTAAGTGGGACTTAAAATGGAGAGTTGCATAAATTTAGTCCATCTTAAGTAGTCGGGTTAATAGATTTTAGATACTGAATGATTAAATCAAATGAGAAATTTACACCTTGGGCTACTATAGGCACCCTCACCCTTACCCCTTGTAAAATATCTATGCTTTTGTATTCTTGATCATTAATCTGGTCAGCAAAAACATTCTTGATTGTGAAATTCATTTGAAATGCATACTGAAGATTTGTTATTGGAAAAGGGAACACACAAACTGTTGGCTGTATAAAAGCCATTTTACTTTTAAGATTATAAATCTTACTTTAAAACATATTTAGTTATAATTTTTTGAATGATTTTATAGTATAAAAAGTACGTTATGTTGTTAGATGTATATAACTTGAATTTTTTAAAAATATAAGAAAAGAATGCGCACTGATTTACGATTCTCCATCAATGGTCGTTTTCTCTCTGAGAAATATCGATGTCGGTTTGGAGATTAGAATTGAATAATAATGCTACTATCAGATTAAGTTTCAGTGATATTTTGATCCTTGATATTCAATTAAGCCTTTCTTATTTTTCCATCTATGTGAAAATATTTTTCTAATTGTACTAAGATGGAACTTGTCAACTTATGCAATATTACTCATATAATCTTCTTATAATAATTGCGAGATCTATAAGATTATAACTAGTTGATAGGCTACAAAAAAATGTATGCATTGCTAAAATTCAAATTAACAAAAAGGTTTTCATTTTCTAGGGGCTTGATTAAACCTTTTTCTTAATCTGCATAATAAATATGATATATGATTAGCAAAAGAAGGTCTTGAATTTTACGTTGTTAGGCAATTTACTAGGAGTATTAGTTATAGATTCTTTTCGGGTTAATTATACTAAACATTTTTATAATATAATTCAGTTTTGAATAAAGGGAGTACATATTTGATTTAAAATTTTAAAAAGGTACTCCCTCCTGTTCATAATAGACAAATCTGATGTCTTCAGTTTTGGTGTGATCCTATGGGAATTAATGACTGAATCTATTCCATGGAACAACCTTAATTCTTTACAGGTGACTCAAGTATGAGAAATGTAACTGCTTATAGCAAGTTGTCTATAAATACAGTCAGATTTATCTATTTATAATAACATTTCACTATAAAAATAACCATGTTTTCTGCGGAATCGATTTTTTATCTTATGTTATAATAGATGTTCTCTATAACAACATTTTGCTATAGCAGCCAAAGATTGAAACAAATGATGGTATTATAGAAAGGTTTGAATGTATAATGATATACGGCTCGATTTTCGTATTAGTAATTGCTTTTGGAACCAATGGGTATTTCTCTTTGAAGGTTGTAGGGGTTGTTGGATTTATGGATCATAGATTGGAAATTCCAGAAAATCTTGATACTCGAGTTTCTGCAATCATACTCGATTGTTGGCAAAGGTGCGTTTTTTTCTCTCATTTTCTTGTTCCATTTGATGTTCTCATCAAAATGAACTCGAACTAACCTCGTTTTCTTCTTTAATACAAACAGCAATCCAGCACTCTGTCCATCATTGGAAGACATAATCCAAAGGACAACAGACATAATTCTCTCGTTTACAGGATTGGCGAAAGCTAGGAAGAACACAGGGACATAATATCAAACACGAATGAACAGACCCGCAAGGGTATCCAAGTTGGTGTAGCAGTAGAGCGCGGGACCGCAAGGTCACGAGTTCGATTCCCTGCATAAACCTTCTTCGTTGTGCCTGTCACACATGGCTTGCCAAGTGTGGTTAATCGGCTGATGTGGTTTGCAGGCTATTGCGTCAGTCCGGGGTTTACCCTGTGCGTACTCGAGAGAGTAGCGGCTGCGGGTTCCTTCGTCAACAAACAAAAAAAAAACACGAATGAACAGGTTACTCCAGATAACAACTTATAGGAATTCACTAGTGCAAGTGAATGAGCACAATACATAAGGCACTACAGCTTCCTTTCTTTTTCATTAACAATTTTTTTCTTTAAAGCTTAGGTTGATGTTTTCCATTTACCCTGAAGGTGTAGGGGTGTCGGTAGAAGCATATATGTTGGAATACTTGGTCTTTTAGAATTTAGTGAGTAGACAAGTTTGCATTGGCTGGTCCCTTATAGAATGTTTATGGAGGTGACTTGAGGTCATACTCTTGGTTGAATTGGCATATAGGCCGTGGAGGAGCCATCCTTGTCCGAGGGTGTCAATCGATACCATTTCTCTGAAAAATAAAGCTTTGTAGATAAGTAAACCTTTTTTCCCGATTCTCTTTTGACTTTTGAAGTGGCGCGAGGCCCGGAAAAAAAGATAGAAGAAACTCCGCTGAAAGTAGGGATTATACTATATGTTGAATCCCATGACTCTTTGTGTTTTGGCTCATCTTAGTGAAAAATTTGGCTCTGTCACTACATATTGGCAATAGTTCTATGGTAGTAAACTTTAGCTTTTTCTTGAGCCATGCGAATTGAGAATCTTACGGCAGGGGCCATTTACATCCTTGGCAGGCCCAATCCACGTGGATCTTGATGTGAAATTTTCGCCGGTTGTGGTCGTGCAATTTATTGATGTTTAGACCACGATAGCAAAATGAAATTTTTATGAGAAAAATGTTAGAACATGGTTTAAAGTTTTGTAAAGTTTTGTAAGTTATTGTAGACGTTAGAATGACATACTAATGTTTTGAAATACTCCCTTTGGTTCAAAACAAAAATTTGCAGCCCATCATTATATGGAAAACGAAAAAACTCACAAACCTTATAAATTTGAAACTTCAGGACCGCAATTGAGAATACAGTCCCAATGTATAAATGTTGATACTGAAGCGGCTAAATTCTAAATACTTTATAAACTTCGTCTGTTTTCAAATAATGATCCTAAACCTGCAATTTATGCACTTTCCCATACTCTTAAAAGATCGAAACCATCAAGTTAAAATTGGTATGGAATATGTATATCTCTCTCAAGGCTGTAGAATATTCGATCACAATTTCGTGTATAAAAAACGTATAAAGCCGGTATGAAATTTGTATATAACTGGATAAATTTTATATAAAGTTCATGTTAGGTTTTTAGTGCAACTATGACAACATTGTATAAAACTTTCATACAAACTCATCATACAACTTTAATACAATTTTGAATCTCGCTTTGAAAGTTGGATAAAACCATACTTCGAATATCGCTCGCAATTTCGTGTATAAAAACTAGTCCTAAAAGACGATAGCAAACAAAATTGTGAGAATGTATTAATCTCTTCCTTGGCCGGTCTTTTTCATTAATATAAATATATATAGTGTACAATGCGGAATCCTTGTACAATAGGGATCATTTATGTACCATAATTATACATCACTAAATATTACACAATATATGAAAATATTCTAATTATGGTAATGGATACGTACACGTTAATACACCACATCAGTCGGAGCGGGAGAAGGCCGGGCGCTAAGACTGGATCTGAAGTCGAGAAAGAGTTGTTTAGGCAGGCCTTTTGTAAATATATTTGCATACTGATATGAAGAAGACACATGCAACTCCTTAACATGACCAAGAGCAACCTTCTCACGAACAAAGTGTATATCCATCTCAATGTGCTTGGTTCGCTGATGCTGACCCGGATTATGAGATAAATATATGGCGGATATATTATTTTATCACAATAAACCAAAAATGCCTTGCGCAAAGGACATTGGAGCTCCAAAAGAAGGTTTCGGAGCCATCAGAGCTTAACAACAACATTAGCAACGCCTTTATATTCTGCTTCTGCACTCGAGCATGATAGGGTGGCTTGCCTCTTGGCAGACCAGGAAATGAGATTATCCCCTAAGAACACATAGAAGCCAGAAGTAGAGCGTGGTGTGTCCGTACAACCTGCCCAATCTGCATCCGCATATGATAGCAACCTGGTAGGTGCAGAGGAATATAGATACAATCCATAATCAAGTGTGCCCTTAACATATCGAATGATACGCTTAAGGGAAGTAAAATGAAGCTCCCTGAGGGCATACATGAATAAGCACACCTGTTGAACAACATAAGCTATATCAGGCATGGTGAACGTAAGATACTGTAGTGCACCTGCAATACTAATGTAAAGTGTGGGATCAGACACTGGATTACCATGAACAACATTGAGCTTCCATTTAGAATCAACCGGAGTGGATAATATCTTGTTGTTTGCCATCTTAGCCCTATACACTATCTCCTCTGCATAGTTACACTGACAAAAAAAATATAGAGTCTGCAGATCTAGTCACTGATATCTCCAAAATATAGCTTAACTTCCCCAAGTCAGTCATGACAAATTCGGTTTTAAGTAATGCAATGATCTCATTTTTCAACAAATCAGAGGAGGCGGTAAGCACAATGTCATCCACATATAACAATAATTAAGGGATGTTACTACCTCGATGAAAAATGAAAAGAGAATTATCACACTTGCTACATACAAACTCAATCCGCAGAATGTACTATGCAAAGCGATCATACCACGCTCTAGGGGCCTGTTTCAAACCATAAAGTGACTTACGGAGATGACATACATACTGATGGGCTGCTGGATGGACAAAACCAGGCGACTTATGCATGTAAACAGTTTATTTCAAATCCCCATGTAGAAACGCATTCTTCACATCAAGCTGATGAATCGGCCAATGCTTGCCCATAGCTATGCTCAAGACTATGCAAATGGTAGCCGGTTTAACAACCGAACTGAACTTCTCACCACAATCAATACCGTCCTGTTGATTAGTGCCATTAGCCACAAGTCTCGCCTTATACCTCTCTAGATCAATATTGTCTATGTATTTGTAACGAAAAAGCCACATGCAATGGATCATATTCACCCCCTCTGGTCTAGGAACCAAATCTCACGTGTGATGTTTCGTTAACGCATTAAATTCCTCACACATGGCCGCATTCCAATTACGATCAAGTGTGGCTAATTTTAGGTTTCTAGGGATTAGGGATATAGTTTGGGTTGATAGGTTAAAGTGTACTTTGGGTTTGAAAATCCCGTGTTGAGCACGGGTTTCCATTTTTTATGTGGGGATAGGTACGGGATGGGGATTGGTCGAGGTTAATGACTGGCAGTGAGGTAAATCGATGGTGAAAGGGTGACCAGTGGGTGTTGGGTAAGCGGGATCAAGTGGCGATGATCTGGGTGACTCGATGGTGGTCAGTAGGGGTTGGGTGATGTCCGGTGACCGGTGGTTCTGTGGATACGGGTTCAGGTTTCTAGGACAAGTGGGTCGTGGGCTGGGGTTATCGATGGTGGTGTGGGTGACTGGTAAATATGTTTATGGGGTCGTGGGATGGTGATAACGGTGTGTTGTCGGTGACTGGTAGTTTCCGAGAGTGGGGTTTGATCGAAGTGATGATGATAGGGTGTGGTCGGAATAGGACGACGGCGATGGGTGAGGGGTCGTCGTGAATGGACTGGGATCGACCTGGTTGGGTACCGATGTGTCAGACAGTGTAGTGGCGGTAGATTGGTTTGCCGGAACAGTGGCGGTGGTTGTGACTGTTGGAACAATGGCGGTGGACGGAACCGCCAGAACAATGGTGTTGGTTGTGGATTGACCGATAGGAGATTGAGCAGAGGCAGTGGGTACAGTGGTTGCTGCCGGAACAGTGATAGCACGGCCGAGGCTATGCGGAGAAGCGGTGATGTGTCAGACTCGTCTAAAAATGTATAATCCAATCGGGAATTGAACTCTATGAGATTGAATCTCAAGGAAGAAGCGGGAAGGAAAGGTTGGTTGCACGTTTCTGGAATTTTTGGATATTTGCGAATGGGAATATTATTTCGTGAAACGTGACGTGATGTGAGACGATGATTTTGCGAGAAGATAAGTCATAGCACATATATCCCCTATGATTGGGCGGAAAATCCAAGAACATATAAGGGATGGTGCGGGGTGCAAGTTCATGCGGGGCCGTGGAGGTAAGATTCGGGTAGCACAGGAATCCAAAAATTCGTAAGTGCTCATAAGTTGGGATCCGACGAAATATAATTTCGGTGGGTGTTCTATTTGGAGAGTCTGAGTGGGAAAAATATTTAGAATATATTCGACCATTTTCATAGCATAGACCCAAAATAAAGGGGGAATGAGGCATGAAATAGGATCGTACGAACCATGTTATTGATAATGCGAATTATTCGTTTGGCCTTTCCATTTTGGGATGAGGTGTGGGGACACGAGAATCGGAAAACCATGTCATTAGTAGAGCAAAAATTGTGAAACGCGGAATTATTAAACTCACGACCATTATCACATTGAAACAATTTTATGTCTTTTCTGAATTATGTTTTGACATAGACACGGAATGCAAGAAACTTGGAAAACACTTCAGACTTGAATTTAAGCGGATAGACCCAGACAAAAGTGAGAAAATCATCTAAGAAGAGGAGATAAAATTTATGACCCAGTGAACTAGTAATTGGAGATGTCCATAAATCTGCATGAACAATGTCAAAGGGAGAATATGTAACACTTGAAGAAGACTGAAATGGAATACGGACATGTTTGCCTAAAGGACAAGAAATACACTGTTGGGCAAATTTCTCATTATTACAATGAATTAAATTATTATTTCTAAGAAAACTAAAAACAGAGGCTCCAGGGTGTCCAAGTCTATTGTGCCAGGTTGACGGAGAGATTGTTGCTAAAGCGGTGGGAGGAGTGACATGGGTCGGTAGAGATGTGAGAGGGTTGACACTAGCAGCGGATGTGGATAGGAAAGGATAAAGATCACCCTCACTATTGCATCTCGTAAGGATTTTCCCGGTACGAAAAATCCAAACGGGTCAAGGTTAATTGATACAGAATTATCATTGGCAAGTTTCCTAACGGAGATTAGGTTTTTGATAATGGTAGGAGCATATAAGACGTTATTCAGAGAGACGTGGGGATGCGATGGTGGGGTTAGTGTATGGCCAAACTCTTGAATTGGAATGCGATGACCGCTTTCAACCATAATAGATTGTGGAGTATTTAAATTTCGCAGTTGAGGAATATTACTATAATTGTTGGTGAGGTGAGACGTGGTGCCCGTATCCATATACCACGCATTATCGGGTTGCGGAGGAGTCAATGTGACGAAAGTCGGGCCCAAATTGGATTGGGAGAGGCCTGTAGCAGACTGCTGGGCTCCTGGAAATATGGCCGGATTATTATGGCCCATTGACTGGCCTGGGGCGGACTGGTAGGCTACCTAAAATTGGGCCCAAAATTGACTTCCAGAACTTGGGTTGTTAGGCTGCCATATGTTGGGTTGCGGCTGTAACCCCAACTGCTACTGGGTTGCGGCTGTTAACTCCAAGTCCCTGAATGTTGGGCAGTGTTGTGTCGACGGTGTCATGAGACACAAGACACTACAGAGAACAAAACACATAAAAAATGATTGTTTTAGAAAACAATCGCAGAAACCGAGAGGCTGCGGCGACTGAGGAAAGAAAGTAGGGTTTAGATTTTGGCTTCTGATACCATGTGAGAATGTATTAATCTCCCAATTGGTCAGTCTTTCTCATTAATACAAATATATATAGTGTACAATGTGGAATACTAGTACAATAGGGTACGTACACATTAATAAAAATCTTCTTCAGCCCGTCAACCACCACCGAGCACCACCCTCCACCCCACCCACCAAAAACCAGTCCTAAAAGACGACCTAACAAATAAAATCGAACCACCATCTTGCACATAGAATCACCACTCGATACTTTACCTTCCACATTTGTTTTCACCGGAAAACCACCATAATCGTTTTTCAAATCTGAAATTAGTTAAGCTTTTATAAGAGGGTTTGCCTTTTTTATTTTGTCAAGTGGTTCGTACTTTTTTTTTTTGGAACTCCGGGGGAAACCCGCAGCCTCTAGCCATAGCCTCTAGCACAGCCTCTGCCCTTCGGGTGAGCACTGGGTAAACCCGCTCCTGTGCAATCGCTCGTAAACCACACAGGAGATGTAAGGCGCACTAGGTAAACCCCGTGCTACGAGCTAGATTGAAAAGACATTGTGGGGGATTCGATCACAGGCCTCATGTGTGGAAGCCACCCACCAAACCAACTCAACCACACCCGAAGGTACTTTTCTAATGCCATGTTATGGACCATTTCCATCATGTTTATACGTTAAGGACCAAATGGAATCGGAATCAAAGCCCATATATTAAGGACCATTTTGATCATTTTCTCGAGAATATGAGTTTAGTACCCAACAAGGGACCTTTCATATTCCCATCAGAAGCTTAGGGGTTGTTTGGTTTAGAATCAAGATATCCCAAGGTTAGAATAACTTATTTCATTTCCTATATGTAATAAATTATATCAACATGTTGATATAAAAATAATACTGATTTTAGTTAATACCCCTAACCAGATATAAAACAAATTGCCAGTAGAATTAGATGTAGATGATCATGTGCATTTCATTTCTGTACAGATGTTTCTTTTTTCTTGAGCTGTAATTATCATACTTTGGTAATAAAAATCTTTTATTTACCAAAAAAAATAACATGAATATATTGTATCCTTTGTGCCCTGCTGATTTAAGCATGGACCGGACATGTCAGAATGGATATACAAGATTCATATAACCGGCTTCAACTTATTCGGAATTGAAGTGTAATTGATTGATTGCATCAATGATTAAACATAAAGCGTGGCATAGACCTTACATAACCTCCTAACTCATCAAAAAAGAAAAATATATACTATATATTAACAAACAAGAGAGAAGAAAAAATAACCAAAAAATATTTTGTTGACATACTCCATGGTCATATCCAGGATCAGAGATGCAATGGCCAGAATCCATTATCAACTGAGCTCACCAGATATCGAAGAACTAAACAATAAACCGATACCACTTGTGCTCGAAATAGGATACCTCCTCGGTCATTTCTTTTCTCCGCTTCTGCTGTTATAACTTCATCATTTTTCTAATAGCTGCTTCTTTTGCTTCAAAGCATTACCATTCGTTCACCGCTTTCGCAGAAAGATTCATCGCTTCCTTATTATTATTGCTATTTTTTTTACTGGTTATTCAACTTTGTTTGTACAAGATTGAATTGCAGATTTCATTTCCTCTTTATCCAATGATGTTTCCACTATCACCTGCACAAATGACAAAACAATGCACAATATAGCACCAATAAGTATTGCCATAAAAAAAACTTGTCTATGCAAATATCTTTGAGCAAATGGTAATAAAATTACAAGTGCAAAAAACAGGAAAAGAGAATATAAAAAGAATACTTAAGAGATCATTAATCTTATTACGGGCGACAAGTTCTGTTTGGCACCTCTATCTCAACCTATCGTTCAGCATCATCAACAACTACTACTACTACGATTCAGTTTCCAACAAGTTTGAATCATCGTTCATCAAAAACGAAAAATATTTACCTCAATTATCTTCTTCTTTAATGATGATATTACGACATCAATGATAGTCTCCAAGTAAGCTTGCAATTTTAGTGAATTTTTGTACATAAATTTATGCTACATGTCGAAAGTACTGGATTCAGAATTGCTTGATACAATTTAATGATGTAAAGTTGAGGCAAATTTAAGTGGGACTTTGAAATTTCACCTCTTGTACTCTATTTCCCGAGCGAGCAAGTAACTTGTATTGATTTTCAAACATGGATGCCATATATACCTGATAGCAGTCAATGATTAGAAACTCCCAAAAACAATAAAGCTGGTAAAGTATCGTTAAAATTCATGACTTTTGCATGCTTTGAATGAACTAATCAACATAATACATCAACTGTCAGCATTTAACTCAAAACGTGCCGTAAAATTGAATATTAAGTTGCAATAAAGAATGGACGGGAGGGAGAAGGCTCCGGTTTCCGTTTTTGTGATAAGTGATAACTATCTCAGTAAAACCAATGACTTGCTCCGAAAAATTTCAAGTGGTTAGTCAAATGAAAAGAGCTTATATCCTCAGTACTATATATGAATGAAAGCTATGATAAGGCGACTAGTTATATTGCTTATGTCTTAAGTAAGGTGATACCTGAAATGTTGGAGCCAAACCAGGGCTCAAGCAGTACCGCCCTTTTGACACAGCGGAGATACCTTCGACTTGTTGTAATTCTTTGATAAGTGACTCCACGTCCGGCCACTGTCCAACATTGCATTAAGAGACTACTATCAGCTATAGACAAATGCAAACGTATATAATAATCGAAGATCAGATTCAGTAATGATTTCATATTTTTTTGTACTTCAAGAAAAACGCCCTACAATTGATTGAGTCGTAAAGGTTTATTGGCTAGACGCATGACTATTTGGTAGTGAAAAGGTGGCCTTGAACTTTTGGACAGCGGATCCAGGATTTTAATTTATATGGGTTCAAAATTTGAAGTTCTTAGCATTGAACCTATTATATCTTTAAAATTATGGGTTCATATCTACTATCTGTTGCATTTTCAATGGATTTTTTACACATAAATTTATGCACCGCGCTAAAGGTACTGCGTTCAGATGAACCCGTATCGAAAGGAACCAGTATCGAAAGGCTACATCTGCCTCTGCTAACAAGAGTACTAATCATGAATCTTAATAATATCCAAGAGGGCAAATTGTTTATTGAAGAGAAGTTAAAAGTATATTGGGAAGAACAAAGGATATTTAGCAGAAAAGGATGGTTTATAAGCACATCGAATAGATGACAAACATCATATGAGAAGTATCTGCCCTTTTCCCCCGACTATACTAAACCAAATCCATGGGTGCTTGTCTCAAGATTTTGAGACGTGTTTTTAACATATCCAAAGATATTAACATTCAGCAATAGATTCAAGATATGTTACTCAAACTCTTAAAAATGCCAATGGGTGCGGGTCAGTTCCTCCAAAAGTAGTGCATATTTTGAAGGACCCGACATGGGTGCGGCAACATTCTTGGAGAGTCCAAGCAACATAGGATTCAAGATATTAGGTGTGTTTGGTATCGAGGAAAATGTTTTCCAATTTTCCCGTGTTCGGTTGGTCAAATATTTTTGGAAAATATTTTCTCTAGGTGTCTTTGGTAAATTGAATCAAGTTCAAAAGGAATAGAACTGCTCAATTGTAAGGGTGAGAACATAAACCTCAGTATCTAGCTCTGCTGCTTGGAGTTCTCCATTCAAATTATCATGATCACCAACAACAGCCTCCAAGGCCTCCATCATGGGATCTGGCTGTAAAAAGTACGTGTAAACGCACAGGTCAATATCAATCTTACCTAACAATATCAGGAAAAAACAGACAGATTACCGTTATTTCCTTCAACGACAAAAAGATGCGCTCGAGTGAAAAGTCTAACTGGTGAACTTTTGCCTCCACAATCTACATGGAAAAAATTCCACAAAAGGTAAGATATCTATAAAATAGTTATAGCTCTGAAATTTTCAGAGAACATATCATACATTCACATGAAAAACATAATCAATAAACTAAGAGCCATCATGGATCTTTCACAACTCAAAACACTATACTTATCTATAATCATCCGTTAAATTTCATTTCAATTTTACATCAAAAGGTATGAATTACTCCCCTTGTCCCAGTTTATTTGATGCCCTTTCCTTTTTAGTCAGTCTTAAAAAGAATAGTACCTTTCTATATTTAGAAACAAATTATTAGAACTTTCCATTTTACCCTTAATGAAATGAATTATAGCTGCACAAATATCTATGATTTATCTTAGACCACATCACAAATTCTAAAAGTCTTCCTGTCATTCCGTGCCCAGTCAAACACCTTCACATAAATTGGGAAGAAGGGAGTACCTTTCTATATTTAGAAATAATTTAACTTGAAACTTCTCATTTTACTCTCAATGAGATGATTTATAGCCACACAAATGTCTATGGCATATTTTAGACCACAAGTTCTAAAAGTCTTCCTTTCATTCTTAAACTCCGTGCCCAGTCAATCACTTTCACATAAATTGGGACGGAGGGAGTTTCTTTCTATATTTAGAAATAATTTAACAACAAACTTCTCATTTTACTCTTAATGAGATGATTTATAGCCACACAAATGTCTATGACTTATTTTAGACCACAAGTTTCAAAAGTCTTTCTTTCTTAAACTCTGTGGCCTGTCAAAAGTGCATCATATAAATTGGGACGGAGGGAGTACAATATTTGTTATGTACTCCCTCAGTTCACTTTTACTTGAACGGTTTGGACTTTGCACGTCCTTTAAGAAATAATAATTGATATGGATATTAAACCACAATACCCTTATTAATTGATGTTTAGTCTTAGGTCTTGAGAAATGTTTATGGGGAATAAGTAATTAATGCTAAGGGTAAAACATGAAAAAACTTGTGTTTTTCTCTTGATATGCTAAAAATGACAAGTAAAAGTGAAAATGTATTTTTAGTATGGTGGACAAGTAAAAGTGAACGGAGGGAGTATATTAATTGAGAAGAAACTACCTGGCCAATTTTGAAATATGACTCAGGGTCTAAAGTGGCATCCCATGAGACTTCTGTCTGGTGAATTAGGGCCTGTACTCCTTCAACCTATATTCAAATATTGCAAATTTAAGATGTAATCAATTGTTAACTGGAGTTACTGCCATATGTCCTATGTCTGCCATAAGAGAAGCTCATGATACATCATTTATATACCTCAACAAATATACCGAAGTAGGTAATTTTTTGTATGCAACATTTTACCACGTCTCCAACTTGAAGTTTAGCCTGCAATGCAAATTACACAAGCTCAGTGACTTCATTGTAGGAGCAAGATCCAGAATAACTAACACCGTGAGACTAGCATCATTTAAACCCAATATTTCCAATCAAGTAAAATGTATCCCATTAACATATACACTCCTATTTCTTTTATATACTCCTACTTTTATATGGAGAAAGCTCTGGCCTAACATGTTCATTTGTTCGATCAATACCTAATATTATGGACTTGCTATAAGCTAAATTACTGGAGCTAGAAAAAATCTAGCCTCTCATCAATAAACTTCTCTTTCCGTTTCTAGGCAATGCAAAAATAGATGGAGGAGGAGGAAACTTGCCTTACATAGGAAGGCAAACAGAAATGTCGAAGAGAATGACAGTATTAAACTAAGAAACTTGTAGTAGGCCAGTATCATGTCATCCCTCTATTATATTACTTATTAACAGTGATACCAAGATTATTTCCTTCTACAAGTCTGCCTATCTATTTTCGAGATATCTCTTCTGAACAATATAGAATAAAGAGAAAGAAGTTAGGTTGGATTTCTTGAAGTCGGTCGGTCGGTCGTAATATCCATGGTCCGTTTAACATAGAAAACCAAATACCAGATTCCATTGAAGGTTGGATGGCTGTGGGATGGCCAGTTTGATAAAGATTAAGCAAAAAAATTACAAGCTTTAGATAATGTAATGTTCTTACCATAAGGCTCCTCTTCTTCTCGACCAATTCTTCCTTTTCTTTAGGCTTTATCGAGAATATTAGCCTTCTGGAATTTCTGTCAGCCAACACCACACTTACTCTGATCCTCTACATGACAAAGATCACAACTTATGGTCTTTCTCAGAGTTCCAAGATTGAGATTAATAGCCTGTTTGACCAAGCTTCTGCAAGGCCAAAAGTGCTTTTTTCAAAGTTGAGGTGTTTGGCCAAGCTTTCAAGTAGAAGCAGAAGTTGTTTTTGAGAAGCTGAAAAAAGTAGCTTCTTCCCAAAAGTACTTTTTGGGAAAGCACTTTCTAAAAACTTAGCCAAACATTAATTGTTGTTCAAAAGTGTTTTTCAAATTGATTAGCTAAACACAAACAACTTCTCACCAAAAGTACTTTTTTGAAAAGCACTTTCCAAAAATAGGTTAATTTTAGAAGTTTGGCCAAACATGCTATAAATAATGAAGCCCTCCTCACCTGACCAACAAATGATGATAAGAACTCGAGTTTCTCTTGATCATAAATCCTGAGAAGATCTTCAAGTTTCATGTCTGGCGCGATCTCCGCATCGGCATTTTGAGCAATTTGCGGATCTAACCCCGCCTCAGAAGAAGCTGCCTTACCAAAACCATCAATGATCCCCAAACCTTGTTTGTACATGGATGGATCTAAGCCTTTTCTCCTCAACCAAGATTCAAAAGCTAAGAATTTCCACCTTGCTGCTAGATTGCGGTATGGCAAAAATCCTACCAAGGAACCAAAAGATACCTGTAAAAAGAGGTAAAAAGAGTTTCTGTAAGAAATAAGTTGAGAGCAGATGCACCTTCAACAACTCTACACCTCAGTCCCAAACAAGTTTGGGTCGGCAATATGAATCCTCATTGCTTCAATTAAGCTCATATCATATCATCATCGTACTAATAGAATTTAAGTGAAAGATAAGTTAAAAATATGTTCCCTCCGTCCCAATTTATGTGACACTTTTTACTTTTTAGTCAGTCCCAATAAGAATGACACATTTCTATATTTAGTAACAATTTAACTCTAAAATGCCCATTTTACCCTTAATGAAATGATCCATAGCCACACAAAGATCTACGGCTTATTTTAGACCACAAGTTTCGAAAAATTTCCTTACTTTTTTAGACTCTGTGCCCAGTCAAACACCATCACATATATTGAGATGGAAGGAGTATAAATATTACTCCCTTTGTTTCAATTTGTTTTTTCTTACTTACCTTTTTAGTCTGTTTAAAAAAAGAATGTCACTTTCTACATAAGTAACTCTTTATACCACCAGCCTACATGGCATGTTTAAGACCACACGATTCAAAGTACATTTTGGTACATTACACACATCTTTAATTTAAGGCCACAAGATTCAAAAGTCTTCTTCATTTTCTTAAACTCTGTGCCGAGTCAAACTAAGACAAACAAATTGAAACGGGGAAAGTAATAACAATAATAATGAATGAGTTGGGGTAGTAAGTAGACTTACAACAAAACCTCTGGTGCTACAGCTGACTAGTTCCACTTCGTCTCTTCCTCCGCTCTTAACGAGCTCTTCAGCTCTTACCCAGTCACTATCTTCATGTTCCTACAAGGTTGCAGCACTCAGTTTTCATCAATATATTCTTCCTAGTTAAGGAATGGATGCAGAAAGAATATAAAAGTTAATCTACCTTAATGGATGATTTTGCCAGGAAGTTTTCAATCTCTGACGCATTTCGCATGTAGCCCTCCGATTTGACAGAACGAATATCCTCTTGACTAACACTTGATGTTGCCTTCTTAGGTTGGTCTAATCTATAGTATAGCACAAGTTATTAATCAAGAAAAATATAATGGCAAAACAACATCCACAAGTACCTTTTGGGTTTTCCAAGAAGAGCAGCATCCAAAGATTCCGTGGGTCCAGTCTCGGACGGTCTATTGGAATCAGATCTTCTCTCAGCAGGCTGTGTATCAGTCTTCTGGAATCCTTGAAAAACAACCACGTACACTGATTAAAGGTCCGTTTTCCCATGATTTGAAATTAGGTTGATATGAAGTTTAAATTTTGTTTGGACATGCAATTTGGATCTCAAAAGTTGTATTTTTTCTTATAAACATGAAAACCCCACAATTTGTGAGAACTATCAATACTTCCCCAACTCCTATATAATCTTACCAAATGAGCAAATCATAGTTCATAAACAAGGTATCGGAATATCATAAGGCGTCGATTAATAAATCGCATAAATGCTTGTGGTTACACGCTAGTACAAACTTTCAAATACACATAATTTTAGAAAGATCCACTGATCCAATAAATCAACAACAGTAGTAACTAGCTATTCTTTAATATAATCCTCCCACATGATGCGGACAATCTCTTCACGTCGAGCATGGGTCTTTTTTTGCAAAATTTAAAACAATGGAATTTTTGCAAAATATAAACTTATAGGTCAACTTTAAAAGATTAAAATCACAAACTTGGAATTGACATCCTACCTTTAGGTGAATTTCGGATTTGAAATCAAATTTCAAATTGAAGTTGAAATTCAGTTCAAATGTCATAAACAAACACTGATTTCAAGTCAAAACTTCAAGTTTGAGCTTCAAGTTGCATAGCCAAACGCCTACTAAGATGCTAAATTACCACTTCAGATCACTATCTGTCAAGAACAGAATCATGTTACCTGTCCCAGAGCTTTGCTCCTCAAGAGGACTGCTTCTGCTAGGTTGTAACGGTTGGCGAAGATTATTCTCTTCCATACTTATATGGTCAGATGAAGAGTTAGAAGCATTCAAAGTACTTTGATCCTCGGAAGATTCTTGATTTAGATCTACCTTGAGATTTAAATTATCAGACTCTGGCTTATTCAGAAGCAAGCTGTTTTTGGATTCACTAGTTGATGCATACACCTCTGTCGGACTATTATCTACAATGTCATCACTAGCTACAGGTAAGACATCGCTTGATTGTCCATTCTTTTCACTATCATCCGGGTCAATTCTCATCGGCTCCGGCTTCTTCAACAATGTAACATCACTAGACTTCTCCCTTGACGGTCCATTCTTTTCAATATCGTCGGAGCTGATCCTCATCAGTTCCGGCTTCTTCAACAACGTTACATCACTAAATTTCTCGGGTTTTGGTTCTTTGCCCATTTTCAGTGTCAAGTTTGGCTTAATTTTGAATTTTGATGACTCATACTCCTCGGAATACAAACTTGGTTTCCGCAATATAACATTTGGAACACTACTTTTCCTATTTACTGCAGGTCTTGAAATCGGTTGGCTTTGTTTATTATAAGCCTCGGTCTTTAGTGGTTTATCATCAACCTCGAACTTAACACCCTTCTTGGGCACAGGGCGAACTAAATTTAATCCATTTGATGAATTGAGAGATTTCTTTTCCTTTGATGCATCAAATGGAATCTCCGTGATTTCACCCTTCTTCTTGCCAAATGACTCTTCAACCTCAAGATAAGATGTCTCCGGGTTTGTTTTCCTACTAATAATCTATGAAATCAAGAGTCACAATCAGAAGTAGAACGATGCATATAGCATTAAACAACACACTACATTCAGAAGTTTTGCAAGGACATACAGGAACCAATCTAAGAACTTTCAAATTACTATTATTACTACAAATTTTCCTTTTTCTCCTCTTCAATTGCAAATAACTCTAAGCAATTAGGGCTGTTTGATTGCTGGTTAGGAGGTAATTTATTAATGTATTATATTTAGGATAAGTAGTACCATGTTTGGTAGCATTTTTATGCTATGTATGAAATTCAACACACCAAATACGGTGTTTGGTTAGCTATTTAGAATCTCACATAACTAATACATCTATAAGTTATGAGGTGCAGGGTGGAAGGTGAAATAACTATTATATGAATAACAAAACCCTGCATAACTAATCCCTACATTACTAATACCTGCATAACTCTAATCAGCAACCAAACGACCCCTAAGAACATACAATAGTAAAGCAGGGACATTTAACTTTGGCATGAAGGACTGAAATGTTAAAGCTGAAGTTACAGATAAGGTCTATACTTACGAAACTATGTTAGCAGATATCAACTTACAGTATATGATTGTACAATTCCAGATGCACGATTAGTTCTTTGTTTTTTGCTATAATAACCCTCATTGAGCTGGTAACCAAAGCTAAGTTTAAAATTTTAGAGGGATAAAACTCTCCATTCTCACCACACAGGGAGGAATTTGAATTGCATTGATGCAGAAAGTCTCTCAACTATCTATGCTATCAACTACATCTCAATCTAAACTAGTTTTAGGTCGGCTATATGAATCAACAACAACAACATACCCAGTGTAATCCCATGAGTGGGGTCTGGGGAGGGTAGAGTGTACACAGACCTTACCCCTACCTTGGCACCCTACCTTGGCAGGTAGAGAGGTTGTTTCCGATAAACCCTAAAATCAAGTACAGCAGAAACAACATCAGGATAGCAAGAAAATTAAAGCAGAAGAGACAAGTAGTAATAGAAAACTAAGGATAAGAAATATGTGAATACTAAAAATAAAAATACAAAAAATGACGAAAATAATACCGGTCCAATAAGAAAGGAAAATAATGCTCATCCTACTACTAGCCTTCTACCCTAATCCTCGACCTCCACAATCTCCTATTATCTAAGGTCATGTCCTCGATAAGCTGAAGGATTGCCATATCCTGCCTAATCACCTCTCCCAATACTTTTTCAGCCTACCTCTACCTCTCTTCCAGCCGTCTATCGTCAGCCTCTCACACCTCCTCATACAACTCAAATTTTAGTTAAATTGAATAAAAAAGTCTCTTAACTATCTATACTATCAACTACTCCCCCGTTTCAACTTGTTTGTCTTACTTTTTTTTTAGTTTGTTTCAAATAATAATATTTTTTCCTAATTAGGCAACTCTTTAATTACAACACCCCACATAGCATGTTTAAGACCACAAAACTAAAAGGCGTTTTGGTACATTATACATATCTTTAGTTTAAGACCACAAGATTCAAAAGTCTTCTTTACTTTTTTAAACTTTGTGCCCAATCAATCCTAAACTAGCTTTTGGGTCGGCTATATGGATCCTACAACTAAAATTTGAATTGCATTGATTCGAAAAGTCTCTTAACCATCTATACTATCAACTACATCTCAATTCTAGATGCAGGATTAGTTCTCTTTTCCTCTAGAACCCTCATTGTGTTGGTAAACAAATCAAAGTTTAAAACTTTAGATGGGATAAAACTCCCCGTTATCAACACACAAGTAGAAAAGCCACTCCACTCATCAAAATTTGAATTGCATTCATTAAAAAATTCTCTTAACTTCATACACTACCAACTATATCTCAATCCTAAACTAGTTTTTGGGTCATCTATATGAACCCCATATACTCCCTCACTTCAAGTTTATATGACACTATTTTCTTATCGGTCCGTTACAAAAAGAACGACACATTCTATATTCAGAAACAATAATGAGCAGCGTTTATAGCCATACAAATGATATGACATGTTTAAGACCACAAGCTTCAAAAGTACTATAGCCACATAAATTGGAACGGAAGGAGTACCTAATTTCTTAACTAAGCAAAGAAAACTTTAAAAAGCCAATCAAGAACATAATTTGCTGAATGAATAATGAAAAACGAAAGAACCCAATGAACATGTTAGTGCAAGTTTAAAGGAGAGAATATAAACCTTAGCTAAGGTCAATTTAGGGTCTTCACCAATCAATCTACCAAACTTGAGTTCCATTTGGTCCCACTGGTCAAACTTATTACTACTACTCCTATCATCATTAGAAGCAAAAACAACTTTCCTTGTCTTTCTGCGATAAAAAATACTTCTTGACAAAACCCCACTTGCTATTAAGCTTGAATTATCATCTTTACAAGCAAAAACAGTAAAAAAATAAGTTCTTGACAAAACCCCACTTGTTATTATGCTTGAATTATCATCTTTAGCAGAAAAAACAGCAATATTTTTGGACTTTTTGGAGGAAAAATGAGTTCTTGGCAACAACCCACTTGTTATTATGCTTGAATTATCATCTTTACAAGCAAAGACAGCAACTTTATTGGAATTTTTGGAGGAAAAATGAGTTCTTGGCAAGACCCCACTTGTTATTATGCTTGAATTATCATGTTTATCAGCAAAAACATCAACTATTTTGGATTTTTTTGAGGAAAAATGACTTCTTGGCAAGAACCCATGTGTTATTGAGGTTGAATTATCATGTTTACTAGAAAAGACAAGAACTTTATTGGATTTTTTGGGTAAACAAAGGGATTTTGAGGTTCTTGAATGGTGTAAAGATGAAATTGACAAGAAGGGGTTGGTTGTTAAGGTTTTGTCAAGGGTAAGGTTGTTCATTCTTGAAAAATTGTTCATTCTTGAAAAAAAAAATGAATTTCATCAGATATTATTGAATAACATTGAAGATTATATGGTTTTGCCTTTGGTTTATCCTCTCTGGGTTAATTTGTATTGAGATAAGTGAGAGTTTAGCAATTGGTAGTGTAGGCGGAAGGGGTATCACGTGATTGACACGTGAAGTAGTAATATTGTGGTTTTAGATTATTTTTTTAACAAAGAAAACACTATAATCCATTTTAATTTAAAGTTTCAGGAAAAAGAAAGAACGTATTTTGAATAATCTCTCCCCAAATATTGTTAGTAGTAGTTGAAAGTTGAAACAAGTGTTTTAAAGGTTAAGGGCATGAGGCGAATCATTTCATCTAATACGACATACTAGTTGAGCCGTGAGTTCTATCATGTTTGCACGTAGTTCGAGAATGAAGATGATAATGGGACGGAACAGGTCATGAACGAGTTAAAGAATTGTTAACACTCAAAAAGTGTTTAGTCGAATCAAGTGACAGTCAAGGAGAAAAATGATTTTAGATCGGTAACTGAGCGGAATCATAGCGGAATCCATTAGTCCCTACCCTGGGCTAGAAAAGCATCATCGACTATTACAGTAGTCTGGCCGAGTCATAATTCCGAGGAACGGCTGAGACCCACACGTACTCGAACGCCTTGAAGACTAAGTCAAAGGACCTTCTAGAAAAGGTAGCAACCAGCAACAGCCTGAAGGGAGTGTCGTCGATCGTGCTAGGGGTCTAGGCGGCAAATTTGACACCACATCCTCATAGTTAGCTAGTGGATTTCGTGGGTAGTTCGATGGCTAACATAGGTGGTCACGTTTATTCTTTTTGTACTACAAATATAGGAATCAATTGTACAGAATAGAACACAACACAATCAATCAAATAACTCAATTTTTATCTATCTTTATTTATCTTCATTCTACCATTACCGTTTTTATTGCACTCTAGCTGTATTTATGCTTCTTACCACCTAGTTTACTCACCCACCATTCTAACGCTTTCTGTAGTAGTTGGTGAACCCATTGCTGGAAGTTAGAGTTCCCCTTCCGGCCCAAATCGCTTAGTTAAGGAATCAATTTGTCATCCGATAAAACGGCAAACACTTCGGACGGTAACAAATTTAGCACGCCCAGTGGGACTATAGGTGATCTCATAGTGAAGTTTGATTCTCCAAGTCAGGATCATACTTAACGTATGCGCCTATGGTTTGGTAAGAAAATGAACCAAGAGTCCACTCCACATCCTAAACAAAATCCTCCCAGAAGGAACAACGAGCCACTATCTTCTTCGGGTATGCCTACATCGGTTGATACCCCTCCACTTCCTCCATCAACCCAAGCTGTGGGTGAACCTAGTCAATCTGAGGGTCCAACTGTTATGACCACGCCATTCATTAGACAGCAGATTGACCTGGGCATCCACAACATTATGTACCAGGTTTCCAAACAATTAGATGACATTGTCAAGCTAATGGTGCATAATGAGGTTCAGCAGGCGAGAGAACTGGAAGTTAATCGACTGCATCCATGAGAAGGTTCGGCTAGTTCTGCCATCCCTCTGACTAATGGCGTTGTGCAGCATGCAACCACGACTTTAGGTGTTGTTCCTCAGCCGAATGTGTATCAGTCAGTACCTGCTCAAGTACAGCCGAAAGCACACCTAGGAGCACCAGCCCAGTCACTTGGTAACTAGTCTACTGTATGGTTGACACCAAACACTGGGGGGCAAGCTGTGCCACTCGACCAAGCGAATCTGCAGTATGGACATATCAATATGGCTCGGAGACCACTTTAGACGTTCGAACACCTTGTTTTGCCGCATGTTACGCCGTACGCTTATGCCAACGGCCCTAAGGTGCATGCGACTAATGTTGGCCAATCGAACTGGCAGCCGATGGCCCCTGGCTATAACCTTGCTAGGCTATCTGGTGAAGTTGTCTACAACTGGATACCATTCCAGTAGTTACAGCCGGTACCCATTCCATACCATCCAGGAAGCGCAAACTTTCTAAGAACGGCTGATGTCCGAAGAGAGCAGACATGGAACACTGTTCCACCTTATCCTCAAGTTCCGTCGGCTGTTCCAGGAGCTCAGGTTGCAGGCTTTGGTGGCTATGCCCAACAACAGCAATGGGGATATACCCCACCTATTGGTAATGGCTAGCAGAATGTCTACAACATTCAAAACCCTGTTCAATAAGGTGCAGAATGGAGGCCTCCAATTCAGAACGCCTACCAGCCGGTTCCAGTCGAGAATCGGCAGGGGACGCCACAGTTGATGAACCCTAAGACTATTGCAAATACCATGAGGAGCTACTTTGGCATCCAACTGAAACCCTTGGACAAACCTGTTTACATGAAGCCCTACCCCGATTGGTAGATCGGGTAACACCACTACCAAGAGGCTTCAAAATGCCTGATCTCGCCACCTTCTCAGGTGATGACGATAAATCTACCATTGAGCATATCGGCAGATTTACCGCCCAATGTGGCAAAGTTGGCCAGAACGAGTATCACAAGCTGCAACTATTCCCCATTTCTCCAACCAGAACGACTTTTTGCATGGTACTCATCTTTGGCCCCCGACTCTGTGCAGAGTTGGGCTGACATGGAGTGTTGTTTCTATGATAGATTTTATTAGCCCAACCTCAAGTCACTGTGACGGATTTGACGAATCTCAGGCAACAGATCGATGAGTCGGCTACCGACTTTATCGAGAGATTTAGAAGGAATGTTGGGAAATGCACTATACACTTCTCTGATTCAGAATGCGTCCACATGATAATCAACAACATGCATTCGCAGCTAAATGAGAAATTAGTGGGACAACTTTGCTCTGACTTAAGACAGTTAGCCGAGAAGGCTAGCCAAATAAACCAATTTATCCTGGAGAAGGAGAAGATAAGAGCCAACCGAAACCGAGGCTCCCATTTGGTATCCATTATTGAGTTAGATGAGTCTGACTCATAGTCAGCCGATTGCACGGCAGATACAATGGTAGCCGAGATCGTCAGGGGGTAAGGTTTACTTATGCCCAGCCTTGAAAGACGTAAAAGGAAAGGAGGTGAGTTCATCGGATATCAACCAACCAGCAGCCGAGCATGCCTCGAATAGATGAAGAACCACTCCCTAAAACCAAACAGAGGGTGGTCGAGTTTAATGTAAACGAGGGCATTTCGTCCTTGGGGTCTCACCATATATTATTCACCATTTATCCGAAATGTATCGTGACCACATTTGCCAGCAGACCTACTCCGCAGGGGTCCAGTGTCTCGGCCTTGTATCGATGTCAGTACTGATCCAGAGTCACGGCCTACTACACATCCCATTTCGGTTTCTGTTTCACGCCCAGCTGGTGGGCCAGCAGGCCCACTGCCTGCTGGCCAGTTGTCACCAACCCACAAATTACCCAAATCCCATCCACTTCTATTTCGAGTCAAGGGCCCGTTACGCTTAGCCAACGAGGTATTGTTAAACCAAAGCCACATTTTAATCTCCATTCTAATGTCACTAAATCACCCATACCAAGTAACTCAGTGCCTGCCCTTCATGACTCGAATTAAAAATTGGCCATGGATGGCGAATATAATGCTCTTATTGAAAATAAGACGTAGGAGTTGGTGCCCCGTCCACCTAGTGTTAATATTATTCAATCTATGTGAATTTTTACTCATAAAGAAAATTTTGATGGTTCTTTTGAGAGGCATAAGGCCCGACTTGTAGGTGAAGGTAAAACACAACAGATTGGCGTCAATTGCTGAGAGACAGTTAGTCCGGTGGTCAAACCGGCGACCATTAGCACTGTACTTAGTCTAGCTTTCTCGAAAGCATGGTACATTCATCACCTGGATGTGAAAAATGCTTTGTTACACAGTGTTCTTAAGGAGATAGTATACATGCATCAGCCGTTGGGTTTTAGGGATCCCAATTATTCTCATCATATTTGTTTGATAAAGAAGTCTTTGTATGGGCTTAAGCAGGTCCCACGAGCATGGTATAAGAGGTTTGTAGATTATGTGTCTACTATTGGGTTTTCTCACAGCAGGTCTAATCATTCTTTGTTCATCTATCGTCGTGGAACTTCTCTTGCATACATTCTGTTATATGTGTATGATATAATTTTAACTGCCTCATCAGATGATTTACGCAAGTCTATCATGTCCCTTCTCACTTCAGAATTCGCAATGAAAGACTTGGGACCCTTGAGTTATTTTTGGGTATAGCTGTCACTCGTCATGTAGGTGGTCTATTTTTGTCACAGAAGAAGTATGCAATCGAGATTATTGAGAGAGGTGACATGTCGTCTTGTAAGTCTTTTTCGACTCTAGTGGATACCAAACCAAAGCTGAGTGCTACTTCTAGCACACCATATGAGGATCCCACCCATTAACATAGTCTTGCAGGGGCTCTTCAGTATCTGACTTTTACGAGACAAGATATTACTTATGCAGTACAACAAGTGTGTTTATTTATGCACGATCCGCGGATTGAGCACATGCATGCGCTCAAACGCATTATACGATACATACAGGGCACACTTTATTTTGGGTTGCATTTATATCCGTCCTCCGTCTCTACTCTTGTGTCATATACAGATGTTGATTGTGGTGGTTGTCCAGATACCAGACGTTCGACATTTGGTTATTGTATATTCCTTGGGGACAACTTGGTCTCTTGGTCGGCAAAATGCCATGCTACTTTATCACGATTCCGTGCGGAGGCTGAATATCGAGGGGTAGCCAATGTGGTGTCTGAATCATGTTGGCTACGTAATCTTCTACTAGAGCAACATTTTCCTATTCAGAAAGCTACCTTGGTCTACTATGATAATGTGAGTGCAGTCTATCTTTCTGAAAATCCGGTCCAACATCAGCGCACTAAACATATCGATATGGACATACACTTTATTCGAGAAAAGGTAGCTCGTGAACAAGTACTCGTTCTCCATGTCCCTTCGAGATACCAGATTGCAGACATTTTTACTAAGGGTCTTCCCTTGGTTCTATTTGATGATTTTAGGGACAGTCTCAGCGTACGACAATCACCCGCTATGACTGCGGGGTGTGAAAACAATATACTCATGATATACACGGTATACACTGCCCATAGTTGTATACCATGTATATCACGGTATCCGAGAGAATCCGAGAAGCCTAATTGTAATCAAATTTATTGTACAAATTTACTATAGTTGTAGAATTCTTGTACAAGTATAATTAGGATATTAGTAGTATAATAGGAATAGGATTTTCCATATTTGGAGATTGTAAATTGTATACATACCTCTTCATTAATGAAAATAACCAAGGAATTATATTCCTTCAAAAACTTCATAAGAAAATATTTCGAGAACTCTATGAAAATCGAATTAGGGTCTCAATAAGTGAATCGGTATTTTACTATCAATCATAAATTTCATGTTGGCAGTATTCATACGGAAAGTTATGGTTAAAGAGCTCTTTATCAATCTTAACCTACTTCAGAGATTCCTATGAAAATCTTTTTTCAAATACACTATCAGTATCCAACACGAATTTAAATTAACCGTGCCAGCGGTTTTGAAACCAAAATAAAATATGAAGACAACGATGTGTTTCTTATTAAAGCAAAATTGAGGGGAAAGCATTACAAATGTATGGTGCCTTGATAGGCTTTATAAAATTTTAAAAATGAAGAAACAAACAATTAAGAAAACCAATTAACATGTCTCTCATCAAGTTGATTGATTAGTCTCATTAACAATAATTAAATTAATTTAACTATTGCATTATGACCAATTAATCTTGAGTCTCTTCAGTAGGCTGTGGTTCATCAACAGTAGTAGTAGTAGTTGAACCTTCTGGTTCATCAGTTGATCCACTATGATTTTTTTTATTTGTAGTTGTTGTGAGATGATTATAGGAACCTTTTTCTTTGAATAATTGAGAGAAATGAGGCTTGCAATAGAGAAGTCCATCTAATGCTGCATATGATGAAGTTGTAAGTTTGCATCCACCATGTGCACATCTAAAGCATGATTGGTGGTAAAAATCTCCATCTACTGTCACCTGTTTTTCAATCATATAATATAGATTAGAGTATCTAATTATATGTTATAAAGATGAAAAAAAGTATAAGAATTAACCTAAATAGTTGTACACTCAACCGCTTAAATTAAAATAAATGTAAGATATATAATATATGTATAATTCGTGTACAATATGTGTATATCCCTGTATAACATATGTATACTGACTAGGAAAAGTAAACAGTGAATCCGTCAGTTATTTGTGTAAAGATCCCGAAAAAATACACTTGTGAAAGTGAAATGTTAAAACTATCTCTATCAAGCGCTCATGCGTACATAGAGACGGATCCATAATTTAAACATTATTGATTTGAATTCACAATTTTATCATAAGCCCTTTTGATTTGTTGGGTTCAAAATCTATTTATTATATTAATTTAGTGATTTTCTTAACACATGGTTAGGATTTGAGTCAAACTATTAGATTTATATGAACCCATGGCTAATGCACTAGGTCTGCCTAGCACACATGTAAGCATAGGGAAGAAACGTCTTGTATGGAGTGTTTTTCCTTTAATGGACTACAAGAAAGGTGAATCTAGATTAGTCAGGTTAGTTGGAACCAAATACCAGATGGTTAAGAAAACAAAATCTTATATCTAAAATATTCTTTACACATGTAACACTTATCTTTACCAAATACTAAGTGTGTCTGATCATATAATAACCATGTCGAAAAGAAGAAAGAGGACTCTTTATCAGTATTTTAATGAGGAAAATAAAAGCAATATTTGGGATCTTTGTTTCCATTTGAAGGGACAATTCATCCATCCGAACGGAACACATCTTAAAGATATATAAATTGGGTGGATTCAGATTAAACAGTTGGATTGATTACAAGTCATCTATCTACTTGTTAAAATTAAATTAAAACTATAACATAACAAAGTAAAATTCCTTTTATTTTTTGGTTTATATAATCATCCGAAATTCGAAATTCATAGGTCTAGTTGAAATTATTTACCTTTTCCAATGGGTACACAGTTTTCTTGCATGCTGCACATTTTTCTTGAGTGCCAGAAAATAGAGAGGACAGCTTGCTAGGGTTTCTGTTCTGTAATCACAAGGATATACAAAAAGAAGAAATTCAAATTTTGATATATATAATTAATTAAAAAATCCTATTATTTATAAATAAATCATGAAAAGAATATAGTAGAAGATAATGTTGATATTGTTAGAACAAATATATATAATATCGCCTCATAATTAACAAAGTAAAAAAGCATTCAAAGGTATACAAATAAACTACAATATATATTGTGCATGGATGGATTGCCTTATTCGAATTAAAATTGTTATGACAATATCATTAACTTTATATTTCTTCAATTTCAGTTTACGTGATACTATTGACTTATTTGTCATTTCATAAAATAATGATATATTTCTATATTTAGAAATAATTAACTTTTATAGTTACAGAAATATTATGACATGTTTAAGGTCATAAGTTTTAAAAGACTTACAACTACACAAATATTCCGGCATTTAAGACCAATTTCAAAATTCTTTATTATTCTTAAATTTTGCACCAATTTAAAATATGTCATATAAATTGGAATGAAGAGAGTAAAAAAATCTAGTTAAAGTTGCCATGAGATACATACCAGATCATTGTTACTCCCAACTGCACATTGATATAAGGAAAAAAATTAGGCTATGAAAATAATAAAAATAAATTTAGGTTAATTAGGAATATAATTAAAACAAATTTAGAAAAACTAACGTGAGGAAGACTTCAAAGAGCCACTTCCTTTCTCCTTGAGGAGTTGTTCAAAATGTGGCTTGCAAAATAAAGCTCCATCGAGGCTAGAGTAGTTGCTCAACTATATATAAATTCAAAGGAAAAATCAGACAAAAATGAATTAGAATCTTCACGTTGATGATATTTTCCACAAATATAATTTCTTTAATGTGTTTTCTTGTTTTTCATTTATATCTATGTATTTCATAATAATTCTTTCTGCGCGGGCTTATCACATTGTCATGATATTTGTGGGGTTTGAGAGGTTATTTTTGACATACTAATTAATTTGTGAATGTTTGGGAGAAATGTATATGTCATGATATGTTTGTACATTGAATACAAACCAAAACAGAAGATAACAAAAGGTAAGATCCTAACTAAACATAACACAAACTATCATTTCATCTATCATATGAGTCGAATCGATTAGATTGTTCAAAAATGAGTCTTTAAAAAATTCATGAAATAAGCAAGAAGTAGAAAAATTATAACACAAACTATCATCTCATCTATCATATTAGACGAGTCAAATATCAATCGAGTCGATAGATTCGTTAGAAAATAAGCCTTCAACAATTTCATGAAATAATAAAGAAGTAGAAAAATTATAACACAAACTACCATCATGTCTATCATATCAATCAATCGAGTCGATCAAATTCGTTTAACGAGTCGTCAAAAAAATCACGAAATATAAAGAAGTGAACAAAAAATTAAAAAATCTTACAGCAAGTCTTCCATTGCAATGGCTACATCTGAAGCAAGTATTATGATAATTAACCCCACTTGCAGAAATCACCTCTGCAGCATACACAGCTTTATCACATGCCTTGCATTTTGTTTGGGTTCCAAAACTTGACATTTTGTTAATTGAGAATTGAGATCATTTACAATATATCCCCAAAGTTATAATGGAAAAAAAGCTCATAGAATTATTTAGTACTAATGAACAATTAGTTGATTTATTCTTCTTTTTAGTGGCTAGGAACCAATTTCTTAAATGAATGGATAAGCTATATTTTGCCTAACATTAAGGACATACATTGATCCAAAAGTAGTTAATTCAGTTGAGAGAAAGAAAGTGAAGATGAAAAAAAAACAAAGGAAATTTAAATAAAGTGTGAATTAAAAAAAGACAACAACTATATAAGTCGTATTTATCATTGGATAACAAGGCTCAGAAAATAGAAAAACAAAATGGCTTCGCCCGGACTTGAACCGGAGACCTTCAGTGTGTTAGACTGACGTGATAACCAACTACACCACGAAACCTGCTTGCTTCTACCAGTCCTCAATTTCTAATGTCACATAACCTTAAAATATTACATGTATGTGGATGTGTTTGGCATGAAGAAATCATTTTTCTGGTTTGGTTCGTCAAAATATGTTATACTCCCTCCTCTCCAATTTACTTGTTATGAAAAGGTAATTTGACTTAATTGTTCTTATTTATTTTTTGATATGAATTTAATATTATTCTTTTTTCATCATATTAATCTCTCTCCACATTTGTTGAGTAAGAGTAAAGATGAAAACTAGTTATATCTTGGTTTTCTAAAATAATAACTATTTTGGACCATTTATTTTAGTACGGACGACAAGTAAAGCGGACACGAGGGAGTAATTTTTTAAGAGATGCAATATATAAATTGGTTTGGGGTTTGGGACCCCAAGGGTATCCCATGTGTTTAAAACGGGTTCACGGCCGTGGGCGTGGCCTTCGATATTATCTTTTTGGGCCGAGAAAACTTTGCCGTGAAGTACGCTTTGATCCCGAAGTTTCAGATGGGGTCCCCGAAGTTTCAAGATGTACGGTTTGGTCCCCGAAGTTTCAAGATGTACGCTTTGGTCCCCGGTTTTTCGGGGGCCATTATTTGGCCAATAATGGCTTGTTATGGGGGCGATTAAACAGAAAAGTGGTAGTTCAGTAATCTTGATGTTCATTTTGGTGCAACTTTGTTACTTATTAAACTTACCTGTACGTTTACTTATTCCATTCTTTCTTTTCTCTCACTCCTTTACTTATTCCATTCTTTCTTTTCTCTCACTCCTCTCTACTTTTTGCCGTTTGCATATCATCACTTTCAATATTTCTCAACTTTAGTTCCAATTTGTCTCCGGGTTCTGCTGATTTGGTGAGTTTTCTCTCATTATTTCTTTTAAAATTTGTCACTTAATTCTGAATCGTTGTACACATGTGCTGTAAATTAGTTCTTAATGTATAGGTTTTGGTTCTTTTAGTAGTTAATATATAAACATGATGAATATGGTCGTTAACGTATTCCAAGAAGTGATCAGTTTGGTCGTAGGTCACATAAGTAATGATAGTTGCTACTTTTGCTGTCAAAATAAAGTGAGGTGTTCGGTATTTTCCTCCATATACGGCCTACCTAGCTCAATCGAAGACATTCTAGGGTTCCGTCCGTACTCCATTGAATATATATTCTCAGTAAAATTGCTATTTTCTTCGAGCTTTATTTGTGCATTGAAAGTTTTCCCATTGGCCTTTCAAGTTAGAATTAAGAATTTTGATGTGGATTATGAAATCAGATTAAACGATACAAGAAGAAACCTTTATTTTGTACTAATTTATTAGCTCATGTTGAAGTGCACATGTCACGGGTGGAAATATTAGTATTGTCCTTACTTATATGACTTAGTGTTAGACCCCAAACTCGGGCGGAGGCAGTGTCAAGGGCTTGTGCATTTCCCCTTAACATTGGCCTATGTTGGCAATGAAAGCAATGTACGGCTTAAGTCAAGGTGCCTAGGTGTTGGCAAGGAAGCCTTGATGAATGTCAGTGGCACAGATAGGCGCATGGCACCTATGGAGCATGTGTCCAAGGTGGGACGGCTCAGACAAACATGAGTGTTGGCATGGCCTGGACGAAGGAAAGAGGTGCAAGGCAAAGGCATGACATGGGCATGAAAGGCAAGGAAAAATAGTCTAAGTGTTGGGCGACGCTGAGGAGTTGAGTTGAAGGCAATCACGTGCGAGGCACATGACGGACGACACGTGCGAGGCACATGACGGACGACATGTGCGCGGCACATGGGTGCTGGCATGCTTGCGGAACATGCGATGGTTACATCGCGTGCGCAGCACATGAGACAGTTAAGTGCGAAATTGAGTGGTTGCTGAACATGGGCGAAATGCCCTGAAATTATGCTAAGTGTTTCCTTGATTTATGTGATTGGCATATGCCATGCATGCCCCTTGCCATTGTAACTGCCACAGGCAAATTCCCTTTAAGTTTCAGAATTTAGCTAAGGCATTTTGTTAAGGTGTAAGCCTTCAAATTCGTGAGTCCTTTGTATTATTAAGAATATTAAAAGGTTAGGCATTTTGTCCTGTAAACGATTGTGATGTCAGAAATGAGTTGAGTGTCAAAGTTGAAGTTGGCTGTGTGGGCTGACTGTCGTGCAGTGGTAAACTAAATAAAATTACCTCTGTATCAAATGGTATTAGAGCATTACGGTGCAATACTTGGAACTATGTCTGGTGGAAGTACAAGCAATGAACTGCAGGGAAGAATAGACTGTTTGGAGGGGCTAATGAGGGATAATTGATGATACTATGGATTTGGTTGATCTTATAACCTAGATCCATGGAATAAACACTGAGTTAGCTGCTTTTAAGAATGTTGTTGACATGCAATGGGGGAATTGGTGAACCTTGAAGTGGATAACGTTCAGATTGAGGATCTGAAGAAAGCAAACGATGATTTTCAAATGGAAATGGTGGTGTTGCGCAATGTTGTGAATTCTACTGGCCAAGGAAATGAAAACCGCACGAAAGTGAAGATCCCAAAGCCTAAGGCCTTTACTGGTTCTAGGAGTGCTAAGGAACTGGAAAATTTCCTTTGGGACATGGAGTAGTACTTATCAACTGCTCGTGTTGTTGAGAACGATAAGTTAAACATCACAACCATGTATTTGGATGATGATGTGAAATTGTGGTGGTGAACACGTGATGCAGATAATGTGAGCGCAAGAAGACCAGGAATTGATATGTGGGAAACGTTGAAGAAGGAGTGACCAGTTTCTGCCTAGCAACGCCTTTTGGATTGCTAGAGATCGGTTGAAAAGGCTTAGACAGGGCGGATTTGTTCGTGATTATATCAAGATATTCACTTCTTTGATGTTAGACATCCAAAATATGTCTGACGAAGATAAATTGCACAATTTCATCTCTGGAATGCAGGCTTGGGCGCAAAATGAATTGAGGAGACAGAACATGAAGGACCTTCCTAGTGCAATTGCGGCTGCTTACTTGTTGGTTGACTATTATTCAACCCATACTCCTTCTAAAATTCCTTCATATTCTAAGTCTAAAAAGAAGGCAGAAAAGAAAGGAGATTGGCAGAAAGAAGCAAGAAAAGATGATGATGGAAAGGGTAAGGTGGTGGCTAATGACGGAAACTCTAAGAACAAGACAAATTCGGCAAATGACAAAAGGTTGTTGTGGAGGGCCTCACTTGGCCAAGAGTTGTCCAAATCGGGAACGGGTTAACATAATGCTGGCCGGAGATGCTCCACAAAATGAAGAAATGAGTGTTGTTCCTGCCTTGGCTAATCCACTGGGTTTACTTTTGAACAATCATATTTTATTAGTAAATGCAGCGGATAAGTCTTCATCTAGCCCTCATGTCTCGTTGCTGCATATTCAAATGAAGTTTGACAATAAAGTGTTGACGATAACGGTGGATACTGGAGATACTCATACTTTTATAGACGTCAAAGTTGCTGCAAAGTTTGGACTTAAGTTGACAAAAAATCCATCATACATGAAGAATGTAAATCAGGTTGCCTAGTTGATAGAAGGAATGGCCTATGATGTGAAGGTATTGGCTGGTCCTTGGGCTGGAAAACACAGTCTGATGGTGATTCCCTTAGGCAATCTTGACATGATCCTCAGAATTGACTTCATGAAGAAAAATTGCTTCGTCCCAATGTCTTACTTGGATGGAGTAATAGTGATGCAAGACAAGATGGCGGGATTCATCAATGTTGTTCATCCTTATAGAGAAGCTAAAAAAGTTAGTAAGTACATGAGCCCTATTACAAGAGCCTTATGGAGAAGGGTGATGAAACCTTTCTTCCTGCTATGATTTAACTACGACAAGGAAAATCAATCCTTAGAAAGACAAACATTGGATTGTTTTTGTGTAACATATCCCTTTTTTTTCTTTGTCTATTGACTGAGTTCCCCTTTTTAGTTTGCCTTTTCCAATATGTGAGATGTGGGGATGAAGCTCCGAAGGGGAGCTAGCCTTCAAAGGCGGGCGGAACTTCACTCTTTTTTAGGAGAGTCGCCTACGTACCTTCTCTTTTCAGCAAAAAAAAGAATCAAGTCCCACGTAGTTCACGCTTAATCGCTAAATAGATCGCGTTTAAAAACCAAATAGATTGTTTAGGAGGTATGCGACTTGGACGACGAAAGAGGGCTAGAGCGTGGGTCAGGGTCAGATACGGAGGGGCAGAGAGAATGCTTCCCGATCACTCTCTCAGAGAGAGAGGATTAAACCAGACGTGAACGTAGAGGTGCCAGATTCAGTGGAAAAGTTTTTGGGCAAGTTCGCTGATATTATGCCACCAGAACTCCCAAAAATGTTGCCACCAATGAGGGATATTGATCATAATATTGAGTTGTTGTCTGGTTCTGTTGCCCTTGCACAATGTCCTTATTGTATGGCTCCAAAAGAGTTGGTTGAATTGAGGAAACGAATGAATGAGTTGCTTGATGCTGGACTGATTCAACTGTCTAAGACTCCCTATGGTGCTCCTGTTTTGTTACAAAAAATCAGGATAGTTCGATGAGAATCTGATTTAATTATCGGGCTTTGAAAAAAGTGACTGTCAAGAACAAATATCCGGTGTCGTTGGTGCAAGACCTCATGGACAGACTTTCACAAGCAAGTTGGTTCACTAAGTTATATATTAGGTCTGGTTATTGGCAGGTTAGAATAGCGAAGAGTGATGAGTCTAAGACTACATGTGTAACTAGATATGGCTCATACGAGTTTCTTGTAATGTAGTTTGGCTTAACTTATGCCCCGACTAATTTCTGTAACTTCATGAATGACATGTTGTTTGAGTACTTTGATGATCTCATAGTTGTGTACTTAGATGATATAATCATTTATAGTCGCTCGTTGGATGAACGTATTCAGAATTTGAGCAAAGTATTATCTCGGCTGCGAGAATACAAGCTCTATGTCAAGATGGAGAAATGTGAATTTTCCCAACAAGAAATTAAGTTTCGTGGTCACTTGATGAGTCAGAATCAAGTGAGAATGGACCCAAAGAAAGCGTATGCCATTGTTGATTGGCAAGCACCAACCAGCGTAAAGGAGTTGCGTTCGTTTTTGGGTTTGGCAAATTACTATCGAAAGTTTATTGCGGGTTATTCAAAGAAGGCTGCTACTTTAGCAGATTTGTTGAAGAAAAATATTCAATGGGATTGGTCCAAAAAATGTTACACTGCTTTTGTTTCACTGAAAGAAGCCATTGCATCGGAGACAATATTGAAGTTGTCTGACTTTGAGATGTCGTTTGAAGTGCACACTGATGCTTCCGACAAGGCTATTGGGATGTGTTGGTGCAATAAAGACATCATGTGGCCTTTGAAAGCAGAAAATTGAACGAGCGGAGCAAAGGTATTCTACTCATGAAAAAGAGATAGTTGTTGTTGTGCATTGATGGCAAGTGTGGCGGGTTTAATTATTAGGGACTAAGTTTGGGGTGCGGACTGATAACGTTGCTAATACATTTTTCAAAATTCAAGGCAAGCTAAGTCCAAAGCAGGCTTATTGGCAGGAATTCTCGACAGAATATGACTTCGTGTGGGAGAATAAGCAGGGCAAACATAACCAGGTCGTTGATGCATTGAGTCGAAAAGAGGTATTTGCTACCATCTATTCAATTTCTCATTTGGAGTCTGATTTTATTGAGAAAATTAAACTATGTGCTACAAATGATTCATTATATGCCAAGTTAATGAGTCAAGTCTAGGATGAAACAATGAGGAAGTATTGAATCGAGGACGATTTGCTCCATTTTAAAGGGGTGAGAATCGTGGTACCTCAAGGTGGTGGACTGCGTAAAGACTTAATGGAAAAGACGCATGATACTACTTGGGCAGGTCATCCGGGTGTTGAACGGATGCTTGCTTTGTTGTCTCAGGTTTATTTCTGGCCAAAGATGGAAGATGATATAGAAGCTTATGTGAAAACTTGTTTAGTGTGTTAACTGGACAAGACTGAGCGAAAAAATGAGGCAAGTTTGCTATAGCCTCTTCCTATTCCTGAAAGGTCGTGGATGTTCATTTCTATGGACTTTATTAGTGGGTTTCCTAAAGTGGAAGATATGGCGTCGATCATGGTGGTGGTTGATAGATTCTCAAAGTATGTTATCCTTATTGCTGCACTGGTTATTTGTTCGTTGGACGTTGCTACAGATTTTTTTATAATAATGTGGTTAAATTCTTTGGTGTTTCAGGTGACATTGTGAGTGACAGAGATGCTCGCTTCACTGGTCAGTATTGGACAACATTGTTAAACTTGATGGGGACAGATTTGAAGTTTTCTACTACCAATCATCCTCAAGCTGATGGGCAGACCGAAAGAATTAATCACTTACTGGAAGAATATCGGAGGCATTATGTGACTGTGAGTCACTGAAACTAGGTGGAATTGTTAGATACGACACAATTTTTCTATAATTTGTAGAAGTCATCGACAACAAAGATGAGCCCATTTGAGTTTGTTTTAGGCAGATAATATATGACTCTGCTGGATGTCGCTAAGCAAAAGAGTCAAGGCAAATGCCCTGCTGTATATCGATACGCAAGGGACAAGCATGAGATGATTGCATAAGTGCAAGACAACTTGCGAAAGGCCAAAAATGCATGAAGAAGTATGCCGATCAACATCGAAGGTCGCTAGAATTCAATGTTGGTAACAAAGTATTGCTGAAACTTACACCACAGATTTGGAAGCAGATTGTGAGTAAGTATCGGCATAGAGGTTTGGTACCTAAGTATGATGGACTATTTGAAGTGGTTCAAAAAGTAGACGAGGTCGCTTACAAGTTAAAGCTGCCAGAAGCGGATGCTACTTGGGAGAAAGGTTCTTTATTGTGGCAGTTTGAGAAAAAAGTGGAGGACTACCTTAAGATAGGCCTAGATGAGGGTGTCTAGTTCAACTAGTGGGGGTGGTTTATTAGACCCCTATACTCGAGCATAACGGACGTCAGGCAGAGGCAGTGTCAAGGGCTTGTGCATTGCCCCTTAACATTGGCCTATGTTGGCAATGAAAGCAATGTATGGATAAGTCAAGGTGCCTGGGTGTTCGCAAGGCAGCCTTGACGAATGTCAGTGGCACGGACAGACGCATAGCATCTTGGGGCATGCATGCAAGACGAGATGGCTCAGACGGATATGAGTGTTGGCATGGGCTGGACGAGGGAAAGAGGTGCAAGTCAAAGGCATGACATGGACATGAAAGGCAAGGAAAAATAGTCTAAGTATTGGGCGACGCTAAGGAGCTGAGCTAAAGGCAGTCATGTGTGAGGCACATGATAGACGATAGGTGGGAGGCACATGGGTGCTGACATGCGACAAGTACGTCGTGTACACATCACATGCAATGGTTATGGGCGAAATTGAGTTGCTGCTGAACTTGGGCGAAATGCCCTGAAATTAGGTTAAGTGTTTCCTTGATTTATGTAGCTGGCATGTGTCATGCATGCCCTTTGCCATTGTAACTACCACAGACAGATTCCCTTTAAGTTTCAGAATTTTGTTAAGACATTTTGTTAAGTTGTAAGCCTTCAAATTCGTGAGTCCTCTGTATTATTGAGAATAATAAAAGGTTAGGCATTTTGGCCTGTAAACGATTGTGTCTCCATTGTTTGCTTACTGTCTCTAAAACATTCTAAGTGTCAAAAACGAGTTGAATGTTAAGGCTGAAGTTGGTTGATTGCCGTGCAGTGGTGAACTCAAAAAAAATCACTCTTGTATCACTTAGTACCCAACTTAATCACTTTTTTGAAATACATTAAGGGCTATCTCCATCATATTTATTCATTAAAAACAAATGGAACCAAAGCACATACATAGTGGGACCATTTTAATCATTTTCTCCTTTTGATTTTGGTAATTTATTGGTATCTTAATACAAATAGTTGGTCAGATTCATTTGTTTACTTATTTTATCTGGTATATATAGATTATACGTAATTATTTATGTATCATATATGGATTATATATATATTATACATCAATCGACTATTTTAGTTTAAAAAGTTCTGTGGGCGGTTGTTTAAGTTAATTCTTCAATTTTATTCTTCTTCATTCCATTAAATAAACATGCATGTAAGATATTTTGGGTAGTTTTCCTATTGATTTTGGATAGTTTCATCATGAATTTGTACATGCATGTAAGATTTTTTATGATTCGGGTATGAATGTTTGTTGATAGATACGTAGGTCCATATTTAGTGTGTATACATGCTTTTTTATTTTGATTGAGTAGAGGGTGAATGAGTTCTTAATGGGAGAGTGCCGAGGTAGAATTGATACACAGGAAGGTATTCCAATTTGATGGTATTCTGAAACGAGGGTTTATATAAATAACTAAATTAAAGAATTAAGTTCTATCTTTCCTTTTGTTGGAGGAGTTTTGATATAAATACGCCTTGCCAAAATCACTAAAATTATAACAAAAATCTTAAGGGTTTTACAGTATAGTCAAATATATGATATTCGAGAAGAACGGGGAAGCAAGGAAAGGAGAAGGTGAATGAATCCGGTCTTGGGAGTAAAAGGTGTGCCTTAAGGCAGCGAGGGATGAAAGTATAGAATGATGCTTTGTATGTGCGAGCTGAAATACATTTAGCATCCTTAGAGCCATTTTCTCACTTAGTTACCAACGTCCAATTCAAGTGTCACAGACAACTTTCGTATAGTTTGTGATTGGTTGTAACCGTTAAGATTTTCTCCGGAATAAATCTTTCTCTTAATAGATCTCTTCTTATTCCTCACACCAGAATACCAAATTGTATTATTCATTTTCTCAGCTCTGTGTTGTTGTTTATATATTAAAATTTCTGCTAAATTTTAAAGGAACATTACTTACTATGGCTTCATCTGAACATATTGAAAGTGCTGAAGCAGTTGAAAGAAATGATGATCTTGTACTCAAGATTCTAGTGCTCCTCCCAGCAAGACCTCTGTTCAGGTTTAAATTAGTTTCTAAAAGATGACACTTTCACTGACATGGTTGAAATTTTGAGTTCCTGTGGTGGTTTAATTTTCTGTTGCTATGCTAAACCATGGATCATAGTGTACTATGTTTGTAACCTGACTACCAAGCAATTCACCCTTCTTCCAAGTCCAGATTGGCATCATATGGGGGACTTTTGTTTGGCTTTTGACCCTTCAAAAATCACCTCACTACAAAATTCTCAATGTTGGATTTCATTATAATGAGATGTACTCTTCAGAGAAAACTCGTGGAGGCAATTACGAGATCAGTTTTCAAGACAAATTCTACTTCATTCGAGAGAAGACACGGGAGTTTTCTTCAGCTGAGCAATCTTGTGGGTGTTAGGCCCAGTGGTGGATCCATATTTTTCACTCAGGGTGTTCGAAAAAAATAACAAAAGCTAAATATAAATAACAAAAGCTAAACATAAAAAATAATATTGTCCCAGAGAATCAAACCTAGGATGTTGGACAGTTTTGAACACCCTAGACCACTTGAGCTAACTTTTTGCATTAGTTTAGAGTGTTTAAAAGTTAATATATGTACATAAACACAGAAAATATACCATAAATATACATTGTAATTGAACACCCTCACCAACACCTAAATCCGCCCATGGTTAGGCCGTAGCTTTTGCTATTTTGATATGGATACGGAGATTCTTCACTCTGACAATCCGATGCCAGAAATGGATACAGTTATGGATTACTGGTTTGGATGTGTCAATGAGCGTTTGTATGTAGTTGGCCCTTCAGACGGAGATGGATGTCTCATTTCAACGTGTTTGTATTGGGAAACGACTATTCTTGGAGACTAAAGTATCGCGTTGACCCATTATTGTGTTGGGGGTTTTGCCATAATTTTCTTATCATATTTGAGTTTTACTTTTTTCTTGAATGAAAATCAAAGTATTATCATAAATTCTTTTACTTTTTCTGAAAGAAAAATATAATTCTCTTTTATACTTGGCTGTACCTTTTCTTGTGGGAAAATGTTTGGACATCTATAAATTAAAGACCTCATTCCACAACTTGAAAACACAAAAAAGTATCCACAATGTAGTCTCTAAACGAATTTTGTTTAGAGGAGATTTTTCTCTCAATAATTTTAGAATATTTTTATTTTTACCATATGTAGGTCACTTGACCAAATTCATATTATATCACAAAGTCTTTTTCATAGTTTTCTTTGTGTCCGATTTATCGTCATTCAAACTTTGAAATTATTAGCTTCCGCATGACGCCTGATTATTTCGACCCCAACAAGTGATATTAGAGTCAATGGTTCGAATCAATGGTTTGGCGATGTTCGGGACATATTCAAGGCGGGTTCAAATCAAGAACAGCCAATTCGGCGATAATGAAGAGTTTTGTAAAAAAAAAAGTTTGAAGTACTACATCTGGAGACAATTTATCAACCATATTATTAATAATCCTGCTATTGCATATTTAAAAATAAAAATGAGTTTTAACTCATGCTTACTTTTAATACATAAGACTCTAGTTTTAGATCACATCTATTTTTAACTATGTCAAACATCAATGATGAAAATTATATGAAGAAGGAGGATCAAAATTATTTTGTCAGAAAATTCAAGCCAAAAAGGGGCGATTTGTTAGGGTTTTTGTCATGATTTTCTTATCGAGTTTTACTTTTCTTTTAAACAAAAATAAAGTATTACCATAAATGCTTTACTTTTTCTGAAAGGAAAATACAATTCTCTTCCATATTTGGCTATTCCTTTTCTTGTGGGAAAATGTTTGGACATCTATAAATTGAAGACCTCATTCCACAACTTGTAGACACATAAAAGTATCCACAATGTAGTCTCTAAAGGAGTTTTGTTTAGGGGGAGATTTTTTTCTCTCAATAACTTTAGAATATTTTTATTTTTATCATATATAGGTCAATTGACCAAATCCATATTATATCTCAAAGTTTTTTTTATAGTTTTCTTTGTGTCCGATTTATCGTTATTCAAAATTTGCAATTATTAGCTTCAAATGACGCCATGATTACTTCAACCCCAAGGAAGTTTCAAGTAGCATTCTTTCGGTTATTACAAGGGAAGGGAATGATCTGGAACTATTTATAGCCGTCGACACACCTCACCAAGTTATGTTAATCAACTTAAAAGATAATACTTGCAGCATGGTCTTGACTTCTAGGATATATGGTATAATACTCTTTGTAGTATTGGTCTTTATATATATCGTATTAATAATTGAATTATGATCGAAGGAAAAAAATCTCTATTTGATAGGGCTAAGTACAGTCTCAAGGTTGTCATAGTATGTGACATTTAGTAGTATCGTCAGACATATCTATAACAACTATCATCTATAACAACATTTCACTATAGGGATCAAGTTTTCTTTGGAACCGTTCTTTCACTATGTTATATTTTATGTTTATTATAATATCATTTCGTTGTAGCAGCCAAAAACAATCCGGACAAAGGAGATCACAATCATCCTTTATAGCAATATTTTACTGTAACAATCAAGTTTTCTTTGTAATCGATTTTCGTGTTATGTTATATTATATGATCTTTATAATAACATTTTGCTATAGTAATCAAAAATATCCGGACAAACGACGTTGTTATAGAGTTTTGTCTTTGGATATAGAATTATGCTTTAGCATATTTAGAAGCTCTTTGAAAACCTGTTTTGTAAGAGTGGAACTTCACATATATTAGTAGTATTGTGTTTTTATGTTTTATCTTTCATCCATTTTGTGCCTTATGAAAGGCCACCTTATTATATTCCAACAGCTGATTCCTAATCAATTGTTGAATTTAGCACTTTATGGTTTAAAGTCTTTGTTTTATGTCTTCTTCCACATTTCTTCTTATACTGAAGGAAACAATATTAACTGTGACTCTGAGTCAGTCAGATTATTTTCCATAAGATGGATGTCACTTTTTTTTATGACCGTGTTATTCGAGCCCGCACCTCGACTAATTCCACGAGGTATTTGCTAAACCAGCGTCTCAAAGTGTTGCAAGGCTTGGAAAAATCAAATGAATGTATGTTTATTTGCCTACTCCTTTTTCTTCTGGTTTTCAGGGGAATAAGTGCTTTCTATTAGTAAAAAGTGGTTAAAGTTTCAATCTTGGTTGGTTATATACTTATATATCACCTTTTGTGGAGCGGTAAGTTTGAAAATTTGTTGGTCTGCTCTGAACCATTAACCTTCTTGTTTATTATCACGTGTGTACCACTATTGTATTTACCATATTTAGGGTTATGTAATTATGGTAGAACTAGTATCCCTGTTGTATAAGATTTCACATTGTACACCTATATATATTTTCTATTGACGAAGTTTTCTTCCTTGTTTGCATTAACACATACTATGGAGAGACCTTTCACCAACACTTCTCCTTATATATATCTCATTTATATCCAATTCCAACGAGAATAGAAAATCGTCTAACTTGTCTTGTTGTCGAAGTCTGGACTAGGAGTTTGATCTCATTGCCTATATATTTTCTTGTAGCTACTTAATTCCTATCACAATAATAATGGGAGTTCAATATATATATATATTAATAGTTACCATGACCAAACTCTCAACTTGTAGAAACATTCAAGAAATCACATCATCATCAAAACTCTCAACTTGTAGAAACATTCAAGAAATCATATCATCATCAACAACCACAGAGCAAACATACAAAAAGGAAAAGAAGAAATATGGCTTCGCCCGGACTCGAACCGGAGACCTTCAGTGTGTTAGACTGACGTGATAACCAACTACACCACGAAACCTGTTTGTTATTACTTGCATCAAGTTTTATAATATTTATTGGTGTTCCAATTTAATCGGCTCAATTTGACTCTGATCAAGTTTAAGAAAGAAATTGAAACTTCTAAAATATGTGATCTTTAACATGCCTTAATATTTATATACTATACAACTTGTAATCTTAAATATGTCATAACATTTGTGGCGCTATAAAAATGAAACAAATAAGAAAATAGTATCACATAAAACGGAACAGAGGCAGTACAAGATTTGTTAATTAATTGGACACACATACGAATACAAATTACTTAAATAAATGTAGCTTATCTTTAGCTATATTGCTCTGACTTTCCTAAAATGTTGTTGAGTCTTTGTCGGATTCTCCAAATCAAAATGACTATCTTAAATGATCTGACGTACACTTGTCAACATTTTTGAGGAGTTCGAGCAACATAAATCTTTTTGTACCCTAAAAATCTATGTCTCCATTATAACTTGATGAGAATCCTCTTTCAACTCACAATTTTTTATCATGAGTAACCAAATTAACAAGAAAATCAAAAACATCAGTGGCTATCACAGCAGAGCAACGTCTTTTTATGAAGAGTTCCTTTTTCTTGCATATTGGTCATAATTAATAACCCATGCCCTTTTTGTAAGTTCCTTCGTGACAATATTTGTGTGGCTATAAAAATACGTCATTACAGATAAAATGTAAAATTTAAAGTTAAATTATATTTAGTTCAGAATGGCGACATTTTTTTTGGAACATACTAATAAGAAAATAATAGCACATAAAATCTTGAAGACCGTAGCATAATGGTACATATTTGTTAATTGGACGCATATATTAATTCAACTTAATTAGAAATATGTAGTGTATCTTTAGCTATGTTGCTCGAGCCCTCCTAAAATTTTGTAGTACTCGTCTCAGGTTCTTTAAAAATACGCTACTTTTCGAGGATCTGACACGTATCGATTGACATTTTTGAAGAGTCTGAACAACATAGATCTTTAGAAGGTTAATTTTGCATTTCCTCCATTATAACTTGAGAATCCTCATTCAGCTCACAATTATTATCATGAGTAACCAAATTAACAAGAAAATCAAAAACATCAGTGGCTATCACAGCAGAGCAACGTCTTCTTTATGAAGAGTTCCTTTTTCTTGCATATTGGTCATAATTAATAACCCATGCCCTTTTTGTAAGTTCCTTCGTGATGATATTTGTATGGCTATAGAAATACGTCATTACAGATAAAATGTAAAATTTAAAGTTAAATTATATTTAATTCAGAATGGCGACATTTTTTTTGGAACATACTAATAAGAAAATAATAGCACATAAAATCTTGAAGACCGTAGCATAATGGTACATATTTGTTAATTGGACGCACATATTAATTCAACTTAATTAGAAATATGTAGTGTATCTTTAGCTATGTTGCTCGAGCCCTCCTAAAATTTTGTAGTACTCGTCTCAGGTTCTTTAAAAATACGCTACTTTTCGAGGATCTGACACGTATCGATTGACATTTTTGAAGAGTCTAAACAACATAGATCTTTAGAAGGCTAATTTTGCATGTCCTCCATTATAACTTGAGAATCCTCATTCAGCTCACAATTATTATCATGAGTAACCAAATTAACAAGAAAATCAAAAACATCAGTGGCTATAACAGCAGAGGCAACATCTTCTTTATGAAGTGTACTTCTTCTTTTTTCATGCATATTATTGGTCATATTAATCCATGCCCTTTTTGTAAGTTCTTCAATGAATAACTCACATGCCTTAGAAAAAACAATGGGGGCTTCACCAGATATCATCTTCACATCATCACTTGATTTCTTCATTATTTTCTTGATTCTTGCTAGTGGTAATGAATGTGGACCTGTTTTTCTTGAAAGCATTCTTGAATATGCACCTGCTTGCCTCATTTTTTAATGTTGCTAGACTAGATATATGGGAAAATTTGATAAAAAAATTGCTACTTTTTTGTACCTTTTTTTTTGGTATAATAGGAGTGAATTTAGTTGTGAAAAATGAGAAATTAAGAAGTTTATAATTTGTTGAATTATTTTCAAGAGGGATATTTGCATGAATATATATAGATATTAGGATGGCCGGCTGGCTTGGCCGGCTGGAGGGTACTAGCTAGAGACTATTTCACAAAAAACTCTTAATATTCAATATTTGGAGTGTTTCCTTATATAATTTAATGATATTTTTCTTTAAATTTCAGCTTTTTTTTTGTTTTTTGGTAATAAGGGTGTCATCTAGGGGTGTGCATTCAATTTTTCAATTTTTGGGTTTTGAGTTTTGCTTTTTTTTCTTGGAGAATTGTTATCAAGGGCGCAACTAGCATGGGAAGTAGTTACGAGAGATCCACTAAATATATATGTGTACATATAATAAACTTCAGAACTCATAAACTTTAAATTCTGAATTCACCTCCGATCGTTATAAAATAGACTTGTCCTTCTTGGTTATGTAAGAATTTCTAAAGGAGTTCATAATGTCATGGAAGATTTCACCACCTGCCTTAGGTTTTATTTTGGATGCTCATATTTTTCACTATGTGAGTTGTTAGGTGATTCTCTTCAATCTGCCTAAAATTTGGTGAATAACATAATTCAATACTTATGTTGTTGAGAAGTACATAACATGTATTCGATAAATAAGTAAGGTGTATGCGAGCTAGACCGAATATTACTGTTGTTAAAAAAATAATGGGAGAAGGAAGATGAAGAAACTATGTATGTGGGAGTTATAATTCATTACTTTAACGTTCATCTCAAAATGCTTCCAAATGAGGGAAGAGAAGATTTCAAATTGTCAACCAACCAAAGAGATGCCACGAGCTTTAGAAAATGAGTGAAAATGAATTGGTAGCAAATCCAAAAAATTCTAAGTTTCATATTCTTTATACTAATTAGTGAGGTAGGACTTTTTTTGAATTATCATTGATGACCACATCCAGAAAAAGAAATTAAAGTTGAAAAATGCGAGTGGTCAATAATCATATCAGATTTAATTTTAATATGAACTTTCATAGCATCATCTAATTATAATACATTGATGTTGACTAAATCTACAATTATGTTTAATAGAATATTCCCGTATCATGGTATATCTTTTATATTAGATTAATTTATATTCCGATTGTAATTAGAAAGATTACTTACCTAGTTTGTAGCCATGTAATTAATTATGTAACACTATATATTGTACACAATAATCAATGAAAAGGCAGGAAACATATTCCTTTATGATATCAGAGTCAGACCCATTCCAAGTCTATGTTCACCGATGTTGGGTCCCCAAATTATGTCATCCACGCTCCAATTAACGGGGTCTGGGTGTGCAGGGGAGTGTTAAGAGTCCCACATCGGAAATGGAATGAGAATTTAGACTCATTACATGGACTCGGACAATCCTCCCCTCATGAGCTAGCTTTTGGAGTTGAGTTAGGCCCAATACCCTAAAATTTCCCTAAGAAGTCGTCGGCCCCCTACCGCCGCCGACCACCCATTTTTCTATCTCTCTCGATCTCTCTTCTTTCTCTCTCCAAAATTTTCAATGGCTGAACAACCCAAATTCCATCCTGCTATTGCTGTTAACAACATCAAGAATTTCATTCTCATTACCCTTGAGATGGAAAAAGTCCAGTATTCCTCCTGGGCAGAACTATTTAAGATCCATTGTCGTGTGTACAAAGTCATCTATCACATCATCCCACCTAAACCAAAGCCCAGTGCCGAGCCCCTCGAGCCATGTGATGTTTCTGATGATGAACTTTGGTCACGCTTAGATGCGGTTGTTCTACAATGGATCTACGGTACAATCTCGAACAATCTATTACATACAATCATTAAAATCGACGACACCGCACGACAAACGTGGGAGTGATTGGAAAGTATTTTTTATGATAACAAGACACAACGTGCCTTATATCTGAAAAATCAATTTAAGGATATTCAGCAGGACGATTTTCCTAATGCGTCGGCCTATTGTCAAGAACTCAAGATGATTGTCGATCAACTCTCCAACGTCGGAGCACCGATCACAAATCAACGATTGGTGATGCAACTTATTGCAGGTTTGAATGAAACATATGACGGCGTTGCTACCATCCTCTAACAAAGCACGCCATTGCCTCTATTCTAAGAAGCCCGTTCGAAACTTATCCTTGAAGAAACCCGAAAAACCAAGCGGGCAGCGGCCAATACAAGCACATCAGATGTCGCCCTCGTAACCACCGGCGACACAACTACTGACCTGAGGGGCTCGACTTCTGCCCCATACCACTGGCAAGCCAACGATCTGAAATATGGCTCACATCGGAATAACAACAAAGGAAGAAATTTCAGAAACAGTCGTGGTGGCCGAGCTGGAAACAATAGTGGTGGCCGAGCTGGAAACAATAGCGGTGGCTGAGATGGAAACAGCCACCTGCAGCGGCAGCAGCAGTAGTAGTAGCCTCCGTCGTGGGCTGCATACCCGCTATAGGTAGCATGAGGCCAGCACGCGTGGGCTGCTCCACCATGCCCATACCCGATGACATCCTGGACCCAACCTCTGGCCCGACAGCCACAACTCGGTATTCTCGGCGCACGTCCACATAATGCATACAATACACAACTCTCTCTTTCTTCAACCTACGCATCGATGGATATTGAGGCAGCAATGAACACGATGTCTCTCATCTTTCCAAATGACATTTGGTACATGGATACTAGCGCCATATCCCATATGACGGCATCCCATGGTACTCTCTCGTCTTATTTCAATATGAGCAAATTAAACCATAATATTATTGTTGGTAGTGGACAAGGCATTCCCATTCGAGGTTATGTACAATCATTCCTCTCCCCACCACACCCCCATTATCTTTAAAAATGTCCTCCATGCCCCAAAACCTATCAAAAATCTAATATATGTAAGTCGTTTCACAATCAACAATAATGTTTCCCTTGAATTTGATCCTTTTGGTTTTTCTGTAAAGGACCTTCAAACATGGATGCGAATAATGAGATGTGATAGCACCGGGGACCTTTATCCTATCACCGCCACCGTCAGTCATCCAACCTCCTCTCCATCAACCTTTGCAACTATTTTATCTAGTTTATGGCATAATAGATTAGGACATCCGGGAGAACTGTTTTAAGCTTCCTTAGCAAAAATAAATTTATTCATTGCAAACATGTCTCTTATCCTCTTGTTTGTGAATCTTGTACTTTTGGGAAAACATGTCAAGTTATCATTTTATTCTTCATCCACCTGTACGTTAATGTCATTTAATATTATACACAGTGATTTATGGACTTCTCATATTTTAAGCATGGTCGGGCATATATATTATGTGTTGTTTTTGGATGATTATTCCAACTTTCTGTGGATTTTTCCCATTGGTAATAAGTCTCAAGTCTATTATATTTGTTTCTTCCTTTAGTGCTTTAATAAAGACACAGTTTGAAAAGAATATCAAATGTTTTCAATGGGAGGGAATTCGATAATCAACAATTCAAACTTTTTTGCGCCAAACATGGCCTTGTTTTTCATTTTTCCTGTCCACACCCCTCTCTACAAAATGGAAAAGTCAAACGAAAAAATAAAACCATAAACAACTTAATTCGTTCCCTCCTTGCTCACGCCTCATCCCCCAGATTTTTGGCATTACGCTCTATCAATGACAACCTATCTCTTGAACATTCTACCAAACAAGTCTCTCAAACACAAGTCACCCACTCAAGTTTTCTATCTCCGGGATCCTTCCTATAAGTATTTTTGAACTTTCGGATGTCTATGCTACCCCCTCCATCCCTCTACTCAAATCAACAAGCTGTAACTTCAGTCATCCCCGTGTGTATTTCTTGGTTACCCCCCCTCCCCATAGAGGTTACAGTTGTTACGACTTGTCCAGCTGAAAAATGATCGTTTCTAGGCATGTCATATTCGATGAGTCCCAATTCCCTTTTGCCAAACTCAATTCTCCACCTCTGAATTCCTATGACTTCTTAAATAATGGCCTAAATCCCCTTATAATTCATCACCTGCAAAATCAGTCGCTACCATCACCCGCGTACGACCCAATCCCTACCGTCCCAAGTCGGGCAGCTTACCCAGCCCTGCAATGGGAGTCTTGGAACAGGCCCTATCGGCTTTCCAATTCAGTTGTTTCCTCTCGGCCAGCACCCCCGCCCCCTCTTCCCGACACCACTGCCTCGTCTCGGCCTCACCTCCTCAATCCCGATCCAACTGCCTCATCCCGACCCCATCTTCCTGATCTGGTCTAACCCCCCGCGGCACCTCTACGGACAATAGAAAATCGTGCTATGCATGGTATTGCCAAACTCAAACGACTATTTAATTTATCCAATTCGGTTTCCCCTTCACCTCTTCCTCGCAACCCAAAAAATGCCTTGTCCGATCCTAATTGAAAAAATGCAATGATTAACGAATATAATGCTCTTATTGAAAATAAGACGTGGGATTTAGTACCCCGTCCTCCTGATGTTAATGTTATTCAGTCTATGTGAATTTTTTGACATAAAAAGAAATCTGATGGTTCTTTTAAGAGGTTTAAGACATGTCTTGTAGGTGATGGAATGTCTCAACAAGTGGGAGCGGATTGTGATGAAACGTTCATCCCGGTGGTAAAACCAACAACTATTCAGATTGTTCTCAGTATCGCTTTGTCCAAATCTTGGCCTATTCATTAGCTTGATGTCAAAAATGTCTTCTTGCATGGGGACCTTCATGAAACCATTTATATACATCAGCCTATGAGATTCAGGAATTCGGTTCATCCTGATTATGTGTGTCATTTAAAGAAATCACTCTATGGACTGAAACTGGATCCTCGTGGATGGTACCAACGGTTTGCTGATTTTGTATCCTCTATCATTTTTTCACATAGCAAATCTGATCATTCACTTTTCATCTATAACAAGGGTAATGACATGCATACATCCTATTATATGTTGATGATATCATCCTAACCACATCTTCTGATGCACTTCGCTGATCCATTATGTCACTCCTTGCCTCTAAGTTTGCTATGAAGGATTTGGGCCCCCGAAACTATTTTTGGGCATTGCTGTTACAAGACATGCATGTGTATTATATCTTTGTCAAAGGAAGTATGCCGAAGAGATCCTTGACCGAGCAGACATGTTGTCTTGGAAACCGACCCACACACCGGTGGACACTAATTCCAAACTCAGTGCCTCTTCGGGTTCTCTGTATGCCGACCCAACTCATTATCGTAGTTTAGTAGGAGTATTGCAGTATCTCACTTTCACGAGACCAGATATATCCTATGTCGTGCAACAAATATGCTTACATATGCATAGCCTGATGGATGAACATATGAATGCACTCAAACGTATTTTACAATATGTATAATGTACTCTTCACTTCGACCTACAGTTGTACAAGTCCTCACTCTCTAGTCTCACCTCTTATTATGATGATGACTGGGGTGGCTGTCCGGAAACTCGTCGATCCACGTCAGGTTACTGTTTCTTCCTCGGAGATAACTTGCTTTCTTGGTCTTCCAAAAGACAACCTACTCTATCTCAATCCAGTGTCGAAGCCGAGTACAGAGGAGTAGCGAATGTTGTTTCTGAGTCTTGTTGGATACGCAACCTTCTGCTGAAACTTCACTGCCCAATCAACGAGCCTACATTGGTCTACTGTGATAATGTAAGTATGATATATCTCTCCGTAAATCCTGTTCAACATCAGCTCACTAAACACATTGAAATGGATATTCACTTTGTACATGAAAAAGTGGATCGTGGACAAGTTCGTGTCCTTCATGTTCCTTCTCGATATCAGATTGCTGATATATTTACTAAAGGGTTTCCGCGCATACTCTTTGATGATTTCCGAGCTAGTTTCAGCGTACGAGATCCTCCCGCTTCAACTGCGGAGGTGTGATAGAATATTACAAGAATATTCTCGTATCATTGTATATCTTTTCTATTAGGTTAATTTATATTCCGATTGTAATTAGGAAGATTAGTTATCTAGTTTGTATCCATGTAAATAATTATGTACCACTATATATTATACATAATAATCAATGAAAATGCAGAGAACATATTTATTTAATGTTATTTCTTATCAAGACAAAGTATTACTTTTGGTGAGATTGACAGGAGTTTTAGTTTGACGAGCCTTGTTACGTTGATTATCATTTTTTTTGGTAATTAAACATTTTAGTCACCAAAATAACGTTTATAAAATATTATCATTATTTCTTCTAGAAATTGTTGCAATAGAGAGAGAGGAATAAAACATTGTATGAGATAAGATTTTCACTAAGCAAATTTAAGATATATTCAAGTAAACACATGAAAAAGTCAACAAAATTCAATATTTATTATTGTACATAAAATATAATTTTATTTCCTTATATGTACAGTGAATGTTTCCCTTAAAGGGGATTTGATTTTTATGTGTAACTTTCAGTATCATCTAATAATACATTGAAGTTGACTAAATCTAAAGTCTATAATTATGTTATTGCTTATCAGAACAAACTACTACTTTTTGTGAAATTGACAGGATGTTTAATTTAATGAGCCTTGTTGATTATCATTATTTAAAACTTCTTAATATGATATGTAATCAAATACTTGTTAATTATGAAAAGAAGCATATTCTAAGAATCATGATTAAAGAAAAATGGACTAATTAATGGGTACAATATGTTGTGTGGTCAAATGTCACCTTTGATTTAAGAGTATCCAAATTGTTGTTTATAAAACAGATCTATTTGTTGGTAAATCTTCATTATTAAATTCCCACTCCTCAAATTGGAGCATCTCTTGTAGTACATTATAATTAAGATAGTTTCATGAAAGGTCTATACTTTAATTACCACCCAGAATTGTGTGAGAAGGATAAGACCCCTCCATAGGTTTGAACCTCAAAATAAAAAAGATTCTGAAAGATATCATTCCCCATTCCCCTTTCCTTAATAGACCTTACTCGATGTGAATTCAAAATAATCGAAACCCTAAAATGAATACCGAATGGTCGAAAACCAACGAATAAAAACTTTAATTGGAGTTGTTGAAACAACACATAAATGCTCAACCTTTTTTGGATGGACCAAACTGAAAAGTATAGATTCTTGGGAGTTTAACATCTAATATGTTCTTGATAAAAAGAACATTATAATGGATATTTTGAAGTTGTTTTAATATCTAGATATGTTATCCGCCTATGTGAGGAGACAGTTCAATGGTCAAGAAGTTATAATTTTAAATCACGATATATAAGTTAGAAATTGATTGATCTCATAAATTACCGTTTTCTCTAGGGGTGGACGTATATAAGTTTTGTATCCGAAAAATATGAACCGAATAAAAATCATTTAAAAAAAAAAAAACCGAATCCAACTTTTTTTTTAAAAAAAAACCGATATGTTCGGTTTATATCGCCGAACGTATCGGATTATATCGGTTTTTCCTAGTGGGCCGGGCGGGTCGGGTCATGGATTTTTTTTTTTTTTTAAATTGAATTTTCAAAACTGAAATTGACATTCACATCTATACTACCATGAAATTTCGACGTTGAAATCTATTGTGTATCGTGAGATGTTTACTAAAGAAAAAAGAAAATTAGAAATCCATTTGGGAGAAAACACAAAATGATTGGGAAAACAGACATTTTCGTAAAAATTGGCGGCGCCAAACCAATAGTTTGGCCGGCCACGTCTCGAAAAAATACGGAAATCAAAAAAGAAATCGCGTAAAACGGACATCCGAGCGCAGAGTTATGACCATTTAAAGTTTTACCAATTTACAACTATTTCTCTCCCTACATTTTATGTCAATGCTTCCATGATATGTTAATCAAGTTCATGCCGCATTCGACTTCCATAAAAGTTTCATAGATTGGTTTCAATGGCTATGATTCAAGATATAGTAGTACCCTAAAATAAAAAAATAAGATTAATTACATATTTAATTCGGTTTTTCGGTTCGGTTCGTGTCCAAAATTAAAAAACCGAACTGAATCACTAAATTCTGATTCGGTTCGGTTTTTCAAAAAATCATTTTTTTAAAAAAAAAAATCGAATAAAAACCGAACCGAACAGCCGGTTCGGTTCGATTTTTTCGGTTCTCCGATTTTTTGCCCATCCCTAATTTTCTCCCTCAAAAAGTACACTTGAAGCGGAATCTCATCCAAATCTTTTAACTAACTTTTCTTATGCAGCTATAAATCAAACATAAATCCTATATTTTCATGAATCAATTCTCCATAGTAAATGAAATGAGTGGTCGGGTTTAAAGAGGAATTCTTCGAAAGCTAGGAAACCATGCCACTCCCCATGTCATGAGCTTGTGAATGTAGCCAATTCTACGAAAGTGCGAGACTTGAATTCTTGGAGGATATACATTATACACAAGATTCTAATACATTCCTTGAGTGCACATCTTAATGACAGAAGTTTTTGAGGGATGATTCTTGCGATCTAAAATTTAAATGCTCGCCGCATTGATCTCCATGATTGATTCATCTTTTCTTTGCTTTGCTCAAATGTTGGACATTTTCATTTCGTAAAAGAATGTGAATAAAATCCATTAACAAAAGAAAAATGAAAGAGAGAAAAAAGAGTTAGATGTGGCATTAGAAACAATTTGATTGGTTGTCGAGGGATTGATTATAATCCTTCCTACTATTCATTTTTTTCGCAGATTGTCATTCAAAGGCATTGGTCTTTAATTTTGTCCCTTAAATTATTGGTCTTTATTTTTGTCATTCACTTGAAAAAATGGTTGAAAATATCCTTAGGTTTCGAATTCGAACAATTGCTCAATCAAAATTTAAAAAAAAATATCAAGACAGAGTTTGCCTTCTGGCACAAGGCAAGGCAGAATTTGCATCTTGCGAATCCAAACTCTGTCTTGCGAATTTTCTAAAAATTTTGATTGAGCTGGAGTTTGAACCCAAAACCCCGTATCAATTTTAAGTTTATTTGAACAAGGTGATTGGCAATTGTAAATATTTATGTCAACTCTGTTGGAAATTTACTAATGTGGAATTAAGTTTATCCCATTATTTATGACTCAAACAATTGGAGCCCCGCACGTCGGAAACGTCGTTTCCACACACGTGCGCACGTAGTGCCAAGTATCGCAAATTTCATTAGTAAAATAGATATTGGTACGTAAGTAATACGATTGAGACAATAGAATGATGGACGGTTATTGGCCAAATGACAAGTATTCCACGTTGGTAAACGAAGGAAGAGGTGTACGAAGTGTAAGATGAAACGAGACGAAAATTACCGAGGAGCCGTGAAGGGTCGCGACACGACACCGTCGGAGCGCGGCGCTGCCATGGGGGCGCCGCGGCGCTAATTGGTGACTTGGGCTACTGGAGCCGCGGCGCTAATTCGCATAGCCGTGGCGCTTCGAAGGCAGAATGCTGTGACGGGAAAATGAAAAGTTCAGACTTTTGGGCTGGTTTTGGAACATTGAATCTCCATTATTTGGCATATGAATTCAATCATTATTTGGTTGAATGTAACCCCTCAATAAATGTCATTACATGGCTATTGAAGGCCATTAGTTGGCTAGTTGAGGGGTCATCTCCTTATTCTATAAATTAAGGCTTTTGACTTAATTGTTCAACACTTAAGAAATTTTATGAAATCTTCTTCTTCATCTCTAGCAAGTTTTCTATATTCAAAGTTCTTCAAGAGTAACACTTGAGTTTCCTTTGCTCATTTGTTAAGTTGTTGTTGTATCTTGGGAGACTATTGCCCGACAACGTAAAAGGATATATACGAGACAATCTTGTCTTAAAGTCAGAGTGACATCACTCGACTCAACAAATCACAAGGAGTTTGTAAACGTTCTTGATTCCAGTTTGTTGTAATTTTTAGTTTATCATTTCTAGCATTTGTAATATTTACTTACTTCCCGTTTCCTGCAATTGTTGTACCCACAATTTGAAGACAAGATTTGCTTTGTAAGTGCTTAGAAAGATGACTGGAAGAGAACAACTCGCTTTTATTCTATTGTTGCTGCTACTCAAGGCAACCCTTCTGCCTTCCCCACTGCTCAAGGCACACCCAATGCCTTTCCGGTTGCTCAAGGGAACGTTATTGTTCCTCCACCCTCCGATTTCCACAATGAACGCCCAAAGAAGTTTATGGGCTCCAACTTCAAGAGATAGCGGTAGAAGATGTTATTTTATCTGACTGTTATGTGAATGGCTCGTTTCCTAATAGAAGATCCTCTATAAGCTGGAGATGAAGTGGACCCTCAGCCTAATGAAACGGTTGGATGGGGCCAATATATCCATGTCGTCAATGGCATGAAGATGGTTCTTGATGCTTGGAGTCATAGTGACTTCATGTGTAAGAACTATATTCTGAACTGTCTGTCAGACCCACTCTACACGTTGTATTGCACCGTAGGCACCGCCAAAGAGTTATGGGAAAAGCTACAGAAGAAGTACAACGCACACGATGCTGGTACGAATAAATTCATCGTTGGGAAATTCCTGAAATTTCTAATGGTGGATAGCAAAACTGTGATGTCCTAAGTCCAGGAATTCCAAATGATTCTACATCACCTGGATTTGGAAGGTATGAAACCAAATGAACAGTTTTTGTTGCATCACTGATTGAGAAGTTACCTCCATCGTGGAATGAGTTTATGAGTTACTTAAAACTCAAGACAAAGGAAATGACCTTTGAGGAACTTATTATCAAACTCTAGATTCAAGAAGATAATAAGAAGGCATTGCCTAGGGGAAGACAACCCGCTGAGGCAAAGGCAAATCTGGCTTAGGCCAAAGGGAACCCAAGTAAGAAGCGCAAGTTCCAGAAAGACGACAAGACCCAGGCGGCGGAGAAGTTCAAGCGGAACTGTCACCACTGTGGGAAACCTGGTCACATGATTAAAGACTGCCACAAGCTCAAGACTGAGCAACAAGATAAGGCCAAGGCCAAAGTCAAGGCCTAGGCTAATGTCGTCAAAGACAAGCTTCTTGACGACATGATTGAGGAGTTCTCGGCGGTGGTGCTTGAAGCAAACCTTGTTGAGAATCCCATGCAATGGTGGATGGACAAGGGTGCTACCAGACACATATGTTCCAATAGAGATGTCTTCTCCACATATACACCAGTTTCAGACAAGAAGTTGTTCATGGGTAACAACGCTTCCTCTGACGTGCTGGGGGTAGAAAAAGTAGTCCTGAAGATGACTTCTGGAAAGGAGCTCACTATGAAGGAGGTAATGCATGTCCCTGAGATTAGAAAGAATTTAATTTCAGGTCATTTGTTGGTTAATGCTGGTTTTAGGCTAGTATTTGAGTCCAATAAATTTGTAATCACCAAGAATAGAACTTTTGTGGGAAGATGCTTCGTCTGTGAAGGCCTCTTCAAAGTTAACGCCATGTTTGTAATGCTTGCAAGCAATGATATTGAAGCTTCTTCTTACTTGCTTGAGTCTTCTAATTTATGGCATCATAGATTAGGACATGTTAACTATAAAGCCATCCAAAGGTTGGTTAAGTTGAAGTTGTTGCCGTCTATCGATGTAAACCCTCAACATAAGTGTGAGGTGTGCGTAGAGTCAAAACTCACAAAGATTCCTTTTCGATCCGTCGAAAGGAATACCGCTCTTCTAGAACTTATTCACACAGATATATGTGATTTGAAGTTTGCACAAACTAGGGGGAATAAGTACTTTGTGACATTCATTGATGATGGCACAAGGTATTGTTACCTTTACTTGTTGAAAAGTAAAGATGAAGCCTTTGAAGCATTCCGACGTTACAAAGCAGAAGTTGAAAACTAACTAAGCATGTGGATTAAATCCATTTGTAGCGATAGAGGGGGAGAATATGTAGCGTCATTTGAGGAATATTGTGCCGAATCGGGCATTGTGCATCAAACGAAGGCTCCATACTCACCTCAGTCAAACGGTGTTGCTGAATGCAAGAACCGCATATTGAAGTAAATGATGAATGCCTTGCTCATCAATTCCGGTCTTCCCCAAAACATGTGGGGAGAAGTCGTCCTTACCGCTAATACGATTCTTAATAGAGTCCCACATAAGGGTAAGGACAAAACTTCATATGAATCATGGAAGGGAAGGAAACCCACCTATAAATATTTAAAGGTGTGGGGTTGTTTGGCAAAGGTTAAAGTGCCCAAGCCAAAGCAGGTCAATATTGGGCCTAAGACTGTAGATTGCATTTTCATCGGATATGCAAATAACAGTAGTACTTATCGCTTCTTAGTGCATAAGTAAGATATTCCAGATATCCATGGGGGGTACAATTATGGAATCAGGGAATGCTCAATTCTTTAAGGATACTTTTCCTAAAAAGGAAAAAGACATAACCTCTCGCAAATGAAGTTACAAACAAAGCTCTCAGGAACCAGGAATCGTTGACTGCCCGGATCTAGATGGTTCAGATTTAGTGGATTTCGAAGTGGCTAAATATCCAAAAACTAGTGTTCTAGGTTCTCAAAACTTGGATACTCCAGAGATGGAACCGAGGCGAAGTAAAAGGGCCAAGAAGGATAAATCCTTCAGTCCTAACTTTGTAACTTATATGGTTGATGACGAACCAATGACAATTGTTGAAGCATTGTCAACTCCAGAGGCACCTCTCTGGAAAGAAGCTATTGAGAGAGAAACAGACTCCATCCTGCATAATCATACTTGGGAGTTGGTTGATCTTCCTCCGGAAAACAAATTGTTGGGTTGTAAATGGATACTCAAACGGAAGTATAAAGCAGATGGGTCTATAGATAAGTACAAGGCCAAGTTGGTAGTCAAGGGCTATCGGCTGAAGGAATGCCTTGACTATTTTGACATGTACTCCCCGGTGTATAGGATGACGTTCATACGAGTATTTATTGCGATTGAAGCATTGCGTGACCTTGAGATACATCAAATTGATGTCAAGATAGCCTTCATAAATAATTATTTGGAAGAAGAAATCTATATGGAACAACCCGAGGGGTATGTGGTTCCACGGCAAGAGAATAAAGTTTGTTGACTTGTCAAAACTCTGTACGGGCAGAAACAAGCCTCGAAGCAATGACACAAAAAATTTGATAATACTCTACTATCGAAGGGTTTCTCCATTAATGAATATGATAAATGTGTCTACACGAAAGGTAACTCTGACTCGTTTGTCATGATATGCATGTACGTAGATGACATGTTGATTATAGGGAGCAGTCTTAGCTTGATCCTAGAGACTAAGAACATGCTGAAACAATGCTTCGACATGAAAGATATGTGTATCACAGATGTTATCTTAGGGATAAAGATCTCTAAGACGTCTGACGGACTGGTCTTATCTCAGTCTCACTACATCGAGGATATGTTGAGAAAGTTTGAGATGTTTGACAGTTCGCCTATGAAGTCACCATTGGATAGAAATCAAAAGCTTGATAAAAATCGTGGTGCACATGTATGCCAAGAGCAATATGCACAGGTGATTGGGAGTTTGATGTACATAACAAACTGCACCCGACCTGATATTGCTTATGCAGTCAACAAGTTGGCTAGGTTTACCCGTAATCCGAGTAATGATCATTGGAAGGTGTTGAATCGGGTACTACGATACCTGAAATACACGCTAACTTATGGGTTACATTATTCGAGATATCCAGTTGTACTAGAGGGGTACAGTGATGCAAAATGAATATCTGATATAGGGAACACCAAGTCCACCAGTGGGTATATATTTACAATTGGTGGTGGGGTTGTGTCTTGGAAATCCTCTAAGCAAACTTGCATCGCCCGATCCACGATGGAATCAGAGTTTATCGCTTTAGACAAAGCAGGAGAAGAAGCTGAGTGGCTTCACGACTTCTCAGAGGATGTCTCTTGTTGGGACAAACCCGTACCTTTATTTAATGATCCACTGCGACAGTCAGTCAGATCTAGGAAGGGCACAGAGTTCTATGTACAACGACAAGTCTTGTCATATTCGACGGAGACATAAGACCGTTAAGCAGCTGATCACTACGGGTATAATATCCATTGATTACATAAAATCAAAGGATAACATTGCGGACCCACTAACAAAGGGCTTACCCAAAGATCAGATGTTCTGTCTGTCTAGGGGAATGGGCTTAAAACCCAAGGTATAAGGACCAATATAGTGGTAACCCAACCTTACTGACTGGAGATCCCAGGAATTTGGTTCAATGGCAAAAGTAAGCTGTAAAGGTTCGGTTGAGCGCTTTGGTGGAAGCAAGAGCACTTCGGGTTATGATCCCTGTAAGGAACATAAACCCATAGTCGTTCCCGTGATAGACGTTAAGTGTTATCTGCAATGTGGGTGAAGGTTAAGTTTCCAAAACCTTTAATGATCCTCACGGTTGAGGTTAGGTTTGGAGAAACTTTTAATAGTTCCTAACACTTGTAAAGTGGGGTATAACAGGATACCCTGTAGGAGACCACCTATTTAAGTTCGAGGACAGACCGCCTCAAATGAACGCACTTAAGAATCCAAGAAGTGTCAACGGCCACAACGGACAAAACATTACGAAGAACAGAGTAAGGGAAGTTGTTGTGTTGGTACCGTTTACTTGGCTTACACTAAACACTGACGGTTCATGACATCATGCTCACCGCGCAGTAAGTCCGATGGTATTCAACTATGGAAGGTTCAAAGCTGAAGCTACCTCTCCTAATACGACATCGGTCCGCTGATAAATTGCTGGAAAAGGCACCATATGAGTGCGCCAAAATCTTTTTCAAGAGGGGATTGTTGGAAATTTACTAATGTGAAATTAAGTTTATCCCATTATTTATGACTCGAACAATTGGGGCCCCGCACGTCAGAATCGTCGTTTCCACACACTTGCGCACGTAGTGCCAAGTATCGCAAATTTCATTAGTGAAAGAGATATTGGTACGTAAGTAATACGTTTGAGACATAGAATGATGGACGGTTATTGGACAAATGACAAGTATTCCACGCCATGTTATGGAAGTAGCAGAAGCTTATGAGGGAAAGAAAAAAATAGGGGGTTGGTAAACGAAGGAAGAAGTGTAAGATGAAATGAGTCAAAAAAAATAGGGGGTTGGTAAACTAATTCGCGTGGATTACGACGCTAATTGGTGGCTTGGGCTACTGGATCCGCGGCGCTAATTCGCGCAGCCGCGGCGCTTCGAGGCGGCGAAATGCTACGACGGGAAGATGGAAAGTTCTGACTTTTGGGCTGGTTTTGGAGCATTGAATCTCCATTATTTGGCACATGAATTCATCCATTATTTGGCTGAATGTAACCCCTCAATAAGTGTCATTACATGGCTATTGAAGGTCATTAGTTGGCTAGTTGAGGGGTCATCTCCTTACACTATAAATTGAGGCTTTTGGCTCAATTGTTCAACACTTAAGAAATTTTCTAAAATCTTCTTTTCCTCTCTCTAGCAAGTTTTCTATATTCAAAGTTCTTCAAGAGTAACACTTGAGTTTCCTTTGCTCATTTGTTAAGTTGTTGTTGTATCTTTGGAGACTATTGTCCAACAACGTAAAATGATATATACGGGGCAATCTTGTCTTAAAGACAGAGTGACATCACTCGACTTAGCAAATCACAAGGAGTTTGTAAACGTTCTTGATTCCAGTTTGTTGTAATCTTTAGTTTATCCTTTCTAGCATTTGTAATATTTACTTACTTCTCGTTTCTTGCCAATTGTTGTACTCACAAACTCAAATTCCAAAATAAAAATATTATAAAGCCTTTAATCGGCCTTAAATATATTCAGTTTTAACTTTTAAGTGCCGAATTAGTTATCAGATACCCTCTTTGCTAAAGACTAGACTACTTCATTTGGATTCATTGATAAGTCATTATCTTTTGGACTTGCTGATTTCTTGATTGTCTGCAGAAATGTATAAATTGATATGAATACTTGCTGGACTATTTTGAAATCTACAGCTCATTTGTTGAGGGTGAGTGCTGGTGGCTTTAACATATATTCACTAGACTCTGAAGATCAACATCATAAAAATGTTAATTGTAACTTTTTGCTACAACACTAATCTATCATGGCTCCTATATATTGTAGGATGCTGAAATAACAAAACCAACATCCTAGATAGGGATCTCATGGAGAAAGTATCCATGACGTAAGGCTCGCCACATGTTTGAACTCCACACATATTTAATTATTGACATATAGTAGAGTATAAAATTAATATCCGATCCTTACACAAGAATAGAGAAAGAAAAGATTGATTATTTCAATATATATATTACATTTATTTATCACTTATTTTATTTGTAGGGAGATCGAATTCATGCGACAATTGGAAGATATATTGTCCATAAGTTTAAAACTGAAAAACGTGAGATAAAAGAAATGGGATTGTACATCATGAGTAACTTCGTGGTTGTTCCTAATAAGATGCATCTTAATATCGAAAGAAATAATCCCCTTAATTATTTTTATTGATTGAAAGATTATATATACAAGTTACATATTTTCATAATAGGAGAATCATATTTCTATTCTACTTCTAAAACCTTATTCTACTTGGATATTAAATATACAATTATGGTAAGAGTACAAGACTAATTAATGTAACATTTACACTATAATATTACACCAATATACACAACCAATATACATCCCGTGATGGGCCAACCGAGATGGGCCGGTCTGCCTGTGACGCTCCTAACTGACCCGTGATATACACTATGTATACCAAGTGTATATCACGGGTATATACCTTGTTTAACACCCCCGCAAGTCATAGCGGGCGGTCTTTGAACGCTGAGACTGTACCTAAAATCTTCAAAAAGGACCGAGGGAAGACCCTTTGTAAAGATGTCTGCAATTTGATATCTTGACGGGACATGACAGACGTGTACCTGACCATGAGCAACCTTTTCGCGTGAATGTCCATCTCGATATGCTTAGTGTTTGGTGCTTGGAATCGGATTACCGAAAGGTAGATGACACTAATATTATCGCAATACACCAAGGTTGCTTTCTGAATGGGACAATGAAGCTCCAAAAGTAAATTACGTAACCAACATAATTCCGAGACCACATTAGCTACCCATATTTGGCATCGGCACTGGATCGGGACAATGTCGATTGACGTTTTGCCGACCATGAGACCAGGTTATTCCCAAGAAACATACAATAACCAGACGTAGACCGTCTGGTGTCCCGACAGCCACCCCAATCAGCCTCCGTATACGATACAAGTGCGGACGTTGAGCATGGATATAAATGCAACCCATAGTCAAGAGTACCCTGAATATACCGAATGATGCGTTTGAGTGCATTCATGTGCTCAACTCTAGGATCATGCATAAATAAACACACCTGCTGGACCGCATACGTAATATTTGGTCTCGTGAATGTAAGATACTGAAGGGCTCCTGCAAGACTGCGATATCGGGTTGGGTCCTCGTACGGTGCGCCGGTTGTGGCACTAAGCTTGGGCTTAGTATCAACTGGAGTGGAAGTGGACTTACAAGATGACATCCCAGCCCTCTCAATGATCTCAGCTGCATACTTCATGTGGGATAAGAACAACCCACATGTATGATGAGTGACAACAATCCCCAAAAAATAGCTCAAGGTCCCCAAGTCTTTCATAGCAAACTCAGAGCTGAGCATAGTCATGATAGACTGGCGTAAGGCATCGGAAGAAGAAGTCAGAATAATATCATCTACATACAACAAAATATAGGTCAATGATGAACCACGACGATAGATGAACAATGAATTATCCGACCTCCTGTGGGTGAACCCAATAGTCGAAACATAGTCGGCAAACCGTGTATACCAGGCCCGTGGAGACTGCTTAAGCCTATATAAGGACTTTTTCAACAAACAGACATGATGAGGATGTTTGGGATCCCGAAATCCCAAAGGCTGATGCATATAGACTATTTCCTTGAGATCACCATATAGGAAAACATTCTTTACATCTAACTGATGAATATGCCATGCTTTCGAAAGAGTCAAGCTGAGCACAATGCGAATGGTAGCCAACTTGACCACCGGACTAAATGTCTCACCACAATCCACCCCAACATGCTGAGTCTTACCATCACCCACAAACCGTGCCTTATGTCGTGCAAATGAACCATCTGAATTTTCTTATGAGCAAAAATCCACATAGACCTAATAATATTACTACCGGATGGACGGGGCACCAACTCCCACGTCTTATTATCAATAAGAGCATTATATTCATCGGTCATAGCAATTTTCCAATTTAGGGTCATTTAACGCAGACACAAGAGTACGGGGTAAGGGTGATTTAAGAATATTAGAATTTAAATTAAAATGTCTCTTTGGTTTAAAATTACCTCGTTGACTACGAGTGACCGGTCTATGACTTGAGGAAGAAGTGGGCGGATTTTGGGAATTTTCTGGACTCGGGACGGACTGGCCAGCAGGCAGTGGGGCAATTGGCCCAAGACGGTAAACTGGCGCTCGAACTGGACCAGTTCCAGAATTGGGCTGGACTGGCCCAATCGCTGGAACTGACCCAGTGACGGTAGTGTGCGACGGACCAGTGGGGCCGCTGGAGAATTTTGGGTGCGGGACATGTCCAAAAAATGGTGAGTAATATACGGGGATATACCATCATCCAAAAAATTATACGAACTAGGCTCGGGAGTATTAACTTTAGCAAATGGAAATTGGGTTTCATAAAAAAATACATGGCGATTAATGATGATTTTATTGGAGGATAAATCAAAGCAATTGTAACCACGATGATTAGATGGAAAACCCAAAAACACACACGGAGTAGACCGGGTCTGAAGTTTGTTAATTGTGGTGGACGGGAATAACGGATAACACAAGCACCCAAAAATCCGAAGATGAGAATAAGAAGAAGTCTTATTATATAAAATTTGAAAGGGGGAAGAATATGTCACACCTTTGGAAGGAATTATGTTAAGGAGATATGTAGCCATTTGAAGAGCATGATGCCAAAAATATGAGGGTACGGAAGCATGAATTAATAAAGTGCGGATAATGTTATTTATGGAACAAGTTTTGCATTCGGCTTTCCCATTTTGTGAAGACGTATGAGGACAAGAAAAACAAAAATTGATCCCATTATTAGCACAGAATTTCCGAAACACCCATTGTCATATTCTTTGCCATTATCACACTGAATATTTTTAATTTCTCGTTCGAATTGGGTTCTAATGAATGCTCTAAATTTTAAGAAGACGGAAAAAACTTGAGATTTTTTTGCTATCGAAAACGTCCATAAAAATTTAGAATAATCATCCAAAAAGAGAACATAATACCGATGACCCAAAGAACTAAGTACATGAGACGTCCATAAGTCGCTATGAATAATATCAAATGACATTAAAGTATGAGAATTTGAGTCTACAAATGGAAACCTAACAATTTTTCCTAAAGAACAAGACTGACAATTTGGAGTACTATTCGTACCCTTACATGAAATAAAATTATTTTTATGTAATGACGACAAAATAGAAGATCCCGGATGACTAAGACGAGCATGCCACAAGGAAGGAGCAAGGGCTGCAAACGCTGACGACAAGGCTTGACTCGATGGACTGAAACCGAGTGTGACAGGATAATGATCTCCCCTACTATCACAACTCATGAGAGGACTCCCCGTCTTGAAATCTTTCACAGAGAAACCAAAAGGATCAAATTCAACAGAAATGGAATTGTCAGTGGTGAATTTCCGGACATACACTAAGTTTTTAATCAATTTGGGGGCGTGTAAAGTATTTTTCAAGATAAGGGGTGGATTGGGGGGGGGGGGGAGAGAAAACATTTTATGACCATAACCCTGAATTAGAATAGAGTTACCATTACCGACAATTATACCACGAGGGTTGCTCAAATTGGAATAAGACGAGAGAGTACCTTGATCGTATGTCATGTGTGTAGTCGCGCCGGTATCCATGTACCAATTCGGATTTGGTTGCGTCAATCCAAGCGTGTGTATAGCAACCTCAATGTCGGTGTGAGTAGGTGTGGGGCCCACTGCCAAAAATATTTGTGTGGGCCGAGGCTCAAGCGATCCACCCCGCCGCCCCGCCCGATCTTTGAAACGAGAAGCGATAGCTTTGATTGTTGGGCCTGAATTGAGGCTATCCAACCCACTGCCCGTTGGAAGGACCTGAAAAATAGGGGTTGTTGGGCCACGACCCACTGCCCCAGCCCCACTTCCATGGGCCCCGCGGCTAGGACCAGTAGGGAGGAGGCCCATTGTTGACAGGACGGGGCCCACTGCCGGAATGTTGTCCACCGGAACCGCCGCGTTTGCCCTCGCGGTTTTTGCCATTATTCTTACGATTATTTTTGCCGCCACCATGAGCACGGTTTTGACCCGAATTATCAACAAAACCCAAAGAATTTGTGAAGGACGTCATCATGACTACAACGCTTGCTCCAGTAGTCGCCTTCTTAGCCAAACCGGCTTCTTCCAAAGTAAGTATGGAGCGGGCTTGAAAAAAAACGGGAAGTGGATTACTTTGACGAATGAGGGTCCCAATGCCATTATAGATAAAAAAATTGTAGAACCAGACGATTATTTGTCACAGTGCGCCAGAAGTGGATTACTTTGACGAATGAGAGTCCCACGTGAATGTTGGTTATCGCCATTATAGGCCTCGTCAAGGGCGACAACCAATTGTAGAACCGTGATAGATGACTTGATGGGAGATAGCGTGAATTTTAAATAATTCGCCCACGATTATTTTTGTGATAATATCTTTGTGATAAATGTAGAACATATTTTTGTGATAATATCTTTGTGATAAATGTAGACAAAAATATTTTTGTGATAATATCTTATCTGTTTTTTATTTAAATGACCCTTCACTATTTTTCATATTTTAAGATTTCATGACTGATTCTGAGTTGATCAATGTAGAACATACACCCGCCAAGATAGGTATAATATTGAAGAAGCCACAGATGCTGACAAGGTATTCAACCTGATTGATTTAAATTTTTTATTTCCGACTTCTCATAAAAAATATTTTTGTGGTTGAAGATTATCCGAATGCACATGTAACATTCCGTACCTTGGGGCCATGGTTTGAATCGCTAGACGTATATAAATAGACCCGAGCCCCGAAGAATTTTAGTTACATTCAAGCATGTAAATAAAGGACTCATCGTATAAGAAGATGAAGTCCCAAAATAATTTAGGACTTAACAAGTGTGACGATGGTGAATGAAAATAATATTTTGTGTGTGCCAAAAGACAATGGACTAGTGTTATATCACATGAGCATGATAATGAGTATATGAGATGTGTCAAAAATAATTTTATTAACAAAAATAGTGGGACAAGTATTATGATTAACATGGACACGTGGGTCCATGTCAAAGAAGCATTGGATGACTAATACCATATAGGATTTGTTGATTAATATCTTTTGGCATAAGATTAGATTGTAGTAGATAATGGATGAGTAATGAGTGGATATATTCCACATGGCATCATGGGAGCAAGCTCTAAGTAACTAAACATTTTTATGTAATTGGTGTAAATTTTTGGTGTCGGTGTAATTATTACTAGGAGAACAAGTGGGCCCACAACCCACTAGAAAAGAATTATGAAGATCATTCATGCATTATATTCATAAACATACCTTGACCTCGAAAGAAGTTATATACTCTACTATATGTATGCATTATATATGTATGGGGCATGGGAAAAGGGATACAACGTTATATACGCACACCACCTGCAGTGGTACAGATATACACGATGATGATTATACACGATGATGATTATGCCCATAGAGGCCGACATGATATGATGGAATGCCCACAGAGGCTTGATGGCGTTGTATACGCATATGTATATGTATGACCGCATTTGCATTGTGCATGTCATTTAGGCATATTATGGCCCTCAGAGGCATTCTACACAGACATGGTACTTAGGCATATTATGGCCCTCAGAGGCACTCTATTGGTTGGTTGTTTCTTGTCTCATGTTACTTTCAAGTCTCTATTATGCTATTTTTCGTGCCTGACATACTCGGTACATCAGTCGTACTGACGTCCCTTTTGTCGGGGGACGCTGTGTTTCATGCCCGCAGGCTCAGGTAGAGAGGATAACGGTCTACACTAGTAGGTTGTCGGTTCAATTGATATTGGAGCACTCTACTTATTCCAGAGTTGCAGTCTAGTCGTGGTACGATGTTCTTGATATGCATAGGGTTATGGCGGGGCCGTGTCCTGACCTTATGATGTTACGTACTCTTTAGTGGCTTGTAGAGAGATGTCCTGTGTATAGTAGTCATGTATGACCTTGTCGGCCTTAGTATGTATATATGCGTAGGTTGGGTTATTCTGTTTGCAAGAGTTTATACAGTACCTTTCTAGTTTATTGTTCCCATGTGTCAGTAGGATATTTGGTGACGGTCCTCGTGGCCATGATTGATTATGGTTAGATGTTAATTATATGATTAGTGGTACTCGGCAAGTAGATCCGGGTGCCGTCATGACCCTCCGGTTTGGGTCGTGACAAACTTGGTATCAGAGTAGGTCTGTTCTAGGGAGTCTGCAAGTCGTGTCTAGTAGAGTCTTGTTTATGGGTGTGTTGCGCGTCACACTTATAAATAGGAGGCTGCAAGGCATTTATGGATGGTTTCCATTATTTCATATCATAGATCGTGCAGTAGAGACGAGTGTTAAGAATTCGAGTTTTATTCGTGCCTGATATTGTTTCGGTAATGCCTGTTACCAAAAAGACTTCGATTAGTTCATATTCGTAGCTAGTAAATGAGTGACTTCTACCAGACGATTAATACGCCAGAAGGGCAGTAGTATGTTCAAAATTTGAGATTGTGAGGAATTGTCTCATATACGGAAGAGATAATGCAAGTCTGGAAAGCAAAATGGTTGTTTTGAGATACAGAAAAAAAAAGTAAAGTAAAGGAAGTACTAAGCACCTAAACGCAGAAGATTATAAGGATTCTCTCTGTAGACCTTATCGTGTTTATTGTTACATCAATGCTTTCTTCCAGTAGGATTATGATTAGCAGGGAGATTGAAGTTGGGTTGAATGTAAATACGAGTAGTACGCTATCTATTGAGACAGGTCCGTTAGAGGATATGAGTAAGTTGCTTTCCCAGGCACGACTTCATCCTAGAGCATCTGATAGAGATAGGCCTTTGAGGGGTCAGTGAGTTTATTAGTCAGGGATTCCCGATATTTAAAAGGGTCAAGTTGTACAGGTCGAGTGAGACCGCCCCAACCGTATTGTAGTCAGTGTGGTCGAGCGCATACCGGATTGTGCCGCAAAGGTACAGGGGATTGGTTTAGTGTGGCAACCATGGCCACAACGTTCCGAAGTGTCCTATGTTAATGCGCAAAGATAAGGATAAGATGATTATGAGTTGTACAGATGAAAAAGCAGAAGATATCATTAGAAGGTTTAGTAGGTTATGAAAATCTACATGTTTTACGGTAATTCTTGCTGATTAGAATGAGGGAATATGTTATGTATGTGTGACCTAAATTGTAATGACTTACCTAGAGTGGATTGGGAATTGTCCAGGACATCATTAACGAGAATGGATTACCACAATCGAATCGTGTAAAGAATGACCATTCAAGTATATTTAAGAAGATCACGTAAAGTAACGTACCCAGGATAGTGAGCCCAAGTTATATATAAAGATCAAGTTATCCACGATAGTGGAAGGGGACATAAGCCTCTCGTCCTTACTTAAAGGGTGCTACCTCATATTATTGAGAATTACATGTATCAATGTTAGTAAGCTAAGGTATGCTATAGGTATTGGACTGGTAAGGTCTTTAGCTTCATTGTGCAGCATGTTACAATTCTAAATAACCTCTGGATAACAATAGCTTGTTAGGGGCAATTGAGGACGAAAACTATGGAACAATCGAAGAATGGTCATAAGGAATATAAAACAGTTAATAAATATGAATGGAATGGTAGATCAAATATCAAGGCAGAAATATTTTTTTCGACGAATAGAAGGAAGGATTTCGACACGAAGAATAAAGGTGAATGAGATTATAGTTATGCAGGATTCACAAAGGTATGATTACTCTAGAACAACGTAAGGACAAATGGTAGAGGAATGACAGTATGAACTCTTTGGAAAAGGTGATGAACCTCTGAGGTTCAGGAAGATAGTATGAGAAATACTTTGAGATAAGAGACCCCCTAAGGCAACTTGAAATGGAAATGTAAAGGTAAGACGAATAAGCACTCGGTCGATGGGAGACCTAATAATGATAAGACAAGAAAGCTTGACAAGTCATTAGATCATGTAACACCGTGAATTGGATCTAAACATATGAAGTACCGGTTCCACAACATATGCAATCATACGTTTCAGAAAGTATGTAAACGTAAGTAATAGTGAGTAAATCTCGAGATTAGCACCTAAACAGATAAAAAGGGGTCGATGACGCCTATGGATACAAGGTAGACATTAAAGATATATATATTAAAAGATAATGCCATTATAATGAAGATAAAATGTTAGGCAAATACAGATGTCTATGAGCGTTATTGAACTGACCAAAGGTTCTATGAGATAGATAAAGTAATGTATTACAACTTAACGAGATCGATAAAATATTTTTTCCCAAAGCGCCATTGATAGAGAGTCTTAGCCATGAGACAAGTAAAGGAATTAGAATCTAAGTATAATGACCAGGTTTGGATATAGTAGGTCAACGTCATGTAATGCAAAATTCTTCAGAATCTTTCACGTATAGAATAAGGGAATAAGTTAATAACTCATCCTTTAAGGGTAGTAATGCTAAGGATTGGAATCAGGAGCAATATTTGAGATTACGTATGTATACCAGAATATTTTAGAACTAAGAAGAGTACGACAAGTAAGAAAATGAGTGAACAAGTGTCAAAAAAGTAAGGAATGAAGTTGCTTATAATCACGAGTAGTGAGAAAGTTTCAGACTATGAATGAGAGTTAACTACGATGATACAAGCTCACTTCAGATTCAATGACATTATCCATAAAGTGGTCATGATTGAGATACTACAAATATAAGAGTTTTCAGCACACCGATTAGTAAACAAAGCTAAGTTGATAATAACATCATTCACCCATAAGCGACTTGACTAATGTGAGGACGAAGGAGAGAAGTTGACCTGAGGGAACGTCATGATGAAGATCCCATTTTTAGAGAAGATCGGGAAAGATATTTAACAAAAGAGAACTGCAACCTTCGAGCATAATGGGAGAGGGACCCCAGGTAGAAGGTCCATTTGTGTATTTCCAATATAGCAGGTTTACGAGACAAGATTATGACAGTGGTCCATTGCTCACGATATTCCATTCACTCTGTATCTACTAAGATGTATTACGATCTCAAAGGTATGTATTGGTGGAACGATATGAAGAGGAACATTGTGGAGGTGGTAGTTTAGTGTTTTAATTGTCAGTAAGTAAAAGTAGAGCACCAAAATCCCGGTGGCGTGACTCAGAACATTGAGGTCCCGGTGTGGAAATATGAAATGATTAATATGGATTTTATTACGGGTTTACCTTACCCTTATCACAAGTTTGATTCTATTTGGGTGATTGTTGATATACTGACAATATTAGCTCAATTCCTTGTCAAAACTACATACACAGCTGAGGACTACACAAAGTTGTACGTTAAGGAGATTGTTCGCCTTCATGGTATGCCTATTTCTATTATACCTGACGAGGTGCGCAGTTCACAGTTAATTTCTGGAGATCATTTCAAAAAAGGTTTGGTCACTCAAGTTAATCTTAGCACAACTTTCCACCCTCGACAGACGGATGGGCAGGCCGAGCGTACGATTCAAATGCTCGAAGACATTCTACGAGCTCACGTATTGGACTTCAAGGAAAGTTGGGATGATCATCTATCCCTTAATGAATTTGCGTACAATAACAGTTATCATACTAATATCAAAATGGCTCCATATGAAGATTTGTATGGACGAAAATGTAGATCTCCTATCGGATGGTTTAAAGTAGGTGAATCAGAATTATTTTGGGCCGGACTTAGTGCACCAGGCCATAGAGAATATGAAGTTTATCCAAGAACGACTGTTAATCGCTCTAAGCCGTCAGAACTCGTATTCAGATGTGCGGCGGCGGGGCTTAGAATTCCAAGTGGACTATTGGGTCTTCTTGAAGATTTCTCCTATGAAGGGTGTAATGAGATTTGGGCAAAACGGAAAGCTCAGTTCAAAGTACATTGGTCCATATCAATATTGCATAATTCGATGAATCGGCCAAGTAATTTACGAGTTAGACTTGCCTTTGAAGTTAGAGTTTGTTTATCCGATCTTCCATGTTTCTATGTTAAGAGCGTGTATTGGAGATCCTTCCCGGATTGTACCGAGTGACGATGTGAAGCTTACAAAGGACCTATCATATGAAAAGGTTCATATTTCTATCTTAGATCATCAGATCCGCAAGTTGAGGACTAAAGAAGTAGCCTCCGTGAAAGTTCTATGAAGAAACAAGAATGTAGAAGAAATAACGTGGAGGTTCCGAGAGAAGCATAAGGTGAGTTCTATTTTAGACTATTATCATTAATGCTTGATGACCATGTAAGGTCCGACATAAGGATAAATATTATATTATATGGCACGTGAAGCGGTGGATGTGTTTTCTGACTACGTGACATGAATTAGATATGTCACCCCAACATTCGAGGACGAATATTTTTAAGGGGGGAAGAATGTAACATCCCGTACCTTCGGGCCATGGTTTGAATCGCTAGACTTATGTAAATAGACCCGAGCCCCGAAGAATTTTCGTTACATTCAAGCATGTAAATAAAGGGTTCTCATCGTATAAGAAGATGAAGTCCCAAAATAATTTAGGACTTAACAAGTGTGACGATGGTGAATGAAAATAATATTTTGTGTGTGCCAAAAACAACGGACTAGTGTTATATCACATGAGCATGATAATGAATATATGAGATATGTCAAAAATAATTTTGTTAACCAAAATAGTGGGACAAGTATTATGATTAACATGGACACGTGGGTCCATGTCAAAGAAGCATTGGATGACTAATACTATAGGATATGTTGATTAATATCTTTTGGCATAAGATTAGATTATAGTAGATAATGGATGAGTAATGAGTGGATATATTCCACATGGCATCATGGGAGCAAGCTCTAAGTGACTAAATATTTTTATGTAATTGGTGTCAACTTTTGGTGTCAGTGTAATTACTACTAGGAGAACAAGTGGGCCCACAACCCACTAGAAAATAATTATGAAGATCAATTTGGTTAGAAGAAGTGGTAAATAGAATATATGGGCAGTAACTCTTTTTCATGAAACATGGAGTTCACTTAAGAAAATAAGTATGATATAAACTCATTTAGGAGCAGCTACGTGAGGTTAAAGAAACAACAACGTGATGTTGCCACTACTCAGTAATGTGAGATCTATTTGAAGAGATAAACGTATATTTTTTTATCAAGAAAAACATACAGGTTATGCGCACCGCTTCGATTTAGTTGTTTTGTTTATCGTTGAGTTGTAATCCGGGCTTTCTTCAAGTGAAGCAATGTGGAAGAAGATGGTTTCTTGAAAAATAAGATTGAAGTGCATTACGGGCTGCTTTAGTTGTATTGTGGACACAAAATGGCTAAGGTATGTTAAGGAAAATCATTTTCTTCTTTTGGCATGTTCTAAGTTACGAAACGTAAACGTAATATTGTCCATAGATGATTCTACTCTTAGTAGTTAAGGATGTTCATGTTATTCATCCCTATTTTCAAAGCATGTCTAAATACGTTCCTAAATCCCTATTGAGGTATATAGAAATATGTTAGTATTCATAATGTTAATCGGAGGTAAAGAGATATTACATTACTCCGACAAACTCATAGTATTTTATTATCATATCATTCATGAATTATATTCATGTACATACCTTGACCTCAAAGGAGTTATATACTCTACTATATGTATGCATTAAATATGTATGGGAAAAGGGATACGACGTTATATACGCACACCACCTGCAACTGGTACAGATATACACGATGATGATTATGCCCACAGAGGCCGATATGATATGATGGGATGCCCACAAAGGCTTGATGGCGTTGTATACGCATATGTATATGTATGACCGCATTTGCATTGTGCATGACATTTAGGTATATTATGGCCCTCAGAGGCATTCTACACAGACATGGTACTTAGGCATATTATAGCCCTCAGAGGCATTCTCTATTGGTTGGGTGTTTCTTGTCTCATGTTACTTTCAGGTCTCTATTATGCTATTTTTTCGTGCTTGATATACTCGGTACATCAGTCGTACTGACGTCCCTTTTGTCGGGGGACGCTTGTGTTTCATGCCCGCGGCTCAGGTAGACAGGGTGATGGTCCGCACTAGTAGGTTGCCGGTTCAACTGATATTGGAGCACTCTACTTGTTCCAGAGTTGCAGTCTAATCGTGGTACGATGTTCTTGATATGCATAGGGGTATGGCGGGGCCCTGTCCTGACCTTATGATGTTACGTATTCTTTAGAGGCTTGTAGACAGATGTCCTGTGTATTGTAGTCATGTATGACCTTGTCGGCCTTAGTATGTATATATGAATAGGTTGGGTTCTTCCATTTGCAAGAATTTATACAGTATCTTTCCAGTTTATTGTTCCCATGTGTCAGTAGGATATTTGGTGATGGTCCTCGTGGCCATGATTGATTATGGTTAGATGTTAATTATATGATTAGTGGTACTCGGCAAGTAGGATCCGGGTGTCCGTCATGACACTCCGGTTTGGATCGTGACAACACAGTTTTCAGGAAATAAGGTATTCAACCTGATTGGTTTAAGAATTTTATTTCCGACTTCTGATGACAATATTTTTGTGATAATATATTATCTGTATTTTGATTAAAATGACCCTTCACTATTTTTCCTTTTTAGGATTCCATGGCTGATTCTGAGTTGATCGATGTCGCACATACACCAGCCAAGATAGGTATAACTGATGCGGCTTCAGTGGTTGAAGAAGATCCGAATGCACAGTTGTCAGGAAATAAGATCAAGAGAGCATTTAAGAAGAAGAAGACAACATAAGTTGTTTGCATATGTAACAATTGAAGAAACCAAGAACTGTCTAATTAGTTTAGTAGTTTCGTTTGTTATGAACAAGATGTTTGAATCATTTCATGTTTATTCTGGTCTTGAACTTTTCCTGTTTAGTTAGTTTGGTAATTTCATCGGTTATGGACAAGATGTTTGAATCTTTTAATGATTCATTCTGGTACTGAAGCATTTGTTGATTATTGGTCCATTTTTTAAGAAAATGGTGATGCCCTGTTGGAATTTAGTCTACTGGCCGATACTTCAGTATCTGGCCTCACTAATTGATGCTACCTTAAATGAGTACACCAGAACATTTTTAGTTAAATTTAGAGAGCTGAAATGTGAAGTTTAGAGTGCTTTAATGTGCAGAAAATATGCTGATTGAATATAAGCCACTGTTCCAAATGCATAGTACAAGAACATTCTTGGTCCTGCTTACTTATATAGCTTCAAAAATTCCATATTTCAGGCGACTTGAAGCCTGGAGTTGAGGTCAAGATTATAGAAACTATTGCTATTATCTCCTCGCCTCTTTTTTTCCTGTAACACTTTCCGCCCATAGCGCGGATACGTATACTTATATAATTTTAATTGAATGTAAGAAGTTGTGGACGCACTTGTTAAAAATGCAAAGCGTCACTATATCCACTAATATTTGCAAGGATATAATGACAATAACAAAGAACATGATTATGACTATTAGATGGTCCCCTTCTACTTTCCTCAACCTTTTTCCCTTTTCTATTGCTCATCATCATTTATATTTTCCCACTTAAATCTAATTATTACTTATCATTTGTTTCAATTTTGTTTTTATAACTAATATGATATATTTAGTACCCATCGGTCCAATTAATCCAGATTTTCGTTGTGTATATCCATTAAAAGAGAAGCACTAGTTTCATATCAAAGATTTTTTTTATTCTCAAATTGTAAATTCGAAATCTCTTATCAAGGGAGAAGCATCTCATCCGTTCCGACACATCGCTTACTGGTACTAACCCTTCATTTCTACTCTTGCACAAAACGGAAAAGAAGGATTTGATGGTTTTTTAGCTAATAATTGACCATCATTTGTATATATTTATCATGGATAACTAACAGTACTAATTAACTTACTTGCCTTTGGTTAGTGCATTCATTATCCTAGTAACTACAACAGTGACAGAATTAACGCAAATTGGAGTTGTACTCTAATACAACTCATGATAAGAGAGCTTTTAAATATAGTCATGATTTTTAAAATCTTTTATGGATCACCAACAGGGTTGTGGTGAGTGATAAGTACTCCTTCATCGTTAACCAAAAATTTTTGGTTCGAACCCTACTGGATATGAGATCTCCTTTGTTAGGGAGCACTTTACCCCCTCCCCCTCCCCATCCCCCAAATATTGGATTTTCCGATATGAATATGAATTAAATCAAACTTCAATATGAATACCAAACATCGATTATGGAAAGTTAAAAAAAGACTTTTTTGAATCACATGATAACATATCATTAAAGCTTTCATTTTACTTGTAGAGGAGGCTACCCTATGGTGAAAGAACAAAACATCAAAGGAGAAAAAAGAAAAAAAGAATTAGTGGAGAGACCCCATAGAAGAATAAATGATGGAAAACAAACAAAAGAAAGAATTAGGAAAAGATCACATAGAGATTTTTCTTTCATTAGAGCAAACAAGTTGAGAAGGTGCAATCACAAGTGAATGTGCACACAAGGGAGACAACACAAGGTGCTCATGTGTGTGAATTGTGGTAAAGGTTCCCCACCCTCAAACCCCACCTCACCCCCACCCCCACGTCACCTCACCCCACCATCAACCCCCCATTTTTTCATAGTTGAAGACAGAAACAATGTCACATTCTACAGTGTATAGGCAAAACAAGGAGGGGTAGGGTCCAATTTATTTCAAGAAATATTAGTGGATGATCTAGAATAGACGAAATATATTTAGCCAAATTTAATGTATCTAATTCGGACAATCATACATATGTACATACATATATGATTCTATAATCTATACTATAGTTCAATAGAGGAACTTTAGAACAATATCTTTAGGGTAATGTTTCAGCGGTTATAAGTAAGGTATTGAAAAGATCGAGCTCCAATTTGATTTTGAAACAATGGATATATTGAATTAAAAAAAATTGACATTTTACAAATAAATGTATATGTGTGTACGCATATATATGAATATAAAGATAAATAAATATATATAAAGAACCTGAGTCATAAATTTTAAATTCTTATTCCGTCGGTAAAAGAAGAAAATATTAGTCTCACAAATACATGATTGGCTTTAGCATTTGTTCTTCCCATGAGATGATAATTGTTCTTTTTCTGCCTTTAATTGATATAAAAAGAAAAAAAAGAGTAGTGATGAAAGATAAGTGCAAAGATATGGTAGCATTTAATATGAACTTTATTATAAATTTTATGAAAATTACTCGAGAGAGAAAATAATAATTAGCACGTGCAAGACAGTTCAGCAAAACTCCACGTGACAAAAGTCTCTGTCCATCTCAGCATGTTAGACCAAATCTGTGGTGTACTGGAAAATGTACAGGTTGGCCACATTCAATAATTCAATAAACTCTAAGTTGAATTATTATTAGTATTATCTCCGTCTCAATGTATATATTATATAATTTAATTGTGTATAAATTTAAAAAATAAATGAACACTTTTGAATTTTATAATTTAAAACAAATTAAAAATATTTGTGTGGTTATAGATTACTTTGTTAAGCGTAAAAGATAAAGTTTAAAATTAAATTATTGTCAAATCAGAAAATGTGATTCGTTTTTGAACTGAATAAAAAAAAATTATGTTATATAAATTGAGATAGAAATAGTAATATATTATAAAGTTTTTGGAAGAAAGATATATTGGTTTTTATGGATGGATGACTTGACTTTCATTAGGGTTAGTATATATACCACCTTTTAGAGGGGTGTGGTAATTTACTCGTACTCGATCATTTATAATGGATGCAAGATACATATTTTTCATACACACATTTTTCTCTTTAATTATGATAAAGTGATATGTTTTTTCACTTTAACTTTAACCGCTAACGTTAAATTGCTTGTTTTGGTGTCAAAACTGAGTGCAAGTAAGTAATTACCTAGAGAATAAGTGCTTAGGGTCAATAGCAATTTTAAACCTTTAATTATTGATAAATTTTGAGTTTAGTCCTATAATATCCAACTAAGCACATTAAATCTTCAATTAGCTGAGTATATATTTTATTCATTTGCTTGTGAATGTTTATAAATTTATCATAATTATTGATTATTTTTTCACTTAATTACTCATGTGTTATGTTAAATTTGTAGTGTTATTTCATGTTTGACAGTATTATAGTTTCATAAATAGTCAAGTATAATATATTTTCTATATAAAGTGACCAGAAACATGCATTTTAATCAATTGAAAGTTAAATATCATAAGGTATAAAATAGAATTTACCAATAACTTAGGGACCAAAATTGCTACTAACCCAAAGTTATTAAGTTTAAGTTATATGTAATGAGTGTAAAACTTTTTTACAAAATCATGTTACTTATAAGATAATTAAACATGCAAATGTGTATGACATCATTTTCATTGATAACCTTGTAAAAATACAACTAATATGCTATTGCATGTTAAAATTCATTGATAATATAAATATATTTTAATATAATCACTATAATCTTTTTGGGGTTTTCCATTCGTGTCTGGTACTAGAATTGGGGTTATGACTAATCCGGATTCGTGTAAGATCTATTTAAACGGAAAGCGTTAGAATTTTTTTTCAGACCTAGAGTTCAAACCAGAGACAACTGGTTAATGGTGAAGGGATCCTATCGATCCCACAACAACCCTTGTCGGTCCCTGTATATATAACCTAAATCTATTGTCCAATGAAAGACCAGCCTCTTCTAAAATAATTGGATTAAACTATAGATTAATGTAGTCAGCAAAAAACATCATGCATTTTGTAGACCATTGTACTTCTGATGACTTAAAGATTCAACGAATTTTGTTTAAGAATATGTATGTACAAAGATAAATGCAGCTCTAATAATCTAGTTGTCCTTCAATTTGAGGAGACCTCACACATGAACTCTTTATTGTAAATTATATAATATATGTTTCTTATTGGAGTAGTACAGAAGGACATTTGACAAAATCAATAGAAAGTGGTCCACTAACCAGCATGTGTTAAATTTTGTTCATTCATTTGTACCCTCAAAGAATTCTCCTAGGTTAGAGATGAGTTATTCACTTTTTTTGCTTACCAGAAAATCTTGAGGACTCTCCATATTAGCGGCGGATTTAGAATTTTCATTTAGGAGGTTCGAAAAAAATAACAAAAGCTAAGCATTAAAAATAATATTATCCCAGAAAATTAAACCTAGGATGTTGGGGATAATTTTGAAAATTCTAGACCACTTGAGCTAATATTTTGCATTTATTCAGGATATATATTCAAAAGTTAATATGTACATAAATACAAAAAATCTACCATATATATACAATGTTATTTTTACCGAGGGTGTTCGGGTGAATACCCTCTCCACCCCTAAATCTGGCCCTGCTTCATATATCCCACAAGTGGCAAAACTTTGGTTACATTTGTAAAAGATGGCAACAAGTTGGTCATACATGGAAATAGGATTCAACTTATATCATTAGTGTACATCATTTTTACACCATTCAAGTTAAATTATATGCACGGATCTTGTAAAATATTTGTATACATTCATGTCACTTGAGCAATGATAAAGTTGTCTTCATGTGATCAATATCACACTCTTATAGTTATATTGTATATAGTTTAATTAACTATAATGATTGCATCATTATTACTCATTACATTTTATTTATTCTTGATCCTCGCATAAACCATCCTTGTATTATAGCTCATGTACAACTAGTATTTCTGAACGTATATCTATCTATAATTATTTATTTCATGATGAATAAAAATTATTTACATTATCAGTAATGAAGGTTAAACATGGAAGTAATACAAAAACTTGGAGAACTTTTCTTAATCAGATGATAACGACTTGCATTCTGAGTAAACTGTTAACTAGTATACAGAATCGGAGTCAACAAATGGAACCATACATATGGATACAAATATATTTTGGTAGTCCAAATGGTATTGTCTATTCTATTTGGAGAGTAAGAATTAAGTTAATTATTGGAAAGCAATTTTTCAATATGTAGGTCGAATTTTCAAAAATATCATTGAGTATGTATTAAATCCGCGAAAAGATATGCATTTTTTGAGAATTCGACACAAATATGACAACAATTTTAAAGAATTTTAGTAACATAAATTTTTCAACGATGGCCGAACGCTAAAGGCTACTTCTACTTAGTCCTATATTCCTGTTTATACATGAACATTACTTAAAGTCAATAAAAAATATAAATTAAAGATTCTAAAAATATAATCTAACTACCATTTATCAATTCTTCTCCTATTTATACACGTACTTGTGACGATAGCCGGGGCTTTGCCCGGGCACAACATGAAAACCTTTATATTACTTGAACAATATCATAGATAAATCTGTAGATATTGTTTCAAACTTTTATAAATTTATTTTTTTTATTTATTTTTTCCGTTCAAAAATGTATGCTAGCGGATAGCCATAATTTTTCTAGAATTTTATTTCTTATGTTCAGTTGTGAAAAATTACGATATTTTTCCTTTCTTGACAAACTTATCGATTTAGATGATATTAAGTATGTTAATTATATATAATAAGCATGCTATTAAATGAATATAAATTAATAAAGATGTGTGTTATATCTAAAGTGAACATTTTTACACTTATATATGTAAATGATATGTGATGAAACCATATCTTATATTAAACACGCAGAAAATAAAATCATAAAATTAACTATAAAAAGGAGCATATTTCAAGTACATGAAACAAACTCAACGTTTATTTCCAAAAGAAACTTGAAGGAAAGGGAGGATTATATTGACTTGCTCATGAATTCTTTTAATCATTCACTGCAGTCACGTATTAATTAAAAAACAGGAAAGGTTAAAAATGCCCTTAATGTATTAAAAATAGCTTTAAAATGTCATCATTTCACGTATTGGATCAAATGTGTCCCTCTTTCACCTATTAGATAAAAATGCCCTTAACATATTAGAAATGACGCAAAAATGCCTTTTCCCGTCTATTGGATCAGGGTTTAAAAGTTAAAATTTAAAATTTAAATTACAAAGTTTAAAGTCAAAATATAAATTACAAAGTTTAATGGTCATGCTTTTGTATTGGATCTTTCAAATGGTTTTCAAATATATAAAAGTTTATTATGTCTTAATTCACATTGAAAATTAAGTACTTTATTCTAACGATCCAAATCAATTACATAAATTGAAACGGAGGGAGTAGTTGTAAAGGCAGTTTCATCTTCCAAGTGCTTTTGGTGCTAATGATGTATGCAAAGTAGGCATTTAAACAATATGAGATTGAAGTTTGAAAAAGGAAATAGTGTTTGAATATTGAAGTTAAAAACATAAATTTAATAGATATCTGTTCTGATAATACAAAATTGCTTGAAAATCTTTTATAAAATAATCTCAAAAATAAAAACACTTGAAACTGTAAGGGATGATCTACTAAAGTTTGGATTGATATATGGAAACTTTCATCCGGCATTCGCCGTTAACAACATCAAGAATTTTATCCCTATAATTCTTGACCAAGAAGATCGTCAATATTCCATGTGGATGGAACTATTCTACATTCATGCATGTGCATACAACGTGCTCGATCACATTGACGAATCTGTTCCTCGTCCCACCGATGTTACAGACTCAATCTGGCGTCGTCTTGACGCCATCGTCAAACAATGGATCTACGGCACCATCTCCAAAGATCTGTTATGCGCTATCATGAAAACAGGTGCTACGGCACGTGAACATTGGATCCGGCTAGAAGAAATCTTTCAGGACAATAAAAATACTCGGGTTGTGTATTTGGAAGAGCAATTCAACAATACCCGCCTCGAGAATTTTAACAACATGTCCGCAATATTGTAAGCAACTGAAACTCATAACCGATCAACTATCCAACGTCGGGACTCCTATTTCAGAAACCAAGATGGTGCTTCAACTTGTTGCGGGTTTACCGAAAGGTGAATATGACACACTCGCAACAATGATTCAACAAGCCGACCCTCTCCCAAGTTTCAACAAGGCACGTTCACAACTATTGTTGGAAGAAACTAGACGTGCTAAACAAGAGGAACATAATCAAAAGGCGTTAGCCGTTGACGGATGGCAACACTCGCGGCCAACAAAGAACCGGCAGTTCCAAAGAAGAAGAACAGAGCGGCGGAGGTCGTGGCGGCAGAGGTCGCAACAACAAAGGCAAGGGCCGCGGAAAGGGCCAACGCAACCGGATCGGACAACAACCACCATCGGATAGCAAAGCAGCAGTAGTCCAACCAACAGCGGCGGTGGCCCACCAGCGAATCGGGCCTCGCCCGCATGCCCGTACCCGACCGCAGGGCCCGGTTCCCAAAGCAGCCTTGGTCGATCGGCTGTTGGGCCCTCGCCCACCACCGAGCGAGCCCACCAAGCAAAGCAGCGAGCCCACCGATTGCGATTGGGCAGTCAAAGCAAGAAGAAGACATGCGATAGCCCATTGCAGGTACCCAAGAAGAAGAAGCCCGCAGCAAGCACCGGCCCCGACCGATTTGGGCAAGGCATACACCACCGTGAACCTTCAACAGCCCAACGACAATTGGTACATGGACACCGGAGCCACATCTCACCTCACCCGGTCGTCAGGTAACCTATCTCAACTACGTCGGCTAAAGTGTCCTCAATTTATTACTGTCGGCAATGGTAATCGCATTCCAATTGAAGGTTACGGTAACACACACACCAAACATCCATATTCACCTTTCTCCCTAAACCACGTCCTATACACACCTAACATCATTAAAAACTTAATCTCTCGTTAGAAAATTCACTAGCAATAATTACGTGTCTGCGTCGAATTTGACCCTTTTGGTTTTTCGTGAAGGAACTCAATACGGGGAAAATTCTTACACGCCGCAATAGTGTGGGAGACCTCTACCCATTCACTCAATCTTCCGCTTTGTCGACCGCAAACACCTCTATCCCTTGCGGCGATCTCTCCCTCAACTTGGCACAACCGACTCGAACACCCCGAGACCCGCTTTTACTTTTCTTAGGACTTCTAAGCGTATTCAATGTAATAATGGGAAAATTGCCCAACACTGTTTTTCTTGTCCACTAGGCAAACATACTCGTCTTCCCTTTATGTCATCAAACAGTGTTACTTTTTCTCCTTTTGATATTGTTCATGCTGATTTATGGACATCTCCGATTGCTAGCTCTTTGGGTCATAAATTCTATCTAGTATTCTTGGATGATTTTTCACATTTTGTCTGGATTTACCCACTGAAATTCAAATATGAAGTTTTTGCAAAATTCCTCGAGTTTCAAAAATTCATTAAGACACAATTTGAAAAATCTATTAAATCATTCCAATGTGATAATGGACGTGAATTTAATAACTCGGCATTTCACAATTTCTATTCTAAAAAGGCATGGTTTTCCGTTTTTCTTGTCCCTATACTTCTTCCGAAAACGGAAAGGCTGAAAGAATTATACGTACCATCAATAACATGGTCCGCACACTTCTGTTTCATGCCTACCTACCACCGCCTTTTTGGGTCTATCTCTGTCAAAATGGTAGAATCCCTTCTAAATATTTTACCAACTAGCACACTCCAAAACAAAACCCCTACAGAAATCTTATACCGTAGGCGCCATCATATGATCACCTACGTATTTTTGGATGCTTATGCTACCCCAACATAGCCTCCATCGCACCCCACAAACTTGCCCCTCGCACTCTTCCATGTGTCTTCCTTGGTCTATCTCCTAATCATCGGGGCTACTTGTGCTATGACATTACTACTCGCAAAATCATCGTCTCCCGTCACGTTACCTTTAACGAGACAACCTTTCCTTTTTCAAATCTCCGGATATTTCGGACCACCGATTACATCTTTCTCGATGAACCGAGTTTGTCTCCGATCATCCAAAATCTGTACCAAGAAAGAACTCACTATTCCGACGCCATCGCTGCGCCTCCGGCGGTGTCATCTCGACCCTCCCGCAAAGAATGCTACCACCCGATCCCAGCTCCCACACCACCCATGCCGCACCCCGTTGAGTCGAATACACCACCAACACTCGCCTCCAGTCCGCAAATCCAACACCCCGACGAGTCTCCTCGCTTCTCGCGCAAACACCGCTTGCCACCTAGTCCCGTAGCCCGGTACCGCCACCACCCAAAGAACCCGGTCCCGACCTCCCACCGGCCCCCTCACCGCATGGAGACTCGTGCACAACACGGGATCTTCAAACCCAAGGTTCACTTCAATCTCTCCACACAAACCTTATCACCCATTCCAAAGAATCCAAAACTAGCTAAACGGACCTCAATTGGAATGCGGCCATGTGCGAAGAGTTTAACGCTTTAACCAAGCGTAACACTTGGGATTTGGTACCTAGACTAGCCGGTGTGAATGTTATCCGGTGTATGTGGCTATTTCGTCACAAGTTTAGAGACAATGGTGACTTAGAGAGGTATAAGGCAAGACTAGTTGCAAATGGCACTAATCAGCAGGAGGGTGTTGATTATGGTGAGACATTCAGTCCGGTTGTTAAACCGGCCACTATTCGGACTTTGTTCTCGGTATTGCTATGGGCTTGCATTGGCCGATTCATCGCCTTGATGTCAAAAATGCATTTCTTCATGGGGATTTGAAAGAGATCGTGTACATGCATCACCTCCGGTTTTGTTCATCCGACAGCTCCACGGTTTGTGTGTCGTCTCGTAAGTCATTGTATGGATTGAAACAGCCCCCGCGCTTGGTATGATCGGTTCGCCAGTATCTTCTACAAATTGGTTTTGTATGTAGCGGGTGTGATACCTCTCTCTTCACTTTTCACCGAGGTAGCAAGACCTTGCATATTTGCTATTATATGTCGACGATATTGTTCTTACTTGCCTCATCCGACGGGTTGAAGAATGAAATCATTGCTCTACTCAAAACTCGAATTTGCTATGACCGACTTGGGGAAGCTAAGTTATTTTTTGGGTATATCGGTGACTAGATCTCGCCGCCAATATGTTCCCGTGTCGGCGAAAGTATGCGAAGAGATAGTGTACGGGGCCAAGATGGCAAATTGTAAAATTATGCCAACTCCGGTGGACTCAAAATCCAAGCTTAGTGCCAATGACGGTGCGCCGCTTCGATCCCACTCTATAACGGAGTCTAGCGGTGCTGCTTCTTGATATCTTACATTCACTAGGCCGATATTGCATATGCCGTTCACGGGTGTGTCTGTTCATGCACGACCCCGAGAGTCCCATTTTGCCGCCCTCAAACGTATTATCGGATATGTTAAGGGCACACTTGACTTTGGCTTACATCTATACCCCTCTCGCCCCAACCAAATTGCTAGCCTACACGGATGCAGATTGGGCGGGATGCCCCGACACACGTCGCTCCACCTCCGGTGCGCACGTGGTACCGTGTATTTCTTGGGGATAATCTTATCTCATGGTCCGCCAAGCGGCAGCCACGCCGTCCCGTTCGAGTGCTTTGAAGCGAGAGAAACTCATACTAACTGTTTTCAAACTAAATTCTGTTGTTTTTGCTCTTGGATTTCTAAATTCTATTCTCGATATCTTTTAGTTTGAGGCATTTAAAAGAGTATATATTGTTCGTATTCTAAATTTATGTGATCCTTTATTTTTTCTGTTTGTCCAAATATTAATATATCTTCTTAAATTTTAAATATAAATTTCTCATGTTATTTTTAATAACATAATTTATAACTGCTAAAATATTTGTGACCTATTTTAAATTACAAAGTCATACTTTTGTTATTGTACTTCATGAACAATTAAATACCTCCACATAAGTTAGGGGTAAATTTGATCCAATAGGTGGAAGGATGACATTTTGAGTCATTTTAATACGTTAAAAGTATTTTTAATCCAATTAGTTGGAAGGAAGGAAAATATGTTCCAATAGGTGTAAGAAAAGCATTTTGAGGCATTTTTAATATGTTAAGGGCATTTCGACCCTTTTCCGAAGAAAAAAAGGTTCTGTGTGATATGACTTTGTAATAGAAAATCAAAGGAAAAATTGTTTCTGTTGAGAGATTCCAGCCTGAATATGGAAACTCCAATTTCAAACACTTTTGAATAATTTTTCTCAGTACATGCTACTATTCTATTTTAATTATATTTCGTAATTATAAAATATGTAAAGAATTGTTTTTAAGTGAATCAAACCTTAGCAATATGCAAAAATAAGTGATAATAAACACAGTTACAAAATAGTTCAGCTTTTAAGGTCATTTAATGGCAAATCCGTCATTTTAGGTGAACGGGAAGCTCCTCAACTCCCTCTTATTAAGAGTAAACACATAATTACATGTACCTTTTTTCTTCAAGAAGACACTTTAATTTTGCGGAAATTCTATTACTCCTGAACCAATGGAGGTTCTATGAAGAAAGGGGGAAAATGAGAGAGAAAACAAGAAAAAAAACAAAAATAAAGAAAAAATAGGAAAATGAAAAGATAAAATTAATAAAATACATTCAACAAAAGAAAATGCTATAAAAATAAAGATTTAACAATTTTTATGTTCCCATGCCACATACGCATAAAAAGGTAGCTAATTTTTAAATTGGTTAAGGGGTAATAAAACTCCCGTAAAATTAAAATAAATTCAGGAGGATAATGATGTATTTTCTCAATTACTTAAGGCCATATCAATATCATCCTATCATAATCTTGCAGCTATAAACTGTATAGAACATCTGTAAATTAAAGGGAAATGTGTATTTAATTTTCTTTTCTTAATGAAGATAGTTATGTAAAAAGATTTATATTACTACTATATATAAGCGCCAATATGGGGCTTTTGTCTTCCTCATAATACCATGTGATCCTATGAAGCTCCTCCACGTGGATGTTACTTTTTAACCTTTGTATTATATTTTCTTTTCTCTCATTAACTTTCTAAAGACAATTTATCTGGACCTTTTTAATTGGTGTAGCTTTTGCCTTTTTGTGGATTTTTTTCTTTTCATCCATCTCAATTTATATATCATTTTTTTTAATCTGTTAAAATAAATCTATCTTTTTATCATTAAAAGATTCTCATGTAATTGATTTTTTTTTCCTAACTTGTTTTTTTAAATTGTATAAGAAAATTTTGTGAACAAATTTATCCATCGCCTTTGAAAGATCTACGATGTATTACAAATACCACAAGTATACGTAAAAGTTGTTAATTGGTGTCATATAGTATTAGAGAAAGGTTTGGAACCCTAATCCGAAAAGAATGATAAGCTAACTGGCTGAAACACATTCCCCCTATAATTGATCTGCCACAAATTGAGTTCAGGGAGGCAAACCGAAGGAAGAGCAAAACTTTTGGTCCCAAATCTTTGGGGTTGCTTTTTTCCAATAAGCAAGAAGACAAGGAAGAAACACATATAATAAAGGGATCTCCGCTCCAGCTACGGCCTTTTCTGGTCCCCCTGAGCCGGGGGGAGGTGGTGCCACTTTTAGTTGGATTTTTCGTTTATAAAAGTTGTTACACCTCTTTGGGCACTACCGGTGTGCGATTGGGACTTCTTACCACTGCTTCTGACAAAAGTTGACCCGTTTACTTATGTTTTCTCATATGTTCAAAATTTCCCGCCGATGCCTCCGTGGGAGGCAATGAAGGTACTATTATCAGTCAACACAATTTGTTTTGTAAAATCTTTTATTTTGTTAACTAAGAATGAATATTTTCAAGCAGCAAAATATATATACAAATAATTAAATTGATTATTGAGGTTCATTTAATGGATTTATGTTTTCCCTTTATTTCGTTTAAAATTATGCTCAAATCTCCACATTTAACTAGCATTAAACCTTGCCACATAAAATTATGAGTGAAATTAAAACTTAATAAATATCAAAAAAAGAATCCCCATTATAACTAAAGAAAGTATCTGCACACAAATTCATAAAAATGCTAATTTTTTTCAATATGTGATCCTCATCGAGTCGTAATTATTTTCCATACTTAAATCTTGTTACTTCATAGAATATTGAATTTTGCGTTCCTTTGTATTTACTAATTCTCCTTCCAAACTTCCTTTTTCATTAAGAATAATATTCATTTATGTGACTACGAAACTTTAATAATTTTAAAGAGTTATCAACAAGAAATGATTAATGTACCATTAGATTAAATTAATAATGTAGTAGAAAAATGTGACATAAGTTATATATTTTTTTAATTAAAATTACTATTTCTATATCATGAGTTTGGGCATGGGCTTAGGCTTAGCACGGACCTCATGCAACTAGTATACTTAATATGTGGCGGAGGGGCTTTAATTTATGTAGTACACTGTTTCTTATATTATCAGTCAGGTTAAGATAACCCGCAATAATAGGTAATTGCTTTAAATAATTATCTAATTTGGTAAGCTAAAAATACAGTAAACATCCTGTTATACCTGGCTAGAATATAACAGTGAATGATATTATCTTATAAATTACAGGTTCACGTGAACTCAATAATTATATTTTTCAAATTTTAAAACGTATTAAGAAATTCACTAAATATATATATATATATATTGTGAAGGCATGATTATATATTAATTTGAGTTCGTTGTAAGAATTCATAAACTTCAAATCCATCTATTTCTGATTGATAATGAAAAAATATTTTACGCTCTGTTAAATTTGTGGTAGATGTGAAATTCATTATATTTGAGTCAGAACTATATATAATTAGAAAAAGTTTTAAAAAGTTATACTTGCCGTATGATTCCATAGATATGCTTAAATTCTTAATAATTTATGAATTCAATTTGTTAATAAGACTTTTAATTTATTCTTAGACTTAACGTATAAAACTTGTCCAATTCTGTTAAACATGCATTCCAGAAGACAAAAATACGGCAGCATTCACTGTAGTTCTATTGTACTTTGTTATTAAATAAAATTTAAGATAAAAAATTCAGTAAAAAATATAAAATTTCAGTCGATGTCAAACAAATATTCGATGTTTACTTACTAATTAAACAAACAATGCAATATTTAAGTACTAGTTCTTACTTGTATTTGCATGCTAATTAATTAGTAATTAATTTTTTCACCTAACACAAAAAAATAAGTACTGTAGGACAAAAATGTCAGAGTTCTGACTCAATACTGACTCTTTATATTATTATTGGTTATATTATAGTAGTATTAATCCTAGTTGGAAGATGAAGGACAATGGGATCCAGCTCTACTTTCTGTCATAACGACGTGTGTTAGAGCGTTATAGTTGCCAATCAAAATATCTTTCTTATAATCATTTTTTCATATTTTGGGAAATCTTAAATCTTTCTATTATTTTCACGCTTTTATTTATAGTAAATTTTGGATATCTGGCGTGCGCCTAATCCCGAAAACAAGCATATTGACCATTTTTTGACACTATCTAAGAAAAACCATAGGTGCTAGTCATGGAATAGCGTACATGACTGACATCTTTTCGGTTTTGTATTTGAAAAACAACACTTACGACTTTTCGATTTTGTCTTTAAGAAATAAATATTTTCATGAATTTTTAAATTTCATAAGTGAAATTCATAACAACTTCATGAAAACTCGCTATTTTTTTTATTACCATCGCTATGAAGTGGATAGTAAGGAATTTCCCCCTACCTAATTGATATTATACCTTACACTGTTATCATTAGATCAAAGTCTTGGATCTCTTAATATAATCGTTATCAGTATCAAGTTGCTAGTAAAATCTATATATTGCACAATGGTATCATAATTTAAGATTAATGACAAATTTAATTACTTTAATAAACTTGCCTATAGCACGTACATTGGTAATTTTTATTCATTTTTTGCCTTATTGTCGTGTTCTTCACAGCTAGATCTTACTCTCTTATTTTGTTTACTTTTGAAAATTTTAAATTAATTTTGAGGCATTTCAAGGTTTAAGCCACTTGTTCTTACAATTATAAATCGATTTTATTTTACTACAATAAATAAATAAGACTAATTTCGTGTATGACCATTAAATTTTACCTATAACAAAGTAAAATTACAACTTTATCTATTATCTCATTAACATAATTAAAAATTAACCCACTGTATGTATCAGTAAATTACAAAAACAAAAAAAATTTGTTTCAAATTAAAGTAACTGATTTTTTTCCCGTAATGATAAATCACAAAAAACTTTAAACTACTAACACTTTAATCACTTTGATCATAGGTCTTGTGATTATAGGTGGGTAAAGTTTAATTAGTTTATAATGCGTTAAATTTAATTATTTTATTATGACGAAGTATTGTTTCACGACTTTATTATAATGAATAAAATTTAATTACTTTAATAAAAAAATATTTTGTGAATTTATTTCAGTGATGATACGTGAAATTAAGTTATAGTAGGGTAAAGAATCTATATGCCAATTAAAGGTGATAAATTGAATAGCTTTTAATGTGTATAATTAGGTTTAGGTGAGGAAATGGGGCCATTTGATCTCCTAAAAATGAAACCTTGTCTGCTAAAAAATTGTGACGACATTAATTTTGTTATTCTTTTATTTACTTATTTATTCTTATAAGGAAAAAATTGATGTGACAATAAGATTTGGACGTGTAAATTGTAGTCACTAAAAATGGGAAAATAAAGTTAATGGAACATTCAACATTGGCGTGCATTTGTTGCAAGGAGCCAAATTTGAAAGTTCCATCCATTTCGATAGTGATATTGTGTTTTCCCATTATCCTAATATGTACAAATGAGTTCAACTAATATATATTGATATTGTAATATAAATTTATATTTTTAGTTCATTTAAAAATAAATTACAAGTTACTTTTATTAAGCATAAATTAAGATAACAATAACAATAATTATGCCTCAGGTCTAGCAAGTTAGGATACGTTGGGCGTTGGCTATATGAATTCTCAGTGATCATATTTCTACGTTTAAGTTTAACTTATATCATCATCATATCAAATAAAGTTTTTTAAAGAAGATTAAATGTATACACACTAATATAAGTAATAGAAATAATAATAATATTAAAAATTCTCTAAATTTTTACTGGCATATAAATCTTTGATAAGGTAAAAAGTATACTCCTAGAAAAATAATAAGTTCAAAATCAGCGTACTAACAAGACTAAAATCTATTCACTATTAGTAGATATAACATATATGAATCATTTTCTTCTATTGTGTCTTATCTTTAGCTAATTAAGGTTGGATTATTTTAAGTCTTTTGAGATAACTTTATTCCACATAATTTTAGGTCTATCTCGTTCTATTTTAACATCTTTACTCACCATCGTTTCATATCTATGAACTGTTATGACACGATCAAAGTATCTCAAGCAACATTCACTCACCGCAGTAAGCATAGATGGATAATCAATAAAAATGGTAATAGACATGTTATATAGTAAAGAGACTATACTAATAGCGACCAACAAGGTCTGTGATGGAGTGATAAGTAGTTTTTCATCGTTAATAAGAGATTTCGGCTTGGAGCCTTGGGTATAGAGTCACCTTTATTAGGGAACATTTTACCCACACTACAAGAAGTATAGAATTTGCAACAAAAAAACTGTTGGCAAATACCTTTCTTCTTGTAATGCCAATGTGGGACTTCCTGATACAACTCCGCATTTAATCGGGTTGTACCGAACAACAAGTGGGATACTACCCGCAAGGGTCTGGTTGAGTGGTTGGGAGGTGGGTCACCCATGTGAGAGACCCGAGATCGAATTCAACCTTTGTCTGCTGCTCAGCTAGGAGCTCGTCGCATGGGGCATGCCTAGTATGGTTTACATCTTCTATGTTGTTTGCGAGCTATTACATAGTGAGCAGGTTACCATAGAGAGCTCACCACATAGTGCTCACCCGAAGGGCAGAGACTGTGACAGAGGCTATGGATTTTCCCGGGGGTTCCCAAAAAAAGTGGGATACTAAAAAAGAAAAACTATGCTAATACTATGTCTAATTTATTTAACCTATTAGTATACCTAAAAGATCATTAATAATAAGTTGACGATTTTAACAAGCAAGGATTCTTTTTGGTAGCATATTAGATTCCTATGCTAGTCTAGGCCATAGAAAAAAAAGATCTAATAAAAAGTCATACGTGCATATCAATATTTAACCAATCATTTCTTTGGAAAAAATGAATATGACCAAATTAGGATATTGACACATTGAAGTGTCCATTAAGCAAATCTCCTAGGAATAATTTGAGGGAATTTATGCACATTCAAAAAAGTCTTCTATGAGACAATTATAACTACATGTTTGGTCCCTCAAATATTAGGAAATAATTATTTTAATCTTTATGATATCTAATTGTAAGTATTATATCCTCTATTATTTGAAGTATACATTGGCAGCCAACTTACTCCACCTAACAAAGATTTTTTTCTTCAAATATAACGTTTTCTTTAAACTTAAAATACGAAAGTATAGTACTTTTTTTTAACGTAGTAATTCATAATTTGCTAAATTGTTCGATATCTCTCCGATACAAAATATGTTTGGGAGAGTTTTCCTAAAAGTAGGATTTTAATTGCCGTTGGATTTAATAGTAGCTACATTTTTTTTAAATACTTGATCAAATATCTTACTAAAATTAGGGATAATAGCACTTCCTTAGTTATTAATAAATCATGTTTTCGATCCTTGCGATATATGACTCTACGTATTTCATCTTTGATTTTTAAAATATGTATTGTTGGCCCTATTAGGTAGAAAATATGTTGTATTTGACTACTTATAGAACTATAATATTGCTATAAGATATGAAACAACAATACAAATTTAACGTAACACATTAATAATTAAGTTAACAATTACTACTTAAGGTAAATTTGTGAGTATTCATAAGCAAATGAATCAAAAGTGCACAATTCAATTTATCCAAGGGTTTAATGTACTTAAATCATATATTAAAGAGATTAAAATAAAAATTAACCAGTAACGTAGAGATCAAAAGTTCCATTAACTCTATATTAAACTTAGCAATCATTTTATAACACCTTTCTAATTTTACTATAGTGAATTTGCCTTAATAACGGATTTGTCGGTACCTTAAAGCAAATAAAGAATCTTCACTTCCAATATTTTATTTTGTCCTTCACTTTTCCCCAATGTATGATCATTAAAACAAATAAAAAAACATAAAGTCAATCATTATTTTGCTAAAGTAAAAAAAAAGAAGATATATTAATATATGATTTTTTCTCTAACTATTACATGCACAAGATATATAGAGAGAAACATACAACCACTGTGTGTGTGAAAATCTTCCAAAAAAACACCAGTAAGCCCACGTCAGATCTGCTATATTCTTTCCTCTCAACACATTAATTCATTAAATTCATCACTACTCAAATCTCAAAATTCCGAAATTTCAGAAGTTAGAAACTTCCCTCCAATATTTTGTGGAGTTTTTACAAAACTATACAACCCACGGATAGGATTGAATAGGGTATTCATAACACGTAGCGGAAGACAAAAATACAATCCTGAATAGATCTACATGCGTTTAAAATTTATTTACATCTAAAAAATTAGGTTTTAAGAAAAACATGTGACGAGAGTCGTAATTTCGAATTTCTTCCATAGTACGAAGATTTTATGCGTATCCACACCGAGACCGATCTTTGCTATCAACTCATTGATCAACGGAACTCACGAACAAATTGAATTAAAATTATTATGTTGAAATTTATCTCTTTTGATTTAGTGTAATACTCACACGCTTTCAACAAAGTGTTTTTCTCTTAAAAAACTACTTTTCAACTTTTCTCATTTATTTCATAATCAAACTATTTTGCAATTTTCAATAAAATTCAAAATCCATTTATGGCAATTACGTGACTGCCGGCGGCAGCAACTTGAAGCAAAGCTTTAATTCAATTCTAAATTGGATTCTATTTGAGAAAGGAGTGTTGGGACCTTTTTTTTCTTTTGCAAGTCCAAGTCCTTATGGACTTTCATTGATGTATGTGTGCAGCAAAGCACCAAACTTGCTTTTATGATTTTATTTATATAATATATATAAATAAGTACCAAATATACATCACATATATTATTTCTATAAGAGATATAATTTAATTTTTTAATTCTAAATAGAAAATTTCAATTTATTCATAATATTAATCATATTTTCTGTGCTAACAAAAATATAATAATATTTCATTTGGACTAATAATTTTATTTTCTGACTAATTAAATTTTCTAATTTAATTATCAAACAATAAAATAATTAAACCATCTTAACAAAGATGGGGACACTCGTTAGTGTGTGACTCATATGTTCATTACTAAGCCCATAGTAAATTAATCATATCAATATACTAATCAAGGGTGACGTCTAGCAACACTCCTTAACGATCGGATAGCATGAAGCATACAATTTACTTTAAAAACCTGTAGAAGAATTATGTAATATTTCCTTTTGTCCTTATAGCTCCGGATCACCTTAAGATATGATCTAACTGTCAAATCCCAGTATGTGATCAACTATGTGCATGTCAAATTATAATTGACTATTGAATGACTTAAGAAACTCTATTCTTCTTCCATTCAATTGCCTTGACCAAAATCTTAATTAATAGTTTATAATTCATGATAACTTAGAGCTTAAACTCATTATCAAGAGTTTACAAATTCCATCTTAATCAATCATTAATTCTACAAGCATTTAATCGTACTCAATATCCTTTCAACCATATCCGTAAGGACATGAGTGTCCGGTATCAAAATACAATTAATAACTTGTTAATTATTATGATGATCTCAGGTCAAAGTAAACTCTTACATCACATTCCTCAAGATAATATCTCATTAACAACTTATGGTAATTCTAACCATTAGGAATTATCCAACGAGTCGGTTAAATGATCATATCTTTATATGAATTTGACAAAATTCTAGGGAGTTTTGATGTAGCAGCTATATTTCGATTTATCCTATTTTTTCAAGGGTTTCATAATTGGACCTTGAACCCCTTTCATATGATGCATGGTATCCAATTATGATCAAACAACAACATACCCAGTGAAATCTCACAACGTAGGTTTTGGAGAGGGTAGGGTGTACGCAGACCTTACATCTACCTTGGCAGGTAGAGCGGTTGTTTTACGGGAGACCCTCAGCTCAAGACAAAACATAAGCACACGCAAAGAAAATGCAAAAGCACAACCAGATCAAAGCATGAGAAACGGAAAAGTAAGCAGTAACTAGCGCAGATAAATAAGCTAAACAAAGTACACATATCCAATTATGATCATAAAAACAAATAAAACCGAATAAAGTCAATCATTATTTTTCCAAAGAAATAAAAAAAATAACAAAAAGGGAATATATTACAAAAACTTTCTCTAACTATATGCACAAGATATATAGAGAGAAAAACAGAGCATATAGAGAGAGAGAAACAAAGAACCATTGTGTGTGTGTAAAAATCTTCCAAATAAACACAATTAAACCCACCTCAGATCTGCCATATTCTTTCCTCTCAACACATTAATCACTAAAATTCATCACTATTCAATCCCAAAATCCCATAATTTTCAAAAAAAATATACTCTGTTTTTACTCATTTCTATTTACATTTAATCTATTTTTCTCAATTTCTGTGCTCTACAGTGTGAAATTCGAAACGGGTATTGTTTATTTTATTGAAATTGGTGTGTTTTTAAATTGTTTTTAGTTTTATGGTGATTTTCCGGCAGTGTTCGCCGGAGCTCCGGTGAGTTATAGGGGATAACTCCGGCGAGAAGTGTTGAATTGGGGTTTGTAATAAATGAGTTAAAGTGAGGGTAAAAGTGTAAAAAGATGTTTAAGTCTGCGAGGTGGAGGAGTGAGAAGAACAAGATCAAAGTTATCTTCAAATTGCAGTTTCATGCAACTCAGGTAAATAAAATAATAAATATGATGATCTCAGGTCAATGTTGAGTTTTCAGTTAAAGATTGAATTTCTAATGTTTTTGTTGGTTCTTGGTAGTTTTTTTTTGGAAATTATAGTATTGAAAGATGTTGGAAATAGCTATCTGAATTGGATGATTTGATTGATCATTTTCTTGATTAGATAGTAGAAAGGTCTAAAAACTACTTTCTTCCCATCTATACGAGCCTTGATGGACAGTTACCCGATACTTGTGCTAGTGGGCGTGATACGTATCTAGTGAAATTAGTCGAGGTGTGTGATGGCCTAGATAACTTTAATATTATAATGAAATGGGGTCGCATAAAGTGGAATTGATATAGAAGATTCATATAATCGACCCAACTTATTTGGATTTTACATGTGTTTGGTGAATTGATTGATTGATCATTTTCTTAATTAGGCAGTAGAAAAGTTCAAAAAAAACTTTCTTCCTATCTATCTATCTACTCGATACCTGTGCTGGTGAAACGTGATAGGTCTCTAGTGAGAATTAGTCGAGTTGCGCGCAAGCTGACTTGGGTACCACTGTTATAAAAAAAAAATTAAAAACTTGGAACAGATCAAATTTTTTCCATTGAAGTAATTGTCTTTGCTACTTGCTAGTACATACTAGAATAGGAACTATATCTTTTATTTTGGGATTCAGGTGTTACATTGTGAGTAACTGAATACATTTAAATTTAGATATGCCCATAATTTGCATTGGTAGATAAATTCTTTAGTATTACAATGAAATGGGGTGGATTAAAGTGGACCGGATATAGAGGATTCATATAATAGACCAATTTTTCACCATGTAGAGGCTAAAGTCTGCTCTACCGTCGATTACGGAACGAGGCCTATAACAGTGTGCAGAATGTAAAGGCGAATAAAGTAAAGTAGAGAGGGAAGAGAGCTATTATTGTCGTCCAACATCACGTAGTACAATTGCAGTTTCTCCGTGGAGTATTGAAATATCGGACCCAACTAATCTAGATTTGACACATAGTTTGAAAAATCAATTGATTGATCACTCTGCATTTTCATGGGGAAAAAAGCTGTTTTCTGCTTTCATTTTCCTTCAAATTGGATGCTTTTCTCTAGGCAACGGATAAAAAGTTTGTTGTATCCCAGAAGAGCATTGTCTGCTAACCCAAAAGTTGACAATCACTCCTTTGAGATTGTGATAAAATCACGCCTTCTTCTGTTTTTGTTCTCTTTTTGTATCAAGTTTCTATATGGTGGTTGAAAGATATTCATTCTTTTATTCAATGCATGACGGATTAATTTGTATGTGTGGTAGGTAGCGGGGGATGCATTGATGATATCTGTGGTCCCCGCTGATGTGGGGAAGCCAACGTTAAAATTAGAGAAGGCGACAGTTCGTGATGGGAGCTGTTACTGGGAGAAAGCAGTTCTCGAAACCGTAAAGTTCATTCAAGAACCAAAGTCGGGGAAGATTCACGAAAAAATCTATTACTTCATCCTGGGAGCTGTAAGCTACATTTCAATATCTCAGTTCTTTTTTTGCTACATTGCTTCCTTGTCAAGTGACTTGATATAGATTCTTTCATATATTATTTGTATATATTAAATTAATTTTTAACAAAAATACAAAGTTTAAGTCGAAGTTATTGGGTTATGCCGAACCCGTAATTTGCACTATGGCTCCGCCCTTGATTCTTTGGATGTATACTTTGTAGGGGTCTTCAAAATCCGGAGTTGTTGGAGAAGCTTCGATTGATTTCTCGAATTATGCGGAGGCGTCTAAGATCTCCTATGTTTCTCTTCCACTCAAAAATTCAAAATCGGGAGCTTTATTGCATGTAAGTCTCTCGGCCATTCATGCAAGAATATGCATAGAGTTGCTATTTTTCAAGCTTTTTGGACCTGTTTGGATTTTAAAATGATGTCGTTGTCCATAGGTTTCGATACAGAGGATTCAGGATTCTTCCGATCAAAGGTGCTGTCCATTTTCCCAATGGCTTCCATGATTAGTGTTGAATTTAAACTAGTCTTTTTAAATTTTTTTGGTGCTTTTTCAGTGTTGTCGAAGAAATCGAAACTGCAAGACCAGATTCCGATAATATGATGTTGAGGACGCAGCTTAGCTATGATGGTGTAGAAGCTAGCGTTAAAGGCAATTCTACAGAGGTAAGACAAAAACTTCTCTCATTATAAGAAAATGAAAATATACGAGGATTTATCCTCAGATATGATTTTGTTTGAGTTAATAGGTTAAAAAACCGCTAAACTATCACTGTTTTGTGAGTTTCATACCTATATTATTGGGTATTCACAGAACCACCTGAACTACCAGGAACTCATATTAAAATACCCCTGGAGGAATATGACATGCTATGTGAACATCACGCTCCAAAGGGTCCTCCAAAGAATTCCAAGTGTTAGTACACGTGATTTTTTTTTGAGTGAATATGTTAAACCCCCCCCCCCTCTCCACCCCTAAACTATCACAGTTTTTCCGTTTCATACCTAAGATATTGGTTGTTCACAGAACCCCCTGATGCCATGAACTCATTGTGCCAGGTGGGCTCATTTTCAAGACTTTTTCCATCTCCCACGCACCTCTCAACAAGTGATCCCAAACATTTTGCTTGCATATTCTGTCGGGGTTTTTTTAATCTAAAGGGAGTTATAGTCCAGGGGGTAGCAGGAACACCCAATAGTTTAGGTATGAAACTCACAAAATGGTACTCCGTAATAGTTTAGGAGGGTCTTAACCTATTCACTCATTTTGTTTTAAAGCAATTCTTAATGCTAGCATTATGCTTCCTTTTGATGACTAATAATATTGTCTCGTTTCTTGTCTGTCCTTGGATTTCATAGGATGGTCTGATCAACAAACCTATTTTGCACAATGGTGTACTGAATGGCAACCGTCGAGCATCAGGTGAATCTGATATTACCATGTCCAGTTCCGGTAGCAGCTCAGGGCTTGATACGCCTCGGCAAATCAAAGTGAAAAACAACATTGGCCATCAGGATCACATAAACTTCCCGTCCTCTCCGAATCATGCTTTGATTCTACAGAAGCCCAGTAGTGATGCCTCTAAAACAGTTTCTGAAGAAAATCAGCAGTTAGAATGGTTGCCAGGTCCCGCTCTTGAAGTAAGTACAGACGGTTCTTCAAGCACTCCAAGAGAAGCTCTTTTGAGATTACCATCACAAGAGGCGTCAGATATTGTTGTTGCGAAGCTAAGATCCGAGCTCACAACTTTTGCTAGGCAGATAGAAGTGTCGGACTTGGAACTTCAAACCCTACGTAAACAAATCGTCAAGGAGAGCAAAAGAGGTCAGGATTTGTCGAAAGAGGTTGTTAGCCTAAAAAAAGAACGGGACACTCTCAAGGAAGAATGTGATAAACTTAAAGTCTCCCAAAGACATCTAGATGAGGCGAAATCGAAAGACAAGTTGCTCTATGAAAAGGGGGATATTCAAACTCTAGTTAGTGAACTTAGGCAAGAATTGGCTTACCAAAAGGACCTTAATGCAAATCTAGAAATACAACTTCAGAAGACACACGAATCGAATTCCGAGTTAATTCTTGCTGTGCGGGACCTAGACGAAATGTTAGAACAGAAGAACAAAGAAAATGTTACATCTTGTGATGCTGAGAAGTTTCTGGATGTTATCTCCAAGCATGAAATTACCGATGAAGACGACGAAGAGCAAAAAGCACTAGAGCAGCTCGTGAGAGAGCATAGTGACGTCAAGGACACGTATATGCTGGAGCAAAAGATCACGGACCTGCATGGTGAAATTGAGATATACAGGTAGGGGTGTCAAATAGGCGGGTTTGGCTGCATTTGGGCGGGTTAAAATGGGCTTAGTTAATAAAGCCCAAAAGTAACTTGGGCTGAAATGAGCTAAAAGGTGGGTCATAAGTCATAACCCAACCCGCCCAATTTTATTTTTTTAGTACCTAATAAAACTATTTTTTTCCTTTACTATGGCTATATAACATAAAGGGAGCCCGGTGCACTAGCTCCCGCTATGCGCGGGGTCCGGGGAAGGGCCGGACCACAAGGATCTATTGTTGTACGCAACCTCACCTCACATTTCTGCAAGAGGTTGTTTACACGGCTTGAACCCATGACCTCCTGGTCACATGGCTATATATAACATCAAATAAAAAAAATATCTTTTTGAAAATATTTTGATAAGATTTCTATGGTTCAATTTTGGCTACATATCAGCCTAATATTTTAATGAGCTGAAATGGGTTGGGCTAAAATGAGTTGAGCTAATAAATGGGCGGGTCATGTTTTCATGGGCTAATTTTGCCACCCCTATGTACAGGAGAGAAAGAGATGACTTAGAGATGCAGATGGAGCAACTGGCCCTCGACAACGAGATACTGAAGCAAGAAAACCACGACATGTTATACAAACTCGAGCAAAGCGAGATTCAGGAACAACTTAAGATGCAATATGAATGTGCAACTTCTTATGCAACCGTAACCGAACTTGAATCCAGGATTACGAATTTGGAGAATGAGCTGAACAAGCAATCTAAAGAATTATCCGATTCTTTGGTCGCCATAAGTACCCTGGAGGAAGAACTGGAAAAGCAAGCTGAGGGATTTGAAGCTGATCTGGATACTCTTTCTTGTGATAAAGTCGAACAAGAGCAGAGGGCAATACGAGCTGAAGAAGAATTGAGGAAGACAAGACGGCATAATGCTAGTACAGCAGAGCGGCTTCAGGAGGAACTTAAAAGTCTCTCCATGCAAATGGAATGCTCATTAGAAGCAAACGAAAAGTTGGCTATTAAAGCGTTCCATGAAGCTGATAAACTCCGCCTAGAGAAACTGTGTTTGGAAGAGATGCTACGAAAATCATCTGCGCATTATGAAGCCAAGATGCTCGAACTTTATAGCCAGATAACTAATATGCTTGGTGAAATGGAAAAGTTGCAGTCAGAAATTGAAGAAAATTCCGCTCAACTCGGAAAACAAGAAGAGCTGGCTAAAGAAACTGAGCAGCACTTGTCGGAGAAAATCATCTCTCTTGAAGCGGAGATTGAAAATCTATTAGCAGACAAGAATATTATCCTCTCTCAGCATGCCGAACAGAAGAATACGCTAATGGATGAGTTGGAAAAGATGAGGAAATCAATTGAGGACATGCAAATGCTTGTTGAGCAAGGTCACACTGAAAGAACAGAACTGGAAACTAGGCTAGGATTAGCGGAAAAAGAAGCTGTGGAGACTGTGCAGGAACTAAACGCCATGAGGTTTCTTATGGATGAGAAGGAAACATTAATTTTGGAACTGTATTTAGAAGTGGATATACTTAAATCTGAATGCAATGAGACGAAGAAATCTTTGTTCAAGGACGAATTGGAGAAACAAAATTTGAGAAAGGAGGTGTCCCAATTAAAAGACGATCTGAATAAGAAAGAGGAGGCATTGAATAGTATGGCCACAAAGCTCACGGATGCTAATAATCGTCTAAAAGAGAGAATAAAATTACTTGAGGTAAATAATCACCTGCATTTGATCTACCTAAATGTGGTTGTAAATCAGAGGAGTTGATTTATTCGTATACTCCCTCTGTCTCAATTTATGTGACACTCTTTCCTTTTCAGTCCTTTCTATATTTAGTTACAATTTAACTTTGAACTTCTCATTTTATCCTTAAGAAATGATATACAACCACACAAATATCTATGACTTATTTTAAACCACAAATTTCAAAAGTCTTTCTTTTATTTTTAAACTTAGTGCCCAGTCAAACTTCACATTAATCGGGTTCGTAACATAATTGAGATTATTTCAATTGACAAAGATAACATTCATGTAAATCCATTGTGCATTTACTCTTGATATCACTATTCCTGCATAGGTGTTTGATAAAAATCGATCTTGATGAGTATGATCAACGTTAGTTTTGTTCCATAATCATAGGGTCAGATCAAACTGAAGGAAAATGCACTTGATGAGGTAATGAATTCATTTATGGAGAAGGAGAATGATCTTCAAGACAAAATTGAAGAGTTAGAAAGAAGATTAGAAGAACTCCAACAGAGCACAGAAAGGCTCTGCGAACAAAAGTCCGAAAAGGTTAGCAGCAAAAAACTTAGCTTCTATGTTAGAGTTGGCATGGCAATGATTTAATCGCCTTTTCTAAATATCAGACATAAAACAGTTTTTCCTATTTGACTGTTTAATTTGGTGAGGATAAAACTAAGAGTCCGTTTGGACATGAATACTTTTCCCTTTTTCTTCAATTTGTTTTTTCAAACAATGTTTGATTGGACATTTGATCTATATTTTGAAAACAAAAATTGAAGACGAGTTTCAAGTGTGAAAAAGTGGTATTGACCAGTTTTTCAAGTGAATGTTTTTTCCACTCACAAATCTTCTACTTTTTTTTCCAAGTTCAATGCATTACCAGACTGACAAACACAACTTCAACTTTCAAGTACTCTTTTTCAAAAAAATTCAAATGTCACATTTTTTATGTCCAAAAGCCTACTAAGTATCAGCATGAATGATGTCTAAACTAGTCATGATTGAAGTTTGTGACCGAATTAGCTAGTTCAGATCCGAATCGGCAATGATATGGTTTTCACTCTGTTCAACTCTTATTAAATAGCATCTTACCAATGGTACATTGATACAGGTGGCTACGGAAGATCTAAATCTCACGGCTACAACATACACGGAAGATGAAAATCTCTGTCAAACATTGTCTGCAGAGAGGTATGAGATCGTTATCCTGCTCAAATAACTTTTTGACCAAGATGAATTTGTGTTCTTAAAATCATTTCTTACCACTATTGAGTCAACTTGAACAAGTATAACTTAACCCTATTTGAGGCAGAGGCGTAGCCAAGATTTCAACTTTATGGGTTCTGAATTTTAGAACAATGATTTCAAGTGATATTATAGGGGTTCTAAATTTAATGTGTACATATTCAATGAGTTTCTTAACGCAAATATATTGTTTGATCAAAAGTTACTGGGTTCAGCTGAACCCGTATTTGGTCTTCTACCTCCGCCCCTGATTTGAGGGGCGGTCCACTTTTGGCTATACAGTCCAAGAGTAATTATTCTAATTGGTAATGCCTATATAAATGCAGCAGCAACAGCTGTTGTTCGGACGAGGAAATGGAAAGCACAGCATCTAATACCAGAAATCGTTACGAACTATCAGAAGAAATGGAACTACTGAGGGAGAGGAACAAGTTAATGGAAGTAGAACTAAAGGAAATGCAAGGGAGATATTCAGAAATAAGCCTCAAATTTGCAGAGGTAGAAGGAGAAAGACAGAGGCTTTATATGAAACTGCGGAACATTAAGAGCGCGAAAAAAGAGCTCGTAAAATTGATACAAGTATAGGTAATGATTCAAGTTATTTTTGCTGGAAGATTTAGATGTGAAGGCCCCTCAAAAAAATTGAACAAAATAAATGTAAATTGGTGAGGGGATTTTTTTTGTTGCATATTCTTTATTTTTTTTCGTTGCATAGAGTTACACCATCAGATAAGATTCAAAAAATATGAGTAGTGTTAGCATATAGGTTATATTCATTGTCAAATAAGAAGCTGTGTAAGATCATTTCAAGTAGTTTTTGTAAGTAATGACTGCTGGTATTCCTATTTATGAAGAGATCCTTTCAATATTGTGTTGTGGACAGACCTTTTTTTTTTCCAGCAGCAGTTATTTTATTGCCGGTCTTGCAGTCTTATTTTGCATTTTTGTGAAAGATTATATATAAAGTTTGAATCCTTGACCTTCTGATCACATGGGTATAACTTTTAATGTTACGCCAGGATGTATAATACATTCTTAAATTTGTTATCAAATTGTGCGCGCTTGCATATGTGTAAAAAACGTAATAAGAGTTTCGTTTTATGGTTCTTTCAGTTACGTTTTCTTTAACTGAATGAATGTTCTGATGAAACATTAGTTATGTCATAGAAAAAAGAGGATTTTTGCTTTTTTTTTTCCCCTCCTATTGAGAAAGCATATTAGCGAACTCTAGAAGTATCAGTCCGTCTGTAATGACTCGTCCCAACTGATTTTAAACAGACTAAAAGGTTTCTTTTCAATTCCTTCTGAGGTTTGAATTGCCAACTGACTTTTTGGATATAAAAAAAGTTACCACTAGACAAAATAAAGTCCTATATCATATGAAATTTGAATACTATATTGCTGACAAGAGAGAGATATCCTAGACAGCAAGTGAATCCACAGAACACATTTGTAGATTTGTACATCTGTTATATTTTATCGTCATATTATATGTTTGATGTCGAGCTGATAATAACCCCCTTAGACAGCTAATAACATGTGGTTGTGTTCACAGTTCATCAAATTAAACTCTAGTTTGAAAAAGAAAGAATGGCAGACATTCTTTTATTTTTATTTCTTAATAAAGATATCTATATAATACTACTTCCTCCGTCCCAATTTATGTGATATAGTTTGACTAGGATGGAGTTTAAAAAAGAAATGAAACTTGTGGTCTAAAATGAATCATATATATTTATGTAGTTGTAAATCATTTCATTAAGGATAAAAGGAGAAGTTTTAACTTTGTTTTTTAAATTTATAAATGTGTCATTCTTTTTGGGATAAACTAGAATTGTATCACATAAATTGGGACAGAGGGAGTATATTTTTTGGTTTCCAACCAGTATCTGGTTTCCGCATTGGGGCTTGAAAATTGGGGTTACCACCCAAAAGTAGCCAAAATTTTGAATTTATAGGTTTTGAGTTCAAGAAAAAGCAAATTACTGGATTCTTGATAAAAATTATTTACATATTAAGTGGAATTTTTAAACTCAAATAGAGAGTCTTGGCCAAGGCTAGAGTTACTGTTTTGCTGAACCCGTATCTAGAACGGTAGCTCCACCCGTACTCAAAGTTCCACAATTGGGTAAAACGTTTCCTAACAAAGACGACTCTATAATTAGTATTTGGATCCAAAACCATTAATTAAACATGAAGGAGTAGTTGAATCCAATCCATTGACGCTATCTTGAATCTGTTCCAATAGGACAACTAAAGATTGCATTTCGTGTCCTACAAAGATAGTCTGGTACAATTTATCAGTTTTAATTGAGTGGCCAGGAGAATAATGTTGAGAGCACTTCTTTTTGTTGTTTTCAATTGCAGATAAATAAATCGACCTTATCGTCATTAATTTTTGAAGGTGAATTACATATTCATATCTAGTAATAAAAGAATAGTGAAACTCGTGAAATGAAAAAAACTACGAAAAGGAATTCACATAGATTTAGAATTAGAAGAGCATGTTGCATTTGTATATAAGTTAAAAGCTTTTTAAAAAAAACGATGAACAACAAGTGAATATTCCTGTACTACAAAAAGAATGTTATCACTTATCAGTTCAAGAACGTCAGATGTCCCCGCTTTTTCAGGGGGTAATTTATAGTTTAATCTCATCATACGACCAAAATGTTGGAGCTGATCATCCTACTTGCCTCACTTATAATTACATCTCCATTTCCTTATGGTATATATTTATGCACCGAACCAATGTGTATACAAATCAATATATGCATATCATGTGTTTATATATGCATTGTTTTACTTAATCATGATTGAATAATTCAAATTATTGTTAACAAACAAAAGAATATTTCAAAAGAAAGTGTCCCTTGTGAAACAAACTGATATTTCTTTCACTTTATAAGGGATTGTTCTTTTAGTGGGCTTATTAAAAGTTAGAAAAAGACGAGTGGACTTGGGTACATGATAAATGGGCCTGAAAGCAAAAGAGGTGAAATTGCCCCTGCATGCGAGATATACATCTAATAACGTTCTGAATATCTCACCTATAAATACACAGAATCGTTCCTACGAGAAGAACACAAGTTGAGAAAATGTTCTACTCTCTTTCTAATCGGCATTAATTACTCTTTGTTTTTTCATGTACATCTATACTGTGTGAAATATCTTTAAGGACATTATCATTTACGACACGCCTCAAACTAAAAGGGTATTTATGTTATCATGCTTCAACAGATCTTAATTACAACAAGTATTACCTCATTAACTCAGGACCTTGATCCCACCACCTCCCACCCACCCCAAAAAAAAAAAAAAAGAGACAATTTATGTAGTATATGGATATCAAATTTATGGCTTATGAAAGAAATAATTCATTTATTATTTTCATTAATGAATGAGTATAGATACAATTTATAATTTTCATAATATGGAAAATCCTATTCTATTTGTACAAGAATTTTATAATTATGGTAAGTGTACAATGCTAATTAAGTAATTATATACAAAACTATTACCAAAATTACCATATACACGGTGTGTATACCGAGTATATCACGGTCTTCCAATTGCCTTGGATTTTTGTGATATACACGGTATACACAAGAGAGTATACCGTGTATATGGTGGTATATTTTCACACCCCCGCAGTCATAGCGGACGGTCTTCGTACGCTGAGACTATCCCTAAAATCTTCAAAGAGGATCGAGGAAAGACCCTTAGTAAAGATGTATGCAACTTGATACCTGGAAGGGACATTAAAGACGCGTACTTGTCCACGAGCTACCTTTTCGCGAACAAAATGGATATCCATCTCAATATGTTTAGTGCGCTGGTGTTGAACCGAATTCCCAGAAAGATATACGGCACTAACATTATCACAATATACCAAGGTAGCTTTTTGAATGGGAAAGTGAAGCTCTAAGAGAAGATTACGTAACCAACATGATTCAGAAACCACATTGGCCACCTCTCGATACTTGGTCTCTGCACTGGAGCGGGATAAGGTAGCCTATCGTTTGGTAGACCATGAGACCAAGTTATCGCCAAGAAGCATATAGTAGCCAGACGTAGAGCGTCTGGTGTCCAGGCAACCACCCCAATCAGCATCGGTATACGAGACAAGTGTAGAGGCTGATGACGGATATAGATGCAAACCAAAGTCAAATGTTCCCTGAATGTATCGGATACTATGTTTAAGTGCATTCATGTGCTCCACCCTAGGATCATGCATAAATAGACACACCTGATGTATAACATACGTAATATCCGATCTCGTGAAAGTAAGATACTAAAGAGCTCTAGCAAGACTATAATAGTGAGTGGGATCCTCGTAAGGTGAGTCAGCCGCAACACCTAACATGGGCTTGCTATCAACTGGAGTGGAAGTAGACTTACACGAGGACATACCAGCACGCTCAATGATCTCAGCAGCATACTTTCATTGGGATAAGAATAACCCACTTATATGATGAGTGACAGCAATCCCCAAAAAGTAACTCAACGGCCCCAAGTCTTTCATAGCTAACTCAGAACTGAGCATGGTCATGATATACTTGCGCAAAACATCAGAAGAGGTAGTCAAGATAATATCATCTACATATAATAGAATATAAGCCATGGAAGTACCACGACATAGATATATGAAAAATAATTATAAGACTAATGAGGATATTTGGGGTCTCAAAACCCAAGAGATACAAAACCCCTTAAGATAGACGAAACATAGTCACATCTAACAAATCTCTTATACCAAGCCCGAATGGTAGGGATTTGACCACCGGACTAAATATCTCACAACAATCCATGCCAACCTATAGTCTTACATCAGGACCTTATGTCTCGCAATAAGCCATCCGGGGGACCAACTCCCACGTCTTATTTTCAATAAAAGCATTATATTCGTCGGTCATAGCCAATTTCCAATTTGGGTCATTTAAGGCAGACATGGGGTTACGTGGTAGAAGAGATTTAAAGACATTAGAATTGAGATTAAAATGCCATTTTGGTTTTAAAATACCCCTTTGACTACGAGTGACTGGCCCATGACTCGAGGAAGAAGCGGGTGGATTTTGGGCGTAGTGGGTGGGTGGGTGACGGACGGGCCGCGGCGGGCGGTGGGCTGCTGGCCCAAAATGGACACAGTAGCTATGGCAGAAACAGAATGTAAAGCAGAAACAGTTTCGGTATTGGGCTGGACAACCGGCCCAATAGCCAAAACTAGGGCAGAAATAGTGGGACCATCAGGCAGTGGGCCCGATGGTGGATAGTGGGGGTGAAAAAATCCGATAAATAGTGGATAATATACGGGGAGACCTCGTCATCTAAAAAATTATACGAACTAGGACCGGGACTACTCACTTTAGCAAATGAAAATTGGGTTTCATCAAAAATAACATGATGACTAATTATGATTTTATTGGACGATAAATCAAAACATTTGTAACCACGATGATTCGATGGATAACCCAAAAAACACACAATGGGTAGAACGGGCTTGAAGTTTGTTAATTGTAGTTGACATAAATAGTGGATAACATAAGCACCCAAAGACCATAAGATGTGAATACTAAGGAGTCTTATTATAGAGGAATTTAAGAGGGGATGAATATGCCAATCCTTTGGTAGGAAGTATGTTAAGAAGATAAGTAGTCATTTGTAGAACATGATGCCAAAAGGAAGGGGGTACGGAAGCATGGACCAATAGAGTTCGGACAATATTATTAATTGTACAAATTTTTCATTCGGCCTTCCCATTTGTGAGGACGTATGAGGACAAGAGAAACGAAAAACTATGCCATTAGCATCACAAAAAATCCGAAACAATTCATTATCATATTCTTTGTCATTATCACATTGAATATTTTTTATTTCTCGTTCGAATTGAGTACGGATGAATGCTCTAAATTGTAAGAATGTGGAAAAAACTTGAGATTTTTTCGCTAACGGAAAGGTCCATAAAAAATTAGAATAATCATCCAAAAATAGAACATAATAACGATGGACCACAGAACTTAAAATGGGAGAGGTCATAGATCGCTATGAATAATATCAAATGGCAAAAGTACGAGAAGTAAAAGCTACAAATGACAATCTAACATGTTTTCCTAAAGGACATGAATGACAAATTGGAGTACTATGCGTACCCTTACAAGAAATAAAATTATTTTTATGCAAAGAAGAAACAATCGACGACCCAGGGTGACCCAAACGTGCATGCCATAAGGAAGGAGCTAGAGTAGCAAAAGTAGATGGCAAGGCTTGACTCGAGAGACTGGATGCGGCGTGATATGATAAATATCTCCCCTACTATTACATCTCATGAGAGGTGTCTCCGTCTTGAAATCCTTCACAGAAAACTCAAAAGGATTAAAATTAACAGAAACTCAATTATCAGTGGTGAATTTATGGACAGACACCAAAGTTTTAATTAAGTTAGGGGCATGAATGGCGAAACAAGAGGTGGATGTGGGGGAGACAAAGTTGTATGACCGTAATCACGAATTGGAATTGAGTTTCCATTACCAAGAATTATGCCACAATTTTTGCTCAAATTGGAATAAGACGAGAGAGTACCTTGGTCGGACGTCATGTGAGAAGTGGCGTCGGTGTCCATGTATCAATTCGCGTCTGGAGGATTTAATCCAAATGTATGCATGGAGGCCTCAATATCTGTCGGAGTCGGAATCGGATGCGGGCCCGTAGCATGGAAAGCTGCGGGGGCGAGGCCCAAGGTGCCTTCCCGCCGTCCGTGCCTAGCAAGCAGCTTTGAAATTCACTAGGCTGTGAAACATTGGACCTGAAGGGCGGCTGAGAAGCCCACTTCCCTTAGTACGCTGAAGCAGGCAAATAGGGGTTGTTAGGCCACTGCCCACTGGCCCAGCCCCACTACATGTCCTTGATCGCCTTCATGTATGCCATATGTACACCACTAGCCTCCAAATATCTCCATAAAACCTCCCTCGGGACTTTGTCTTATGACTTTTCTAGGTTGATGAACACCATATGTAAGTCCTTTTTCCTCTCCACTAAATATCCTCACAAGATGAATGACTTATGTAGTCGATCATCCCAGATGAATCCATATTGAATTTCAAACATGTTTAAGAAAATTCAAATGAAAAAGGATGAGATAGACCTAGAATCACATGAAATAAAGGAAAGCTGTCTCGAAAGACCTCACTACAAGAAAGTATAGAATTTAGCAACAAAACTTTAGCAACAATAAATATATTATTACTAAAAATGTAAATGGCAAAAAAAATTTAATATATTTTTGCTAGAAAACGTAAATGGTAACAAAAAATCAATTTGTTGTTGCGAAAACTATTCGCATTGGAGCAACGACATGCAACAACTTTTGTTGTTGCGAAAAGTATTTTTGGCAACAACATCCAACATATGACAATAAAAATGTTGTTTGCAAATGTTTTTTTTCTTGTAGTGCCTACGAATTCATAAAATCAATGCAGACTATTAGTGTATGCATTGTTCTTTTTGTTCTAACTTATATGACACATTTTTTTTAGTGTGTACCAAAAAGAATTACACATTTATTTATTTAAATATAATTTAACTTAAAAATACTTCATATCGAGTCAAATAATATCACGTGCATTAGAAAAGTAAATACATAATTATATACAGATTACGATATACTCCTACTCACAATGTCTAAATTGTGAATCCGACCCGAATTGACATCTTCTCTTTGAGTGGGTTCTTCACAAAAGTCATAATTCACGAGACTAAAAAAAATCGCTGAAAAAGCTTTAACATGTAGGGTATAGAAAATGATACAATACAACTTTCTTTTTAAAAAGAAAAACTAGAAGAAACAAATAAACAAATAAACAAAAAACAAACAAGAAGCCCTCGTCAAAATTGCACAAAATGTGCATAATAATTTATAAATATCTATATGTGTTTTAAGTCAAGATTTTCTGCTGTAACTCTTCAAGTGTGACTTCAACACTTATATATATAAACAATTTTTCTCCATACATCATTTATTCTTTGTATTAAATTAAATAACAATTCCCCAAAAAAAGATTGCCAATTTTCTCCTCTTCTGCTTCTTCAACAATATTCAAGTTGATTCAATGTCTAAAATTTATCCAGAAATTTTGGAGCAATCTTCTTCTTCTTCATCGCCTTATGTAAAAACCATAAGAGAAACATTTACAATATGGATGAAATCATTAGTTTTTCATGGTAATGGATGTACTGTTTTTAATTCCAAAGGTGAAATTGTTTTCAGAGTTGATAATTACCAAGAAAGTTGTAGAGATGAAGTTTGTCCCATGAATCTTGAAGGGTGTCAAATGCTATGGGAAATAAAACCAAGAGATGGAATAAATCGAATGTCAATTCTGTTTTAGAATGTCGTCAATTATGTCGTCCGACACCAGTAACAACACTTAGTAAAACCTTTGTGTTCTTTAAATTTCCACTGCATTTACTCTTTAAAGTTACTGCAAAATGATGGAAGGAGGGAGGCATTGTTGTGCTAGCGGTGGAAAGAAGCGGCGACAGGGGGGACGCCGACGGCAGGTGATGTATGGTGGCATATGGAGGCGGTGTAGTGATCTCAGTCGGGCACAGTTCCCGAAGGTGAATAGGAGAGAGAATTGATTCATCTAAAAATTCATAATCCGGTATACCGAGAATCCCCACAACTCCCTACACAGTTCACCGGCAACCAACGACCAAACCCACTCGACTCCAACCCCAAACACCGTCACTGTTCCGCACCACCCGACAGCCACCCTCGACAGAAACCCAGTCCCGACAACACAACATGCACCACATCCGAATCTGTCGTCACCCAGTCCACCCAACCAGTCGACCAATACCCTTACCCAGCCAGCGTCCACATACCGGATGGAAACTCGTGCCCAATACGGAATTTTCAAACCCAAAGTCCAATTTAACATGTCCACCAAAACAATTTCACCTATACCAAAACGCCCTAAATTAGCCAAACTAGACCCGAATTGGAATGCGGCCATGTGTGAGGAGTTTAATGCTTTAACGAAACAACATACTTGGGACTTGGTTCCTCGACCAGAGGGGGTGAATGTGATCCGTTGCATGTGGCTGTTTCATCACAAGTTCAGGGATAGTGGTGACTTAGAAAGATATAAGGCAAGACTAGTGGCAAATGGTACTAACCAGTAGGAGGGCATTGATTGCGGTGAGACATTCAGTCCGATTGTTAAATCGGCCACCATACGCACAGTTCTAAGCATTGCTATGGGAAAGCATTGGTCGATTCATCAGCTAGATGTGAAGAATGCATTTATTCATGGGAATTTACGAGAAACTATCTACATGCACCAACAGCCTGGTTTTGTCCACCTTGCAGCCCCACATTATGTGTGCCATCTCCGTAAGTCACTCTATGGCCTAAAACAGACCCCAGAGCATGGTATGATCATTTTGCACAGTTCATTATACGTATCGGGTTTACATGCAGCAGATGTGATACATCTCTATTTACTTTACATCGAAGTGGTGATACTGCTTATTTACTGTTATATGTGGATGACATTGTTCTTACTGCCTCTACTGCTGTGTTGAAAGATATCATGTAAGATGATATTAATCTTCCTTAGGATGACTTTCTCATTAATATCAATATATATAGTGTACAATATACAATCCTAATACAAGAGGAAAGATGAATCCTAATCACAATACAAGAGGAATCCTAATCTAATAATGGATAGGAATTGTAGTGTTATACTTGTACACGTTTACAATATAGATAATATAAATTATGATGGTCAATGACCAATTGTATTGTATATATATATTATATATACCAAATTCCTTTCTTTACAGATGTACAAGATAAAACAGAAAGGAATTAAAAGTTGAAGTCGCAGATGACTTCTGCCTGAAAAATCTAACTAAGTAGACATAGACAACCTCTCATTACAATCGCTCCATACAAAACTAATCTAGAATCTAAACAACAATTGTAATGTTGGACAGAATGTTGTCAACACACTCAGACAACACTTGTGATCCAGATTTCTGAGATGAAATCCCGAGAGCTCTCATGGTATTTTTGCTTTCTGATTCTAGATATCGATACATTGTTATGACGTCTCTATTTATAGTAGAGAGCTCCCTTGAAAGGTTCATCGATCGGTTGTGGAAATTGAGGAAAAGATGGGCAACTTGTGGTAGATGATTTAGGAGTGAAAATCTCAACAACTTTGACTTGTTCCTTACTCGACTTCTTCCCCAAGCTTTGTTCTTTCTCCCACGCTTTACATAACTCCAATTCACCACGCTTAAGTCATTTTACCTCACAGTAAAATATTACTGCTTAACGTGAAGTAAGGAAAAATTGTTCTAAAAAATGTTAGTCCGAATGTTATAACATTTGTCCCAACATTTTTATGCATTCAAATCAGTACTTCAGAAGATATGTTGGGTCAAATGTCACAACACCAAATCCAACATTAACATATCTCAAAGGCCAAGTTCTCTTCTCCTTTAAAAGAGAGGTAATAAGATGACAAAAAATAATTCTTTTTTATTTATGTATCCAATATTGTGCCGAGGACCGAGGGTCTATCGGAAACAACATTTTTACCTCCACGAGGTAGGAGTAAGTTTTGCATACCTCTATCCTCACCAGATCCCTCTTGTGGGAAGATTACATTGAGTGTGTTGTTGCATCCAATATTTGAAAGACTAGTGTTGGTAAATGTGTTGTTGTATTCAATATTTGAAAGACTAGTGTTGGTAAATGGACGGATAGAAACAAAGGTAAAATTCATAATAGACACTTTTTAGACCCTGAAACTGAAAATAGTCTAGAAGTTTACTATAGTGGCTACATTTTAAAGATAAGAGTTGAAAAATGGTCAATAGATACTATTTCTACGTTTGAAACGGATCAAAATCCAACATGTATATATTTTATGCAGGTCAAATACGGGTTGAGTCATTAATGAACTGATTGAAAATGGATAAACCCGTATTATATATAGGTGTCTAGGAAAATGAATTGATATAGAAAATTTTCACCAACAATGATTTTGGCCTCTTCTTATATTTTTTTGTTTTTTGCTGAATCAGATAAACTTGCATAAATTAAAGAAAATTTAAAGAATTATTACAAAGCAGAGGTAGATCTTAACGATGCAACCTCTAAATAGTCATTGATTAGACAGGATAATATAAATGGAGGAACATTTCAAAAATTCATTTCTCCTATTGGTTGATAAATGAGAAGTACTACTTCCATTATTAAAATTAGAACCCGAGATTTTTAATTAAGGTCAGAAAAGTTTCACCCATCGCACCATACTTTTTGAGTAGTATATAGTAGATATCCACAGTTTTTTTGTTTAATTTTTTAACATAAAGTAGTTGTTCTGTTCTCCCCCAGAAATTAAGACTTTTTGGTCATTGGAATGGTTACGGGTGTAATGGAATTAAATGGAGCATCCGGGATCATCTATTTTGTCTTCTTTAGATAAAAATAATTTTATTTCTTCTAAGAGTATGCGTAATACTCCGAATTGTCAATCTTGTTCTTTAGAACAAATAGTTAAGTTGTCATTTGTAGACTCCAATTCTCATACTTTAATGTCATTTGATATTATTCATAGTGATTTATGGACGTCTCATGTTCTTAGTTCTTTGGGTCATCGGTATTGTGTTCTCTTTTTGGATGTTTATTCTAGGTTTTTATCGACTTTTCCGATAGCGAAAAAATCTCAAATTTTTTCCATCTTAAAATTTAGAGCATTCATTAGAACCCAATTCGAACGGAAAATAAAAAATATTCAATATGATAATGGCAAAGAGTATGACAATGGGGTGTTTCGGGAATTCTGTGCCAATAATGGGATCAATTTTCATTTTTCTTGTCCTCATACTTCTTCATAAAATGGGAAAGCCGAATGCAAAATTCGTACCATTAATAATATTGTCCGGACTTTGTTGATTCATGCTTCCGTACCCCCGTCTTTTTGGCATCATGATCTACAAATGACTACATATCTCCTTAACATAATTCCTTCCAAATGTTTGACACATTCTTCCCCCTTCACATTCTATATAATAAAACCCCTTCGTATTCACATCTTAGGGTCTGTGGGTGTTTGTGTTATCCTTTATTTTCGTCCACCACAATTAACAAACTTCAGACCCGGTCTACTCCATGTGTGTTTTTTGGTTTCCGTCTAATCATCGTGGTTACAAATGCTTTGATTTATCTTCTAACAAAATCATCATTAGTCGCCATGTCATTTTTTATGAATCCCAATTATCGTTTGCTAAAGTGAGTAATCCCGTGCCTAGTTCGTATATTTTTTTGGATGATGGTATATCCCCGTATATTATTCATCATTTTTCGGACATGTCCCGCACCCAAAATTCTCCAGTGGGCCCACTGCCCGCTAGTCCTACTAGTCCGTCACAGCCCTCTCAGCCCAGTTTTGTCACTGGGCCAGTTTCAGCAATTGGGCCAGTCCAGCCCAATACTAGAACTGGTCCAGTTCCTGCATCCCCCACTGTTTCTTCTTCCCGAAATGGGCCAGCAGGCCCACTGCCTGTTGGCCAGTCCATACCGAGTCCAAAAAATTCCCACATTCCGCCCAATTCTTCCCCGAGTCATAGACCAGTCACTCGTAGTCAACGGGGGATTTTTAAACCTAAAAGGCATTTTAATTTACATTCTAATGCTCTTAAATCACCCTTACCCCGTAATCATGTGTCTGCATTAAATGATCCGAATTGGAAAATTGCTATGACCGATGAATATAATGCTCTTATTGATAATAAGATGTGGGAGTTGGTGCCCCGTCCATCTGGTATTAATATTATTAGGTCTATGTGGATTTTTGCTTATAAGGATAATTCAGACGGTTCGTTTGCACGGCATAAGGCTCGGCTTGTGGGTGATGGTAAGACTCAGGAGGTTGGTGTGGATTGTGGGGAGACGTTTAGTCCAGTGGTCAAACCGGCTACCATTCGCACTGTACTCAGCTTGGCTCTTTCGAAAGCATGGCCCATCCATTAGTTAGATGTGAAAAATGCTTTCTTACATGGTGATCTCAAGGAAACATTGTATATGCATCAGCCTTTGGGGTTTAGGGACCCCAAGTATCCTCATCATGTATGTTTGTTGAAGAAGTCCTTATATGGGCTTAAGTAGTCTCCACCGGCCTGGTATAAGAGGTTTGCTGATTATGTTTCGACTATTGGGTTCACTCTCAGCAGGTCGGATAATTCCTTGTTCATATATCGTCGTGGTTCGTCCTTGGCTTATATACTATTATATGTGGATGATATTATATTTACTGCCTCTTCCAATACCTTACGCCAGTCTATCATGACAATGGTCAGTTCTGAGTTTGCTATGAAAGACTTGGGACCCTTGAGTTATTTTTTGGGGATTGCTGTCACCCGTCATACAGGTGGATTGTTCTTATCACAGAGAAAGTATGCGGTCGAGATCATTGAGAGGGCTGGGATGTCATCCTGTAAGTCCACTTCCACTCCAGTTGATACTAAACCCAAATTGGGTACTGCGGTCGGCGCACCATACGAGGATCCGACCCGCTATCGCAGTCTTGCAGAGGCCCTTCAGTATCTTACATTCACGAGACCGGATATTACGTATGTCGTACATCAGGTGTGTTTATTTATGCATAAACCCATGGTTGAGCACATGAATGTGCTCAAACATATCATTAGGTATATTCAGGGTACACTTGACTATGGCTTGCATTTATATCCTTCCTCGACGTCCACACTTGTCTCGTATACAGATGCTGATTGGGGCGTCTGTCCGGACACCAGACGGTCTACATCTAGCTATTGTATGTTTCTTGGCAATAACTTGGTCTCCTAGTCTGCGAAACGTTAGTCGACTTTGTCCTGATCCAGTGTTGAGGCCGAGTATCGAGGGGTAGCTAATGTGGTCTCGGAATCATGTTGGTTACGTAATTTGCTATTAGAGCTTCATTGTCGTATCCAGAAAGCGACCTTGGTGTATTGTGATAATATTAGTGCCATCTATCTGTCGGGTAATCCGGTTCAGCACCAGCGCACTAAACATATCGAGATGGACATTCATTTTGTTCGCGAAAAGGTTGCTCGTGGTCAGGTTCACATCTGTCATGTCCCGTCTAGGTATCAAATAGCCGACATCTGTACGACGGGGTCTTCCCTCAGTCCTTTTTGAAGATTTTAGGGACAGTCTCAGCGTTCGAAGACCGCCCGCTATGACTGTGGGGGTGTGTTAAATATACGTCATATACCGTGATATACACTTAAGGTATATCACGATTTTGGTCCACAATCAGTCCGTGTATTACCATAGTTTATGTATAGTGTTTTAGTGTAATAATTAGTCTTGTACACTTATCATAATATATGTATTACCATAATTGTATAGTTAGTGTCCAAGTAGAATAAGGTTTTAGGAATAGAATAGGAATATGATTCTCCTTGTATGGAAATATGTAAATTGTATATATATTCATTCAATTAATGAAAATAATCAAGTGATTATTCTTTCACATATATTAGAAGAAGTCGCTATAGAAGAAGTTATCGAAGAAGTAGAAAAAAATGAAACAAGTTATGAGGAATAGTAGTCAGACGAAGAAGAAAATGACGAAAATTAACATGTATTAAATTTTAGAACAATTAAATATGTGTAGTAAATTTTTTTCCAAATTTTCGATCGCCTGTGATCGAAAATAAGCCCAGAAAACAAATAATCGACCGCATGTGGTCAAAATTTAACAATAATATTGCCAGATTTCGACCACACGCGATCGAAATTATGGGCAGCATTTATATTTTCGACCACATGCGGTCCAAAATGTAAATGATGCCTAGAATTTCGACCGCATGTGGTCGAAAATGTAAAATAATATTTAAATATAAATAATGTTTTCGATCACATGCGGTCGAATTTTTTTAATGAAAATTAAATAAAAAATATTTTTTGTGGTCGAAAAGTTTTTCTCTTTAATTTAGGTAGTAATTATTTTTTGACCACATGAGGTCGAAAATTAATTTCAACCAAGCTATTAACGACCGCGGCCTGTGGTCGAAAAAATTGTCGAAATAATGACTTTTTCAAGCTCGTGTGATCGAATTTTTTTGTCAAAAATCACTATTTTTTAGTAGTGCGTATTGCATCAAACACTGTCCTATAAAAAAAAAATTAAAAAGGAAGGAGTAGTAACATAATAACATTCATGGTGCATGACATCTTGTCAATTATTGGACATTTGTATTAACGTGTAAAAATATTATTATACTCCAAATATTGTGTAATATTTAGTGATATATAATTATAATAGATTTAGGGACTTTATGGTATTAAGATTCCACTTGTACACTATATATATTTGTATTAATAAGAAAAAATTACTATAATTTTATATGGTATAAGAGTCAAAACCTAAACCCTAATTATTCCCTTCAGCCGCCTCGGTCTCTGTTTCGTTTCCCATTACCCGAGAAACAATAGCACCCAACAAAGAAATTGTTCTGCATTCTATTTTCTTTCTTGTCCCAAGAAATTGTGTAAGTTTTTTTTTTCTTCTGCGTTCTGTTTTCTTTCGTTTCCCGAGGAAAAATTGACTGCTTTTTCTTCTTTCTATTTTCTTTCTTTTCTCCTTTCCCGAGAACAAATCAAAGTTTTGTCTTTTACACGAGACCAAAATAAATGGTTTTTCATCCATCCCTCACCATCACAAATATCAAGAATTTTATCCTCATCATTCTTGATAAGGAGAGGGTCAATATTCTTCATGGGTTGAACTCTTCCACATTCATGCATGTGCATATAATGTGCTTCATCATATTGACGACACCATCCCTCGCCCTCTTGATATCGACCACCCCACATGGCGCTGTCTTGACGCTATCGTCAAACAATGGATTTATGACACCATATCTAAAGACCCCCTTCATACAATCATGAAAACTGGAGCCTCGGCTTGCAAACTATGGCTTCGGTTGGAGGAAATTTTTCAGGATAACAAGCACACTCGAGTTGTGTATTTAGAGGAATGGTTCAACAATACACATCTTGAAGATTTTGCAAACATGTCCGAGTATTGCAAACAACTGAAATAGGTGACCGACAAACTGTCCAATGTGGGCCATCTAATTTTCAAAACTAAGATGGTATTGCAGTTGATTAATGGTTTGACGAAGGGTGAATATGATACTCTTGCAACAATGATACAACAGGCCGACCCACTACCGAGTTTCAACAAGGCTCGTTCACAATTACTGTAGGAAGAAACTCGACGTGCGAAGCAAAACAAAGATAATCAGAAGGCACTAGCAGTTAAAATACAATCGCCAAATTCAGTCGCCGCTGGCGAAGCTCCACCGTCGGAAAAATCACAACCGTGGAACAACCATAGTGGTGGCAAAGGTAGTCGTGGTCATGGGAAAGATGGAAGAACCGGGCAGCAGCCCAACAGCCCAACAAGCCAGCAACCCAACTAACAAAATACTGGACAGTGGGTTGGCCCAGTTCACTGGTCCAACCCAGCAAACTGGGCCACGCCTTATGTCCAATATCAGCAGCCCAATGCATTCGTGTTACATCCAGGGATTTTGGGCTCTAAACCAGGCCCACGGTTTCAGCATCCGCCAGCCTAGCAGGCCCATATGGCCTCGGCCCAGCAGACCCAGAACGCCTATGGCCTGGCCCCCACTGATTTGGGCCAGGCTTTCAGCACCTTGACCGTCCAGCAGCCCGACGAAAATTGGTACATGGATATATGAGTCACATCTCACCTCACCCGATCTTCAGGTAATCTCTCCCAACTGTTTCGTTTAAAGTATCCTCAATCTATTACTATCGTCAATGGTCATCGCATTCCAGTTCAGGGCTATGGTACCACTTACACACAACCACCTCACCTACCTTTCTCCCTAAATAACGTTCTGTATGCCCCCAATATCATTAAAAATTTAATCTCCGTTAGGAAATTTACTCATAACAATTCTGTGTCTGTTGATTTTGATCCATTTGGTTTTACTGTGAAGGATCTATGTACGGGGACACCTCTTACGAGATGAAATAGCACAGGGGACCTCTACAATTTCCCATCCTCTTCCACTGCCAGTTCCCGCTCACACACCTCCCTCGCTGCTATCTCTCCGTCAACTTGGCACAATAGGCTTGGACACCCATTTGCTCCCATTTTTATTTTTCTTAGAAGAAATAATTTTATTCGTTGTAATAATGGGAAATTTGCCCAAAACTGTGTGTCGTGTCAGTTAGGCAAACATGCTCGCCTTCCTTTTAAGTCGTCTCTTAGCGTTACGTTTGCTCCTTTTGATATTGTTCATGCTGATTTATGGACATATCTCATCCCTAGCTTTTTAGGTCATAAATATTATCTAGTCTTATTAGATGATTGCTCCCACTTCATTTGGATTTACCCGCTAAAATTCAAGTCATAAGTTTTTGCTAAATTTCTTGAATTTTGTATTTTTATCATAACGCAATTTGAAAAGGCCATCAATTCATTCCAGTGTGATAATGGTCGTGAATTTTTTAACTCCACGTTCCAAAAATTTTGTAAAAATAATGGCATGATTTTTCTATTTTCGTGTCCTCACACCTCTCCTCAAAATGGCAAAGCAGAACGAATCATCCGCACCATAAATAACATGGTTCGTACTTTCATGTTTCATGCATCTCTCCCTCCCTCATTTTGGGTCTATGCAGTCAAAATGGTAGAATACGTCCTAAATATTTTACCTACTAGTACTTTTCGCAACATGACTAAAATCGAAATTTTATACTGTTGAATCCCCTCCTATGATCACCTTCGGATTTTCGGTTGTCTTTTTTATCATCCAAACCTTTCCTCCACCGCCCCTCATAAATTAGCTCCCCGAACCACTCTGTGTGTCTTCGTAGGCTTCCCGTCTAATCATATGGCCTATTTGTGCTATGACTTGACCACTCGTCAAATTCACATCTCTCGTCACGTCACCTTTGACGAGATGATTTTCCCCTTCGCAAATATCCAATAATTCCGTAACACGAACTATACCTTTCTCGATGAATCGGATACCTCTCCCGTCATACTCCACGAACTGAGTCATTCCACCACCCCAGCTTCGCTGTTTCTACTGTCGCTGCCATCATTGGCACTCTGCTGGACAACAATTCTGATAGCCCAGTCCATCTGCCACCCATCTCCTACACCACTAGCAGCAAGCATGCATCTTAGTCACCGTCTCTGTCACTATCGGACAGTATCCATACTACCCACCGGCGACTATTGTGTCATCATTCCCTGCCGCGGTAAACCCAAACTCCCACACCAACCCTGCAACCTCACCAGTTCCCAGCACCCTAAACCACAACAGTATAACCACCTGGACCACCACAACCATACCACTACACTGTCTCCCCAGTACCCACCCACCACCGACAACGCCCCTACCTAACCCATCATCGTCCCCATTCAACCCATTATCACCCACTACAACAGCTCACCCATTGCCCAGTTCGGTCGACCCAACCCTCCTACAACCCGACATTATCCCAGCAGCCAGTGACCCAAAATAACCTACCATGCACCCAATGGAAATCCGTGCCCAACACGGGATTTTCAAGCCCAAGGTCCAATTTAACTTATCCACACAAACCATTTTCCCAATTCCCAAAAACCCAAAATTAGCCAAACTAGACCCAAATTGGAATACGGCTATAGTTGAGGAATTTAATGCTTTAACGAAATAACACACTTGGGATTTGGTTCCTAGACCAGAAGGAGTGAATGTGATTCGATGCATGTGGCTTTTTCGCCACAAATACAGAAACAGTGGTGATCTAGAGAGATATAAGACAAGACTTATGGCTAATGGCACTAATCAGCAGGAGGGTATTGATTGTGGTTAGACGTTCAGTCCGATTGTTAAACCGGCTACCATTCGCACAGTTCTGAGTATTGCTATGGGCAAGCATTGGCCGATTCATCAGCTTGATGTGAAGAATGTGTTTCTACATGGGGATTTGAAAAAATTTGTCTATATGCACCAGCCTCCTGGTTTTGTCCATCCAGCAGCCCCTCAATATGTATGTCATCTCCGTAAGTCACTTTATGGTTTGAAATAAGCCCCTAGAGCGTGGTATGATCGCTTTGCACAGTACATTATGCAGATTGGGTTTGTATGCAGCAAATGTGATACTTCTCTATTTATTATTCATAAAGGTAGTAGCATTGCTTATTTGTTGTTATATGTGGATAACATTGTGCTTACTTCCTCATCTGATGTGTTGAAAAATGAGATCATTGCATTGTTTAAGACCGAATTTGATATGACTGACTTGGGGAAGCTGAGCTATTTTTTGGGAATCTTAGTGACTAGGTCTGCAGACAATATGTTTCCTTGCCAGCGCAAGTATGCAGGTGAGATCGTATACAGGGCTAAGATGGCTAATTGCAAAATCATGTCCACTCCGGTTGACTTTAAATCGAAGCTTAGTGCAGTTGATGGTGATCTAGTAGCAGATCCTACTCTTTATAGAAGTCTAGCTGGTGCTCTTCAGTATCTTACTTTCACCAGGCCTGATATTGCTTATGTTGTTCAGCAGGTATGCTTATTTATGCATGCCCCCAGAGAGCCTCATTTTACTACTCTTAAACGTATCATTCGATATGTTAAGGGCACACTTGATTATGGATTACATCTATACCCCTCATCACTGACTAGGTTGTTATCATATACGGATGATGATTGGGCAGGCTGTCCGGACACACGACGCTCCACCTCCGGCTACTGTGTGTTTTTAGGGGATAATCTTATTTCTTGGTCTGTCAAGAGGCAAGCCATTTTATCCCGTTCGAGTGCAGAAGCAGAATATATAGAAGTTGTGAATGTTGTGGTTGAGATCTGTTGGCTCCGAAACCTTCTTTTAGAGCTTCAGTGTCCCTTGCGTAAGGCGTCTTTGTTTACTGTGACAACATATCCACCATATATTTATCTCATAATCCGGTTCAGCATCAGTGAACCAAGCATATTGAGATGGATATACACTTTGTTCGTGAGAAGGCTGCCCTTGGTCATGTTAAGGTGTTACATATGCCTTCTTCGTATCAATATGCAGATATCTTCACGAAAGGCCTCCCTAGACAGCTCTTTCTTGACTTCAGATCCAGTCTTAGCGTCCGGCCTCCTCCCGCTCCGACTGAGGGGGTGTATTAACGTGTACAAATATTATTATACTCCAAATATTGTGTAATATTTAGTGATGTATAATTATGGTAGATTTAGGATCCTTATGATATTAGAATTTCACATTGTACACTATATATATTTGTATTAATGAGAAATACTCCTCAAAGAGATTACTACAATCTTACCGTTTGGAACTACTGCTTGTCATAATCCTACCTAAGAAATTTAGTCTGTGTTCAGACATAAAGGGTGATAACATAGTAAAAGTCAAGATGAATGAAGATAATATATGTTGGATATATATAAGCGTATTTAAATATGTAGTGCAAGTTGATCGATATGCACACTATTTTAACAAATTCATTGACTTAATTTGGCAAACCATGCACTTCTACGTGTTTTTTTTCTTCTGATTCTCTACATGATTAGGTCAGTGGTATAAATTCAAATTAGGCTACTATTTTTAGAAAGAACATTCCTGAATGAATGTAAAATGCCGCCATGAAGAAACGTCTAATTAGATTGTCGTTTTGCAGAATTCTTTTGTATATATCTGTGTCTGTAAATCTTTTAAAAAAGAAAATAATTATATATACAATCGCACCTGAAAATAATTGGAATTAAGTAAATATATATGATTTGAAGTCATTATGATCTCAGATTCGGATAAAAAATTCAAACATAAAAGGATCTTAAGGTACGTCAAAGATAATATGGGCAAAGGATTGATCAAGATATCTGGTTCTTTTATATATAAAGTTGTCTGAAAGTAGACCTTGTAGAAAAGTAGATAGAAAAAGTAGCTTATAGACTCAATGTAACAACCCAATCCACTAGTGATATTACCCGTTTTAGGCCTAGATGTGCACGACTTTAAAATGTGTCATTATGATGCAAGACTTGCTTACTTATATACCCATCATAGGGGTGTGCATTATTCGGATTAAACCAAAAAACCAAATCGAACGAAACCAAATTTTAGCTTGGATTGGTTTTTCGGTTTTTCGGATTTTGGTTTGGTTTCGGATTTAGAAAAATAAAAACCGAATTATTATTATTATTATTATTATAGATATATTAGAGTATAATGACTTATTCTGAATCTATAGGTTATGGACATGTATAAATATACTTTTAAATATTATATTCTTAAAATTTTACCATATGATTTATATTAGAAAATATATTTAAGAGATTTGACATGATTGCTTCTCATTCTCTATAATATTTGTTGTTTTTCGTCATTTTGATTATGTTAATTATCTTATATAACGCAACCGAATAACCAAATCGAAAAATACCGAACCGAAAAGAGAAAAACCGAACCAAAATCAAACTTATTTTGGTTCGGATTGAATTGTAGTTTTTAGAAACCGAACACCAAAAAATCCAAACCGAATAATGTAAAACCAAAATGAAAAATTGAATGCACACCCCTAACCCATCATTTCTCCTATGTTTTGCCGATGTGGGACATTTTTCCAAAGCTGGGGTGTACAACCCCTCTTATGGACTCGGCATCCTCGTTGAGGTTTGCCCCACCGCATGGGATTTGCCTTCTAGAATTTGTCTAAACTCAGTTGAACGATGACCACACCGATAAGGAAGATACATGAGTAGCTCTGATACCAACTGTAACACCCCAAACCACTAGTGATATTGTCCGCCCTAAAGAAGAATGTGCCCTCGTTAGGTTATAGTGGGATGAAATAGGATGCCGCCGCCATTAATCGATAGAATGTCTCGAGTGTGCACCTTAAGAATGGAACAAATTCTAATAGGGGACCTATCCTTCTAATGGGCCGTGCACAGAAAGAATTCAGATTTACGGAGTCCTAAAATAAGTGGAAACCCCAAAAAAGAAAGAGAACCTTCTCTAACTCAAAAGGGAAATAATTTCACTCCTGCAACGAATTGTATTCATGAAAAGCGAACTCAAATCAGCAAAGAAACGTTAAGATACAAATTAAGTACATATCGAGTTAACATAAATTATAAAGTAGGTACAATGATACTATATATATATACCAGAAACTAGTAATAAGAATGATGGTTAAGTAAACAGCTTCTCTTCTTTGTAGCTATACAATTGAGCTTAATAAAACAAACAATAATCTATTGGCTCCAACGAATCTTTTGAAAGGGTCAAATTGTTAGACAATTCTCTCTTTATTTTCTTTCAAAATTTTCACAAATCTCTCTTACTGGATAACAATTATTTCTTAAAAGAATAATCAGTTGGAATTTGATACAATTGAAGAATGCCCTCCCTGTCACAATCATAATATTCATTAAGTCTTTTACAACCTTAAATGTTGAGACATGTTTTTTGATAACCAAGAAATCTCAAGGCTCCATGGATTATACGAGACTAAAGCTTCAGGGCGTGAAACATTAACGAAATGATAGTAACAAATTACAATTTGTCATTTTGCTATGCCTTACAACAAGGATGACAGTACTAGAGATGGAAACAAGCACTGCAAAAACTCAATTTCATTTGTATTCAAATTTTACCCCATGTTACTGAGACCATTCATAAACAAGTCAAAAAAATCTCAACGTAGGATATGGATGACAAATCTCGACTGCTTTCAACCATAATCTAATAGACTAGTATAGAAAATCCAGTTCTCTCATACAAAATGTAAACTTATAAGAGTTGCTATTTCAAAAATTCAAACTAATGCTTAGCGCGAGAATAATGATTGTCATTAGGATTTCTCTTCCCGCTGAAAACAGCTAGGGCCTTGCGAACAGGGGGCTGCAGAGGAGCCTTCTTAGTGGTATGGTTGAGAAAAATAGTGTCTGGAGTAAATATGTCGTCCCCCTACAGAGAAAAAATCAACTCAACTGTTCAGGCAGCGCGAAAATGTAAACTTAAAATATTCATCATATTAATTAAAAATAACAATTAGAAAAAGGAACATTTTGCTGAAACCAACCTTGTTCTTCTTCTTTGTTTTAGGGTAAAGAAACTTCTGCGGAAGTTGGTCCTCACGTAATATCGGGTTCTTGGTAACAGCATCTCTACCCCCTTGAGGTAAAGGCAGGGAAAACTGCAAACGGGACCAATCAGCAAAAAGTTTTACATCCTAGCTATGTTGCTCGGACTCTTCAAAAATATCCAACATGGGTACGACAACATTTTGAAGGGTCCGAGCAACATACCATTCTAGGATAGTTAGGTGAAATTGGACGGAACACGGAAGAGAGGATTCCAAGCATTGGCTACTGCGTCTGATAAGAGTCTTAAACGATTGTTAAGCATTGAACACATTTCAGGTCCTCCATGTGTATTATGTGTAGGGTGTAAAACTCACACAAAATCACTAACTAAAATTTAGAGTAGAGAACTTCATAATTATGCTTCACAAGCTTAAAATTTGACTCCAGAATGCATTCACTTGTAATTCGATTGGAAAAAAGATATGTACAGAAGAAAGTGACAAATGTGACTTAGCTAAGCATATACTCAAGTTACTGTTTTAAATTAGGTGGCGGAGTGTGTGATATATAGAAGTATAAAACTTGGAGATGCTTAGGAAGTAAGGTGTCATTTCTCACCTTTGTCCCTCGCAAGGATATACGTGGTCTACGTGCTGCAATAACAAAACCATTCTCACCAACAGTCACTGCTACCTTGCGTAAAGTGCCTCCATTTCCACAATTGGGACAGAAAATCCTACCAACATCTGTTGTCACTTTAGAGCAGGCATGGCATTTCAGTACCCACCTGAAAATAAGAAATGCTACTGTAAGCAAATGATAAAATCAAATATAAGAGGATCCAATCACATAAACCAGAAGTGTATTGACTGGCTCATTAGGAATATTTCAATAGTTTTCTTTGTTGCATTCATGAGAGAAAATGACAAAAATGGTCCCTTATGTTTCAGGATAGGTTCAAAATAGTCCTTTAACATTTAAAATAACAAAAAGTATGATTCTATAGTTAAATGTTAAAGGACTATTTTGAACCTACCTCAAACACAAGGGACCATTTTTGTTATTTTCTCGCGTTCAGATAACTCAGCAACTTTATGACATAAATAATAGAAGGTGGATATTGTAGTGTAGTACAGAGCTGAAATAGATCCCTTTTTTTCCTCTCTCTTATTTGGGGTTTTTTTATTTGGGCTTTTACATACCTGTGCAGCTCACGAATCAGCATTCCTTCAGGCGCCACAAGGCGTAAACCCATTTGAAGAATAACATTTTGCATTGCATAATCAGCTGTCACACATGCCACACTCGACTCGGACAAGGATTTTAACATCCAACTCTGTTCGCTGCTGTTATCATCCACAAACGATGTCTCAATGCTCTCATCCATCTGGCTGGCCATCTCTGCATCTTCCACTGCTCCATTCTCCCCTTCATCTTCTTCAAATTCTTTACCGACTTGCTTATCATCATTTAATTCAGGCCCCTCAATGGAAATGTTTACATCTGCATCTTCTTGTAGAGCTTTTGCAGAATCTTCTTCTTCAATCCTCATTTGACTCAAAATCGTACACAAATTTTCTTCACCATCTCTTACTTCAGAAATTCCACCATCCGCTGCATTCGCCTTGGGAGTTTCTGTATCATCGCATTGACAGCTGTCAAGGTTTTCGTTTACTGTATTTTCAGTTGCATCTTCTAAATCATCCATTTTAGATGATGTTTCCGACAGTTCACGTCTAGCTTTTCGTCTAAGAAATCTCCTATGAGTACTTCTGCTTACAGCGGGTAGCCAATCATCACCATGACCATCATCATATTGTCCCTGTGATGCATCAACTCCATCAGCAACATTCTTCTTACCTTCAACTTTCACCTCTTTTTTCTGTGGCAAATACTTTCTAGGTTTCCGGAAGCCATCATCGGCATCCATCTGATCCTCAGAACGAGAATCACGACCATCTCTACTACTTTGTTGATCGAGAGGAATAACGTTCAAGCTCAAATCTTTCAAGGGAAGAATTCTAGAGGTGGTATTTGCTCCATTATCAAGTGCATGTTCTATTGCTTCCCATTCTTCCGGATTAGGGACGTTTTTGCCCCATCCAGGTAAGTCTTTCTCTGGCAACCTTTTCACATTAACCATGTGAATAGGTGGAGGGCAATCTCGGAGATGTTGAGTTCCATGAAATTGAGCCTCTAAAGTGTAAGTTATAGCAATGAGCTTCAGATCCACATCGGAAAGTGTTTGCAAATCACCAGTAGCCCTTGCAAAGCTGATAACTGCAAAGACATATAACATAACATATTCAACAACATATCCAAAATTAGAAAGAAAAAAAACTGTGCATAGTTCTCTAAAATTAGACGAACACTAGAGATTCTCAAAATCTCACATTTATCCCTATAATGACAAATACATTTCTAACTAGACTCTAAACACTATTGGGACTTGGCTAACACCAGACTCTACCTCTACAAAAGAATTTGAGAAAGTTAGACTCTAACCTCTATAATAGGAATCAGACATACCCATTAACCAACGAATTTGACAACAAACAAACAAGATAAAGAAGAAATCACCAATTTCAAAATCGAAACTATTCCGCATATTTTGCCCCTAGTTTTTTCTTTCAATAAATCAAAATGTTTATTAATAAACACCAATTGTTTATCAAGTTTATCCAGCTTTCAGAAAAATAAGATATTTACTCCTTACACCACCAAGCACACAATTTCACTGCCTGTGCGAGCTTTGTTCACATTGCTGATCGCTAATACAAAGAGGAGATTTTGATATAGATAGACAGCTATCATACAACTAGTCAATAAAAATGATCAATCATTATAACACAGAAATAGATAGATAATAAACTTATGCATCACCCAACTAACTTGGGATTGAGGAGAAAGTGAAGTGATATTGGCTTATCAGTTTCCTTTCTTAAAGCAAAGAAGTGAAATTACAACCATTGCACAAAAAATTGACAACAGTAATCTAAATTAAAACTATCCAGTATAATTTCCCCGTAGTTTTTCTTTGGATAAATCAAAATTTTCATTAGTAAACACCAATCATCTATCAAATTTATCCAGCTGTCAGCAAAATAAGGTATTTTCGACTTACACCTCCAACCGCGCGAATCCACTGCTTGTATGAGCTTGTTCACATTGTTGATCCCAAGCCCAGATAAAAGAGGAGATTTTATATAGTTAGAAGGCTATCATATAACCAGTCAATCAAATGATCAATCATTACGGTACAGAATTGGATAGATAATAAAGTGGGTGTGGCCTAGTGGTCAATAAAGTGGGTTGATAATTGCGTAGATAAAAAACACTAGATGGTTTCTTCCAATCTATACAAGCCTTGGTGAATAGATAATACGGTACTTGGAGGTAACATGTACCCATGGAACTAGTCGAAGTGTGTGCAAGCCGGCCTGGACACCACAACTTTTAACTTGGATTACGGAGAAAGTGATACTACAATGTTAGCTGATTAGTTTCCTCTATTAAAGCAAAGAAGTGAAATTACTGACATATAACTAATCAGAAACAAACCAAAGCAATAAAAACAAAAAGGCTTATCAAATCTACAAACCTACATATTCAACAAAACACATAATCAGAAAAGGGCAACCCGGTGCACTATGCTCCCGCTATGCGCGGGGTCCAGGGAAAGGCCGGACCACAAGGGTCTATTGTACGCAGCCTTACCTCACATTTCTGCAAGAGGCCATTTCCACGGCTTGAACTCATGACCTCCTGGTCGCATGGAAGCAACTTTACCGGTTACTCCAAGGCTCCCCTCAACATAATCAGAAACAAACCAAAATAAAAACATTTTTAGCAGTGGCCTCAATTATCCCACCGGATACGTGGTACCTCACCGGCGCAGGTACCAGATAACTCTTTCTACCACCACCAAGGCTTAGGCAGGAAAAAATTAGTTAATATATTTTTGCTAACAAAAGGAAATATTTCCAACCTTTCTTAAGAAAATCAGGTGAAGGCTCCATAGTATCAACACTAGACGGAAGAAATATATCCATTATTGCGTGATAGTATGATGTTACTTATCAGTCTCATCTCTTAAAGCAAATAAGTTAAATTACCTACATGTAACTAAACTAAAGCAATAAATAAATAAATAAAAACTTATTAAATCTACAAAACTACACGTTCAACAAAATGTGTTAATATTCTACTTCGGAGTACCTATTACTCCCAACAGCACAAACAACAACATACTCAGTGTAATCCCCATGAGTGGGTCTGGGAAGGAAGGATAGAGCGTACGCAACGTTATCCCTACCTTGACAGGTCTCAGGCTGTTTCCTCAGGCTGTTTCCGATAGACCCTTCGCTCTACCTCCCACCAGCACAAATACGGAATAACTTTATATCACAAAACACAAATTAGTGCTATTTTTGCAAATAAAAGGAATAAGTTCCAACCTTTTTTAAGAGAATCAGGTGAAGGTTCCAATGTATCAACAGTAAACGGAAGGAAATTGAGCGAATGACGTGAATTCGGGTCACGAATCTCGGACAACACTTCAGGTACCGAAACTAACCGATCCGCACAATGATTCAGTTTATCTCCGCCTTGTATTATAGCGTTTGCATCAACTACCGCCACTGCTATCCCCTTCGTCGACTTACAGCTCCCGACAGGAACTCCGATACCTGCCGCCGACGTGGATGCGGGGGTGATGGTGGCCGGAGTTGTGGTGGTTTGTATCGGCGGTTGTTGTTGCTTTAGTATGTTGCTCCAATCCATGGCTACTACTGTGAAGAAGGTGAATATGGGAAGGACTTTAAAACCCTTAAAAAAAGTTTGTTATAAAAAGAAGATTAATTTGTTGAAAAAGGACAAATATGGTCCTTTATCTTTGGTATTTGTCAAAAATATGCCCTTTTGGTGTATCTCAGAAATTTAATTTAACCAGTTACACCAAAAAAAAATTAGTCAAATTTCAAAAACCGCAACAAATAGATAAAATTACACCTTACAAAGTTGAAAGCCGCAACAAATAGTCAAAATTAAGCCTTACAAAGTTACACCACACTATAGAGATAGACCAAAAGCAACATAAACTGTGAAATTGTACTTCCAAATGTAAATTTTGTTAGAAAAAATATCTATTTTATAGTTTCAGTAAAATTTAATAATTAGACTCTGCAAAACATAAACATCAAACTCGTTAATTTGTGAAGCACTTGAACCACCATACATTTTATTTCGAAGGCCTTGAATACTTAAAGCAGAAACCGCATGTTTTTTATAAGGTTGAAGTGAAGTAGAAGAAAATGGTACAAAAGTCGGTTGATTATTTGCACTTTGTTGTTGGTAATACATATACATAATTTTGCATTGTGTTTGTATGCTAGAGATAATATCTTCTTAGTTGGTTCGTTAGTTGGTTCTTCAGTTGGTTCTGGTGGAAGTATTTCTAAGCATTCATAAATCGTTTCAATAAGGGCATTACAACTATCTATTTTAATAGTAGGATTTAATACAACACCAATAAAATAAATAGTGGGAATAGGAAAAAATATTTTTAAAATTTTACAAATATTTTTTTAATAGATGGAGCGTAAGTTGGTTTTTTCATATATTGATTAAATAACAAAATATTAGAACTATATAAAATAACATAAATGAAATAGTAGGATAATAAATACCAGAAAATTCCTTAGTAGCTAGAAAAAAATTCTCTAAGAATACAATAAGTTCCAAAATTTTATCCAATCATCATCTACAAGCATATCCGAAGGATTTTGATTATGGACGTTAAATAATAAAGTTATAGGTCTTCTATACTCGTGAGCAACAACTAATTGTTCATACAAAGAATTCCACCTAGTTTTTCCTATAAGGTAATCCAGAATCATGACATGTTTTTTATACTCTTTGCGTCTTTGTATTTTATTACCTTTAAAAATAAAACTGATAGCAAATTGTACTTTATTACGGATGTCTTTAAAAAGTTTTAGGTCATCCTTTACAACTAAGTTATAAATATGACATGCACATCTAACATGAAAAATATCGGAAATCGGGTTCGAAATATCAGTTTCATCTACATGAGTGAAATTATCATAATTAGGATTACTAGAAGATGCACCCTTACCCCTGTTACCCCTAATACCTCTACCAGAAAAATGTCCACCTCGTTTCATTATAATTATGCAAATAAATAATTAAAGTTAAGAAAATTAAGTACGATAATTAAAATTAAGTAACAATAATAATTTAAATAAAAGAAGAAACGAGTGTACCAAACGCCGACGTAACGTCGACGTGCAATCGAGGTTGAAAATTGAAATTTTGCTCGATGATCCTCAAGCTAGTTGTCAACTTCTCTCTCAATTTTTTTAACTTTGATTGAAATTAGTAAATAAAATATAATATTTAGTGTGCAATTTAGACTTGTAGAGAGAGAGATATTAGAGAGATGGTAGGAAGATTTGTGAGAAAAATGAAGAGGAAAATGATGTATTTATAGTTGAAAAATTGGGTTAATGTGTAAATATACTAACTTAGGAGGTTAAAAATAAATATTAAGGGGGTAGGGGGCCAAAATGGTCGTTGCCAACGGTTAAAATTGAAAATGGCCATTTGTCCAAGGTTAGTTTCTGCAAACGGAGCGGGACGGGACGGGTCGAATGGGTCGAAACCGGGACGGGCGGGACCAACCCTAGTCCCGTCCCGATTTCAAACCCGGTTACCGACAATCCCCATCCCGTAATTTACCCGACGGGACCGAAATGGGGCAAGGTCGGGACCGGGACGGGCCGGAGCGGAATCGGGAGGTCCCGGCCCATGGACAGCCTTACTTTGAACCTACTACTAAAGAAAATGGACCGTCATTTTTTCCTCCTTTAGTCCTATATTTGAGGATTACTTTTGAATTATAGCCTTGAAGGAGTAAATTATTGGATTAATTCACTTTTAGCTCTTTTTCAACGAGTAATTTATCAAATTTTGGAATTGAACTACTAGTCTACTACTACTTTTTGTATTTGGTGTTAGAAGGTCAAAAACTTAGTAGGCGTTTGGTCATAGAAATCAAATATTTTTCACTTTAAACTATTTTTTTGCAAATTTGAAATCGAGCTTCAACTATGGTTTTTTTCAACAAGTAGAAGATTTATATTATTGTATGCAACTACTAGTACGAGAAGATTTTTGTCTTCTCTAAAATTGACAAGAAATTTACAACCTTCAGCCATTAGAATACAGGAATGAAACTAACAAATCGTTATAAAAGCAGATAATAGAATATTTCATTCTTTGTTAATAGATGCTATATATACCTGAATAAGTGTTTGATTAGGAAAAACATAAATATGTATTAGGGGAAGTACTCATATGTTGTACTTAAATTTAAAATCTCAACATGTGGAGACAGAATAAAATTTAAAATCTCAACATCTTCAAATGGCAGAATTTCCTCAAGCAGGCTGGCATTATAAATATGTATTATCATATAGTCGGGAGTACAGTAACTTGCCTTCCCTTATAAGTTTTGCAGTCACAATGAGGAGTACGTACTTTTAGGGATATGACCAGGCAGGATGTATCCTAAAACTTATTAGCAAATCCGATCAACTCCAGAAAAAATCTTAAACAGAAGCCTTGCAGGTCTTACTGTTGGATATCACAAAGGTTGCAGGAAACGGGAATTACAAGTAACTGCTAATGTAAGAATTGAAATTACAATTCAACTAGAAATCTGAAAATTACAAAGATGAACAAGAAAAACTGAAAAACTGTTTTTGCTGAGTCGAGTGTGGCACTCTGTCCTTAAGACAACATTGCCCCGTATGTATTCTTTATATGTCCAGGACAATTTGTCTCCCAAGATAAAACAGCAATGGAACACTTGAGCAAAGGAAACTCAAGAGCTACCTTGAAGAATATTGAGCAAGAAATGATGCAAGGAAGATGTAGGAAGAAACTGTTTTGCTTGTATATTTTCGTGTATGTTAAGTGTGTCTCAACAATGGTGTAAGGGGTGTTTATATAGGTGAAGGAGGAAGGTTGTTTAACTGCCTCCATAACAGCCATTATTGGCCAAATAATGGTCATTATGAAGGTAGTAAAGTCACCAAAATAAATGGTGAAAGACCAACGAATTTGGCCATTATAGGAGAAGTAATTCAGCCAAAATAAATGGCTGAATTGAGTGCTTGGGCGTTTCTGCTTTGACCGTCGAAATTCTGACTGAAAACTTCAGGGACCAAACTGCACATCTTGAAACTTCAGGGACCAAACTGTACATATGAAAGAATTCTAGTCCAAACTGTACATCTGAAACTTCTGGGATCAAAATGTACTTCTGGCAAAGTTCTCTAGCCCAAAAAGATAATATTAGAAGGCCCACAGCCCGTGACCCGTGACCCGAGAACCCGGAACCGGACCGGACGGGCGGGCGGCGGCGGCGCGCGTGGTCTTTCCTCGAACCGAAGCACATCTAGGTCCTCCCTCCTTTAAACACATGGGATACCCCTTGGGGTCCCAAACCCCAAACCAATTTCGAGTCTTATATACATAACAATTCTTTCTTCCTCTACCGATGTGGGAGAATTGAACAATACACAACACTTTCCATGCTTCAAACACCTCACTTTGTGGACCAATATCTCTTTCATTTCTCAATGAAATTTGACGATTCTTGGCCCTACGGTTATCTACGTACTTAGTAGATCATGCATGTGTGAAGAACCGGATTCTCCAACATACGTAACACTAGTGTTTAAGCCGTTAAAGTTGATCGGTCGCAACTCCCGCCAAAGGCAAATTTCCAACAATCCCCTCTTGAAAGAGATTTTGGCGCACTCACATGGTGCCTTTTTTCATTTCCGAAATATTTCAAATGGGACCGATGTTGCATAAGGAGAGGTAGCTTCAGCTTTGAACCTTCCATAGTTGAATACCATCTGACTTACTTACTGCGCGGTGAACGTGATGTCTTGAACCGTCAGTGTTTAGTATAAGCCAAGTCAATAGTAACAACACAACAAATTCCCTTACTCTCTTCTTCGTAATGTTTTGTCCGTTTTGGCCATGGACAACGTCTTGGATTCTTAAGTGCGTTCATTTTGAGGCGGCCCGTCCTCGCACTTAAATAGGTGGTCTCCTACAAGGTATCCTGCTATACCCCACTTCACAAGTATTAGGAACCATTAAAAGTTTTCCAAAATCTAATCTCAACTGTTGAGGATCATTACAGGTTTTGAAAACTTAACCTTTACTCACACTGCAGATAGCACTTAAAGTCTATCGCGGAAACGGCTTTGGATTTGGTGTTTCTTTTCAGAAATCACTATCCGAAATGCTCATACTTCCACCGAAGCGATCAACTGAACCTTTACAACTTAGTTTTCCCATTGAACCAAATTACTGGGATCTCCAGTTAGTAAGGTTGGGTTACCGCTGTATTAGTCCTTATATTTTGGGTTTTAAGCCCATTCCCCTAGACAGGCAAGCCATCTGATCTTTAGGTAATCCCTTTGTCAATGGGTCTGCTATATTATCCTTTGATTTAATGTAATCAATGGATATTATACCCGTGGTGATCAGTTGCCTAACGGTCTTATGCCTCCGTCGAATATGACGAGACTTGCCATTGTACATAGCATTCCGTGCCCTTCCTAGAGCCGACTGACTATCGCAGTGAATCATTACCGAAGGTACAGGTTTGTTCCAACACGGAACATCCTCTAAGAAGTCATGAAGCCACTCGACTTCTTCTCTGCTTTGTCTAAAGCGATAAACTCCGATTCCATTGTGGATCGGGCGATGCAAGTTTGCTTAGAGGATTTCCAAGACACGCCCCACCACCAATGGTAAATACATACCCACCGGTGGACTTGGTGTTCTCTATATCGGATATCCGGTTGCATCACCGTACCCCTCTAGTACAGGTTGGATATCTCGAATAGTGTAACCCGTAATTTAACGTGTATTTCAGGTATTGTAATACCCGATTCAACGCCTTCCAGTGATTATCACTCGGATTACGGGTGAACCTAGCCAACTTATTGACTGCGTAAGCAATATCGTGTCGGGTGCGCTTTCTTATATACATCAAACTACCGATCACCTCGTGCATATCGCTCCCGGTATACGGTGTGCACCAAGATTTTTATCAAGCTTTTGATTTGTATCCATTGATGACTTTATCGGTGAACTGTCTAACATCTCAAACTTTCTCAAAACATCCTCGATGTAGTGAGACTGAGATAATACCAGTCCGTCAGACGTCTTAGAGATTTTAATCCCTAAGATGACATCTGCGATACCCATATCCTTCATGTCGAAGCATTGTTTCAATATGTTCTTAGTCTCTAGGATTACCCTAGGACTGCTTCCTGTGATTAACATGTCGTCTACATACAGGCATATCATAACAAACGAGTCAGAGTTACCTTTCGTGTAGACACATTTATCACACTCATTAATGGCGAAACCCTTCGATAGTAGAGTACTATCAAATTTTTTATGCCATTGCTTCGGGGCTTGTTTCAGCCCGTACAGAGATTTGATAAGTCGACAGACTTTCTTCTCTTGTCCTTGAACCACATACCCTCGGGTTGGTCCATATAAATTTCTTCTTCTAAATCTCCGTTTAGGAAGGCTGTCTTGACGTCCATTTGGTTATCTCAAGGTCACGCAAAGCTGCGATCGCAATGAATACCCGTATGGATGTCATCCGGGATACCGGGGAGTAGGTATCAAAGTAGTCAAAGCCTTCTGTTTGCCGATAGCCCTTGACTATCAACCTGGCTTTGTATTTGTCTATAGACCCATCTGCTTTGTATTTCCGTTTGAGTATGCACTTACACCCCAACGGTTTATTTCCCGGAGGAAGATCAACCAACTCCCACGTATGGTTATGCAGAATGGAGCCTATTTCACTCTCAATAGCTTCTTTCCAGAGCGGTGCTTCTGGAGTTGACAACGCCTGAGCAATTGTCCCAGGTTCATCATTAACCATATTAGCTACAAAGTCAGGACCAAAGGATTTATCCTTCCTGGCCCTTTTACTTCGCCTTAGATCCATCTCTAGAGTCTCCAAGTTCTGAGAATCTGGAACACTAGATTCCGGATGTTCAGCCACCTCGAGATTCGCTAGATCTGAACCATTCGATCCGGCGATCAAGGACTCCCGGTTCTTGAGAGCTTTGTGCATAACTTCGTTTGAGAGAGGTTATGTCTTTTTCCTTTCTAGGAAAGGTACTTTCAAAGAATAGAGCATTCCTTGATTCCATTATTGTACCCTAGTGGATATCTAGAATATCTGACTTATGCACTAAGAAGCGATAAGCACTACTGTTATTTGCATATCCGATGAATATACAATCTACAGTCTTAGGCCCAATCTTGACCTGCTTTGGCTTGGGTACTTCAACCTTTGCCAAACAACCCCACACCTTAAAATATTTGTAGGTGGGTTTCTTTCTCTTCCATGATTCATATGGAGTTTTGTCCTTACCTTTATGTGGGACTCTGTTAAGAATCGTATTAGCAGTAAGGACGGCTTCTCCCCACATGTTTTGGGGAAGACCGGAATTGATAAGCAAGGCATTCATCATTTCCTTTAATGTGCGGTTCTTACGTTCCGCCACACCGTTTGATTGAGGTGAGTATGGAGCCGTCGTTTGATGAATAATGCCTTCTTGGGCACAGTATTCCTCAAATGGCGCTACATATTCTCCCCATCTATCGCTACGAATGGATTTAATCCGTAGGCTAAGTTGATTCTCAACTTTTGCTTTGTAACGTCGAAACGCTTCAAAGGCTTCATCCTTACTTTTCAACAAGTAAAGGTAACAATACCTTGTGCTATCATCTATAAATGTCACAAAGTACTTGTTCCCCCCTCTAGTTTGTGCAAACTTCAAATCACATATATCTGTGTGAATAAGTTCTAGAGGAGCCGTATTCCTTTCGACGGATCGAAAAGGAAGCTTAGTAAGTTTTGCCTCTACGCACACCTCACACTTATGTTGAGGGTTTACGTCGATAGAAGGCAACAACTCCATCTTTACCAGCCTTTGAATAGACTTGTAGTTTACGTGTCCTAATCTATGATGCCATAAATTAGAAGACTCAAGCAAATAAGAAGAAGGTTCAACTTTATTTCCTTGACGCAATACAGACATGGCATTCACTTTGAAGAGGCCTTCACAGACGAAGCCTCTCCCTACAAATGTGTCATTTTTAGTGAGTACAAATTTATTGGATTCAAATACTAGCCTAAAGCCAGCATTAACCAATAAAGGTCCAGAAATTAAATTTCTTCTAATCTCTGGGACGTGCATCACTTCCTTCAGAGTAAGTTCCTTGCCGGAAGTCATCTTCAGGACCACCTTTCCAACCCCCAGCACGTCAGAAGAAGCGTTGTTGCCCATGAACAGCTTCTTGTCAGCGACTGGTGTGTACATGGAGAAGGCATCTTTGTTGGAACAGATGTGCCTAGTAGCACCTGTGTCCATCCACCACTGCATCGGGTTCTCAACCAAGTTGGCTTCTAGCACCACTGCAGAGAATTCCTCGATCATGTCATCCAGGAGCGTGTCCTTGACGACGTTTGCTTGAGCCTTGCCTTTAGACTTGGCTTTCTGCTTTGTTGCTCAGTCTTGAGCTTGCGGCATTTCTTGATCCTATGATCGGTTTCCCACGTGATGACAATTACCTCTGAACATCTCTGCTGCAGGGGCTTTGCCGTCTTTCTGGAACTTCCGCTTCTTGCTTGAGTTCCCTTTTGCCTCGACCGCCAGTTCGCCTTCGCCTCGGCGGTTGTCTACCATTTGGCAAGGTCTTCTATTATCTTCCGGATTTGCGCTTTGATAACAAGCTCTTCAAAGGTCATCTCCTTTGTCTTGAGCTTCAAGTAACTCATAAACTCATTCCATGAAGGAGGTAACTTTTCAATCAGCGATGCAACCAAAAACTGCTCGTTTGGTTTCAGTCCTTCCAAGTCCAGGTGATGTATAATCATCTGGAATTCCTGGACTTGGGACATCACTGTCTTGCTGTCCACCATTTGGAATTTTAGAAATTTCCCAACGATGAACTTCTTAGTACCGCATCTTGTGCGTTGTACTTCTTTTGCGCTTTTCCCCACGCTCTTTGGCGGTGCCAACGGTGCAATAGACCGTGTAGAGAAGGTCTCGCTAAGCGATTCAAGATATAGTTCTTGCACATGAAATCGCTATGATTCCATGCATCACGAACCATCTTCATGCCGTTAACGACATGGATACCAAGGCCCCTTCACCGTTTCACGGGCGAAGAGTCCATTTCATCCCCGACTTGTGGAGGATCTTCCGTAAGGAACCGGGTCATGCCCATAATCGTTAAGTAAAACAACATCTTTTGTGCCATCTTTTGAATTCTGATCCCATGAATTTTTCAGGGCAATCATGGTGGTGTGAAAAAGAGGGTGGAGCTCCAGCAGACGGGAAGGCAGCGGTGTTACTGCCTTGAACAATAGTAGTAGCAGCAGCAACAGCAGCAGCGAAGGCGGAGGTGTTACTGCCTTGAGCAGTAGCAGCAGTGGCGGGAAGGCGACAACGTTGCCTCGAGAGGCGACGAGAGTAGCAGCAACATCGGTCATATTTCCAGCCATGTTATAGCAGTTTCAGTAAGCTAATATTGTCTTAAGTTGTTGGATATCACAAAGGTTGCAGGAAACGGGAATTACAAGTAACTGCTAATGTAAGAATTGAAATTACAATTCAACTAGAAATCTGAAAATTACAAAGATGAACAAGAAAAACTGAAAAACTGTTTTTGCTGAGTCGAGTGTGGCACTCTGTCCTTAAGACAATATTTCCCCGTATGTATCATTTATACGTCCTAGATAATTTGTCTCCCAAGATAAAACAGCAATGGAACACTTGAGCAAATGAAACTCAAGAGCTAACTTGAAGAATATTGAGCAAGAAATGATGCAAGGAAGGTGTAGGAAGAAACTGTTTTGCTTGTGTATTTTCGTGTATGTTAAGTGTGTCTCAACAATGGTGTAAGGGGTGTTTATATAGGTGAAGGAGGAGGGTTGTTTAACTGCCTCCATAACAGTCATTATTGGCCAAATACTGGTCATTATGGAGGTAGTAAAGTCACCAAAATAAATGGTGAAAGACCAACGGATTTGGCCATTATAGGAGGAGTAATTCAGCCAAAATAAATGGCTGAATTGAGTGCTTGGGCGTTTCTGCTTTGACCGTCGAAATTCTGACTGAAAACTTCAGGGACCAAACTGTACATCTGAAAGAATTCTGGTCCAAACTGTACATCTGAAACTTCTGGGATCAAACTGTACTTTTGACAAAGTTCTTTGGCCCAAAAAGATAATATCAGAAGGCCCACAGCCCACAGCCCACGACCCGGAACCGGACAGGACGGGCGGGCGGGCGGCGGCGGCGCGCGCGTGGTCTTTCCTCGAACCGAAGCACATCTAGGTCCTCCCTCCTTTAAACACATGGGATACCCCTTGAGGTCCCAAACCCCAAACCAATTTCGAGTCTTATATACACAACAATTCTTTCTTCCTCTACCGATGTGGGAGAATTGAACAATACACCACACTTTCCATGCTTCAAACACCTCACTTCGTGGACCAATATCTCTTTCATTTCTCAATGAAATTTGACGATTCTTGGCCCTACGGTTATCTACGTACTTAGTAGATCATGCATGTGTGAAGAACCGGATTCTCCAACATACGTAACACTAGTGTTTAAGCCGTTAAAGTTGGTCGATCGCAACTCCCGCCAAAGGCAAATTTCCAACACTTACAAAAAGAGACATTGCTTAAAACATTATAATCTGAAGGACGGATATTGGTGGCAACAACAACAACATACCCAATGAAGTCCCATAACGTGGAGTCGGAAGAACGGATATTGCTGGAAGAAGAGAATATTCTATGCCACATAAAATTAAATAGGCAAACCAAAATGTGAGGGCTCAAATTAACAATGACTCTATAGGTTCCAAAAGATCCAAAACAAGGATAGATCTTGGAACCAAGCTACAAATAACAAAATAGCGAGAAAAAAGATGAAGAATTTCTGCTATTACTTCCAATATCATCAACAATTTCAGGACCAACCATTACATTCCAAGGACCCTGTTACAATTTCCCAAGGCTCACAGTAAGCGATTAGTAACAACTTCGACACCTTATATCTCCCATTTCAAGTCACATACATGTATGAACTTCAATTCTTACTACCATTAGCTACTGCGATTGAGAAGGATCTCTGAAGAAATTTTATTATACTGCATCCCAACTTTTTTGCTGTCTCCTAGGAGAGTAGTACTTCCTATATCTATAAGGATATGGACAGCTTTTCCTCTAATAGATCCCACAGCCAGATATGGCAGTGGATCCTGGACCCGGTCCGAATCCGGTGGATCCAGGACCCGGTCCGAATCCGGTGGATCCAGATCCGTTTTATAGGATATGGATCTTCAAAATTTGGACCCGACGGATCCGGATCCGTTTCTGACGGATCGGATCTGGATCTTGTATTTGAGATCTGTATCCGGTCCAGATCCGAACCGTGGATCCGTTTTTTATTAAATATATTCATAACCTAGAATGTAATTTTATAAGTATTTTCTTAAAATTGCTAAGCACATCCTTGCAAGTTTAATTCTCAAAACAAGTTTAATTTATCCCCGCGTTAACTCAAAAACCAAAAAATAAAGAGGTAACTTCGATAATAAAATCAATGTTATATTAGTGAATGACTAACATCTCCATAGACAAGTAGTTAAAATTATATTCACTTTATTTGTAAAGATTCCAAGCACATGCAAGTTCTGCATTGTGGAAATACTAGTCACCATTTTCCACAACTATTGTCATTGTCCAACATTTTCAATTAATAGCTCACAATCAAAACGAGACAACGAACAAAATATCTCATATGAATATTTCAAAATTGAAACACAGTAAACTGTTAGCTAAGTAAAAATCGTTTATCAGTTCAAAAAAAAAATTTAGTAAGGCAATTTTTTTTTACATGTGGATCTAGATCCGATCCGTGGACCCGATGGATCCGGATTTGGATCTAATTTTTATGGATCTGATGGATCTGGATTTGGATTCAGATATGAAAAACGAATCTGGATCTGGATGTAGTAGGATTCGGTCCAGATCCGATCCGTTGCCATCCCTCCTACCCACAGCTCTCATGGTTCTAAAATCATGAATTCCACACGCTGTCTGCATGGAAAAAGGAGGAATATTGGCAGTTTCTTTCCCACTATTTTGCATAGTTTCATCCTCAATAAACTCCTCTATTTCCTCATTACTTCCTATGTCTTCATCCTCTTCTTCTAACAAATATAGTCGCTTTCCCTTCCTAAAATCTTGCCCAGGAGTATACTGCAATCACAATAGCATAAACCCTTGGCCTTTTATTATCAATTTTTTGGCAGATAACATCCTACAGTTTCTCCCATTAATCTTAGGTTCAAGGGGCAAGTTCTTGTTAGAATTCACTATTGAGCCATTTCTTGGACTCTGAAGTAATGGTCTACAACATGCTGAAAATTGAAAAGCAGAAAGGAAATTACCTCCTCTCGTCAAAGATGAACCTTGACCCTTCTGCAAGCTAAGAGATCTTTCAATCAACTTAGCTTAACCATCTATTTTCATAAATGTTCGAGGAGCCAAGAAACATACTTGAACAGAAATCTCAGGCCTAAACCCAAAAAGAAAACAGCAGATAGAATATTCTTCAAGAAATTCTACACAATTCAGAACCCATCCAAGAATATACCCTTTTGTCTCAAACTCATCAACTCAACCATGGGATCTTCATAAGAAGCTGATCTAAATTTGTGACACAGGGCTCGTATACGATCATTACAATTTACAAGAAGGCAATTCATCCAATGGGGGAAAAGATGATTCAGATAGAATATATGCAAATATATTCTTTTGATATAATTAGTGATTTTGTATATGTAATTATTGTAGCAATATTTTGTATTAGTTAGGTGAATATTTGATTTCCGTAATTATAGCCTAGGATGACTATTGTATATCATGTATATAAGTTAATTACATTAATTAAATCATCAGGGATTATTCTCTTTCATGATATCAACAGTCTAGGGCAAACTTTTTCCTTCTCCACCCTTCAGCCACCGTCTCTCCTCGGCCGTCCCTTCAATATTTTCCGCAGCCCTAATTTTTTATTCCTCTTCCTCAATCATGTCTAACACAAATGATACCTTTCATCCTTCTCTTGCAGTCTCCAACATCAAGAACAACATTCCTATCGTCCTTGAAATGGAGAACGTCCAATATGTGACGTGGGTAGAACTATTTAAAATTCACGCAAGGTCTCATAGAGTCCTCCATCACATCGTTAAACCAGAAAAATGCAAGGAGAATGTGCCTTCCACCGATGATGAAATGGAGTTATGGGCAACTCTTGATGCTACGGTCCTCCAACATATTTAGTCCACCATCTCTACGGACCTCTTTCATACAATTATCGAACCCGACGCCATGTCAATGGAAGCTTAGAATAGGTTGCATGATATATTCCAAGATAACAAAAAATCTCGTGTTGTAACCCTTGAGCAAGAATTCTCTCACAACTATGAAATGAAGGATTTTCCGAATGGCTCCGCCTATTGTCAAAGGCTCAAAGGAATTCTCGGATCAACTCAAGAACGTCGACGCGCCGGTCACAAATGATCGTCTCGTTCTTCAAATGGTTGTGGGCCTCTTTAAGGCGTATAATGGGGTTGGAACTCTTCTTTGCCAAAGCAATCCTATCCCACCTTTCTACCAAACATGTTTCATGCTCACCGTAGAAAAAGCAGAATTGCTAAAAAGGCTACAACCGGAGCACATTCCGCCATGATGATGGCCACGTCCCGAGACACCGATGACTCTCAATCCTTCTCTGAAAATTATAGTAAAAAAAACGTAACAACGGTGATGGCAAAAAGGGTCAAAATCGTAACAAAAGGGTCAAAGGGTGGTGGCGGCGGCGGTGGCGGCAGTGGCGGACGTGGTGGTGGCCAGCAGTTGTCCAGGCCACAACACTCCTGGCAGCAGCCTTGGGCAGTGGCTGTGGGGCATGCCTTGGGCCAGTGGGCAGTGGCCCATTCCGCTCTTCCCTTATCCCAGAACTAGGCCAGGTCCAATGGCAAGGAGTAGACGCAGATGGCCCAACATCGACAGCAATAGGCCTGGCAGCAGCTTGGCCTGCTTGGACCTCGACCACAGCATGCCTTCGTTGTTGCGGACCCAATAGTCTCCCTGACCCACACGGATATCGAGGCAGCGATGCATATACTTTGGCTAAATCCTCCGGATGTGAATTGGTACATGGACACTGGTGCTACTTCTCATATGACATCCGCGCAAGGTAATCTCTCATTTTATTTCAATTTGAGCAAAACTCATGGCATAATTGTTGGTAATGGTCATTCAATTCCAATTCGTGGTTATGGTCACACAAATTTGTCTCCCCAAAACCCACCTTTAGCCTTGAAAATCTCTTTCATGCTCCTCAATTGATTAAAAATTTGATGTTTGTTCGAAAATTTACAACTGATAACTCGATTTCTGTTGAATTTGATCCATTTGAATTTTCTGTGAAGGATTTCTGGACGGAGATACATCTAATGAGATGTGATAGTCGGGGCGAGCTTTATCACATCACCACAAAACAAGTCACACCGTCAACGTTTGTCGTTTTAGCACCTTTCTTATGGCATGCACGTTTGGGTCGTCCGGGAGCATCTATTTTTGCCTCCCTTAAACACAATAAATTTATTGAGTGTAATAACACCAGTAGTGCTAATGTTTGTCCTTCTTTTCCTCTTGGGAAACATGTTAAATTTCTCTATGTTGCCTCTAATTCTAGTACTATGTTGCCTTTTGATATTATTCATAGTGGTCTTTTGGACATCTCCCGTTTTGAGCTCTTTGGGACACCATTATTATGTTTTGTTGTTGGATGATTACTCTATTATTTTGTGGACATTTCCGTTATCTAAAAAGTCTCAGGTTTATTCCACATTCCTATCATTTAGAGCATTCATCCGTACTCAATTTGAACGGGAAATTAAGAACATTCAATGTGATAATGGAAGGGAATTTGATAATGGGTCATTTAGATAATTTTGTAAGGTTAATGGTATATCTTTTCGGTTCTCATGTCCACATATGTCATCACAAAATGGGAAAGCCGAGAAAAAATCCGCACCATTAATAATATTGTTCGTACATTACTAGCTCATGCATCATTACACCTTCATTTTGGCATCATGCATTACAAATGACAACTTACATTCTCAACATACTCCCTAGCAAAGGATTAGCCTACCACAAACCACTCAAAAAAATTTATCAAAAAGACCCTTCGTATTCTCATCTTAGGGTATTTGGGTGTTTATGTCAATTATTTTCTTCCATTAAGGGAATAACATATACACAATATACAAATAAATGTGAAGAGGAAATCAAGCCTCTAATCTTCCTAATCAATAATCTTCTTCCTAATTAACATATTTCTAATTATCATTCTACTACTTACCATTGATAAAATGATACTATCATTAATCATAATAAATAATTATTCTAATTATATTAATATTCTAACACTCCCCGCAGTCGAAGCTGGAGGGCGGTGATTGCTGAGACTATCCCAAAAATCTTCAAATAATACCAGCGGAAGTCTTTTTTGTGAAAAATATCTACTATCTGATAGCGTGTCAGGACATATAACACCCGCACTTGTCCGCGAGCCACTTTCTCACGAACAAAATGGATATCTATCTCAATATGTTTAGTGCGCTGATGATTGATCGGATTCCCTGAGAGATAGATTGTACTAAAATTATCACAGTATACCAGTGTGGCTGTTGGAATTGGGCAATGAAGATCAAGTAACAGATTTCTAATCCAACATGATTTGGACAAAACATTTGCAACAACACGGTATTCTGCTTCAGCACTTGATCGTGACATCGTGGCTTGTCTTTTTGAAGACCATGAGATCAAATTGTCACCCACGAAGACATAATAACCTGAGGTGGAGCGTCTGGTGTCCGGACAACCTGCCCAGTACACATCCGTATAAGTGACAAGTTTGGAAACGAAGGATGAGTATAGATGTAATCCATACTCCAGAGCGCCCTGAATATATCACACAATGCATTTTAGAGCATGCATATGTTCCTCCATAGGATTATGCATGAATAAGCACATTTGTTGCACTGCATAAGTAATATCCGATCTGGTGAACGTGAGATACTGCAAAGCTCCTGCTAGGTTGCGATATAATGTTGGATCGACAAATAGTTTGCTTGAAGTGGCACTTAATTTAGACTTGATGTCTACCGGAGTTGCCGAAGGTTTGCAAGATGACATCCCAGCTCGTTCAACAATCTCAGATACATACTTCTTCTAGGAGAGAAATAATCCGCTTGCATGTCTTGTCACGGCAATTCCTAGAAAGTAGTGTAGTGGACCAAGATCTTTCATAGCAAATTCGGAACCAAGATGTTACATGATAAACTTGCGAAGGGATTCTAAGGATGTTGTTAGGATAATATCATACACATATAAAAGAAGATAAGCAATATTATTATCCTTACGATAAATAAATAGAGAATTATCGGAACGGCTGTGAGAAAAACCAATATGTGACACAAAATCCGCAAACCGCTTATACCATCCCCGGGGGCTTGCTTCAGTCCATATAATGATTTTTTGAGCAAACACACATGATTAGGATATTTGGGATCTCTGTATCCCAACGGTTGGTGCATGTAGACAGTTTCATTGAGTTGTCCATAGAGGAAGGCATTTTTGACATCCAATTGATGAAGGTGCCAACCATTTTTTAGAAACAGGCTGATAATTGTTCTGATAGTTGCCGGTTTGACCACTGGACTAAACGTCTCCTCACAATCTATACCAACCTGTTGTGTCTTCCCATCACCTACAAGACGGGCCTTATGTTGCTCAAAAGTTCCATCTGATTTTTCTTTATGACTGAAAATCCACATAGACCGAATTATATTAGCATTAGAAGGACGAGGTACTAAATCACACGTCCTATTTTTAATTAGAGCATGATATTCATCATCCATGGCCAATTTCCAACTCGGGTCTTTTAGAGTCGTCACTGGGTTACGAGGAAAAGGTGATTTCGAGACCTGGTATGTAGTCTATATTTGGTATTGGGTTTGACAATTCCATGTTGACTACGGGTGAAAGGGCGATTTTCAGGGCCAGTGGCGTGGTGAGGAATCCAGAATGTTAGGTGGCCAGTGGAAGTGGGCTGAGAGTCCCTGCTTGGGAGAGGGACAACTGGCTCCAGGATTGGGCCTGGAGCCGAGAGTTGGCCCAAACTGCCTGTGGACTGTTCCTGTGTGGAGTGTGAGAGTGAGGGAGGGCGACTAGGTCTCAGAACCGAAGGCCCAAGCCGCTAGATTGAATTGTCAAGTGGCTGGGCCATCGTTCGTTGGTCCAGTGGGCCCAAACTCGTATTTCCAACGCAAACAGTGGGTACCAAGCTATGGAAAAAATGTGTTAGATACGGAAGCCTACCATCATCCAAAAAATCACAAATGTGAGTTCCGATTTCATATATCTTGGCAAACGGAAAACTTGTTTCATCGAAAATTACGTGAAGACTTATAATTATTCCATTGAAAGAAATGTCGTAACATTAGTAACCGTGATGATTAGTAGAAAATCCCAAGAAGACTCATGGAGTAGACCAGGGTTGGAGTTTTGTGATTGTGGTGGATGGAAAAAGGGGTAGCAAAGACAACCAAACACTCTTAAATGAAGATAGTAGGGCTCTCGTAAATAAAACATCTTTAGTGGAGCTTGGTAAGACATGTTTTTACGAGGAAGAATATTCAACAGGTAAGTGGCCATTTGGAGCGTACGATGCCAAAATATGGGGGGTAGTAAAGCATGAGCAAGAGATGTTCTAAAAATATTGCTTATGGTTCTAATTTTGTGTTCCGCCTTCCCATTTGTGATGAAGTGTGAGGACAAGACATGCGAAAATTTAGACCATTTGTTTTGAAAAAAATCCCAAAACTGATTATTGTCAAACTCCCTTCCATTATCACATTGAGTATTTTGATATCCCGCTCAAATTGAGTTCGAATGAATGCTCTAAATGTGAGAAAAATGGAAAACATTTGTGTTTTTTTCAACAAAGGGAATGTCCACAAATAATTAGAATAGTCATCTAGTATGAGCAAATAATATCTATGACCAGAAGAACTCAAAATGGGTGATGTCCAAATATCAAATGGCATAAGAGTGCATGAAGTAGAAGAAATACATGGCAATTTAACATATTTACCAAGTGCACAAAAATGACACTTATTTAGAGTCCTTGTTTGGGTACAAGAAATAAAATTATTTTGTTTAAGAGAGGCCAAAACAGCCTCTCCCGGATGTCCCAAACGTTGGTGCCATAAAGATGGTGCCAATGCTGCAAATGTAGAAGGAAACTTGGACTGTTGATTTGGTAAATTTATTGGATAGAGTTCCCCCTTGCTATCACATCTCATGAGAAGCTTCCCCGTCTGAAAATCATGCACGGAAAATCCAAAAGGGTCAAAACGAACAAATACTCAATTATCAGTAGTAAACTTTCTAACAGATACCAAGTTTTTGATTAATTAGAAGCATGAAGGACATTCTTTAAAATTAGTGGTGGATTTGATGGTGATAATTTACTCGAACCATACCCTTATATTGGAATTGAATGGTCATTTCCGACAATTATACCATTATCATTACTCAAATTAAAATACGATGAGAGATTACCTTAGGAGGACGTCAAATGAGACGTCGCTCCGGAGTCCATGTACCAATTTGAATCGGTGGGTTGAGTCCAATGGTGTGCATGGCGAACTTAATATCCGTGGGGTGGGCCACTGCTGAATGGGCTTCCTGCCATTGGGTTGGCAGTGGCCCAATGTTGCTGCCTGCTGAAATAGACCCAACGAAATGGGCCTGCTGGGCATGTATGTTATGTTGTCCAATATTTGGATGAACATAATGGGTGGGGGGCCGGGACCGGTGGGCGTTGGGGCGGCCTGGCCCAATTCCCTGTTGGGACTGGGCTGGGCGGTACAACCCAAGGCCACTACCAGGCCCAGTTGCCTGCGCCACTACGGCCTGCTGCCACTGTCTACCACCGCCACCATTTCTGCCACCGTGCTGCTGCCACTACCCGCCACCGGAGTTGGTGTTGTTGCCATTTCGCCGCCACGAAATTCCTGGCCTCCACCTTTGTTATTTTCGTGATTTCCACCATTATTCTTATTATTATTACGTCATTTTTGTCCCTTATTTTGTTGAGAAGGGTCAAAAAAATTACCATCATTTGAGGAAGTGGCAATCAAGGCGGAATTTGAAAGAGTTGAAGCCTTTTTTACCAAGCGACTCTTCAAGCACAAGCATGGACCGTGCTTGATAAAATAAAGGTAGAAGATTACTTTGACGGATTAGTGTTCCCACGCCGCTATACGCATCGGTGAGACCGACAACCAATTATAAGACTAACCGGTTATTAGTAATCGGTGAACCAACATTTCTCAATTGATCTGCCAATACTTTAAGGCGTTGACAATATGCAGAAACATTAGGGAAATCCTCCATGACAATGGTTGAGAACTCCTGCTCCAATGTAATCGCGCGAGAGTTTTGGTTATCTTGAAATATATCTCGCAAACGTTCCCAAGCCGCCATGGTTGTTGAATCCGATTCCATTATTGTGTGCAACAAGTCAGTGCAAATTATTGCATAAAACCAACAAAGGATTGTGGCATCAAATGTATCCCATAGTTCCTTGTATGCATCGGTTGTTAATTCCTTCCCTTTTTCATATTTTGGAGGAATTATATGATAAAAACTTTGTGAGACCGATAACATATTTTGAATAATTCCACCCAAGTTGCATAATGAACGATTTTCATTTCTAGTTCGACGAAAATATGTGTTTTGATGTTTGAGACGGTAAGGGCATGATGAAAAAGATGATTTGGACTCAGACATGGTTGGTTGGGAGAAACGAAAAATCAAGAAAAAAAATATGGAAGAAAATTTCGGCCAAGCTAGGGTTTCAGGGAGGAAGATGACCGAAATTGGTAGGGAAAAATATTTTGGATCTTTTTCCTTAAACTTCTGATACCATATAATAATTTGAAAATGTTTTCCTCAATTGTCTTCTTCCATTAAGGGAATAATATATAAGTGAAGAAAATCAAGCCTCTAATCTTCCTAATCAATAATCAATCCATAATAATCTTCTTCCCAATTAACATATTCCTAATTATCATTTTACTATTTACCATACATAAAATGATACTATCATTAATTATAATAAATAATTATTTTAATTATTATTAATATTCTAACATCCTCTATTCCCATCCACTACCATAAACAAAATTCAAGCCCGCTCTACCGGTTGTGTATTTTTAAGTTACCCATCTAATCATCGTGGTTACAAATGTTATGATTTATCCTCTAATAAAGCCATCATTAGTCGTCATGTCATTTTTTATGAAACCCAATTTTCGTTTGCTAAGTTGCATAATTCTGCGTCCAATTCTTATGATTTTTTAGATGATGGGCTCTCACCGTATGTGGTCCACCATTTGGTCCAGCCCACACCTCGAAACATATATAAGTTAAAATTTTCACAAAATAAGTAAAAGTAGTACTTCCCTCTATCCCAAAAAGAATGACTCAGTTTCCTTTTTTAGTCCGTCCCAAAAAGAATGACATATTTCCTTTTTCGCAATAATTTAACTTTAAATTTTACCTTTTACGCATAGATGATCTATAACCACACAAATATCTTTGGCGTATTTTAGAGCATAAAACTCAAAAGTCTTCCTTTATTTCTTAAAGTGCGTGTCAAATGAAAGCACATCACATAAATTGGGACGGAGGGAGTAATTGATTCTGAAGCCAAGGGTCTATCGGAGAAAGTCTCTCTACCTCACTAGGTAGGGTAACGTCCGCGTACACACTATCCTCCCCAAACCCCACTTGTAGATTACATTGGGTATGTTGTTGTAGTAGCAATTGATTCCGAACCCATTAATGGTAGAATTCCAAACTCAAATCCATAAAGTTCAAATTCCAATACACTCTCTACTCGACTATTAGAGTTTCTCATTTATCAAGGGATTTCCAAAGCACACCAAGATCAACATTGCCTCCAGAAATTACAATACCAATATGATTGCATTCACTATAAGCTGGATTTTTTTGAAAACCATCAGAAAGAACAGCGGCAAGGCCAATAGCTCCACTTGGTTCCACTGCAATCTTTAGAATTTCATAGCAAAGTCTCATAGCTTGTATTATCTCTTTATCATCAACAACTATAACGTCATCCACAAGATCACGGACGATAGGCCTGTTTGATGTAAAGGTAAATGCCAGATATCATTTATCAAATTTGGCTGGTCGGAATACAAAAATTATCAAGGGTGTTTGGTATGATGGAAGTCATTTTTCAGGGAAATATTTTTTCTGAGGAAGTCATTTACTGGTATGTGGTTATCAGAATTGTTTTCCATCACAATGAGAAAAATGATTTCTCACACTTACAGGCATAAGTCAATTTCCGTAGAACTGCCTTGACTTTTAACTTCATATATTACTTGCTCCAATGAATACTTTAGCCATTATTATTGATCTTCGCCATTTAAAGGTTTCATTGGACCACTCTCAGTTGCCAATAATATTAATACTCCCTCCGTTCCACAATAAGTGGTTGTTTAGGACTTTCAATTTTTTCTAAAGTAAGTGGTTCTTTAGAATTTCAAGAATACTTTGGGCATGTTCTTCCAAAATTGCCCTTGTTTAAATAATCAACATTCATTAACTACATTTTCTTTTTCTAGGCATTGATTAGGGGTAAATTAGTAAAAACACTCCTAATTCTCTAGGAGTGAACACTTTCTTAAGGGGTATGCACAAGCTAAAAGAACCACTTACTATGGAACGGAGGGAGTAATTTTTAATAATTATTTTTCCCGGAAAGCATTTTCCATTCCCCATTGGAACACCGAAACATTTTCCAGGAAAACATCTCCCATATGAATTCTGTCGTACCAAAACACAGTCCAATGATTGACACTATATTAGCTTGGAAGAGCAAAAAAAGGAGTTAGGGGGTAGAAGGAATGGGGAGAAGGAACAAGGAGGCTTCTTCAATGCAGGGTTAATTACTATGTTGCTCGGGTTCACCAAAAATGTTGTCTTACCCGTGTCAGGTCCTCCAAAAGTGCACTACTTTTGGAGGATCTGACATGCATCAGATGTCATTTTTGAAGAGTCCAAGTAACATAGGTTAAATATACCAAAAGTTAGTGTGGTCTCTAAAACGTTTACTTATGCCGATCTTGCCACCAACAAATCTTTGATTTTGACTATAAAAAACTCAAAATAGGCGTACAATAATTTAGAGTAGAAGGAGCTCTATGACTTTACCATGTGAGATCTCCAAGAAAAGCTCGCAGCCCATCAGCAATAGTGTTGACTTCAGATAACTTAGTAATCTCGCCATTGATTTTCGACTGGAAAGCATCATCTGCTCCCATTGGTTCGGCAGCCAAAATGCGAATGGCAGGATTAATGGCCTTGGCAGCCAACGCAACTCCCGATATCAGACCACCTCCTTCATTCCAAACCATAAAATGCAGCTGATTTACTAATTAAAATTTCAAGAAAGCGATGTATAAAAGTCTTTAAAGAGTTGATTTACCGCTAATTGGGACTATTAAAGCGTTAATTTCCGAAGCCTGTTCCAGAAACTCCAGTGATACTGTACCCTGCCCACTGTAAAGACCACAAAAAAAAATATTAATGGAGAAATATTCATTAGTAGAGATCATTCTGTCTAGATTCCTAGCAAAAAGGTTCAAATTTTTGGATACAGTATATTTTGGAATATCGTTGACTATTATTTCATACATTTTTTCAAACAGAAGATCAAGTTTGACTTGGAATAGTTCGTAATGAAATTGCTGCAAGTGTCTACTGTTTAATATTAGAATAAAGGGTGAAACTCATGTTAGTAGGAAAATAGCATAAATGGGTTAAAAGTGAATCTTTTTACTCCCTGCGTCCCACTATGTGAGATGATTCAGAGTACGAGGGTCAAACTATCTAATTTACGATGTGAATTTAGATGATTCGGAGTATGAGGGACTCCAAAAGTGCAGGTACATACCGAAAAGTAGTAACCAACACTTAGGTGTATTCGGTACGGAGATGTTTTTCAGTTTTCCTACGTTCGGTTAGTCAAAAACTTTGGAAAATATTCTCTATGAAAACAACAACAAGATACCCAGTGAAATCCCACAACGTGGGTCTGGGGAGGGTAGAGTGTAAACAGACCTTACCCCTACCAAGGTAGGAAGACTGTTTCCGAAAGACCCTCGGCTCAAGAGAAATCATAGAAAGAGATCAGATAAGTACAAGAAATTCAAAGCGGTATGAAAATGGAAATAACGAAAACAACTAAGCCAAGATAAAGCCGTTTGAAAAAGGGACATTAGCTACCATAGATAAAATAAGATAATCGAAGTACAAGAAATACCAAATAGTAGCAGAAATTAAAGCACACTAAACTATAGAGCAATACTGCGACTACTACTATGAAAGGATAAGCGAGATTACCTACTAGCTTTCTACCCTAATCTGAGTCCTCCATAGCCTCCTATCTAAGGTCATGTCCTCGGTAAGTTGTAGTTGCGTCATGTCCTGTCTAATCACCTCTCCCCAATACTTCTTCGGTCTACCCCTACCTCTTCTGAAACAGTCCATAGCCAACCTCTCACATCTACATACTGGAGCATCTGTGTCTCTCCTCTTCACATGCCCAAACCATTTCAGTCTCGCTTCCCGCATCTTGTCCTCCACTGATGTCACTCCCACCTTGTCCCGTATAGCCTCATTCCTAATCCTATCTTTCCTCGTGTGCCCACACATTCTCTATGAAAACAAATTCCTTAAAAATGAGGAAAATGACTTTCAGTTCCACAACTAACATTTCACATTAATTGTGTCATCCCCACCTTCCAACACCGTAGCCCCTATCCCCACCACCCCTACCCCTTTCCCCCTCCCATAGTATTTGCCTAGATTATATACAAATTTCTTTAGGATATTGTTTTTGCTTATGTACCGAACACAAAAAAATAAATAAAACCCACTTATTTCCTGAAAAGCATTTTCCAAGAAAACATGTTTCATGGAAAACATTTTGCTTCATATCGAGCATAGCCTTAGATTCAAAAGGGTGCTAAAGAGAAAAGCATGATCCCTTGAAAGCATAAGTCAAGTGTTCTGAAGTAAAACTCTTGCAAGACCATTTGGAAAACAAGAAAATCAAAATCTGATGCAGCCTAATATAGTCAAACCCTTCTATAACATCATCTTTTGTTCCACCCGCAAGGGTGGCTCAGTTGGTTGAGCATGGGGCTTCCATAATGGAGGTCTCAGGTTCGAAACCCCCTGCCTAAGACAACAGGGGATTTGCCTTCTGGGTCGAGCTCGTCGCACGGAACTTGTCTAGTGCAGGTTATCTTTCATGTGCGATTTGCAGGCTATTGCACAGGAGCAGGGTTTCCCCGCACCGAAGGGTAGCGGATGCGGGTTCCCTTGTCATAAAAAAAAACAGCCTCTTTTGTTCCGATACTTTTTAGTTGCTATAGCGAAATGTTGTTATAGAGAACATAAAAAAATATATAACATGAAAGATCAGTAACACAGAAAACATAAAAGTTATAGTGAAATGTTATTATAGATGATGGCTATTATAAAAAGGTCGGAGTGTATAATGAAACGGTTCATCAAGAAGAACTTTAAACAAGATGACAGAACGGAACCAAGTATCAACTATTCGAAGATGACAAACAAAAATGATGTTACCTTATGATGCGCCCATCATTATACGGATGAATAAGGACAGCACCGGTATCTTGCAACACCTTGTTTGCAGTATCCTCTCGGGACTGCATCGATGGCTCACTCCAGATAACCTGACCACCGTAACGTTTGACATTCTCGACTTTGCATTTTGGAGCATTTTTTGGTATAACTATATATGCAGGGATTCCCCGTAGTGTTGCAGCCAAAGCAAGAGCTGCAGCATGATTTCCACTAAATTCGACAGGAAGTAGATCAAGGGATGATTCAGAAAAATAAATAAAGATAGTAAGCCACAGAAACCAGAAATCTCTGATTAGCAAACCTGCTATGAGTTACAACTCCTTTAGCGGCCTGATCATCATCAAGTGAATAAATAGCATTGCATGCCCCTCGGAATTTAAAAGCTCCCCTGACAAAATGTGTGAACCAGTGGCTCTTAAATTAGAACTTTTCGAAGTCAATATAGCAGCAATCTTGTTTCACTTATAACGAGAAAATGAGAAAAACAGTCCCTTATGTTTGAGGGTAGGTTCAAAATAGTCCCTTAAGTATGCACTTCAGAGTTTTGGTCCTTTAAGTTTGCCAAAAGATAACATTTTTAGTCTCTGTCAAATATTTACCGAACTATGTCGTTTAGACTTCTCGGAAACAGTGCGAAAAAATTTAACTATAAACACCAAGAAAGTCTCATCAAATCCTAAAATATGCAACACAAAAAACTACACTAGACACTAAAAAGATATACAAAATAGCAGAAATTACACATCAAAAAAATTGCACCAGACTCTAGAAATAAATAAGAAATAGCAGAATAGTACCTCTAGATGTGAGTTCCCCTTAATTTCCTTTTCTTTCATAGTTCCCGTCAAATCTAACAAACAGAGTTCGGTAAATATTTGACGGATACTAAAAATGTTTTTTGGCAAACTTAAAGGACCAAAATGTTAAGTGCATACTTAAGAGACTATTTTGAACCTACCCTCAAACATAAGGGACCTACACATCACATTAAAGAGCTTCTCACCCTTTCTGAAAGCATTCACATTTAAAGTACAACTTTCTTCCAGCAATAGAATTTAAAGTTTCTGAAGTGAGGACAGGAGTTTTATGCGCAAAGGGCTCGATGCGTACTTGAGCTTGCCTGATGGAAGAGATATCAGCAGCATAATCATCACTAGATGTTGACCTGTTTGGTTCCATCACCAATTGCTATGAAAGTCAACACTTGCGAAGCTAAAACATGCGGAATTTTCGAGTCAATCAAGGGAAGATGAAAGAACAAAAAATACCTAACAAGGTGAAATCTTCATGTCTATTTAATGAAGTCTAAGACCAGAAATATATAATAAGAATAGTACTATGCAAAGTCTACTTAGCAGATGGCATAAATACATGGGATCATAGTGTGTGTTTTTGAAGAGGAGCCTTGGAGTAACTGGTAAAGTTGTTGAATGTGACCAGGAGGTCACGGGTTCAAGGCGTGGAAACAACCTCTTGCAGAAATATAGGGTAAGGTTGCGTACAATAGACCCTTGTGGTCCGGCCCCTTCCCCGGACACCGCGCATAGCGGGAGCTTAGTGCACCGGGCTTCCTTTTGTTCATAGTGTGTTTTTCTCTTTTAAAGCTATCTTTTGCATGTTTTCTCTTATGTTTTCTACAAGTATTTAAACTACAAGAAAATCCACGGGTATCTCATAAAGGCATCTTTTTATTCAATCAAGGATCTCAAAGTTAGTTTTGATCCACAATATAGTGACGCACAAAGGTGTAGTTATAGGTAAAGTTAGTACATAGTAAATGAAGGGTGTCTTGTGACAAGTTTTGTGAACTCGGCAAGGGAATCAATTGTGACACCCATATTTGCCGATGTAATGTAGGGTGCTCGATGATCCAAAGGATTTCAATGAACTGCATTCAGATTTATCAGTCTTTTACCTTCATTGCCCGCAATTTAAACAAACTGTCTTCGGCTTCAGGGGCGGAACTAGAATTTTCACTAAATGGATTCAAAATATAAAAATATAAACAAACTAAGAAGCCAAGAGGATTCAACATCCATTATTAATAATTTTAACTTTGTATATATAGTATAATTTCCCAGTAAATGGGGTTCAGATAAACCCTCGTGTGCCCTCTAGCTCCGCCCATGTGCTCAAACTAGTTATATTAATCAATCAATCAACTAGGCCTCAACCTCCAACTAGTTGGGGTCTGCTACATGGGTCCTCTACATCCTTTCCACTCTAATAGGACCCATTTCTTCCAAATACAGTTAAATCATTTGTCTTATAAATCAGTAGTCACATACTCACAGCATTACTCTACATCCACTAATTCAACGCATCAATGAGATTACCAACTTTTCCATCACCAACAAACAAGATGCAGAGCTAAAAATTCATACAAGGGGATTCAAAAAATTACTAGTGTCCTATGAACCTAAAAATATTTTTGAACCCCCTTTACAACTACACTAGAATCTTCCCTTACGTGGAGGCAGGGGCGGGTGTAGTTCATAATTTACGGGTTCATCTGAAACTAGTAGCTTTAGCTCAGACCATGTATACAACAACAACAACATACCCTCTGGGGAGGTCACTTAAGCTCAGACCTTGTATATGTATATTATAAAATTCACTGAAGAAGTACAATAATAGATTTGGAACTCAGTAAATCAAATGGGATATGATAGAATTTTGAACTTGAACCATAAAGTTCAAATTTTGAATCCGCCTCTATGTCGAGTTTATTCAACAACTTATATATAACCAAAAAATAAAACGTTTTTGCCTTATTTGTGCAGTACAATTTTTCAGCGTAAGGATTCAATTGAACCCCATTACCTCCCTTGGTTCCGCCTCTAGATGCAGATACACAAACCAATCAACCAAACAAGCATATAGGTAAATACACTACTATTGACTTTCTCAAGAAATGAAAAAAATGGTAAGTTTTTCATATATAAAACAACAAGAACTGACATAGCAAAATATCACTAATCAAACAAGCATAATCAAGGTGGGTTTCCCTACAAAATCAGCTGAAGCAATTCAAGAAACCATTTAGGTCCATGAAAACAGACTCAACTTCAGATAATTTGTACACCCATCACAGAAAATTCAACAAATTAGTGAAATCAAGTTACAAGTAGCAGTATTAGTAGATAGAAGAAGCTGGAAATATGTACACATATTAACTTTAGAACCCATTAAATCACATTAAATATGTACACATATTAACTTTGGAACCCAGTTATTAACACTTGAAGTCGTTCTACAATTCGGAACCCACAAAATTGAAATCTTGGCTCCGCCTATGCAGATACATAAGACACTTAACCAAACAAGAATATGTATATATACACTACTGTATTCTTCATCAAAGAAATGAAAAAAAAGGTAACTTTTTCATATATAAACAACGAGAACTGAGGTAGCACAATATCATCAATCAAGCAAGCATAATCCAAGGTGGGGTTCCCTTCAAAATCAGTTGAAGCTACTCAAGAAACCATTTGGGTCCATGTAAAACAGACTCAACTCAGATAATTTTACACCCATTACAGCAAATTAACAAAATTACTAAAATCAAGAACCAGTATTAGTAGACAGTATACACAACCAAACAAGTATATGTATATACACTACTATATTCTTTATCAAAGAAATGATAAAAAGTGTAACTTTATGTCTTTATCATATTTACAACAACAAGAACTGAGATAGCATAATATCATCAATCAAGCAAGCATAATCCAAGGTGGGTATCCCTTCAAAATTAGCTAAGCAACTCAAGAAACCATTTGGGTCCATGAAAACAGACTCAACTTCAGATAATTACAGCAACAACAACAACATACTCAGTGTAATCCCACAAAGTGGGGGTCTGGAGAGTGTAGAGTGTACACAGACCTTAACCCATCTTGCGAGGTAGAGATGCTGTTTTTTATAGACTCTCAGCTCATGATAAAACTACCATTACAAGGAAGAATAAGCGAGACAACACTCTACTATCTACTAACTAACGTTCTATCCTACAGCAACCTCCTATCTAACAAAATTGCTGAAATCAAGAACCATTATTAGTAGATAGTAGACGCTGGAAATAGAAAGAGAAATATAAGAGGAAAAGAAAGAACCTTTATGGGTGGCAAGAACTTATTGTCACTGAGCAGAAAGATAAGTAGCTAAAAACACAGTAATTGAAGTTTACTTTTAGTCTCACGCAATAATTTCCATTCTTCATTTCCTTAATTTCTAAACCCAAAAAGAATAACAGGACCAAAATAATAGGACACGAAACTTGTCTTATCTTCGTCTCACTAAAACTTTCTCAACCCAAAGGGTTTATTTGGTAAGCAGCTTAAATTATTTCGAAATTATAGTTTATTATAATCTTGAGACTAATTTATAGAAGTGAAATAAAATAATACCAAATTTGATGGGATAAAATGAAATATTCATGCTTAAGTTTGAGATAAAATATATATCTTATTTGGTTGAAGATATAATTTTATGCCGGAATAATTTATACCTTCAATCAAATAAGGTATAAACTTTATTCCAAACTTAATCCCGGGATATTCCACCATATCCCGCGTACCACACGAGCTCTTAGGACTCGTTTGGTATGAGAGATAAAGAATAATTAATCCTAAATTAAATTTGAGATGAGTTTATTCCATGTTTGGTTGGATAAAATCGCGATATAACTAATTTGGGAATTAATTATTCTAAAATTGTGGTGTTATTTTTATCCCTGTGAGAGGGTGGGATAAAATTCCGGGATAATTAATCTTGGAATAACTTGTTCCCAACCAAAAGACCACTTAATTCTTTAATTTATTATACTTCTTCAGTCTCAAATTATCTATCATATTTTTCTTTTACAGATATTACTTATGAGGATTTTTTTACTATTTCACCTTTATCTTTATAATATAATCTCACTCCATTAGATATATATATTCTATTGAGGTGCTTGTAATGTTCAAGAACTAAGGTAAAATAAGAAAAGATAATTATTTTTGTCTTGAACTTCTAAATGATAAATAATTTGAGACAATTATTTATAGAAATCAGAACAGATGATTTGATGAACGGGAGCCTTGGATAACTGGTAAAGTTGATGTCATGTGACCATGAGGTCACAAGTTCAAGCCGTAGAAACAACCTTGTAACACCTCGTACCATTAGACTAAGTAATTTTCATGATTTAGAGACTTAAGACCCAGTGGGAAGTGTTAGAATTAGAAAGTTGATGAAAACAACGTTCTTCAGTTTTATGCCCAGAAGTACGGTCCGTAAAATAATTTACGGACCGTCAATTGCACCGTAAAATAGACCCCAAAAATTCAAGTCACTGTTAAGTATTACGGTATGCATTACAAGCCGTAAAAGTTTTACAAACCGTAATGCCCACCGTAATTATTTTACGAACCTTAAAAGTCATCGTAAAAGTCCTCGACGACTGAACAGTATATAATCCCGATTTTCAGTCTTTTTATTTCATTCTTCATTCCCCCAAGCCCTAGCACGAAGTTCTTCTCCTCCTACCATTCTCCTACACCAAGGTAAGCCTATTTCAAGTGATTCCACGCGTTTCTAACATCAATCTCACGGATTTTAAGCGAAATACATTGTTCTTAACCTAGGGTTTTCAAGAAAACTCAACTCAAGGAATTAGAGTTCAAGCTTTGGGTTCCTTTTTCCAAGTTCATATTAAGACAAGTTTTAGAGCGATTAAGGTATGTAGAGCTTCTATCCACGTGGGGACATCATTGTTCTTCTCCACGCCACATGTAATCCATGAAACAAGAATACTTCAGACTTAGGGTTTTGCTCAAGTTCATAATAATCTTATATTCATGTTCAACTATAAATATTTCATGTTGTCCTTTATCATATTCATGATATGTCATTGTGATGGTCATGAATCTATCCGTAATCTATGAACCCATGCTTTGATTTTCATGAGTTCTTAAATACAAGTTATGATCATTATCACTCAGTTCCATGAAGTCATATATGTTTCTCATGATTCATACAAGTTATATTATGTATTTCTTCACATATTAAATTATGAAATTATAAGTTATGTTTACAAGCTATTTCATGAAATTTATGGGCTTCCAAGCCAACTATTTTCAAGTAAATATTTTGGGAATTGCACAGATTACCGAGAAGGCTCAGATAGCCTGAAACTATGTATGCCAACGTAGGATAAGGATCGCTTCGCCAGAGGACGATACCTTCATATTATTATTGGATTTATCCTGTTCATGTTCATGTCTCGTACTCCAGCAAAGTACAAGATGACTCAGCTGGCCGGGCAGAGATCAGACTCCACGTTCACGCAAGGTGGTTCATATCGATTTTGTTAATTCTCTTCCACATATATATATACAGTTTTAAGATTTTATACATGTTATTATATTCATGTTCATGTTCATGTTTCAATTTCAGTTTCAGTTTCAGCTTCATGTTCCTATTATTTCATGTGTCTGCTTATTTTTTCAGTCGATTTACATACAATACAATTCAAATGTACTAATGTTCCTTTGCATGGGGCCTGCACTTCACGGTGCAGGTGCTGACTTTCACATATCTGCTCAGTATAATTGCTTCAGTATCAGTTGTTTGGTGAGCCCCATCTCATTTGGGTGTGTTTAGTTATCTTATAATTATGCATTATTAGTAGAGGGTAGAGGAAGAAAGAATTGTTGTGTATATAAGATTCGAAATTGGTTTGGGGTTTGGGACCCCAAGGGGTATCCCATGTGTTTAAAGGAGGGAGGACCTAGATGTGCTTCGGTTCGAGGAAAGACCACACGCGCGCCGCCGCCCGCCCGTCCGGTCCGGTTCCAAGTTCCGGTTCCGGTTCACGGTCGTGGGTCGTGGGCCGTGGGTCTTCTCGATATTATCTTTTTGGGCCGAAAACTTTGCCGAAGTACGCTTTGATCCCGTGTTTCGTAGATATACGCTTGGACCGAATTCTTTCGTATGTGCAATTTGGTCCCCGAAGTTTCAAGATGTACAGTTTGGTCCCCGAAGTTTCCGAAAATCGAATTTCGACGGTCAAAAACAGAAATGCCAAGCACTCAATTCAGCCATTTATTTTGGCTGAATTACTCCTCCTATAATGGCCAAATCCGTTGGTCTTTCACCATTTATGTTGGTGGCTTTACTACCTCCATAATGGCCATTATTTGGCTATTATGGAGGCAGTTTTTCAGCTCCTCCCTCACCTATATAAACACCCCTTACACCATTGTTGAGCACTAAGACATATGCACGAAAATACGAAAACAGATGCGTAAAAACAAAGGCACGAAAATACACAACCGAAATAGTTTTCTTCCTACAACTTCCAAGCATCATTTCGTTACTCAATATTCTTCACGGTAGCTCTTGAGTTTCCTTTGCTCAAGGGTTCCATTGCTGTTTTATCTTGGGAGACAAATTGTCCACGACGTATAAAGGATACATACGGGGCAATATTGTCTTAAGGACAGAGTGCTACACTCGACTCAAAGAAAAACCAATTTATATTTTTCCGTCTTCTATAAAACTCGGAATTTCCGCTTTTACTTGTGTAAATATTGTAATTTTCGATTCCATGTTGAATTATTGAATCTTTGTTTATCCTTTCGAATACTTGTAATAGTTAAATACTTCCCGTATCGCTTTATAAAGTACCATAGAAGAGGTATGTCAGGGCCTTGTCCTGGTAAACAGTTTTGCAGACTCATGTTCAGAGGTTTCATAGACTAGTCTAGTATGTCATGTCGGCACTGTATTTTCAGACTTATTATATTTTTAGAATATTTTCGCACTATACTTTCAGACTATAAATTCAGTATTATGATTTACATGTTTTCATTATCATATTTAGTGTATGTTTTGATGCTCATGTTGACAAGCAAGCCATGTGGTTCGCTCGGTAACATGCAGTCAGGCACCAAGTGTCGTGTTTTGCCTAGGCCATGGTTTGGGGCGTTACAAGCCTCTTGCAGAAATGCAAAGTAAGGTTGCGTACAACAGACCATTGTGGTCAGGCCCTTTCCCGAACCCCGCGCATAGAGGGAACTTAGTGCATCGGGCTACACTTTTTAGTACATATGATTTGATATGAAGGGAGTAGCAAAATTTACACATTTAAAAATTACATAGATATAGCATGAGTCATGATATCATATGGAGTAATAAAAAATCTATAGTAAAAAGTTGTTTGAATCTGTAAAAAGCTTTTATGTAAAATTCTTCTTTACACGAAGAGATTTTTTTTCTTTTTCCTTTGATTGAATGTCTTCTGATTTTCCTGATAAAGAATATCCTAGTGTTCTAAAAATACCAGATTATTTATTTATCGGCACAATTTTCTTCTTTTTTTTCTTTAAAATTTATAAATTTGACACAAAATAACTTTTATTTGTTTTCTTCTCATAGAATATGTAATATTCTAAAATGTTATGAGATAGCAATAGATTTTTATAACTCAAAACACTATAAATCAATTGCATCTCAATGACATATATTTTAGGGAGTCAATTTGGTTTCATAACCCTTTATAAATTTATTTTAAATTTTATGTCCTTCTGTAATATTTTTCAAGTTTTACTTGTAAGATAGAACATAACATACAACATGTCTTTGCAAAAATCATTTTCTTCTATTCAAATTGGAAAGGGCCAAATTACAAGGGAGTTGGAAAAATTATATTCTCAAGAAACTCACTAAACTTATGACAGTAACTACAACTATTAATATTAAAGTCCTCCTGAAAAAGGATAAGTATACAAAATTCTGGCAATCCCATCATGTACAGCCATGAATTAACAAACATCAATATAAGAATGGTAATAGTTCAAGTCAGTCATTTTGAGAGAGAATTAAAAGTTTAAAACAGCCATGTGAAGAACTATTTCGCATTCTCAATGACCAATCCTCAAAGGAGGACATCACACTTATATCACGTGAATCAATGTCGTGGGAAGAGTCAAGAAAGTTAGCAAGATTAAGAGCAAGGGAGTCTTGATCCTTCTGCTTCGTCACGTTCAAAAATTGACTGAGGCTCCGTCAATATCATGAAAAAACGGGCTCTGTCAATTTTGAGCATAATGAAGCAGAAGAATCCGAACGCCTTAGCTCTTAAAATTGCTAGCTTACTTGGCTCTTCCCACGACATAAATTCACGTGATACTGTGATTCTTAATGACCAACCTTGGCAATAGGACACCAGACATATCACATGAATCAATGTTGTGGGAAGAGCAAGAAAGTTAGCAATTTTAAGAGTAAGGAAGTTGAGCATACAACAGGTGTGTTTGTTTATGCATGATCCCAGGGTTGAGCACATGAATGCGCTCAAACGCATCATTCGGTATATTCAGGGTACACTTGACTATGACTTGCATTTATATCCTTTATCGACGTCCACATTTGTCTCGTATACAGATGATGATTGGGGTGGCTGTCCGGACACCAGACGGTCTACGTCTGACTATTGTATGTTTCTTGGCAATAACTTGGTCTCATGATCTGCGAAACCTTAGTCGACTTTGTCCCGCTCCAGTGCTGAGGCCGAGTATCGAGGGGTAGCTAATGTGGTCTCGGAATCATGTTGGTTACGTAATTTGTTGTTAGAACTTCATTGTTCTATTCAGGAAGCGGCCTTCGTTTATTGTGATAATGTTAGTGTCATCTACCTTTCTGGTAATCCGATTCAGCACCAGTGCACTAAACATATCGAGATGGACATTCACTTTGTTCGCGAAAAGGTTGCCCGTGGTCAAGTACGTGTCTGCAATGTCCCGTCCAAGTATCAAGTTGCCGACATCTTTACAAAGGGTCTTCCCTCGGTCCTTTTTGAAGATTTTAGGGACAGTTTCAACGTTCGAAGACCGCCCGCTATGACTGCGGGTGTGTGTTATATATACACGTGTATATCCTATGGATATTGGACCTCGGTTTTGTATATATTTTAGGTAATGTTTTAGTCTCCTAGTTTAGGTAATGTTGTGGTGTAATTATTATTGTACACTTACCATAATATTTTTATTACCATAATTGTATAGTTAGTGTCCAAATAGAATAAGGTTTTAGAAGTAGAATAGGAATAGGATCTTCCTATTATGGAAATATGTAAATTATACATATACTACTCTTTCAATTAATGAAAATAATCAAGAGATTATTTCTTTCAAAAACATTTACTCAAAATTGTACTCCATTCCAAACATACACTAAATGGCTAGACTTACATGAAAGGTCAACTGTTTCAACAGTTGGAAGAAACAGTTATTTAAAACAGTATAAGAAGTTTGCAGGCTAGCAGCAATTTATGTAGCCAAAAACAATGATGATAAGCCAATTTTTCTTTTTCAAAGTTTTCATACAAACACATTGCCCTGATTAATCTCAGTTTGGAATAAAAATTTGACTGTGCTTTCTATTTAACCATTACGAATATTATTCGTCAAACTGCTACCAGTCATCCCAAAATTCACAATAAAATTAACTAATAAAGCCAAAGTAATCCAAAAATAGAACATCTCTAATCCAGAATATAAAGCACCTGCACCGCGTCGTAAGTTAGAGTTATTGGAAATTTGCCTTTGGCGGGAGTTGCGTCCCACAAACTTTAACGGCTTAAACACTAGTGTTCCACATGTTGGAGAATCCGGTTCTTCACACGTGCATAATCTACTAAGTAAGTAGATAACCGTAGGGCCAAGGATCGTCAAATTTCGTTGAGAAATGAAAGAGATATTGGTCCACGAAGTGAAGTGTTTGAAGCATGAAAAAGTGTGGTATTGAGATCAATTCTCCCTCATCGGTGGAGGAAGAAAGAATTGTTTTGTTTATAAGTCTCAAAGTTGGCTTGGGGTTTGGGACCCCAAGGGGTATCACATGTGTTTAAAGGAGGGATGACCTAGATGTGCTTCGGTTCGAGGAAAGCCCACACGCGCGTCGCCGCCCGCCCGTCCCATCCGGTCACGGGTCACGGGTTGTGCTTCTTCTGATATTATCTTTTTGGACCAGAATTCTTTCATATGTACAGTTTGATCCCTGAAGTTTCATAAAAGTCAAATTGGGCAGAATTCTGGAACGTCAACCAGCACTCAATTCAGCCATTTATTTTGGCTGAATTAATCTTCCTAAATGTCAATCCGTTGCACATCTTCACCATTTATTTTGATGGAATTACTACCTCCATAATTGTCATTACTTGGCCGGTAATGGCACTTATGTGGGCAGTTGGTAAGCCTCTCTTTCAACTATATAAAGGACCATTTGCACCATTGTTGAGCTACACAAACAGACACACATAAACAGAAACGAAATCAGTCTTCCTACTACCTTCCAGCATCATTTCATTACTCAAAATTCTTCACGGTGTCACTTGAGTTTCCTTTGCTCATTTGTTCATTTATTGTTTTATCTTGGGAGACAATTGTCCAGGATGTAGAAAGGATACATACGGGGCAATATTGTCTTAAAGACAGAGTGCAAACACTCGACTCAGCATACCAAAAACTGTTCCAGTTTATTCTTCAAGTTCTTCTGAGTCTAAAAACTATTTACTTCTGCTTCTGCGGATGCGGATGCGGATGCGGAAGCTATAATTTGTAGCTTCTTCCCAACAGCAGAAAAAACTACTACTGTTGCTACTATCACTTTTTTTCCTTTTGGCCAAACAACTCAATTTTTCAAAAAAAAACTAATAATACAAAAAGTATATTTGGCTCTCAAGAAGACTATTAGTTGAAAAGACAGAAGTAAATGCACTTGCCAATGATCTGCAACGTAGCTTGGAAATGCATGTCAGATATTTAAGAATTGCATGACTGCAAGCACATAAAATTGATCAGAAAGCATTTACATAATATCCACAAGACATAAATTACTTTAAGAACTTTTTTATATCAAGGGAAAAGAATTAACATATCTTATCTAACATATGTGTGAAAGGTCTGAAGTTAAGCATGAGGGCATTTTTGCTTCTTGTATTGTGTAATTGTGTCCGCAAAAGGTGAATCCATAACTTAGGGGTCGTTTGGTTTTATGGACTAGTTACTCGAGAATTATAATACAAAGATTGTTATATAGTGAATGGAAATGCATTGATCTTATGTAATGAATACTGATTTAGCATGTGACACAGAGATTGCGATACCAAAAATAATCAATTTATGCAGAACTTTGTAAAAAAGAATGTTGTATTAGTAGTGTACAGCTGTATTAGTATGCAGAGTCGCACTCTAAAGGCTTTGCAACCTTCAGAGCTGGTTGACAGCCGTCTAGTCAGTCCCTCTCGCTCTTTGATAGACATCTTTCGAATTTATATTGGAAACTAAACATTGTATTAGTGACGTGAGTTTTATGCCGTGATTACTTTTGTTCATGCAGCAAACAAATTATTCAGTAACAAAGGCATTAAAGAGTTCCTTATACTACTAAACTTTAGGATATGTAAGCAACATATGCCAAAAAGTAGACATTCACAAAAATGTAACTAACTATCATAAAAAGGGTCAGCTAAAACGAAAAAGCACCTCTCGAATAGCTTAAATCCTGCATGCATCATTGCCGGTACTTGCTTCATGGGGTTAACTTCTGAAAATAAATTCACATGACACTGATGAAATTACCTCAAAATTAACAAACTCGCTACTACTACAACAACATCAACAACAAGAACTACTACAAGTACAACTATAACTCAATCCCAAGCTAGTTGATGTCGGCACTCAGTTGTATGAAATCTTCAATATAATAATTGCTCTATTTGGATCTATAATATTTCAATACTCGGTACTTAAAGATTATCTAACCATAAGGGTTCTCTAATATACTCTAGACTAAGAGTCTTCTAGTTGGAATCACCTATAAGGATTTTCAACTTCCACTGTATTTTATCCTTTGCTCATGTTTGGCGGAGCTCCCAAAATCTGTTTATTTTGAAAAGCGTTTCCGAAAACTACTTTTGGAGATGAGTCATTTGTGTTTGGATAATCAAGTTGAAAAACACTTTTGTCAATATTAGAGAAGCAATTTGCACTTGGTCAAGGCTCAAAAAGTGCTACTAGGAAAAAATACTTTTTTCAGATTTAGAAAATCAACTTTCGCTCCTATTCAAAAGCACTTGTTTTTGTTAAAAGGTTAGTCAAACACCTCAACTCTGTAAAATATGCATTTAAAACAAAAAACAAATCCTTTGACTTCCGATAATCTTGACCAACAAACTATAGATCTGCACGAATTTCAAGATATTCTAAATCTTTTGAGATAACTTCTACTTCTTCCACTTTTAACACCTTCAATCATCATATTTTCACAACAATAACTACTACGCCTCAATCCCAAACAAGTTAAAATACACTATATTTATAAATCATAACTTCTTCATTTAAGCTCAACTCATACCATCATCATACTAATTAAATAATCATCATGGTTTCACATCTAAAAACAATTAGATATTTACAAGTACTAACCTTGAAACTCAGGAGATAAATGTTGACCTTTGGATATATCTATCTTGACCTCCTCAAAATCTATCCCATTTACCCTTCAGAAAATTAATCAGCAAAGACCCTTTTAGCTTAAGATATAGAAACACAATTGAGAGTATTTAAATAAAACAAAAAAATACTGAATCTTGACTTAAAATAGACAATTTTCATTTTATAGCTAAATGTATATATTATCTCCGTCTCAATTTAAGTGTCTTAATTTAACTGAGCACGAATGTTATGGTCTTAAATGGTGTTTGTAGTCCTTTAAATTTTGTGGTCTTACCTCTTGAAACTTATTAAATATAAAAAAAAAAAAATTAGACCAACTAAAAAGGAAAGTAAAACACTTAAATTGGGAAGGAGAAAGTATGACTTTGACTTCCTCAAGATCTATCCCATTTACCCTTCAGAAAATTAACCATCAAAGACCCTTTTAGCTTAAGAAACAAAAAAACAATTAAGGGTATTTAAATTAAACTCTTTCTTTATAGTATTATTTAGGTTTCGCGTAGATTCATACTCTTATATATGTATTTTTTATGTGTTGCTTTATTTATTTTGTATTGTGATATGTTGTTGTCTTATTTTCCTTAATTTTTTGTATTAATTACGTTCTTTTGAGCCGAGGGCTATCGGAAAAAGTCTCTCCACCCAACAAAGATAGAGATAAAGTCGGCGTACATCTTACCCTCCCCAGATCCTACGGTGTGGATTACATTGAGTATGTTGTTGTTGTTGATATCTTAATATTATATGCTGTCTTATTTTCTTGCAATTTTACATTGACTACATTTTTTTTTTAGTCAAGGATTTATCGAAAACAATTTCAGGTAAGATATGCATACATCTTATCCTCCTCAAATCCCACTATGTGGGATCACACTGGATATGTTGTTGTTGTTATTTAAATTAAACACAAAAAATTGAATCTTGAAATTGAAATAGAGAAAAAAAGAACTTAACAGAAAATAAGAAGTGTACGAGAAGGTTGGGACATTCGATCTATGTATAATTTGAGACTCATCACTCTCTCTCTATGAGAGATCTAAGAGATAGAGAGATATTTTTGTACTGTTTGAAAATGGTGTTACTGCCACTGCAGTTTTAAGCAAGACAACAATATGTACATGGGCTGTTTAATTTATGTGGAGGCCCAAAATAGAGCCTAAATTGGGCTTTGTTAAAATCAATGTTATGGGCCCAGAAACTTTATTCTGTTTCAATGTTGAAGATATAAAGTATAAAAAGATTCAACAAAGACATGAAGGTGTAACTTCCTTACCATGTTCACCTTTTAGATGAAATGGTTTTCGGGCAGACTTAATTCTTGATTTATTGATATTGGACCCTCATGTTTTATTTTTCATCCTTTAAATGTTTTGTTCATGGCATACAGATGGAGTTAGAATACTTCTGCATCAGTTATAGATAGGGTAATTGGTTTCTTTATATAAATATTAGAGTTAAAGGATCAAAAATAAATTTTAAGTATCACATTTTTTTGAGTTTCTTACCTGAACTATCAAGTTTGAGAGTTTCATATCTAAACTATCACCAACTAGTTAGCAAAATATATCAAAACTATTATTCGTTCACTTTTCCTACCTCAACTATCATGTAGGAAAAGTGAACAAATGATAATTTATGTGTGTTTTGCTAACTTGGTGGTGATGGTTTAAATATGAAACTCTCAAACCTGATAGTTCAGGTAAGAAACTCAAGAAAAATAATGATACTTGAGGTGTGTGTTTGATCATTATCTCTAAATATTAAGCAATTGTCACCTCATAAACTACCTATTGAGTTGAATTAAGTTGTCCATGTCTTAACACAATAAGTTTGAACTAGTAGGTGACTTTCATCTAGAAGAATATTACAAAGCTCAAGATAGTATCATAGCAAAAAAAGTTTTGATTTCGAATCTCATTCCCACCTGCCAATGAAAATATTTCTTCGTGCTTGACTAAAGAAAAGAATCAAGCTCGCATAAAATAATAAGTAATCAAATATAGAGCCAAGGTGTGCTCATGAGCAAATCTAGTCTGAATCTCATTGTCATCTGCCAATGAAAATATTTCTTCGTGCTTGATTCAAGAAAAGAACCAAGCTCGTATAACATAGTAAGTAATCAAATATAGAGCCAAGGTGCGCTCGCGAGCAATTTATGGTGAATAAAACAATATGTAATCAAATAAAGATCGAGATGCGCTCGCAAGCAAGTCGGCCCAAATACCATTGTTAGTTATATTAAATAGCAAAGAGACTAGATCGTGGAGATTCTATGAAAATGAACCAACGGCCGAAATTTCTTTATTTTTCTACTCGACTAGACTATTTGATTGTTAGTAGTTGTAAAATAGTGCATTTTTGAAGTATCCAACATGGTACAAATCACATTTGAAATAATTGATAATTTTACAAAATAAAGATAATAAACTAAAAGAGAGCTCAGAAGCACATATTTTCATCTACATATCAGATGTGTGTGATGACCCATCATCATTAACAATTAGTGCAAGTATCATCACTGCTCTCACAGATGCACCAGCCGGGAATCGAACCCGGGTCTGTACCGTGGCAGGGTACTATTCTACCACTAGACCACTGGTGCTTGTTGTTCATGAATAGCGAACAAAAGAAATACAAAATATCCTTCCAGTAAGGCAGAAGGGTTTGTGTGAATAATGTAATGGTACTATTTTACATTTTACATCAAACTGAATTCCTTCTTTTTTTTCTCTTAACAATAGATGATTTGCTTGATTAATCATTGAGGTAAATTATAATATATTGAAGTATTTGCTAAAAGAACTTGCATTTTAAAAGTAGATCAGAAGTACACAAAATCAAAATGTAAGCTTTACGTTTCATAAAGTTACAGATAAAAACGTTAAATGGCATTATAGGAAGGTAAAATACACCATTAAAAATTAAAACCACTAAATTTATATATTCTATGGTCAATATATTTAATTTTTAATATATTCAATCGCTAATTTTTAAAATTTGTATATTTAAAATATACAAAAGAAATTACTTCAAGTAATTATTATTTTTCTAATAGTAAAGATATAAAACATAACTACAACAGTGATAAAAGTAAATTTATTCATCGAATTAATAATTTAATTTGGTGTCCTATAAATGGGACACAGGAGTACGACTCACACATTAATTAATTTTGTATGAATGTATTTGGTTGGATATGGTATTTGGGCAATTTTACTTGAAAACCATGAGGAGAGAACTTGAGGAATCAGTATTATTAAGGGTGGCCAGTGGGCCGGGACAGCCCGACCCCATCCCGAGCCCGCCCCAACGCTGCGTAGAAAAATAATAATAAAATAACTACTACTCACGTATGTATTATTATTTCATTCTTAATTAGAGTTTTTGAATTATAACTTTTAAAATAAATGAGATTTTGGTAGGAAGCTCCTTCAATTAAATGGGTCTTATGCATTATCATAGTATGTATATAATAGATTGCATAAGAATTAAAAAAAATTGATGATGACTTAGCTATTCATTTCTTTTTCCCACTAATTGAAACTATTTACGGGAAGTATTAAAGATGCAGTAACTTACCGCGGAAAGCCTCGAATAAATATAATGCAGTTGGATCTATGAGTAGAAAACATTGTACTAGTATCTACAGGCCCTAAGTGAATACGGGGTCAGTAATGGATATGGTCAGAAAGGCTATGCTGATGGCGCAACTCTACGATCAGTGATCAACGATCCGAGATTTCAATCCGATCTTGAAAGCTTCTACAAAATTTTCATAACTTGAGAGGTTTTTATGTCAATGAAAAAAATATAACTTTATAAAATTTAAATTGCATGTTTCAACAAATCTTTAATTTTAAATCATCATAATTTTTAAATCACTAATTTCAAATAATTATTTCAAATCATATCTAAACAACTCCTTAAATTCATATTTATCGGATCATTAAATTACGAATATCAATGATTGCAAAAGTATTAGTAGTTGCCTCGATAAGTGAGACAATGTGTGCATGTGGGACCATATGACAGGCCTTTAATGTTAGTCTGAAAGTACATTAAATACATAGTATTGACAATTTCAATTGTCAAATTCTAAGTCCCCCATATGATCCCCATATTTGATCACGATGCCCAACAAATAAAGATAATGAGTGATAGGACCTCAGTATTTTTCTTTTATTCCCCTCTAGATCTTTTATTTAAATTCTATTTCATAAAGTAATAATATTGAAATTTTCTATCTTCTTTATTTCTATATTTTCTTTATATTGCTTTGATATACTATATTTGAGGGGAGAATTTTTTGAAAACAGTTTCTCTACCTTCATAAAATAGGAATAAAAGCGTACATTATATCCTTTTCAAATCCCACATAAATAAAATAAATATTTATTGAAGAGATTAATAGGGGTGAAAGAGTAAAGACAACAATAACAACATACCGATGTATTTCCACACGGTGGGTGGTGAAAGAGTAAAGATACTACTTATATAAAGAGATAATTAATCAAAAAGTTATTCTTCTAAATTTTTTTTTGTGTAAAAGGTAAATATGATGACGAAAAAGAATAGGAGGAAATAATAATAATACGATGTAATTGAACAAAAAGATCTAAATGGTTATCCTTAAGAATAGGAGCTTGCTAAAGGCTAACAACTGTTTTCATTTATTGTTGAATTTAAGTTTTACTATCAAGTAAGAATTGGTGGAAAAACTTCCTTAATCATGTCACTCAATGTCAAATGCAAATAAATATATTTACATTTGCACTAAACATAAGCATATATGCTCATATGGAAAAAAAAAAAATGACTATGTTGAAGTTGGCCAAATTACTTTAAGCATGTAGCAAAAGTTTTATGTCCATCTAAAATTCAAAAATAAAGACAAAATAAAAAGCTTATAGATTAAACTAAATTAAAAAGAAAACAAACCCATGCCAAAACTAAGGTGTGTGGACCATGTAGATATTCTATAGGACCATTACTTATGTGGACCTACTTCCTATTACCAAAGAAAGGATTTTGTAAGCACTACTTTCTTCCGGTAAAAATACGCACTCGATATTTATATCAAATAATAAATATAATATAAATATTTTTAATTATTACTTAATCATAATTAATTAATACATATTGACTTTGATTTAAAATTATAATGATTAAATTATTTGATTTGATATAAATACTGAGTATGAATTAGTATTTACATCTTTCGTCAAACCCATGCATCAATCAATGACGGAATCAAAATTTTAATAAAGGATTTAAAATATTTAAAAAATAAATACATGAAAAAGTTAAGAGAATTAAATGTATAGTATATATACATAAAACTGATCTATCTATGCAATATAACTTTTCGACGAGGGGTGTCAATTGACTCTCTTCCGGCAAAAGTGTCTTTTCCACTGGCTCCAAAGATGGTATTTCTTATATCCATTTTATGTGAGATGTTTGACTAGATTATCCTTATTTATTTCTTTGATCTCAATTTATTAATACTCTCTTTTTCATCACATTAATCTCTCACCACGTTTATTGAATAAGAAAAAGATAAAAATAAGTAATATTTAATTATATCTTTTGATTTTCTATAATGACAACTACTCTATTTTGAATCATCTACTTTTAGTAAGGACAAGTAAAATAAATCATAGGGAGTAGTGTTATATGGTCCATGCTTAATATCACACAAATGGAAAGAAAGTGACTAAGTTGAAAACAAAATGAGGTTAGCAGAAATTAATTGTACCAAAATCTTATACTGTTAGGGGTCATTTGGTATGACGGATAAGGAAAAATAGTCGTGGGATAAAAATTTAGTATCGCCTTATTCCTTGTTTGGTTACTAATTCTGGATAAATTATTCTAAAATTAAAAATACTACCGGGATAACTTATCCATGACAGAAGATGAAATAACAATCCCATGATTAGTTATTCTGAGATAAAAAAATAAAAATGACAAAAATAACCATGAGGTCCCTCAAACCCTTTTCTACTAAATAAGGTGGAATGTATTTTTGTAAACAAACATTTTTTTCTTACAAATTATATAATGCATGTTTCTTTTAATACAACAAACCAAAAAATCAATAAAAAATAATTCTCCATCTGTTCCACAATAAGTGGTTGTTTAGACCTTTCAAAAAAAAAATTCAAAATAAATGATTGTTTAGGCCTTTAATTTTTTTCCAAAATAAGTAATTCTTTAGAATTTCAAAAATACTTTTGGCATGTTCTTCTAAAATTGTCCTTGTTTAAATAATCAACATTCATTAACTACATTTTTTTCTAGGCGTTGATTAGGAGTAAATTAGTAAAAGAACTCATAATTTTCTAGGAGTGAACACACCACTTATTATGGAACGAAGAAATAACAAGATAACTATTTTTTATATAACTAATTCCATTATAACTAATCTCAATATAATTAATTCTAGCCTACCTTGTCTTCAAACCAAACGACCCCTGAGAGTTGGTCAAAGATTTGATTAATGCCATCATTTAACTCAAAAGTGTAAACAGAAAAAAGAGGAGTTAATTAACATTATGTTTTTTTTAAAAGAAGTAGTTCACAGCTTCATATCAATTGCATGGGCACTGGAGTATTTCTCTACAAATAAAACAGACAACTTTGTATGTACTACAACAATAGTAGTTGTGGACCTCTTTTTAACTCGAAAACAGTGTCAATTTAATATCAATATTGCCTATCTGAAATTCATCTTTATCAGTTTACCGTTCACCAAAAAAAAAAAAAAAAAAAAGAATCACATGTGTCCCTTACCCTTCCATTAAATTCTTGTATTTGACACAAGTATGTATATATACACACATGACACAACAATGTACTATACATTAATGCACAAAAAAAGAAGTTTCATATTCACTGCATATGGCTGCATTCTTGATTTTTTTCCTTTTGACTCTCTGTAATGGTGGTGATGATATCTCAAAGATTTAAGCTTTGTAAAGTAAAGGGTATTTTTTTTTCAACCCCTTAACTTTTTTCTTCTTGATTGTTCAAAATTTGGTGTTTTTTGAGTTTTATGAGTTGTGATGCCAGAAAAAGATATACCTTTTTATGCTAATATTTAGTTCAAGAAATTAGTACTCATTTTCTCTTTGTTATTCATGTTTGGTGTTATTTTTTTTTTTCATATTTAGGTAGCTCAAAAACCAAGAATTTGCCTTTTGAGTTTCATTTCAAAAAAGATTAATTTTTTATGCTAAGAATTTTTTCAAGAAATTTTCACTTGGCCTACCCCAGAAGATGCAACATTTTTCTAGTATAAGCTCAAGATATTAGATGTTTGTTTTGTTTAAATTTCCCTTCAAGTTTGATGTTTTTCTTAATATTTTGGCACTAGCTCAAAAACCCAGAATTTGCTTTTTGAGGTACATGATTTGTGATGCCAAAAAAAAAAGTAATACTAATATGCTAATTTTTGTTCAAGAAAACCTCACTTCATTCTCCCAAAATGCAAGAATTTTCAAGTACAAGGTCAAGAACTTTGATTTTAATTTTCTTTAATCCCTTCATTAGTATTCATTTTCCCTCAAGTTTACTTTTTTCTTTTTGTTTCTTTGTATTTTTGTGTTCTGAGATGTGTTATGTTGACTAATAAAACATGAAAAATCTTCTGCTTTGAGCAAAAGTTGAAATCTTGAAATGTAATTATTGTAACATTTTTGTTTCATCACTTTGAATTTGATTATAAAGTTGGAGTCTTTTTGTTTGCATCAAAGTGTTTGTGGTTCTTCTTTTTGTAATTTAGTTGCATGGATAATTACCACTTTTCCCTTTTTCCACTTTTTGTGAAGATCAATGGACTATATGTATTTTAGTGGTTCTGGTTATATTTTTAGTTGAATATGACAGGTGCATGTGTCTTTAGTTTTGTTTAAGGAACTTTAACTTCCAAGCATGCTTTATGAATATTTAAATTCTTTAGTTTTATATTATAAAGTTTGAAGATCTCCACACTAGGCTGACCAGCACATGGTATTCAAAGAGAGTTGACCTCTTTCTTTTATTTAATCTCAAATTAATTAGTTTCACACTTCATCTTTTGAGCTTTGTAGTTCTTTAAGATTAATTATCATATATCTGTTGCTTGTTAGATGAACAGTGCCATAAAAAAGAAGGTGAGAATATATGCAATAGAATGATTCTATTGATTGTTTGATAATTGATTAGATCTTATGTAGTTGCTGATTATGTTAAGTGACATTTTTTAATTTGAGGTGCTTCCTTATAGTTGTCTTTATTAGGAACCTGTACTTGTTCTTGTTGGTAGGCCTAATAGGTAGATACTGTTAAATCAACTACTATTTAAATACTATTATGAACTGAGATTATTTTGCTGTGGTAGCATTCAGGTTTGAAAATATTCTATTCAGATAGAGTATGCATGATTGTTTTCACCATGAAGGGAATTTAAATGTCTTTTATTTTAAATTGGATTACTCGTTGGAAATATATGTGACTTAGATTTGTAAATGATTTGCACAATGATCTGACGTCTAAGTACTAACTAAGCTTTGCATTTAAACTTTGCATTTTGCAGATCTGACATTGAGTTAGAGAAGTGAAAAATTATTCTGCTTTTGGTAAGTTCTTATATTATATTTTCACCGTTTTGGAGATCTCATTATAGAAAGGTGGGAATGTGGATCCTGCAAATTTATCGACATTTTCTTGGACTAAATCACATTTAGAAGTGACTTTCTTTTATGTTTCTTTCTTTGTGGTGGGGGTCGAAGTTGTGCTTGTTTATTGCTTCTAATCTGCAAGTTTGAGACTGTTCTTTCAGTCTTGTGTGAACTTATCTTGTACATTTGATCAATTTATGATACCTTTGAATATTCTTCTTCAGTTCCCAGCTTTTATTTAAATGTTTTATCTCCTTCATCCTCTCGTTATATTAATCTTTTTGCTTTAAATCTCTCAGGTACTACATATTCTTAACAATAATCGTTGAAAATGATCTTAAACAATCTGAAGTTAGGCGTTGAAGTGGTTGGTGCCCATAACCTTTTGCCAAAAGATGGTCAAGGTTCATCCAGTTCTTTCGTGGAACTTTACTTTGATGGTCAGAGGTTCCGCACTACCATCAAGGAAAAAGATTTAAGTCCTGTGTGGAACGAGACTTTCTACTTCAACATTTCCGACCCTTCCAACCTCCATATGCTCACTCTTGATGCCTATGTATACAACAATACTAGAGCTACTCAGTCAAGGTCCTTCCTCGGAAAGATTACCATCAATGGGACTTCATTTGTACCTTATTCAGATTCTGTTGTCCTGCATTATCCTCTTGAGAAACGAAGTATCTTCTCACGTGTGAGGGGTGAACTCGGCCTTAAAGTGTATGTTATCGACGATCCGTCCATAAAGTCATATATGGATACTCAGATTCACAACCATTCAGCTCAAACTCTACCTTCGAAAGTCCCGAGATCTGAAGTGAGGCACACCTTTCATCATCTTCCGAATCCGAATCATCCGCAGCAGCAGCAGCAGCAACAACAAGTTCCTGCAGGTCCCGCGGATCCCACGCATCATCATGGAGCAAGATACATTCCCGAGGAAATGAAGATCCCGGAAGTACCACAGCCTCCACCTCAGCTCGTCCGGATGCATTCCGCGACGATGGCACAACCGGTTGACTATGCACTTAAGGAAACAAGTCCGTTCCTTGGAGGGGGCCGAGTTGTTGGCGGTCGTGTTATTCGTAAGGACAGGATGTCTGGTTGTACTTATGATCTTGTTGAGAAGATGCACTTCCTTTTTGTTAGAGTTGTTAAGGCTCGTGAGCTTCCTGCGATGGATATTACGGGGAGCGTGGACCCTTATGTTGAGGTTAGAATCGGAAATTACAAAGGAATTACGAAGCACATCGAGAAAAATCAAAATCCTATGTGGAATGTAGTGTTTGCCTTTTCTCGGGAGCGGATGCAAGCGTCTGTGCTCGAAGTCGTAGTCAAGGACAAGGATCTTATGAAAGATGATTTCGTAGGTCTGTGCAGATTCGACCTCAACGAAGTCCCGATGCGGGTCCCACCGGATAGTCCACTAGCTCCGGAGTGGTACCGGCTTGCAGATAAGAAAGGAGAGAAGATAAAAGGGGAGCTTATGCTTGCTGTTTGGATCGGTACACAAGCGGACGAAGCTTATCCGGATGCATGGCATTCCGATGCAGCTTTATCTGTTGACACGGTTGCATCCACTCTTATACGTTCGAAAGTCTATCATGCACCACGGTTGTGGTACCTCCGTGTTAATGTTGTCGAGGCACAAGACTTGGTTCCGACTGAGAAAACTCGATTCCCGGATGCTTACGTGAAGGTACAGATAGGAAATCAAGTTTTGAAAACTAAGCCGGTTCAGGCTCGAACCTTCAATCCTCTTTGGAATGAAGATCTCCTGTTTGTTGCTGCTGAACCGTTTGATGAAAATCTCGTCCTCTCGGTAGAGGATAGTGTGGCTCCGGGTAAAGACGAGATTATTGGGAGGGTTATCATCCCTTTAAGCATGGTGGAAAAGCGTGCCGACGATAAAATGATCCATTCTCGTTGGTTTAACCTGGAAAAGCCGGTGGCCGTGGATATTGATCAGCTTAAGAAGGAGAAATTCTCGAGTAGACTTCATCTCCGAGTCTGTCTTGATGGAGGCTATCACGTCCTCGACGAATCCACTCATTATAGTAGTGATCTTCGCCCCACAGCAAAACAGCTATGGAGGCCACCAATCGGGGTTCTTGAACTCGGAGTCTTAAATGCTGTGGGACTTCATCCTATGAAAACACGAGATAACAAGGGGACATCAGATACGTATTGTGTAGCAAAGTATGGTCACAAATGGGTTCGAACTCGAACGATTGTTGATAATCTCTGCCCCAAGTACAATGAGCAGTACACTTGGGAGGTTTTTGATCCGGCTACGGTTCTCACTGTGGGTGTGTTCGACAACAGCCAACTTGGAGAAAGGGGTTTGAACGGTACTACCAAAGACCTAAAAGTTGGAAAGGTTAGAATTCGTATCTCGACACTTGAAACAGGACGAGTTTACACACATTCATATCCATTGCTTGTCCTTCATCCTACTGGTGTTAAGAAGATGGGTGAATTGCATTTGGCAATACGTTTTACATGCACGTCATTCGCTAACATGCTTTACAAATACTCATGTCCTCTTTTACCGAAAATGCATTACGTAAGGCCTTTTACTGTTATGCAACTCGATATGCTAAGGCACCAGGCAGTCAACATAGTGGCTATGCGGTTGGGACGAGCAGAACCCCCGCTGAGAAAGGAAGTTGTGGAGTATATGTCCGATGTAGACTCGCATCTCTGGAGCATGAGGCGTAGCAAGGCGAATTTTTTCCGTTTGATGTCGATTTTCACGGGATTATTTGCTGCGGGAAAATGGTTCGGAGATATCTGCGTGTGGAAGAACCCGATCACAACGGTCCTCGTGCACGTTCTTTTTCTCATGCTCGTGTCATTTCCTGAACTCATATTACCAACTGTTTTCCTTTACATGTTTCTCATAGGAGTGTGGAATTACCGGTACCGGCCTAGGTATCCTCCTCACATGAACACAAAGCTATCACAAGCCGAGTCAGTGCACCCCGACGAGCTTGATGAAGAGTTCGACACATTCCCAACTACCCGTAGCCCTGAACTGGTGAGAATGAGGTATGATCGGTTAAGGAGTGTGGCTGGACGGATTCAAACAGTAGTTGGTGATGTGGCGACTCAAGGAGAGCGACTTCAGTCGTTGCTGAGCTGGCGTGATCCCCGTGCTACAGCCCTGTTTGTTACATTTTGCCTTTTAGCTGCATTGGTATTGTATGTGACACCGTTCCAGGTGATTGCTGCTCTGATTGGCATTTACATGATGAGACATCCGAGATTTCGCCATAGGCTTCCTTCTGTGCCTATCAACTTCTTCCGCCGGCTGCCAGCTAGGACAGACAGTATGTTGTAATTTTCAATCTATTGTTTTTTATGTATTATGCTCGAGCATCGGAATGACTTGTTTGGGTGTGAGGTGTAGTTCTTGTTGTTATTGTTGTGCTCGAGCATCAGATGTAGGTACTAGAGTTATATTCAGGACCATATAAATAATTCTGGTGGCCTGCTACATCTACATCTTTTATGTATAATAAGATCCATTCCTACAATCCTTTTTCCTAATTATGATTTATATGTATCACTGGCTTTGCATTTCTAAGATTGGCCATACACGAATCAAGAATATCCTGTTAGCCCACCAACATGGCCAGTTCAAGTTTTCAAGAGAAACAACTCGTTTGACCGAATTTCTAAAATCAGCTTCCTTTCTCAGCGGGTATGATATAAGCAGCCTAATTTTATCCGTGACCTGTAAATCACACAATTTTATCTTACTCCAGAGCTCCGGACCTAGCAATCAAAACATTGCATTACTTAAATTTTACTGTCTTTTTAGATAAAATGTCATCCTTATGCTTGAACTATGATGACAGGTCAGTTGCTCAGATTGGTGATAGAGAGTGAATTTTTTTAATCTTCTCTATCTTGGATTAAGTTAAGAGATATTTCGTTCACACAGAAACTCCAACATGATAATTTACAAATTTCTGTAGTAGATTTCAGTGTCAAATAAGGTTGAGGATTGATGTGGTTAGTTTCATTTCCTTTTTGGGCTCATATAAACTCGTGCAAAGCAATTCTTGTGAGCCTACTCTGTTGAGATTAGCTTAGTTAGTTTTAGTATAGTGTTCAAATTAAGTAAGTGATGTAATGGCATTCTTGTAATTTAGACAAGTAATTAGTTAGGTGGTTAGTAGATATTTTTAGTTAGTTAGAGAGTTGGTTAGATTAGTTAGAAGATATTTTCTTCCTCTTCCTTGATGTGTATATAATGATCCATTAACGAAAACAAATGCAGTTTTTGCATTTACCAGATCACATGTCTATCTTCATTCTCTCATCTCTCTCACTCGATATTTCTCTCTCTATCAGTTGAGTTCTTCAACTCCATTAATGGAGGCAGTGAGCTAAGCTCACAATTGATCAATTCAACATGGTATCAGAGCCTAGTTGTCGTTCTCGATCTCTACGTACTCGTAGGTAATCAATTCCGCAATTTATTTCACCTGATTGTGATCGTTACGATCGAAGCCCTAATTTTTCAATTTCGATCATTTCAAGTAAAATTTCGACCTATTCTAGCTAGTTTTCTGTCGAATTGGTAGAAATCAAACTTTTGGTAACTATTTTAGGTAATCAATCTCTCATCGTAAATAAAAAACAGTTGTTCAATCTCTTTTTCAATTCAATTTTTCAATTGCGACGTTGTTAGAGTTGTTTTTCTGCGCGAAAAATCATGACTTTTGGTAGTTATATTCAGGGCATTCTAGATTATGGCCTGCATATATATATATCTGTCATCGACGTCCATCCTTGTTTCCTACACAGATGTCGATTGGGGTGGATGTGCGGACACCGGACGCTCCACGTCTGGTTATAGTATATTCCAGGTGATAACTTGGTATCTTAGTCCTCCAAACGGCAAGCGACCTTGTCCAGATCCAGTGTCGAAGAAGAATACCGAGGTGTGGCCAATGTGGTGTCTGAATCTTGTTAGCTCCGGAATCTTCTTCTAGAGCTCCATTGTCCGGTTCCGAAGGCAACATTGGTGTATTGTGATAATGTTAGTGATATTTTTCTCTCTGGGGAATCCGGTAACCACCAACACACTAAGCATATTGAGCTGGATATCCACTTTGTTCGAGAATAGGTCGCTCGTGGACAAGTGCGTGTCTTACATGTCCCGTCACGCTATCAGAATACAGATATTTTTACAAAAGGTCTTCCGCTAATTTTATTTGAAGATTTTCGGGACAGTCTCAGCATACGCCGACCTCCCGCTTCAACTACGGGAGTGTGATAGAATAATGTGTAATTAATAGAATATTAATTATAATTATTTAGTAATAATTGTAATTGATGATAGGATAATGTAAATAATGATAGAATAATGTAAATATAGTAGGCAGATAACTTAATCAACCAATTAGCTTAATTCTAGCCTAATCTTAGCCTTATCCTATTTAATCCTAGCCTAATTTTAGCCTTATCCTATCTAATCTTAGCCTTAAATGGTGTTTGTAATTATGGTATAATTACCACACTTTTAAGAATGTTACAATTGAGAAAAATATTCTTTCAGTTTTTTATGGAGACTAAAATAGCATGCCCATTGTGCAATAAATATTGACAGTTTTAAACTTTGTCAACTAGATAATGGTGACATAGAAGGTTTAAATTTTAATTTTATTTAATATTTGAATTAGATTGGTATAGTCATAATTATTATATGAATATTTAGTTCTTTCGCAGTACTCAATTTTCGACGTAATTTCAAGCTCATATTATTGAATCTTTTGGTTGATTTTATTTGTTTTGTTGTTGTTTAACGGTGTGGTGCCAATAGAAAAGAAAATTGAGAAATTGATAATTTAGCATGTTAAGCCAAGTTTATGAGAAATTTAATGTACTTTTTTTAAAAGGTGTTTATTTTAGAAATTGAGGTGTTCGACTAAAATTTCAGAAAAAATTAAATGCTTTTGAATGATATTAGAAAATATATTACAGAAGTTAAATAATTGTGCGCAAATATATAGCAAGTCAAAATTCATGAACTATTCTTGGCTCAGTTTTTGAGACTATCATTTGTTTCAAATATACTTAAATTAACTTAGATAATACCATTGATAAAATTTAAATTGTCGAAATTACAAAAAATCATGAAAGTTGTAAATGATAAAAAAAGTTGAGTGATATAATAAAAGATTAAAAATAAATAAAACATAATTTAGGAGTAAGAAAATCCATGTTTTTATAGATTATATTAAACAGAGAGAGGTAGACAAAAGACAATTTAATACAACGTTACATGTCAATGAAACAATATTATGTAATGGATAATGCAAAGGCAATAGACAATGTCATAGAAAAGAGAAGATTTCTAATATTAATTTTTTTTATAGTGTAGATATATTTTGATAAGATTTATTTAAATATGAGATGAAAAAATACAAGTTAAATAGCAAGCTAATAAAAAATTATTATGCAATGTAATAATACCAACTAATAATTTAATAATAATAACGGTAAACAAGGAATAAAAAAGTAAAAAAAAATAACGTAGAAATATAAAGGAATAGACTTAAGTATACATATAAGAAAATCTAGTATAAAAATAATTAATATTTACTGTGCATTGCACGAATACGAATACTAATTTCAATAAAATAACGAATAAACTCATAACTTATACCATAAAACATACCTTTCAATTAACGTTAAAAGTGATTTTCACTCATATATTCACAAGATTAGTGCCGACAAAAATACGAAAAAGACAAGAGATGAGTTGCAAACAATTAGATAAGATCAGAAGCTATTTCTATAAATAAATAAAAAAAAGAGATTTCAACTAGAACACGTAGAAATAAATATAAGAGAAGTTTGTCGAACATATATGGTTTGATCATGTCATACATAAGCCTGCAATGCAATGCACCGTTTCCTAAGTATGACATAATAATGATTAAATATCTTATTAAAACGATATACTGAACGATATATATTTAATATTACAAAACTTCAAAAGGTCCATTTTTATTTGTATTCTATGTGAAAGCACTATACAATACAAACAAAATATTCATACGACTAATACAAACAAATTAAGATTAAAACTTACATACAAACTAGTTAAGATTAAAACCTTGCCATATTAGTTATGGTAGGTTTACAAAGGTTGCAGGAAACGGAAATTATAAGTAACTGCTAATGTAAGAATTGAAATTACAATTCAACTAGAAAACTGAAAATTACAAAGATGTTGAACAAGAAAACTGGAAAGTGTTTTTGATTGCTGAGTCGAGTGTGACACTCTGTCCTTAAGACAATATTGCCCCGTATGTATCATTTATACGTCCTGGACAATTCGTCTCCCAAGATAAAACAGCAATGGAACAATTGAGCAAAGGAAACTCAAGAGCTACCGTGAAGAATATTGAGTAACGAAATGATGCTTGGAAGTTGTAGGAAGAAACTATTTTCTGCTTGTGTATTTTTTGTAGTGTAAGTGTGCCTCAACAATGGTGTAAGGGGTGTTTATATAGGAGGAAGAGGGATTGTTTGACTGCCTCCATAACAGCCATTATTGGCCAAATAATGACCATTATGGAGGTAGTAAAGCCACCAAATAAATGGAGATAATTGCCAACGGGTGTTTATATAGGTGAGGGAGGGGCTGTTTGACTGCCTCCATAACAACCATTATTGGCCAAATAATGACTATTATGGAGGTAGTAAAGCCACCAAATAAATGGAGACAATTGCCAACGGATTTGGCTATTATAGGAGGTGTAATTCAGCCAAAATAAATGGCTGAATTGAGTCTTCAGGACGTTTACGTTCGGGACCGTCGAAATTCGACTTTCGAAAACTTCAGGGACCAAACTGTACATCTTGAAACTTCAGGGACCAAACTGTACATCTTGAAACTTCAGGGATCAAACTGTACATCTGAAACTTCTGGAGTCAAAACGTACTTCTGACAAATTTCTCTGGTCCAAAAAGATAATATCAGAAGACCCAACCCGTGACCCATGAACCCGGAACCGAAATCGGACCGGACGGGACGGGCGGATGGCGGCGACGCGCGTGTGGGCTTTTCTCGAATCGAAGCACATGTAGGTCCTCCCTCCTTTAAACACATGGGATACCCCTTGGGGTCCCAAACCCCAAACCAATTTCGAGTCTTATATACACAACAATTCTTTCTTCATCTACCGATGAGGGAGAATTGATCACACACCACACTTTTCCATGCTTCAAACACCTTACTTCGTGAACCAATATCTCTTTCATTTCTCAATGAAATTCGACGATTCTTGGCCCTACGGTTATCTACGTACTTAGTAGATCATGCATGTGTGAAGAACCGGATTCTCCAATATGCGTAACACTAGTGTTTAAGCCGTTAAAGTTGGTCGATCGCAACTCCCGCCAAAGGCTAATTTCCAACAATCCCCTCTTGAAAGAGATTTTGGCGCACTCACATGGTGTCTTTTCATTTCCAGCAATATTTCAGCGGACCGATGTTGCATAAGGAGAGGTAGCTTCTGCTTTGAACCTTCCATAGTTGAATACCATCGGACTTACTTACTGTGCGGTGAACATGATGTCTTGAACCGTTTGTATTTAGTGTAAGCCAAGTCAATGGTACCAACACAACAAATTCCCATACTCTCTTCTTCGTAATGTTTTGTCCGTTTTGGCCATGGACAACGTCTTGGATTCTTAAGTGCGTTCATTTGAGGCGGCCCGTCCTCGCACTTAAATAGGTGGTCTCCTACAAGGTATCCCGCTATACCCCACTTCACAAGTGTTAGGAACCATTAAAAGTTTCCCAAAATCTAACCTCAACAATGAGGATCATTACGAGTTTTGAAAACTTAACATTTACCCATCTTGCAGATAGCACTTAACGTCTATCGCGGAACAACTTTGGATTTGGTGTTTCTTTTCGTAAATCACTATCTGAAGTGCTCATGCTTCCACTGAAGCGATCAACTGAACCTTTACAACTTAGTTTTCCCATTGAACCAAATTACTCGGATCTCCAGTTAGTAAGGTTGGGTTACCACTGCATTGGTCCTTATATTTTGGGTTTTAAGCCCATTCCCCTAGACAGGCAAGCCACCTGATCCTTGGGTAAGCCCTTTGTCAATGGGTCTGCTATATTATCATTTGACTTAATGTAATCAATGGATATTATACCCGTAGTGATCAGTTGCCTAACGGTCTTATGCCTCCGTCGAATATGACGAGACTTGCCGTTGTACATATCATTCCGTGCCCTTCCTAGAGCCGACTGACTGTCGCAGTGGATCATTACCGAAGGTACGGGTTTGTTCCAACACGGAACATCCTCTAAGAAGTCATGAAGCCACTCAGCTTCTTCTCCTGCTTTGTTTAAAGCGATAAACTCCGATTCCATCGTGGATCGGGCGATGCAAGTTTGCTTAGAGGATTTCCAAGACACAGCCCCACCACCAATTGTAAATACATACCCACTGGTGGACTTGGTGTTTTCTATATCGGATATCCGGTTTGCATCACCGTACCCCTCTAGTACAATTTGGGATATCTCGAATAGTGTAAACCGAAATTTAACGTGTATTTCAGGTATTGTAATACCCGATTCAACACCTTCCAGTGATTATCACTCGGATTACGGGTGAACCTAGCCAACTTATTGACTGCGTAAGCAATATCAGGTCGGGTGCAGTTTGTTATATACATCAAACTACCGATCACCTGTACATATCGCTCCTGGTATACAGGTGCACCAAGATTTTTATCAAGCTTTTGATTTGTATCCATTGGTGACGCTATCGGTGAACTGTCTAACATATTAAACCTTCTCAAAACATCCTCGATGTAGTGAGACTGAGATAAGACCAGTCCGTCAGACATCTTAGAGATTTTAATCCCTATGATGACATCTGCGATACCCATATCCTTCATGTCGAAGCATTGTTTCAACATGTTCTTAGTCTCTAGGATTACCCTAGGACTGCTTCCTGTGATCAACATGTCGTCTACATACAAGCATATCATAACAAATGAGTCAGAGTTACCTTTCGTGTAAACATATTTATCACACTCATTAATGGCGAACCCCTTCGATAGTAGAGTACTATCAAATTTTTCGTGCCATTGCTTCGGGGCTTGTTTCAGCCCGTACAGAGATTTGACAAGCCGACAGACTTTCTTCTCTTGCCCTTGAACCACGTACCCCTCGGGTTGGTCCATATAAATTTCTTCTTCCACTTCACCATTTAGGAAGGCTGTCTTAACATCCATCTGGTGTATCTCAAGGTCACGCAAAGCTGCGATCGCAATGAATACCCGTATGGATGTCATCCGGGATACGAGAGAGTAGGTATCAAAGTAGTCAAAGCCTTCTGTCTGCCGATAGCCCTTGACTACCAACTGGCCTTGTACTTGTCTATAGACCCATCTGCTTTGTATTTCCATCTGAGTATCCATTTACAACCCAACGGTTTATTTCCCGGATGAAGATCAACCAACTCCCAAGTATGGTTATGCAGAATGGAGCCTATTTCACTCTCAATAGCTTCTTTCCAAAGCGGTGCTTCTGGAGTTGACAATGCCTTAGCGATTGTCCTTGGTTCGTCATTAACCATATAAGCTACAAAGTCAGGACCGAAGAATTTATCCTTCCTGGCCCTTTTACTTCGCCTTAGATCCATCTCTGGAGTCTCCAAGTTCTGAAAATCTGGAACACTAGATTCCGGATGTTCAGCCACCTCGAGATTCGCTAGATCTGAACCATCTAGATCCGGGCAGTCAAGGACTCCCGATTCTTGAGAGCTTTGTCCATAACTTCGTTTGCGAGAGGTTATGTCTTTTTCCTTTCTAGGAAAGGTATCTTCAAAGAATAAAGCATTCCTTGATTCCATAATTGTACCCTGGTGGATATCTGGAATATATGACTTATGCACTAAGAAGCGATAAGCACTACTGTTATTTGCATATCCGATGAATATACAATCTACAGTCTTAGGCCCAATCTTGACCTGCTTTGGCTTGGGTACTTCAACCTTTGCCAAACAATCTCACACCTTAAAATACTTGTAGGTGGGTTTCTTTCCTTTCCATGATTCATATGGAGTTTTGTCCTTACCCTTATGTGGGACTCTGTTAAGAATCGTATTAGCGGTAAGGACGACTTCTCCACACATGTTTTGGGGAATTCCGGAATTGATAAGCAAGGCATTCATCATTTCCTTTAATGTGCGGTTCTTACGTTCTGCCACACCGTTTGATTGAGGTGAGTATGGAGCCGTCGTTTGATGAATAATGCCTTCTTGGGCACAGTATTCCTCAAAAGGCGCTACATATTCTCCCCCTCTATCGTTATGAATGGATTTAATCCGTAGGCTTAGTTGATTCTCAACTTCTGCTTTGTAGCGTCGGAACGCTTCAAAGGCTTCATCCTTACTTTTTACCAAGTAAAGGTAACAATACCTTGTGCTATCGTCAATGAAAGTCACAAAATACTTGTTCCCCCCTCTAGTTTGTGCGAACTTCAAATCACATATATATGTGTGAATAAGTTCTAGAGAAGCGGTATTCCTTTCGACGGATCGAAAAGGAAGCTTGGTTAGTTTTGCCTCTACGCACACCTCACACTTATGTTGAGGGTTTACGTCGATAGACGGCAACAACTCCATCTTTACCAGCCTTTGAATAGACTTGTAGTTAACATGTCCTAATCTATGATGCCATAAATTAGAAGACTCAAGAAAATAAGAAGAACGTTCAACTTTATTTCCTTGACACAATACAGACATGGCATTCACTTTGAAGAGGCCTTCACAGACGAAGCCTCTCCCCACAAATGTGCCATTTTTAGTGAGTACAAACTTATTGAATTCAAACACTAGCCTAAAACCAGCATTAACCAATAAAGGTCCAGAAACTAAATTTCTTCTAATTTCTGGGACGTGCATCACTTCATTCAGAGTGAGTTCCTTGCCGGAAGTCATCTTCAGGACCACCTTTCCAACCCCAAAGACGTCCGAGGAAGCGTTGTTGCCCATGAACGAGCTTCTTGTCGGTGACCGAGTGTACGTGGAGAAGGCATCTTTGTTGGAACAGATGTGTCTTGTTGCACCCGTGTCCACCCACCACTGCATCAGATTCTCAACCAAGTTGGCTTCTAGCACCACTGCCGAGAATTCCTCAATCATGTCATCCAGGAGTGTGTCCTTGACGACGTTTGTCTGCACCTTGCCTTTCGACTTGGCTTTCTGTTGTTGCTCAGTCTTGAGCTTGCGGCATTCCTTGATCCTATGACCAGGTTTCCCACAGTGATGACAGTTACCTCTGAACGTCTTCGCTGCATGGGCCTTGCCGTCTTTCTGGAACTTCCGCTTCTTGCTTGAGTTCCCCTTGGCCTCAGCCAGATTTGCCTTTGCCTCAGCAGTTTGTCTGCCCCTAGGTAAGGCCTTCTTGTTATCTTCCTGGATTTGGAGTTTGATAACAAGCTCTTCAAAGGTCATCTCCTTTGTCTTGAGTTTTAAGTAACTCATAAACACATTCCATGAAGGAGGTAACTTTTCAATCAGCGATGCAACCAAAAACTGCTCGTTTGGTTTCAATCCTTCCAAATCCAAGTGATGTATCATCATTTGGAATTCCTGGACTTGAAACATCACTGTCTTGCTGTCCACCATTTGGAATTTTAGAAATTTTCCAACGATGAACTTCTTAGTACCCGCATCTTGTGCGTTGTACTTTTTTTGCAGTGTTTCCCACAGCTCTTTGGCAGTGCCAACGGTGTAATATACCGTGTAGAGAGGGTCTGCCAAGCAGTTCAGTATGTAATTCTTGCACATGAAATAGATTCAATTCCATGCGTCACGAACCATCTTCATGCCATTAATGACATGGATACCAAGGCCCCCTTCACCCGTTTCATTAGGCGAAGAGTCCATTTCATCTCCAGCTTGTGGAGGATCTTCCGTAAGGAACCGGGCCATGCCCATAACTGTTAAGTAGAACAACATCTATTTTGTTGCCATCTCTTAAATTCTGATCCCATGAATTTTTCAGGGCGATCATGGTGGTGTGAGGAAGAATGTGTAGCACCAGCAGTCGGGAAGGCAGCGGTGTTACTACCTTGAACAGTGGCAGCAACAGCAAAACAGCAAGGCGAAGGTGTTGCAGCACGCCTTGGCCGAAGGCGGCGATAGCGATAGGAAGGCAAAGAACGTTGCCTCGAGAGGCATCGCGATGGCAAAGAACATCGGTCATATTTCCAGCCATGTTATTGCAGTTACCGCAAGCAAATATTGTCTTAAGATTGTTGGATTACAAATGATGCAGGAAACGGAAATTACAAGTAACTGCTAATGTGAGAATTGAAATTACAATTCAACTAGAAAACTGAAAATTACAAATATGTTGAATAAGAAAACTGGAAAGTGTTTTTGATTCCTGAGTCGAGTGTGGCACTCTGTCCTTAAGGAAATATTGACCCGTATGTATCCTTTATACGTCCTGGATAATTCGCCTCCCAAGATAAAACAGCAATGGAACAATTGAGCAAAGGAAACTCAAGAGCTACCGTGAAGAATATTGAGTAACGAAATGATGCTTGGAAGTTGTAGGAAGAAACTATTTTCTGCTTATGTATTTTCGTGTAGTGTAAGTCTTGCTCAATAATGGTGCAAGGGGTGTTTATATAGGTGAGGGAGGGGTTGTTTAACTGCCTCCATAACAGTCATTATTGGCCAAATAATGACCATTATGGAGGTAGTAAAGCCACCAAATAAATGGTGAGAAAGACCAACGGATTGGCCATTATAGGAGGAGTAATTCAACCAAAATAAATGGTTGAATTGAGTGATGAACGTTTCTGTTCTGACTGCCCAAATTCTGACTTTCTGGAAACTTTGGGGACCAAACTGTACATCTTGAAACTTCAGGGATCAAACTGTACATCTGAAAGAATTCTGGTCCAAACTGTACATCTGAAACTTCTGGGATGAAAACGTACTTCTGGCAAAGTTCTCTGGCCCAAAAAGATAATATCAGAAGACCCACAACCCACGAACCGTGAACCCGGAACCAAACCGGATGGGACGGGCGGGCGGCGACGCACGTGTGGGCTTTCCTCGAACTGAAGCACATCTAGGTCCTCCCTCCTTTAAACACATGGGATACCCCTTGGGGTCCCAAACCCCAAACCAATTTCGAGTCTTATATACACAACAATTCTTTCTTCCTCTACCGATGAGGGAGAATTGAACACACACCACACTTTTTCATGCTTCAAACACCTTACTTCGTGAACCAATATCTCTTTCATTTCTCAATGAAATTCGACGATTCTTGGCCCTACGGCTATCTACGTACTTAGTAGATCATGCATGTGTGAAGAACCGGATTCTCCAATATGCGTAACACTAGTGTTTAAGCCGTTAAAGTTGGTCGGTCGCAACTCTCGCCAAAGACTAATTTCCAACAGTTAGTACCACGATCTGGTGTTTGTTAGAAGTTTAACTCATATAATTTTAGAGATCGTTATGTCAATGGTAAATATAGAAAATAATTAGTTACATAGAACCTCTGACAATTAAATTTATCGCGATGAAACTAGTCTAAATGAAATGAATATCGACAATTTTTTTTATATAAATGACTCTAATTAATTTGAGATTGAGGAGAAAATACTTCTACAATATATATGGCATTCCACAAAATTAATAGTAGTTGTTTCAGGGAATATCATTCTCCATTATAAAAATTAATTTAAATCCAAGTGTTTGTCTCATACTTGTGTCCTTTTGATATATCAGTAGCTAGCTATGATTCAAGCTTCAATAATTGCTAACCACTTCTATTGACTAATTTTAGCCTTTGATTGAGGATTAAGGGCCCTTATAAAGAAAATGCCAACTTTAACTTTTCAAAAAGTGGATTAACTAATTTGAAATGAAAAAAGTATTTACAATAGTTATCAACTAGCAATTAAGTAATCTATCTAAGATTTTAGTGGATTTTTATCAATGTATATTTGTATTCCATCTAGAAAATAAAAGTTATATCCCCTTAATGGATCAAATCACTTATAAGTAAATTTTTATATTAAGTATTACTAATTAATAACACGATAAATACGGTAACTAACATGCTAGATTAAACAACACTAATAATATAAAAAGTCGTTACATTGCATATACTTTAAATTCATCAATATATTATCAAGAGTAACGATTATTTTACCTTGTGAGATCACTTTTATAAGTTAGCACGTCACTTGTCAACACCAACATATCCAGTATAGTCTCACATCCGTCACTTGCCCTATTTTTTTAATATTACAAATCTTATTTTTTTTTATGAACAGATACGTATAAATGTCTTTTTTTGGATGAAAAAGTGAGTGTATAAAAAATCTTTTATTAATTAAAAACCTTTAGAAATATTATCCCAATCAAAAGGGTCCCACGTAGAAAATAGGAAATGGGTCCCACCTTAGGTGCCACTTGCCTCCACTCTCCACTATATATGTAATGTTTTCTCTCATTAATGATTTAACTCCCAACAGTTTGGAATTCAGAACATATTACACCAAACAAACTTAACGGCCACTGGCGGTGACTTTTCCGGCGATAGAAAGAGAAAGAAAGTTAGAGAGAGAAACAAAATATGTCGTTGAAATTATACGTGGATCGCGTATCCCAACCGTCTCGTGCACTTCTTATTTTCTGCAAGTAAGTTTGAAGCTTATGTGTTCGAAACTCTAATCGTTTGAAATTATTGAATTATAAATTAATCATTTATACATATTTAATAATTTTTAAAATATAAATACAACGTTTGGAGCAAAGCTACTGTTTGTAATACTTCTTATCCGATCCTATGCAAGTATATTTTTTTCACGTTTTTTATTAGTTGCAGAGTCGAAATTTCACTGGATCAATAATCTTTTTGTTACCACTTTTTTTATCATTGGCTGATCAGTAATTCAAATTCACTTTCATCAGTTGTTTGGAACTAGTGGATATAATAAACTTGGTAACATAAAACATATTCTAAATGATTTCTTTAACTAGTACTATATATACTTTGACGAAAGTAGGATTTTCACAAGAGAATTCATCATTTATTTTATATATATGAAAAAATTTAATAATTATATATAATTTTTTAGCAAAAAAGGTTCGAATTAAGCAAATCCTTGCGTCCTCTAGCTCCGCCCTGGTATGTATATTAGCTTGTGTATAAAACTTATACCCTATATATATTGCTCCATCCAGTCGCTGAGCTAGACGGATCAATATTCATTAAAAAGATGCATTGTATATATAAGGTTAAATATTTTATATGTATATATTAGATGATGATTCCCTTGTTGAAAATCTTGTCTCTATCACGGATTCCATCTATTCCATATTTTATTAGGCTCTTTTCTTTTTAGTCAGTTCCAGAAAATGACATATTTTTATATTTGAAAATTCTTAAACTTTCCAATTTAGTAGTAGAAATGTCATTTTTAATACTATAAGTTCTATGGATATTTCTGTAAGCGTCGATCAAAAGTATGTCAATTCTTTCTTATATTTTGTGTCTAGTCATATGTTGCCGACGGAGGGTGTACTTTTTTTGTAACAACGGATAAAATTAAACTAGTAAAAAAGATATTTTTGAATTTTTTTAAAACTATATGCATATACTTCCTGAATTAGTCGTCTCAATTTATGTGATGATATTTCCGTTTACGTTGTGCTAAAAAGAATGTCACAGTTTTATATTTAGGTTTATGATATTTGATGTTGTAATTATTTAGGTTAAATGGCATTGAATTTGAGGAAGTCCCTATTGAACTTGCCAAAGGCCAGCATCGTTCTCCTGAATTTGCAGGTTCGTTACGTTATTTCAAATGTTTTAATAATCTTTACTTGAATGATTTATATATATATATATATATATATATATATATATATTGCTTCTTTTTACGTGTTCTTCATTTGTGTTTATAATTTGTAAAGAGAACTGTGATTTTTCATCTCCAGAAATCAATCCCATGAAGGCAGTGCCAGCGATCGTGCACGGAACGTTTACGCTTTTGGAAAGGTATATATTTTCTTGTTTAACTAAATAAGAGTACTAAATAGTCCTGTCCTCAAGGTATTGCATATCGAATCCAAATCTTTTTTTAATTCAATATTTGTATTAAAAAATTCATCAAACATATATGAATGTTTAATTGCGAACTGAATAACTAAAATGAGTTGTAGGTTCGATCAGCAGAGGATGAGCCAGGATTTGAAGTTTATAGGTTCGGGATTTTAGTCCTTTTGACTTACCTGGTTCTAAATTAATAATTGTACATATTAAATAATCTTCTTAAGACAAATACAGAGTTTAAATCAAAATTATTGAGTTCTGTCGAGCCCGCTTCATAGCTCCACCCTTGGTTCGGTAGCAAGTTTGGTATACTTATAAATTTCAAATTATGGCTTCGCCTATGATTTTATATGGTGGTGTTTAAGGAGCAAAAATTTGAAGTTTGTGGGTTTTGAACTTACCACCGAACCCATAATTCGTTTTAGTTATGCTCAGTCCGGTGCATTAAGTTCCAACTATGCGGGAGTTTGGGAAAGGACCGAACCACAAGGGTCTATCACTCTATTATATGCAACATTACCCTGTATTTCTGCAAGAGTCTATTTCCACAACTTGAACTCATGACCTCCATGACATCAACTTTACCAGTTACGCTAAGGCTCCCTTCGCTCTCGCCCAAGCACACTTAACTTTGGAGTTCGTTCGCAATGAAATATGTATACATATTTAACGAACTTTCTAATACAAATCTATGGTCTGAAATAAAGCTATTAAATTAGTCATTCATTCTCGTAAGTTATTTTGCACGGCCAAATATATATCCTATGTGATACTTAATTTTCATTTATAGGATAGACCAAGTTACTCAATCTGTACTATACTAGCGTTTGTAAAATAATAAAGAACAGAAAAGCACGACACAATATTTTTACTTGGAAACCACCCGGCTCACAAAGGGTGAAAAAAACACGACCTACACCTCTTCAGGATTTTTTTCCAAATTCCACTACAACGTGAGCCTTTGCAAATTCAAGTTACAAACTTTGTAACCTAAGAACTAAACTCTAATTCCTATCTCACTAATCTCCCTAGACTAATGATCCCACTTCAAGTTTCCCCCAACTTGAAGTTGAATTTAACAAACGTTTATACATATGACAATTACTTCTAGAAAAGTTGATAAAGGTACAACTCGATAAACAATCCTAATACACGAATCTTGACTTGAAGACTGTTAACACAACTCTATGACACGTGTTTCTTCAATCTTCTTCTTAGTATTAGGTTTCACTTCAGGAATCAGAACACTCAATATGATATTGACGTATTTGCTCGAATTATGTTTTCTCTCTATGTAAGTGTCTAAAACTTCTTGATTGCAGGACTTGAATATATATAGTTCTTGATGTGTAGCAGGTCGGCTAACCAGAAACCCTACATGATAAGGCCCATTAGGAGAAATAGGGTTTGAGTTAGTTTAGGATTCTTGCATCTTCACGCTAGGGATGCGTATCGGGTGGTTCGATTCGGGTTTGAAAGTTATCGGTTATCGTTTTGTAGACATGTCAAACCGTTAAAGAATCGTTATGATATCGGTTACTGGGTTATTGGTTAATCGGGTACTGATCGTTATCGGTTCGGTTATCGTTTTAACTATTAAGATTTCACACGAATGTTTTCAAGAATAAAGAACTCATTTTCAAATCTGAAAGTAGCTTCGAACAAAATTATCCAATTGGAATAGAAAGGACGTAAATAAACTTGGACCAAAATTATCAAAACTTGTCACTACAAACAGCAAACACCAAATGCATAAGGAAAATAAGAAACATTTTTCAGGCAATTAAAGTTTCATAATGCACTTACACGTAAGAAACATTCTTTGAGGAGAAGAGTTTTTGTCGCCGCTAGTGAGAGACTATTCTAAAGTGACAAATCAAGTGAACCTTAAGTCTAGTCAAGTAACTTTATATATGGAAGGGTATAATTGTAATTAAATAAATGGTTTTAGGTTCACCTGTTAATAAAAGTGATCAAACCGAGACCCGAACCGATACCACAATAATCATAGGACACTACTCGATACCCGAGCCAATAACCCATTATCCCTAACCATTAACCTAATAACCCAATAATCGGTTCGGGTTATTGGTTTAATTGTTAATTTGCACAGGCCTACTTCACGTGGCTTCAGTATCCTTTTAGGAGTTTGAAATATCTTGATAAGTATGACAAGAAATCTTGTTGCATGGTACGCCAAGTCCTTACCATAAAACAAAAATCCTACTCGCAGTATAGAACTCTGAGCTGGAACATGTTCTTGGACCTGGTTCAAGCATCTGTTCCATTCAACTCTGTCTCGCATATGTGTTTCAGATGAAACATGTTCGTAGACGTGGTTCATTCACTTCATCTTTGTATCTGATTCATTCACTTCTGCTTCATTCAAATATTGCATCTGTCTTTTGGATAGATCAAATTCACGGACCTGATTCATTCGTCATTATTCATTTACTTTGTCAATCATCAAAACCTACCTAGTTATTACTAATGCCAACATCGTACCTAATATTGTAGCCCTGTCCCTGAACACCTGAATCCTTGATCTTATCAAATGGAAATTGTACTAATTAAGAATGTCAATCGGGTGATTTATGCCTTTTCTTTGGGTACATTTTTGGAAGATTTCTCACAAACTTTGTGTGTTATTGCAGCCATGCTATTCTTAGATATCTAGCTTCTGCTTTTCCTGAAGTTGCTGATCATTGGTACGTGAGTTTAGTTGCTTCAAATTCTTAAGTAATTCCAAGTTTTAATTCTAATTTCTTTATATGGAATCTTTATTAGTTTAAGATGTATACATTGTCAATACAAAAAAAAAATATGTTCAGGTCACCTAAAAATATCTACATATAAATCTTTTTGAAATGTGAGATTTGTAATCATAAAAATAAAAATAAAATAAATAACCTATTATAACGAGTAAAATGACATGATAGTGTGAGAAACAATTTACACGGACGATATACATAATTTTAACTTTATTGGATTTCGTATGAAATCTATGAGAATGAGATTGGGAAATTTTCTGTATTTCTTCACTGAATAAAACTGTACAGTGTGTTGTTCATTTATACAAGATGCCTAAGGACTAATCTGCTAATAATGAAAAAATAGTAACAAAAAAGGAAAGTTCGGTGCACTAAGCTCCTCCTATACGCGGGGTCCGGGAAAGGGCCGGACCACAAGATCTACTATACGCAGTCTTACGTTGCATTTCTGCAAGAGGTTGTTTCTACGGCTTGAACCCATGACCTCCTGGTCACATGGCAACAACTTTAACTCTTAACTAATTTTTACACACCTCATCATAATTCTAGAATAGTCTATGAAAAAGAATCCTATCTACAAAGTGTCATTTTTAATGTGTGATGTTGTGCACTGTTGTTGCACCCGTGTTGAATGGGTAAGAGTATCAATACAAGCATATCTACCCGTTGAATGGGATAATTTGTACCAGGCTTTTATGTGGAAGTAAGATTTAACTTATATACTAGTATAGTGCAGATTAATTTTCACTACTTCAAGTTTTGTCTTTGAAGGTATCCAACTGATCTGCACAAACGAGCAAAGATAGAATCTGTTTTGGATTGGCACCACTCCAATTTACGTCGTGGTTCAGGTGCTTTACATTTAGATATTGAACATTGAACATTGAACATCTTTATATTTATGCCATGCAATCCTTTCCCGTACATTACGTGAACCAGGATATTCATACATGTTTAACAACATATAATAATTTAAATCGAAAAAGGTCTAAATATACCCCTATGTGACTTCTACCGTCAGTGTGAAGGGCGTATTTGAACCTTTTTAGTTATTCAGGGGTATATTTGAAATAGAAGATAATATTTGAGGCATCTATGGACCGATAGATTAACCAATTAAGGGCACATATAAGGCAAATCACAAATATTAAGGGCACTTTTCACCCTTTTTGGGCTATAAACCATTTCAACAAGGATAAAATGAGAAATTTCAAAGTTGATTTATTTCTAAATAAAAAGTTATGCCATTCTTTTGAATATGGTGGGAGCATCGGTAGATCGAACAAGCTCGTGGAGTATGACTGGAGAAGAGTCGATTCATCTAGAAAGGTATAATCCGAGTTACGAAACTTTTGAATATTTTCGAAGGGAAAGGTTGTCTCATCGAAAGTGACGTGACGGGAGACGTGAATCTGACGAGTAGATAAGTCATAGCATAAGTATCCCCTATGATTGGGTGGAAAACCTAAGAAGACACATTGAGTCGTTCGGGGTGCCAATTTGTGAGGAGCTGTAGCTGCAAGATTGGGATAGCAGAGGCAACCGAAAATGAGAAGGTGGCCATAAGAGGGGATCCGACGATATAAGATTTCGGTAGGGGTCATGTTATGAAGGGTGCTGGTAGGTAAAATGTTTAGTATGAAGTAGGAAAGTACGAAACTCAGGAAAGTACCATTTTGAGGTGACGTGTGGGGACATGAAAAATAGAAAATCATGCCATTGTTACGACAAAATCGGTGAAACATGGAATTGTTGAATTCACGGCCATTATCACACTGAAACGATTTGATGGATTTTTCAAATTGTGTTCGGATAAAAGTACGAAACTCAAGGAATTTTTCAAACTCTTCTGATTTAAATTTGAGTGGGTAGACCCAAATATAATGAGAAAAATCATCTAATAACACAAGATAATATTTATGACCGAGTGAACTAGAAATATGAGACGTCCACAAATCAGCATAAATAATATCAAAAGGGAAAAACGTAATACTTGACGATGATTTAAAAGGAAGACGAATATGTTTGCCTAAAGAGCAAGAAACACAGTGCGGGGCAAGTTTTCCATTATTACATTTAATAAAATTATTTGCTCTAAGAAAATTAAAAACTTGAGCTCCTGGATGACCAAGCCTATTATGCCAAGTTGATGAATAGATAGCAGCAAGAGAAACATGAGAGCATGATCTGACAACGGAGGTGGATGAGAATGGATAGAGATTCCCCGTGTTATTTCATCTCGTAAGAGGTGTCCCCGTACGAAGATCCTTCACAGTAAAACCAAACGGGTCAAAGTCAACAGAGACAAAATTATTACGAGTAAATTGGCGGACATAAATTAGGTTTTTAATAATGTGTGGGGCATACGGACATTGTTGAGGGAAAAGGGTGGATGGGGCGGTTGAGTGTAAGTGGTACCATATCCCTAAATTGGAATGCGGTGGCCATTACCGACAATTATATGTTGAGGATGCTTTAAACGAAAGAGTTTGGGAAGGTTACACTGCAGAGCGGGTGAGTTGAGTAGTGGCCCCGTATCCATGTAACAATTTGCATCGGGCTGTTGGAGGTTGAGACTGCTAAAAGCTTGGCCCAACTCAGACGGGGCCAGACTGCTGGGTTGCTGCGGGTAGTGGGCATGAGCGACGTGGGCCTGATGAGGCTGATAGGGAGTCTGTCGTTGTCCTGGTCCTGGGCCTAAGAGGCTCGGCTATTGAACATGGTACTGGACCGCTGGGAATGCTGAATAAGTGGCCCAGTTTTGGGCTTGGAAATTGCCTGCTGAATTCTGGAACTGGGGCGACATGATGCGCTGCTGCGGGTGTGGGCCTGGTTATTGTCCCCTGCCTCCCTTGCCGCGGCCCTTACCACCACGACCACTGCCGCGGTCTCTGCCGCCCCTGCCGTCGCGATTCTACCGCAGCTGACTGTTTTCCGGCAGTGGCGGTTGGACGATGGTGTAGATATGTCAACCGCCAAGGCTTTTTGGTTGTGCTCGTCTTGCTTCGCACGACGTGTTTCCTCCAATAGCAATTGTGAACGAGCTTTGTTAAAACTAGGGAGAGGGTCAACCTATTGGATTATTGTAGCAAGAGTGTCATATTCACCCTTCGGTAGGCCTGCAACCAATTGTAAAATCATTTTTGTTTCAGAAAGGGGAGATCCGACGTTTGACAATTGGTCAACCACTAGTTTTAACTGTCTACAATAGTCGGACATATTGAAATAATTTTCCAGACGGGTGTTGTTGAATTGCTCTTCCAAGTACACTGCGCGAGTGTTGTTGTTGTCTTGAAAAAAAAATTCCAAACTTGTCCACAAATCACGGGCGGAAGCCCCTATTTTCATGATCGTAAGAAGTAGGTCCTTGGATATAGTGCCATCTATCCACTGTTTGACCACGGCATCGAGGCAACGCCATGTGATGTCATCCATATCGAGAGGACGAGGGAAAGAGTCGTCTATATGATCAAACACATGATATACACATATATGAATTCAAAATAGTTCCACCCATGACCATTATTGGCCATCTTCCTGATCAAGAATTAAAGGCATAAAATTATTGATGTTAGTAACGGCGAGAGTCGGATGGAAAGATGGTGAGGAGAGGGTTGTGGGTGTTTGGATGACAACTGGGGTAGAAGCGGAAGCATCGGAAGAGGTGGGAGTAGCAAAATTTTCCATTAGAGTAGTGAAAAAAAACGAGATAGCCATTGGCCAAAGGGGGGGGGGGGGTGTCGGCTAGAAGAAGGTTTTTGTTTCTAGGTTACGGTTTTGGCTCTTTCTCATTAATACAATCCATAATTATACAATACAAAATATGGTAAATATGCACCTAATTAATAATATACACGTGTGCTAATAACATGCTTTTTGTTTTCAGTTGGTTATGTTCTTAATTCTACATTGGCACCTGCTATTGGATGGCCTTTGAATCCACAAGCAGCAGCACAAGGTGAAAAAGTACTTTTAGCATCTCTTTCAACAATTGATACATTTTGGCTTCAGAAAGATGGAAGCTTTTTGCTTGGCAATTCCCAACCTTCAATTGCAGATCTTAGCTTAGTGTGTGAGATTATGCAACTTGAGGTAAAAAAAATCTTCTTATCTTTAGTTTCTTTCTTTCTTAATTGGCATTCGGTATCCGTTTTGGGTCTGATTAATCCGGATTCGCGTCGATAAATTTCACGTTTTTAGGCTAAAGTGTTCTCTACCAAAGGCGACTTCATGGTAAAGATATGTTCTTTTCTATGACATTTTTTTGTGTCCCACCCGAGATCTTTAAATATGTTTTATAGGTAACCTAGGTGTATTCACTCACTGTGCAAGTTTGCATTTATTTTTTGAATATTGGAATTATTCTCCGCTATTGTTACCCACTATAATAGTAAAGTGACGAAGATATTTTATGTCACGTTAAAATAACTCAACTTAAACCGCTATAACAGTCAAATCAATAAATTTTGCACACTATAACGACAAAACCTGAGTTTTTTTTTATAAGGTAAAGGTTAAGGACAAAACCTGAGGTTACTTCACATAGAACGATGCACGTGAAATTAACATGTCAAATCTTATATAACATATATCCATTTATGAATGCAGGTTCTTGATGAGAAGGATCGCGACAGGTTATTAAATCCACACAAGAATGTCTTGAAGTGGATTGATGAAGTAAAGAATGCAACAGCACCTCATTTTGATGAAATACATACAACCCTTTTCAAAGTTAAAGAGATGTTGCATTTGAAGAAATCTGCAGGAGCAAGCAGTTAGAACTAGACATAGCAGTGGGGCAGTTTCAGCATTAACCGCCCCGTACCCGCAACGCTCATTGTCATTCCTAGTTAGAAGATATAATGTAGTATCTGTTTTAACATGCTGAAGAAACTTATTGCAAAATGATAAGGTTTTATAATATGTCAGCAGTGTGAATATTGGTGTAATTTTGGTTTGGATTTTTTCTTCTTGCTGTAATGAATAAACGCTGTTTTGTTTGCTTTGCTGTATCAAATGTGAATAACTGTCATACCAAAGAGTATGAACCAAATTACAAAACTGTACAATAGTGGGATTGTTGGATCTATCCATATTACAAAGATCTCGAGTTTGAATTATGAGAATGAAAAACCGTAGAAGGTGATTTTAATCCGTAATGGAGGCTAAGTGAATCAGGATTAATCTGGCCCGGTGGATCTCAAATGCCGGATGCCTAAAGCCAAAAACAATGAAAAATGAAAAAATTAAACTGTAACAGGACGAATCAGTAGATCTCAAACACTGGATGCATAGATCCCCAAAAATTGAGAAATGAAAAAGGACCATGCTGACGAAGGGCTTCAGGAAGTAGATGTTCTAATTCCGATAGTAGGACTCCCTGTGGAATAGGCGCAACCTCGAACTCAGGAACACAGTTCTCTCATACGACAGAAATCAAGAGCGCAAACAAGGTACCCACTTCCTCGTCGCCCGCAGCTACGTGGATACGAGAACTACTTGCCATACAAGACTACAAGGAAACAAACTGAGGGATAGAATAACAACTGAACAAGTTAGTTTAAGGGCTAGTAGTATAGTCATAGCTAAACAAACTTTGAATTAGTCTTGCAAACTGTGTTGCACCCGTATCGGATCTTCCAAAAAAGGCCTTACTTATGATAGATCTGACACACATCTAGTGGCATTTTTAAAGAGCCTGAGAAACAGACGCAAATACTAATCTTGTGGCAGATATTGGGCACTCAGAATACAGATTTATATCAGAAAAAACTCAAACTTGGATTGAAAATTGAAACCATCTCAGGCCGAAACTTCAACCTTTTCTTGCCTTGCCAAATTAGTACCTCATTCAGATGCTACAAAAACAAAAAATGAGGCAAAAAGTGCATTCACCAATTTTTCTAAAATAACATATGGTCTATCATCACACCTAACCTTCTAAAGACAGCAATATTACAATCTAACTTCCACCAACACCATCTTCTACACCATTGCTACTTTAAAACACCTAAAAAGGATACTTTGTTACATTCAATGTGTTATATCACAATCCATCATCTGCTAAATGGGCAGGCAGCTAGTTAAATGGCTCGAGCTATTCTCCTTCCGCGTTTCATTTACAACAACAGCACATATACACAAACCCCGTCATCATGTGTCAACTGAAGCAAATCATAATAATCATCCACGCGTCAGGTCAATCTCGGGATGGGAATTTCTTGGTTCGGGCCTTGAAATCGGAGGCCAAACGCCGGTTGCCGAATTTGAAGTTGGATCTTGACTCATAGTAGTAGAGTAGCATTATTAACCGGTATAGACGACTTTTCAGCAGACTCTTCCTCGCCGCCTTTGGTACTACTACTAGTTTCTTGTTTGCTTTTCACCTTTGGACCATATACAAAGCTGCATACAACCACCTGTACACAAAAGTTAATTACTATTTGCTTGTCGCATAGAACAGAGGAAACATATACTTCTTATCTCCACGTCAAAAGAGCAACCTCAATACCTGTACAGGGCTTGCTGCAACGAGCCTACCACCAACGGCACCCCCGAGTACATGCCCATCGGGGCTACTAACCGATATACTTATACCACCCGTGCGATCACGTGGGCCACCACTTTCAGAGACCAAGTACGAGCCAGACAAGCAAAGTATCTCAAAACGACCCTGCACAACATGATGAAACATTTAAATCTCAGTTTAGTCAAAGCAAGGTAAGGCTGCGTACAATAGACCCTTGTGGTCCGGTCCTTCCCCGGACCCCGCGCATAGCGGGAGCTTAGTGCACCGGGCTGCCCTTTAGTCAAAGGGCGACATTTACCTACATGATATAAGTGTGTAGGTGTAGAAAACAGTTTTAGCATGGAAATAAAGGAAAAATTGCTGGGAATACAAAATTAAACTTTAAAAACTACTTCAATTCTTTTCGTTTATATGGTCAACACCGATATTCTTGCTAACTTAATTTATATGATCAACATCAATCCTTGAGAATTATAGGATGACTTGACTATTTCTATTAATAAAGGATAGGCATTCAAAGTCCAATTTCATATGGCTCATAGGGCTTTGCACAATGCATGATCTGTAAGTTAGGCAGGCATCACAAGTTAGCATTCTACCGAGTTTCCAACGGTGCATCACAAGTTAGCATTCTACCAAGTTAGCATTCAGAATGTATGAAGTTACATAAATGTGTTAACTTACAAAAGTTCTTCATTTAGAAGGTCAACAACATAATACCCAATGTAGTCCCACAAGTGGGGTCTGGGGAGGGTGGTATATACGCAGCCTTACCCCTACCTTGTGAAGGTAGAGAAGTTGTTTCCGATAGACATCACGATCATCATAACTCATGTAAGTTTATGGAAGCATTATACCATATGTGACCTGAAGAAGTATGTGTTAGAAATCACGATCTTAGGAGGTCTGTCATGTTTCTGTTTGGCTAAAATGTAGCATATTAGTTGGATGCTGGTTTGACGTGAACTTCAAAAAATGTTATGGTGAAAAACATTCTCTTAGTATTGTATGTGTCGAGGAAATCAGTTGGTTGTTATCAACATTGGATTTGGGTTGAAATTCACTATAACTACCAGGGAGTTAACAATCATTGGCACTTAATCCATACAAGATGTTTGAAGACATCAAAAAAAATCACAACACCTCAGTACAATGCAATTCTGGCTCATCACGCAAAACAAACTATGAGGGACAAACAAGGATTAAGTTATAAGGACCAAAATCTTAAGGTACAAATTCCACGGATTACAAAACTTCGCAAAAGTTCTTCACTTGACATCAAAACTATATAGAATGTACACGGGGTATTCTATCCAACCAAACTGTTTTAGATTCACCTCTATAAAATCCGATGACATACTCCACTACGGAGAGAGCATGTTCATTAAACGATTGAAATCAAATCAACCAGTACATATCAAGTAGCAACTAAATGAGGAAATCATATTGCACTACTTTTGTTTAACAAGGTCAAAGAGTTATTGTTATTTGGCGGACGATAAAATGAGCCAAAGGAAATTCTAAACATTTCAGACAAACAAAGTTGAGTTTACCAAATAACTAGCTATTAGGATTGTTCAGGGGCAGTCCGTGAAATGGCATTTCAAGGGGTGTTCCACTTCAATAATCATTTCTGAATATAAAACCTAATATAGTATCTTAGCAAAGGACTCACAGATAACGACTGAACATGTCAACATGATTCCATAGCTTCTATCATCAAGATGTTACATTACACTTAAGCAGTTGCACAACAAATAACCAAAAATCAACACTAGCCTTTTTTTCATCAAAGACCGTATTCATGATTGATTTAACGGATTAGTTTAATTAATCCCCGTCACATAAACAGCAATTCTAATAAAAGATCTGTAACCAATGACTAATCTAGCCTATTATGTTTACAATCGAAGGGTTGAAGGTCAAGCACTAGGCTGAAAGAAAGCTTATAAACGTCCAATACAAAGTAAATCATAAACTAATAAAAGCACTCTAACCTCATAAGTGACAGTAGAACCAGAACTTGCAGGAGGCCGTAATGTTACAGCAGAAACTGAACCATTAGCTGACAAGACACATAAAGCCCTAGGCCTCTGTTCTGCAAACGCCAGTAATTTTGCCGTGACATCCTGCAGAAATTATTATTTTTTTAAATCAGTAGGACAGGCTGAAGAAGTTTTGGCTAATATAAAGTGTTTAGGGCACCGGTGTGCTTTTTTAACATACAAATTGTCAGCTGCTATCATATTTCCCATTTCTGCTTAAAGAACTCTTCCCTTCAGAAAATTTTACGGAAGAGTCTTCCCAACAATAAGGCTGCGTACAATAGACCCTTGTGGTCCGACCCTTCCCTGGACCCCGCGCATAGCGGTAGCTTAGTGCACCGGGCTGCCTTTTTAGTCTTCCCAACAACGTCAAGTGAGAATAGAGGGGAGCCATGAGCTTATAAGAAATTATACAGAGTAAATCGATTTTTCAAGCAATGCTGATCACATGGTAATATACCACATAAATTGTCTTTCATCCATGTGCCTGATTTATTGATTTATGCTAGTATATTTTTTTATGTACACATCAACAAAGTAAAACAGGTAACACTACTTAAACAGATGGATGCAAAAGCCATCTCTGCAGCATTTGTAAGAACAGATTATACATGCAAAACTATGATGCTCGGACTCTTCAAAAATATTGACATTGGTGCATTTTTTGAAGAATCCGACACGGGTGCGGCAACTTTTGGAGAGTCCGAGCAACATAGATGCAAAAAGAGGGAAGGCATTACCTCTCCCACATTGATGTGTATAACATGAGGGGTAAAAGCCAATCCAGCTGAAGCATTCATCCATTCACCTGCAGCAAGCAATTTAATCTTCAGAACTACAACACAATTAACGGGACAACAACAACATACTCAGTGTAATACCACAAGTGGGTATGGGAAGGTAGGATGTACGCAGATCCTACCCCTACCTTTTGATGGGTAGAGAGGCTGTTTCATAGACCCTCGACACAACAACGCATCACCAAAACAGGCTAGAAAGAGAAATAAATGACAGCAAAGTGACAAGATCGACACATCCAATGACACAACAAGTAACAATAAAAACGAAGTAAAAGACACTACGCAAGTACTAAATAGTAATACTACTACTAATAAAGAGAAAAGGAGACTAGCCCCCTATCCCTCCCACATAAATGTGCTACAACACCCGGACACTTACCGTTCTACCTATGTTGCTCAGACTCATCAAAAATGTCAATGGGTGCGTATCGGATTCTCTAAAAATAGTGTATTTTTGGAGAATCCGACACGGGTGCGGCATCGAAAATGAAGAGTCCCCGCAACTTAGCCTTCTATCCTAATACTCAACCTCCAAACCTTCACATCTAGGGTCATGTTCTCGGCCAATGACACAAGTAACAATAAAAACGAAGAAAAAGACACTACACAAGTACTAAATAGTAATACTACTACTAATAAAGAAAAAAGGAAACTAGTCTCCTATCTCTTCCACATAAAGGTGCTACAACAATCAGTTACTTACTAACCTTCTACCTATGTTGCTCAGATTCTTCAAAAATATCAACGAGTGCGTGTCGAATTCTCTATATATAGTGTATTTTTGGCATCGAAAGTGAAGAGTCCCCGCAACTTAAACCTTCTACCCAAATCTCCGACCTCCAAACCTTCCTATCTAGGGTCATGTCCTCGGTAAACTATTTACTAACCTTCTACTTGTGTTGCTCAGACTCTTCACGAATGTCAACGGGTGCATGTCGGATTCTCTAAAAATAGTGTATTTTTGGAGAATCCGACACGGGTGTAGCATCAAAAGTGGAGTCCCCGCAACTTAGCCTTTTATCCTAATCCTCGACCACCAAACCTTCATATTTAGGGTCATTGCCTCAACCAATGACACAACTAGTAACAATAAAAATGAAGTAAAAGGCACTACGCAAGTACTAAATAGTAATACTACTACTAATAAAGAGAATAAGAGACTAGCCCCCTATCCAACAACACTCGGTTACTTACTAACCTTCTACCTATGGGTGCAACATCGAAAGGGAAGAGTCTCCGCAACTTAGTCTTCTAAAATATCCTCGACCTCCAAACCTTCATATCTAGGGTCATGTCCTCCGCCAATGACACAACAAGTAACAATAAAAACGAAGTGAAAGACACTACACAAGTACTAAATAGCAATACTACAACTAATAAAGAGAAAAAGAGACTAGCCCTTATCCCTACCCCATAAAGGTGCTACAACACTCAACTACTTACTACCATTTTATCTACGTTGCTCGGACTCTTCAAAAATGTCAACAGGTGCGTGTCGAATTCTCTAAAAATAGTGTATTTTTTGAGAATCCGACACGGGTGCGGCATTGAAAGTGAAGAGTCCCCACAACTTAGCCTTCTACCCTAATTCTCAATTTTCAAACCTTCCTATCTAGGGTCATGTCTTCAGTAAGCTGGAGGTGTGTCATGTCATGCCGAATTACCTCCTCCAATTTTTTTCGGTCTACCTCTACTAACACCCACTATGATCAACCTCTCACACCGGTTCATGACATCTTCTGAATTACTAAAATGGAAAACTTAACCATCCAAGTCCAGAAAATAGAAACATTTTATGATTGTATAGATGCCATGAAAAAATTGCACTAAATTTTTTTTTACATTCATCCAACGTGACACATCATGTCTTATTGTTGATTATATTTCTCACTTGACTTAGTCAAGCAATAGTTTCTTTTTTCGCTCTAGCAATGAAGTAATGGCAACCAACACTCAAGACTAAGAGTCTTTCGGAAAATTGACTTAACATTTGGGACCAATTATTTACAACCACAAATTACTCAGTTCTAGATGGGGCAAGTACCCCATTTTATTTGTCGGATATTTTTCTTTTCTTTGCCACCCAACATCCACAACCAAAAAGATAATCATAATAAAAAGAAAAAAGATACCTTATAAGTGGGAGAAAGCATCATTTAATTAGAACTCAAAACCAAAAATAAAAACGAAAAAAAAATAGTCTTTATTTGAAGGTCCAACTCGGCCAGCCACAATTTGTACATGGAAATAAACGCTACCGTTATTTTCAATCTCTTTAAATATTGGGGAAGAAAAAAGACTCTAAACTACTACTTCCTACATTTTCCTTTAGTTAATGTTGTTAAAAGACAGCACCATAGTATTTCACATTTCAGAAGGGAAAAAAAGTATTCATAAGGAATCCCATGTGTGGTTTGGGCCTGCCTGTTCTTTAATAATTCTGATCTCAGGAAGCTGCTCAACACTAGTGATCTTTTCAATAAAGTTTAGATTTTTGAATATGCCCTAAATGATGCTCCCTTTGTCCCAATTTATGTGAAGGGGCCATAAATTTCTTTTTTGAACAGTACGAGGGCCATAAATTTCTTATTACAAGCTCAACTTGAGATACTATTTTCATATTAATGTTTGTTTTATAATTTGGTCGATTAGGTAAACTTCAACTTGAAATAGAGAATTTGAAGTTGAAAAACAAGATCGATAACTATTTCAAGTGAAAGAAGATATCAGCTTGTACTTTATCATGTGCTAAATGTTACTTCAATTAGCAGTGATCTAATTTTCTCATTCTTTGATGTTCAAAATCATGGAAGAAAAATGTTAGTATAACAAGGTGCTGCCTCCCTCGAGGTTCAGGCACTTCAGTGTTCATTTTAATACTCTCTCTCCAAATTATGTGATCCATCTCCCTTTATGTCTATCCTAAAAAGACGGATATATTTCTATATTTAGAAATAATTTAACTTTAAACTTCTCATTTATCCTTAATGAGATGATTTATAGTCACACAAATATATATGACTTGTTTTAGATCACAAGTTCAAAGGTCTTTCTTTCTTAAATTTCATGTCAGTTAATCAGTATTCAAGGATCTAACAAAGGTCGAGTTGAGTCCCATATCATTAATTCCATTCCCCTTCTCCCTTTGGGACCATGGGGTATAAATTAAAGAAAGAAAAGAAAAACATCCGATAAATTGATCCCAAGTGTTAAGTCAATTTTCCGAAAGACTCTTAGTCTTGAGTATTGGTTGCCACTTGTCAGTACTTCATTGCTAAGCAAAAAGTGAAACTACTGCTTGACTAAGTCAAGTGAGAAATATAAATCAACAATAAAGACATGATGTGTCTTATTGGATTAAAAAAAGGACAACGGGGTACACAAAGCATCCCGCCTTAGCAGGGTCCAACGAAGGACCGCACCCCAAGGGTGTGATGTAGACAGCCTAACCTAATACAAGCATTAGTGGTTGCTTCCACAACTCAAACCAATGATGTATACATCACTAAGACAAGTTTACCGTTGCTCTAAGGCTCCCCTTTGATGTATCAAATTGGATGAATGCAATAAATTTTTGGTGCAATATTTCCATGGAATCTATACAATTATAAAAGGTCAGGACATGTCGAGCTGCCACCCAACATCCCCCATAGAAAAATAATCATAATAAAAATAAAATAATAACATTCTCGAAAGAAAGGGCCCAGTGGTGGAAGTCAAATAGCACTAAGACCTTATAAGTGGCAGAGAGCATCATATCAAGTGCCACCATCCCAAGAACTACAAAAAAAGAAATTTGTATTTTGCCAGGATGTTAAATGTTACCATAGGTGTAAACCTGAGTTTGGATTCCTCATTAGATTATATTCTCTTTTCTTAATTGCGAACAAGATTCAGGCTATGAGCCGTGATTCTCAGTGGCAGAGGCACCATTTAATATAAATTAGACACAATAACTCAAAAAAGTAGGTGATGATGAGGCACATAAGTATAAAATATGAGTCTATCATCTCATTCACAATGTAAATGTAAAAGTTACTGTATATAACATCTTATAATGTAGCATAGACAAATAGGTATAACATAGAGTTCAAAACTCTAAACTCCCCATAAATAATGAAGAGGTAGTAAGAACTTCAGCAGTAAACCAAGACAAACCTTTATGCTTTACTGGCCAACAACCCAAAAAAAAATATACTCCCTCCGTTTCAATAAGTGTCTTAATTCCTTTTTAGTATGTTCCAAAAAAAATGCTTCTTCCTACATTTGGTAACTGGTAAAGTTGATGACATGTGACTATGATGTCACATGTTCGAGCCGTGGAAACAGCCAGGGTAAGGCTACGTACAATAGACCCTTGTGGTCCGGTTCTTCCCCGGACCCGTGCATAGCGGGAGCTTAGTGCAACGAGCTGCCTTTTTTCCCTATATATTTGGTAACTCTTTAATTCCAGGATTTTGTATGGCATGTTTAGACAACAAGATTCAGAAGACATTTTAGTACATCACCCATATTTTAGTATTCAAAAGTCACCTTTATTTTCTTAAACTTCATGCTTAGTTAAACTAAGACATTTAAATTGATACGGAGAGAGTATTACCTAAGATAAATGGATACAGAATAACTCATTAGTTTACACAACATTAACAAAATGTCATAATCCACCAAGTTCAACTGAGAAACTTACCAAGTGGAGCTAATTGTTGCTTCCATCCACTTCCAGGAGGTCGGCCCTTAGCCCGTTTTGGGCCCGGAGTAATCGAACCAGTTGAAGGAGTAGTAGAGGCCAAAGGTGACAGTCCTAAGGACATTTTAGACCCTTCAGGACCGTATTTCCTTGGCCTGCCTCTCTTCTTTTTCACTGGATCACCACCAGGTGAAACACTAGAGGCCACACTCATATTAATCCCATGAGGTAAGTGGGCTGATGGGTTCTCACCAACTTGGTATGTACTAGAACTCAAAGTACAACCTCCCCCTACTACATTGGACTGAACTGAAATGTTGGGGTTTGAGAAGGACCCACCACCACCAACACCAGACCCACTAATACCTCTGTTGAGATAATAAGAAGCAGACCCAGATAGCACCATCCCTTCCCTTCCATCCATGCATTTACTCACTTAAAACTTCCAAGAACTAAAAACTGATTATTTTTGCTTCTATACACAAAAAGACTGAAACTTGACAAGGGCTTGAGTGGGGTTATTACTAATTTATGTTAATACTAATGAAATTGAAACTTGACAAGGGCTTGAGTGGGGTTATTACTAATTAGTAAAAACTTGACAAGGGCTTGAGTGGGGTTATCAAGAAATGTAGGATAAAACTAAAAATCACAAAAAGATTGGGATTTTTAACATAAATTAGTAAAAACTTGACAAGGGCTTAAGTGGGGTTTTCAAGAAACGGAGGATAAAACTAAAAATCACAAAAAGATTTAAACTTCAACATAAATTAGTAAAAACTTGACAAGGGCTTAAGTGGGGTTTTCAAGAAATGGAGGATTAAGCTATAAAAACAGGAAAAAAATGGGAAATGTTGGAGTCCCAAGTGAAGAAAGAACCACAAACAAGGTAGGAAAACCAGTGAAAATGCTAAAGATTGAATCTTTTTGCTTCTATACACAAAAAGATTGAAACTTTAACAACAAATTTGTAAAAAACTTGACAAGGCTTAAGTGGGGTTTTCAAGAAATGAAGGATTAAAGCTAAAAATCACAAAAAGATTGAAACTTTAACATAAATTAGCAAAAACTAACAATGGCTTAAATGGTGGTTTCAAGAAATGGCTAAAAACCAAGAAAAAAGGGAAATGTTGGTGCCTTTAGTGAAGAAAGAACCACAAACAAGGAAGAAAAGCAAGTAAAAAATGCTAAAGATTATATCTTGAACCAAAACAACTCTAAAAATATCACATATTAAAGCTCAAAATGAAAAATGTCTAAAATCTACACTATAAGACGACCCAAGTTATTGTTTTGAGTGAAAAAAGTAAACACAAAAGATGAAAAAAATAAGAAAAAATGAAACCCTAGATTTGAAGTGAGAAGAGTTTTTTGGGTAAAGACCAAAGTGCAATGAAATAGAAAAATTTGAGCCCTTTTGAATTAAAGTAAAGGGAGTAGACAATAGACAATAGACAATAGACACCTTTCTTTTTAGACTTTGAATAATAATAATAATAATAATAATAATAATAATAAAATAATGGGTTTTAGGGGAGAGGGTTGAATAGAAGTCAGTGATGGAGTAAGTTTGTTTCTTGACTTGAGGGGTTATTTGGAGGACATTGGTAGACAGTTGGCAAAGTTGGGTGCACCTAAGAATTCAACATGTCTTTGTCAGATTTTTGACACTATTATTAGTGCTGCAAATTTCTGGACAAAATCAGAGGAGAGAGAAAGGAAAGAAAGACATTTGCTTTGTTTCTCTCTCTTTGACTCTTTGTGGTCTATTTTATACTTTGATGAAATTATTGGGACCTTAGTTAACCTGCTTCTGAAAGTTTGGAGATTAAAATTTGACTAAAGAGATACAATAGAGAGATTAAGAGAGTCAAAAGTTCTTTGAAAACAACAAAGATTCAAATTATGATTATAGAATTTAAATATTTGTCACTTTATTTGTAATTTATAAAGTTTGAGTTGAAGATAGAATTGTATTTGATTATATTTTACAAATGAGAGAAAAAAAATACATATTGAAATTTAATAAGATAGAGCTGGAAAACAGGTTTGGAGTAATTTTTCAAATTTGAGATACTTCAAGTTGAATTTTGAAATTCTATAACCAAACACTACAACGACAATAAGAATAACAACATAACTAATGTAATCTCACAAGTGGGGTCTGATGAGTTTGGGTGTACGCAAACATTACCCCTATCTTTGTTGGATAGAGAGGTTGTTCTCGGAAGACCCTCGGCTTAAAAGAAAAGTAACTGAAGCAGGATTATAATAAAATAAGACGGTAAAATATCAAGATACAAAATAAATGCAACAAAAGATAGTAATACGCATCGAATCATAAGAGACTATGCGATACTTTAATACTACTTAAAGGGAAAGGTGAGAGGAATAGACTATCCCTTCCCCTCCCACACAGGGTGCGACAACAATTAACATTCTACTATAATCATCGACCTTCATACCTTTAAATCTATGATCATGTACTCAGTCAGTTGAAGTTGTATCTTGTCTTGTCTTATCACCTGCCTTCAGTTCTTCTTCCGTCTATATCTACATTTTCTATCGCCCATTTCTACCTTTCCTAACCCCTGCTACAGTCAACCTCTCGCACCTCCTTACTAACGCATCCTCGCACCACCTCTTCACATGCCCGAACCAGCTCAGACTCGTTTCCCTCATCTTGTCCACCACTGATGTCACTTCCACCATGTTATGTATAACTTCTTTCCTAATCATACTTCTCCACTACCTTCATTTTCTGGAAGTGGACATTTTTAACTGATCAACACTCTGCCCTATACATCAATGTTGATATAACTACCACTATGTAGAACTCACCTTTAATTTATAACCAAACATTAATTTGAAAATAAAATGAAAATTATTTATAAAAAAATAAATAATTCTCGCGGTCAAACAACTCCTTAAAATAGGTAAAAAAAAATTGGTGTCTTTTTCTTGTCTCATAAGTTGTTTAACCCAAAAAAATTAGACCCAAAAAGTGTAAGATTTTATAGAGTTTTTGTTGAAAAACAATATTAGAGAAATTGCAAATTCATGGAGTAATAGTATTTGAAAAAATATTTTTAGAGAATGTTTATGTTATTGTTTTAAGGGAAGTGGTGAATAACTAAACTTTTGCGCGTAAGTTGAATAGTCAATGGTATAAAAAAAAATCACTAAGGATATGTATAACTTAAACTCAAAAAGATTAAAAATAAAAGATATATAAAAAAATATGTTTGAGCCGGATTCAAACCGGGGAACCTCAAGTGTGTGAACTAGCGTGAATTGCACCACCCAAACAAATTACTATTATTATTTATTCTCATTTGCAGATAATTGTACTTAGCATATCCACTAATCTATCTGACCTACTCACAGATCAAAGAATGAAAATATATGGACAGCCCGGTGCACTAAGCTTCCGTTATGCGCGGGGTCTGGAAAAGGGCCGGATCATAAGGGTCAGTTATACGCAACCTTAACTTGCATTTAAAAAATTTAAAATATATATGCAACTTGTTTTAGTATAATTTTCTGGTATCTGGTATTTATCGTCCTGATTAATTCACTAGAGTCTATTAAAAGGGAAAGTTTCTCTATTCAATTCGAACTCAAAACATCTAATTAAGGTGGAAAGATCCGATCGTACCTCATGATTGATGTATGTAATTAGTTAAATGTAACTTTAAATCTCTTAGCTTTACAATTCACAAGCATATATATTTCTTTTCTGGTTTCAATTTGTACTAATTATTCTCTAACTCAAATTCATTCATATGTCAGATCTACTTTGAGACAATAAATGTATAATTTTTATACTTGCTACATTTAACATGTTCTTTGCTTTAATCCTGATGGTCTTCCTTTTGGTTTTGAGACAAAGGTCTTGAACGTCATTTACCTTAAAACATTGCAATCTCTTCCAACACCTCTATACTATGTCTCGTCATTTTCACCTAGCTACATTTTGAAGAGTTATACATAGAATTGGAGTATACATTTTTCTCCGGCGCGTCTTAACTATTTCACAAACATATGTTATCTTTCCACCAACATATATATATCGGATAACTTTACCTATCAAAGAAATAGACAAGATCACATAATCTTTTTCCCATATAATTAAAATATTTATAAAAAAAAAAAAAAAAAAGTAAGAACATCTTTTATGGTGTCTGTTAATTGTAATACTTCAATTTTAGTACCCATAGAAGTGCTAAACTTGAAATAACCGATCAAATAGATTTACTTTGAGCTTTTGGCCTATGATTATTAGGTCGATTATTGATCTGATTATTGGTTAAGTATTTTGGTTAATCGAATAATCATGATTCACATTAGCACGTTATACAATAGTTTATTATAGTTAAGTTGGGGATTCATGATTATTCGGATGGAACAAACTATTTACCCACCTGCAACTATTGTATTTACAAAAGTCGCTCGTTAAGAAATTATATTGCAGCAAAGGTATACAATATTTTTTTTGAAATGACAAATGATTAAAGCTATACAATTTACCTTTTATATATCATTAAAAATAGTTGAATTACACTATTGTGAATTTTATACATCGAAAATATACCATATTGATATCTACTGAATATTCTATAATTTTTTTCTAAAAAGTACTTCCCTCTATCTCAATTTATACGACATATTTTGAATTTCGAGAGTCAAATTTCTTTTTACCGCGAATTCAAACATACGATCTATAAGTTTTTTTTAAAGAACATACGAATAAATTACGGTTAAATTTTTACTTGTTTGACTCTCGAAACCCGAATTATGTCATATAAATTGGGACATAGATTACAAAATATAGTAGTAATAATACATTTTAAAAAAATAGTTTTGCCTAACTTTTTTTTGCCGCTATCACCCAACACACCGCGTAATGTCCATTAATAGTTACTTTATCCGTCTCAATTTATACGACATACTTTTTTTTTTCAATAAATTTAAAAAAGAATGATATATTTTCTTATTTGATAATAACTTAACTTTAAATACTTTACTTTTAACGAGATGATGATTTATAACCACACAAATATCTAATTTGTTTTAAATCACAATTTTTTTTTTTATTAAATTCCATGTCCAATTAAATTATATAATAATATAACTTTAGACGGTAGGCCCGATACCATGACCCGTAAGATACAAACAAAAAAACCCCAATTTAGCAAATTCTAGGGTTTTTTATTTACCAAATCGCCTGACGCCGGCGCCGACTGCTTTCCGCCTTCAAACTTCACTCTTCACTTCTTCAGCAGTTATCGTCTGTCCAGGTAAGATTCAAACTTGTCTCTTGGAGTAACTGATAAAGTTGGTGTCATGTGACCAGGTCATGGGTTCAAGCCGTTGAAACTCTTGTAGAAATGCAAGGTAAGTCTGATGCATATAATAGACCCTTGTGGTCCGGCACTTCCCGGACACGCGCATAGCGGGAGCTTAGTGCACGGGGCTGTTCTTTTTTTAATTTCTCTTTCGTGTTGTCTGCTCGCTGCAACAGTTGCATTGCAAATCTGTTATATTCATGTGGAATATTGTATTTTGGCTTGCTAATGAAATTTATGAATCTATGACTTCTCTATATATTGCAAGTAATGAATTTAAAGTTTGAGCCTTTAAATTCATGTAGAATTCTGTATTTTACCTTGCGCTTAAGGTTCGAAAAGTTTTTACTTTTGGTGCTCCTATTACCTATGTAAACTTCAATACTAATGAAATTGATGAATGTATGACTTCTCAATATATCGCAAGTAATGAATTTGAAGTTTTTTTTCTTCCTAATTTAAAGTTTGAGCCTTGAGATTAAGGCCTCTATTTATTTTACTAGTAAAGGATTAGAGTTATTCGTTATATTAAAACTTGCATACTTTTTGATACCACGGTATGTTCTTCCAATTTATGGATGCATTTATGTAGTTTGTTATAGCATATGTCAAAAAAGACTTCCCTTTGTTTATGTTAATAATTTTTTTTAATTCTAACAAATAAAATTTGCACTTCTTTTTATCCGTAATGCTCGTCTTTTTCTTTTGAAATTTAACTTTCTTTTCCCTTTTTTTCTCCCCGCTGACAGATGAGAGTGAAAAAGCAGAAGCGGCATAGAAGAGCTGTGAGGTTTTACACAGCTTGTTTTGGGTTTAGAGAGCCATTTAAAGTCCTTTGTGATGGAACATTTGTGCATCATCTTATTGCAAATCGCATAACACCAGCTGATACTGCATTGGCAAATATTCTAGGCGCCACTGTTAAACTTTTTACTACCAGGTTTATTTTCAACAACTCCATTTGTTAACCTGCAGGACAAGCTAAAGATGTTTTGCTTTAAAACTGTTTGGTCACTTCCTATCCTCTTTTGCTTGCAGATGTGTTCTTGCAGAGTTGAAGAGCCTTGGTGCTTCCTATCATGAATCACTAAATGCAGCTAATAACCTTATTATGGCACGGTTAGCCATTTCTTCTCTTCTTCTTGCTTGCTCCTCTTTAAAGCAGGATGTGTGTTGCTCAGTTCTCAGGACTAGGGGTGACAAAATTAGCCCATGAAAACATGATCCACCTAACCTGTTCAAGTTTGGGCTGGTCATTGACCCGCCCATTTTTAGTTCATCCCATCAAAAATTGGACTGATATGTAGCCCAAATTGACCCATGAGAAATCTTGTCAAAATATTTTCAAAAAAGACTTTTTTATTGATATGTTACATATAGCCATAATAAAGAAAAATGATTTTATTAGGTACTGAAAAGTTATAAAAGAAATTAAAACTTACTAAGAACTGGGCGGGTTGGGTTATGATCTGCTTTATAGCCCATTCGGCCCAGCCCAATTTCAGCCCAAATATGACCCGCCCATTTTGTCCCGCCAAATTCAGCCCAACACGCCCATTTGCCACCCCTACAAGTCATGACATTTTTTTGAGTTATGCCATGTAGTTTGAATCTCACTGTATTGCAGATGTGACCATGAGAATCGGAGAAGTGCTGTAGATTGCATAACTGAAGTTATTGGGGAGAACAATTCTGAACACTTTTTTGTTGCTACTCAAGATGCTGATTTGCGGAGAAGTCTTCAAAAGGTATTTGAACTTACTTTCCTCGATTGATAATGTAGTCATATCACTTGGTAAAAAATGTGAACTGGAAATGTCCCATATTCTAGGATGTCTTGTCAGAAAAATCTTCTGCAGTTACTTGTCTAATCCATTTTAAAAACACTAAATTTGCAATCTCCGACTCTTATCAGTGGTCAAAAGATATTTTACTATGTGGGAAGTGGTAAAAACAAGAGAATCTTTGTGCATCTACAGGACTATATCATGGTCTACGAGTTGATCTTGTCTCTCCTAGCATGTGGGACTTAGGTGATAAAACTGTAAAATATTTCGGTCTCCTGGGGCGTAAGATTAACAATTCCAAATTCTTTGGCAATTTGAATGGTATCTTATGTACTTGTGAGAGGGTGACCAAAATCTTTTTGTATCTGTAACTCGTATAGCCTGTTTGGCCAAGCTTCTTGGAAGTTGAAAGTGCTTATTTTAGAGAGTTGAGGTGTTTGACCAAGCTTTTAGGAAAAAAATAAGTGCTTTTAAGTAGCAGCAGAAGCTGAGAAAAAATAGCTTTTCCCTAAAAGCACTTGTAGAACCACGACCAAGCACAAATTGCTGCTCTAATGTTGACAAAAGTGCTTTTCAAATTGATTAGCCAAACACAAACTGCTACTCTCCAAAATTACTTTTTCGAAAAGCACTTATCAAAAAAGCAGATTGTGGAAGCTTGACCAAACATGCTATTACTTTAAAATGAAATGGAAAGATCTCCAACATTTAGAACTTTTTATTATGTATATATTAACCAACTCTTCTCCTGTTTTTCTCACCTTTGTTTCCCCTTTTCCTGAACGGGGGTAGATACCTGGTGTGCCTGCAATTTATGCTCTTAGGAACACATTATTTCTGGAACAACCATCATCATTTCAACGTCAGTTTGCTCAATCTGCTGAAGAAGAACGTCTTCATATGACTGATATGGAGTACAATATGCTTAGACTTAGGAAAAAGAGGAAATTGTTTGATGACAAAGAAGGGGATTCTTCCGATGCACAGGAAGAGGAAGATGATGTTTCACATGTTATCAATACAAATGTCAAGAGGAATGGAAGTGATGTCAAGGATAAAGTTCACTTCAAGAGAAAGAGAGCTAAGGTTAGGGTTCATAATAATGTCTTATTTTTTCTTGCACAGCTTAAACTTTAAATTCTCTCGTTCTATTGAAATATTGTTGTTTAGGACCAAATTCTCCACTTTCATGTGAAACATTATACGTTAATGTTCAATTCCTTAGTTAAAAGTTCTCTCTTTTGATAGGTAAACAACCATTTTATTTAAGCAGAATACATTAAGTGCTGGTATATGTAGAAAGACATAGGGTACAAAACTCATCCCTGCCAATTCCTCTAGATTTGGTTGTTTTGGAAATGCAGCTTTTGCTGGTTTTGTTACACGTACTTTTGAGAAACAATAATGATTTTAATAAATAAATTTGACTGTCAGAGATGCATGTATCTTGTAGTAAACGAAATGTTTTGCCTGTTGTTCCTCTAAGTTGACTTAGTCGACCATATTTACTTAAGAAGATTGTATTTCATGGATGCTATTTTTGTAAAGCATGTTCAGCTAAACGTGTCCCTGAATGACTATGTTTTATGCCTTTCCTTCTACAGGGTCCAAATCCACTCTCAGTCAAGAAGAAAAAGAAATCTGCAGATACGAATGGTACTACCTCGGGAAAGGTGAGATTCAGTTTCTGAAGTTACTGAAATCAAGCTGGGCTTACGTTTAAAGAATATCTAGTTTCGGAGAAACTCTAATTTTGACTAAAGACATTACTTAGTATTGGAATAAGATGAGCCTGAATAAAGCGGAAGTACAGCGACTCAAACTAGTTTGGGGTTGAAACTAAGTTGATTAAGCAAAGTCCCTTCACAAGGCTAGTAAATTATGACAATGTTTTTTTCAAGTTTGGTTTCTGAAAACTAAGCTAATTATAGAAAGAAGTGTAGAGACACCCTACAAGATTTGATGGATTTTGCAAGTTCTTCTCTGGGGAATATATTGAGGAAATGAGGTTGAAACTAATTATTAGAAGTTGCATGTGTAGATTAGTACTAGTAAGGATATAATTGTACTACTAAATGAAGGAAAACTGTGGAGATAAATGTGATAGCTACAAGTGAAAATTGTTCCCTCACCCGCCTTGCTAATTAAGCCATTGAATTATCTGAATTAGTCTAATAAACTGTACTATTATTTCCCCCACTCTCCCCGCTCCCTTCTCTCTCTTTTTCCCCCGCTTGGTGAACGTGGAAGTTCAAGTGCAGGAAAGCAGGCATGCTGATGGAACTGTGAGAAGCAGGAAGAAAAGGAAGAGGTCACGTAAAACTACTGTTGTAGAAGGAAATGCTTAGTGTGCAAGGCGTCCGTTGGGAAATCTTTTGCCCCAGACTGGCTTTGTAATATCAGGTAAATGATGATAATCTATAAAGTTAGGAGTCCAAAAGCTGATGCTGCATCATAAAGAGAACGTTCTTTTTTAGAGCACCATTTAACTGATGGCGCAGTTGTTCTGTGAAGTGCCAATACAATGTAGAAGTTGCTAACTGCTTCAGAGTTTTACAGGGTCCTACTTCTTTTTCTCTTAGAACGCATGTTCCTCGGATTCTTCAAAAATACTAACAGGTGCATGTCGGATCTTCCAAAAGTAGTGCATTTTTGGAGGATCCGACATGGGTCCGGCATCATTTGGAGAGTCCGAGCAACGTAGCTTAGAACTTCCAAGCATTGACTATGGTTGATTTTGAGTGCATCAAGAGTTTCCTTCTTTCTTGGGAGTGTTGCTTCCTCGACTAAATCCACTTCTCTTGTTGGTCTAAGCTAGGATATTTATGAGTTTGTTTTCCGCCGGCACACGCACCGGGCAACTCTGCCCACCAAGGTTTAGGCAGATGAGAGGATATCACTAGGTGTTTATTGCCATCTATTTAAATTTGAACTAAGATCTCATGCTTTTCCTCCCACTTCATTGACCACTAGACCACACCCTCTGTGTGAAAACGTGCATCCGTTATATGATTGATTGATTTTAGATCATATGAAACCTAAGATTATGTCTCTTTTGCAGGAGGAATTTTGATTAATGGATACTAAGAACATAGTACAATCACCCACAAGAAAGTGTCTGCCTGAGATCCAGCAACTATCATCAGAACACAAGGGTCTATTGCTAATGTGATCTATTTTGAGATGTCTTCATCTGTGTCTTTAAGTTGATCAGCAACTTTCGATTTTGTATGAATTTTGGCCTTATAATCGCAGTGTTGGAACATGATATTTAGTTGGAATTGCATTTGTGGTTTACCTAGTATACTTTCAAAATGAAAAATGCTTTGATGTCAATTCATTACATTCGGGGAGATGTTGAAAGCAAATCAAAGGATAAAAATCAAAGGATCAAACGGGTAGGGGCTGATGTAGAGTTCAACTCACGGTTCATATGAATTCAGTAACATTGGCTCGGACTATGTGCATGTGTTAAAAATTTACTAAATAAGTATCAATAATTGATTCAAAGTTGGTAAATCAAATAAATTGTGGTAGATCTCAAACTCATTTTTAATTTGATCATTATCGTTTAGCATTTACAAATATGTTAAGTAGAGCAAATTAGCAGTAATTTGCGGAATGTTCTGATTTTCAACTTTACCTCAGAAATCAGATGGAGCCAAACAAAAAAAATGTTAGTTATATCACGTTCGTTAGAACCAGTTACCCATTGTCGCAAGTAATTTAATCCGATAGTCTTATACTCCCTCCGTCCCAAATACTTGTCTTATTTTTCATGTACACACCCTTAAGAGCACGGCCTTCTCAAATATTTTGGAGGTCCTGTTCTAATTCGTAAAAGTGGGCCCTTACTTTACTTTGATTGGACTAAGACCTGCGAATTATGAGCATTTACGGTAAATTCTGGCTAATACTACTTAATAAAAAATGAAAAAAGGGGCCCCTAAAATTTTTCATTTTTCGGGGGCTCTGTGCGGTAGCACGGCTCGCACACCCCCAAAGACGGCCCTGCTTAAGAGTAGCATTGACTATTTTACCCTCTTAACATATTTTATCATATTATCTCTCCTCAGTAAATATGTATTCAATCAAGTATGAGAGTCTCTTAAATATTGCTAATTAATATAAGTGTAAATAGGAAAAAGCTACTTAATTTTATCTTGGTTAAAATAAAACGCCAAGTATTTTGACAAAAATATTTTGGGACGAAGGGAGTACGTTGTTAGCGCACAAACTTAAACTAGTTTAACATTCTCTTTCATGACATTTCATATTTTGACAAGAAAGGATCTTCATAATATGTTACATGAGAAATTAAACATTAATCTGTCTTCAAAAATACGAAAAATGACAAATTAAAACAATCATTTGATGAGGATGTAGCACAAAGCACATTTGTTGGCATGGTTTTTTAGTACTTTAGCAAAAAATTGTGGTCACAAACTTGTTTTTTAAAATAGTAGTAGTGATTAAGACGTGAAGTATTATCAACATGCATCCATCATAATTGTCATCATCATTATTATGAGTACTATTATATTCATTCATTATTAGTAAAAAAACCATTAAGAGTTGGCTAGTAAATAGTATATCCAATAAAGGTGCTCCTAGTCTCTTATCTTCAACATAATTAATCAATTAGTGCATCTTACAAAATTAGATGGTGTATTTTATGTTTCTTTTATTTTTCATGTTTGTTTTCTGGTTCTCATGGAACATGATTGATTGGTCGGTTTGATTAGGGATATTTTATTTATTTTTATGTTTACTAATGATTTTGTTACGTTAGTCGATATTAAATTAATGCTCTTGATAAGGTTTTGGACGGCTTACTTTAAGGTATTATACAAATCAAATCAAATGATGAATTCTCTCCCATGAGCTATTCAATCAATGTTACCGAGTATTCACTCGCTTGAATATATTGATGTCTTTTTCCAAAAAAAAAATCGTAAATGAAAAAACAAGGTGTTGAATTACATATAATTCATCAATTAACATTTACAAATACTTACACCAAAAACTGATTTAAATAAACCTGTACTTAATGACATAATTTTTTTTTCTTCCTTCCATTCCAAAACAATTATTTCTTGATCCTTTGTGGGTTTCAAGCTTTCATAACCAATTAGTCATCTCATGTGTATTAGTTGTCTAGTCTATGATTGGATAATTCGTTTTATCTCTCTTTCTTTTATCTGTTTTTTTTTTTAGAAATTATATATTATTGTTTTAACTCGTTGATGCAATGATCATGATATTAAGATAGAGCAGTTACTCAAAAGGCATCTGATTCGAGTTCTAAGAATGAAATTGTCTTTGATAAGAAGCGTTTTACCTCTTAAAGTGGGACTTTCCGATGAATTCAGATTAGTCGAGCCAAAGGAGATATCAAACGTTGCGGAAACAAAAGAAAAGAAAGGGATAATTAAATGCAATTATCTTTTTAAGTTACTAAATACGTTATACGTTTAATGTAAACGTACGTTTATTTGTTACTAATTTTTAACTTAAGTCTTAATATCCCTTATATAGTAAGTAAAATTCTTGTCACTAACAGGTACTAATAGACTAGCTAACAACTCTTAAAAGAATTTTCACCATTAAATCAAAACTAGAAAATGACTCCTTTTCTCTCAGCCACTCCATTAGCTTCATAATTTTTTTAAAAGAGTTGTGGCTGTGATTCTCCCACATTAAAAAAATAAAACAAAAATACTGTCTTTAGGGTTTGACATTATAGCTTTATTAGGTTGCATAGCTAAGCCCTAATTATAAATTTCTTGTTGTACTAAGTTGTCATATTATGGTATTCAAAATAAAATAGTATAAACAAAAAATTAACCTATCAATTTAATTATTATTTTGATTGAAACAGAAAATTAGTTTAAAAATTTCATGTATTTTACTTATCTCTTGTGAAAGACGTTATACTAAAAAACACTTGTAATGAGCCATAAAGCCGATCACCCCCACAATTTTCTACATGTTTTTTTTATTACATCTTACTACTCAAATGTAATCATATTTATGCTAAACATAAAATTTTAGTAACTAATACTAGAATAGAAATAGAAATATAACATAACTTAAGAATGCTATGATATGTCTGTTTCTACTTCCCATAGTTTCAAAATGACTATTTTGAGAATATGAAGAAGAAAAAAAGAAAGTTATGCAATCATTATCTGATGTCAATTTAATTTCAATTATTTTTGCTTAGCTGTCCACATTCTCAGAATTATTTGAAGATTAGGTGAATAAGTTGGGTCAGAACAGCTAATCAAATGCATATATGTTTGATAAATAAATAAATAATATGATTCTATTCAGAAGGTAAAGAACAAGAAATAAAACCAGACAAGAATCTCCCAACTCCTTCCCTTCTGTTAATGTTTATAATATATCAATAACTAAATTATTTGATTTAAAAATGCAATTAAGTTTATTTATTGTATCTCATTTTATATGACACAATTTTGCATTCGTGAATAAAAAAAATGTTTCTGGTTATGATTTTTAGAAGACTTATTACACATTTTATTCATTGCGCCTCAATCTCAAAATAATTGGGACCATCCATGTGAATTCTCATATTCATAAAAATTCTAACTATAATTTTCATTAAAACCAAAATTTGATTTGTATGGCTCTATAACAAAATGAATGGTACTGGTACTATTTGAGGAGTTATTACACAAAACATTTTTTAACTAATTGTTAAATATTTTATAATATGATCCTTTTTACTTATAGAGAATACAACATTTTGTTTAAAATATTTAATAAATTGATATCCAAAATTTACATGATTAGTGCTCTTAAATTTCATGTTTTAATTTTAATTCGCAATTTATTTAACCAACAAAAATCCTTTATCTTTTTTCAAGACAAATTTAAGTAATATCTTTATGTCATTTATGATAAATACAATAGAAGGATGAATTCAGTATTTCTTTCTTCTTCTTTTTTGCCGAAAAAACTAATTATTAGAAACTGATATTTTTTTATCTAAAATGTTTCATAATTCAGGAAAGACAAAAAAATTAGGTGTTTCATCTATAGTCAAATTTCTCAATAGCATCATCTTCTGTTCCGATATTTTTTTGTTGCTATAGTGAAATATTATTAGTGAACGTATAATATAATATAACATAACATAACATAATATAACATAAAACATTGTTTTCACAAAAAATCTTGATTGCTATAGTAAAATATTGTTATAGATAATTAATGTTATAGAGAGGCCTAACTATATTTAAGCCATGATAAATAAAATTACTTCACATTTATATTGTTATAATAAATACACAAGTGAAATCTGAGGAAGATAGATTATACGCAGATATCTCTTATTTTGGGAGAACTTTTTTTGATAGACCCTTGACTCAAAAATTATATTCTTATAATAAATATAGTGTGGATTTAATTGAGGTGCATTTAATCTTACTCTGACACCATGCATATAGAAGAAGGAAAAAACTGAATTTTTTGTCATTTTCTTGCTTTGGTACACTTAAATGTAGCAAATAATGACTCCTCCACTATATAAAAGGACACAAACTCTATCCTTTCTCATTACCAAACTCCTTTTTTGAGTAGTCCACTTAGCAAGAGAGACAAATAAGAAATCTTAGTTCAAAATGGCAGAAAACAAGGAAGAAGATGTTAACCTTGGAGCCAACAAGTTCAGAGAAACACAACCTTTAGGCACATCAGCACAAACAGATAAAGATTATGTAGAGCCACCACCAGCACCTTTATTTGAACCTGGTGAATTATCATCATGGTCATTTTACAGAGCTGGGATTGCAGAATTCATGGCAACTTTCTTGTTCTTGTATATCACAATATTGACTGTAATGGGACTCAAAAGATCTGATAGTCTGTGTTCTTCTGTGGGTATTCAAGGTAATTTGATTAAATTATCCTTATTTATTCTTGGAAAAATTACAGCCAAATACTATTTCACCATCTAGTTTACAAAATATATATACAATATAGTGTATAAAATATATTAAAATATACATATACTATACCTACCAATACATATAATATACATACCTATTCACTACCTATGCAGTCGAAGTGTATAGGCAGTGTATAATTCAGCCATGTTTGATAAACTAGATGGCCAAAGGGTACATTTAGGTATGTTTCCCTTATGTGATTCTCTGTCTTTAGTCAGTTAAAAAAGAATGATATCTTCTATATTTGAAATAATTCAACTTTAAATTTCTCATTTTACCCTAATGAGATAATTTATAGTCACACAAATACATATGACTTATTTTGGACCATAAGTTTTAAAAGACTTCTTTTCACTCTTAAACTTCGTGTCCAGTCAAATACTTTGATATAAATTGGGATGGAAGGAGTAACTATTTTAAACTAGTTATGTTTTGTTTGAACTTGGTGAGTTGTTATCATGGTCATTTACACAGCTGGGATTGCAAAATTCATGGCAACTTTCTTGTTCTTGTACAAAACAATATTGACTGTAATGGGCCTTAAAAGATCTGATAGTTTGTGTTCTTCTGTGGGTATTCAAGGTGTTGCCTGGGCTTTTGGTGGTATGATCTTTGCCCTTGTCTACTGCACTGCTGGTATCTCAGGTTAGTCAACTTTTCTGCCTTTTCTTGCTCTAAAAATGTGACCTTTTTGTGTATCTTGTACTAAAAATGTGAACTTTTTGTTGTTGTTGTTGTTGTTGTTGTTATTGTTGTGTATCATGGGTTATTCTCTGTGTAATTGTGGGCTGATTTTCATAGTTTTCCCTTCTTTAACTTGGTGAATATTAGGGAGAAATGAAAAATGGTCCCTTGTGTTTGAGGGAAGGTTCAAAATAGTTCCTTAAATAAATGCTTTGAACAGTTTTGGTCTTAAAGTTTGTCAAAAGTTAACACTTTGGTTTCTGTCAATATTTAATAAACTCTGTATGTTAGATTTGACGGGATAAGGATTTAGATGTGAACTTTTTTGTGTATCATGTGCTAAAAATGTCAACTTTTTGTTTTGTTTTGTTTTGTGTATCATGGGTTATTCACTTATTTCTCCCAAATTTGTGTGACTGATTGTCATTATTTCTCTTATTTAGTTAGTGAATTTCAGCTTGCTGGTTAATTATGTTTCAACCTGTTATTAGAAACTAGTTTTGTGAATTCTTGAATATATACTCACAAAAAAGAGTTAAGCTTTCTTTGTTTTGGGAGCAAAAAACATGGAGTATTTTTTGAAATTTATCCAGTGCAAGCATTGAATTTTAACTCCTTTTGAACTGACTCGATTTTTTTGTACTGAAACAGGAGGGCACATTAATCCAGCTGTGACATTTGGTCTGTTCTTAGCAAGGAAGCTTTCCTTAACCCGAGCAGTTTTCTACATGGTGATGCAGTGCCTTGGTGCCATCTGTGGTGCCGGTGTTGTCAAGGGTTTCATGCAGGGTCCGTATCAGAGACATGGCGGTGGTGCCAATGTGGTTAACCCCGGCTACACGAAAGGTGATGGCCTTGGTGCTGAGATTATTGGTACCTTCGTTCTTGTCTATACCGTTTTCTCTGCTACTGATGCCAAGAGGAACGCCAGAGATTCACATGTTCCTGTAGGTGGTTTCTTGTCCTACCGATAGCTTTATTCTTGTTTCTTTATATAAAATATTGTTTCTTACTGATAATGCGTTGGTAATGGATCATCAGGCTACCTATGGTCAGTAGGCTAGATCTAGTAAGAGGAAGATATTTTGATGTAGATTCTGCAAGCATTTTTCTTATTTTGGTTTCTTTAAATAAAACATTGTTTCTTACTGATTATGTGTTGGATCATCATGCCAGCTTTGGTCAGTAGGCTCTAGTAAGAGGGAGAAATTTGGATGCAAATTTTGCAAGGAATTTTCTTCTTCATTCTTTTAAGGATTACTATGATAATAAAATTACAGGGAAGGGAGAAATATTTCTTTTGGAACAAACACTTTTTTGAGCACAAAGAAGTAGACAGATCGAACAATCATTCTATGAAGGGGGAGAGTGTGGGGATTTGTGTTGCTCGGGCTCTCCAAAAATGTTGTTGCACATGTGTCGTATCCTTCATAAATGCTCTACTTTTGGAGGATCAGGCATGCAACTGTAGACATTTTTGAAGAGTCCAAGCATTGTAAGTGGGGATTTTGATTGAGTAGAATGAGTGAACATACTCTTTGGTCTAGGAAAAGATGATGCCCATATTAGCATGTGCTATTGTAGTTTGTCAACAAGTGTAAAGCCTCCCACCTTGCTGGCGGGTGGGAGGTAGCAGATACCTGGCGGAATAGTTGAGGTGCGTGTAAGTTGGCCCGGTCTCCATCTTATCAAAAAGAAAATCATGCATTGTGGCTTGTATTGAAGTAGATCCTATATACTAAGTGTCCAAGAATCTGCACCAGGGTGTATAGTGAGCTTTCATAAGTTAGACTAAAACAATGAGTTCTCACAAGCAAGCTAACCAAAATATATAAGAGAAACTGGTGATATGTACAGCCATAAAAAAGTTGAAATATGTTTAAGTTGTGGACAAAGATTACAACTTTTATAGCATTCTTAACTGTTTGTACTGTTTTATAGATTTTGGCACCACTTCCAATTGGATTCGCGGTGTTCTTGGTTCATTTGGCCACCATCCCAATTACTGGAACTGGCATCAACCCTGCTAGGAGCCTTGGAGCTGCAATCATCTTCAACCAAGACCAGGCTTGGGATGATCATGTAAGTCCTTCAACTTACATTCAATACATTTTTTTCAATAACCGAGAAAACTCCGAGGTTCTGCTGACACACTGTTTGAAAGTCAGTGGATAATGGGTCTGCCCTCTACCCCTCTCCACTTAAATACCAGGCCCATGTCTACCGAACGATCATAGTATGGACACTCATCTAATATAAAATTAATGGGTTGATCTCACCTCCCCTTCCTCATACCATAGTCAGAAGAGATAGCATGTCCACAGAAGAGAGAGAACTGGCCCTTGCCCAACATTTGGTTTAAACGCGGCTTGAATGCCTTTATGCTATAGGCTGTGTTAAGCGTGCTTCTTTGATAGAAAACAGCTGGCTCGAACTCGTGAGATGCGCCTAATTCACATAATCACACATCATGTGATGTGCTCTTACCACTGAACTAAAACCGCGGATGTTTCATTTCTTACTTTTCATAGCTAACATTTTTGTTTTTGATATTTTTAGTGGATCTTTTGGGTTGGACCATTCATTGGAGCTGCACTTGCTGCATTTTACCACGTGATGATCATCAGAGCTATTCCATTCAAGAGCAGGGCTTAAAGTTTCTTCAAGATGTCAATTATGTACCCCTTTTCTTCTCTTTCTGGTGTCTGTCTAAATGTGTATTTTCTTCAATTCAGATGTCAATTATGTGAATAAATTATCAAGTTGTATGTAAAATCTTTTGTCAATGAAATTTTTCATTCCCCTACCCCCAGAATTTTGTTCTATGCTATTGAATATTATTGTTTGTCGCCAAACACATGAAGACGGTATAAAAGTGGGTTCAGCCCAAAAAGATAATCCTAAAATTAACGATAAGTTAACTGAGGTCCAATAGTTGGAAAGAGGGACATTTTAAACCTGGAAAATTAACACTAACGGCAATTATGGTCTAATAGGTGGAAGGAGGATAATTTTAAGCCATTTTCAGTACATTAGGGGAATTTTTTATATCCTTTTCCGTTTTCTTCTTATATTCTTAAAGAAAACTTTATACTCGTGCCATCTATGTTCATTGTTGTCATTCTCCTTGAAGTTTTGTTCAGTCTTCCTCGATTTCTCCCTTAACGAGAACCATTAAAAGAGATTGGTCCAATATCATGGCCTTATGTGAAATTTCACTAAGAATGTTCAAGATTTAACATAAATATATAAAAAATAAATTTTAACCTACATATACAGTATAATTTTTCGATAAATGATGTTTGACTGATCACCCTTGCGTCTTTGTGGCTCCGTCACTTACAAGTCACTTTTTCTTGCTTCATTTTCTCGCCGTTTTATTTTCCTAATTTTAGCATGATCTATCTGCATTTTTACTTTAACATCATTTTTTTCACATTCCAAAATTCAAAAGGCTTGACAAAATCTTACTAATAGAGTTAATGTTGGGTTTGGTGTTGTAACATTCTACCCAACATATCATCGTTTTTAAATAATAATTTGAATTTAAGAAATGTTGGAACAAATGTCACAACATTCGAACCAATATTTTATGAAAAACAGTTTGCCTTACTTCACGGAATGAAGCAATATTTGTGAAAATATTACTACGAATTAAAAGTGACTTGGCAAGGTAAATAGGAGCTGATGAAAAACGTGGGAAGAACGAGTTAAAGTCGTTGCTATGCTTGAGGAACAAGTCCAAAAAGTTAGAGGATTTTGCTCCATGATCTTCTCCAACAAACCCTACCAGTTGCCCACCTTTCCCTCAACCTCCACAACCAATCAATGAGTTTTTCAAGGAAGAATCTCTACTATAAATAGAGAGGCTACAAGAGTGAATCGATATCCAGAATTAGATTGTAAAAATATCAAGAGAGCTCTCGAGAATTCATCTCAGAAAATAGGATCACAAGTATTGCCTGAGCGTGTTGACAACATTCTGTCCAACATTACAATTGTAGTTTAGATTCTAGATTAGCTTTGTATTAAGCAATTGTAATGAGAAGTTGTCTATGTCTATTTAGGTAGATTTTTCAGGAAGAAGTTATCTGCGACTTCAACTTTTAATTCCTTTCCATTTTACATTGTAAATCTGTAAAGAAATGAATTTGTAATTTTGTATATAAAATATATACAATACTTTCGGTCATTGACCGTCATAAGTTATATAATATACATAACCTATGTAAATTTTAAACCTTTGTGTTCTTTAAATTTCCGCTGCATTTACTCTTTAAAGTTTCTGTTTTATCGAAATGTTGTCACTGGTGCCGGATGACATTGTCGCCGACATTCGGAAACTGAATTGGCATTCAAATTAGTTTATTTTCAATTTATTTTTATTGTTCCATAGCATACCCGGACCTATCAAGTGGTATCAGAGCCAACACTTAACACAATAAGTGCTTGGTCCTGTTATTTAAAGCTATGGATCAGACAAATCCTACTATTGGTAGACTTCCCATTTTAGATGGTTCAAACTATGCCTATTGAAAGATTCGCCTACGTTCTCATATCAAATCAATTGATGTTAGGGCATGAATATCTATAACCAATGGGTATGTTGTTTCAATGTTGCCGCCGATGAGAAATGAGACATTCTTGTTAAACCTGAATCCGAATGGACGACGGAAGAAACCAATAATGCTAGCTTTAACGAAAAGGCCTTAAATGCAATATTGGATGGGTTGATCTGTACATGTTCAAACTCATTCAAAATTGTCTCACGGCTAAGGACGCATGAGATACTTTACAAATTCATTATGAAGGTAACTCAAGGGTTCGACAAGCTACGCATGCTCATGAGCAAATATGAACGTTTAAGGATGGAAGAAGCGGATGATATTAAATCTTATTTTGAAAAGTTGATTGACATCTCAAATGAATGTCAAGTGCTTGGTGAACCTTTAACCAACACTCAACTTGTTGAAAAAGCTTTCCGTTCTCTTCCTGAAAAGTTCAAGTTAAAGATTTGTGCCATTGAAGAAGCTCACAATCTTGCCACAATGGACCTTTATACCTTGATGAGCATTCTCAAAACCTATGAGATGAACATTGAGAATCAAAGGGAACTATATAAAAGCAAGAATGTGGAACTTCAAGCTCAATCCTCGGAGAATCAAATCGAAGAAGAGGATGAGAATCTTGAAGAAATTGTTGTAGGTGCTAATGTTGCCTTACTCACTCGAAAATATAATTCGATGGTGAGGAAGTTCAAAATGAGAGAAATCAATCTAAATCCAAACAATATCAAAACCAAGGCTTCAATCAAAAGCCCACCAAGTTCCTTCCAAGTACTAAAAAAGGAAGTCCACTAAGAAGAACAAATTCAGATCGTTCCAAATTTGATCCCAAACAACTCGAGTCTGTGCAATGTCATGCATGCTCGGGTTGGGGTCATTATGCTAACGAATGTGCAACCACTCTTAGAAAATTTGGTAAGAATCTGTGGATCTCACTTAGTGACGACGAAGGAGAAGATGAAGAAGATCAAGAAGTTGAATCACAAGCAGTGCTGACCACTGTTTACGAACAATCTCTGTCTGATAATGAAGATGTCGTCTATAATGTTGCCTCAGATGTCATGACATTTGCTCCAACATCAGCAACAACATCTGGATCCCCAGCAACATCCGAGAGGTACATATTCTTTAACTATCCTGATGTTAATTGCTTTAGTGGTTTTATTTCTAGTGGTGAGGCTGAGTGTATGGATCAAGTTGAATGCAAAGATGGCATGATTAATGAATTACAAAATATTTGTAAAGCCTTAATCATAGAATCCAAACAATTTGACAAAAATATAAAATCTTTAACTCGTGAGAATGTAGATCTAAAAGGCACAATAATCTGATTAGAGGTTGCACTTACCAAAAAGGATACAGAATTTGGTAAGATTCGTGTAAAATTGGATCTAGCCGAAGCAATCTTCCGCAAGCTCAACTCAGGAACTTTGAAATTGAATGAGATACTCAGCTTTAGTAAACCTTCACATGCAGGTATTGGATACGAAAACTCTCTCAATACTATATGCTCTAATCTGTTTGACAAAATGAGAAAATATACTTTGTAAAAGAAAAAGGAATAAATAATAAGTTCTCATATATGTCAAAGAATTTGAAGTTTGTATGTCATCACTGTAACTCTCCTAGACACTTAAAACCATAATGTTTCAAATTTCAAGATTCTGTGAGCAAAATATTGCCTAAAAGGTTGTCCAATATTTCAGATAACATTTGAAGCAGCATTTCTGAGTCGAAAGGTAAAAAATGTTTTAAGAGAGTTTGGGTTTCCAAAAAGGATGTAACATGTAAAGTTGCTAAAGAACTATGATTCAATGGAGGTAACGTAACTTATGGAGGTGGCAGTAAAAGCAAAATAATTAGAAAATGGATCTTCGATGTTCCTGGATTTCCAGCTTTAAGAAATGTCTTATACGTTGAGGTTTTAATGGCTAATTTAATTAGTATTAGTCAACTGTGTGATGACAATCTTGATGTAAAGTTTAATAAGAATGCCTGTGAAGTTACGAATGAAGCTAATGAATATGTCATGTCAGGTACTATAACATGTGATAATTGCTATCATGTTGCAAGACAAGAAACATGCAATAATGTCAAGATCGATGACACAACACTATGTCATCAAAAGTTGGGTCATGTCAACTACCGCAATTTAGAAAAATTGATCTCATATGAAGCGGTTAGAGGGTTACCCAATCTTAGCCATAAAGGTAAAACTGTCTTTGAAGATTATCTGAAAGGTAAGCAAACTCGTGTTTTCCATAATGTTGTTCATTATGATGGACAACATTCAGGTACGTCTCACTGTTTTCAATTATTGCACATGGATCTTATGGGTCCAATTGAGGTAGACAATTTAGGAGGCATGAGGTATTCCTACGTGATAGTAGATGATTTTTCTAGATATTCATGGATATATTTTTTGAAAGAAAAATCACAAACTTTTGACATGTTTAAAATTTTGCACTATAGAATTATGAACTTGTTTTATTCTTTTATTTTTCAGATTAGATCCGACCATGGAAAAGAATTTGAAAACTGCTCCTTCACAAAAATTTGTGAGAAAAAGAAAATTTTCCATGAGTTTTTCGCTCCCAAAACTACTCAATAGAATGGGGTAGCAGAAAGGACGAATAGAACATTGCAAGAAATGGCTAGAGTTATGCTTAGTTCTAAAAAATTGTCAAAATGTTTTTGGGCTGAAGCCTTAAATACTGCTTGTCACATCACTAATAGAGTCTATTTAAGGCCTGGAATAAAGATGACACCCTATGAGATTATAAATGGAAAGAAACCTAACTTGCGTTACTTTTATGTTTTTAAGTGTATTTGTACATTTTAAATGATAGAGATCATTTGGCAAAGTTTGACTCTAAGAGTGACAAAGGAATTTTGTTGGCTATTCACAAAATAGTCATGCTTATCGAGTATACAATCTAAGTACAAGAACTGCACAAGAGTCTGTAAATGTTATTTTTGATGATTTTTCTGCTCCTACAGGAAATACAACTGAAAATAACACTATAGTCTCAGTGGAAAATGTGCAGACTGCTGAAGAATCAGATGTTGCCCCAAATGTGGCCACACCTGAAATAACATCTGAACCTGAACTAGAGACCACAGAGGTGTGGATGAGGAGTCAAATGCTGAATTGCTAGATTAAGTTCTAAGGGACCCCTTATCAAGGATTATGAAGAATCATCCAACATGCCAGGTGATAGGGGAGTTTTTGAAGGAATTAAAACAAGAGGGAAAGAACACTCAACTACAGAGATATGATAAGGTATGTGTGTATGTCTACCATATACCATGAGGTTAGTCTTTCTTGTTTTATATCTACTTTAGAACCAAAAAATGTTTTAGAAGCACTCAAAGATAATTTTTAGATTCAAGCAATGCAAGAAGAGCTTGAACAATTCTCTCGAAATGAAGTCTGGGACTTAATTCCTCGTCCAAATAATACAAATGTAATTGAAACTAAGTGGATTTTTAAAAATAAATTAGAAGAATCGGGAACAGTTGTGAGAAACAAAGTTCATCTAGTTGCACAAGGCTATACTCAGGTTGAAGGAATCGATTATGACGAGACCTTCACACATGTGGCTAGAATTGAGTCAATTAGATTGTTACTTGCTATTGCTTGCTGCCTGAAAATTACTTTACACCAAATGGATGTAAAATGTGCATTCTTAAATGGTTATCTAGATAAGGAAGTCTATGTTGAACAACCAAAAGGATTTGAAGATCCTCACCATCCACACTATGTGTACAAGCTCAAAAAGGTTTTGTATGGATTGAAACAAGCCCCGTGCATGGTATGGTCGTCTAACTAACTTTCTTCTTGAATTTGGTTTTAACCATGGTAAAACTGATCGTACTTTATTCATTAAACGTCATAGTGTAGATATTATTATTGCTCAAATCTACGTAGATGACATAGTCTTTGGTTTGACCTCACAGTCTTATCTAAAGTCATTTGTTGAATCTATGTCATTAACATTTGAAATGAGCATGATTGGGGAACTAACTTTTTTCTTAGGTTTGCAGATTAAGCAAAGTGAAGATTGAATTTTCATCTCACAAAGTAAATATGCTAAGAATCTAGTTAAGAGATTTAGTTTGGAGAACGCTAAACAAATGAAGACTCCAATGGGTTCGTCGCAGAAGGTATGTAAGGATAATGTTGGTGAAAATGTCGACCCAACATTATATCGATCTATGATAGGTATCCTTCTTTATCTTATTGCTAGTCGCCTAGATATTATGTTTAGTGTTTGTGTTTGTGCCAGTTTTCAAGCCTGTCCCAAAATATCCAACTTAAATGCCGTGAAAGGTATTATTCGATATGTTGCTGGCACATGTGAGTTGGGAATTTGGTATTCCAAAGACACTAATCCTAAATTAGTAGGATTTAGTGACTTGGATTGGACTGGAGATGTGGATGATAGAAAAAGTACAAGTGGAGAATGTTTTTATCTTGACAATAATCTTGTTTCATGGTATAGTCGTATACAAAATTGTGTCTCTTTTTCAACTGATGAATCTGAATATGTAGCAGTTGGAAGTTGTTGCTCTCAATTAATATGGCTAAGACACATGTTAGACGACTATGGATTTTCTAGCAATATTTTGATTTTGTACTGTGATAATTTGAGTGCTATAAATATTTCAAAAATCCAGTTCAGCACTCACGTACAAAACATATTGATATTAGACATCACTTTTTAAGAGATTTAGTAGAAAAATAGCTAGTTCAAATTGAACATGTTGACACTCTTCATCAACTAGCTGATATTTTTACAAAAGCTTTGGATCATGAGAGATTTTCTAGTTTGAAGAAATTTATTGGTCTTTGTAATCTCTAAAAAGGCATTTTTGGGGAATGTCAGCTGAAACATTGTCTAACGTTTCAGGTGACATTTACCTATGTAATACCATAAACTGATTACAGTTGCTGCATAGTGCATTAATTTTGGTCATACAAGCATGATCCTTCAATAAGAATGTGATTCCAACGTAATACCGTTCTATGCGATGATATATATAAAATCATATATATCATAAAAATGGAGTATCAAAATAAGGCAAAGCCTTAACAAATGATTTGCAACTGTGCAAAATGGGCAAAGCCCTTTGAAAAGATACCGTTCCTATTCTATAGGAGTATCAAGTGCTTTAACAGAAATTTTGAAAATACTAAATTAAGTATTCTCACTTTTGACACGAGAAACCTTTTTTGTATGTGTTTTATGATTAGACCAAGGACACGATGGAAAAAATGTTACATTGGTCCAGTGATCAAACTCATAAAATATGTATAAAACGTGTCTTGATTTGTTGCCAATACGAAAAATTCTTGAAGGATCAAAATACTTGTGTCGTCCAAAATGTTGCCAATATATGTTGTTGACATTTTCAGATTATGATATTTGTTGGGATGTTGTTCTTAACTGATTTCGAAAAAATTAGATTTTCTCCCTATTTTTATGCCTTGTTTTAATAGGAACTTCAAAACTTTAAAATGATAAGATTAAATTCCTACCGTGATGCTTATCAATTTATCCCAAATTTTTAGGTGTTAGTTATTTGATAATCTCTAACTCCTAAAACTAAGGATTTTGTTTTGCTTAGAAAAATTTTGCCATGAATATAATACTCCCCTTATTTACTATTTTCTTTTCAGATTTTCCCAAAAAATTACATCACAACCTCGGTAAAACCCCTACCTAACCGATGTAATCTTCATCATTTCAAACCCCATCGTCTTGCAAAAATCCTAAACCCTCAAAAACCTCTCAAAACTCACCGATGAAAACCTCCCCAATGTCAACACCTATGTCGACCAACACTCCCAGCAACACTCCCATGAGCACCAGTCCATCTCAACAACTAGGCACATCTTCTTCTCCACACCTGCTTAAAAACAAGTGTACATATATTGTTCTTGGAGGTGATGAGGAACCACTAGACATCAGTTACCCCGGGGATGACAATAATCCCATAGATGTAAATGCTATATCAGATTATTCGACCCTAGGTAAAAGACATAGTTCCCGTCCTTCCCTACTCGTAGATCGACTAGAGTGTTCAAGAGAACAGTCGAATATGAGCCTAGCACCAAGAAGTCCAAATTTGAAACTACTGTACCTGCTTGCTCAAGCAGTGACACTGAAGATATTGACTTTGAGCTGTCCTCTGAAGAAACTGAAGAAGAACCTACTGCCTATGTTCCTCAAAGTGTGTCTCAAGATGAGGAAATTCCTGATGATACCCTATTGACGAGATTCTGTCCCAGAGGAATTCCTAGTCATGCTAAAACAGATGCTGCCCAAAATATTGCCGATGAAGCCACAACATCTCAAGCAACATTTCAGTAGACTTCAGAAGAGACACCAACACCATCCTCCTCCACCAAAATCGAATCTGACTTTGATTTTGAGGTAAATGCTTTTTCAGAAAAGTTCTATTCCAAAGCTAAACTTGATAAATAGGATTGGTATAAGAATAGAGTTATCAGGGCTGAAAAAGTATTAGATATAGCCTCATGTTCAGAATATGGTTTGGTTGAGTTCCTCAATGATAGAAAGCTACTTAAAACTATAACTGAGAAAGAATCATTCATTGATGAAGTAATTAGGATTTTTTTATACAAACTTGAATTTTGATATAGAAGATGCCCCCTTAAAGAAATTTGGGAAAGTATACCTCTATAACAAAATTTATCAGTTTACTCCCTTAATTATTAATCAATGTTTGGGAATTGAGCCTGAAGAAAGAAGTAGCACTACAGAAAGAACAACAGAGAATAGAGATGAGATAATTGAATACCTTACTGGAGGTATAATGAAGAAATGGATCCCTCGATGCCCTACTTCAAAGTTAACTGTCTTATTCTTCACCCTCCATAAGATTGCATTCACAGTTGGCTCCCTTCACTAAATGAGTCAATTGTAACAACTGATCAAGCCTCACTGTTGTTCAAAATTGGAAAAAGATTAAAAGTTGATTTAAGAAGTATGATTTTCTATCAAGTATCCAATTTGGCAGAGAAAGAGTCAACTTTAATCATTCCCTTTCCCTCTTTGATCTACCAAATCCTAACTACCCAAGGCTTTGAGCCTCGAAGAGAGGATATTTTAGGAAAGCTCCTGAGGTATATTCAGTTAACAAGGAAATTTTGAAAAACAAAGAAATAATTATTGACCTTCCATGGAAAAAGGAAGTTGATAGTGAGAATGTTGTCAGAAATGTTACACACATTCAGGGAAACACTGGTTCTGGACAGTCACCTCTAACAACTGAATGGTTAGTTGGACAAATTGCCAAGATCAACCAACAAATTTCAGAGGTTGATACTGCCAGAGATGCATTAGTTCAGGCCAGGGACCAGTTCTTACTGTTGCTTTCTTCCAAAAAATGGGGAGATGATTCTTCTGTGCAGGGGGAGCAAAGGGCTGAAAGTTCTGAAGGCAATGCTGCTGCTGCTGAAGAAGCTGCTTCTTCTTTGAAGAAGCTTGTTATTGTTCTTCTTGTGCGAGAGAGAAGAGGATGTTGGGAGAAAAGTGTTGCTAAAGAGGTTAAGGCTTAGAGCTGAAGCAGAAGGTGTCATGCAAAAGTAGAAAATGGCTGGAAGCTACTATTGATGCATGATAAGCTAGAAGGAGTAGGTTGATTTGTTGTTGATCTGCTATCTGACTGAGTTGCTTTGCTGAACAATGTTCTTATTTGACTGTTTTAATTGGCTGAAGTGTTAACTGGATGATTGATTGTTGAGACATTGGTTTAAAATTGACGTTTGAGTATTTTCTTTTATATATTGAATGATATGTATATTAATGTATGTGCTAATATTGTGTTTAATCTTATGTCTTGGTATACACTGATATACACATGTTGTGATTGTAAACCATCACAGGTTAATGGGGAGCATAACTGTATTCATAGTTGATGGACAACATCTATGACATTGCCTTAAGTCATTTGCACAGGTTATAATGGGTTTTGTGAAGAAAGGCAAAAAAGGGAGAATGTTAATGTTGGGTTTGGTGTTGTGACATTCTACCTAACATATCGTTTTAACTAATTTGAATTTAAGAAATGTTGGAACAAATGTCATAACATTCGAACCAATATTTTATGAAAAACAATTTTGCTTTACTTCACGGAATGAAGCAATATTCGTGAAAATATTAATATGAAGTAAAAGTGACTTGGCAAGTTAAATAGGAGCTGATGAAAAATGTGGGAAGAATGAGTTAAAGTCGTTGCTATGCTTGAGGAACAAGTCCAAAAAGTTAGAGGATTTTGCTCCATGATCTTCTCCAACAAACCCTACCAGTTGCCCACCTTTCCCTCAACCTCCACAACCAATCGATGAGATTTTCAAGGAAGACTCTCTACTATAAATAGAGAGGCTACAAGAGTGAATCGATATCCAGAATTAGATTGTAAAAATATCAAGAGAGCTCTCGAGAATTCATCTCATAAAACTGGATCACAAGTGTTGCTTAAGCGTGTTTACAACATTCTGTCCAACATTACAATTGCAGTTTAGATTCTAGATTAGCTTTGTACTGAGCAATTGTAATGAGAAGTTGTCTATGTCTATTTAGCTAGATTTTTCAGGAAGAAGTCATCTGCGACTTCAACTTTTAAATCATTTCCATTTTATATTGTAAATCTGTAAAGAAATGAATTTGTAATTTTGTATATAAAATATATACAATACTTTCGGTCATTGACCGTCATAGGTTATATATATTATATAACCTATGTAAATTTTAAACCTTTTTGTTCTTTAAATTTCCGCTGCATTTACTCTTTAAAATTTCTATTTTATCGAAGTGTTGTCATTGGTGCCGGATGACATTGTCGCCGACATTCGGAAACTGAATTGGCATTCGAATTAGTTTATTTCCAATTTGTTTTTATTGTTCCATAGCATACCCGACTTATCAAATAGTAATAGTTCATGCGAGGGACAACAACCCTTTCTATGCCTACACTGCATAAGGTAGAAAATTGAGTTTTCTCAATTTCTCTCGTTCGGCCTATTAAATGAGTCCGAACCTTATAGAGACCCGACTTCTAGTAAGAGTAGGTGACATACGGCGTTAGTTATTAAGTATTTTGTATATAACATCATCGTGATCCTCTTCTTTGCACACCGGCATAGTTGAAACTTAGGCAAAGATGAGTGACTCTTGGCTTCTGGCTTCGTAAGCATAGGCATACCTTTAGAAAATTTTCCATGTTCGGAGCTAATTACCTCGCCTTGTCTGCTTTAGTCTCACTCCCGACTTACATCCTTTTCCCATTACGAGGTCAACTAGCACCTCACACATTACCTCTTAATTAGACAACTTGCGTCATTCCTTAAGCTTTTCTTTTCTCATCGTACCATGTGCTAATTTCCGCTGAAATTGATGGATTTAAGACCTTAAACTTTTGCTTGTTATTTTTTTGATGAAGGGAATTCAACTGAATCTCTTGGATCTATATATATAGCTCCGCCCACACTCAAGTGATAACTGCAAGTTAAACTGTAATGAGTTAACCTGGATTTAAAGAGATAAAACTATACCAAACACGTATTCACATTTACGCCTCAATTCCAGACAAATTAGTTAGAATCGACTATATACGAATCATTACTATTCATATCACTCCATTTAATCCCATCTCAATTCAATATTATAAAATCTTAATGTTTTAACACTACAAGGTCTCTGCATTTTCTAATTGCTTATAAGAAACATGAAACTGAATCATAAAATTCTGTCCTCATTTTTACGTTTCTCAGGAGCATCAAATGGCATTGGTACAGAGACGACACGTGTCCTCGCCTTGCGTGGTGTGCATGTGATTATGGCAGTTCGTGATTTGAAGAATGGCCAAAAAGTTAAAGATAATATACTTAAATCCATTGCTAATGCTAAAATTGATTGTATGGAATTAGACCTCAGCTTTATGGAATCAATAAGGAAACTTGCCTCAGAATATAACTCTGCTGGTCATCCTTTGAACCTTCTGATGTAAGAAGAACAATCCTTTTACATTGGTGGTAGCTGGATGCGAAACTAGGATTTGAAGATATGGGTTCTGAATTTGTCATAGAACTTATAACTCGTCTTAGTTACTGGATTCACAATTAAATATATATACATGCTTAATGGATTTTCTAATATAAATATAGGATCTAAACAAAAGCTACGGAGTTTGTCCGAATCCGTAGCTAATGATCTAGCTCCGCCTTTGATGGTAATCAAACTCATTTTTTAGTAGCCCTTCCAAGTCTAAACGGGCTAGGTTATAATTCCGTCTTTTGACTTGATCCAACAGGTTATAATTCAAAATTGTTTGGGTCCAAATGAGTCAACTTCGTAATTCTTGAACAACATAAGTTTTTACCTACCGAATAAAACAAATACATTAGTTTTCATTTTTTTTAAAAAGGAAACGTTGGGTCATATTGAAATATTCAAGTTATAGCCCGTTATTTGATCCAAATAAACTTTCAAGTTTCAACTGATTGAGTCATGACTCATTCATAATTTTAACCCGTTTTGCCCTTTCTAAGTTTGATTGGACCTGACTATTTGCCACCTCTACTTTATACTATTTTAGTCTCCGATTTTTGTCCTTGATAGTTATTAAGTAGTGACAAAAAATTGTATTTGGCTGTGTAAGTAATAATGCAGGGGTTATGATTCCACCATTCACACTTTCTCAAGATAAGATAGAATTGCAGTTTGCAGTTAATCATTTAGGTACGTAAGTCTTAATTCGTTTACTTTATGCTTGCATGTTAGAGAATATAATGGATTCATTGTTGTATGAATACGATATTATGACATACTAACATTTTTGTTTGTGCAGGTCATTTTCTTTTGACAAATCTTTTGTTGGAAAACATGAAAAATACAGCTGAGAAGAGCAAAAAAGAAGGAAGAGTAATAAATGTGTTGGAAATTTGCCTTTGGCGGGAGTTGCGACCGACCAACTTTAACGGCATAAACACTAGTGTAACGTATGTTGGAGAATCCGGTTCTTCACACATGCATGATCTACTAAGTACGTAGATAACCGTAGGGCCAAGAATCGTCAAATTTCATTGAGAAATGAAAGAGATATTGGTACACGAAGTAAGGTGTTTGAAGCATGGAAAGTGTGGTATTGTGTGTAATTCTCCCTCATCGGTAGAGGAAGAAAGAATTGTTGTGTATATAAGATTCGAAATTGGTTTGGGGTTTGGGACCCCAAGGGGTATCCCATGTGTTTAAAGGAGGGAGGACCTAGATGTGCTTCGGTTCGAGGAAAGACCACACGCGCGCCGCCGCCGCCCGCCCGTCCCGTCCGGTTCCGGGCTGTGGGCTGTGGGTCTTCTGATATTATCTTTTTGGGCCAGAAGTTTCAGATGTGCAGTTTGGTCCCTGAAGTTTCAAGATGTACAGTTTGGTCCCTGAAGTTTCCGTAAAATCGAATTTCGACGGTCAAAAACAGAAATGCCAAGCACTCAATTCACCATTTATTTTGGCTGAATTACTCCTCCTATAATGGCCAAAACAGTTGGTCTTTCTCCCATTTATGTTGGTGACTTTACTACCTCCATAATGGCCATTATTTGGCTATTATGGAGGCGCTTTCAGCAAGAAATGCCCCTCCCTCTCCTATATAAACACCCCATTACACCATTGTTGAGGACCAAGACATATGCACGAAAATACATAAACAGATGCTGAAAAACAGTGCACGAAAATACACAACCGAAATAGTTTTCTTCCTACAACTTCCAAGCATCATTTCGTTACTCAATATTCTTCACGGTAGCTCTTGAGTTTCCTTTGCTCAAGGGTTCCATTGTTGTTTTATCTTGGGAGACAAATTGTCCAGGACGTATAAAGGATACATACGGGGCAATATTGTCTTAAGGACAGAGTGCCACACTCGACTCAAAGATAAACCAAGTTTCCATTTTTTCGCTCTTCAACAAAATCGTAATTTCGCTTTGTTGTTATATTGTAATTTTCAGATTTCTAGTCGAAAATATTATTGAAATCTTTGTTTATCCTTTCGAATACTTGTAATAGTTAAATACTTCCCGTACTGCTTTATAAAGTACCATAGAGCAAAACTCCCAACATCTTAAGACAATATTTGTATTGTATTACTATTAGTGTTCGAAAGATGTCGGTCAAAAGTTGTGTGACCAAATTTGGATATGGAAATGGTTTTCTGGTAGAAGAGAGTGATGATGATGAACGTGTTCATGGTGTCACCGCTACCAAGACTGGTGGGAACAAGCGCTCACGATAGCCTGAGGATGTCAACTGGGACAAGAGGAGAAGAGTGAAGATGTTATTCTATCTTGTAGCAGAAGTCCTATATCTGTCCCAGACAAAGGATCCGAATAATGGTGAGAAGGAAATGGACACTCAGTCTGATGAAGTGACTGAAGTGAGCCAGAATCCGAAATTGAAATAAGTATTTTTCTTACTTGTCAAGAATAAGGATTAAATGATAAGTATTTTTCTTACTTGTCAAGAATAAAGATTAAATTATGTCTGATTAAAAATGGATTAAAGTAAGGAGGAATATGAAAATAATTTATATTCCTTATGCTTTAACAAATCAGAAGTTTAATCTCATCTTCTTTTCCGTTTAAAGATTGGATTTTGTAAACGACTTAAGAAGATCCGTTCTTTTAAGTGTAATTACTAAAGTGTGTAAAGTATGTTCGCACATACGAGGGAGTAAGATCCACCGATCGTGCGAAACTCGTTACCACTCTTAAGTAAGCGCCAAGAATTATCTGGGCACCAATCATAACGGAAGAAGTCTAAAAGTTAATGACGTTGAGCCCGTCATATTATTTGACGAAGATCCTTCATAGGATGATATTGGACACTCGGTCATACAAAGCCTCCGGCGACTAGAGTGGGCCAAAATTCCTTTGATAGGATGATATTGGACACTCGGTCATACAAAGCCTCCGGGTGACTGGAGTGGGCCAAAATTCTTTTGATATGATGATATTGGACACTTAGTCATATAAAGCCTCTGGGCGACTGGAGTGGGGCCAAAATTCATTTCATAGGAAAAGTAATGGACACCTAGTAAGGTGGGCCAGAGTTTCCAGGTCCTGAATGATCTGAAGGCCTAAAGAAAGGCAGTAAAGAAATTGGACACTCATTCGGCCAAAGCAACTGGAGTAGGCCAGAGTATCTAGATCACAAATGATCCGGTTACGCCCTAACCACGGGCAAGAGGTTGTTCATGTGAAGCAACGCCACCTCTAAAGTAGAAGGGGCTGGAGAGGTTGTCCTCAATAGGACTTCAAGGAATGAGATCACTCTAAAAGAGGTGATACATGTTCCTAACTTGGTTAAAGGACGTTGTTGGTCAAATCTGATTTGAGACTAGTCCAACAGGTCCGTAATAACTAAGAGTGGTACAATATGTCTATAGCCAAATGAATGATATATTGTAATCCGTGCATCTATGACATCATAGATTAAGACACGTTAAATAGCAAGTCATTCAAAAGCTAACGATGTTGAGATTGTTGCCTACTGTCGACATAAACCCTCAAAATGAATGTGAGGTAGACGAAGAGGCAAAATCACCTTTCCAAATTCCGTCAAGGGAATAGCGAAAGAAGCACCGCTCCTCTAGAACTTAGTCACACCTACTTGGGTGATTAGAAGTTTATACAAAATAGAGGGGGGAGACAAGTACGTTGTGATCTTCATTGATGATGGTACAACGTATGGAATCCTTTGTTTATTGAAAAGCAAAGATGAAGTTGTTGAAGCCTACAAAGCAGAAGTTGAAAATCAACTAAGCCTACGGATTGAGAAATTCGTAGTGATAGAGGGGGAGAATGTGAAGCATCGTTCATTAAACGAATGTTCATTTCTCACCTCAGTCTAACGGTGTTAGCCAAACGCGAAGTCGTACGCCCAAATTATGAGGGGTAGCTTGGTAAAAGATGGGCTACCGAAACAGTCAAGTTCGACCTAAGATCGTAGATTGCATATCCACCGGATCCGCAAATAACAAGAGTGTTGATCGCCTCGGCGTCAAAGAATGCGAATTCTTTGGAGATAACTTTCCTTGGAAAAGGAAAAAGGAGTAATTGCTCAAGGTTAACAAGAACCCGCGAGGGCCTGACTGTCCGGAACTAGACGTTCCGTATCTACAGGACTCGAAAGTTGCTGTCTATCCGGAACTTAATATTCCGGATCTGCAAACTCGTGGATTCTAGATGTTGAACCAAGACGGAGCAAAGAGGGGACAAAGACTTGTTCCGGTCCTTCTAGCTTGTATGGTTGAGAACGAACCATGGACAATTAACAAATAATTGTTATCTCCAAAAGCGCCGCTTTGGAAAGAAGCTAAAGGGAGAAATAGATTCCATATATAGAACCATACGTGTGTAATAGTTAATCTTCCTCCGGAAAAGAACCTTTGGGTTGTAAAAAGTGCTCCCCTGTGAGTAGCTTCACATCATCCGGGCCATTGTAATCTTACATGGCATGGGTGTTGAAACACCTTCCAAACCGGAGAGTTGGAAGAAGAGGATCGAATTGGTTTGTCGAACTGTTGGGCTTCTTCCGAACTTTCATTTTGGTCCCCGAAATGTTAACATTTTGGTCCCGAAAGTCTCGATAAAACAAAACAATGAATCCGATCACCGAAACATTGACTCGAAGTTAGAAAGCCAACAGTTGGAAAACCAACGGTCTTAGAGTGAAAATCATATTGAAACAAAGTCTCGATATGAAAGATATGAGTATCACGAGATGACATCTTAGGAATTGGATTTCTAAGACATCTAACGGATTGGTCGATAGTTGACAGCCTCGTTGAAGCCACCAATGGATATGAATCATAGAACCGATTGGAATCATGGTGCACCCATAGACAAGGAGCGATATGCTCGTGTCACGTGTAGTTCAATGTATTGTACACACTACAACCGACCCGGTATCGTCCAACAAATGATCGCCTGAACTAAGGTTCACCGATGATCTTAATACATGATCAATAGAAGGCGTTAAGTCGGATATGACGATATCCGAATTATTCGCTTATCTACGGATTATAGTATTCTGGATGTCCAAATGCGGTTCGAGAGAACACAAGTGATGCAAATCGGACATCGGATATCCGAAGAACACCAAAGCCACAAGTAAATGTGTATGGTGGTTCTTGGAAAATCCTCTAAGCAAACTTGCATCGACCGATTCATGATGGTATCGGAGTTTATCGCTTTATACAAAGCATGAAAGAAGTTGAGTAACTTCACGACTCATTAGAGGACGTCCCTTATTGGGAGAAACCCGTGCCTTCAGCAATTCTACACTGTGGCTAGCCGGTCGGCTTTAGGAAGGACACGGATGACGATGTCCGGACATATCTGTCGGGATCCGTCGGAGACATAAGACCGTATGGCGCTTGATCATCGCGGGTGTCACTTCCTTATTTACTAACTAAGGGACTACCCGGAGATCAAGTGTTCTCGCCCGTCTAGGGAATGGGCTTAAAAACCAAAATATACGGACCAATACGGTGGAAACCCAACCTTACGAACCGGAGATCCCGTAATTTGGTTCAATGGGAAAACTAAGTTGTAAAGGTTCGCTTGATCGCTTCAGTGGAAGCATGAGCACTTCGGATAGTGATTTCGAAAAGAAACACCAAATCCAAAGCCGTTCCCGCGATAGACGTTAAGTGCTATCTGCAAGATGGGTAAAGGTTAAGTTTTCAAAACTCGTAATGATCCTCAACAGTTGAGGTTAGGTCTTTGGGAAACTTTTAATGGTTCCTAACACTTGTGAAGTGGGGTATAGCAGATACCTTGTAGGAGACCACCTATTTAAGTGCGAGGACGGGCCGCCTCAAATTGAACGCACTTAAGAATCCAAGACGTTGTCCATGGCCAAAACGGACAAAACATTACGAAGAAGAGAGTAAGGGAATTTGTTGTGTTGGTACCGTTGTCTTGGCTTACACTAAACACCGACGGTTCAAGACATCACGTTCACCGCGCGGTAAGTAAGTCCGATGGTATTCAACTATGGAAGGTTCAAAGCCGAGGCTACCTCTCCTTATGCAACATCGGTCCGCCGAAATATTGTTTGAAATGAAAAGACACCATGTGAGTGCGCCAAAATCTCTTTCAAGAGGGGATTGTTGGAAATTTGCCTTTGGCGGGAGTTGCGACCGACCAACTTTAACGGCTTAAACACTAGTGTAACGTATGTTGGAGAATCCGGTTCTTCACACATGCATGATCTACTAAGTACGTAGATAACCGTAGGGCCAAGAATCGTCAAATTTCATTGAGAAATGAAAGAGATATTGGTACACGAAGTAAGGTGTTTGAAGCATGGAAAGTGTGGTATTGTGTGTAATTCTCCCTCATCGGTAGAGGAAGAAAGAATTGTTGTGTATATAAGATTCGAAATTGGTTTGGGGTTTGGGACCCCAAGGGGTATCCCATGTGTTTAAAGGAGGGAGGACCTAGATGTGCTTCGGTTCGAGGAAAGACCACACGCGCGCCGCCGCCGCCCGCCCGTCCCGTCCGGTCCGGCTCCGGCTCCGAGTTCCGGTTCTCGGGTTCTCGGTTCACGGTCACGGTCGTGGGGCGTGGGCCGTGGGCCGTGAAAACTTTGCCGAAGTACGCTTTGATCCCGAAGTTTCGATATACGCTTTGGACCGAAATTCTTTCGTATGTGCGCTTTGGTCCCCGAAGTTTCAAGATGTACAGCTTTGGTCCCCGAAGTTTCCGGTAGAAAATCGAATTTCGACGGTCAAAAACAAAATGCCAATCACTCAATTCAGCCATTTATTTTGGCTGAATTACTCCTCCTATAATGGCCAAAACAAATTGGTCTTTCTCCCATTTATGTTGGTGACTTTACTACCTCCATAATGGCCATTATTTGGCTATTATGGAGGCGTTTTCAGCAAAGAAATGTGCCCCTCCCTCTCCTATATAAACACCCCATTACACCATTGTTGAGGACCAAGACATATGCACGAAAATACATAAACAGATGCTGAAAAACAAGGCACGAAAATACACAACCGAAATAGTTTTCTTCCTACAACTTCCAAGCATCATTTCGTTACTCAATATTCTTCACGGTAGCTCTTGAGTTTCCTTTGCTCAAGGGTTCCATTGCTTGTTTTATCTTGGGAGACAAATTGTCCAGACGTATAAAGGATACATACGGGCAATATTGTCTTAAGGACAGAGTGCCACACTCGACTCAAAGATAAACCGTTTCCATTTTTCGGTCTTCAACAAAATCGTAATTTCGCTTTTGTTGTTATATTGTAATTTTCAGATTTCTAGTCGAAAATATTATTGAAATCTTTGTTTATCCTTTCGAATACTTGTAATAGTTAAATACTTCCCGTACTGCTTTATAAAGTACCATAGAGCAAAACTCCCAACAAAATGTTGCATCAGCAGCACATGGTTTTGCATATGCTGAAGGAATCCGTTTCGACAAAGTTAATGACAGCGAGAGGTAGTCAACGATTATACTTCTTTCATCATTTTTTGTAAAACCATAGTGTCCATGCAAGCTTGCACGTTAAGTTGAGAAAATTTCTTATCCAACTAAGATATATATGTCCAATGTAGATATTAAATATAAGAGTGCTTTATTCAGAGTTTTGGAGCAAAAATTTCATGCACAAAGAGAAAATTGGAAGAGTTCTTAATTAGGAGATTGGAGAGGAAATACTAAATAGTTTTCATTGAACTAATGATATGTTTTTTTTGCTCAGAAGTGTTCTACAATATTTCTTATTTATTTGTTTCCAGCTACACTAAATTACATGCTTATGGACAGTCAAAGCTTGCTAATATACTGCATGCAAATGAACTTGCAAAGCGCTTAAAGGTAGTTCTTACAAGAACTCTATATTCCTTTCAGTCCCGTCAAAGATTTATGCGCCGGTAGAAAATATAGTGAACTTGGAGTACTTTTTATTTCTATTGTTTATTTTGCATAATATTTATCTGTATTGGTTTTTAGCAAAGAAACGTAGGAAATAACAGAGAAAAAAATACCGAGAGAAAAATATACTGTAATCTAGTCAAAGAAAATTATTTTATTTAGCTATGTTTAGCTTTGCATTTATAGGGAAAAAACAGTAAAAATATAACCATAGATTAGCCTAGAATATCTTTGCAGAATATATTTTTAACTAACTAACCTAGCCTAAAATATCTCTGCAGAATATATTATTCTAACTAACAATTACTAACGGTAAAAATAAAGTTATTCAAAAACAGTAAAACAAAATTAATGCAATCCAAAAGCAAATATTCTAACACTTCTCCTTGGTTTTGGAACTGCAAATTCTAGACTTGGCTGGAATTGACTTCGTGAACAAATCTGCCAATTCATCTTTGGTGTTGTAGCTAGCTTGATCCGTATCTCCAAGTTGCAGCTCTTGATTATCAACAAATTCTGGCATGTGTTTATCTTCTGTTGGATTAAAATAAGAAGTTTTTACCTCTCATTTTAACTTGTAAAATCTCTTGCTTAGTGTCATCAAAGATTCAACAATACTTGTCTTTAAATAACAATTTAAATCCTTTTCCCACTAGCTGGCCAACACTTACAGATTTTGATCAATATCAGACACGTAAAGAACATCTGGAATTATTTTTGTACCGAACTTGTTTTGATTGCAACAGTCCCCTTTCCTTTTGCAAGAATATAGTCACCATTCCCGATTTTGACTTTCTTGTTTTCCATAGACATAAACTCTTTATTTTTTTTTGTCATATGTCATATGTCATATGGTTTGTACAACCACTGTCAATCATCCAAAAATAAGATTTTTTTGGTTGAAAAATAAGTTTCCACAAACAAGTGGTCTTCTTCTTCTTCATTGGCGACTTGGACATTTGCTTCATATTTTGGAAATTATTTTTGCAAATCACTGCCTCATGACCAAGTTGATTGCAGATCTTATACTGTGCATCTGGCCTCTTCCAACATTTAAATGGAGGATGACCTTTTTTGCCACAATTCTGACAAGGTGGGTAATTTTTTTTGAATTATCACGCTTGCTTTTAGTCTTGTGGTTGGCTATCAAGGCTCCTTCAACCATATCATCTTGCCTCATAAGCCTTTTTTGCTCTTATGCCTGCAATATATTTAGCAATTCGGCCAAGGTAATCTTGGACACATTTTTTGTATTTTCCAAGGTAGATATGGATACTTCATATCTTTCAGGCACCGTAACAAGATTTTTTTCAAAAATTCTTGAATCTTTAAATTTAGTGCCAAGCAATCTTACCTTGTTCACAATGCCAAGAAGTCGGTCTGAGTACTCTTTTACGGTCTCAGATTCCTTCATCTTTTGCAATTCAAATTCCTTTATTAAATTCAACACCTTCATGCCCCGTATTCTTTCATCTCCTGTGTATTCTTCCTTCAGATAATCCCAAATTTCTTTTACTGTTTTGAGAGCCATAACTCTCGTGAAAATTGTTTCAGACACACCAGCAAACAAAGTTGCTTTCGCCTTTGATTTTCTGATTTTCTTTTGGCTTTCGATTTGGGCCACGGTGGGATTATTTGGCAGCTGAAGAATATTATAATCCTTTTCCACGGCCTCCCAAAGATCTAAAGCCTCAATATAAGTCTCCATTTTTACTGCCCAGAGATGGTAATTCTCACCATCAAAAACAGGAGGAGCTATTTGAGAAAAACTATTTTCAGAATCCATCTCACTCACCGGTCCCTCAAGAAAATGGCTCTGATACCAATTGTTGGTTTTAACAAAGAAACGTAGGAAATAACAGAGAAAAAAATACTGAGAGAAAAATATACTGCAATCTAGTCAAAGATTATTATTTTATTTAGCTATGTTTAGCTCTCCATTTATAGAGGAAAACAAGAAAAAGATAACTATAGGCTAGCCTAGAATATCTCTGCAGAGTATATCTTTAACTAACTAACCTAACCTAGAATATCTATGCAGAATATATTATTCTAACTAACAGTAAAAAAAAAGTTATTCAAAAACAGTACACAAAGTTACTGCAATCCAAAAATAAATATTCTAACAATCTGTAATGAGCTTTAATGCAGAAACATGGTCGCAAGATGATTCATATAACCGATCACAATTTGCTTGAAATTGAAGCGTAATTATTGTTAGTCGTTCAATTTCATTGACCGACTTTACCAAAAGTAAATATTACAGAGAAACAATGTTAAGAGGATTACCTTTCAACATTATTTCCTTTAAGTTCCTAATTTGTTCTTGTAAGTTTCAAGGCGGTTGTCTTAAGCTGTAGCATCATAATATTTTGATAACAATATCATTACCAATAAAAAAATATTATATTTGATTCTTTCTAAAGGATCGTGTGTAATTCATGTATAATTGTAATTATGGTATTAGTTTTGTACTAGGAAAATGAATTAGAATTAAAATATGAAAATGTAGAATTACTTTCCTATATTGTCCATATTTAGGAATTGTATCTTTGTATATGTACCTCTCATTATGTATCAAAAGTCTAGGGCTAAAATACATTCTCTCCAACACTTCCGTTTCCCTCTTCTTTTCTCGGTTTTTGTGCCTCCTCTCAGATTCCGTGCATATATTTTCTCCTCCTCTATTCCAAATTTTCTTCCACATCCCTCATTCACCTACTGTTCTTTCGTTATGTCTACGTCAAAGAACATGTTTCATCCCGCCCTTGCAGTTTCCAACATCAAGAACCACATCCTTATTGTTCTTGAAATGGAAAACGTCCAATACGCGACGTGGGCGGAATTATTCAAAGTTCACGCACGCTCACATCAAGTCCTCCATCACATAATCCCCTCGGTACCTAGCGTGGAGAAGGTGCCTACCCCTGAGGATAATCCTTCGTTATGGACAACTCTTGATGCTACTGTTCTCCAGTTGATTTATTTCACTATCTCTACAGACCTCTTAGAATCACAGTTTCACAAAGGCATTTACCTAAAGTGAAATCGTGATATACACGGATTTGTACCGTGTATATCACGGTTGGTAGCTGATTTTGTATCATAATTAGTGTAGCCGATTTGTACCATAATTAGTATAAAATAATTGTATTAATTAGTATTATACACTTTCATAATTATAAGATTCTTGTACTACTAGAATAAGATTTTGAGAGTAGAATTGAAATATAATTTTTCTATTATGAAAAATATTAAATTGTATATATACTCTTTTATTAATAATAATAATCAAGAGATTATTTCTTTCATGTTCGAACCCTGAATATGCAATCGCTTTAGTATGGAATTACTCGGCACTAATTCAAATCAGTCACATCTTTTTGTGAGAGTCATTTTATATAATAATATTTTATTATAACAATCATGTCTTTGTGAAACATATCTTTTATGTTATGTTTTTTGTAACAAATAAAATATATCGAAATAAACGATCCGTTATAAAGAGTTTTCACTTTATTACAAACCAGTAGACATAGATGAGTAGTACTCTTCATAAAAATCATTCATCCCAAAAGCCAACCATAACTTCTCATTAAAAATCCCCCTCCGGTATAAATTCCTTCCTACAAAGCGGACACGTCATCCGGTCATGATCCATCCAACGGTTCACACAGCTCCTATGGAACACGTGGCAGCAATTCATTACCTCCTAATCTCATCTTCCAAATCAAACTCATAAAGACACACCGTACATGATTCGGGTCGGTTCGGGTCAGCTATCTCCGAGTACCTCACCACCGGAAACAGCTCCCTGATCAGCCCCGCCGACACCGAATGCAGCCGGACCTCCGTGCATGATTCGGGTCGGGTCGGATCGGGTTCGGGGAAATTGGTGAGGCCCATGATGGTGAATATGGTGCATATGAGTTTTCTGATGAAACCAAGAAGTGAAAGTGTGTGGAGGAGTAATTTTGGGAAATGGAGGTCAGTGTAGCCTAGTGGAAAACCCATTATTGTTTATATTTATATTTTTGTTGAAATGGGAATGTGTTTTTATGAGTAATATTGTGTGTAAAAAATGGAGGAATTGAGCTTTGAGCTGATCGAGATTCTTTGTTAATGGGGGGAATGTGGTAAGTGGGGGATTATATAGTGTTTTCTTTTGGGTAAAAATCTTATTTTAAAGGTAATCCGCTCCCTATTAAAGAAGACTTCATTTGCGCTCTGGCATGGGACAGCGTGGGTTCGATTCCCCGCAAGCACGAAGAAACTCTGCATGTTGGGGAATTTGACCTTGTCTCATTGTTCAGTTGTACGCTCCCAGAAAAACTGGCCACCGGAGCACATCCCGCGATTTACTTGGTAATAGTGTTGAAGGACCGGTGCTATTACCTCCAGGACGTCTGGGTAATACCAGTGAAGTAGTCAGGCGCAAGCCTGAAAACCTGGATTATCAAAAAAAAAAAAGAAGAAGAAGAAGACTTCATTTCTTGAGCGGGGGAGTTGTAGGGGGTGGGGGTTTAGGGTGTTTGTGATAGGGATGTGAGAGTGTCAAGTGTATATGATCATGTCCCATTCGAAGATGTAGGAGCCCTGTAGTATGATTTGGAATGCTCACCTTTTTACACTTTGAACTGTCTATTTTTAACACTTTGAACTATCAATTTTTAGACTAAAAAAAAAAACTCTCAATTTATAGATCTACCTTTCTTATTTTAGGTTCTATCCAATCTTAAACATCTACTTTTGTTATTTCTAGTTTCAAGAACGGATATTGGTCGCTGAATTTCACTCACTATAATAATAAAATCTAGGCGGAAGTGACAGTCTTACTTCTATAAACTCTTGAACGAAAAAGAAGATAGAGATATTGTGTTGCGAGATCTGGAGCACTCTGGTAGGTACCGGGATTTTGGATATTGTAAAAACATTAAGGTTGAGGAGGTTCAGGGTGATGTGCGCAGGATGCGCAGGGGACAAGCGATCAGGCTTGATGAGATTCCAGTTGAATTTTAGAAAAGCGCATGTAGGGCGGGGAACGAGCGACCAGCTTGATGTATACAAGTTTATTGAACACTATATTTGTGAACAAAATTCGTACACAAAAAAAGATGTTGCTTTCTTTTGGGGCCATTGATATATAGTCCTTTGGACATGGTGATGTGTCTAATCACTATAAAAAAATGGTAATTTGCAGAGGTTGAAAGTGTAATTCGAGGAGGTTAAGAATTTCCATGATTTGCTATCAGTAAATAGCGGATCCGTGAATTGCACTTTTAACCCCAGTAAATTACTCATTTTTTTAGTGAATGGACTCATCATACAAATTGATATGCTATCTTTAGCTTTCTTTATAATTAAAGGTACTATAGTACTCTTGACAACAACTAAGGTAACTTCACATTTTCAAATGCTCAACACAAATAATCAAGTGATTTCAACTTGTTAGGTATCAATAAAGGAACATAAGAAAAGGACTCATTTGAAAGCCACTAGACCAAATATGTATTTTCATAACTAGTAATCAATCTATCAAGTACATTGATTGAAACTTGACCACAAGCCTAACTGGAATATTGTAAAATCTAGTTTATTTTCATATATAAAATGAGAAGAGGAAAAAATATGCATAACTACGACTCGTATAAATGCTTATCTCCCATCGAGGAATGTGATGCCCATAGCGGAGTGCCGGCAATGAGGGCGAGTCAAATAGAAGAATTAATATACTTCCAGGATGATAAGTTTTCGAAAAAAGGGTGCGCATGACATCATAAGCAAATCTCACATTAGAAAGGGAACGAAGAAGAGTGAAGTGCTATATTAGACAGATCGATAACTTCACATGGTATACGTGCTTTTATGCTCGATGATGGCGAAACTCCCAATGAATAATCTGTGAGGTTTGTTGGACCACAAAATGGACGATACGTGCTATTAGCTTGGATCGTGACTAAGAAATGAGAATCGGTCACCTAAGTCATCAATAAGAGTACTCAAAATAGTCACCTAAACCCAACAAACAACTTCATTTAAAGCAAAAAAAAAAAAATCTGCTGAAACGAATATTTTATAGCTGAAATGATTATTTTCATTGATTGAAAGAGTATATATATAATTTATATATTTCCATAATAGGAGAATCATATTCCTATTCTACTCCTAAAATCTTATTCTACTTGGACACGGGTAATACAAATATTATGGTAAGTGTACAATACAAATTACACCACAACATTATCTAAACTAGGAGACTAAAACCTTACCTAAACTATCTACCATATACACGGTAATTCAACCAAACCGAGAGCCAAATATACATAATATACACACACATATTATGTATATTTAACACACCCCCGCAGTCATAGCGGGCGGTCGTCGAACGCTGAGACTGTCCCTAAAATCTTCAAAAAGGACCGAGGGAAGACCCTTTGTAAAGATGTCGGCAATTTGATACCTAGACGGGACATGACAGACGCGAACTTGACCCCGAGCAACCTTTTCGCGAACTTGTCCATCTCGATATGTTTAGTGCGCTGGTGCTGAACCGGATTACCAGAAAGGTAGATGACACTAATATTATCACAATAAACCAAGGTTCATTTTCTGAATGGAACAATGAAGCTCTAACAACAAATTACATAACCAACATGATTTAGAGACCACATTAGCTACCCCTCGATACTCGGCCTCTGCACTGGACAGGATAAAGTCGACTGACGCTTCGCAGACCATGAGACCAAGTTATTACCAAGAAACATACAATAGCCAGACGTAGACCGTCTGGTGTCCGGACAACCACCCCAATCAACATCTGTATACGAGACAAGTGTTGACGTTGATGATAGATATAAATGCAAGCCATAGTCAAGTGTACCCTGAATATACCGAAGGATGCGTTTGAGCGCATTCATATGCTCAACTTTGGGATCATGCATAAACAAACACACCTGCTGTACAACATACATAATATCTGGTCTCGTGAATGTAAGTTACTGAAGGGCCCTTGCAAGACTGCGATAGCGGATCAGATCCTCGTAAAGTGTGCCGGCCGCAGCCCCAAGTTTGGGCTTATTATCAACTGGAGTGGAAGTGGACTTACAAGATGACATCCCAGCCCTCTCAATGATCTCAGTTGCATACTTCCGCTGGGTTAAGAACAACCTACCTGCATGACGAGTGACAGCAATCCCCAAAAAATAACTCAAGGGCCCCAAGTCTTTCATAGCAAACTCAGAGTTGAGCATTGTCATGATAGACTGGCGTAAGGCATCTGAATAGGCAAAAATAATATCATCCACATATAACAAAATATAGGCCAATGACGAACCACGACGATAGATGAACAAGGAATTATCCGACATGCTGTGAGTGAACCCAATAGTTGAAATATAGTCGGCAAACCGCTTATACCAGGCCCGTGGAGACTTCTTAAGCCCATATAAGGACTTCTTCAACAAACAGACATGATGATGATGTTTGGGATCCCTAAATCCCAAAGGCTGATGCATATAGACTGTTTTCTTGAGATCACCATGTAGGAAATCATTCTTTACATCTAACTAATGAATAGGCCGTGCTTTCGAAAGAGCCAAGCTAAGCACAATGCGAATGGTAGCCGGCTTGACCACCGGACTAAACGTCTCACCACAATCCACACCAACCTGCTGAGTCTTACCATCACCCATAAGCCGCGCCTTATGTCGGGCAAATGAACCATCTGAATTGTCCTTATGAGCAAAAATCCACATAGACCTAATAATATTAATACCAGATGGACGGGAAACTAACTCCCACGTCTTATTATCAATAAGAACAGTATATTCATCAGTCATAATAATTTTCCAATTCAAGTCATTTAACACAGACACATGATTACGGGGTAAGGGTGATTTAAGAATATTAGAATTTAAATTAAAATGTCTTTTTGGTTTAAAAATACCCCGTTGACTACGAGTGACCGGTCTATGACTCGAGGAAGAATTTGGCGGATTTTGGGAATTTTATGAACTCGGGACGGACTGGCTAGTAGGTAGTGGGCCTGCTGGCCCAACACGGTACACAGATGCAGTAACTGGACCAGTTCCAGAATTGGGTTGGATTGGCCCTGAAACTGGCCCAGTGATGCTACTGGGAACTGCTGCTTGTGACGGACCAGTGGGACCAGCGGGCAATGGGCCCGCTGGAGAATTTTGGGTGCGGGACATGTCCGAAAAATGATGAATAATATACGGGATATACCATCATTCAAAAAATTATACGAACTAGGCACGGGATTACTCACCTTAGCAAACAGAAATTGGGATTCATAAAAAATGACATGGCGACTAATGATAATTTTATTAGAGGATAAATTAAAGCATTTGTAACCATGATGATTAGACGGAAAACCCAAAAACACACATGGAGTAGACCGGGCCTGAAGTTTGTTAATTGTGGTGGACGGATATAACGGATAACACAAACACCCAAAGACCCTAAGATGTGAACACAAAAGGGTTTTATTATATAGAATTTGAAGGGGGGAAGAATATGTCAAACCTTTGGAAGGAATTATGTTAAGGAGATATGTAGCCATTTGTACAGCATGATGCCAAAAAGACGGGGGTACGGAAGCATGAATCAATAAAGTTCGAACAATGTTATTAATGGTACGAATTTTGAGTTCGGCTTTCCCATTTTGTGAAGATGTACGAGGACAAGAAAACCGAAAATTGATCCCATTATTAGCACAGAACTCTCGAAACACCCCATTGTCATATTCTTTGCCATTATCACATTGAATAATTTTTATTTCCTGTTCGAATTGGGTTCTAATGAATGCTCTAAATTTTAAGAAAATGGAAAAAACTTGAGATTTTTTCGCTATCAAAAAGTCCATAAAAACTTAGAATAATCATCAAAAAAGAGAACATAGTACCGATGACCCAAAGAAATAAGAACATCGAGATGTCCATAAGTCACTATGAATAATATCAAATGGCATTAAAGTATGAGAATTTGAGTCTATAAATGGCAACCTTACAATTTTTCCTAAAGAACAAGACTGACAATTTGGAGTACTACGCGTACCCTAACATGAAATAAAATTATTTTTATCTAATGACGACAAAATAGACTACCCCAAATGACCAAGACGAGCATGCCACAAGGAAGGAACAAGGGCTGCAAACACTGACGGCAAGGCTTGACTCGATGGACCGGAACTGGGTGTGATAGGATAAAGATCTCTCCTACTATCACACCTCGTGAGTAGAGGACTCCCCGTCTTGAAATCCTTCACAGAGAAACTAAATGGATCAAATTCAATAGAAATATAATTGTCAGTAGTGAATTTACGGACATACACTAAGTTTTTAATCAATTTGGGAGCATGTAGGGTATTTTTCAAGATAAGGGGTGGATGAGGGGGAGACAAAGTTTTATGACCATAACCACGAATTGGAATAGAATTACCATTACCAACAATTATGCTATGAGGGTTGCTCAAATTGGAATAAGACGAGAGCATACCTGAATCGGATGTCATGTGGGTAGTGGCACAGGTGTCCATATACCAATTTGGGTCCAGAGGATTTAAACCAAACGTGTGCATTGTGGCTTCGATGTCGGTAGAAGTGGGTGCCGTTGCGTGATGGGCCTGCGGGGGCCGAGGCCCAAGTACCCCTACTTGTTGCCTCAGCCCAGAGAACTGACCGGAAGTAGACCAGGTCGTGTTGGACTGGGATCGCCGTCGGGCAGCCACCGCCGCCGGGGTGGAAAATTGTTTGGCCCAAACTGTGACTGTAGGGCCCACTGCCACTGCGGGGTCCAAAACTGCTGCTGACCGCTGCGAGGGCCACCACCGCCACCACCACTGTGCCGGCTGCCGCCATTGTTGCCGCCACGATTATTGCCATTATTTTTCTTATTTCAACCATTTTTGCCGCCACCGTTGTTGCGGTTTTGGCCCGAGTTGTTGGAATCCCGGTAGGATGAACCGTGGACTCGGTCATCATGACCACGAGACTAGCACCAGTAGCCGCCTTTTTTGCCATGCCCGCTTCTTCGAGTGTAAGCATATAACGAGCCTGATAAAATTGCGAAGCGGATTGCTTTGCCGAAGAAGCGTACCAACACCACTATAGGCCTCGGAGAGGCCTGAAACCATTTGGAGGACCAAACGATCATTCGAAACTGGCGCGCCAACATTGCGGAGTTGGTCCGCCAATTCCTTTAATCTTTTGCAATAAGCCGAAACGTTATGGAAATCTTCCATATTGACGTGGGAGAAATCTTGCTCAAGTGTAACAGCTCTAGAATTTTGATTATCTTGGAATATATCACGTAGTCTATCCCAATTCGCCTGCGCCGTAGCGTCAGGTTCAATAATCGTTTGCAAAAGGTCGGTAGAAATTGTGGAATATATCCACTGAAGGACGATGGCATCAAGTGTCATCCACAACTTAGGATCATCCTCGTGTCTTGGCACCTCCGTATCCTCAGGAGTCGCGGGGATTATGTGATGGATGACTTGATGCGATCATGTGTGAATTTTGAACAGTTTGGCCCACGTCGCATATTGGACGTTTTCTATTTCAAGAACAAAAGGGATGTTATTCTTGATGTTAGAAATTGTAAGGGCAGGATGAAACGTGTTCCGGGATGTAGACATATTGATAGAACAATATGTGATTGAGGGATTTGGAAGAAAAATTTGGGAAGAGATGATAGACCGTCGACACGAATTCCGATGAGGAGGGGCTCGAAAATCGATGTAGTTGGACGGAAATTGGGAGGATTTTTGAGAGAGGATTTTAAGACCTAGACTTCTGATACCATGAAAGAAATAATCCCTTGATTATTTTCATTGATTGAAAGAGTATATATACAGTTTACATATTTCCATAATAGGAGAATCATATTCCTATTCTACTCCTAAAACCTTATTCTACTTGGACACTAACTATATAATTATGGTAATACAAATATTATGGTAAGTGTACAATACTAATTACACCACAACATTACCTAAACTAGGAGACTAAAACCTTACCTAAACTATCTACCATATACACGGTAATTCAACCAAACCGAGAGCCAAATATACATAATATACATATGTATATTGTGTGTATATTATGTATATTTAACAATAGCTAAAAAAGGTAAATTTTATGCAACATACATGAGATAGATCTAAACGATACTATCTCCAAATTGCACAATTGAGATACCTAAATAAAGTTACCAAAAGAACCACATATTGGATTTATCAGGGAAATGAGTCTTTTTTAGTAGGAAACTCTTTATCTTTAAAGTGGGATTTTCTATCACAGATTCATATTTCAGACCTTAAAGTGAGTACCAGATATCAAGTGAAAAAAATAAAAGAAAACATATTGGATTTATTCTTTCAAACAATTTTAAATAAGAAGTTGAAGGATCAAAGCCATGGGACCTATAAGGCAAAAAAAAAGTCATGAAGGATTGTGCTATGTCACAAGGCATCAAGTGGGGGGCAAATGGTTCCTGCAATAGTTCCTTTCACGAGCCCACAAACTCTAGAGGAAAACCAAATTGAAGACCCACCAATCATCTTGAAAACCCATATAACACTTTAGACAAAAATAAAAAACACAAACAGGAAAAATAATAGAACACATAACATATAATAAACATAGAAAAAGAACAAATCAAATGAAGTTAAAAAAATATTTAGTAATTTTCTTAATCAGTGGTCGCGAGTTATTATTATTACCAGTGTTTTAAAAGACGGGGTATAAGGCGGGCGTTTTACATATGTCTCGGCGAGGCGTAAGCCCCGAGGCACGGGGCGTAAGGCCAATGAGTATTTAATTTTTAGTATTTTATAAAATAATATAATTACAATAAATATTTTAAAATAGGTAAAATTACATAAAAATCAAAGAAAGCTAATATATATATATATATATATATATATATATATATATATATATATATATATATATTCATTCTTGATCCTCACAAAAAAACTAAGCAAAAAAATTCATTATACGCCACTTACAACTTGTAATTATATATAACATAATTTTACAAGTATAAACAATACAATGAAATAAAAGCTATTATGAAATGCAAATCAACTCTAACATATTAACTTTCAAACAATGAAAAAATCACAATTTCTTAAAATAATATTACTATCATACTATGCATTTTATCTCCTTATAAGCAAATAATTAATAAACTTTATCAATATTATAATCAAAATGTAACTCCTTAATGAATAAAAATAAAATTACTTTCAAATAGCGAAATAATAAAATATAATAATTTTGATATATAGTACGAAATATCAATGATAAGTGAAAATGTATAATTCGATGTATTTTTAAAGAAACATTAAGTAGTATATACCCTCACGATGTTCTCAAATAGTAAATATGCAATACTACGACTTGTTATTTGAGATACACCCAATCTTTTTTTTCTATAGATGAAAAACTATTAAGTATCATTCATTTGTTTAAAAATTATGAGGGTCAACGATTTTAATTAGGAAATTTAACATAAAATTTGCGTAAGAACTGTTAGGCGAACCCTGAGCGTTGTACGTTAGGCATGTTTAGGGCGTACAGTCGGGCGCTTAGGACGTAAGCTTCACAGAAACTATCGCATGTGAGTCCCAGAGTATTTTTCCAGTGCCCCGCCCCGGGGCGAGCCCCGGAACAAGTCCTGAAATTGTCTTTTAAAACACTACTACTACTTCTTTATTGAGTTAATTAAAATTCTTATCAGTATTCTAAGAAGGAACAAAAAGCACATTAACCTGAGATCTGAATTATGTGGCTACATGCAAAGTATCGCGAACATTATTTAGGTTCTCATGTTTATGTTTCACATTTCTTGCATATTCTTTACTTCCATTCTTTGTTCAACCCGTAAAATAATTGTATTTTAAAAGTTTGATGTATATATGATACATATTATTGATTTGCTAACCTTTATGTCGATTTTGGTAATTTTACTAATATATTTTTCCCGTCTCAATTTATATGACGATATATGACTAGAAATAAAGTTTATGAAAGAAATAATAAAAAGTTTTAAAGTTTGTAGTCTAAAACAATCATATATTCCTACGACATATACATGTTTTCTGAGCCAAGAGTACCGGAAACAATCTCTCTACTCACAAAGGTAGAGGTAAGATCTGCGTACATCCTACCCTCCCCAGACTTCACCTTGTGGGACCACACTGGGTTGTTGTTGTTGTCTAAAATAAGCCAGAAACATTTGTATGATTATAAATCATCTCATTAGATATAAAATGAGAAGTTTAAAGTTAAATTACTTTAAATAAGAAAGTATGACCTTTTTGAGACATATCAAAAAAGTATAACACATGAATTGGAATAGAGGGAATAATAATAAATTTTATACTATACTACTTTCTTTTAGGGCAATATCAACTATTAATTCTAATAGTAGCAAATTTTTACTGATATAAAATTTTGAATCCCATGACCACAAGAAAAAAATCCTCTCGTTGGTTCAATCAAAGCTCATGATATGTTTTGGTGTCACATCGTGTCCCAGCTTCATAGGTTTCCCTAATGATATATATAAGGCTGCATGCACACAAGATGTTGATCCCTATCATAACCCATGGTATGTGACTAATAACAATAATTATAATTGCATTTTTTTTTTTGGTACAATAATAATAGAGTCTCACTAAGTCCTCACACGAGCACACTATGTACTATTGATCTTCCAGCCACAAATGCACTTTGGTTTGAAACAATGATGTCAGGTGACACCTTTTTCAATCTATTACACAACACCTTAGATATTACCTTGTATACTGTGTTACAACATGCAATTGGTGACCATTCTCAATGGAGGTAGACAATCATGAAATTAATTTATGATACATAAATCTATTACATACATTTTACATTCTTGAAATTTAAAGGCTTCTTGAACAAGTAAGGACATTAAAGTCCACTAACAAAATATGCTAAATCAAACTAAGTCGTTAAATACAAACTTCTATCATAAGTTTTTATTTAGCATATTTGTGTTGAAAATTAGTTGAATACTACCAAAAAAAATACTTGTTTAATCTCATGAAACCTCCATAAAACTTGGACATTCATTGATGAATATTGACCTCAATTTGAAATTTTAGTTTCGAGATTTGTTGGTAATTTGAACTTGGTATATTGGAATTTGATTCTTAAGCTCAAGCGTGATTGAGTATACTTGAAAAAAAATCCATTAAGGAAGTGAACTAAAGCCGCCATTGAAGGAGCTTTTCGAAGCTTGCTTTAAATTTCTAAATCTATAAATTTGGGTGTTTAAATCAATTGAGTGATACTATGTTTAAAGTTGGTAGCATGAATAATCATCGAATTAAGGCTTAGAACCTGAAGAAAGAAGCAGAAAACTACATGGAAGTCATTAATGAAGCTTAAAGCTTCAAATTAGAAGATGATATGGTGGTGGTAGAGATTCTCACACAAGTCAGGTCAAAATACGGGTCATGGATGGATTTTTTTTTAAATTTGGGAAGGATTTAAATTTGGGTCAATCAGATCTGGCCATGTAATAAATAAATATTTAATTATTTTATTTTAACGTGACCGTTAAAAATAAGGGAATAGGTTAACGACAGGGGTATTTGGGGGCTCAAAAGTGGATGGGGTATTTTTGTACCAATTCTATTAGTTCAATGATATTTTAGGCCCTTTTCAGTATATTATATTAGGTTGGCTAGGTGGTTTTTGTGGGTTTGTATTTAGCTGTTTGCTGCTTCTTCTTCTCTTTTTTTGTTGGCTCTATTGTTTATAGCTCCTCGGTTTGCGGTATTTTCCGGGACTCTGTAAACACAGAATGCTTCGTGTATCTGGTTGTATTTCATGTGTGTATATGATGTTGTTTTTGGCTGTCAAATACAATTCTAGCTATCCAAGATCTGTCCATTCTTTCATATTTATGGTATTGTTTGAAAAATTCTTTAACCTCTTATTTTATTTTTTAAATTTCTGATGAACCACAAAATTTGAGTGAACATAATTTGAATTCAGGAAGTAACAAACATCTCAATCTAAATAGAGAGTGCAGCTGAAGTGCCTATAACACCACGTCTATTGGAAAGAAAAGAACTGGCTGATAATCGTCGCTTATAGAAGCTAGAGGTGTTATTTAAAAGATTTAAATTTCATATTTAGTCAAACACATTATATAAATTGAGAAGAAGGAAGTATCCAATGTGAGTTTTTGCCATCGTGCAATTGATTCGTTTTGCGGGAAAGAAAGAGAGGCGCACGATGTTGAAGCCTGGTTCATTTTGCTTCGAATTGATGACATCAGTACTTAAAGATTGAACTCATAAGTAACGTATCAAGGGTATGACCTAATAGTCGATAGAGTTAAAACCAAGACAATATTTACTAGGGTTCGCATGTCATCCGTGATGGAAACAGATGACTTTCTTCATCTACACTAGTGGCCTTGTGTGTGGGTGCACGTATCAGGTGAAATAGTCTAGTTGGTCGGACACGGGACACCACCTTTATTAAAAGAACGGGAACTGACAATACCTCAACGTCCACGCTTTTTTTATAATCGAGAAAAGCAGTGCACGATTCGAAACTCGATGGACAATGACTTGCCCGTACCTTAATTGTCATGCTAAATTCTGCTATTTACTGTCCACGAAATGCACATCAATTTGCATGGCACCCTTAGTACAAGCTAATGCATAAATATCTAATACAACCTGACTTGGTCAATCACATACAAGAGATGGGAAAACAAAGAAAAACTACGCTGATGATCTGCAAGAAAACTGTAAGTTGAGCCACGTATACGCCCCAAAACCCATATATAACAGTGTCTGAGCCAATTTGCACGCACCTTAACTAATTGACCGAGTAGCTCCAATCAGAATTCAATAGACTTGTAGTATGATAAAGCCTTTTCTTTTTCATCAACAAAGTATACTCTTCACAGTATCAAACGCGTTCACTTTGAAACTATTGCTACATCTTCTCAGCCGTTTTTTCAATTTTATTCCAGTTCAAGGGAGAGGGACAATAATAAAATCGGAGTGAGCGACTTTAACGGACAAGTTCTGACTAATGAAGCCAACTACAAGAATTGACAGATGTTTCTATAATTGGACTCAAGATTTAACTTAAGGTTTTCCAACAACTTACCCACAAGAATATCTGTCAGCAAGAAACTAAGCAATTTAACTTTGAACTCTAGCGGACAAGGCACCAAAAGTTACTCTGTGCCTTCAAGGTCTTCAGTTACCAAGCCAGTGAGGAGTAGAGGATCTGATTCGTCGAACTTATTTACCTTCCTGTTTCAAGAAGATGAAACACTGTTCAGTCGCAGACAGCAATATTTGCACACATGGTATCAAAAAATAAAAACATGATCAGATCGAACAATTATAACGAGAAATCAAGAAATGATTATCTACGCTGTGCAGGCAAATACTTATAATATGAAAGAATGCATTTCTTGCTACTTCAAAAGGCAGCAAGAATATGTACAACTTTAGACGATTTGGAAAGCAACAAGAGTTATAATTGCTGTGAAGCTGAAATTGACTTCCATTAAGGAAATAATTTCGTTGTGCCCAAGCTGCAGGCTTCAAGTCCGATTCAGACATTTATTCAATCTTCAACCGTTGTGTAAACTAAACATCATTATAATGAAATAAATTCCAAGAAGTTGCTACTGCAAATTCATTTTAAGTAAAAGCAAACCCATTCTAGCTCAGCCAATGAGTGCTTACTTTTAACTGGTAAAAGTTGCGTTAAGCCCCGTATCAAACAGTAGCAATTCCCTATTAGTGGAAGCTTGTTATTAATCATAACACTGACATGGAAAAACACCATCTGATTATCCCAGTATAAAGACTTGTTTGGCCAAGCTTCCAAAATCTGCTTATTTTGAAAAGTGTTTTTCGTCGGATGTGCTTTTTGAAAAAGTACTTTTGGAGAGTAGCCATTTGTGTTTCACTAATCAATTTGAAAAACACTTTTGCCAATATTAGTGCAGTGCTTTGTGCTTGGAAATGTTCCAAAAGTGCTTCCGGGGAAAACTATTTAATTAGCTCCTGAACTGCTACTACTCAAATGCATGTATTTTTCCGAAAAGGTTGGCCAAGTACCTCAACTTTCTAAAATAAGCACTTTCTGAAGAAAACAAAGCACTTTGGCTTTCTCAAAAGCTTGGCCAATCAGGATATAAGACAACAGTGTTGTTCTCGATCAGTTATATGCTGATCCATCCTCCCACCCCTTTCCCAAGGAAAATGAAGAAACAAGCAAAGATGTTTATAGATGGTCCGTAAGATATGCCAACATCGAAAATTAAGCATCATACACAGGGCAACATGTATGTATTAATTGATATACATGCAATGCACCCATTTCTTTAATATCATTAGAATAGTTTTGCAACGGTAGATCGTTCTACATAAGAATTAGGGAAGGAAAGCGTAACATCTAGGAATACTAAGAACACGGATGAGGCAAGAAACACATTTTACTAGTCAACATATCAATGATAACGCTACTTTAGAAGAAACATGTTTTCAATATACATTCATCAGAGAAGAGTTTAGTAAACTTACCCACATGTTTTCTTATTGTGACCTAGGCCCTTACACCTGCTACACTGCATCTGCCGTTTAACAATGTCAAAAGCGTCGACCTTTTTCATCTTTGGTCTGCCAGGTGGACGTTTGGATGGTGGGGGAGTAATAATAACTGCCACATCAAGTTCACCATTTGCTGGGCTTTCCAGATTAGGAACGGGGTTAATTGATTCAACATATGTTACGTGGTAACTCTCGGTTGAGAAGTATCTGGAACAATAATCATATGGACTCCTTCCGATGAATTCGAAAACAGCAATAGCATGGCAGCAAGGCATCCTGTTTAAGTGCCAACCTTTGCAACTACAATCCCATTGATCAACATCAACAACGTCAACAGACTCGCCACGAATTTCGAACGTGCTCCCATGGGAGGGTAATACTTGAAGTGACCTCGCTTTTGAGGTTTCGCTCTGAAGTTTTTCTTCCATCAACGGTGTCAATCTTGTAGTCCACTGATCGGACTCAACACGCCTAGTATAGATCAATTCCATTATCTTCCCTCGTAATACATCAACCATTTGAGTTATCGGCAGCTCATTCACCTCCATCACCCAATCATAAAAAAGCTGCCCGAAATTGGATGTCAATAAACCATACCTTGCCCCACCGAAAAGGGCATTCGCCCAATGGTTAGGCTCACTTCGAGTGACCCAATCATATGCATCGGGCGAGATTGCTCTTATATTTTCAGCACAGCGTTCGAAACTCTCGAGCGTCGGGGCGCATGCAGCAGTATATAAATCTTGGATCATAAGACGTCTAGCTTCGTGAGAAAATTGTCCTTGCAAATCGTTATTCAGTTTTTCCGCAAGATAGCGCAGGCAATAACCGTGGTGACACTCTTCATTAAATATATCATGCAACGACTCTCTTATGCCCCTTTGGAAATCACAAACAAATGTTATTGGACAGGACATCGGGACAGCAGATTTAAGTTCCGAAAGAAACCAATGCCAGTTGTCATTTGTCTCCTCATCTACAACCGCAAAGGCTAAAGGAAAGACACCATCATTCCCATCCACACCAACGGCGGCCAAGAGTGTTCCTTGATATTTTGCATAGAGAAGCGTGCTGTCAAGGAATAGAAGAGGGCGGCAACCTTGTTGAAAACCGGATATCGAGGCATGAAACGAGATAAATAAACGATGGAAGCTCGAGTCCTCCTTTGCGGAAACTATAGCAACACTACCAGGATTAGTTTTTTTAATTTTCTCACATAATAAAGGTAACTGACTGTATGCCTCTCTGTAAGAACCTTGAAGCTGCTCTCTTGCCTTCTCTTTAGCACGTCTTGCCTGAGAGTAGTTCAACTGAATGCCATATTCACGCTCGATATCGTTTGCGATATCCTTAGGCTTGTAATTAGGAGCAACCTTCAACTTTTCCTTTATTATATTTCCCATCCATCCCCTTGTGGACCGGTACCCAGCTTTTACTGCAGCTCCATCACATGTATGCTTTGGGTTCATCGTCTTAATACATATTAGCTCAGTGGTAGGCAACTTTGAAGCGTATATTGACCAAGCACAACCTTCTGACTTGCATTTTGCAGTTACTCTGCGACTTTCATTTTTCTTGTATTTATAAGTGAATCCATGGGCAATTGAGTATTTATGTAGAGCTTCACGGAATTCGGAAAAGCTGTTAAATCTTTGCCCCACGCCAGTAATGGCATTCTCCCACTGCATAGCTGCTCTACGATGCTTTTCATCATTGCTACTCGGATAAACACCTAAGGTACTAGTATCAGCGGGTGCTTGAAACAGATCATCAGGATGGATCATATCCACGGGGATAGCAGGAGTATGTGCAGGCTCGGATACGTTGGTCCTGATCGACCTTCAAAGTTAAACAAGTTATAAAAGATATTTAAGTCATCAACAACAAATGTAGCAAAACAAAGCGCTCACTGGAACACATTGCGCAGGAACACCCACTACAATCCGAACGAATAGAAACTTATAGCCTATTTGGCCAAGCTTATCCAAGGCCAAAAGTGTTTTTTTTCCCCAAAGTTGAAGTGTTTGGCAAGCTTTTAGGTTAAGAAAAAGTGTTTTTGAGTAGAAGCAGATTGTTTTTGAGAAATACACTTAAGGGGGGTCGTTTGGTAGGATGAATAAGAATAGTGAATAGGGCATACTAGTAATGTTGGGATTACTAATGCTGGGATTAGATATATTGACATTTTTTTTTATCGACTGTTTGGTTTGTTGTATTAAAACATGCATTGCATAATTTCTAAATAGTACTGAATATGGTGTATTAGAGTTAGAGATGGCAATGGATCTTGGACCCGGTCCGGATCCGGTGGATCCAGATCCGTTTTATAGGATATGGATCTTCAAAATTTGGACCCGACGGATCCGGATCGGACCCGGATCCATTTCTGACGGATCGGATCTGGATCTGGATCTTGTATTTGAGATCCGTATCCGGTCCAGATCCGACCCGTGGATCCATTTTTTATTACATATATTCATAACCTAGAATGTAATTTTATAAGTATTTTCTTAAAATTGCTAAGCACATCCTTGCAAGTTTAATTCTTAAAACAAGTTTAATTTATCCCCGCGTTAACTCAAAAACCCAAAAATAAATAGGTAACTTCGATAATAAAATCAATGTTATATTAGTGAATGACTAACATCTCCATAGACAAATAGTTAAAATTATATTCACTTCATTTGTGAAGATTCCAAGTACATGCAAGTTCTGCATTGTGGAAATACTAGTCGGCATTTTCCACAACTATTGTCATTGTCCAACATTTTTAATTAATAGCTCATAATCAAAACGAGACAACGAACAAAATATCTCATATGAACATTTCAAAATTGAAACACAGTAAACTGTTAGCTAAGTAAAAATCGTTTGTCAGTTTAAAAAAAAAATTAGCAAGGCAAATTTTTTTACATGTGGATCCAGATCCGATCCGTGGATCCGGTGGATCCGATGGATTCGGATTTGGATCTGATTTTTATGGACCCAACGGATCTGGATCCGGATCCGGATTCAGGTATGAAAACCGGATCTGGATCTGGATCTAGTAGGATCCGGTCCAGATCCGATCCGTTGCCATCCCTAATTAGAGTAGGAATAGCACTAATATTGTTAATGTCATGGTTTACTATGTATAAGAATAGTACTGAATATGGTGTATAACTAATAGAGATATTAGTTATTCATAAATTGGAAACACTGCCAAACAAGGGATTAAATAATACCAACGCTAATACCAGTATTACTTTCTCCAATACCTCCTACCAAACGGAATTTTTAAAAAGCTTGGTCAAACACTTGTGTTTTCAGAGGCGTTTTCGGGGCGGGGCGTACCAAAAACGCTCTGGGGCGCAAATGAAAGGCGTAGGTCCATAGGGCGTACGCACTAGAATTTGGAGCGTAAGTTCCAGGCGCAAAAGCGTAAGCCCCGGGCGTTAAATTTGATGTTTTTTAAATTAAAAGTATTTGTGCTATAAATTATAATTTTTATTATTGGTGTAATGATATTTATACTTTATATTATCATGTTTTATGTTGTGATTTTTCCTAAAATATATAAATAACACTGCCATAAATTAAATTTTTAAATATTTATGTCTGAAATTGGTAGGATAGAGATTTCATAGCACTATATTGCTGAAGCAAGTTTTTCATTTTTTGTCCTTGCTATTACACTTTTCATCCTTCTCCTGCTCCTTTGAAATATATAAATAAAAATCAGTGCAAATATTAGTTGAGGGTGAAAAGAACTAATAGATGTGGAGATTAATGATGAAGTGAATGAAGATTTTATTTTAAAGATTATCTAGGCAATTACGAAGTATTATTTTTTCTGTTGTTACCTTTCTCATATAATAGTTATAATAATTTCTTTATATTATTGGTGATTTATTTGAATTTATTTGCAGAATTTTAATGAAAATTTTACTTTGGATTATTTTTTTAGTATTAAAATTATAAAATTGAAGATACATGAGACATACGCAAACGTTTCGCCTCGCGCCCCCGCCTCTTAAAACACTGCCAAACACTATTGGTGCTAAAAAGTGTTTTTCCAATTGATTAACCAAACACAAATTGCTTCTCACCAAAGTACATTTTTGAAAAATACTTTTCAAAATAAGTTGATTTTAGAAGTTTGGCCAAACTGGCTATAAGATTCAAAGAAGCACTCAAGGTCTGACATATGCATGAGTTAACAAAAGAAGCAGACTGAACAGAATCTAAAAAGAAAAGTAAATACCTACTGGCAGTCACATTCGGCGTACTTCGAGCAAAACCTTCTTCTGCAATTATAAACACCTCTACTTGTTCAGAATCCTTGAAGAAGTTGATCATACGCTTGAGGTCCTTATCTTTAGATATTGTGATGAGGGTCTTCTTATTCCCAGGGAGAAAATACTTAATTGTCATTCCATTGGTCCCACACTCAAAGTTTTCCGCTACTTCTTCTTTAAAATCATTAAGAAGTGTCTGGTTATCGAGGTCGAGAGCATATGCCTCCCCACCCACATATAACAAAGACCCGTCTTCATTGTTGGTTACAAATTCCCCTCCAGATTGACAAATGGCAATTATTTTCTTAGAGGCCATCGCTAGGCCGGCATAAACACTTCAACCAAATAAACTGCACCAGCCTAACGAAAATACCTTTGTCATACAGCCACAAAATGATATTGCAACTGCAAAAAAAATATTCCCAATTCAATTTTAAAGTTGAATTCTTTGGAACATTGAGAAGCAATAGGCAAGTAACCACAGGCATAATCAAACAGGGAAAGTTTAAAGCTAAAAAAAAAGAAGGTAAATTGTTATGCAGGGCAGATAATGCGAAGCACCAGCAAAATAAATCAAACGGACCATGAAAATCAAGCTACATTCCCAAATTAACAAATAAACATGAAGTCTTTGGAATATTAAGACGCAATAATCAAGTCATTAAACAAACAATTAAGCTAAAAAGAAAAACCCCAAAAGAAAATTTATTTAATGGGACCATGAAAATCAAGCTACATTCCCAGTTTGAAAAATAAAGTTGAAGTCTTTGGAGTCTTAAGAAGCGATAATCAAGACATAAAAAAAAATAAAGCTAAAAGAAAAAACCCTATAAGAAAATTTGTTTAATGGGACCATGAAAATCAAGCTACATTCCCAGTTTAACAAATAAAGTTAAAGTCTTTGGACTATTAAGAAGCGATAACCAAGTCACAGAAGGCATGATTAAGCTAAAAACAAGAACCCCAGAAGAAAATTTGCTTAACGGTGCCATGAAAATCACGCTACATCCCAATTTAACAAATAAAAGTTTAACTCTTGGAATGTTAAGAAGGTATAATCAAGTCACCAGAAGCATAATTAAGCTGACAACAAGAACACCAGAAGAAAATTTGTTTAATGGGATAATGAAAATCAAGATACATACCAATTTAACAAATAAAGTTAACTCTTTTGAATGTTAAGAAGGTATAATCAAGACACCAAGAGCATAATTCAGCTAAAAACAAGAACCTCAGAAAAAAATTTGTTTAATGGAACCATGAAAATCAAGCTACATTCCCAATTTAACAAATAACGTTTAACTCTTTCTTTATAATTGTGGTGTCTAGGCCGGCTTCCGCGTACCTCGACTAATTCCACGAACCTGCTACCTCTGACCAGCACGGTACCGGGCAATTCTGTTCCATCAAGACTATGACAGATAGGGGGAAAATCACCTAGTGTTTTCGCGGATTTGAATATGAGACCTCATGATTCTTGCCCCGCTTCATTGACCACTAGGCCACACCCTTGGACGCACAAATAAAGTTTAATTCTTTGGATTGTTCAGAAGCCACAATCAAGTCACCAAAAGCATAATTAAGCTAAAAACAAAAGCCCCAGAAGAAAATTTGTTGAAAATCAAGCTACATTTCCAATTTAACAAATAAAGTATAAGTCTTTGGAATGTTAAGAAGCGATAACCAAGTCACCAAAAGCATACAACAACAACAACTACGCGTATGTCCCAAACAAGTTTGGGTCGTCTATATGAATCACCAATTATACATTTAAGCTCATTTCATATCATCGTCATTAAGCTAAAAACAAAAACCCCATAAGAAAATTTGCTTAATAGGACCATGAAAATGAAGCTACATTTCCAATTTAACACATAAAGTTTAAGTCTTTGTCATGTTAAGAAGGTATAATCAAGTGACCAAAAGCATAGTTAAGCTTTAAACAAAAACCTCATAAGAAAATTGCTTAATTGGACCATGAACATCAAGCTACATTCCCAATTTAACACATAAAGTTGAAGTCTTTGGCCTATTAAGCAGCACTAATCATAAACACAGGCATAATCAAAATGGGAAAGTTCAAGGCCAAAAAACACTCTAATAAAATTAACACTCAATCAAGAATACATATCAAGGTAGGGGTAAGGTCTGCGTACACTCTACCCTCCCAGACCCCACTTGGTGGGATTATACTGGGTATGTTGTTGTCAAGAATACATATCAACATAAAAAAAACTTATTCTGAAAGATGAAAGAGACTATTAAAAAAAACATGGGTTCATGAAAAACAAGCTACATTCCCCATTTCTCAAATAAAGTTTAAGTCTTTGGAATGTTAAGAAGGGATAATCAAGTCACCAAAAGCATAATTAAGCTAAAAACAAAAACCCCAGGCGCAAAATCAAGCTACATTTCTAATTTAACAATTAAAATTTAAGTCTTTAGAAGCAATAATCAAGTAACCACTACATTTCCGAGGGTTATCTGAAACAGCCTCTCTACACCCATAAAGGTTGAGGTAATGTCTGCGTACATCTTAACCCACTTTGTGTGACTACACTGGTATGTTGTTGTTGTAATAATCAAGTAACCACAGGCATAAAACAAAAAGAACCCTAATCAAATAACACTTAATCAAGAACACACATGAAGATAAAAATAAGTTATTTCTATAACAATAAGAGAGACTAGTGGGAAAAAAAAACATGGGTTCATCACCTAAGTACTTGGTCAACCTTAATTCAAGAAAACATCATGGTACAGTGAGCAAATTTTGTACTTGTTTTTTATTCCAAGAATTAAGATAAAATATGAAATCAAGAGCTGTAAAATGATAAATAATAAGTGGGATTTTAGTATTCTTTTTACCTTTTAATTGTTATATTTCAAGAACAGAGAGATTTGCATGAAATTCAACTCTTGGAGATGTGAATGGCGTTTACTTTGGCACTTGAGGTTGAGAGAGGTGAACGTAATTAACCCTAAAAAGATTTTAATTGACCACTTTAGCCCTCAAAATTTTGAAGAAAATGTCAAACTTCACCCTCAACCATACACGACAAACAGCTCTGCCCCCTCTTCTTTTTTTATTGGTTAATTTCTTTTGTCTCATTAAAATATGGAATAATAGCATTTTTAGTCCTTACATTATTGGTAAATTTATTTTTGGTCATTATAAAGTTGTTATATATTCCCCACGTTGTGGGATTTCACTGGATATGTTGTTGTATAAAGTTGTTATATATGACTCAGCATATTTAAACGTTAATTAGTCGAAATATGTTGGTTTTGATCTCTGCCCCTTTTTTTATTTGTTAACTTCTTCGTCTCATTAAATATGAAATAATAGAATTTTTAGTCCTTATATTATTGGTAAAGTCTACTGTTAGTTCTTGTGGTGTTTGACTCAACATATTTAATCTTTAATTAATTGAAATGTGGATTTTTGGTACCTTCATGTAGAAAATATGTTATATTTAACTGTTTATAAACATGTATTATCGTCAAATATGAAGTAACAATATAAATGTAACACAAGGCATGAGTAATTAGGTCATTAAATAAATATGTACGAGCAAAGGGATAAAAAATGCACAATTCAATTAATTGATGATTTAATGTGTTTAATTAATCATAGGAACTAAAATCATAGTTTATCAGTAATTGAGGTGAAAGAAATAATCCCCTAAATTATTTTCATTAATTGAATAGGTATATATACAAGATACAAAATAGGAGAATCATATTCCTATTCTATTCCTAAAATCTTATTCTACCATAATTCTAACTCTACAATTATGGTAGTGTATATTCCTAATTATGGTAACAAATACATTACAATATACTACACATATATTTTCCTAATCTACAATATTCTTACCTTGTCTAATATTAACAATTACCAAAAGAAGGAGAGCCAATATGGGCAGTAAACCGAGAGCCTTAATAAGGCAATATACACATGTATATTGTGTGTATATTGCCTTATTTAACACACACCCGCAGTCATAGCGGGCGGTCTTCGAACGCTGAGACTGTCCCCAAAATCTTCAATGAGTACCGAGGGAAGACCCTTTGTAAAGATGTCTGCAACTTGATATCTTGACGGGACATGACATACGCGTACCTGTCCCCGAGCAACCTTTTCACGGACAAAGTGAATGTCCATTTCGATATGCTTAGTGCGTTGGTGCTGAACCGGATTGCCTGAGAGGTAGATGGCACTAACATTATCACAATATACTAAGGTTGCCTTCTGAATAGGGCAATGAAGCTCCAAAACAAATTACGTAACCAACATGATTCTGAGATCACATTAGCTACCCCTCAATATTCTGTCTCTGCACTTGAGCGGGATAGAGTCACCTGACGCTTTGCAGACCAGGAGACCAAGTTGTTGCCAAGGAACATACAATATCCTGACGTAGACCGTCTGGTGTCCGGAGAACCACCCCAATCCGCATCTGTGTACGAGACAAGTGTGGATGTAGATGAAGGATACAAGTGCAACCCATAGTCCAGTGTCCCCTGAATATACCGAATGATGCGTTTGATTGCATTCATGTGCGCAACTCTGGGATCATGCATGAATAAACACACATGCTGAACATCATACGTAATATCCGGTCTGGTAAAGGTAAGATACTGGAGGGCCCCTGCAAGACTGCGATAGCGGGTCGGGTCCTCGTATGGTGCACCTGCCGCGGCACTAAGCTTGGGTTTTGCATCAACTGGAGTAGAAGTAGGCTTACAGGATGACATCCCAGCCCTCTCTATGATCTCAGCAGCATACTTTCGTTGAGACAAAAACAAATCACCTGAATGATGTTTGACAGCAATCCCCAAAAAGTAACTCAAGGGCCCTAAGTCTTTCATAGCAAACTCAGAACTGAGCATGGCCATGATAGACTGGCGCAAGGCATCGGAAGAGGCAGTCAAGATGATATCATCCACATACATCAGAATGTAGGCCAATGACGAACCACGACGGTAGATGAACAAGGAATTTAATCTAACCTGCTGTGAGTGAACACAATAGTCGAAACAAAGTCAGCAAACCTCGTATACCAGGACCGTGGAGACTGCTTAAGCTCATATAAGGACTTCTTCAACAAACATACATGATGAGGATAGTTGGGATCCCTGAAACCCAACGGCTGATGCATATAGAATGTTTCCTTGAGATCATCATGTAGGAAAATATTTTTGACATCCAACTGATGAGTAGGCCAAGTCTTTGAAAGAGCCAAGCTAAGCACAGTGCGAATAGTAGCCGGCTTGACTACCGGGCTAAACGTCTCCCCACAATCTATCCCAACCTGCTGAGTCTTACCATCACCCACAAGCCGCGCCTTATGTCGAGCAAATGAACCATCTGAATTCTCCTTATGAGCAAAAATCCACATAGACCTGATAACATTAATACCATATGGACGGGGCACCAACTCCTACGTCTTATTATCAATAAGAGCATTATATTCATCAGTCATAGCTATTTTTCAATTAGGGTCATTTAAGGCGGACACAAGATTATGGGGTAAGGGGGAGTTAGAGACATCAGAATGTAAATTAAAATGTCTTTTAGGTGTAAAATTACCCCGTTGACTATGAGTGACCGGTCTATGACTCGAGGAAGAATTGAGTGAATTTTGGGAATTTGCTGGGCTCGGGACGGACGGGCCAGCAGGCAGTGGGCCTGCTGGCCCAAATCGGGAATCAATGGCTGGACCTGGACCAGTTCCAGAATTTGGCTGGACTGGCCCAATTTCTGGAACTGTTCCAGTGGCTGGACTCGGGACAGTGGGGCCAGCGGGCAATAGCCCCGCTGGAGAGTTTTGTGTGCGGGGGATGTCCGAAAAATGCCGAATAATATACAGCGATATTTGGTCATCCAAAAAATTATACGACCTAGGCTCGGGAGTATGAACTTTTGTAAAAGGAAATCGGGTTTCATCAAAAATGACATGGCGATTAATTATGATTTTCTAGGAGGATAAATCAAAGCATTTATAAACACGATGGTTAGACGGATAACCCAAAAATACACACGGGGTAGACCGAGCCTGAAGTTTGCTAATTGTGGTGGATGGGAATAACGGATAACACAAGCACCCAAAAACCCGAAGATGAGAATAAGAAGGGTTCTTATTATATAGGATTTGGAGGGGAGAAGAATATGTCAGACCTTTGGACGGAATTATGTTAAGAAGATATGTTGCCATTTGCAGAGCATGGTGCCAAAAATATGGGGGTACGGAAGTATGAAGTAAGAGAGTGCGGACAATATTATTTATGGAACGAATTTTGCGTTCCGCTTTCCCATTTTGAGACGATGTATGAGGGCACGAAAACTGAAAATTTATCCCATTATTATCACAGAACTCCAGAAATACCCTATTGTCATACTTTTTCCCATTATCACACTGAATATTTTTTATTTCTCTTTCGAATTTTGTTCTAATGAATGCTCTAAATTTTATGAAGACAGAAAACACTTGAGATTTATTGGCAATTGGAAACGTCCACAAAAATTTAGAATAATCATCCAAAAACAGAACATAATATCGATGACCTAACGAACTTAGAACAGGAGACGTCCATAGGTCGCTATGAATAATATCAAACGGCTGTGAAGTATGAGAATTTGAGTCCACAAATGGCAATTTAACACTTTTTCCTAACGAACAAGATTGACAAATTTGAGTATGACTCGTACCCTTACAAGAAATGAAGCTATTTTTATCTAAAACTGATAAAATAGAAGAGCCCGGATGACCAAAGCGAGCATGCCACATGGAAGGAGACATGGCTGCAAAAGCTGACGGCCAGGCTTGACTCGATGGACTGAAACTAGGCATGATAGGATAAAGATCCCCCCTACTATCACACCTCATGAGATGACTCCCCGTCTTGAAATCATTCACAGAGAAACCAAAAGGATCAAATTCAATAGAAACTGAATTGTTAGTGGTTAACTTTTGGACAAACACTAAATTTTTAATCAATTTGGGGGCATGTAAAGTATTTTTCAAGATAAGGGGTGGATTGGGGGGAGACAACGTTTTCTGACCATAACCCTGAATTGGAATAGAGTTGCCATTACCAACAATTATACCCCGAGGAGTGCTCAAATTGGAATAAGATGAAAGAGTACCTGATTTGGAAGTCATGTGAGTAGTGGCACCGGTGTCCATATACCAATTTGGGTCCGGTTGAGTCAACCCCAACGCGTGCATCGCGGCCTCGATATCGGTCTGAGTGGGGCCTGCTGCATGATGGGCTTGCGGAGGTCGGGGCCCAAGTATTCCCGGACGAGACTGAGTTGGGCCGTAGCCGCTGGAACTGCTGTTGCTGGGCCACCGCCGGGGGCCACAGCGCCGGGTGTTGGGCCCGAAAGGCCGGCCGCCCCACCGGCCGCCGAAATTCGGCCGGGCGCAGGGGCTGCTGACCCACGGCCCACTGCCCCATTCCCACTGCCATGGGCCCCACTATTTGGACCAGGGGGCGGTGGGCCATTGTTCACTGGACGGGGCCCATTGCCTGCTTGCTGACCACCGGAACCGCCGCGTTTGCCCCCGCGGTTTTTGTTATTATTCTTGCCGCCACCATGATTATGGTTTTGGCCCGAATTATTAACAAAACCCGATGAACTTGGGGAGGACGCCACCATGACGATGGGGCTTGCTCATGTAGCCGCCTTTTTAGCCAAACTGGTTTCTTCCAAAGTAAGCATGAAGCAGGCTTGATAAAAGGCGGGAGGAGGGTTGCTTTGACGAAGGAGAGTTCCAACGCCATTATATGCCTCCGAAAGGCCGGCAACCAATTGTAGAACCAGACGATTATTGGTGACAGGTGCGCCCACATTACAGAGTTGATCTGCCAATTCCTTAAGTTTCTTGCAATAGGCAGATACGTTAGGAAATTCTTCCATGCGAACGAGGGAGAATTCCTGCTCAAGTGTGACGACACGTGAATGTTGGTTATCTTGGAATATGTCACGCAATCTATTCCAAGTAGCCATAGTCGTGGTATCCGGCTCAATAATCGTTTGTAGAAGGTCAACTCAAATAGTGGAATAGATCCACTGGAGAACGGTAGCATCAAGCGTAATCCATAATTGAGGATCCTCTTCGGGAATGGGTGTAGCGGGTGGAATGATATGATGGATAACTTGATGGGAGATAGCGTGTATTTTAAACAACTCTGCCCACGTCATATATTGGACGTCTTCCATTTCAAGCACAATAGGGATACTGTTCTTGACGTTGGAAACCATGAGGGCGGGATGATAATTGTTCTTAGACATATTGAAAGAACAAAGAATGAGGGGAAATTTAAGAGAGGTTTTTGAGAGCGGAAGGCGAAATTTGGAAGAGAAACCCGAGGGGGGGTCTCGTCCGAAAAGAGGCAAAAGTTAGGAGAGAAAACTTTTGTTTAGACCTAGTCTCTGATACCATATTGAAGTGTGTGACCATCTGATCTAAAAGCTTAAGCTGTTAGATTGAACACTTTTAATATTTGATTGTATTCTCAACACACCCCCTCACGTGTTGGTCTGATTTTTTTTATGGTCCAAACACATAGATTTTTTTTTTGAAAATGGGTGGCGGTGAGGTTCGATCCCAGGACCTTTGGCCTGCTCTGATACCATGAAAGAAATAATCCCATTGATTATTTTCATTAATTGAATATGTGTATATACAAGATACAAAATAGGAGAATCATATTCCTATTCTATTCCTAAAATCTTATTCTACCATAATTCTAACTCTACAATTATGGTAGTGTATATTCCTAATTATGGTAACAAATACATTACAATATACTACACATATATTTTCCTAATCTACAATATTCTTACCTTGTCTAATATTAACAATTACCAAAAGAAGGAGAGCCAATATGGGCGGTAAACCGAGAGCCTTAATAAGGCAATATACACATGTATATTGTGTGTATATTGCCTTATTTAACATGAGGAACCAAAAATAATTTTAGCTTCTGATTGTTATTGTCACATTATCAACATCTCTGCCCCCTTTGTTTTAATTAGAATTATCTCATTAAAATATAATTTGATTAGAACACCAAATTATATAGTGATTATAATATAAGGATGTAATATAAATATAAATAATTATTAAATTATTTAGTGCATATGTTGCTTTTGGTGAATTATAATTTATTGCATTAAAAATGAGATATATATTGTATAAATATAAAAGTTTATGATTTACACTTGCTGTTAAAGTGAATAAACATATAAAAAGATGAAATCAAGGTTTAATCTAGTCTTTAAGTATTTTATCCCGATAAAGTTAATACCCATATAAGTTATGCCATGTTGGTTTCGGACATACATGTAATTACTTTTTCTTAACCAAATGTTATATAAAATAATATCAATTTTCATGATACAATTACTTTTCAGACCCCGAGCCAAACCCAATTCTTTTTAGGAGGCAATTCCTCTCCGCTGTGGGTTCAGCCCTTAGTCCAATACCTTAATGGCCTTTAAGCGCCTCTCACAACAAATTTGACACCAATCGCGAGGGGGCGCTCATCTTCTAGCTTATTCTTGTTGGGAGATTTTTCTCTTAATGGTACTTTATAAAGCGGTACGGGAAGTATTTAACTATTACAAGTATTCGAAAGGATAAACAAAGATTCAATAATTCAACATGGAATCTGAAAATTACAATAGTTACACAAGTAAAAGCTGAAATTCCGGTTTATAGAAGACGGAAAAATATAAATTGGTTTTTGCCGAGTCGAGTGTAGCACTGTCCTCCTTAAGACAATATTGCCCCGTATGTATCCTTTATACGTCCCGGACAATTTGTCTCCCAAGATAAAACAGCAATGGAACCCTTGAGCAAAGGAAACTCAAGAGCTACCGTGAAGAATATTGAGTAACGAAATGATGCTTGGAAGTTGTAGGAAGAAAACTATTTCGGTTGTGTATTTTCGTGCCTTTGTTTTTCGCATCGGTTCCCGTATTTTCGTGCATATGTCTTAGTGCTCAACAATGGTGTAAGGGGGTGTTTATATAGGTGAGGGAGGGGTTGAAAAAGCGCCTCCATAATAGCCAAATAATGGCCATTATGGAGGTAGTAAAGCCACCAACATAAATGGTGAAAGACCAACGGATTTGGCCATTATAGGAGGAGTAATTCACCAAAATAAATGGCTGAATTGAGTGTAACAGCTTTTGATGTCCGGATTCGGAAACTTGAGGGACCAAACTGCATATCTTGAAACTTCGGGGACCAAACCGTAAATCGAAAGAATTCGGTCCGAATCAAATCTGAAACTTCGGGATCAAACCGTACTTCCGGCAAAGTTTTCGGCCCAAAAAGATAATATCGAGAAGACCCACGCCCGCGACCCCCACGACCGTGACCGAGAACCCGACCGGGCCGGACGGGGACGGGCGGGCGGCGGCGGCGCGCGTGTGGTCTTTCCTCGAACCGAAGCACATCTAGGTCCTCCCTCCTTTAAACACATGGGATACCCCTTGGGGTCCCAAACCCCAAACCAATTTCGAATCTTATATACACAACAATTCTTTCTTCCTCTACCGATGAGGGAGAATTACACACAATACCACACTTTCCATGCTTCAAACACCTTACTTCGTGAACCAATATCTCTTTCATTTCTCAATGAAATTTGACGAATATTGGCCCTACGGTTATCTACGTACTTAGTAGATCATGCATGTGTGAAGAACCGGATTCTCCAACATACGTTACACTAGTGTTTAAGCCGTTAAAGTTGGTCGGTCGCAACTCCCGCCAAAGGCAAATTTCCAACAATCCCCTCTTGAAAGAGATTTTGGCGCACTCACATGGTGTCTTTTCATTTCCAAGCAATATTTCGGCGGACCGATGTTGCATAAGGAGAGGTAGCCTCGGCTTTGAACCTTCCATAGTTGAATACCATCGGACTTACTTGCTTGCGCGGTGAACGTGATGTCTTGAACCGTCGGTGTTTAGTGTAAGCCAAGACAACGGTACCAACACAACAAATTCCCTTACTCTCTTCTTCGTAATGTTTTGTCCGTTTTGGCCATGGACAACGTCTTGGATTCTTAAGTGCGTTCAATTTGAGGCGGCCCGTCCTCGCACTTAAATAGGTGGTCTCCTACAAGGTATCCCGCTATACCCCACTTCACAAGTGTTAGGAACCATTAAAAGTTTCCTAAAGACCTAACCTCAATTGTTGAGGATCATTACGGAGTTTTGAAAACTTAACCTTTACCCATACTGCAGATAGCACTTAACGTCTATCGCGGGAACGGCTTTGGATTTGGTGTTTCTTTTCGAAATCACTATCCGAAGTGCTCATGCTTCCACCGAAGCGATCAACCGAACCTTTACAACTTAGTTTTCCCATTGAACCAAATTACGGGATCTCCGGTTCGTAAGGTTGGGTTTCCACCGTATTGGTCCGTATATTTTGGGTTTTAAGCTCATTCCCCTAGACAGGCGAAAGAACACTTGATCTCTAGGTAGTCCCTTAGTTTGTAAACAAGGAAGTGACACCCGTGATGATCAACGCCATACGGTCTTATGTCTCCGACGGATCCCGACGGATATGTCCGAGCGCCGTCATCCGTGTCCTTCCTAAAGCCGACCGGCTAGCCACGATGTAGAACTGCTGAAGGCACGGGTTTCTCCCAATAAGGGACGTCCTCTAATGAGTCGTGAAGTTACTCAACTTCTTTCATGCTTTGTATAAAGCGATAAACTCCGATACCATCATGAATCGGTCGATGCAAGTTTGCTTAGAGGATTTTCCAAGAACCACCATACACATTTACTTGTGGCTTTGTTGTTCTTCGGATCGATGTCCGGTTTGCATCACCGTGTTCTCTCGAACCGTTGGACATCCAGAATACTATAATCCGTAGATAAGCGAATAATTCGGATATCGTCATATCCGACTTAACGCCTTCTATTGATCATGTATTAAGATCATCGGTGAACCTTAGTTCAACCGATCTTTTGTTGGACGATACCAAGTCGGTTGTAGTGTGTACAATACATTGAACTACACGTGACACCGAGCATATCGCTCCTTGTCTATGGGTGCACCATGATTCCAATCGGTTCTATGATTCATATCCATTGGTGGCTTCAACGAGGCTGTCAACTATCGACCGATCCGTTAGATGTCTTAGAAATCCAATTCCTAAGATATCATCTCGTGATACTCATATCTTTCAAATCGAGACTTTGTTTCAATATGATTTTCACTCTAAGACCGTTGGTTTTCCAACTGTTGGCTTTCTAACTTCGAGTCAATGTTTCGTGATCGATTCATTGTTTCGTTTTATCCGAGACTTTCGGGACCAAAATGTTAACATTTCGGGGACCAAAATGAAAGTTCGGGGAAGAAGCCCAACAGTTCGACAAACCAATTCGATCCTCTTCTTCCAACTCTCCGGTTTGGAAGGTCAAGTTTCAACACCTATGCCATGTAAGATTACAATGGCCCTGGATGTGAAGCTACTCACGGGGAGCACTTTTTTACAACCCAAAGGTTCTTTTCCGGAGGAAGATTAACTATTACACACGTATGGTTCTATATATGGAATCTATTTCTCCCTTTAGCTTCTTTCCAAAGCAGCGCTTTTGGAGATAACAATTATTTGTTAATTGTCCATGGTTCGTTCTCAACCATACAAGCTAGAAGGACTGGAACAAGTCTTTGTCCCCTTCTTTGCTCTGTCTCGGTTCAACATCTAGAATCCCGAGTTTTGCGGATCCGGAATATTAAGTTCCTGATAGACAAGCAACTTTCGAGTCATGAAGATACGGAACGTCTAGTTCGGACGGTCGAGCCCTCGCGGGTTCTTGTTAACCTTGAGCAATTGCTCCTTTTTCCTTTTCCAAGGAAAGTTATCTCCAAAGAATTCGCATTCTTTGACGCCAAGAGGCGATCAACACTATGTTATTTGCGGATCCGGTGGATATGCAATCTACGATCTTAGGTCGAACTTGACTGTTTCGGTAGCCCATCTTTTACCAAGCTACCCCACATAATTTGGGCGTACGACTTCGCGCTTGGCTAACACCGTTAGACTGAGGTGAGTAATGAGCAGTCGTTTAATAAACGATGCTTCACATTCTCCCCCTCTATCACTACGAATTTCTCAATCCGTGGGCTCAGTTGATTTTCAACTTCTGCTTTGTAGCGCTTATCCGCTTCAATAACTTCATCTTTGCTTTTTAACAAACAAAGGATTCCCTACGTGTTACCATCATCAATGAAGATCACAACGTACTTGTCTCCCCCTTCTATTTTGTATAAACTTCAAATCACCCAAGTAGGTGTGACTAAGTTCTAGAGGAGCAGTGCTTCTTTCGCTATTCCCTTGACGGAATTTGGAAAGGTGATTTTGCCTCTTCATCTACCTCACATTTATTTTGAGGGTTTATGTCGTCAGAAGGCAACAATCTCAACATCGTTAGCTTTTGAATGACTTGCTATTTAACGTGTCTTAATCTATGATGGCATAGATGCACGGATTACAAATATATCATTCATTTGGCTACAGACATACTGCACCATTCTTAGTTATTACAGACCCTGTTGGACTAGTCTCAAACCACTTGACCAACGGCGTCCCTTAAACCAAGTTAGGGACATGTATCACATCATCTTAGAGTGATCTCATTCCACGAAGTCCTATTGAGGACAACCTCTCCAACCCCTTCTACTTTAGAGGTGGTGTTGCTTCACATGAACAACCTCTTGCCGTGGTTAGGGCGTAACCGGATCATATGTGATCCGGATACTGTTCCACTCCGGTTGCTTTGGCGGTGAGTGTCCAATTTCTTTTACTGCCTTTCTTTAGGCCTTCGGATCATTTAAGACACCGGAAACTCGGCCCACCTTACTAGGTGTCCATTACTTTTCCTATGAAATGAATTCGCACCACTCCAATCGCCGGAGGCTTTATATGACCGAGTGTCCAATATCATCATATCAAAGGAATTTCGGCCCACTCCGGTCGCCGGAGGCTTTTTATGACCGAGTGTCCAATATCATCCTATGAAGGATCTTCGCCAAATAGTATGACGGGCTCAACGTCTTTAGCTTTTAGCTCTTCTTCCGTTATGATTGGTGCCCGGATAATTCTTGGCGCTTACTTAAGAGTGGTAAGAGTTTTCGCATAGTTAGTGGATCTTTCTCCATTGTATGTGCGACATACTGTACACACTTTTAATTATTACACTTAAAAGAACGGATCTTTTTAAGTCGTTTACCAAATCCAATCTTTAAACGGGAAAGAAGATGAGATTAAAATTCTGATTTGTTAAAGCGTACGGAATATAAATTATTTTCATATTCCTCCTTACTTTAATCTATTTTTAATCAGACATCATTTAATCTTTATTTTTGACAAGTAAGAAACATACTTATCATTTAATCTTTATTCTTGACAAGTAAGAAAAATACTTATCCCAATTTCGGATTCTGGCTCACTTCAGTCACTTCATTAGACTGAGTGTCCATTTCCTTCTCACCATTATTCGGTTCTTTTGTCTGGGACAGATATAGGCCTTCTGCTACAAGATAGAATAACATCTTCAGTCTTCTCCTCTTGTCCCGCTTGACATCCTCGGGCTCTCGAGAGCGCTTGTTTCCACCGGTCTTGGTAGCGGTGACACCATGAACACGTTCATCATCATCACTCTCTTCTACCAGAAAACCATTTCCATATCCAGGTTTGGTCACACAATTTTTGACCGACATCTTTCGAATACTAATAGTAATACAATACAAATATTGTCTTAAGTTGTTGGGAGATTTTTCTCTTTATGGTACTTTATAAAGCAGTACGAGAAGTATTTAACTATTACAAGTATTCGAAAGGATAAACAAAGATTCAATAATTCAACATGGAATCTGAAAATTACAATAGTTACACAAGTAAAAACTGGAAATTCCGAGTTTATAGAAGACGGAAAAATATAAATTGGTTTTTGCTGAGTCGAGTGTAGCACTTTGTCCTTAAGACAATATTGCCTCGTATGTATCCTTTATACGTCCTGGACAATTTGTCTCCCAAGATAAAACAGCAATGGAACCCTTGAGCAAAGGAAACTCAAGAGCTACCGTGAAGAATATTGAGTAACGAAATGATGTTTGGAAGTTGTAGGAAGAAAACTATTTCGGTTGTGTATTTTCGTGCCTTTGTTTTTCGCATCGATTCTGTATTTTCGTGCATATGTCTTAGTGCTCAACAATGGTGTAAGGGGGTGTTTATATAGGTGAGGGAGGGGCTGAAAAACTGCCTCCATAATAGCCAAATAATGGCCATTATGGAGGTAGTAAAGCCACCAACATAAATGGTGAAAGACCAACGGATTTGGCCATTATAGGAGGAGTAATTCAGCCAAAATAAATGGCTGAATTGAGTGCTTGGCAACTGCTTTGACTGTCCGTGCCGGAAACTTGAGGGACCAAACTCGCACATCTTGAAACTTCGGGGACCAAACTCGTAAATCTGAAAGAATTCGGTCCGAACCGTAAATCTGGAAACTTCGGGATCAAACCGTACTTCTCGGCAAAGTTTTCTTCGCCCAAAAAGATAATATCGAAGACCCACGGCCCACAGCCCACAGCCCACGACCCGTGACCCGTGACCCGAGAACCCGACCGGACGGGACGGGCGGGCGGCGGCGGCGCGCGTGTGGTCTTTCCTCGAACCGAAGCACATCTAGGTCCTCCCTCCTTTAAACACATGGGATACCCCTTGGGGTCCCAAACCCCAAACCAATTTCGAATCTTATATACACAACAATTCTTTCTTCCTCTACCGATGAGGGAGAATTACACACAATACCACACTTTCCATGCTTCAAACACCTTACTTCGTGAACCAATATCTCTTTCATTTCTCAATGAAATTTGACGATTCTTGGACCTACGGTTATCTACGTACTTAGTAGATCATGCATGTGTGAAGAACCGGATTCTCCAACATACGTTACACTAGTGTTTAAGCCGTTAAAGTTGGTCGGTCGCAACTCCCGCCAAAGACAAATTTCCAACAATTCTGCTATAACTATTGCCAACTTCCATACTAAGCTAATAGATTGGGAGAAAAAGTTGTTAAAGAATATTTATTTTATTTGATAATTAAGTAATCAAGGAGCTGTGTATATACGTAGCACTCATATGAGGCTTGATGTAAAATTTAAGAGACATTAAAGTGCATTATCTTCATTTTGCTTTTAATTAGATGTGCTAGGCAGAGTGGCATTTGTCAATCCTTTAAAAAACCAATTGAAAAAGAAAATTAAAAAATGCTTATGCTTGATCCTGTAAAGAATGGATTTTAGGTCCGACTCAACCCCAAAAGCTAGCTTGTATGGTGAGATTGTCTAAGTTCATATAAGGAGTCAATATTCTCATTTCATATCCGATGTGAAACTCTTAACATATCTCAAATAGCAACTCCTCATGAACTGCTCAGCTAGGCACAATCGCAACCAAACGGTCGAGCAATTCAATTGAGATAACAAAATATTTAAACTAATTAACTTGACACATACAGTCATAAAAAGAACACTAAATTAAATCCAGTAATAACATACATAAAAATCTCAATTCACCTCTGATTTTAGAATGCCAAAGCTAGGATTTTTGTTTCTCTTCGTTTTATTATTCATTGATGTACTTTTGGTCATGTTAAAAATTCAACACTTTCTTCTTGCGATATTGGCTTTAAATCAGTAGGGGTCAAGTGCCTCGAAATATAGTTGAGGACAAAGTGTACAACTCATAAAACTTCAAGGGACCTAACTACATTTCAGTTCTTGTATGGTTTAGTGTAGCTTCTCTACCTTCTGGTAGGGTTTTAATTTGATAAAATGAGCTTTATGGTCATTCACAATTTAAATAAAAATCATACAAAGATTTATGTTAGAGATGAAAAATGGTTGTGCTCGGTTAAATTTGAGTGCGAGTCAAAATGAGTCAAATCAATAACCGAAACTTGACCCAACTTACTTGAGGTCTATTTGGATCAAAACGAATTATGTCAAGATGAGTTAGATGTAGTTTATAACTCAATCTGCTCGACTTGATCCGACCTTCTTTCCTTTTCTGTTTTGCTTCTTGAAATAAACGTGGAAACGGATGTATTTTTCGTATGTTATTAGCTTAAGTTTTTTCAAATTCACATAATCTCCAATCTCCAATTTGATTTTCTATGTTTAAGTTAATTTATACTACATTTTGATCCATCATGTTACACTGTTTTGACTCAATAATTTAGTGGCTGACTTCTGGTTCAACCCGTTAGGTTTTAAGTCAACAAATGATCATAACTCTACTCGTTTAAACTTGGATGAATTAAGCGAGTTAATTAAAATATAATTTTTTTTCTACTTATATCTGATATTTGTTTTGGAGCTTTTATTAATCTGATTTCGTGCCCATAATGTTATTAAAGGTGAAAATACTTCTTATTAAATTTTTCGTTCTCCGGATTAAAAATTTATTAAATGGGGAGGGTCATAAAGATAAATTCATAAATTTTTTGTTTGATGAGGTGTTGTCAGCAGTCTTATTCTGGAAGAGAATGCAATCCTTACTCCAAGTAATTATTTTCACAAAATTCCAAACAACTTGGACGTATTCGAGACGCTTTGTTATTCATGTAAAAAAAAACCATTTGATCAAATATTGTTAAAACCACGGGCGGGAATTAGCCCTTTGACTGGTTATATTGTCAAAACTTAATATATAATTAGGACATGATTATGGCTATGATTAGAGCATATATAGGCTGGTAATTTCTTTTCTTTTTTATATCCAGCTTTCTGGCTTACGTCAGATTATTCCTGGAGATAGTAGTACCGGTCTGTCAATACTACTACTAGTAAATCGCGGGATGTGCCTGAATGACCAGGGTTTGAGAACAAAGCAACTGATATCACCTACAATGTCATATCCTAGAAAATAGGCTGGTAATTTCAAGTAGTACTAGTGGGGTGTCAAAGAGGTAGGTTAAAATATTAAATATGACGGATTAAAGAAGACTAAATTAATAAATGTGTGAGTCATTAACTCGCTCAAAGGATATTTTGACAGGGATTGGTTAGATTAAAAATGAGTTAAATAATGGGTTATAACACATCCCGTTCAATTATTACATAGTTAGTCAAACTTTTAGATGAACTAAATTGGATGGTCAAAATGTACTGAGTTAATAAATGAGTGAATCACTAATTCGTTCCAAGTATGGACAGATCGTGTTTCTCTACGCTAATTGTTGAAAATTTTACTAAAAATACTTGATCTCGAACACTGTATGAAATTCTTAAAATCTTGAGGCATGTCAAAAAACACTATCCTTAAGGATATTACTTGGTGTGAGTGTATCACTCAGAATTCAACAAACTCTTTTAGTATAAACCTAGGAGCCAAAATCTAACAAAGATTTAATTTAATATAAAACCCAGCAAGAAGATGAGAAGAAGAAGAAGGAACTTTTGTTTCATTGTTTTTCCCGGGCCAAGATTGTTAAATATACATAATATTAGTGTATATCACAGTTTTGGTCCAAAATCAGTCTGTGTACTTACCATATTTTATGGATAGTTTTAGGTAATATTTTAATGTAAGTATTACATTAATTAGTCTCGTACACTTACCATAATTATATGATTCTTGTACTACTAGAATAGGGTTTTGGTATTAGAATAGGAATAGGATTTTCCTATTATGGAAATATGTAAATTATATATATTGTCTTTCAATTAATGAAAATAACCAAGGGATTATTTCTTTCATGGTATCAGAAGTCTAGGTCTTCAAAATCCTCTCTCCAAATTTCTTAAATTTTCCGTCACCGTGCATCATTTTCCGAGTCCATTCTTCTCGGAATTTGTCCGACGGTTTCTCCTCTCTTCCCAAATTTTTCTTCCACATCCCTACATCATGTCTTGCGTTGATCTAATAGCTAAGAACATGTTTCACCCTACCTTTGCTGTTTCTAATATCAAGAATCACATCCCTATCATTCTTGAAATAGAAAACGTTTGATATGCGACGTGGGCCGAACTGTTCAAAGTTCATGCACGGTCGCATCAAGTTCTCCATCACATTATCCCTGCGGCTCCTACAGATACAGAGGTGCCAAAACCCGAGGATGATCCTAAGTTATGGACGACACTTGATGCTTCTGTTCTTCAGTGGATTTATTCCACGATTTCTATCTACCTATTGCAAACGATTATCGAACCAGATGCTATGGCGATGGCGGCTTGGAATAGAGTACGTGATATATTCCAAGTCAATCAGAATTCTCGTGCTGTTACCTTGGAGCAGGAATTCTCCCATGTCAATATGAAAGATTTCCATAACGTTTCAGCATATTGCAAAAGGTTGAAGAAATTGGCGGACCAACTCCGCAACGTTGGTGCACCCGTTACAAATGATTGTCTTGTCCTTCAGATGGTCGCATGTCTATCTGAGGCCTATAATGGTGTTGGCATGCTTCTTCGTCAGAGCAGCCCTCTTCCGCAATTTTATCAGGCTCATTCTATGCTTACACTCGAAGAAGCAGGCTTGGCAAAAAAGGCGGTTACTGGTGCTAGTCCGTAGTCATGATAACCGAGTCAAATTTTACTCCTTCCGATTCCAACAACTCGGGCCAAAACCGTAACAACGGTGGAGGCAAAAAGGGTCAAAATTGAAAAAATAATGGCAAGAATCGCGGCGGCAACATGGGTGGCAGCCGGAGCAGTAGTGGTGGCGGTAGTGGCGGTGGTGGCAGTCAGCAGCAGCAGTCGTCTTGGGCCCAACATATGGGCCGGGCAGCAGGCCGACATACTTGGGCCTCAGCCTCCGCAGGCCCACCATGCAGCGGGCCCCATACAAACCGACATTGAAGCCGCAATGCACACACTTGGATTAAATCCACCAGACCCAAATTGGTATATGGACACCGGAGCCACAACCCACATGACTTCCGATCAAGGTACTCTCTCGTTTTATTCTAATTTGAGTAGCAGTCGTGGCATAATTGTTGGTAATGGTAATTCAATTCCAATTCGTGGTTATGGTCATAAAACGTTGTCTCCCCCCATCCACCCCTTATCTTGAAAAATACCCTTCATGCCCCTAAATTGATTAAAAATTTAGTGTCTGTCCGAAAATTCACCACTGATAATTCCATTTCTATTTAATTTGATCCGTTTGGATTTTTTGTGAAGAATTTCAAGACGGGGAGTCCTCTCATGAGGTGTGATAGTAGGGGAGATCTTTATCCTATCACGTCATTTTCCGGTCTCTCGAGTCAAGCCTTGTCGTCAACTTTTCAGCCCTTGCTCCTTCCTTGTGGCATGCACGTCTTGGTCATCCGGGGTCATCTCTTTGTCTTCCTCAAAAATAGTTTTATTTCATGTGAGGGTACGCGTAGTACTCCGAGTTGTCAATCTTGTTCTTTAGGAAAACTTGTTAGGTTGCCATTTGTAGACTCTAATTCTCATACTTTAATGTCATTCGATATTATTCATAGCGATTTATGGACTTCTCATGTTCTCAGTTATGTGGGTCATCGGTATTATGTTTTATTTTTAGATGATTACTCTAATTTTTATGGCGTTTCCGATAGCGAAAAAATCTCAAGTTTTTTCCATCTTCTTAAAATTTAGAGCATTCATTAGAACCCAATTAGAACGGAAAATAAAAAATATTCAATGTGATAATGGTAAAGAATATGATAATGGGGTATTTCGGAAATTTTGTGTTATTAATGGGATCAATTTTCATTTTTCTTGCCCTCATACGTCTTCACAAAATAGGAAAGCCAAATGCAAAATTCGTACCATTAATAACATTATCCGAACCTTATTAATTCATGCTTCCGTACCCCCTTCGTTTTGGCATCATACTCTACAAATGGCTACATATCTTCTTAACATTTTTCCTTCCAAAGGTTTGATATATTCATCCCCTCTTCAAATTTTATATAACAAGACTCCTTCGTATTCAAATCTTAGGGTCTTGGATGCTTGTGTTATCCACTCTTTCCGTCCACCACAATTAACAAACTTCAGGTCCGGTCTACCCCTTGTGTGTTTTTGGGTTATCCGTCAAATCATCGTGGGTACAAATGTTTTGATTTATCATCTAATAAAATCATCATTAGTCGCTATGTAATTTTTGATTAATCTCAATTTCTGTTTGCTAAGGTTAGTAATCCTGTGCCTAGTTCGTATAATATTTTGGATCATGATATATCTCTCGTATATTATTCATCATTAGTCCACTGCCCGCTGGCCCCACTGCTCCGTCACTAGCTACAGTGCCCGCAACTGGGTCTTATCCAGTTACTGGGCATGTAACAGTAACTGGGCTAGTCACCTAGCCCATTACCACTACTGGTCCAGTCCTTGTTTCTCAATCCCGTTACCGAGTTGGGCAGTAGGCCTACTGCCTGTTGTCCAGTCCGTCTCGAGTCTAGAAAATTCCCACAATCCGCACACTTCTTTCCCGAGTCATAGACCGGTCACTCGTAGTCAACGGGGTGTTTTTAAACCAAAAAGACATTTTAATTTAAATTCTAATGTTCTTAAATCACCCTTACCCCGTAATCCTGTGTCTGCGTTAAATGACCCGAATTGAAAAATTGCTATGACTGATGAATATAATGTTTTTATTGATAATAAGATGTGGGAGTTGGTGCCCCGTCCATCTGGTATTAATATTATTAGGTCTATGTGGATCTTTGCTCATAAGGACAATTCAGACGATTCGTTTGCAAGACATAAGGCTCGGCTTGTCGGTGATGGTAAGACTCAGCATGTTGGTGTGGATTGTGGTAAGACATTTAGTCTGGTGGTCAAGCTGGCTACCATTCGCACTGTGCTCAGCTTGGCTCTTTCGAAAGCATGACCCATTCATCATTAGATGTGAAGATATCCGCATCATATCTGTTTGTTGAAAAAGTCCTTATATGGGCTTAAGCAGTCTCCACTCGCCTGGTATAAGAGGTTTGCCGACTATTTTTTGACTATTGGGTTCACTCACGACAGGTCGGATAATTCCTTGTTCATATATCGTCGTGGTTCTTCCTTGGCTTATATACTATTATATATGGATGATATTATCTTGACTTCTTCTTCTGATGCATTACGCCAGTCTATCATGACATTGCTCAGTTTTGAGTTTGCTATGAAAAACTTGGGGCCATTGAGTTATTTTTTAGAAATTGTTGTCACTCGTCATACATGTGGATTGTTCTTATCCCAACAGAAGTATGCAACTGAGATTATTGAGAGGGCTGGGATGTCATCTTGTAAGTCCATTTCCACTCCAGTTAATACTAAGCCTAAGCTTGATGCTGCGGCCGACGCACCATACGAGGATCCAACCCACTATCGCAGTCTTGTATGGGCCCTTCGGTATCTTACATTCACGAGACCAGATATTACGTATGCCGTACAATAGATGTATTTGTTTATGCATGATCCCAGGATTGAGCACATGAATGTGCTCAAACGTATCCTTCGGTATATTCAGGGTACACTTGACTATGACTTGCATTTATATCCTTCATCGACGTCAACACTTGTCTTGTATATAGATGCTGATTGGGGAGGCTGTCCGGACACCAGACGGTCTACGTCTAGCTAATATATGTTTCTTAGTAATAACTTTGTCTCATGGTCTGCAAAACGTCAGTCAACTTTGTCCCTATCCAGTGTCGAGGCCGAGTATCGAGGGGTAGCTAATGTGGTCTCTGAATCCTGTTGGTTAAGTAATTTGCTGTTAAGGCTTCATTGTCCTATTCAGAAAGAAACATTGGTTTATTGTGATAATGTTAGTGCCATCTACCTTTCTGGTAATCCGGTTCAGCACCAGCGCACTAAACATATCGAGATGGACATTCACTTTATTCGTGAAACGGTTGCTCGGGGTCAAGTACGCGTCTGCCATATCCCTTTCAGGTATCAAATTGCAGACATCTTTACAAAGGGTCTTCCCTCGGTTTTTTTTGAAGATTTTAGGGATAGTCTCAACGTACGAAGACCGCCCGATATGACTGCGGGGGTGTGTTAAATATATAAAAATTGAAGAGGGGATGAATATGTCAAAGCTTTGGAAGGAAGAATGTTAAGAAGATATGTAGCCATTTGTAGAGCATGATGCCAAAAAGACGGGGGTACGGAAGCATGAATCAATAAAGTGCGGACAATGTTATTAATGGTACGAAATTTTGCGTTCGGCTTTCCTATTTTGTGAAGACGTATGAGGGCAAGAAAAACGAAAATTGATCTCATTAGTTGCACAAATTCCCGAAATACCCCGTTGTCATATTCCTTGCCATTATCACATTGAATATTTTTTATTTCTCGTTCGAACTGGGTTCTAATGAAAGTTCTAAATTGTAGGAAGATGGAAAAAACTTGAGATTTTTTCGCTATCGAAAAAGTCTATAAAAATTTCGAATAATCATCCAAAAAGAGAACATAATACCGATGATCCAAAGAACTAAGAACATGAGATGTCCATAAGTCACTATGAATAATATTAAATGGCATTAAAGTATGAGACTTATAGTCTACAAATGGCAACCTAATAATTTTTCCTAAAGAACAAGAATGACAATTCGGAATACTATGCGCACCCTTACATGAAATAAAATTATTTTTATCTAAGAAAGATAAAATGGACGACCCCTGATGACCAAGACGAGTATGCCACAAGGAAGGGGAAAGGGCTGCAAACGCGGACGGCAAGGCTTGACTCGATAGACTGGAACATGGTGTGATAGGATAAAGATCTCCCTTATTATCACACCTCATGAGAGGACTCCCCGTCTTGAAATTCTTCACAGAGAAACCAAACGGATCAAATTCAATAGACAAAGAATTGTCAGTGGTGAATTTACAGACATACACTAAGTTTTTAATTAATTTGGGGGCATGTAGGGTATTTTTCAAGATAAGGGGTGGATGGGGGGGGGGGGGAGATAAAGTTTTATGACCATAACCACGAATTAGAATAGAATTACTATTACCAATAATTATGTCACGAGGGTTGCTCAAATTGGAATAAGACGAGTGTACCTGAATCGGATGTCATATGGGTAGTGGCATCGGTGTCCATATACCAATTCGGGTCCGGTGGTGTCAAACCAAATGTGTGCATCGCGACCTCAATATCGGTCTGAGTGGGGCCTGCTGCATGGTGGGCTTGCGGAGGTCGGGGCCCAAGTACCCCAACATGATACCCCGGCCCAGTGCTTCTTCGGGAAGAAGCACTGGCCCAGTTGGTACTGGGCCGAGGAGGCTGCTGGAAAGCCCACTGAAACTGGGCTGGAACCGATGGTGAACCTGGGCTGTTAGGTCACTGCCAACTGTTCCAGGCCCACGGGCCAGTGGCCTAAGGCTGGGACAAGTGGGTCGGTGACCCATTGTATCCGGGATATTATCCTCCGCCACCGTTTGGGCCCCCGTTACCATTGCCGAAACCGCCACTTTTCCCCCCGCGATTTTATCATTATTTTTCCAACTATTTTTGCCGCCACCATGAGACCGGTTTTGGTTCGAATTGTCACTAAAAATTTGAGGATTAGTGGAAGATGTCATCATGACCACGGGGTTAGCACTCGTAGCCGCCTTTTTAGCCAAGCCGACTTCTTTCAAGGTAAGCATGGAGCGGGCTTGATAGAACTTCGGAAGAGAATTACTTTGACGAAGGAGAGTTCCAACGCCACTATAGGCCTCGAATAGGCATCAACCATCTGTAGAGCAAGACGGTCTTCACTAACTAGCGCACCAACGTTGCGGAGTTGGTCCACCAATTCGTTCAACCTTTTACAATAAGCTGAAACGTTTGGGAAATTTTCCATGTTGACGTGGGAAAATTCCTGGTCAAGTGTAACATCTCTGAAATTTTGACTATCCTGGAATATGTCACGCAACCTATCTCACGCAGCCATCGCCGTAGCGTCTGGCTCAATAATCGTCTGCAATAGGTCGGTAGAGATAGTAGAATAAATCCACTGAAGGACGGTGGCATAAAGTGTGGTCCATTATGTGATGGATGACTTGATGCGAATGAGCGTGAATTTTGAACAACTCGACCCACGTCACGTATTGGACGTTTTCTATTTCAAGAATTAGAGGGATATGATTCTTGATGTTAGAAACAACAAGGGCAGGGTGAAACATGTTATTTGACGTAGACTTAACGAAATAACAATAAGTGATAGAGGGATTTGGAAGAGAGAATCGGAGAGCGAAAAACAGACGCGAAACCGAGGATGGACTCTCAGATTCTGCTTGGCCGAGGAACAAGAAATTTTTGGGAGAAAATTTTTGTTTGACCTAGACTTCTGATACCATGAAAGAAATAATCCATTGATTATTTTCATTAGTTGAAAGAGTATATATACATTTTACATAATAGGAGAATCATATTCTTATTCTACTCATAAAACCTTATTCAACTTGGACACTAACTATACAATTATGATAAGTGTACAATAATAATTACAACCAAATAATACCTAAATTATAGCCCAACCGTGGGCTGACTTACTGTACAAACCCGAGACACCAACAATAGACAATATACATATGATATACATGTGTATACGGTGTATATCGTATGTATATTTAACACATATATATAGGTAAAAGAAAATCATATTGAAGATGTATGCCTATAAAACTAATTGAATTGCCAGATTTAGTTGTCAAAATAACGGTAGCATTTTAATTAGAATTAATGCACAATAAAGGCTAGTCATTGACCAAATTAAATTGCTAAAAACGTTTCTTCAACAGCCATATTTTTCCCATTATGAAAGCTATTAAGGCAAAGTAACTGTAGTATCAATTCTTTTGTTTCAAATACTAATGATAGTAATACATAATTAATATACCATCTTTTTGAGATAATACATATTTTTTCAACACTAATTTGATCACCTCTAATGTCTGGTTAGTGTCGAAGCCATGTGTAATCAATGTGATTCAACTGAATTCTCTTTGTTGAAGAAATATACTGTTAAATAAGCTAAAAGCATATTCATATGTGTATAAATATACACAAAGATTTAAATTCCTTTAGACACAAGAATAATATATACTCAAATTTGTGGATTTTTAATATTCTCCTAAATCTCCTTAAAAGAATTTCTGGCTCTCCATATTTGAACAAGAGAGAGGTAGGTAAGTTGTACACAAATCTTTTTAGTGATGCAACGGCTTATATCATCGTGTACCATTTGACCCATTGAAAAGCTTTTGACTTCCTTAGTCATTTATCATTTGTGTAAATAATACTACTAGTTTATACCATTAGATTGAAAAACTGATTAATCGGACGAGAATAAAGATAGAGTTCCGTTCTACATGTCAATATCGGCAACAATGAAATTTATAGTAAGAGGAAAATTCGTCGACTTTAAAAATTGTGAGGGTTCAAGATAGTATTTATAAGTAAATCTTTTTTAAAATGTAAATTTAAAATTTTAAAAATAAGATATGTTCTCTGCAATAACAAGTAAAGATAATTTGAGGGTGTAAAAATTATTTTACATTGACATTATATATTACTTAAACTCAAATAATATATAAGAGCGGATTCATGATTTGAAAATTTCGAGTGTAATACTACTTTGAAGGTAGAGTTGTTTTCAAAATTCAAACTCCAAAATTTTAATTTAGAGTAAAGTACGTTGACAATTATAACTCGTGCCTCTCTAGAATATTGCCCTTTTTTCTTCCTCTCTAAAAGTTGTCCTTTTTAGAAATATTTCCTTTATTTTATTGAGCACGTTGGTCCTCTTTTTTGTCCTTGCTCTACAAGGAATTTCTTCTTCTAAACAACCCCTCCAACCTTATAATATTGACAAAAAAACATTACTTATATAAATTGTCTCTTCATTCTAATCCTCATTTCCAAGTTCAAATATAATTTATTTGTCAATTTCTTGCAAATTCCAAACTACTTCTGGTCTAGAAATTAAACTGTATTGAAGAAAAATGAAGGTACAATTTCCTTCTCCTTTAACTTACTCACAAAATAATATTTTAAAGTTTCTTTTTTTCCCTCTGTTTCTCTTTATGTTTTCGTTATTATTTCTTGTTTTTCATAAAGTTCTTGATCATTTTTCAGGATTTAATTTGTTTTTGTTCAATTTTTCTGCAGAAAGTTGTTTTGAAATTAGAGGTGCATGATAACAAAGACAAACAAAAGGCCATGAAAGCTGTCTCTACCCTCTCAGGTACTGCATCTTCATTTTTTTTCCATACTCCTATTATTAAGAAAGAATTTTCACGTACCTAGTCATAAAAAAATAACCAGACCTGCACATGGGGGCGTATAGAAGACATATTATCTAAATAAAAGTGTGTTACGTTCTTTCTAACGGTTTAAACTTTTGGACGACATTGTCACATCATCCAGCACGTCTTAATTCCTTTTGCATTTTTAGTAATTGTGACATACACAAAATTTCGTGCAAGTGGTATCGACTTATTATGTTTTAAGAAAATATTAGTTACATATGTACATTCAATTATATTTTTCAGCAAAGTGACATCGAAATTCGAATACGACTAACTTATACTATGATATTTTTTGGTTCAACAGGGATTGAAACTCTATCAATTGATCTGAAAGAGAAGAAATTAACAGTAGTAGGAGACATTGATCCAGTTGAAGTTGTAGGGAAATTGAAGAAAACATTGCATCCAGAAATATTATCAGTAGGGCCAGCAAAAGAGCCAGAGAAGAAAAAGGATGAAACTGTAATAAGAAAAGATGAAGGGGCCAAAAAAGATAACAATGAACAAGTTGGTGAACTAGTAAAGCTTTACAAGAACTATAATCCTAACATGACACAATATTATAGGGTATATAGTATGGAGGAGAATCCAAATGCTTGTGTTATTTGTTAAAAGAATTTAGTTTATATACACTCATAAAGTGATGTACAGTTCAATTACATAATGTAATAGATTACCAATATTTTATATGTTATTAATCTCACATATTATGAACAATTATTTGCATTTTTGATTTTATTTTTTGTATTTGATATTCGAAACTCACTGATCCGATTAATTTGGAATTTTGGATTCGCCCGAAGGATCCACTAAAGGGGAAGAGTGCTCCTACCAAAAGTTTTCTTCGAGTCTAGGGTTAGTGGTAGAGAAATCATATTCAGCTCACAACACTCATGGGTGGTCTGTGATTAATTTTAGGTTATCTGTATAAAAAATTTATGACGATGTTTTACCAAAATGTCCCTCGATGGAGTTAATTTATTTGAGGTCTATTAGTTGAAGAATTAGAATCACTAACATAATAAAATTGAAAGTCAGTAGTAATACGTTGAATAACAAGGATTAAAATTAGAATATATCATTAACACGAGATCTAAATATGTTGTTTGCCATTACAAGCAAGTTTGAAACTAAACATTTTCAGAAAAATAATTATATCAGTTAATTATAAAGAGGCACCCTACCTTCACAAAGTAAAGATAAAGTCTGCATACACACTCCCTTTATAGTATTTGTGGGATTATACTAAATTTGTTGTTATTTTATAAAGAGCAATTGTAAAAGACAATGATTATTTAAATTGGATGAGGAAGTATAGTTTTCCGAGAGGTAGGAATATTTTAAGCCACGAGTGAATTTTTTTTAAGTCGCGAGTATAAAAATATTTTAATCAGATGTCTCGAGTTAAAATCTTGAGTATAAAGACGTATTCAGAATTTCAAAAGCATTGATGCACTATTACAAAAAAGGGTTCAACTTTTACTCCTAGTTTGGATGGTTGTTTCCTGTGGTTCATTATTGTATTATTTTTTTATGAAACCATGTTTGTTTTCATTGTTTTTAAAATTATATTGTATGATGTTGTAAACCCGTTGTAATTCCGTAGTTAAATAACCATGAAAAAAGTTTGAGTTTTTAAAACCACGAATTTGATAATTTTTGCGTGGTTATGTATTTTATTTTTCCATTATACTCCACCTCACCCACCCACCTCTATCATACCCAAATCCACCCACCCACCCTACCACCCACGCCCACACAACCACCCCCCTCCATCACAGCTAAAACCACCAACCCCCACCCTCTACCACTCACCACCTCACCACCACCCATGACCCCTCACCACCACTAACCCCCACCCCCATACCACCTATCCCTCCACCACCTACTTATTTTTTAAAGTTTTCATTTTATCCTTTACCTTAATTTTATTAATATATAAAAATTAGTTTGTAATTAAGCATTACGAATATTTTAATAAACTTACATATTATTATACAGTAATATACAGTCAAACCAAACAATAAAAATATCATTAAACCACAACAAATGATACAACATATCCAAACGTTGTTCATTAATACAGTACATACAATACAATACAATACAATACAATATAATACAATACAATACAATACAATACAATACAATACAATACAATACAATACAATATCATATTATACCATACCATACTGTACATTAATGAACCACGGGAAATAACCATCCAAATAGAGGGTTAGGTTCTTCGCATTAATGAACTCATTACACTTCTGTAATTATTGATTCAAAAATATTATTATTTTTGTTTTGCAATTTTAGTGACTTGTCACATATGTATATATACTTCATATAAAAATACAGGGATCATTGAGTATGTGTTACATTCTCAACCGTTGCTAATTTTACTATAGACATTCGATTTGATTATAAGAAAATTTAATGGCGGTGATAGAAGGAGAAATATGAATTCAATTGTCAAAACGAGCTTCTTAGACCACTCTAGTTGCTCGTTTCTAGGACTATCAATAAACACTACGAGAAGGTAAATTATACTCCAGTAATTCATTGTCCAATATTTCAACATTTACATGGGGATATTTCCATTTTGGGAAGCTAAACCTTCATGATTGCAATTAGCAACCTACAACTATTGAACAAGATTCATAATAGCCACATATTCCATTAACTATTGCCAGCCAAAGAAAGGAGTATTTCCCCAGCTCGAGAAAGCACTCCAATAGGCATACTAAAAAGATAGAAATTGGCGACGGACAAATTTTGTAGCTAAACAGTAAAATTGTCGCTAACCCTATTTAACGACGAATTATCAAAAGAGTATGTTACTTGCTCAGACAAGTAAAGATGTTTTCAACCCAACACTTCATCTCACCCATGATAAACGACGAGCTCCCAGAAGCTCGTTTACAGACTAGTAAAGATGCTTCATAAGACCATCCAACACCATGAGAAGTGGGAACATAGGGAGTACTAATTATTTAACACTATTTGATGTTTCATAAGACCATCCAACACCACCATGCTTCATCATCAACCAGAGATGTTGTTATGAACCATATTGATGACGTGGAGGACAGCAGGGCTAATAAGGGAGAAAAGAGTAATTTTATTCAGCCTAGAAGGAGTAACCGTGTGAAAATACCATCTAAATGATTAACTGATTTTGTGTTAAACAATTAAAGATGGGCTATCATGCTTCAATTCCTCGTTTTAACGCAGGTTGCCTATCTCCAGTTGCTCCTCCACTCATAACTATTCTTTCTGGATCAAATGTGACTCTATCTCCTCTAACTTTCTCCATGAATTTTGCAACAGCCTGCATATTCACAAAGTAGCGGATTCAAAATTTGAAATTTATGAGTTCTGACAATTTTTCGCTTGTCGCTGAAGCCATGACTCATGTATGCTACTGGATCACAGTTTATTATATGTACATATTTACTGAATTTCTCAACATAGATGTGTTGGGTCTCTTGCTCTATAGTACTTTATAATGCAGTACGGGAAGTATATTACTATTACAAGTATTCGAAAGGATAAACAAAGATTGAATAATTCAACTAGAAAACTGAAAATTACAAAGATGTTGAACAAGAAAACTGGAAAGTGTTTTTGATTGCTGAGTCGAGTGTGGCACTTTGTCCTTAAGACAATATTGCCCCGTATGTATCCTTTATACGTCCTGGACAATTTGTCTCCCAAGATAAAACAACAATGGAACACTTGAGCAAAGGAAACTCAAGTGCTACCGTAAAGAATATTGAGTAACGAAATGATGCTTGGAAGTTGTAGGAAGAAGAGATTTCTGCTTGTGTATTTTCGTGTGTTGTATGAACTGTTATTCGTGGTGCTAAACAATGGTGTAAGGGGGTGTTTATATAGGTGAGGGAGGGGCTGAAAAATGCCTCCATAACAGCCAAATAATGGCCATTATGGAGGTAGTAAAGCCACCAACATAAATGGTGAAAGACCAACGGATTTGGCCATTATAGGAGGAGTAATTCAGCCAAAATAAATGGCTGAATTGAGTGCTTGGCGTTTCTGCTTTGACCGTCCAAATTCGACGCTCGGAAACTTCGGGGACCAAACCGTACATCCGAAAGAATTCGGTCCGAACCGTACATCCGAAACTTCGGGATCAAACGCGTACTTCGGCAAAGTTCTCGGCCCAAAAAGATAATATCCCGTGGCCCGTGAACCGGACCGGAGGCGGCGCGCGCGTGTGTCTTTCCTCGAACCGAAGCACATCTAGGTCCTCCCTCCTTTAAACACATGGGATACCCCTTGGGGTCCCAAACCCCAAACCAATTTCGAGTCTTATATACACAACAATTCTTTCTTCCTCTACCGATGAAGGAGAATTGAACACAATACCACACTTTCCATGCTTCAAACACCTTACTTCGTGGACCAATATCTCTTTCATTTCTCAATGAAATTTGACGATTCTTGGCCCTACGGTTATCTACGTACTTAGTAGCTCATGCATGTGTGAAGAACCGGATTCTCCAATATACATAGCACTAGTGTTTAAGCCGTTAAAGTTGGTCGGTCGCAACTCCCGCCAAAGGCAAATTTCCAACAAGATGTAGGCTTTACACTAACTTGAAATTTCATGTTTCTCATACCTTTCTTATTATGACAAGCCATGATAGTCTTGAAAATAGCAATATCCTTAAAATCTTGAGCCCCTTCAGATGTGCAAATGGAGGCTTTTGGATTGTTGACTACCCATTCTTGGATTAAATCAAAGCAAAGCTGAAAAAACATCACAAGAGAAGATATGTGTGTGATCAAGGATTATATTATGTAGAAATATCTGTCTAGACAAGAAAAGGGAAGAGACACTATCAGACCGATCCAAAATTTAAACTTAATAAAACTCAAAGTTTATCAAGAAATTAAAAATGATGTTTTTTGTTAATAGAGATTTTTGATAGAAATTAAAGAGACTTGAAATGTTAGTTGGTAGTATAATGGACATGAAGTGATGCCTATTTATAAACTTTATTCTTAATCCATTATTTTGTGGTAAAGAAATTTCCATGAAATAGAGGACATAGACTTTGAAAGGGCAATTTTTTTTGGAAGTATATGGCTGCTTAATTAATTCATTAATTAGTGCGTAATATGGTTATAGCGCACTAGTGATGAACTGGAAATGGTCCCATCATTAATTAATTTCTTAAGAATTTAGTTAAATTTTCGCCGATTGACCCTATAGGTGTTTATTAAATGACGTTTATTATTTCTCTTCAAACTTATAGACTTTTTAAACCACTGTCTAAAGATTCTTTTAAGCAAATTGTATCTTATGATAAAACGTTACACCACGGTCTAATATTTTAGAAGTTATTGTAAATGTTAGATGACAGGACGTTAAATTACAATCTAATGTTTTGTCTATAAGGTTGAGAAATATATATATGAGTAAACATTAGACGCGAGTTTAATAATGTCTAGAAGGGTAACTTCCCTATGACTATATTTTAGGGGTGTGCATTCGATTTTTCGGTGTTCGGTTTCTAAAAGTTACAATCCAATCCGAACAAAAATAAGTTTGGTTTGGTTCGGTTTTTCTCTTTTCAATTTGGTTATTCGGTTGCGTCATATAAGATAATTAACATAATCAAAATGACGAAAAAGAACAAATATTATAGAGAATGAAAAGTAATCATGTCAAATTTCTTAAATATATTTTCTAATATAAATCATAGGGTAAGATTTTAAGAATACAATATTTAAAAGTATATTAATACATGTTCATAACCTATAGATTCAGAATAAGTCACTATACTCTAATATATATATATATATAATAATTCAATTTTTTCGGTTTTTATTTTTCTAAATCCGAAACCAAACCAATATCCAAATTTTTAATTTTTTCAATCCAAAACCAAAAAAATTGAATATTGGATATTGTCCCAAGAATGCATTTTTTATGCATAAAACAAACGGAGCAAAAATGGGTCGAACATAAATCAGCTAAAACGCTGAAAAATTCAAAAAAGAGTTAAGAGTCAAAAATCAATCATTTTTTTTTTTCTATCTGAACTATAGATGTAAGAGTTTCCTACCTAAACTATCAGATGTGAGAGTTTCTACCTAAACTATCACCAACTTGTTAGCAAAACACGCATCAACCATCATTTGTTCACTTTTCCTACCTGATAGTTGAAGTAGTAAACTCTAACATATGATATGGGTCGAACATAAATCAGCTAAATTGTTCCAATAACACATTTTTTGTGCACGAAGCAAAAATGCGTAGAACACAAATCAGCTAAATCAACTGTAAAATTCAAAAACAAATTCAATGGAGGAAACGGGTGTTCAGTAAAGTCAATCAAGATTGAAGTTTTTACTTTTTACAAGAAATTGAGAACAAATTAATTGTGAGGGTCGAACATAAATCAGCTAAAAACTGTAAAATTCAAAACAAAATTGAATATCGAAAAGAGTATTCAGTAAAATCAAGATTGAATTTTTCTAAACATAAATCAGCTAAATTGTCCCAAGAACACATTTTTTGTGCATAAAACAAACATAGCAAACATGGGTCTAGCATAAATCATCTAAAAAACTATAAAACTCAATAAAGGAATATGTTCCTTGATTTTTTTAATGAATGATTTACAATATATATAGTATTACAAAAGTATTTACCTTGTTATAAACTAGGGTAACTAATCAACCTAATTACAAAAATGATTATAATTTTACATAAAATAGGAGATATACAATTAATGAAAGAATATTCGGAAAATATTCTATTACACCCCCGCAGTCGAAGCGGGAGGTTCACGAACACTGATACTGGCTCGAAAATCATCACATAGTATGCGCGGAAGTCCTTTGGTGAAGATGTCGGCAATCTGATGTCTGAAGGAACATGAAGGACACGAACTTGACCACGAGCCACTTTTTCGTGGACGAAATAAATGTCCATCTCAATGTGTTTAGTGCACTGATGTTGGACGGAATTGTCGAAAAGATATCTCGCACTAATATTGTTGTAGTAGACTAGTGTTGCCTTTTGAATCGGACAATGAAACTCAAGTAGAAGGTTACGGATCCAATAAGACTCAGAGACGATGTTGGCGACACATATGTACTCTGCTTCGGCACTCGATTGGGATAGTGTAAGTTGCCTTTTGGAAGACCAATACAATAGGTTATCTCCGAGAAAAATACAGTAACCAAACGTGGAGCGTCTGGGGTCAGGATATCCACCCCATTCAGCATCAGAATAAGCAGTAAGACCAGTGAGCGAGGACATGTAGATGTAATCCGAAGTGAAGTGTGCCTTGGACGTATTGTAAAATACGTTTGAGAGTATGCATGTGTGCTTCCATCGGATTGTGCATGTGCAAGCAGATTTGTTGCACGACATAAAATATGTTTGGTCTCGTGAATGTGAGGTACTGCAGGGCCCTAGCCAGGCTATGATAGTGAGTCGGGTCTGAATACGGAGGGCCGGAATCAGGTTGTCTACTGGCGTATGAGATGGTTTGCAAGATGTCATGCCTGCACGGTGAATGATCTCTTCGGCGTATTTCTTCTGACACAAAAATAGGCTGCTAGAATGTCGACTGACAAAGATGCCCAAGAAATAACTCGGCCCCCCCCCAGGATCCTTCATAGCAAACTCAGAGGAAATGAGAGATATAATGGATCGGCGAAGAGCATCAGATGATGTGATGAGGATGATGTCATCAATATATAATAAGAGGTAAGCCATGTCTAGATCCTTGTTGTAGATGAACAAGGAATGATCGGATCTGCTGTGTGAAAAACTGATAGAAGAGACATAATCGGTGAACTACTGGTACCATGTTCGAGAAGCCTATTTCAGTCCATAGAGCGATTTTTGTAACAGACACACATAATCCAGATGAATAGGATCCCTGAAACCCATAGGCTGGTGCATATATACCGTTTCATGAAGATCCCCATGTAAGAAGGCATTATTGACATCAAGGTGATGAATGAGACAAGACTTGGATAGGGCAATGCTGAGGACAGTCCAAATTTTTGCGGGCTTTACGACAAGGCTGAACGTTTCATCATAGTCTACTCTCGCGTGTTGAGACCTGCCATCACATACAAGATGAGCCTTGTACCTCTCAAAAGAACCATAAGATTTCATTTTATGTCTAAAAATCCACATAGAACGAATAATGTTAGCATCAGACGGATAGGGTACTAGGTCTCACGTCTTATTATCAATAATAACATTATATTCATCAATCATTGCAACTTTCCAATTTGGGTCGGATAAGGCATCCTTCGGATTTCAAGGGACAGGGGAAGGGACAACTGAAATAGATAGGTTAAATAACCATTTAGGTTTAGAAATTCCGTGCATGGTAGGGGTTTCCATTGTTCGAGAGCGTGTATCGAGACGTGGGATGGGAGGAGGGTAGGGTGTCGCGTGATTGCCGAAAAGAGGAGAAAGGGCAGGGGTGGCGGGATCGGCTGGCCGAGGCTCAGTTTGCCGATAGTGGCTGTGGAATCACCCTGAGACGGGCTGTTTCGGGCCACCGACGGTGGAACTGGGTGGGCAGCGTGTTCCGAACTAACCGCGATGGGTGCAGGTGCCGGGGTCTGGGACGACGGACTATGTAATGATAAATTAGAAGGGGGTTTAGGCCATCATCTAAGAAATCGTAGGAATGCCAAGGTGGCGAGTTTAGGGAGGCAAAAGAGAAATTGAGACTCATCAAATAGGACATGACGTGAAATAATAATTTTACGGCTTGACAAGTCATAGCACGACTAACCACAATGATTGGCGGGGTAACCCAGAAACACACACGGAGAAGACCGGGGATGAAGTTTGTGAGTGGTGGGATGAAGAGGATAATATAGACATCCAAAAATACGCAAGTGTTGGTAGGAGGGGTTCTTACGAAACAAAAATTGAGTAGGTGATCATTGAGCTAGAGACTTTTTTGAAATTATGTTTAGGAGATAGGTGACCATGAATAGTGCGTAATGCCAGAATTGAGGAGGAATTGGGGTGTGAGCAAGTAGGGCACGAATTAGGTTGTTTATGGTTTGGATTTTCCGTTCGACTTTACCATTTTGGGAGCAAAACTGTTTGAATTGGTTATTATCAAATTTTGTGCCATTGTCACATTGAAAACATTTAATATTCTTTTCAAATTGTATTTTTACGAAAGCACTAAATGAGGAAAAATGGGGTAGACCTATGATTTATTGCTAATTGGAAAATTCCATAGAAAGTTGGAATAATCATCCAAAAACAACATATAATATCGATGGCCAGCCGTACTTAAAATAGAGGAAGTCCACAAATCGCTATGTACGATATTGAAAGGCATTTGTTAGGTAGATTTTAATACTGTTTTAGAGTGTGTTTTAGGGAGTCTTTTGTTTGTCTTTTATTTGTGTTGTGCATTATTATGCGTGTTGTTTTGTATTTTCAGGCTTTAAGCGATTCAGAAAGGAATAAGGCGAATCCAAAGGAAATAGACGGTTATTAAGGACAAAAATGTATACATGGCCACAAGAAATAAGTCAAAGAATCCCTGGGAAGCTCGGAAAACAATTTAAACAAATTCCAGACGAAGAAGGCTAAAGAGCCGCGACGCAACAAGCTGAAGAGTCGCGACGCCCAACACTAGAGCTGCGGCGCCCCTCTGACAGTGAGCACATGATCTTTAAAAGTGAATTAGAGTCGTGACGCTTGTTTGAAGAGCCGCGGCGCCGATGACGTCAGGGAAGCGAGAAACCTAAATTTAACAAGGGCCAAAAAGTCCATTTTGGGGGTTTTTCATTATATATATTGGGGGAAACGTTTTTTTTGAAAAGGAGGAAGTTGGGAAGAACACTTTGGAGGCAAGAAACAAGAGAACAATGAGTCATTAGAGACATTTATTGTTCAAGTTCTTTTCCTTTTCTTTACTTGAGTTCAGTTCATGTTGGATATTGAGTTAATTAGTTCTTAGCATGACTATGAGCTAATTACTTTTATTAGGGTCGAATCACTTGAAACTCTATTATGAGTTAATGTATTACTAATGTTCTTCTTCATTTATTAAGATCTTTTCAACTTGTGTGTATAAAATGAGAATTAATTGGCCATTAGTCTTCATTACCTATATGATTTCAAATCAAGATCTGAGAATGGAGATTTGAATATGCTATAGTTGATTAGACGTAGGTTTAATCTTGAACGAGAGTATCACGATTGCCTGTGTAGCGTTTTAGGTTATTGATCTTAATCCTCCTGTGTGATTGTACTTATCATAGAAATATAGAAAGTTCTCACTTAGGTTGAGTTTTTATATGTTCTAACCGAAATATAGAACACCCCAGTTAACCTGCTATCTTAATAAGAAGAAGAATCGATAGTCTTGCATTAATAAATGATAGAGCAGAAAGTTGAGGAAACTGGAAACCCTAATTTCCTTCATCACTGAATTAAACTTCGTGTGCTTTCATTACGACTTCATTATGCAATTTACTTTAGTTCGTTAATTATGTAGTTTAGAAATCATCACATATATTCGTTAGCCAAATAGAAACCAAAGATTAGTTAATTGGTACTTGATAAATCAGTCTATGTGGACGATACTCGGTCTTAACAAAATTTAATACAAATTGCGATACGTACACTTGCGTAGCATCTAGAAATACCGCAACACGTTTTTGGCATCGTTGACAAGGACTGAAGTATTATCAATATCAAAATAATTAATCTTATTTCTAATTTGGTTGTTCCTAGAAAACATTTTTTTTACTTAATCTGTGTGCAGTGTTTCTGATCAATTTTAGGTAGTTTTGGTATATGCAAAGCAGGAGAGGAGCATACAACATTGTTCCTCTGAATTCGGAGATTGAAAAAGCGTGCAAGCAGAACCAAAAGAACAAAAGAATTGTTGATTCAACCGCTATGGCTAATCAACATGATAATGATGGGTTGAATGGAGGGGTTCCCGAATTCGTGCAGGCACAAGCCCAGAATCCTGCAGCGAAGAGCTTACGGGACTACATATTGCCAACTGTTACAGGTGTGCAGACATGCATAAGGCCACTAGCTATGGAGGCAAATAATTTCGAGATTAAGCCAGCAATCCTGTATATGGTCCAGAGCACAGTTCAGTTTGGTGGGTTGCCTTCAGAAGATCCACACATGCATTTGGCGAACTTTTTGAAGTTATGTACTATATTTAAGTATAATTGTGTTACTGATGATGCCATTAGGTTGAGGCTCTTCCCATTCTCACTAAGGGACCGAGCCAAAAGCTGGTTGAACTCTATTCATGCAAATTCTATTACTACTTGGCTAGATTTGGCTCAGAAATTTCTTGCCAAGTTCTTTCCTCCATCAAAGGCCGCGAAGTTAAGGGGAGAAATGAACAAGTTTTTTCATCTTGATGGGGAGTCTTTGTATGATGCTTGGGAGAGGTTTAAGGAGTTGCAAAGGAGATGTCCTCACCATGGAATTGAACAGTGGATGTTGGTCCACAATTTCTACAATGGATTGTGTGGTACTACTCGTACCATAATTGATATTGCGGCTGGAGGAGCATTTATGAGTAAAAGTGCTAATGAGGCGTATGGATTATTAGAAGATATGACCACAAATAACCATCAATGGTCTGATGAGAGATCAATGAGCAGTAGAAAAGCAACATGGGTTCATGATTTAGATGACATCACTGTGTTAACTACTCAAGTTGCTTCCTTGACAAAGCAATTGCAACAGAATACTGTGTCCGCAAATGTTGTTCAGATGCAAATGGTTTGTGAAATTTGTGGAGGACCACATACTTTTGATCATTGCATAGCAGTGGATCCCAACAATATACTTATGGATCAAGCTCAGGTTTAAGCAGTTGGGAATTTTCAGAGGCCCTACAACAATCCATTCTCCAACACTTATAATCCTAGGTGGAGAAATCACCTTAACTTTTCATGGAGAAACGACCAAGGCCAACAGTCACAGTTTCAAGGGCATTATCAGAACTAGCAGCCACAGTTCCAAGGGTAATATCAACATAACAGTCCACAACAGCCAATAAATCAAGCTTCATTTTCTCAGCAGCCTATGCCACAAGTTCAACAAGCTAACCCTAATGAATTGCAAGCAGCCTTGTTGACTCTCACCAATTCTCAAACACAGTTCATGATAGAGACAAGATCCTCTATTCAGAATTTGGAGATGCAAGTGGGGTAGTTAGCAAACATGTTGAATAACAGACCTCAAGGGAATCTGCCTAGCAATATCGTTGTGAACCCGAAGGAGCAGTGTCAAGCCATCACCTTGAGAAGTGGTAAGCAAGTGAAGCAGTCTGTAACCCAACCACCTATTGAAAAGAATGATAACTTAGGAGAGATATCAGGTTTAGAGAAAAAAGGGTTACTAAAGACCACTCTAGTACAGATAAGGTACCACCCGCGGGTATGGTTGACCCTCAAATCAAAATTCCATTCCCTCAAAGACTTCGAAAAAATTCTCTTGATAAACAATTTTCCAAGTTTTTAGAGGTGTTCAAGAAATTGCACATCAATATTCCCTTTGTTGAGGCTTAGAACAAATGCCCAGTTATGTGAAATTTATGAAGAAAATTCTCTCTAAAAAGAGAAAGATGAGAGATTATGAGATTGTGGCTTTAACTGAATAGTGCAACACCATTTTGCAAAAGAAGCTTCCCCAGAAATTACGAGATCCATGGAGCTTCACTATTCCCTGCACTATCGGAAATTTTGAATGCAAGCATGCGCTGTGTGATTTGGGGGAAAGTATCAACTTGATGCCCTTATCTGTGTTTCATAGAATTGGTTTGGGTGAAGCTAGGCCTATAACCATTACTTTGCAGCTAGCAAATTGTTCGATCAAGCATCCACGAGGTATCATTGAAGATGTACTAGTGAAAGTGGATAAGTTCATCTTTCCCGCTGACTTCATCATTCTGGATATGAAAGAAGATGAAAATGTGCTCATCATCCTGGGGAGACCATTCTTAGCTACAGGGTGAGAACTTATAGATGTGGAGAATGACGAATTAAAACTCTGAGTCCAGGGAGAAGAAGTGATCTTTAATGTATTCAGGGCATCAACTTATCCAAGAGCAATTGACGATTGTTTCTTCATTGATGTGATTAAAAAAATTGTTTATGAGAAAAGCTTCAAGAGTAGTGATGCTCTTGAAGTACCATTAACACATTGCGAGAAAGATGACAGTGAAGATACTGATCTCGTGGAATATGCCAATTGTGTTAACCCCCATGAGCCCCTCTATAGGAGAAGAAAAAGAAAAAGAAAAAGAAAAAAAAAAGAAAAAGAAAAAGAAAAAAAAAAAAAAAGAAAGGGATCCTGAAATGTCTTTGTTGCAAGGGTGATTTACCCTCTTGAATTCAAAATGAAGAAGAAATATGCGTCCGGCTAAATGACGTTAAACGATAGCGCTATTGGGAGGCAACCCAACATTTTAATTCAGTTATTTTATTTTATTTTGTTTATCTTGTTTTGAACAATTTCATTGTCTTGTTGTTTCTTGTTCTGTGTTGTTTATGATTAGGTGAATTGTGAGCTGTCCTCCACAGTACCAGCCCTAGTAGCTGCCACCACCACCACCATTCTGAATCGCTTAGCTGCAGTTTCGGTGAGTCTTCTTACTCTTGCTTTACTTATCACATTGGGGACAATGTGTCGAATATGTTTGGGAGGGAGTCTTACTGTTTTGTGTTAATAGTGTTAATTGTTTGTGTTCAGTTGTTTGTTTATTGTTAGTGTCGTAGTTTTAGTGTCAGTGTTTGAGTGTCTTGTGTCATTTAATTAAGTTAATAATAATAGCCCATGAGATTGAGTGAACACATGTGATAGAGTTGAATGAAATCGATATAACCATGAAATGCATAAATCTGTGTGCTTAAGTTGGATAGGTCCTGAGTTGTTTTCAATTATTAATAAGTATGAAAACCTGATCATGATTGGTGAATTTCTTGTACTTAAATATTGGTTTATGCATCATTGAATTTTAGTTTGAGGAAAGATGGTGGAAAGTCCTAGAACTTACTTGCTTGCTTGCTATTTGAGACGAAATCATAAATGATGCATGCTTAGGAAGATGATTTAGGCCATCTTTGGAACGATTGAGCCTTTCAAGCCAAACTTGACTAATTTAATCCCTAGTTACCCTTTTCAAGCCTTAAGTACCCCTTTTTTGATTGACATCTATTCTGAGTCTACTTGAAACCCTTTACAAATGTTTTCCTTCTATTGAATTCCATGAGCATATAAGTATATGATTGGGGGATTGACACTTTGTAATTGGTATTTTAAATTGAGTGTTATAAATAGAAGAGCAAAGAAAAAAAATGAATACACTACACTTTCCTTGTACATACATTGAAAAATAAGTTTGGGGGTGTAGTTGGATGGGTAAAGAAAAATTGGGGATTGATTTTGGTTTATAACGTGAGTATAGAGTTGGGTTGATTGGTTTATATGCTTATGGTAACTTTGAGCCTAAAAGACATTTTATCTGTCCCGAGCCTAAGCATATCGTTATAACCTATAAAAAGTCCTATTGATTCTTGAACATGTGTTGTCTAAATTAGTGGAGAGTAGCAAGTTAGCAAACCTATAGAACTTGGACCTGATGGACTGTTGGGGAGAATCAGTTGTGCATGAACTAATATTGAATACTTGTTTAAGTTAATAATCATGGTTGAGTAGTCATATGCATTAATAACTTTAAGTAAATTTGAGGATTATCCGACTTGAAATTCTAGATAGCAAATTAGTGGCTAGAATATTCCGGAAGATTTTATTGCATATTATTCATGATTTTCGAGGCATGATATATTGTTGTTGACTTGATTTTTTTTTTTTTTTTTTAGTCTGTGTGTTTTTCTTTTTAGGGTGTCTAGAGTTCTTTACTCGAGGACGAGTAAAGTTTAAGTTTGGGGGTGTTTGTTAGGTAGATTTTAGTATTGTTTTAGAGTGTGTTTTAGGGAGTCTTTTGTTTGTCTTTTATTTGTCTTGTGCAGTATTATGCGTGTTGTTTTATTTTTCAGGCTTTAAGCGATTCAAAAAGAAATAAGGAGAATCCAAAGGAAATATGCGGTTATTAAGGACAAAAATGTATACATGGCCACAAGAAATAAGTCAAAGAAGCTCTGGGAGGCTCGGAAAGCAATTTAAACGAATTTCAGACGAAGAAGGCTGAAGAGCCGCGGCGCCCCTCTGGCAGCGAGCACACAATCTTCAAAAGTGAATTAGAACTGCGACGCCTGTTTGAAGAGCCGCGGCGCCGACGACGTCAGGGAAGTGAGAAACCTAAATTTGAACTATCTCCTTTTTTTCCTTCTATAAAGATAAATTTGAACATCTGAAATGCAAATAAAAGTTATACTCCCTCTGTTTCAATTTATGTGAACCCTTTACTATTTGGGAGTCTACGAGGTGGTTTTTTACCACATTTTTCTTACATTTTTTCTAAATTATTTGAATTATAAATTATCATGACTTATAGTACTTTTAATGTAGTTTCTAAATATATAACTTTTATTTTTACAAACTTGAAAAATCTATCAAAATTTAAGGTCAAAGTTATAAAGTTTGACTCTCGTACTCCAAAAAATGTTCATATAAATTGAAACAAATGGAGTAAATCACTATAAAAAAGGTATTGTAACAAGGTAACATGAATTTTTTAAAGAATTTGTGCTTATAATTAAAATAGTAAATATTTTTCTATCAAGTGAAAGTGATTTAAAGAGAGTTGTTATGGTTGAATCTCACAAGATGTTTTCTAGTAAGAAACTTTACTAAAATAAGATAAAAAGAGAAAACTTTTTAATGCTTGACACAATTTGTGAGCGTTGTCAGTTATTTTTTGAAGCTTGATATTATGTAGTTAGTTCCAAATTTGATTAGAGGGTTATGTAGTATTCAAAATATTTTTAATTCGTTGTTATTGTCTCGAGAAACACTAATTTATTGAGCCATTGCGATCTTTAAAAGATTAAGAAGTGAAGATAGAAATTTTATTGATAAGATGGATTAATCATGTTTAATATTTTTGGTGCAAAATAGATCATTAACTGAGTTTACACACGGAATTTAGAACTAAATTTATGATAGATTCAAGAAAATAATTTTGTTATTGTAGTTAATTAGTTAATCAATTAATATTTCCGACATAAAGAGTTCTTGATAATATTTGGTAGAGAAAGCATAGCTAGAGGGGTGGAAATTTTGATGAGAAGAGAAGTCGTGAAAGATTTGTTGAAATAAGACCTATAATTTTAAATGAATCTGAATGGTGTTAAGACTCTGTTACAGATCTGATTCATTCAAATGCATTAAAAGGCTTCATAAGGAAACAAAACAAATGAACTGAATCTGAAGACCTGTAAAACAAATGCACTTAACATGCGAAATCTGAATGATTAAAATTAAGATCTCCATTAAGTGCAAACAAATGAGGCCTAAGAATTACTCATTTCTCCTCATACATGACTTACGACTGCGTCTTAATATAAGAGGAAGCGCATGATATATAATATGCTAAAGGTGGTGAAATACAAATAAAAAATTCGGGTTATTTCCGAACATGTTCACTAAACTTAATCTACTATAATAGTAAAATCACAGACTACTTTTTGTCACATTAAAATAAGTGAACTTACCACCATAACAGTAAAGTCAAACTGTAGTGTATGAACTAGGAGCTGAGCAGTACTTTGGCTTGGAATTTACAAAAGAATTGCAGGATGTTTTCCCTATCTACCTGTACTATAACACTGGTACAAGGTATCTGTACTGTAAAAGTCACCATGGAAGCAAAATTCATCACGTTAAATACACCGTTGCCTACAAACATGTCCTAGTTCTACTGCATTCCTGAGGTACGCTCAGGTAAAACGCCTGAAATATCAGATGCATTGGCAGGTGCTGTAGATGGATAATTCACTGGCGGCGTACTATGAGCACCTCTATTAGCCAAAAGGACTTGCAATTGGGGTGAAAGATTAGATGGAATAGATGGTCTGGCATCTTGAGCTTGATGTGTTGGCTTAAGTATGAACTGTTGCAGTGCTTCAGAATAAGCTTGTCCTGAAAGGCTTCCACGCATACGGCCTGTAGGCCGCCAGTTTGGATCTAGCTGGGGATCCACGGAACTATCTGTCCTTGTGACTTGTGTCGTGCCTCCCGTACTCCCCCTCTGGTCCGGGGCCAATGGTGTCCTGAACCTGTCAGCACTACCTGGGAATGGATGCGCAGTTCTAGGAGAATGAACAGGTAGAGGCACAGTTCTAGGAGAATGAACAGGTGGAGGCGCAGTTCTAGGAGAATGAACGGGTGGAGGCACCTGTGTAGCAACAACTCGGGCGTGTTGTCCACCAGCAAAACCCCGAGTAACACCAACTTGTGAAGTATTCTTCAGTGTTTCCCATCTATCCCAAGTAGCTTGAGACTGGCTCGTCGAATAGGGTGTTCTCAGGTTCGGAGCTTGACGGCCAACAACCTGTTGAGATGGTTGAAGAGGACGCTAGCAGAAAGGAAAAAGGGTAATTAGAAGCCATAGACAATAGACAGAATAAAGACATATGAAGAGACACAGGAAGCAGGCCTCAAAAGAAGAAAATCTGTGATAGTAAGCAGAACAGGCAAATTTAGGCGATCAGGGAACTCCTAGAAAGTGGAAGCATACACACCCTATACAGACAGGTGATGGTCTTCTCAACCAGATCACACACAATGTTTCAGCAATCACATGAAGGAAAATCTCAGAGACCAAAATCAGCAAAGAAAGACATCATTTTAGTCACAACTTCAAAAATTAGCTGCCACTCACCTTCTGCGGTAATGCTGACGAGGTCATGCGTGCCTGAAGCAGGTCCAAGTCAGAAAAGGAATGTCTCTCCAAGTCACTTCTTAGATTGGAACCATCCAATGACACAGTAGGCAAATCCTGAGTAGCTGCTGGAGGACCAGCATGAAGCAAGGGAGTCCTTGAGCTTTGTTGTCTCTGCTGAGGAACAGGAGTGTTCATCTGGGCTGGAAGGGCCTGAACTGCAACAGGAGTTCTGTTTGCCTGCCTGGCTGCAGATGGGAACCTTCCATATTCATTGCTGATTGCAGAGTTCCCATATTGGAACTGTTGCAACTGGAGCAAATTGGAAGAAAATAGTCCATTCTCAAGTATAGAGGTTGGAATAAACGCATTTCCCTCAGGGTTATCTATCAAGACAGGCGCCTGCATCAAGTTGGTTCTTGCAGGCTCAGAAGCACTGCCAGTTTGCATACCGGACCAAAAACTAGATGTCCCTATTCCACACGAGGACAAATAGATTCTTGACCAGAAATCATCCCCCATATCAACAGAACCTGTTTGATTGATTTCACTTGGATTATTCACAGCTGTTGTGTTCTGAACATCAGATTGAAATTGAGAGATCGTTGGGAAATTTTTTCTGTCTTCGGTTTCAGCAGTAGTCACAGGATTCATTTCATCATCTATGTCAGTAAGATCTAAATAATCACCGGGGGCATTTGAAGGACCACCAGAACCTCGATGTGGACTATCTTGAGCAATGTCAGGGGTTTTATCCCTGGGGTTTTCAGTATGGTCATCACTTTCCATGATTGCCTTCAATGAACCATCTGAGGAGATCATGACATCTGTGACATCCTCACTCACCTCTTTCAAAACCTTTAAAAGAAAAATAATGTTACTTCTAGACAGCTAATTTGTGTAAAGCATAATACAGCATGTCACTTGCCTTCACCATATCTTGATCAATACGAATATCAGTGAAACACACATGCTGATTACAATGAGGACAACGCCACGATGGTCTCCTTGAATTTATGTCGATATAGTTGTCAAAATCGAAACACTGCCAGGAAAAACACGGACAGTGCAAACCGGTAAGAGTAGGGGAATTGGTGAAGAAAAAATGATTAAATATGATACCATAAAAAGTCTGCATAAACTGCGCTCATGAAGCTTCTTGCTAGGATTTTCTTAATTTAAAACATCTACCAATGCTAATATGAATTCATAATCTTCCTGAATTTTTTGAGGAACCTATCTATTAGATCATTAGATGTCTTTTGAAGGATCAGCCACATCCATATTTCTAATAGATTAAAGATCTTAAAGAAAAAACCAACGAAGGAGGAAAAGTAGAGGCAAGTTTTTAACATGCCTGCGAGCTATACAATATTCTAGAATGAGAAGTTGGATAATAATTTATTTTGGTTCAAACAAAAGGGCGTGCACCTGAAGATGTTTGCAAGAGTGTCCTTTTACTGGAGTTTTGATACGTCTGAAGCTGTAAAGGAAAAGAAAAAGTAATCAGTGAATTTAACAAACCACAGTCATCAATATGAGAAGAAAGAAGCATATCTTTTGGGGCGAAGGGTAGTCAAAGGGTAAAATATACTCCCAAGGTTAATTACAACTATATGGGTTCTCTGTTTCGAAAGATGAGAGATACCACCCCACATTGATGGCCAACTATCTTATGAAATGACCAATGCAACCTTACTTAAAAATAATTATGCTGACTCAAACCAAATATGCTTATAATCATGACAGGAAGTACCTTATCTCAATCATGTTTTCCCCGTCATCCCTAATTAACACACCAAAGTTTTCATAAACCAAAGTTCCTGAATGGATGGGGAAGGGGATCATGCTAGTCCTTATTCGTTAGAAAATCTAGGGTTCAAGAGAAATGGAGAAGATCATGCTGAAACCATTAAAACCTTAAGGTAACTCTGCTCGAAACGTTGACAATTTTAGATAAGAGCTAAAACTTTATCTTTGATATTTTATTATCAAAATAGGTAATATAGCTCATCAGCTTGCTGGAATGGCAGATAATACCCATTAGGATTCTTTTCTTCCTTAATTTGGGGTGGCGCAGGGCTTACGTCTTAGAAACACAACTTAGATCATCAACTTACTAAAATGGAAGATTTCTTCTCCCTCCTATTTTATTTTACCAACCTTCAATAACCGAGGGTACCAAGATGGAAGCCATCTCGTCACAGAAGAAAGACAAACAGGAGTGTCATTTTGAGTTTTGATAATAACAAGGGGTGGAAAGAAAACAAATTGGAATCACAGAAATTTGCATCTTTTACTATCATCATCAAGAATGAAGCTAATCATGCACAAGGAAGACAGGGAAAAAGGAAAAGAATTACACGCATGTCAAAATAATAAAGTCACTTCATATCAATAGCCTTGTCAAATTCCTTAGCAACAAAGATTGGAAGCATACCTTATGGGGCAATTCAGAGAAATTCTTGACGGCCCCTCAATAATCTCAGAGTCTGCATTAACAAAACAGCATATTAATCATTTCTGCTTATAAGGAGGTCCTGTTCAGACTTTTTGGGCGATGATGGGAATGGCAAACTTGAACTATGCATCTAGTCAAAAGGGTAACAAGAACATGTAACAAACTCAATGTAAAAACATCAAAAAAAGGTGAAACATAGAATAAGAGCAGACCTGGATCGACAGAAGAAACAGGAGCCTGCTCGTAATCAGGGAGTGTGGCCTGAACAGGGGTAGAGATCTCACTCATGAAGGAAACAGCTATGATATAATTTCCTTCACAATAAGCACAGAGAAGAGTTAGTACTGTTCAGTTTTTTTTTTATAAATGGAATATATCTTCAAACACACCGTTAAACTGGCCCACAGCTTGAAGAAGATTTGTTCCAAATTTAAGCATATGAGGTACAGGAGATGGAAGCTGAGGTCCAGGGTCCTAGCAAAAGAAACATAATTTAGTAATTTGAGCCCCAGTAAGACACAAGACATCCCTATACTAACACATCTGCAAAGTTTTAGCGGTAAAGGACCATTGACACATTAGTCCTCCTTCCGACGGGTGTCCCATTTAGAAGAAAGCTGCAGAAGTGAAATGAACGGCAATCAGAATTGTCAAGAGTAATTTAACCTGCCAAATATGGAGTCAATACGCCAAAGTCATTTCAATCAGTAAAAATGAAAAAACTTTCATACTTCACTTGAGGAGGCGTTATAAGACATAGTGAGGTCTCCAGATTATCTGTTTGTGCAACAAATAGTCTCTGCAGATAAAAGGAAACATAAAAATGAGCAATATTTTCCAGAGGTAATCAAAATTCCAATTTTAATGAGTTGCTGGAATGAAAAATAAGAAGTCAATAAAGCAACGAACTGATGAATAACAAAATACAAATAACGAGAGAACAAATAATGTCCTCAATAAAGACCGAGAGTCCTTATGTAACTGCTGCAAAGGGAAAATGGTACATAAAGATAATCTATTGTAATTATCTAGGAAGTTTCTTACTACTTTCTCTCCTTCAGAAGGGTTCATATTCTTTGTTATCTGGAAATCATTCACAAAGGCACCAAATCCAGGCTACAAGATGGACAAAATTTATGGCATCAGTATCACCAGCAATATAATTACACTAGCTCACCAGCCACTCCTAGGGGGATGCATTATTAAATTACTACCTTGGCCTCCAGGAAAGAAATTATCCGACCCATTTTCAGCCGTGGATAAAATCTGCCAATTCACAAACAAACAAGTGATTGAAATGTAGTTAAGCACATATTCCAAGGTAAATGACTGTACTAACCAGGTAGTGTCTATGGAAAATTTGACCTCTAACTGAACAGTGGAAAAAATCCATGAGATATACATGTCACAGCAAAGAGTTAGCAGAAAATGCTGAATATGAGTAAACTACAACTTAGTGGTTATCCAAAAGTACAAGTCCCCAGCTCAAGCCATGACATCAGACAATTCCTGAAGTCCAAACAGAAATATAGGACCCCAGTTTTTGTATTATTTAACTATTTATTGAGTACCACTAATAAGCCACTGACTTTTCCCTTGATAGAAAGAATGAGATTTGTTACTTTCACATTTTACACATTAGCATCCAGTGTTACAATATTACTTAAATGAATTGCCAAAACAGTACTGTCATTGGCAGTAATAATCAACCAATAAGAAAGGGAAGAAAATGCAACATTCTATGGCCATAAGACTTTTGAATGCCTGCACAATTAAACCACCAAGTAAACCCACAAATATTCTTACGAAAATTAATCTTTGATTTATAAAGCAAATTATTAATCCGAGGTAAGTTGACCATACACCATTGCATGAAAGATTCAGAAATTAAGATTTCAGTGCAGGACAAGATGCCTACCTTGACATTACAGTCGAGATAATTGTCAGAGAACTGCTTGGTTCAGTTTTAAAATCTAATGTGCTGCAGAAGCTACTGGAAATCTAAACATGCAAACAGAAAAGGAAGACAAAATCAATTTAACATCAATTACAAGAAGCGAGACAGGTAAGCCATGTAGCAAACCAGCAAATTTATCCACCTCATTTGCAAGATTACAAAGTTCCTCAGCATCTTTCTCTGTAAACCACCCGCTCTGACTAGCATTCTATCAAACAAAGAACGTGGTCAATGAAGAAATTGCGGGAAGTGCCAATAACAAGCAAATTTAATGCATGCAAAGTGGTAATCAGCAAGCTCAAGTATGTCTTGGAAACACCATATAGTTTAACAAACAGAGCACCACCCTAGACTTAGAGCGATGCAGCTTATGTCATCCACAATAGTGGAAGACAGAAACACTCGAGCCAATGTCACGGGAGAATGTTACTGGAGGTGGAACTCTTTTATCCGACCAATCAATCAACTAAAGCTCAATCCTAAACTAGTTGGGTTCGGTAATAACTAATATGAATGGGAGCTTCTTAGCGCTTGGCAGTATTGTCAAATGCGGAAAGCTCTAAAAAGCGCTCTAGGTCTATCGGGGCTTTAAGCGCAATATATGTGTGGGCTTTAGTAACCAAAGGCGCAATGAAGGAAACAATAAGAATATATATGTAACTCAAGAAAAAGCTAACAATTTCATTTATAATGTTTTCTTTAACAACTAATACACTTATTTGCCGATTATACTCTGTGTTTAGTACCACTAGATACAAGATAGAATTCATGGGCAATGAGACACGCGTCCTAGTGACTTGCCTACACTGAAGCGCAACTTAAGCGGGGTGAAGTGCCCTCCCTGAGCTTCTCTGAGCTTCAGGGCTCAAGTGTGCCTTGAATGAGCCTTTGACAAAACTGGCGCTTGGGCTACCACATATAAGCTTCTACCCCTCCTTTGTAATTCCTCTATTTGGACCCATTTCATTCCAAAATATGCAAGTAATTTGTCTTTTATGGAAAATTAGGGTTCTTTAAAATTAGAGCCTCTCTACATATAAACTTATCCCTACCAGAACTTAGTTGGCGTTTTGGATATGAATTTGGTGATATTTTTTTACAACAACATACCCAGTGAAATCCCACACCTGGTAGGTAGAGCGGCAGTTTCCGGGAGACCCTCGGCTCAAGACAAAGCATAATCACAAGCAAGGCAATCAAAACAAAGCAAGAGTAAAGCAAGAGAAACGGTCAGACTCAGATAAGGAATTACAGCAGTATAAAGTGCATTCGAACAAAATGGAGCAGTAGCTAACACAACTAAATAAGCTAAACAAAATACACTAAAGAACACATAGCAGCAAAAATCAAACTACAGTGGATTATAAAGCAATAATGTGCTTATAGGTGTGATAGGCTAATCGGGCCTACAATAATAACACTACAACTATCAATTTGTAAGCATAAGTAGGACTACGCTCGAGTACCTACTACTTTTCTACCCTAATCTGTGTCCTCCACAACCCCCTATCTAAGGTTATGTCCTTAGTAAGTTGCACCTGCGTCATATCCCGTCTAATCATCTCTCCCCAATACTTCTTCGGCCTACCTCTACCCCTCCTGAACCCGTCCATAGACAACCTCTCATACCTCAGCACTGGGGCATTTGTGTCTCTCCTCTGCACATGCCCGAACCATCTCAACCTCGCTTCCCGCATCTTATAATCCATCGAGGCCACTCCCACTTTCTCCCGGATATCATCATTTCTAATCCTCTCCTTGTATGGCCACAAATCCATCTCAGCATCTTCATCTCCGCAACTTTCATCTTTTGTATGTGCGAAGTCTTGACTGGCCAACACTCCGCAATTTGGTGATATTTTTTTAAAAGTAGTATTTGAAGTTGATTTGAAAAAGATACTTGGAAATTGAAGTTGTGTCGGGACATGCATTTCACTTGAAAAAATGTTGAATTTTTGTGAGGGAAAAAAGATTACTTAAAAAGTGGTTAGAACTTAGAACCATTTTTTTCAAACTTGAAAAACTCAACTTCAACCATTTTTCTGCACTGCAATGGTTGTTCCCTTTCAATACTAACTTGGTGTTGAATGTTATTAACATAATTTCCCTCATTAAAAGAGAGATTGATTGCAATCTCCTAACAAATTTTTTTCATACAATTTTGTGCCTACCTCATCCCTTTTCAGCACATTCAATTATCACAATATCATGCCTATTGATTTGGATATTCGAGTCTACATAGCACATGGTCAAACCATCTCAAACGACCTTCTCTCATTTTATCCTCTATGTATGCTACACCCACTCGTCTCTAATGTGATCATTTCTAATCGTATCTTTTAACCAAATTAAACTTAACCTAACATCCCTTGAATTTTATATCAATAGAACAACCAAGTAACCTGACTTGGTAATCTATTTTTTGCAGAACCAAAAGCTGAAACATCACTTGCAATGTCTGTGATTGAGGAAGCCAGCAAAACACGCATCCTTCAAAAATTATCCCATAAAGTTGACTAGTGTCCGGGAATTACCTTGACAGAAATCATAAGGACCATGACATGTGCTAGCAGTAAAGTATCACACTGGAGTCTGCATACCTACAGAACTTAAGCTTCAGTTATTCATTTGATAAATAGGTACATTGTTACAGATAGGAAACTATGGCCTATATAAGCAAATTCATTTAATAGGAATTAAACAAGAACACAATCTTCGCATAAGCGAATTATGCAGATCACATGGTTTGCAATCAGTCAATTAACTGTGCAGCAATTCACAGGTCAATTAGAACATCAATAGAATTAGAGCAAGAACATGATAGGAAGGGGAAATACTGCATGTAAATTGACTTTCTCTAAATGAATTTACAAGTCTTCCATAGTAGATGAAAAACAATGTGAGTGATCAAAAGAAAATAAAAGGTGATTAACAAAAGAGCAATATACAAGTCTTCAATAGTTCTATAGTAATGAAAACAATGTGATTAAGAACAGATAAGTATAATTTGGGCTACCAACGCCAAAAGCACAATAAGGAATGCTCCATAACTTTTTTGAGAAAGGAGGTACCATAATATAATACTGTAGGATATAACCAAATATGCCACATACCACAGACAAAAACCAGCATCACAAATACATCAATCCCCCTTGGCCAAAACCCCAGTGTTTGACAGCCAAGAAGACCAGGTCATTCAAGTCATAATCTGCCAACCATTAAACTCACTTCACTTTGGTGTTAACTGTTCTATTTTTCGCACCATCAGCATTCAGCAGAATTTAAGAGAAAATCACTTTACCATATTACCCAATCAACTAATCTCTAAAAACTACTGCTCTATAAACCCAAGTTTTGTTTTTTGAAACTGTAAACCCAAGTTTTATAAGAAGATCGAACAATGCTTTTTAGATCCAAGAGTACCAGAACCAATGATCATAAGCTAGTTGATTGGCATTGAAAGGTCTATTCTCGAAACCAACAAGCTATGCCCCCACCCCAAAAAAAAACATACTGGGGACCCGGTTATGGAGCTTAAGGCTTAAGTGTTATTCCAACAAAGTCGCAATAAGTTAATAGAACAAACATTAACAGGTTAGAACCCCGAAGGTAATTGAGACGCTCTCAAAGCTCCATTTTGTTCTCAACTTCTCATACTTGTATTATCACTAGCATGGATCCAGAAGAAATTAAATTGGTAATCTCATATCTAGATTTAAAATTAGCTTAACTTCTCCACAGATACCAATGCAGAGAAATGCTTCCAATTATGATCAAATGTAGCTATCTGACTGAAGTTTAATTGGAGACGAGTTACTGCAATGTACGGATAAAAACATAGAATATGACGAATCGTGAAATCATAAGAGGATCTTCACAGTTCCTTTCTAAGTTATTGGTAAATAAATTATAAGCCTAGATACGTGAAAAGTTTGGACTTAGATAAAATATGCCAACTCACACTTCATGACAAAGAAATTTCTTTCCATGAGCGAGAATGGATGAAAAGGCATCAGATTCCATAAGGTTAAACAAACCTGAACTTTGTATTGACTTCAAGAGAAGCCAAAGGAATAAGCAACTCAAAGTCCAAAAAAGTTAATCACCATCATAATCAGGCAGCATCAACTAAAGAACTGACTGTTTTCACAGTTCCAGAGGTAGTTTCAAAATTTAACACTGGTAATTATTAGGTTTGAGAAACATAATTTGCCAACATATGAAAGCTCATGTAGTCATTCAATAAAATATCCACTAAAAGAAGTGTGCTAAAAGAACCAAAAAAAACTAGTGTGCTATACTTCTGTTACAGTGGCAATGTTCTGAAAATTAGAGTGTTGCTTTCTAAGCAGCCTATATCCCCTTTATAACTACGGTAAGGAAAATTCAATATTTTCTCAGCCTATTTATATGATGCAGGGCTGCCACCCTTTCCCACAGATTCAAGTGAGAACAAAATTGGCAATGACCACTTCACCTATTTTCCTGATTTTTTTTTGAACTTGTACTGTTACCTAATTTCCTGATTTAACATTAGTGATTTATGCTACACAACTTATAATCAGATCAATGAAGTTATTGCAATATGATGAAATTGACGTCCTGTTACAAGAGTACCTGTTTCACCAGTAGAGATAAATCTTGAGCTCTATTTGGAATCTCCTGGTTTGCAATGGCAAAATCAATGCCTCTGCATTTATCAAAGATCAGTCACTCAATAACATTTAACATGATAAAGAAACATAGCTTATGTGTCTCCTCTCTGCACTCTAGAAAGGAACAACATACAGAAAGAGAAAATAAGTTGAAAATCACCACCACCACTTTACTAGCTGATTTGACACCATGAACAAGAAAGAGAGGCTCATATTCCTAATTTAACAGCAGGATTCTGAAAGAGATGGAGGAAATAAAACTATTTTGCATGATGAATTATCAATGTGTTGCTCTTGCAGACAATGAGCTAATGAGAACAAAATGGGCTTTCAGGGACTGGGGAAGACGGGTGGATTATAGAGCTAAGGTAGGGGCAAATCGAAGGCCCATCGGGATTGGGCATGGACGAGCCTCGACTGGGCCAGCATTGATGAAAAAAGAAAAACTTCCCCCATCGCATCATTAACCGGTGTAGGATTCAAGATCGGGTCCGGATTCGAGTTAAATCGACCTTCCCTCTCATCTCAGGGTGAGGCAAGGAATTGTTTCAAATGTTTGTTGTTCAATATCTCGGCTGCTCAAGAAGTTTGACTAGTTGCTCCTCCGACCCGGAGTGGATTCTAGGGGAAGGGCAGAGCCTCACCTTGCAGTAGGAAGGTGTTCGTTGTTGGGACGGGTTCAAACTGGACTGAACGGAGGAGGAAAAAAAGAGTCCTCTCTTCCTGGTCCTATCGAACCAGACACGGAATACCTGGGGATTCATCACTGGCTAGGGCTTTCGAATCAAAGCATGGGCATCTCTGCTATTAAGAGGGAGCAGTAGATCGTCGATTGAAGAGCCAGGTCAGTCAACTTCTATTGGGACTTCTATTGATTATTAATTCGACTGACGGGACTCCTAGCAGCATGAGAGATCATACGAACTTTAGCCTTTCATTCCCAAATGCCAAACATACTGAAATATTGGCAAATGTGACATTTTCAATAACAGGATGGTCAAGGATTACCATTCAGAACGAAGTTTCAAATACGATATAGGAAGTCCTTTGAACAAGTAATATATTTGATTTGCTCTTTCCCATAACTAAGGAAAAGATTAGAAAGTAATTGCTTACTTCTTTTTCATGCTTTTGCAGTAGTTGTTAAAAGGTAGTATAATATCACTAAGAGAGCATCTTCAATTTAGAAAGGTGAATACAGGATTTAAGTCAGCTAGGTGCAAAATACATGAATTCATTACTCTTCTATGACAATGGAACCCCTCTCGCCTGCTACCGATAGCCTACATCAACCACTATATTGAAGTCTTTGAAAACCGTCAAAACAAATAGAACTTCTTTGTAATTTCATTTATCTGCTTAAAAAACTAAAACTCTAACCGAGTAAGTAGCCAATAATTAGACACCACATCCTCCAAATTCTTCTGACAATAAATCTTGTTATGTTGATCACAATTAAGCACAATATGCACTGTAAAATGTGTCAATGTCCAAATTTCCATACTTTTAACATGCAATGGCTAAAAATTCAAAGAGAAATGAGTAAGAACCTACATATTAAGCAAAAAAAAATATATATTTTCAACTCGGTGCCAAACAAGCAAAGATAAACTATACGAATCCTCACTTATTCGTTTAACCTCAACTTATAATCATCCTCAACATAAATTCATACCAAACAAAACAAAAGTGCAAAATAAGCTCTATTAATAGTAAATAATAATAATACAATGTTCTCCATTAAGTCTAAAACCTATTTGTAACTAGTAGATGAGCTAATACTTATATATGAGCAAAACAACCTAGATAAAATGCAGAGTACAAAAAGGATGCTGCTACAACAACATACCCAATGAAATCCCACAAAGTGGGGTCGGGGGAGGGTAGAGTGTACGCGGACCTTACCCGTCTACCTTGGGAGAGGTAGAGAGGTTGTTTCCGGTAGACCCTCGGCACACGCAATCCATAGCAGTATAAAAAGTCATGACAAAAAATACTATAAAAAAGCAGGATAAAGCAGTGGAGAAAAAACAACAAATGAATACAATGATCAAAGTACAAGAAATAACATATATCAAGTAGAAATAGAAGGACAAAAAACTACAAGAGTAATACTTACTACGACTAGCCACTAGCCTTCTACCCTAATCTGTATCCTTCACAAGTTCCTATCTAAGGTCATGTCCTCGGTAAAAAGGATGCTGCTAATATCCTCAAAACCAAACTATGCACGAGGATTAAAACTAGACAACAACCAAAGTACACTAAAAATTAAATAATATCCCAAAAAATTCTACATAGCTAAAATTTCAAAGAAAAATGAGAAAAAAACCAAGATATTAAGCAGAGTAAGCACAAATTGCAAGAATTTGCCCAAAATAATCACCAGAGCTAAAATGCAAAGTAAAATGAGCAAAAACCTAACAAATTACAATAGCAATTACATTTTTGTACGCATGAGGGCCAAAAACTTACACATTAAACCTAACAACACTAGGCACAGATATAAAATTCAGAAAAAAGGAACAATCTACAATAGCAATTACAACAGTAGTGTATCTATAATCGGCCAAAAGAAACTTCGAGAAGACAAACCTAGATATTAAGCAGAGTACGCACAAAATGCAATAATTTGACCAATATAATTAATGCGCAAGAGCTAATTTTCAAAATAAAATGAGAAAAAACGCAACTATCAAGCAAAAAGCCACATTAAACCTAACAACTCTAAGCGCATATACAAAATTCAGAAAAATGAAACAATCTACAATAGCAATTACAACAGTAGCGTATCTATAATTCCGGCCAAAAGAAGGTTCGAGACAAAAAATGATTTAAAAAAAACCTAGATATTAAGCAGATTATGCATAAAATGCACTGATTTTCCCAAAATTATACACTTGTTCGAATGCGCTAGGGCTAAAAACCTACACATTAAACCTAACAACTCAAAACACAAACAAAAATTCAGAAATTAGAAAAAAACAATTTACAATAGCAATAACAGAAGTAGTGTATCTATAATTCCAGCAATAGAAGGTTCTAGAAGAAAAATGAGCAAAAACCTAACAACTCTAAGCGCAGATACAAAAATCAGGAAAAAAAATAATTACAATAGTAATTACGGAAGCAGCGTATATATATTTTTCCGGTAATAGAAGGTTCTAGAAGAAAAATGAGCAAAAACCTAACAACTCTAAGTGCAGATACAAAAATAAGGAAAAATAATAATTACAATAGTAATTACAGAAGTAGCGTGTATATATATATATATATATATATTTCCGGTAATAGAGTTTTAAAAAAAATATTTCCGGTAATAGAACATTCTAGAAGAAAAATGAGCAAAAACCCAACAACTCTAACCGCAGGTACACAAATCAGGAAACAAAAAAATACAATTGTAATTACAGAAGTAGCGTATCTATATATGTCCAGCAATAGAAGGTTCGAGAAGAAAAATGAGCAAAAACCTAACAACTCTAAGCGCAAATACAAAAATCAGGAAAAAACAATTTACAACAGCAATTACAGTAGTAGCGTATATATACATATATTTACGGTAATAGAAGGTTCGAGAAGCAAAATTGGAACCTAGCAAGTGAGAGGCAAAGGTGAACAAACTCTTGAGTGTTAACAGTAGGCTGATTACACACGTGTGTTGCTAATCGATCAGCAACGGCGGAGATGCAAAACGAGTTTATGTATGATGAATTTAACATATTAGCTCCGACGTTGACTCCGGTCACCGGTATCGAGTTCACCATTGTTCCAGCCATGTTAGCTTCTTTCTCACACTGAAACTTTTTGGTTCTTTTCTAAGAAGTCAAAAAGTTTCAGTGTAAAAAATAGATAGTACTAGTAATAAGAGAAAATGGCATAAATGATCCCATATGTTTGAGGGAAGATTCAAAATAGTCCCTAAGTATGCACTTAATAATTTTGGTCATTTAAGTTTAATATTTTTAATACACTTAGATTTGGCTAAAAGTTCAAAGAGATATGAGTAAGAACCTACATATTGAGCAAAAAAGATAAATTTTCAACTCGGTCCGAAACAAGCTAAGATAAACTATATGAATCCTCACTTCTTCATTTAAGCTCAACTCATAATCAACCTCAACATAAATTCATACCAAACAAAACAAAAGTGAAAAACAAGTTCTATTAATAGTAAATAATAATAATAATAATAATAATATAATATAACGTTCTCCATTAAGTCTTAAAACCTATTCCTAACTAGTAGATGAGCTAATACTTACATATGAGCAAAAAAAACTAGATATAATGCAGAGTACAAAAAGGATGCTGCTACAACAACATACCTAGTGAAATCCCACAGTGGGGTCAGCAGAGGGTAGAGTGTGCACAGATCTTACCCCAACCTTGGGAGGTAGAGATTTTTGGGGTAAGAGGAAGGTACAGTGTACGCGTACAGACCTTACCCCAACCTTGGGAGGTAGAGAGGTTGTTTTCGGTAGATCCTCGACACACGCAATCCAAAGCAGTAGAAAAAGTCATGACAAATAATACTACTCCCTCTGTTCCAATTTATATAACACATTTTCCTTTTTAGTCAGTCCCAAAAAGAATGACACATTTTCTTATTTGGCAACAATTTAACTTTAAACTTTACATTTTGCGCTTAACGAGATGATATATAACCACACAAATATATTTAGCTTGTTTTAGACCACACAATTCAAAAATCTTCATTTATTTCTTAAACTCTGTGCCCAGTCAAACTATATCATATAACTTGGGACAGAGGGAGTATAAAAAAAGCAGGATAAAGCAGTCTGGGAAATACAAGGACAAGAAACTACAAGAGTAATACTACGACTACTAGTATAAAAGGATAAGTAGGACAACGCTCAACTACGCACTAGCCTTCTACCGTAATCTGTGTCCTCCACAACTTCCTTATCTAAAATCATCTCCTCCGTAAAAAGAAAGTTGCTAATATCCTCAAAAACAAACTATGCACGAGGATTAAAACTAGAAAATAACCAGAGTACAATAAAAATGAAATAATATCCCCAAAAACTCTACAGAGCTAAAATTTCAAGAGATGCTGGTCAAAAACACACCTCAAGTATCACCTTTTTTTAGTTTTCTACATGAACTATCAGGTGTGAGAGTTTCCTACCTAAAGTATCACCAACTAGTTGGCAAAACACACATCAACTATCAGTTGTTCACTTTTAATGAAGTGTGTTTTGCAAACTAGTTAGTGATAGTTCGGGTAGGAAAGTGAACAACGGATAGTTGAGGTTGTGTTTTACAAATAAGTTGGTGATAATTTAGATAGGAAACTCTCATACCTGATAGTTTAGGTAGGAAACTCTCATACCTGATAGTTTAGGTAGGAAACTGTCACACCACACCTGATAATTCAGGTAGAAAATCTGAAATTTCACACCTGATAGTTCATGTAGAAACTATCACACTTGATAGTTCAGGTCGGAAATTCAAAAAAAAAAATGATACTTGAGGTGTGTTTTTAACCCTTAACACAAATTTCAAAGAAAAATGATAAAAAAAAAACTAAATATTAAGCAGAGTACGCACAAAATGCAATAATTTGCCCAAAATAATTAACTTACAAGAACTAATCCAGATATTAAGCCAAAATAAACACATTTCCGAACGCGCTAGGGCTAAAACCAACACATTACACACTACGCATTAAACCTAACAACTATAAGAGCAGATATAAAAATCAGATCAAAAAATTACAATAACAATTACAGAATATATATATTACGGTAATAGAAGGTTCGAGAAGGTAAAAATTGGAACCTAGCAAGTGAGAGGCAAAGGTGAACGAATTCCTGAGCGTTAACAGTAGGTTGATTACACACGTGTTCTGCTAATCGATCAGCAACGGCGGAGATGCGAAACGAGTTTATGTATGATGGATTTAACATATTGGCTCCGGCGTTGACTCCGATGTTGACTCCGGCGGCCGGCATTGAGTTCACCGTCGTCGTTCCGGCCATGTTTAGCTTCTCGAGCACAATGAAACTTTTTGGTTCTTTTCTAAGGAGTCCAAACAGTTTCAGTGTATATAATAGATAGTACTAGTAATAAGAGAAAATGACAAAAATGGTCTATCATCTTGATAATAGGTTTAAAATAGTCCTTGAGGTATCACGTGAGCAGTTTTAGCCCTTTAAGTTTTGCTAAAAGTGAGCAGTTTCACTGTAAATAATACTTCCTCCGGGTCAAATTATTTATACTCGTTACTAAAAATAGTTGTCTCAATTTTTTTCAATGACACATAAATAAAATAAACATTTAACAGAGAAAGATTATAATTTAGATATAAAAGAGAATAAAAATAGTTAAATTTTCCTTCTAATTAATATTTTTTAAGAACATATAAATTGAAACCTAGGGAGTTTACAATAAATGAGAAAATGACAAAAATGGTCTCTCATCTCGATAATAGGTTCAAAGTAGTCTCTTAAGTATCACTTGAACATTTTTAATCCTTTAAATTTGCTAAAGGTGAACAATTTTTGGTTCTTTAAGTACCAAATTAAACAATTTTGGTCTCCGCTTGATATTTACCAAATTGCTAAATTCAATCGGAATTGGAAAAAAAATAACTAGAAACGGCAAAAAAAAATCATCAAAATAGCAGAAATCGCAAGATAGAAAAATTACACCATACATAAAAAAATAGACTATAATAATAATAATTGTACAAACAGTGATTACGTACTTTCACTACATTATTTCTCTTGAGCTCTTACATTATTTTCTCTTTGAAAATGGTGATCTCTTAAGTTCTTGTTTGTGTCACAGTTAAAATTGCATTAAGTACACATGAGTTAATTTATTTCCCAAAGGAACTTCTAACTCACTATTCTTATTATTTTAATACCTCATGCTTCAACCAATATCTTAGCTAAATGCTCCTTTTTTTTTTAACCTAACAATGAATTCCAAGGATGCACAATTAAATATCAACTTTTAAACTTAGACACTTGCCTCTTTTCTTCTCTCTTTCTAATTAAATTTATTCTTTCCGAATGTACTAACATTTATTTATTTGACTTGCTGTCGACAGTAGTTACTTAGCCCTGCTCTTCTGGTTATTGTAACTCTACATCTTAGTAAGATTGGATATCCTGTTATGCTCCTGTTTGGTCCTACTTCTCTTTCTTTTCACTTGCTTTCACTTAACTTGTGTAAATGTGTTATGTCGAATGGTGCCTATACGGCTGTTTCGTTGTCTTTACCAATAGCTCGTGTTTCATACAACCCTGAAACTGTTCATTGTTTCTCTTCTTTTGCAGTCTAGAGTTAACCGAGAGTAAGATTACAATATTTGACACAGGCCCCGGAATGGATGGAAGTTATGAAAACTCTATAGTGAAATGGTATTACAGGTCTAGTAGTTTTGGCGTATACCTTGCATTTTTTGTTAAAAAATCTACTTAATATTATAAATAATTTATCATAGGATCATGTTAGCTATCAGAATGATGTGTCTAAAGCATAAGTTAATTATGAGAGCTACATTATCAAAATACTATCTTATGGGTGTCATAAGTGGTTCTTCTTGAGGGTGACACCAAGACACTAGAAATCACTTCTTAAAATTGGAGTTGGTGTCTTAGATGGTTCAAGTTTTAATTTATATTGGAGCATTAAGGTTGAGGAGGTTCAGGGTGATGTTCGCACGATGCGCAGGGGACGAGCGACCGGGCCTGACGAGATCCCAGTTGAATTTTGGAAGAGCGCAGGTAGGGCAGGTTTGGAGTAGTTAACGAAGTTATTTAACGTCATTCTTAAGACGGCGAGGATGCCCTAAAAATGGAGGTGGAGTACAATGATTCTATGATAATTACACTTAATTAATCTTATCATAATAATTATATGATAATTGATTTAATTACAATATGATGTGATATGATTGGAGATAATCATGGATTATGTCCATAATTATCTTAACAGTCCCCCGCAATCTTAGCGGGAGGTTCTCGTATGTTGAGAATGTCCCTGAAATTATCAAACAGTACGCGCGGAAGACCTTTGGTGAAAATATCTGCAATCTGATAACGGGATGGTACATGGAGAACACGAACTTGTCCACGTGCAACCTTTTCACGAACAAATAAGATATCTATTTCAATGTGTTTTGTGTGTTGATGATGGACAGGGTTACCTGATAAATATATCGCACTCACATTATCACAATAAATCACGGTTGCTTTTTCGATTGGACAATGAAGTTCTAACAGAAGATTACAGAACCAACATGATTCGGAGACCACATTAGCAACCCCTCGATATTCTGCTTCAGCACTTGACCGAGATAGTGTCGGTTGGCATTTTGACGACCATGAAATGAGGTTGTCTCCTAGAAATACATAATAACCGAGGTGGAACATCGTGTGTCTGAGAATCCACCCCAATCAGCATATGTATAAGATGTGATGACAGAAATGGTGGACATATACAGATGCAACCCAAACTCAAGAGTACTTTTAACATACCACAAAATTCGTTTAAGAGCCCCCATATTCTCTTCATTGGGATCATGCATATGTAAACAAACTTGTTGAACTGCATAGGAGATATCGGGTCTCGTTAAGGTGAGATACTGCAATGCCCCTGCTAAGTTGTGATAATGTGTTGGGTCACTATATGGAGTACCTGTAGAGTTACTCAATTTCGCCTTTGTATCAACCGGCGTATGTGACGATTTGCATGAGGACATACCGGCTTTGTCAATGATCTCCTCGGCATATTTCTTTTGACAGAGAAACAGACTACCTGTATATTGAGTTACAACAATGCCCAAAAAATAGGTTAAAGGGTCCAAATCCTTCATAGAAAACTCCGAGGCAAAGAAGGACATAATAGACTAGCAAAGTAACTCAGATGATGTTGTGAGGATGATGTCATCCACATAGAGAAGAATATATGCCAACTCATTTCCTTTCTTGTAAATGAACAAAGACTGATCGTACTTTCTGTGTGAGAACCTCGGTGTGGATACGAACCATGCAAACATGTTATACCACGCCCTGGGGGCCTGTTTCAAACAATATAATGATTTTTTCAACAAGCAAACATAATCCAGATGAGTAGGATCTCGAAAACCCAAAGGTTAGTGCATGTAAACTGTTTCCTGTAGGTGACCGTGTAAAAAGACATTCTTGACGTCCAGCTGATGAATGGACCATTATTTTGATAGAGTCAGACTAAGAACAGTCCTAATAGTTGCTAGCTTAACCACTGGTCTGAATGTTTCACCACAATCCATGCCAACCTGCTGAGACCTGCCATCACCAACAAGACGAGTTTTGTGTCTCGCAAAAGATCCATCAGAATTCTTTTTATGACAGAAAACCCACATAGACCGTATTATGTTTACATTAGAAGGACGTGGCACTAAATCCCACATCTTATTTTTAATAAGAGCATCAATTTCGTCTAACATAGTAGTTTTCCAATTTGGGTATAATAGGGCCGCTTTTGGATTTTTTAGAAGTGGTGATGGTTGGACCAAAGATGTTAAATTAAAATGATGTTTGGGCCAAAAAATCTCGTGTATGGCACGGGTTTCAACAGTTCGTGGTGGGACCGAAACAGATGGTTGGGACAGTGGGCTTACAGTGTTTGGACTGGGTCGAGATATGGGTATATTTTGGGCTTGTGGAGTTGGGGCTGGCGGCCTGATTTGTGAGATGGATGAGGGAGCAGTGGGCTCCCCGACTCGGACTGGCCCAATCCCATTTCATTGTTGGGCCGCATTGTTTAGTGGGTATTGTTGGGCCTGTCCAACAGAGGAAGAATTGATTTGGACATTTAGGTGGTGATTTAAAATTGGATGTATGCCTACGTCCAAAAATTTGTCTGAATGCGGGGATGCCACGTGAGATTTAGCAAACGGGAATGTGGATTCATCAAAAATAACGTGACGAGATATTATAATTTTCCCATTAGACATATCATAACACTTATATCCCCTATGATTTTGTGGGTGTCCCAAAAAACATAGGGAGTGGAACGGACTTGAAGTTTGTTTATGGTTGTGGATGGAAACAAGGATAACATAAACATCCAAAAACCCTTAAATGTGTATAGGAAAGAATATGATGGTACAACATTTGTGTGGGTGATAGGTTTGAGAGTATCTTGGTAGGAAGAATGTTTAAAAGATATATGGCCATTTGAAGAACAAGGTGCTAAAAAGATGGTGGTGTTGACGAATGTACAAAAGTGTGTGAATTAGATTGTTTATTGTTCGGATTTTTCTTTCGGCCTTTTCATTTTGAGGAGAAGTATGTAGACATGAAAGACGCAAAGACATTCCATTTTGGTGACAAAATTCCTTAAATTGATCATTTATGAATTTCCTATCATGTTCACATTGAAAACATTTAATGGATTTCTAAAATTGAGTTTTGATAAAAATAATAAATTGTTTTAAAATGGTGAAGACCTGCGATTTCTGTCCTATGGGAAATGTCCACAGAAAATTCGAATAATCATCCAAAATAAGCACATAATACTTATGACCTGCCGAACTTAAAATTGGGGATGTCCACAAATCACTATGCATGAGATCAAATGGCTTAAGAGTATTAGAAGTAGATAACGAAAAAGAAAGTTTAACATGCTTCCCAAAAACACAAGCTTGGCAAACATAAGAGTCCATAAGTTTGTTACAATCAACAAAATTATTATTTATAAGAAAATTGAACATCGGTGCCCCCGGGTGTCCCAACCAGTTATGCCATAAAATAGGAGAAACATCTGCAAAGGTTGATGGATTGGTGATGTAACATCCCGTACTTTTGGGTTACGGTTTGAATCGCTAGGCGTATGCAAAATCGCTAGGCGTTTGTAAATAGACCTGAGCGTTGGAAAAATTCATGTTATATCGACATATGCTAATAAAGAGATTGGTATATAAAAGGATTAAATCCCGAAATAATTTTGGACGTTACAAGTGTGACGATGGGGATTAATAATAATAGATGTGTATCCCCAAAGAGGTTATGGACGAGCATCATATAACAAAATTATGACACTGAGTATATGAAGGTCTTATGAGTTATTAAGATTTTTATGAATTGGGATCACGAAATTAATTGTGTGTATAATTGATTGATTGTGGGATTATTAATTTTAGGGGGGGACAAGCCTAAGTGGGGGTTATATACGTGTAATCTATTAAGGGATTGTTTAAGTGACTAGACTAGAGTAATCTATTAAGTGGACACGTTATTAGACAACATTATGAGGGCCATTAATGACTAGTTGGGGTGTACTTCTCACAAGGTGAGAAGAAGCAGATCATGATGCCTTGCCAAGTCTTCCAACCCCTTTTATACGAACTGAAACCAAAACATTTCACTTTAGCTTATACATGTCTTTGCAACTATGAAAAGATAGGCAACATACTATCTTATTTTCATTTTAAACAAATCAATTAGGAAGAGTTCCTTTTAGTTTTGGAGATTAGTGTGGTCCAAGCTCTCGCACAGTTCGCATAAGGTGTTAGGATAATTCAAGATTTGCAACAAAAAATCGAAGACCAATAAAGGTATGTTAAGGCAAATTATTTCTTTCTTTTGACATGTTCCATATAACAAAATATAACTGTGATATTGCTTCATAATTTATTCTACTCCTAGTAGTTAAGAATATTCATGTTATTGATTCCTATGCTAAAAGCATGTCTAAATATTTTCCTAAGTCCTTATTGAGGCATACAGAAAAGATGTTGATATTCACAATGTTAACCGAAAGGGCAAGGATATTATCGTCATCCGATAAATTCAGAAAATGTTTTATTGTCATTCATGCATTTTCATTTGCATTACATTCATTTATTACCCTGCACCGCTTGTGCTATGCACACTACTATATGGTAAATATTGTATATATGTAGGGGATATGTGAAAAGGGAAAGGCGTTATATACACACACCACTTGCAGTTGGTACAGACTATCACAAAAGAGCCCTAAGAGGCCACATATCGAGCCTGTGTGGTCAAAATGGATGCATGTATGGCTAAGACGATATGAATGTCTCTGTGGCCAATACGATATAACATGATACCCACAGAGGCGGTTATGGGTGGATTCCTGTATGGACATTAGTATACCGCATTTGCATCATGCATACATTTATTAACCATTATATGGTATGATGCCTACATAGGCTGTTATGGTAAGGAAGATGCCCGATGAGGCCGATATGTCGCATTTGCATTGTGCATAACATTTAGGCATATGTATTAGGGCCCTCAGAGGCATTTATTGTTGGTCGGCTGTTTCTGTTTCAGTATTTGTTATATCCCTATTATGTTATTATTCATGCCTGACATACTTAGTACATCAGTCGTATTGACGTCCCTTTTGTCGGGGGATGCTGCATTTCATGCCCGCAGGTTCAGTTAAAAAATGTGACGGTTCACGCTAGTAGGTTGCTGATTCAGCCGATGTTGGAGCATTCTATTTGTTTTAGAGTTGCAGTCTGGTCGTGGTATAATATTTCTGCATACACATATGAGTATGGCGGGGTCCTGTCCCGTCCTGGTAATGTTATGTATTCCTTAGAGGCTTGTAGACATGTATCTTGTGTGTAGTGGTCTTGTATGGCCTTGTCGGCCTTGATATGGGTATGTATATATATAAGCTGGTTTTCTGGATAAAAATTTCACATGTTGGTCTTTCGGCTTAGTCCGTAATTAATTATGATTAGATGTTAAATGTACGAATGGTGGTACCCGGCGGGTGGGATCCGGGTGCCCGTCGCGGCCCTTCGTTTTGGGTCGTGACAGATGACTCAGTTATTATGAGTGGCGATGATGGAATACAAATCCTCAGTGCTATTACATCTCAATAGTGGCATCCCTGTTTGAAAATCATTCACAGAAAACTCAAATGAATCAAAATTAACAGAAACATTGTTGTCAGTTGTAAAACGGCGTATAAATATCAAGTTTTTAATCAGTTTGGGTGCATGTAGGACATTTTTCAATTGTAAAGGTGGGTGCATGTAAGACGTTTTAATCATACAATATTTTTATTACTGCTCATATTAAAATAAGACGAGAGATTATCTTGAGATGACGACATGTGTGACATTTCCCCGTGTCCATATACCACGAATCATCGGGAACACTCAGATTCATATTGTTCATGGCCTGTTCAATATCTGTGGGAGCATAACTTACGAAAGATGGTCCATGGGCTGCAAAAGCTTGCTGCAGACGGAACCTAGAACCCCAAGACGTCTAGAAGCTGGAGGAGATCGGGCCCATTGAGCCATTGGGTACGGGCAGCGAAGGGCAGCCCACTATTACGACAGCCAGCCCTATGGTGGGTACTGCCCCACTGCTCGTCGACAGGTTGGTGTGGGGCCGCCGCTGCCGGGGGGGCTGTTTTGGCCCCGTGTGTGCCGCGGCACAGTGCGACCACCCCGACCTAGTCCCTTTCTACCATTATTTTTTCCTTTATTATTGTTACGATTTTGATCCCTTTTGACCCATTATTTTGTCGGTTCGACCCACTACCGGAATCAAAATTTTGAGTGTCAAAACCATCATTATAAGTGTTGGTGGAAATAAAGGTGGTGCCGTCATTGGTTGCCGCCCCCGTCGCCTATTTTTGTTTCCTTGTTTCTTCAAGAATTAATCTCGAGCGAGCCTCATAAAATGGTGGTAATGGATTGCTTTGTTGAATGAGCGTAGAAACACCATCAAAATGTTCATTCAGTCCCACAAATCAATTGGAGGACTAACCTTTTATTTGTTACCGGCGCACCAACATTCGAAAGTTGATCGGCAAGCATTTTCAATTCTTGACAGTATGCGGAGACGTTTGAAAAATCATCCAATTTTACATTGGTGAATTGGTTTTCAAGATATACCGCACGAGAAATTTTATTATCTTGAAAAATATTTTGTAAACGCTCCCAAGCTTGTTGAGCCGTAGAGTCCGGTTCCAAAATGGTATGCAAAAGATCATTCGAGATGGTGCCGTAAATCCATTGAAGGACTATAGAATCTAAGTAAGACCATAAATTTTTGTCAACAACGATGGTCTCCGATGAAGACTTAGGAGGAATAATATGGTCTATTACTTCATATGCTCGGCAATGGATTTTGAATAACTCCGCCCAAGATGAGTATTGCCTTTTTATATCTCAAGTGTAATTGGAATAAAGTTCTTGACGTGGGTTACGGCAAGAGCGGGATGAAATTTTTATTTGTCGGCCATTGATTGTGTTGAGAGGGATGAAAAAACGAAATGAGAGTGTAAGGTTTGGTAAGAAAAGAAAGAAAAATTGGAGGTTTTCGGCTGTTAGAGGGTGGCGGAACCCTAACCCTAATTAGGGTTTGTAGGAGGCCGAAACAAGGGAGAAGAAAAACTTGGTGGTTTTTTGGTTTTAGGATTTGAAAGAGGTGGTTGAACTAGACAATGTATTTCTTTTTTTTGGGGTGGGGGGGGGGGTGGGGTGGGGTTAGTTTTTGGCTCTAATACCATGAATGAAATTAATTACAACCTTTATTTCATGTCAAGTATACACTATATATACAACTATACAAAATCAATCTAGGTTATCCTAAGGATATGATAATTAATCTAATCATCCTAATTATATGATAATTAATTTAATTACAATATGATGTGATATGATTGGAGATAATCATGGATTATGTCCATAATTATCTTAACAAATGGAAAAAATTCTGGTAGGAAGTGTAACACCAAATCGAATACCAAACACCAGATGAGAAATTAAAAAAAAAATTGCACTTTCTGGATATGTCTTCCCATGCACGCTCAGTCTCCTTAATTTAATTTATATACATTAATAATGTAGAGAAAGTTATATTATCATTTCTAGCAGATATTTTATCTTATCTTTTAAGCTAATAACTTCATCTTTTATGAATAGTTACATATAGCTATTTCAACTGAACTGATAGTTCAAAAAGTATTCCACAACATTTTCAAAAGTTAAACTACTTGCATCGACTATTCATTGAAATATTCACAATCATAGATGGTGAAGTGAAAAAATCTTGATGCAGGCATAGGCAGACTCATGATTTAAATTTTAAAATTTACTTTTCTAATTTATATCATTGAGCGTATTATATTTTTAAAGTTGTATAAAAGTTCATATTACTATTTGTAATAAATTTTATGAATTTTTTTCACATAAATTTATGTTCTGCTTCAAAAATATCTAATTTTGTGCTATACTTTGTCCAACGCCAAATTATCTGTTAATGTGATGTTTAGTGTAGGTATTAAGTCATGGCTACAGTTAAAGAGAACGACCTAATATTACAGGTGCTTCATATGTTCTTTTAAGGTCTAAACAATCGGCTATAACAAGTCTAGAAATAGAAGCATTTTATTATTCCCTCCGTCTCATTTTAAGTATCTTACTTTTTTTTTGTCCGTCCAAAAAATAGTGTATCTTTCTATATTTTTATATTTAGTAAGTTTTTCAATTCCAACATCCTACATGACAAATTTAAGACCATATATAAGATTTAAAAAACTACACGCATCTTCAATTTATGATCACAAGATTCAAAAGTCTTCCTTTATTTCTTAAACTCTATGCAAGTCAAATTAAAACACATAAAATGGGACGAAGGGAGTATCTTTTAATACTTTTCTCTTCTTTTTTTTATATTGCCATTTATTTTTGGAGTCATAGCATCACAATTTTGACAATTAAGGGTTAAATGTTACGTAGTATATATATAGCACACCACCTAGAACTTTCAAACCTCTTAAGTCTTACCTCTTTTAATTTCAATCACATCACAGGTCTATTAGAGTAACTAATTTGTCTTGCCCATGCTTTACTGAAGCTAGCTAATTATTTACTTAATTGGTTCATGTTAATGGGCAGAAGAAAAAACTAGATTAATGGGAAAAAAGTATAAGACCGGGTAAAAGTTTAGCTCTCCAATATATTTTTCTTATTGAAGTAATCATCGTATTTATCACTAATTTTGCATCTTAATGAATATAGCAACAAAACACACTCCTTTTTAAAAAATATTATATATTTTTTTCTGTTAACCTTTTTTTTTGGGAGAAAGACGACAACGTGACCAACAAACAAAAAATAAAGAAAAGAAACTATTTATTGGTAAGATTTGAACCCCTACACCTCGTGACTAAGGTAGAATTTTCATTAAGGGTTCAACATCTATTATATATACACGACAAAAATTAACCTTATATATAATGTGTGTTTTCGACAAAAGAGGTTCACATACCCATGTTCTGCTCCTCTAGCTTCACCCTAACTATGTTGCAAACAAGGGCGGATATATGTTGCCTCAAGCGTTGTCATGGGATACCACATTTTTGAATCTTTTACTAAATATGTATATATAGATAATAAACAAAATAAAAATATTGGATATAATTTAAAAAATGACACACATGATATTATAATTATTTATTTATTTATTTCTTCACTTTTTAAAATATTGACACTCATAAAAATCATGCGTAGTTGCAAAGATAGAAGTTTAAAAACTAGGCTGCAATTATAGTAGTACTATCTTTTTGTCAAATATAAGTGCTTTAATAATAATTCACGAGGAGAAGCTTCCATCACTATAATAATTTCATTAATAGAAGAAGACAATAAAATTTCAACACAATTAAACCGCATGTTCCACACCAAGTCAATATTCAAAGCCGAGCTAACGCGGTTAATACACTATAGTCATGTACCAACACTTGTTTTATATAAATTCATCATTTCATAGCATAGAACACAAATAATATCAATCTTCCAATTAACATAAAGTTTCTAATTAAAAATGTCTCCACCCCAATCTCCAAATCCATCTAGAGATCAAGTTCGTCCTTTGGCACCTTCATCCCATCGTATACACGTAGAAAACGAAGAAGGTATTAATTATACGTCCACATCTAGTATAGAGTTATCAAAGAAACAACGTCGTAGGAGGTGCATCAAATGTTGCAGTTGTTGTGGAGTTACGACGATAGTCATAGGTATTGTTATCTTGATTCTTGCACTCACTGTTTTCAAGGTGAAAGAACCTACAATAAGGATAAACTCGATTAGGTTTGAGGGGTTGAGTGCCCTCACTAGTTCCAATCTTCAGACCAACGTGAATATTACGGTCTCAGCAGATATTTTTATTAAAAATCCTAACTCCGTCTCGTTCAAGTTTAAACCTGCGATCGCTAGTTTGATTTACAGCGATAGAGTCATTGCGGAAGCCCTGGTGCCACGGGGGTCCGCCAGGGCTCGACGGACATTCCGGATGAACGTGAACATCACGGTTATGACTGAGAAACTAGTGGGAATTCCCCGGCTAACGAGTGATTTGGTGGCAGGAGAATTGCCGGTAAGTATGTCCACAAATATTAATGGAAAGGTCAATTTGGGTGTGATTAAGAAGAGTGTTGGTATAAGGATGAATTGTAATCTGGTAGTTGATTTACAAAGGCAAGATGTTAAGGATATGGAATGCGATAGGAAAGTTTCTCTCTAGTTACTGAAATTCAAACATGTGACACTACATTAAATTGAGTTTGATTTTATAGGGTTGATTTTTGGAATTCGAACGTGTGACACTGTAATTTGAACTATGACGTTTGACTATATTATATATGGATGAGATATTCGAGTTTAATTAATAGCGGGTATTATAAGCTATATGGTATATGTAGTTGAGATTATGATAGGAGTTATTTATGTAAGGACTTTATGGCATTGTTCTATGTATATTTTTATTTGTTTGAATTTTTTTGTGTGATTCATGAGTATAGTGAGGAATATGGAGGTAAAGAAAAAATAAGATTAATTTTTGTTTGCTCTATACTGGGATCACTTCAATTAGTAAAAACAAATTATATCATTATATCATCATCATTTTGCTGCATGTTGATTATTGTTCTTTTGGAAACATCATTTTTAAGAATCATGGATGTTTTCATGTTCTAAATAAGCATATGCACTCAAAGAGACAAAAATGGGAACTCCTTCGATTCTTTGATTTTCACTTCGCGTTAATTGGCAATTAAGGCCTATGGTCATAGAATTTTCGAACTTGTGACATTGCAGTTTAAATCAGACATAGAAACATTAATGTTGTTTCATGTTTGCAAGTCATGTCAGTGCAGGCGTGATGTCGCCGTTAAGAGTCCCACATCGGATATAGAATGGGAACATAGACTCCTTATATGAATTTGGACAATCCTCACCCTACAAGCTAGCTTTTGGGGTTGAGTTAGACCAAAGATCTATTCTTTACATGGTATTAGAGCAAGACCCATTTCAATTCTTTGTTCGCCCCAAAATTATCTTGTCCACGCTCCAGTTAACGAATTCTGGGCGTGCGGGAAAGTGTTAAGAGTCTCACATCGGATGAAATGAGAACATGAACTCCTTATATGGACTTGGGCAATCCTCACCGTACAAGCTAGCTTTTGGATTGAGTTAGTCCAAGATCCATTTTTTACAGTTGTGTCCTGGGTGTGTTAGCTATATATCATGTGGTTGACTGGGTATTATATTGAGATGAACTTCAAGTCATTGAGTCGACGTGTTTTTCTACTTATTTTGCTTGAAATGATAAGCAAGTGATCCCGAAACCTCTGGCTAAGAATGGAGAAATTCAAACCATTTCATCACATTCTTTGCGGTACACAAGTAACCTTACTAGTTTCTTATTTACACAGCTAATTGTTTGACAACTTATCAGCTGCCTTATTTGAGGAATTATTTCACAAAATGAAGATATAGAAATACAACTACTATCATTTTTTGAAGTCCTATCTTATACTTTTATGATCATAAGAAGCTGTGGGATTTAATTGACAATTAAGTCAGGAAGACCGAGTGGCCTAAGGCGCCAGACTCAACACTCAAGTTCCGGTCTTCGTAGGAGGGCGTGGGTTGAATTCCACTTCTGACAGATATTTTGCTTTTTATATTTTTTTAACTTTTAAGCAATCTCTGATAACTACTTGTCATATATTTTGGTTTAATCATATAGTATTCGATATCATCTGGCCTGATTAATCTAGATTCTCGCTGTAAAAGATTCATTGAAGGAAGAGGCGCAATCTCTAACTAATAATAGAGGGATCTCATTCATCATACCACACTCTAAGGCGGTTATGGTTTTTTTTTCATTTTTTGACTTTTAAGCAATCTCGTAATTACTACTACTAGTATTTGTTTTTGTATAATCATCTAGTATCCAATACTCTTTAGCTCGACTAGTTTAGATTTTCATTGCAAAGGGCCTACTAACGAGGGAGTTGCTCCCTACCTACGGTTTCTCCATTCCCAAAACTTAAACTCGAGACTTATGTTTAAGTGTGAAGGGATTTCATTTGGCCCATCACACCCCTTGAAGGTTATGACTTGAACACGAAATCCTGATTAAGTGTGAAAATATCTCATTTGTCCCACCACACCTCTGGATGGTTATGATGACTACTACATAGAGAGTTGAGCTCCCAGTTTACCTAGAGTTAGGGGTATTTTCGAGTTTTCAGTTATGTTTTGCATATGCTAAATTGTACAGACATGTTTTTAAGTTATACTTTACTTGAAATTTTCGGAGAAAAAACAGCCCTGTTTAAGAATTACCAAACCCGTACTCAGTCTTAACTAGCTGCTTGAGGGGTACTTTAGATATTTTGTCTATTTATGTGATGCAGTCATCATTAGGACTGTTCGTAATAATCCGATTCGATCGATCCTATCCGCGATCCGGTCGATCCGATCTGAAAAATCGGATATCCGATCCACTTTTTCGAGTTTCGGATATTTCGGATCGGATATCCCAAAAAAATCGGATTGGATACGGATCACAATTTCTTTACTTACGGATATCCGAAATATCTGATTTTTTTTATTTTCCCTAATAGTTAGGCTGCGTTTGTGCTTTTCGGTTTTCATTTGTTTGATTCTTATGTCTCTTCCATACCTCATCAAAAAACAAAGGGAAAAAATCAATTTCTTCTTCTGACAAACTTTAATACTGTTACTAATTATACAATTACTTTAATTATTACAGTAGATAAAGAGATTGGAGTGGATCTGAAGTAAATGATGCAATCTTTCAACTAAGTTTTACAGTAGATAATTTTTTTTTAGAAGTCAATCGATTCAAAAGGAAACAAAACTTCATTTCCTCCACGTCTTCACTATCCATTTTCCTTTAAAAAAAAAGTAGTAAGTGAAGGAGCTTGATTTTATGTCATGGCAATGTAAACAATGATATTTTAAGACAATGCATAAATTCTTTTCATATCGTATAACTTGGTAGAAATTCTTGATGCGGGTGGACGATTAACGATAGCATTATGCTAACTATAATTATATTTACTTGCTACTCCAACCTTTGTGTGGGATTTTAAGATAAAGGATTTAAATAAAATATACCGGCATTGCAAAGATTTTTTTATACTATTAATAAATTTTAACATGTGATAGCAGGTTAATTGTCATTTTTTACCAGTTTAAGCTTATCAAGAGTTCATATACAACCAATTAATAAGTTATCTAATTGTGTAAATATTTACAAATACTAATATGATCAGAGGATTCCGTGTTTAGAGTTATTGTTCGGTGATGTTACAAAATGAAGGTGTTTGGTGGAAGGAAAAAATACGGCATTGACGCAAATTAACTACTATAATATATCAAAAGTTTAAGAACTTCATTGCATATATTATATTCAATATGACAATATGAAAATATCGGATATCCGGTTATTCGATCCGAAAAATTCAGATATCCGATTTTTTTCGAATCGGATTCGGATCATAATTTTACAGATCCAAAATTTCGGATCGGATAGGATAATCCGAAATGAACAGCCCTAGTCATCATGGATAAAAAATGAAACATTTGATTTAATTACTTACAATGGGCACGCGTTCTCGGGCTTATTCGCTTTTGTTACTTTCATTTTCATGCTTCTTTAAAAAAATTTGTCCGAGTCTGACCATTTCTCTTACTTTATTGGTGCTTATGCTTTTTCTTGAGCCGAGAGTCTTTTGGAAACATCATCTACATTTACCAAGATAGAGGGAAGGTCTGCGTACACTCTAACCTCTCCAGACCCCACGTTGTGAATTTCACTTGATATGTTGTTGTAGTTAGAGTTGGCCCACAACTCTCGAGTAGCTGCAATTTTCAATAGATGGGGACAAAAATGGGCTCCACATAAATAGTTTAGTTTTCAAGCGTTTTACAAAATGTGGGCCCCAACCAAACTTTGCAAGAACTCTCATCAGTTCCATGTAGGGCTGGCAATGGATCGGAGGTGGATCGGGTGGAGATCAATGCGCCTCCACCCGCCAACGATCCATCCATCACCCGACCCATCCATCACCCTATTTTTTTTAATCCACATCCGATCCACCCATCATCCACTGGTGGATCGGGTGCTTCGCGGATGGAAGCGACGAAGATTTATGAAAATTGGTCGATACTCAAGCCTTGTAGGTAATTTATGACAATTAATAAATATGTCAGTTCAAATTTCACAAAAATGAACTTTACTTTGTTCATTTTATTGGAAGTAGAGAATTGTACGGATTAATTCGAGAATGGCAGGGTCTGGTAAACCCACAAAGTTGCATTTGATTATATCAACTGTTAAGATAAAATAAATATCATCAATCCTCCTAGTACTGTGAGTTCATATTTTTATGTGAAAACGATCAACATTTGTTTTTTCCCTTTCTTATGTTGTTCAATGTACGTTTTACTTGATTAAACTTAGAGTTGTATAATTAGCAGATAAATATATAATTTGTTCAATCTGTTTAAATTTGGACGAGTTAGCGACCCACATATTTCTTAACTCAAGTTATTTTGATTAGCCTGATTCAATCAAATTAAAAATAGCATTTATTAAGCGTTTGGACATGCAATTTCATCTTATGAGATGAAATCATCGTTTGGACATGCGATTTCATCTAATGAGATGAAATTCCAAATCATCCAAAAAGGCATGATTTGAGATTTCAAATTTTATATGTAAAAGTTGACCACAAGTTTATATTTTGTAAAAATAGATCCATAAATTGATAGATATAATTAGCAATCATGTTTATCAATTATTTATATCAAATATTAAAAGATCTACAAGAGGAGTAGATTGAAATTAATTAATTTATAACGGGTGGATGGGTGGGTCGGGTGGTGGGTTGGATCTATGTCCACCCGAATCCAATCCGATCTGTCACCCGATTAAATCCATGTTTTGTCGATTTTCGTCCATATAATCGGGTCGGGTGGATCGGATATTCATCGGGTTAGGGTGAAATTGCCAGCCCTAGTTCCATGGGAAACCTTGTAAACATGGATTGAACTTTTGTTTGTGTTTTTCTTTAGTTTGCTTTCGGCTATATAATTTATATCACCGGAAATCCAAATTTTGGTATAGGACAGCCCGGTGGACTAAACTCCCGCTATGCGCGGAGTCCGGGGAAAGCCGAACCACAAGAGTGTTGTATCCAGCCTTAATTTACATTTCTGCCAGAGACGGTATAAAATTTAATACAGAAAAGAAAAGACAAAATTAGTATATATAGTCGGGCCGTATATATATAATGTATATTTAAAAAAGAGCAGTGAAAATAATTAAATAATTAAACAATCACACTAAATGGATGTTGGGCCTGTGCTCAGCACATGCATTATCCAACTAGTATATATATATATATATCACTTGCTTTGTCTGTGGAAGCAATAATAATCCAATAAACTGTTGCCAATCTCTCGTACACTACCTAAAGTCTGAAAATGTTTTTTTAAACAAAAATATTTCACATAAATGAGAAAAATAACATCATCACTTATAAACTAACGTAATTTTCCTTGACAAATATCAAAATTACTAACATATTCAAAGTATAAAGGCTATCTCTCTTTCAGTTCACTATACTGACTAATCAAACAAACTCAGTTCTCTTTGTATAATGAAAAAAATCTTCCACACAATTTGCTAACATGCATATAATCTGGCTTTACAAAGACTAAACAAGATAATCAGGTGTTAAATGGAGTGACATGAACCGTGAGGATTCATATAGTCGACCCAACTTGTTTGGTATTGAGTCGTAGTTGTTGGTGTTGTATGGCCCCAAGCTAGCTAGCTTAATATATATATCAAAGAACCCACTCACGTTCCCGAGCTCTTTTAACTTGGACATAAAAATGCACCCATGTCATGAATTCGCACTAATCATCACCGCGTTCTGGTGCATACTATGGTGTCCTTTAGCTGAACTTGTGGTTCAAACATGTGATCGATCATAAAGGATCCGGAAAGCAAAATGATTATGCAATGTCGCTACTTTCTCCTTTCAGCCTTTTACTTTTTTTCCTGGTCTTTAGTTTCTTGCTTCCGCTGTGTTCCTTTAATGCCTTTTTCCTTTTAACAGCCTTCCCTTCATCTTCTTCCGTTTGTAATGTTTCATCTGTATCTTGTTGCTTGTTGCTGAGGAAGTACCTGAGTTTCAGAACAAAAGCATAACGACAACTCTACTCGTTAGGATAGTCAACTAACATGTGGAATATATGAAAGTCAATTCAAAAAGAATATAAAGTATGAAAAAAATTAAACCTTACGTGCCAGAAGTGAAACATAAGGGCAAGGCTGATGGAAATGCAGGGGGGAGGACATTTTTGGTGATGCATTAGAATCAAAATATTTAGTAGGCATTTGGACATGAATTCGGTGATATTTTAAAAAAAAAGTAGCATCTGAAGTTGAGAAAGGGCATTTGAAAATTAGAGTTGTGTTTGGACATGAATTCAATGATATTTAAAAGAAACTAGTACCTGAAGTTAAGTTGAAAAATGGTGTTTGGACATTAAGGTTGTGTTTGGACATGCATTTCACTTGAAAAAATGCTGGAATTTTTGTGAGGGAAAAACTCAACTTCAAGGTGGAGAGCAAAAATTGATTACAATGTATAACCAAACAGTTTCTTGAAATTATTTTTTGAAAACAAGCAAAAAAATGCATGTCCAAACGGTCCCTTAGTATGACCTGGACACAGATACAGACAAACACATTTATAATGCAAGAGCTCGGAGATGTAAAAAGGAAAGCTTACCTCTTGTAGAAAATTTTGTATCAAAAACAACACTGCTAAGATGCTGCTTCAAGAAGACCTGCATCAAAATTCCCACCAAGTACTTCAGAGTACTCTTTTCTACTGATTTAGGATAAATAAAAGATATGCATTCATCATTCATCAATTATGCCTCAATCCTGAATTAGTTTGGAACTGAGGCTTAGTTGCTGTTGTTGTTGGCTTTATGAATCCTCTATTCATAGTTTAACTGCAGCCCTACTCTTTGTTCGGGATTCAATTCAAGGTTTTGTAACCATGGACAATAAATTTTCATTTAATTCTCTGTTATTAACAGCCAAAGATTTTGCTTTAAAAATACATGGAATACTCGTTGAAATTCTCGCTTTAGAAGTATTTCTGCATGCATATGAAAAATTATGGCACTCCACACTCTTGATCAGAAACACCATAGATGCTACATAGTGCTAATGATGGGTAAGCAGAACATGTTAACCTGGAAAATCTGAGCTCAACCATAAAATTATATTGTAACATACCGCAGACAGAAGTTGTCGTGACTTAACATCCCAAATGCGCAAATAGCTGTCCAATCCTAGTCAAAAGTAGTTTAATTCAAGTAAGTAAAAGCAGTAGCACTTATATCAAGAGAGACGTTTCTAGACTTCCATTTCGAAAAGGAACATAGATCGAGATCAAATATATATACAAGGACCTTGGACGAAGTGCATTACAATATAAAGAAGCTAACTACAATTTCAAATACTCACCACATGAGGCTATAACTGGAAGCTCCGGATGCCTAACTATGGATCTTATACTTCCAGAACATTTCCCCAAGAAGGATCCCAATAGTTTCCCTACAACAAAAAGATGCACTCAAGCGTGAGATCCATAATAAATTAATTAAATGAGTCTAGACATCTGAATCACTACATGAGAGAGCAAATTGTATTCCTAGACTGACGAGTTAACTATCATAAAGAACAAGAATCATGTCCAAAACCAAAAGAAGTAAATTAAAGGAATTTCAAGTTATTAAAACAAAAGTAGAAATCATCTATTCAACACAGAATACTGTTAAACAATATCTTTGTCTGCATGCAACTTCTTAAAGAAAATGACAAAATGGTCCCTTATGTTTGAGAGTGGGTTCAAAATAGTCCCTAAAGTATGCTCTGAACTGTTTTGGTCCTCTAAGTTTGTCAAAAGTGTTTGTCATTTTAAATGAACTTTGTCTGTTAGATTTGATAGAACTGTGGGGGGAAAAGGATTTAGCGGGAACTCACATTTGGAGGCAATAGTCTAATGACAACATAAACAACAATAACTAATTAACTATAGTGCAACAGCTGTTTACCTGTGCGTATATCAACAGAAGCAAGATCGCCAGACCCATTTCCTATGTGTATTGTATGCCCATCTACATCCTCAGCCACAGCTTTAATAGGGGTCTCGCGAAAATCAAATGAAACAACAGGCCTTCTCTGAGCAGAAATATCATAAAGGCGCACCTACAAAATTACCAAGTTGGTACAGACGTAGTTTATATCAGCAACAAATTTAAGACATGAAAATGAGCCATATCATAATAAACTGAGAGAACCTCATATGTTCAGTAACACTCCTAAGGTTAAACTACTTAACAGAATGGGTACATGTGGATCTTATATGGATCAATTTTAGTCTATTTAATAGGCTGAAAGCAATTTATGCTATTTAAATAAACCAATTACAATTAAAAACAATAGAAAAACCATTGCACCAAAATTACCCTCTTGATACAAAAGAAAAGATCACGCTTATTAGAGAAAACGAATTAGCTAAGAAAAAAAATACCTGGTGACTATTAGTGCCTGCAACAAATTTGCGGTGGTCATCTTTGCATAAGAAAGTTGCAGATGTAAACCAAGTTGGGGTGAATATGCCGAGGCTGTTTTTCACTGGCTGGAATAAGAATGCAACATGTCAAGTTCTTGAAGTATAACTAAGACCAGTCAATTTGTTGTTACAACAGAAAAATGATGAAGAAATATACAAAAGTGCCTGGATTTCTTATGACCCGGCCTGGCCCACTAAATCCAACCCACTTGACCCGGTCCAGCCACCAAGCTCGATTATATTTCTTAATGGGTTGGGGGATGGACCAGACACCCTTTTTTTCACCCCAACCCGCCCCCCTAAAAATAAGCCCGGCCAGGAACCGGTGGGGGCACAACAGGCTTAAAGAGAATGATGGTGAAACTCACAGATTTCGCAGACCAAACTTTAGCACACTGGTTCAGATCCCAGACATTAACCTCAACACCCTGCCTGATATATCAAAGAAAAAAATTCATTAGATATCATGCTATTTCGACCATCAATGTTATTTCCCAGAACCCTGTGTTCACGATTACTCACTCACCCACCAAACAATGCAAAGCTTTCATCTGCATCTACCTTAGAGCACAAAATACTGCCTGAACCACAAACATTCCATGTTGTTTGAGTACCTTCACCATCAGAATCTTCAAGTGATTTGGACATTTTAACACATATCATGCTTGCTTGTCCTTTGCTTGTGCATGTAAGTAGGGTGCATGACCTATACATGTATAAGAAATATACAAATGTATAAGAAAGAATTTCAGAAACGAGCATAATTTATAGCCTGTTTGTCCAAGCTTCTAAAATCAACTTATTTTGAAAAGTGCTTTTTCCAAAAGTACTTATCAAAAAAAAAAATTAATTTTGGTGAGAAGCAGTTTGTGTTTGGCTAATCAATTTGCAAAGCACTTTTGAGCAACAATTAGTGTTTGGCCAAGCTTTTAAAAAGTACTCGTACTGTCTAAAGCAGGCAAATATAATACCTTGATGATGAGCCCAATCTCTCTCTTCCGAATAAATGCAAACCAACAACAGAATTATCTTCAGATCCTGTATGATTTTGACTTTCAATTGAAATGGATGCACGAACATCTCCATTGACAGGACTAAGAACCTCAATCTGCAGTATAAAATATAAATGCAGTAAAGGGTGCACAAATAAGGCTCAACACTCCATAAAAATATATAGCTTCATATTATCTTAACTTTGATCAAAGATAAATCCTCACCTTGCCGTTTCTCCTTGCTACACCTAGAAGCTACACAAAAAAACAAAAAAAAAAAAACAAAGTCAAATATCATATTTTGAAAGTACGTTTATAGCAGCAGTAAGCACCCGAGGACTACATCACAAGCACTTGAAGATGAATATCTAAGTTCGTTATAACTTATACAGCATTAACACTGATTAAAATTTTTTGAAGACAATACTTTACTACATCCATGCTAAATCTTGAACTATGATTAGCAAGATGATTTGGTGCGAGATGTTGAGTGGAACTTAACTTGTACAACTGAAAGACATGTTTACATATAGTACAGAACCTAATATTCATAGTTCATGCAAGCTGTCACTCCTAAAGTCTCCACTATAAAAGATGAAGTTCCAACACAAAATGTCGATTGATCTTTTTACCATTCGTAAGTGCACTTCATGTCGGAAGAATCGTAAATAGAATTAATTTTGAAAGCTTCACTATTTCCTTTTTTTCATCAGTTGGCATTTTTAATTAATTAAAGAACTTCATTATTTCCTATTCAATTGGGAAAAGATTATGTACATATAATATCATGGGATACCATGGGCAACAGAGACTACAGTAACAAAATTCACAGAGACAACTTACAGGGTCAAATTCACGGTCAACAAGTGACGTGGCAAGCACACACCTCGATGCATCAGGCTCCCCCCATCTTTCCACCACCTTCGGAGCTTCCTTCTGTTCACCCTTAGCTTCAATAACTACACCAAGATTTTTTTTAAAAAAAAAATTCAATTCAATGTTTGGTCAAAACCAGTTTTTCAAGTGAAATTTTTTTCCATTCACAAAATAATTTTTTTAAAGTGAAATGCATGTTTAAACACAACTTCAACTTCCAAAAAACATTTTCAACTTGAACATCAAATACTACTCAATTCATGTCCAAACGCCTACTACTTAGTACTAATATTTCTAGCTAAAACAGGACAGTCTTTATATGTGAAAACCCAAATTTCAGAGCCTCAGTTACAACCAAGTTAAGGTCGGCCATATGAATTCTCACTTCTTCATTCAAGCTCAATTTTATGCAAGATATTATTGCTAACTATAATACTAGTAAAAAGAACCAAACTTCATTGGAAAAAAACAATAGATAAGAAGCTCAAATATTTAACCATAATTAGTCCAAGAACTACACTAGATTACAGCTCAAATCTTTACCTTTAATAATTACACCAAGAAAATTAACAAAAAAGGGAAAAAAAGACTCTTAGTACTAATTCGAGGTGCGAGCACGCTGGCCCGGACACCACGCTTATAAAAAAAGGGACAATCTTTATATGTGAAAACCCAATTTTCAGCATAGATGCAAGGTATTGTTGCTAACAATACTAGTAAAAAAAAAAATTAGTTGAGGTGCACGCAAACTGACCCAAACACCATTGTTATTAAAAAAAAAACAGTCTTTATATGTGGAAACCCAATTTCAGCATAACAACAACCAAGCCTTGGTCTCAAACAAGGAAGGGTCGGCCATATGAAGTCCCACTTCTTCATTCAAGCTCAATTTTCAGCATAGATGCAAGATATTATTGCTACAATACTACCAGTAAAAAGAACCAAACTTCATTGGAAAACAATAGATAAAAAGCTCAAATCTTTACCTTTAACTAATCCAAGAACTACACTAGATTAAAGCTCAAGTCTTTACCTTCAATAACTACACCAAGAAAATAAAAAAGAGGAAAGAAGACTCTTAGTACTAATATTTCTAGCTAAAAAGGGACAGTCTTTCACTAAGCCTGGGTAGATAGACTTACTCGGTATCCGTGCTGATGGGAGGTAGCGGGTACCCGTGGAATTAGTCGAGATATGTGTAAGGTGGCCAAGGCACCACGATTATCGAAAAGGAATTATTGCTAACAATACTAGTAATTCTTTTTGTCTAAGCCTTGGTGAATAGAGTTACCCGATACCTATGCTAGTGGGAGATAGCAAGATACCAATGAAATTAGTTGAGGTGCACGCAAGCTAGCCCAGACATCACGGTATATTAAAAAGGGGACAGTCTTTATACGTGAAAACCCAATTTTAAGCATAACAAATTAGCAAACAACAACTAGCCTCAGTTCAAAACAAGTTGGGGGTCGGCCATATGAATTCCCACTTCTTCATTCAAGCTCAATTTTCAGCATATATGCAAGATATCCTAGCTAACAATAATACTAGTAAAAAAGAACCAAACTCCATTGGAAAGCAATAGATTAAAGCTCAACTCTTTATATGTGAAAACCCAATTTTCAGCATAGATTGCTAAAAATATTAGTAAAAAAGAACCAAACTTCCTTGAAAAAACAATAGATTAAAGATAAAAAGAAAAAGACTCTTAGTACTAATATTTCTGGTTAAAAAGGGACAGTCTTTATATGTGAAAACCCAATTTTCAGAATAGACACAAGATATTATTGCTAACAATAAGTACTCCTCAAGGTAGGGGTAAGGTCTGCGTACACTCTAACCTCTCCAGACCCCACTTTATGGGATTACACCGTGTATGTTGTTGTTGTTGTTGTTGTAATAAGTGTTGGAAATTTGCCTTTGGTGGGAGGTGTGTCCACCCGTATTTAATGACTTAAACACTAGGGTTCCGTATGTTGGAGGCTTTGCCTCTTCACACGTGCATAATCTACTAAGTGAGTAGATGACCGTAGGGCCAAGAATCGTCAAATTTCATTGAGACATGAAAGAGATATTGATCCACGAAGTAAGGTGTTTAAGGCATGAAAATATGGTATGGGACAAATCTACCACATCGGTGGGAAAATGAAGAATTGTTCTCTTTATAAGTCTCAAAATTGGCTAAGGGCCATGTGTTTGAAGGAGGGAGGACCTAGATGTGCTTGGGTTCAAGGCTAAGTCCACACGCGCGCCGCCGCCCGCCCGTCCCGTCCGGTCCGGGCTCGGGTCGTGGGCCTTGGGCTTCTTCTAATATTATCTCTTTGGACCCCAAATTGCTTAATATTTATAGTTTGGTCCCTGGAGTTTCTGAAAAGCTGAAATTGAGAACGACGGAAGGCAGAAAGTTTCTGTCCAAAACGTGAGCACAAACAGCGGGCAAAATTCTTGTTGTAAAAAGAACCAAACTTTATTGAAAAATAATTCTTGTAGTAAAAAGAACCAAACTTTATTGAAAAATAATATATTAAAGCTCAACTCTTTATATGTGAAAACCCAATTTTCAGCATAGAAGCAAGATATTATTGCTAACAATAAGCTACACTCAAGCTGGTCCGGACACAAAAAAATGGCAGTCTTTATATTTATTGCTAACAAGCTGGACTAGACATCACGGTTATTAAAGAAAAACAGTCTTTATATGTGAAAACTCAATTTCCAGCATGACAACAATAACTATGCCTCAGTCACAAACAAGTTGGGTCGACTACATGAATTCTCACTTCTTCATTCAAGCTCAATTTTCAGCATAACAATAATACTAGTAGTAAAAAGAACCAAACTTTCATTGAAAAAACAATAGATAAAAAGCTCTAAACATTTACCTTTAATTAATCCAAGAATGTCAAAGGTCAAAGCTCTAAGAGGAGGGCAACCAGAGCTCTCCACAGTAGTAGTACGAGGCATATTATTTTGAATTAAAACCCCAACCAATTTCAATGATTAGAAGATATAAATAGAGACCCAAAATTTGTATTTTGCAAAGAAAATTGAAAGCTAACAAACGTTTAACGGCGCAAGTACAAGCTGGAGGGCAGGGGACAAGTTGGTCATTTTGGTTTTAAAAATGGGAGAAAGGTCAAAATTGCCCTTAGGGTCGTTTGATAGCTCGTTAGAGCTATGCAGTTATTATGTATTATTTTATGTAAGATTAGTTATGCAGTGTTTAGTTATTTATGTAGTAATATTTAGTTACTGTATTACATATTCTATTTTGTGTAAAATAATAATAGATTACCTCATAAATTATATATGTATTAGTTATACGGGTTTTAAATTGCAAACCAAACACTGTATTAATTGTGTTGAATTTTATATATTGCAAAAGAATGCTAACAAACATGATAGTATTACTTATGTAGAATATAATACACAAATAACTTAGCTTTTAATCAGCTACCAAACCGACCCCTTAAAGTATAACCGTGTGAGTTTAAATTTAGGCAGAATTGATCAGTTTTATAGCTTGGTCTAACTATTGCCGGACCATTATTTAGTTGGACTAAATATGCTCTTATTTCACAAATGACCCAGCTAGCATAATTAGAAGTATAATTAGAATCCAAAGTGTTTGGCCCAGTGGCCAATACATTAGGGTATTGCTCTCTGAGGTTCCGTGTTCAAGTTCTCTGATCAGCGAGAGTGGAACTGTGTTCTCCAAAAAAATTCCTCCATACGCGTAGGGCCAAGCGGTGTATACTAATCCGTAGGGCCAGGCCTGAGGTGGGGTTTTCTGGGGTATGGGGCCGTAATGCGGTGGGACCAGTCACTTTAAAAAGTTTACCCTACCACATTTTTACCCGCAAGGATAGCCAAGTTGGTGTAGCAGTAGAGCGCGGGATCGCAAGGTCACGAGTTCGATCCCCTGCATAAACCTTCTTGGTTGAGCCTGTCACACATGGCTTGCCAAGTGTGGTTAATCAGCTGACATGGTTTGCAGGATATTGCGTCAATCCGGGGTTTACCCTGTGCGTACTCGAAAGAGTAGCGGCTGCGTGTTCCTTCGTAAAAAAAAAAAAGTATAATTAGTGTACCAATCTCTGCCCCTTTCTCAAAGTCATTTTACCTATTAAAATGTAACACGACCCTAACCCCCTTCTTTTCTAAGAAAAAAAAACATATGCCATTTTGTACTTTGAGCAATGTAATCGATAAACTTTTGAAGTTTATTTCTCAAATGTATAATTATTTTATCTGTCTTAATCGATGCACATATAATTCAGAAACATATAAAACATATTGCTTGCCACAAGCAAGAACACAAACTTAATTCCTTTAAATGCATATTTCTGGTGAATGCGAAAAGACAAAACTAGGCATCTTTCTACGTTCAATTTGAGACATCAAATTTATATTGAATCAGTTCAACAGTTACAATAGAAAAAATCTTTAATAAGAAACATAATTTCTGTAAACAAGAGGTTAGAAACACATTCACTAAAGTGCCGTCCAAAATTGTACTTGCTTGAGTAGTTTTATTCCTATAAGTTTGCCAAAAAGGTTCTTTTGGTCAACGTTAAATATTTAACATCTCTCACCTATAAATTTGAGGGGAACTGTGGGGAAAAAAGGATTTAGGGGAGCTCACATTTGGAGGTACACTTTTTGCTATTTTTGTCTCTTTCTAGAGTTTGGTGTAAGGCTGGCCAGTGGGCCGGGTCGACTCGGTCATGCCCCGATCCCCTCTAAAAAAAAAGGTCTCGGGACTCGAAATCGGGATGATACCTGGGCACGTCCCGCCCTAGACCCACCCCGTCCCAACCCCGGTCCAAACTGCCATTTTTGACCCCCTACCCCCTTAATATTTATTTTTAACTCCTAAGTTAGTATATTTACTCTTTAACTCAATTTCACAACTAGAAATACCTTATTTTTTCTTCATTTTATCTCACAAATCTTCCTACAATCTCTCAATCTATCTTTCTACAAGTCTACAATTACATTGCCTACTAAATATTTTATTTTATTTGCTCATTTGTATTAAAGTTCAAAAATTGGGACTGAAGTTGGTCTAGCTTGAGGATCATCCATCGAACAAAGTTTCAATTTTCAACCTCGATTACACGTCGGCGTTACGTACCTTCGTTCCTTCTTTAAATTATTATTGTTACTTTATTTTAAATTTTATTTTTAACACCTAAGTTAATATATTTACACTTTAACTCCTATTTCTCAACTACAAATTATTGACTCCAGTATTTCTATCATTTATATAACGTATATAATGCCGCAAGGCGGTTTGACACCACCATTTTTAGGAAAACGTCCGTTTTCCTAATCAATTTGTGTTTTCACCCAAATCGGTTTCTAATTTTCCCTTTTCTTTAGTCAAGATCTCACGATATACAATAGATTTCAACGTCGAAATTTCGTAGTAGTGTAGGTGTGAATGTCAATTTCAGTGTTGGAAATTCAATTTAAGATTTTTACAAAAAAAATATATTTCTATTAAATAATATAAGAGGTACAGAAACATCGTTTTTATTACACTATCTTGTTCAATTATTGAAGTGTTTATATTCACAGCTTTTTTGATATTAAATTTTGTTAAAAAAAAAAACCGGTCCCGACCCCGCCAATACCGGTCCCCCTTTTTGGCGGGATGAGGGATGGGACGGCGGCCTGTCCCGCCATTCCCGGCCCGCCGGTCCCGCCACAGCCCCGAACCCGATCCAATCCCCAATCACGGCGGGTTCCGTCCCGCCGGAACCGCCCCTAACCCGATCCACTGACCACCCCTAGTTTGGTGCAGTTTTTTTCAGTGCAATTTCTACTATTTTTGGTCTACTAAAAGTCTTATCGTTTGGCAAACTTAGCAGACCAAAACCGTTCAGCATACTTTAGGGACTATTTGAACCTACTTCAAATATAAAGGATCATTTTTATCATTTACTTTCCTTGGGAGAGACCTATTTGTCAAGGGAGAAAAAAAGTGAGATTCAACTCCAGTTCTGCAGCACAATTTCCGGTCTTTGTTTAAGCCACAGTGAGTCCTTACTATTTGCTCAAAGCACTCTTATAAAATCTCCTAATTGACCAAAAGAAATTCTCACAAACAGAAGATGATTAGATGCTGTAAATAGAAATATCATACCCCCTCCATCCCAAAATAGTTGTCATGTTTTGCTTCTCGAGAGTCATTTGACTAATTTCAAAGCTAAATTAGATTAGATAAGTTCAATCTTTTTAAATTAAAATTTAGATATTCAAAAACTATACGAAAAGTATTATATGTCACAATTCTTTTCATATTAATATGGAGAAAAAATACATCTAAAATGTTGATCAAAGTTCGTGTAGTTTGATTCTTCGAGAAGCTTAAAGTAAAAAGTATTTTGAGATGGAAGTATAAACTTGCATAAAGAAAAGGATACCGCACATTGTCTGTGTCAACTTCAGCAATGATCTCTTTTATTGTTTTTTCATCAGTAATATTGTATTCCTTCAGGGCATGCTCCAATTCGTCCATCCTAATATACCTAAAAGGGACCAAAGATTAGAAAACAGTAAAATGTTAATCCAATGTAGATGAGAAGGTAGAAGTTTCATACCCGCTGTTATCCTTGTCAAAATACTCAAATTCATGTGCATTGTAGCTGTTATGAACTCAAGGTAATCAATTGTTCCATTTCCATCAACATCAGCCTGGAAGAGCAACCAAATATCTGTATTATTGACTATGTATTGAACATGTTAGGAAAGTGAGTATATGCACCCAATCTTCTGAGTAGTTGAAAGCCAAATATTCATCATAGGCTTCTGTTCATGCGCTTCACCAAGAAGCTTTTAGGGTGTGTTTGGTATGGAGGAAAACATTTTCCAAAAGACGTTTTGTAATTTTCCCATGTTTGGTTAGTCAAAATATTTTTATTTTTTTAGCAAAACAAGTTCCTTAAAAATGAGTAAAATGACTTATCTAATGGAAGTAGGAAAAACAAGTTCCATGATTGACATTCCAAGTTCATTGTCTCTTTCCCATCCACCTAACGCCCCCAACCCCTACCCCATCCCACTCCCATAGTATTCTGCTAGACAACATATAAATGTTCTTGAGATAATATTTTTTTTGCTTACCAAACACTACGAAATAAGTAAGGAACCTAATTGTTTTCCAAGAAAACGTTTTCTAGGAAAACATTTTCCTTCCTACCAAAGACACCCTTAGTTCCAGAAATTATCCCATCAAGTGATCCACTGCTTGCAACTTTGTAAAATGAACAAGACCAATAATTGCAAGATGGAGGTATGAGCGAAAGCGAGAGGGAACAGTAACCATAAAATAAGGAATGGCCAGTGAAAGAAATAATCCCCTTGATTATTTTCATTGATTGAATAGATATATATACAAGTTACAAAATAGGAGAATCCTATTCCTAATCTATTCCTAAAACCTTATTCTACCATAATTCTAACTATACAATTATGATAAGTGTATATCCTAATTATGGTAATAAATATACTACAATATACACACAATATTCTTTCCTTAATATACAACTTATATCTACTGTTTTGCTGCCTGTAATCCCGTGATGGGCTGGAACTGGGCTACTATCGGCCCACTGCCTAGAGGCTGAAAGGCCTTGCCGCACCGCCGGTTTGGGCCACCGGCGAGAGGCCCAACCGACCGCACCTCTTTTTGTCGCTCTCCGTTTTGTCGCTTTGCTAGTGATATATATGTGATATACACCGCCGTATATTCGTTGTAAATCACATGTATATTGCTCTGTTTAACACACCCCCGCAACATAGCGGGCGGTTTTCGAACGCCGAGATCGTCCCTAAAATCTTCAAAGAGAACCGCCGGTAGACCCTTTGTAAAGATGTCTCGCAATTTGATAACGAGACGGACATGGCATACGCGAACTTGACCCTTTGCAACCTTTTCACGGACAAAGTGAATGTCCATTTCGATATGCTTGGTGCGTTGGTGTTGAACGGGGTTACCTGAAAGGTAGATGGCACTAATGTTATCGCAATATACCAAGGTTGCCTTCGAATGGGACAATGAAGCTCCAAAAGCAAATTACGTAGCCAACATGAGTCGGAGACCACATTTGCTACCCTCGATATTCGCCTCGACTTGAGCGTGATAGAGTGGCCTGACGTTTTGCGGACCAGGAGACCAAGTTATTGCCAAGGAAGATACAATAGCCAGAAGTCGATTGTCTGGTGTCGGGACAACCACCCCAATCAGCATCCGTGTAGGAGACAAGCGTAGATGTAGATGACGGATACAAGTGCAACCCATAGTCTAGTGTCCCCTGAATATACCGAATGATACGTTTGATTGCATTCATGTGCTCAACTCTGGGATCATGCATGAATAAACACACCTGCTGAACCGCATATGTAATATCCGGTCTGGTAAAGGTAAGATACTGGAGGGCCCCTGCAAGACTGCGATAGCGGGTTGGGTCCTCGTATGGTGCACTTGTTGTGGCACTTAGCTTTGGGTTTGCATCAACTGGCGTGGACGTGGACTTACAGGATGACATCTCAGCCCTCTCGATGATTTCAGCAGCATACTTCCGTTGAGACAGAAACAAGCCACATGAATGACGCTTGACGGCAATCCCCAAAAAATAACTCAACGGCCCTAAGTCCTTCATAGCAAATTCGAACTTAGCATGGCCATGATAGACGGCGCGAGCATCGAGAGGAGCGGTCAAGATGATATCATCCACATACAACGAGATTTAGGGCCAATGACGAACCACGGCGGTAGATGAACAATGAATTATCTGACTTGTTGTGAGTGAACCCAATAGTTGAAACAAAATCAGCAAATCGTGTATACCAGGCCCGTGGAGACTGCTTAAGCCCATATAGTGATTTCTTCAATAAACAGACATGATGACGAGGCGGTTGGGATCCCCGAAATCCAACGGGCGATGCGATATAGACTGTTTCCTTGAGATCACCATGTAGAAAAGCATTCTTGACATCCAACTGATGAATTTGCCAAGTCTTTGAAAGAGCCAAGCTAAGCACAGTGCGAATGGTAGCCGGTTTGACCACCGGACTAAACGTCTCACCACAATCAATACCAACCTACTGAGTCTTACCATCACCAACAAGTCGCGCCTTATGTCGAGCAAATGACCCATCTGAATTCTCCTTATGAGCAAAAAACCACATAGACCTGATAATATTAATACCATATGGACGGGGCACCAATTCCCACTTCTTATTATCAATAAGAGCATTATATTCATCACTCATAGCAATTTTCCAATTAGGGTCATTTAAGGCGGACACAGGATTGCGGGGCAAGGGGGATTTAGAGACATCAGAATGTAAATTAAAATGTCTTTTAGGTGTAAAAATACCTCGCTGACTACGAGTGACCGGTCTATGACTCGAGGAAGAATTGAGGGAATTTTGGAAATTTTCTAGGCTCGGGACGGACTGGCCAAAAGGTGGGCACCGCCGGCCCAAATCGGTAAATGTTGGGCTCGGTTTGGACCGGTTCCGGACCGGGTCAGACAGCCCAATTTCCGGAACTGCTCCATGGCGAAATGGCCGGATGTGGCGATGCTTGTGGGTCCAATGGCAAGGTGGCCGGGAGGATTTTGGGTACGGGAAATGTCCAAAAAATTCCGAATGGGATATTTGATCATCCAAAAAATTATACGACTTAGGTTCGGGAGTATGAACTTTCGTAAATGGAAATTGAGTTTCATCAAAAATGACATGGCGATTGATTATGATTTTCTTGGAGGATAAATCAAAACACTTATAACCACGATGATTTGACGGATAACCCAAAAACACACACGGGGTAGACCGATCCTGAAGTTTGTTAATTGTGGTGGATGGGAATAATGGATAACACAAGCACCCAAAAATCCGAAGATGAGAGTAAGACGAGTTCTTATTAAACAGGATTTTTAGGGGGGAAGAATATGTCAGACCTTTAGAAGGAATTATGTTAAGAAGACATGTGGCCATTTGTAGAGCATGATGCCAAAAATATGGAGGTATGGAGGCATGAATTAGGAGAGTTCGGACAATGTTATTGATGGAACGAATTTTGCGTTCGGCTTTCCCATTTTGTGAAGATGTATGAGGACATGAAAAACGAAAATTTATCCCATGAGTAGCACAAAATTCCCGAAACTCCCTATTATCATACTCTTTCCCATTATCACATTGAATATTTTTTATTTCTCTTTCGAATTGAGTACGAATGAACGCTCTAAATTTGATGAAGACGGAAAACACTTGTGATTTATTCGCAATTGGAAACGTCCACAAAAATCTAGAATAATCATCTAAAAAGAGAACATAATATCGATGACCCATTGAACTAAGAACAGGAGATGTCCATAAGTCGCTATGAATAATGTCAAATGGCATAGAAGTATGAGAATTGAGTCTACAAATGGCAACTTAACAATTTTTCCTAATGAACAAGATCGGCAAATTGAGTACGACTCGTACCCTTACAAGAAATAAAGCTATTTTTATCTAAAGTGATAAAATAGAAGATCCCGGATGACCCGACGAGCATGCCACATGGAAGGAGAGATGGTCGCAAAAGTCGATGGCAAGGCCGGACTCGATGGACCGAAACCGGGCATGATAGGATACAGCCGGACTCGATGGATCGAAACCGGCATGATAGGATACGTATCCCCCTACTATCACACCTCACGAGATGACTCCCCATCTTGAAATCCTTCACGAGAAACCGAAAGGATCAAATTCAACAGAAACAAATTGTCATTTGTGAACTTTCGGACGTACACTAAATTTTTAATCAATTTAGGAGCATGTAAAGTATTTTTCAAGAGGAGTGGTGGATTGGGTGGAGACAACGTTTTCGACCATACCCTAGAATTGGAATAGAGCTGTCATTACCAACAATTATCCCCGAGGGTGCTCAAATTGGAATAAGATGAGAGAGTACCCGATTCGGAAGTCATGTGAGTAGTGGCCCCGTGTCCATGTACCAATTGGGGTCCGGTTGAGTCAATCCCAACGTGTGCATCGCGGCCTCGATATCGGTCCTCCGAGTGGGGCTCGCCGCATGATGGGCTTGCGGAGGTCGGGGCCCAAGACTCCCCGCCGTGCCGGGAACCGGGCCGTAATCGTTGTTGCCGCCGCCGCCGGGCCACCGCCGCCGGGCCACCACCGCCGGGTATTGGGCCGGGGACGTTGGCCGCCCCACCGGCCGCCGGAATTTCCTCGCTCGGTTGTATGGGCCGGTCGCCGGCCCACGGCCCACCGCCATCGCTCCACCGCCATGGGCCCCACCGCCGGGCCCATGGGGGTGGTGGGCCACCTTGTTCATTGGATGGGACCCACCGCCCGTTTGTCGACCACCGGAACCTCCACCAGAACCTCCGCGTTTGCCCCCGCGGTTTTTGTTATTATTCTTTCGATTATTCTTGCCGCCACCATTATTATGGTTTTGGCCCGAATTATTAACAAAATATGAAGGATTAGGAGAGGACGCCATCATGACAACTGGACTCGCTCCGGTAGCCGCCTTTTTAGCCAAACCGGCTTCTTCCAACGTAAGCATGGAGCGGGCTTAATGGAAGTCGGGAAGAGGGTTGCTTTGGCGAAGGAGAGTTCCAACACCATTATAGGCCTCCGAAAGACCGGCAACCAATTGTAGAACTAGACGATTATTTGTTACTGGTGCACCAACATTACGGAGCTGATCCGCCAACTCCTTTAGTTTCTTGCAATATGCCGAAATGTTCGGAAATTCGTCCATTCGAACGAGAGAGAATTCCTGCTCGAGTGTGACGACACGGGAATGTTGGTTGTCTTGGAATATGTCACGCAATCTATTTCATGCAGCCATAGCTGTGGTATCTGGCTCAATAATCGTCTATAGAAGGTCCACCGAAATAGTGGCGTATATCCACCGAAGAACGGTAGCATCAAGTGTAATCCATAACTCAGGATCCTCCACAGGAGGGGTCTAGCGGGAGGAATGATATGATGAAGAACTTGATAAGATATTGCGTGAATTTTAAACAACTCCGCCCACGTTGCATATTGAACGTTTTCCATTTCAAGGACAATAGGGACACTGAGCTTGATATTGGAAACCGTGAGGGCAGGGTGAAAAGTGTTCTTAGACATATTGATAAGAACAAAGAAGGAGGGGAAATTTAAGAGAGGTTTTTGAGAGCGGAAGATGAATTTTGGAAGAGAAACCCGAGGGGGAAGGGGGGGTGTCTCTTGCCGAGGGTCCAAAAAAATTTAGGGAGAGAATTTTTTTGTAAAACCTAGTCTCTTGATACCATGAAAGAAATAATCCCCTTGATTATTTTCATTGATTGAATAGATATATATACAAGTTACAAAATAGGAGAATACTATTCCTAATCTATTCCTAAAACCTTATTCTACCATAATTCTAACTATACAATTATGGTAAGTGTATATCCTAATTATGGTAATAAATATACTACAATATACACACAATATTCTTTCCTTAATATACAACTTATATCTACTTGTTTTGCGCTCGTAATCCCGTGACGGGCCGGGCCCAGGCTACTATCGGCCCACCGCCTAGAGGCCGAAAGGCCTTGCCGCACCGCCGGTTTGGGCCACCGCGAGAGGCCCAACCGATCGCACCTCTCGTTTTGTCGCTCTGTTTTGTCGCTTTGCTAGTGATATATATGTGATATACACGCTATATATTCGTGTATATCACATGTATATTGCTCTGTTTAACAGCCAGGAAAATACCGCTTCCATCAACTGCCTAACTTCTGACTCAAAAAGCTTTGTGCCCATTTTTTTTTTGATATCCAGCTTCCCGGCTTACGCCAGACTATTTCTGGAGAGAGTAGTCCCAGTCTCTCAGAGCTACTACCTGTAAATCGCGGGATGTACTTGAATGAACAAGATTTGAGAACAGAGTAACTGATATCACCTACAAGGTCATACCCCAGAAGAGAGCAAATTACTCCCACCAAGGTTCAAATCTACGCTGCAGGCCTCCAACTGGATTTTAAGTTCCCTCTTTTGCCATCCAGCTATGCCCGGAAGACTGCTTTGTGCCCATTTTTGTAAGACCAGCTTTAATTCTTCAAATGTAATTGTCCCACTGTCATCTGTGTCTATGGATTGATTTCTTCTTCGGAGAGATTTTCAGCAATCACCTACAGACTAAGGGAAACAGATGATAAGCCCAGTTGTAGGGAACACATGAGAGGGAAATAAATTGCTAATCTCGTTTAGATTATGAACAATTAATACACGACTCTAACCTTCAGTGCTACTTTCTTCAGCTTGTTCATAGCACGGAATTGTTTCATTCTAGATAAGACAGCAATGTCAAGAGGCTTGTCAGATGCATCACCACTTCTCTCATCCATGGATGATCTACATTTGCAGAAAATTTACTTGTTATAGTACAAAAAGTTTGTGGCATATGTTATTTTGATAAATAATATTATTAAGTGCATCGAGCTAGTGTCAACTAAAAATAGTATAAGAATACGAAAGTCTTAGTATACCACCATATGTGAATACAACAAATCAATAATTCGTGGCCTAATTGTTAATACAATGCACAATGAAATGGTCGTTCCAGAGATTATAACCATCATATCCAGCACCCACCAGTAGGAGTTATTGCAAAGACCATAGTTTTTCTTTCTAGTTATTACTCCCAAACTAGTCCGGATCGGCCATATAATCCTCTACATGAATCATCTATATTCATTCTGCTCTATGCTCTAGTCCACAAGGTATGTTGTACATTTATTCTTTTAAATAAGTACAAGGTGCGGCCGTGCGGATATAGGTGCTTTTCTGTTAATATGAAGATCATATACAACTACAAGTGCGGATGGGTTAGTAATTTTCTAATATATTTTAAGGATCAATATAAAGTTAGATAGCCATGTCACACCCTTACGTGAAGGTGTTTTCAAAGGGAAGAAATTTGGTGTTCAAAAGTCTTCTTTATTTTCTTAATCCGTATCGAGTCAAACTAGAATAAACAAATTGAAATGGAGGAAGTATGACAGATCTTGATTAAAGCTGAATCTTACTTAGGACTTCAGCTGCAGCAAGCCTTTCTCTAGGATCAGATCGTAGCATCTTCTTAACAAGATCTTTAGCGCTACTCGATACTGAAGGCCAAGGTGTTGGAAATTTACTAATGTGGAATTAAGTTTATCCCATTATTTATGACTCGAACAATTGGGGCCCCGCACCTCGGAAACGTCGTTTCCACACACGTGCACACGTAGTGCCAAGTATCGCAAATTTCATTAGTGAAAGAGATATTGGTACGTAAGTAATATGTTTGAGACATAGAACGATGGACGGTTATTGGCCAAATGACAAGTATTCCACGTTGGTAAACGAAGGAAGAAGTGTAAGATGAAACGAGTCGGAAATGGTCGCGGAGCCGTGAAGGGCCGCGACGCTAATTCACAGAGCCGCGGCGCTTCGGAGGCAGAATGTTGCGACGGGAAGATGGAAAGTTCTGACTTTTGGGCTGGTTTTGGAGCATTGAATCTCCATTATTTGGCACATGAATTCATCCATTATTTGGCTGAATGTAACCCCTCAATAAGTGACATTACATGGCTATTGAAAGCCATTAGTTGGCTAGTTGAGGGGTCATCTCATTACACTATAAATTGAGGCCTTTGGCGCAATTGTTCAAGACACTTAGAAATTTTCTGAAATCTTCTTCTTCCTCTCTAGCAAGTTTTCTATATTCAAAGTTCTTCAAGAGTAACACTTGAGTTTCCTTTGCTCATTTTTTAGTTGTTGTTGTATCTTGGGAGACTATTGCCCATGAACATAAAAGGATATATACTGGGCAATCTTGTCTTAAAGACAGAGTGATATCACTCGACTCGGCAAATCACAAGGAGTTTGTAATCGTTCTTATTTCCAATTTATTTTAATCTTGAGTAGTTTATCCTTTCTAGCATTTGTAATATTTATTTACTTCCCGTTTCCTACAATTGTTGTACCCACAAATTTTAAGACAAGATTGTTGTAAGTGCTTAGAAAGATGACTGGAAGAGAACAATTTGCTTCTGATACTGTTGCTGGTACTCAAGGCAACCCCTCTGCCTTCCCCACTGCTGCTCAAGGCACATCCAATGCCTTCACTGCTGCTCAAGGCACACCCAACGCCTTTCCTTCTACTCAAGGGAACGTTAAAGTTAGCCCTCTGGATTCCACCATGAACGCCCAGAAAAGTTCACGGGCTCCAACTTCAAGAGATGGCAGTAGAAGATATTGTTTTATCTGACTGTTATGGGAATGGCTCGTTTCCTAATAGAAGATCCTCCACAAGTTGGAGATGAAGTGGACTCTCAGCCTAATGAAACGGCTGAAGGGGGCCAAGATATCCATGTCGTTAATGGCATGAAAATAGTTCTTGATGCATGGAGTCATAGTGACTTCATGTGTAAGAACTATATTTTGAACTGTCCGTCAGACCCACTCTACACAGTGTAGTGCACCGTAGGCACCGCCAAAGAGTTATGGGAAAAACTGCAAAATAGTACAACGCACAAGATGCTGGTACGAAGAAATTCATCATTGGAAAATTCCTGAAATTTCAAATGGTAGATAGCAAAACTGTGATGTCCTAAGTCCAGGAATTCCAAATGATTCTATATCACCTAGATTTGGAAGGTATGAAACCAAATGAGCAGTTTTTTATTGCATTACTAATTGAAAAGTTACCTCCCTCGTGGAATGAGTTTATGAATTACTTATAACTCAAGACAAAGGAAATGACCTTTGAGGAACTTATTATCAAACTCCAGATTCAGGAAGATAATAAGAAGGTCTTTCCTAGGGGAAAACAACCCACTGAGGCAAAGGAAAATCTGGCTGAGACCAAAGGGAACCCAAGCAAGAAGTGCAAGTTCCAGAAAGATGGCAAGACCCAGGCGACGAAGAAGTTCAAGGGGAATTGTCACCACTATGAAAAACCTGGTCACATGATCAAGAACTGCCGCAAGCTCAAGACTGAGCAACAAAAGAAGGCCAGGGCCAAAGGCAAGGCACAGGCTAACGTCGTCAAAGACACGCTTCTTGACGACATGATTTAGGAGTTCTCAGCGGTGGTGCTTGAAGCAAACCTTGTTGAGAATCCCATGCAATGGTACACATCTGTTCCAATAGACATGCCTTCTCTACATATACAACAGTTACATACAAGAAGTTGTTCATGGGTAACAACGCTTCCTTTGACGTGCTGGGGGTAGGAAAGGTAGTCCTGAAGATGACTTCTAGAAATGAGTTCACTCTGAAGGAAGTGATGCATGTTCCTGATATTAGAAGAAATTTATTTTTAGGTCCTTTATTGGTTAATGTTGGTTTTAGGCTAGTATTTGAGTCCAATAAATTTGTAATCACCAAGAATGGAACTTTTGTGGGAAGAGGCTTCGTCTGTGAAGGCCTCTTCAAAGTTAACGACATGTATGTAATACGTCCAAGCAATTAAATTGAAGCTTCTTCTTACTTGCTTGAGTCTTCTAATTTATGGCATCATAGATTAGGACATGTTAACTACAAGTCCATCCAAAGGTTGATGAAGTTGGAGTTGTTGCCGTCTATCGACATAAATCCTCAACATAAGTGTGAGGTGTGCGTAGAGGCAAAACTCACAAAGATTCTTTTTGATCCGTCGAAAGGAATATCGCTCCTCTAGAAGTTATTCACACAGATATATGTGATTTGAAGTTTGCACAAACTAGGGGAAACAAGTACTTTGTAACATTCATTGATGATATCACAAAGTATTGTTACATTTACTTGTTGAAATGTAAAGATGAAACCTTTGAAATGTTCCGACGTTACAAAGCAGAAGTTAAAAACCAACTAAGCATGCAGATTAAATCCATTCGTAGCGATAGAGGGGGAGAATACATAGCGCCATTTGAAAAAATTATGCCGAATCAGGCATTGTTCATCAAACGATGGCTCCATACTCACCTCAATCGAACGATGTGGCAGAACGTAAGATCCGCACATTGAAAGAAATGATGAATGTCTTGCTCATCAATTCCGATCTTCCCCAAAACATGTGGGGAGAAGTTGTCCTTACCGCTAATACGATTCTTAACAGAGTCCCACATAAGGGCAAGGACAAAACTCCATATGAATCATAGAAGGGAAAGAAACCTACCTATAAATTTTTGAAGGTATGGGGTTGTCTGGCAAATGTTGAAGTACCCAAGCCAAAACAGGTCAAGATTAGGCCTAAGACTGTAGATTGCATATTCATCGGATATGCAAATAACAATAGTGCTTATCGCTTCTTAGTGCATAAGTCAGATATTTCAGATATCCACGGGGGTACAATCATGCAATCAAGGAATGCTCAATTCTTTGAAGGTACCTTTCCTAGAAAGGAAAAAGACATAACCTCTTGCAAATGAAGATATGAACAAAACTCTCAGGAACAGGGAGTCATTGACGGCCCGGATCTAGATGGTTCAGATCTAGTGGATCTCGAGGTGGCTGAATATCCGAAATCTAGTGTTCCAGATTCTCAGAACTTGGAGACTCTAGAGATGGAACCGAGGCGAAGTAAAAGGGCTAGGAAGGATTAATCCTTCGATCCTGACTTTGTAGCTTATATGGTTGATAACGAACCAAGGACAATTGATGAAGCATTGTCAACTCCAGAGGCACCGCTCTAGAAAGAAGCTATTGAGAGTGAAATAGACTCCATCCTGCATAACCATACTTGGGAGTTGGTTGATCTTCCTCCGGGAAATAAACTGTTGGGTTGTAAATGGATACTCAAATGGAAGTATAAAGCAGATGGGTCTATAGATAAGTACAAGGCCAGGTTGGTAGTCAAGGGCTATCGGCAGAAGGAAGGCTTTCACTATTTTGACATGTACTCTCCGGTATCTAGGATGACGTCCATACGAGTATTCATTGCGATCGCAGCATTGCGTGACCTTGAGATATATCAAATAGATGTCAAGACAGCCTTCTTAAATGGTGATGTGGAAAAAGAAATTTATATGGGACAACCCGAGGGGTATGTGGTTCCAGGGCAAGAGAAGAAAGTCTGTTGACTTGTCAAGTCTCTGTACGGGCTGAAACAGCCCTCGAAGCAGTGGCACAAAAAATTTAATTGTACTCTACTATCTAAGGGTTTCTCCATTAATGAATGTGACAGACTACACGAAAGGTAACTCTGACTTATTTGTTATAATATGTTTGTATGTAGATGACATGTAGATCACAGGAAGCAGTCCTAGCATAATTCTAGAGACTAAGAACATGTTGAAACAATGGTTCGACATGAAGGATATGGGTATCACAGATGTCATCTTAGGGATAAAAATCTCTAAGATGTCTGACGGACTGGTCTTATCTCCGTCTCACTACATCGAGGATGTTTTGAGAAAGTTTGAGATGTTTGACAGTTCGCCTATGAAGTCACCAATGGATAGAAATCAAAAGCTTGATAAAAATCGTGGATATATTATGACAAGATTATGAGAGAGATATTCCATTCGCCCTAGATCTATTAAGATCTATCATGATCTCAAAGGTATGTATTGGTGGAACGACATGAAGAGGAACATTACAGAGTTGCTAGTTTAGTGTCTTAATTGTCAGTAAGTAAAAATAGAGCACCAAAAGTCGGCGGCTTGACTCAGAACATTGAAATTCTGACGTGGAAATAGGAAATGATTAATATGGATTTTATTACGGGTTTAACTCGCTCTTATCATAAGTCTGATTCTATTTTGGTGATTGTTGATAGACTGACAAAATTAGCTCATTTCCTAGCGGTCAAAACTACATATGCAGTTGAGGACTACGTAAAGTTGTACGTTAAGGAGATTGTTCGCCTTCATAGTATGCATATTTCTATTATATCTGACCGAGGTACGCAGTTCACAGTTAATTTCTGGAGATCATTTTAAAAAAAAAGTTTGGGCACTCAAGTTAATCTTAGCACAGCTTTCCACCCTTAGACAGACGGGCAGACCGAGCGTACGATTCAAAGGCTCGAAGACATGCTACGAGCCCGCGTATTGGACTTCAAAGGAAGTTGGGATGATCATCTACCCCTTATTGAATTTGCGTACAATAACAGTTATCATGATAGTATCAAGAGGGCTCCATATGAAGCTTTATATGGACGAAAATGTAAATCTCCTATCGGATGGTTCAAAGTAGGCGAATCAGAATTATTTAGGTCGGACCTAGTACACCAAGCCATAGAGAAGGTGAAGCTTATCCAAGAACGGTTGTTAACCACTCAGAATCATCAGAAGTCATATTCAGATGTGCGATGGTGGGACTTAGAGTTCCAAGTGGATGATTGGGTTTTCTGAAAAATTTCTCCTATGAAGGATGTAATGAGATTTGAAAAAAAAAGCTCAATCCAAGGTACATTGGGTCATATCACATAATTCGACGAATAGGCCAAGTGGCTTATAAATTAGACTTACCTTTGGAGTTAGAGTTTGTTCATCCAGTTTTCTCGGATTCTATGTTGAGAGCGTGTATTGGAGATCCTTCCCGAATTGTACCAATTGACAATGTGAAGGTTACGGAGGACTTATCATATGAAGAGGTTTCTACTGCTATCTTATATCGACAAGTCCGCAAGTTGAGGACTAAAGAAGTAGCCTCCGTGAAAGTTCTATGGCAGAGTAAGAATGTAGAAGAAATGACATGGGAGGCGGAAGAGGAGATGAAGCACAAATATCTGTACCTATTTCAGATCAATGCCGAGGTTCCGAGAGAAGCATAAGGTGAATTCTATTTATTAATGCTTAAGGACCATGCGAGGTCTGATGTAATGATGCATGTTATACTATATGGCCCCGTGAAGCAGTGGTTGTGTTTCTGACTATGTGACGGAGATTAGATATGTCACCCCAACATTCGAGGATGAATGTTTCTAAGGGGGGAAGATGTAACACCCGGTACTTTCGGGACATGGTTTGAATCGCTAGGCGTATGTAAATAGACCCAAGCGTTGGAGAATTTTTTTATCATGTTCACGTATGCAAATAAAGAGCTTAGTATATAAAAGGATGCGATCCCGAAATAATTTAGGACTTAATAAGTGTGACGACGGAAATTGAAAATAATAGTTGTATGTCCTAAAAGTGATTATGAACTAGTGGTATATCGCACGATTATGACATTGAGTATATGAAGATTTTATAAGTCATTAAGATTTAAGCGAATTGGGATAAAGAAATTAATTATGTGTGTGATTGATTAATTATGGAATAAGTGATTAGTAGACATGATCCACGTGGAGCCTTGCTAATAAGGCAAGTAGTGGGTTTAATTGATAGGATTAAGGAGGAGAAAGCACATGTAACTCCCAAATTAGTCCATGTGTAAAGTGTATCTCTTAGTCACAAATTGGTAATTAATTTAAGATAAAATAGTGCAGCATATAGGGTGGATGGCAGCAACTTAAGTGATATATTTTAGCAAGAACGTATTTCATTCAAGGGGGCCCACGTTAAACCAATTTCTTGGATAAGTTTAAACCACCATCTCATTTAACGAATAAGGGGCAGCAACATTGAACTCATTTGGAGTTTAAGTGGTTGGCCACGTAACTCTTTTAATTAGAGACAAGAATTTGTTTACTTTGCCAATTCAACTATTTAGAAGCTCCAACACCTAGTCTACTTGTACGGCCAGACACAAAGCCCTTGTAAGGATAATTTTAGGACATCTCATTAAACCATAATAGGGAAATCTTTTCAAAGTTCATCCTCTTCTCCTTCTTGAATGAACCACGAAGTGAAGTCTCTTGTAGTAAGCAAGTTGCGAATCTGATTTCTCCACTTATGGAGATTAACCTATAAGAAGGAATGGTTTCATCATCGACAAAGGATCGGAAGTAAAGGTATGTTAAGGCAAATATTTATTTCTTTTGGCGTGTTCTAAGTATGAAACGTAAACGTAATATTGCCCCATAAATGATTCTACTCTTAGTAGTTAAGGATGTTCATGTTATTCATTCCTATTTTCAAAGCATGTCTAAATATGCCCCTATATCCCTATTGAGATATATGGAAAAGATGTTAATATTCATAATGTTAATCGGAGGTAAAGCGACATTAGATCACTCCGACAAACTTAGAGTGTCTTAGTATCATTCATGTATTATATTCATGTATTACCCTTGACCTCAAATGTGTTATATACACTACTATATGGTATGCATTATATATATGTATTGGGTATGGGAAAAGGGAAGGCGTTATATACGCACACCACCTGCATCTGGTACATATATACAATGATGATTATGCTCACAGAGGCCGATATGATCCCACAGAGGCTTGATGGCGTTATATATGCATAAATATATGTATGACCAGCATTGTGCATGACATTTAGGCATATTATGGCCCTCAGAGACATTTTGTACATGTATGACACTTAGGCATATTATGGCCTCAGAGGCATTCTCTACTGGTTGGTTGTTTCTTGTCTCAGTTTACTTTCATGTCTCTGTTATGCTATTTTTCATGCCTGACATACTCGGTACATCAGTCGTACGGACGTCCCTTTTGTCGGGGGACGCTGCGTTTCATGACCGAAGGCTCAGGTAGACAAGGTGACGGTCCGCACTAGTAGGTTGCTGGTTCAGTTGATATTAGAGCACTCTATTTGTTCCAGAGTTGCGGTCTAGTCTTTGTACAATATGTTTGCATGTAAATATGGGTATGGCGGGGCCTTGTCCCGACCTTATGATATCACGTACTCTTTAGAGGCTTGTAGACAGATGTCATGTATATAGTAGTCATGTATGGCCTTGTCGGCCTTGGTACGTATATGTATATAGGTTGGGTCCTTCTGGTTGTAAGATTTTGCAAAGCTCTTTTCCAGTTTACTATTTTCATACGTCAGCAGGGTATCTTGGGGCGGCCTCATGGCCCATGAGAAATTACGGATATATGCTAAACATGAGATTAGTGGTGCCCGACAGGTAGGGTCCGGGTGTCCATCATGACCCTCCTGTTTGGGTCGTGACACTTGGAACTCTTTGGAAGAGTTTTTGTGTGATGCTCATGTAGCATGTCATATTCCTCCGGGGTATTCTAATACGAGTTCGTGAAAGGTCATGCTTTTTGTGAACACTTAATACTTTAGGTATAAAACTCCACAACGGTAATAGTTTAGAAGGTTTTAATCAATTCACTCTACTATTAATGAGAATGAAATTGACAGAACAAAGCAAAACGGATATAGAAAATTCATTACAGCAGACCTCAATTAGCTTAAAAATAAGGTGCAATTGATTGATGATGGAATATAGATGGTTTAAAAAGACTGATAACCCAAAATCAGTAGCCTTCAATGGTGAACTTTCATCGGTGCTCAAAAACAAGAATTTTTCATGCTTTAAATCCCTATGCATAACTCCCATGGAATGACAATAATGAACGGCAGTCACCATCTGCCGGCAAAGTCCAGCAGCAGCTCGCTCGGAATAATGTCCTTTAGCAATTATCCGGTCAAAAAGTTCGCCGCCAGCACAAAGTTCCATAACGAGATGAACATGATGCTTGTCCTAAAAGGTACATTTAAGTTATGTTGGAAATTTAACTTTGTGGGATTGAGTTTTTTCCGTCTTTAGTGACTTAAACACGTGAGTCCCGCATGTCGGAAACATCGTTTCTTCAAACATGCCTAATCTACTAAATGAGTAGATGATATTAGTGTCAAGTATCATCAAATTTCGTTAAGAAATGAAAGATATATTGGTACACAAAGTAAAGTGTTTGAGACATGAATAGATGAATTGTTTTGGCCAAATAACAAATCTCCTACATAGGTAGAAGATGCAAGGATTGAGCACTATATAAACTCTAGTTTTGAGTAAGGGTTTAGGACCCCAAAGGGTAACCCATGTGTTAAGAAGAGGGAGGACCTAGGTGAGCTCCTCACACGCGCCTCGCCCGCCGGTCCAGGCTCGGACTGTCTTCCGGAATTTTCTTTTTGGTCCTTGAAATATTTCTTATTTATAGGGATGGCAATTGGGCGTGGCGGGTGCGGGTACCCCCTCCCCCGCACACGTACCCGCCAGAAAATTTTATACCCGCCACCTACCCGCTACCCGTGGCGGGTACAATTTCAACATCCATACCCGCCTAGGCGGGTATATTCCTAAATCCACACCCTCTCCACCACCCAAGTGGATATCCGCCACCCGCCTGTACCCGCCAACCATATCAGCCTATTCTCCTTCTCTTCTCTATTGAAACCTCACATGCTGTGTATTTTCTCTGCAAACCAAAACAGTAAACTCTCAAAAATCAAGAACTTCTTCACTTAAGACATCAAAATAAGAAAATACATAGAATTACAATACTTTTCCTCGACTAAAAGAACACGGAAAAAATTAGGAACTTCAATTAAATATCAAAATAAAGAAAAACTCATAATTTACAATAGTTTTCCTTGACCAGATAACGATCTCACAAAAATAACATCAAACACATTAGGAACTTCTGCCCTTGAACTTCAAAATAAAAAATACTCTTAATTGAAAATAATAAATGCTTACATTGGAAGGATTTGGAAAATTAGGAAGAGACGGCTTGTTCTGGTTCTTCAGAGCCATTTGAAATTATTATGCTATATAACAAAATGATCTTTTGTAAGGATATTGCAGTGAAGGACAAAGAGCGGGACGAGAATAAAGAGAGTAATGATCTTTTGTAAGGATATTGCAGTGAGAGCAAATAGCAAGACGAAGGTGACGAGGAACAAGGAAATTAGCCTGATGAACCTTAGCATCACATAGAAAACAGAGAAAAGCCGAATCAGATGGGCAAAATAGTGCGGCTTTGTGCGTCTAGGATTTCCACACCTTTTGAAGGAAAAAGAACAAATGAGCATTTTACCCTTCTCTTCTTTGCCTTTGACGAATTGATATTGGGCTTAATCGGCCTAGGCTCAATTTAAAATGACTTGAAATAAAAAATGAAAAATCAGTTTGTACTGGGCTTATGGGGCGGGTAGGCGGGCGGTTGGATGCGGGGCGGGGAGGCAGATATAATTGCAAATCCACCACCTACCCGCCTACCTGTGGTGGGTACATTTTCAATACCCATACCCGCCTACTACCCGCCAAAGTTATACCCATACCCGCTCCAACCGGGGGGGGTGCGGTGCGAAATCCGCAAAATTATACCCACCTACCATCCATACTTATTTACATTTCGGAGATATCTGAAACGTTGCAACTAATCTGACTTCAACAGTCAGAAACACCCTCTTCTCCGCCTATAAATTGAACATTACTGTTCAATTTGAAACACACGAAAAACAAAACAGAATCCTCTCCTCTCTTTGCAATATGTTCAATATTCTTTTTCTTCGCCAGAATCAATATTACTTGCTTTGTATTGTTGGTTGTTGTTGTTTTATCTTGGAAGACTATTGTCCAATACCGTAAAAGTATTTATACGGGGCAATTTTGTCTTAAAGACATAGAGTCATCTCTCGACTCAACTTTTTGTTCTGTTTAACCTTTCTGACACAATTTTTACCTACAAGTTATGAAAAATCATACTATTAATCAGAGGCATATTTCTATAGTGAAAATTGAAGAATAAGATACAACAACAACAACAACACACCCAGTGAAATCACACAACGTGGGGTGTGGGAACTTTATAAATTGAGTATTAGTTGTAAATCATCTCATTACTAACAATTTATCTTCTCATCTTTCTCTTTATTTAGTAGTATTATTAGTTAGTATTCGCGTAAATTAGTTAGTATTTACAGCTACTTAAAAAGGAGAAGATGAGAATGTAAAATGAGTATTTTAAAGGTAAATTGTTATGAAAATAACTACTTGCTAACAAATAATAACTAATATTAGTTGTAAATCATTTCACTACTAACAATTTACGCGAATACTAACTACTCGTAATATTTTCATAACAATTTACCTTTAAAATACTCAGTTTTCTATAGCGGTAAATCATCTCACTACTAACAATTTACCTTTAAAATACTCAATTTACCTAAATGAGATATTTACAGCCATGCAAATATAGCACTAGTATTAATAAGAACGAAATGGACGGAATAAAGCAAAACGGATATAGAAAATCAACATGGTGCTTGTCCTCGAAGGTACCTTTAAGTTTGAAAAACCATACTATTAATTAGAGGCATATTTCTATACTTGGTAACAATTTACCTTTCAAAATACTCAATTTACCTTCAATGAGATGATTTACAGTCCCACAAAAATAGTACTATTAATCAAAATGAAATGGACCGAATAAAGCAAAAAACGGATATAGAAAATGAACATGATGCTTGTTCTCGAAGGTACCTTTAAGTTATGAAAATCAGACTATTAATCAGAGACATATTTCTATATTTAGTAATAATTTAACTTTAAAATACTCAATATACCTTCAATCAGATGATTTACCGCCACATAAATATAGTACTATTAATCATTGTCATATTTCTATATTTGATACAATTTACCTTTAAAATGGGCATAATACATAGATAGACACTTAAACTTAGTCTCTACCAACAACTAAACACTCCAACTTTGAGAATACCTAGACAACTCTTGTCCCCATTGTGTCAGTTGAACACTCCAACTTACAAAATGATCATATAGACACCTCTAAAGTTTATGTTCCACGTCTGCATCGGGTGTCCACTAGATACAGTGGGGACGAGTTGACGTGTCTAGATGTGCATTCTCAAAGTTTGAGTATTTAGCAGTTAGTTGAAGTCAAGTTAAGGTGTCTATTTATGTATTATGCATTTAAAATATTCAATTTACCATCAATTAGATGATTTACATACACACAAATAGTAGTACTATTAATGAGATCAAAATGGACGGAATAAAGCAAAACGGATATAGAAAATGAACATGATGCGTATCCTCAAAGGTACCTTTAAGTTATGAAAAATCATACTCACTATTAATCTGAGGCATATCTAACTAAGCATCTTTAACCTTCCATTAATTGAAATGTGCACTTTTGATCCCTTTTGCTTGTGAATATGTTCACAAATTTACCATAATTATTAGTCGTTTCATCACTCAATTACACATATGTTATGTTAAGCTTATATTGTTACTTCATATTTGACAGTTATATAGTTCTCAAAGTAGTTCAAATACAACATAATTCTTACATAAAGGGAAAGTCACACATTTCGATTAATTGAAGGTTATATGTGTCTTGTCTCTTCAGATATCACAAGGACTAAAATCAAAATATACCTATAATTTAGGACCAAAAATCTATCATCCCTACTTGATTTACCTTAAATAAAATAATTTACAGCTATACAAATATATTACGTACTATTAATGAGCACGAAATGAACGGAATAAAGCAACAATGAGCATGATAGGTTGTTCTAGAAGTTACCTTTAAGTTCAAAGATATTCCGGTGACCAGTAAGGTGATGCATGATCTGAACTTCACGACGAACATCATCAATATCATCCTTATTAATCAATTTTTGCGTAGCGATTGACTTACACGTGAATTGCTGGCGCATGTATTTGTGAGTTACTAAATAAGTAACTCCGAATTGACCACGCCTAATTCGCCACCGAAAATGTAGATTGAACGGACATCTTCAAGTGGACGATTGAGGACACGGCCAATGCCGGAGTGTGGCCGTGGTTGTGGTGGTTGTGGGGATGGGATGATACGGATACCGGTGGTGGTTGTTTGGTTGGAAGATGAGCTGTTACTTTGTGAGGGCTGTTCAGTCAAACTTGAGCTGACGCATGATATATTTGCATCGAAAGATAAAATATAAGTGAGACTAACGCATGTAAATTATTTGTGCCTATAAAAAGGGATTGTGGACTATCTCTGCTAGCTAAGTCGAAGTTCTCGATCATCTAGTAAGTGGTTGATAAGTTTGATTCATAATTGGTGTAGGCGTTAGACTATTAAGAGGACCTTTTTCTAGTACGAGAGAACTGGGAAGAATATATATTTGATGTATTAGTTATAAGAAGAATTTTATTCTACAACACTGTGAAAAAAGAATATACGAACTTCACCGGTTTTAATCTTTCTATTTTCTTTATAATTTTTTTATTTTTTCCATTCAACCTTTTAAAATTTTGAGATAAGACACTTCTTTGACTTGGCAGATAAATTGGAAAAAATAACCTTCCAATAATTTTTATTGGTAACCTTTAATCTAATTTTTCTTTCTTGCAATTATTTAAAATTTGAGATATAGACTTCTATGATTTGCTAGTTGCCACTTGCCGGTTAGGAATAGCAAGGAACAATCCAAACTGGTTTATGTAATAGAATAGGATAGAATATTTAGTCATAATTGTGTATATAGTAAATGTATATTTAGTCATTTATTATCATTATTCTAGCCTAGGATTATGCTTGTATTATGGGTATATTTACTACCCAATTGGAATGAAATAAAAAAAGAAAATATTTCTTACATGGTATAAGATTCTAGGGAAAATTCCTAAACGCTAAAAATATACTCCTTCACCATCGCCCCCCCCCCCCTTTCTTTCCGTCAGTCATGTTTGACTCGAAATCAAATTTTCATCCAGCTTTCGTAGTTTCAAACATTAAATCTCATATCTCCATCACTCTTGAGATGGAAAACGTTTATTATGCGACATAGGCGAAACTTTTCAAAATTCATTGTCGATCACATCGGGTTATCCATCACATAATTCCGCCGGACAAAGGCAAGGATAAGGTGCCAAAAACCGATGATGAAATGGAATTATGGTTGACCCTTGATGCGACGGTTCTCCAGTGGACTTATGCCACAATTTCAAGTGATTTGCTGCATACTATTCTTGAACCCGACTCCACGACAATGGAGGCTTGGGATCGCTTACGTGACATATTCCAAGATAATAAGAATTCCCGAGCTGTCACACTTGAGCAAGAATTCTACACCATTGACATGAAGGATTTTTCCAATACATCCGCATATTATCAACGACTCAAGGTTTGCTTGGACCAACTCAAGAACGTCGGGGCGCCAGTAACTAACAACCGACTAGTTTTACAAATGGTTGTCGGCCTCACCGACGCATATAGTGAAGTAGGTACGCTCATCCTCCAAAGCAACCCTCTTTCGCCATTTTACCAAGCCCGTTCTATGCTCATACTAGAAGAAGCGGGGTTTTCTAAAAAGACAACCACTGTGTCAAATTTTGCCATGGTTGTCGCTCCGTCCGTTGATAACTCTTCACAATTTGAAAACTTATCTCCAAACCGTGGTCAAAAGGGAAGAAATGGCAATAATAGAGGTAAAATCCGCGGTGGTGGCAAGGGCGGCGGCCACCGACGTGGCGGCAGGGGCGGCGGCCAATAGCAATAGTCCGACCAGTGGCAGCCGAGGGCCCAATGGGGCAGTGGATCAGCACCGTGGGCGTGGCAGTGGCCTTGGGTCGTGCCTCCCTACCCCTTTCCCTAGGGAAATTGGGCCAGTCCCATGCCGAGGCCAACAGTCCAGCAACAGCCCAATAGCCAGCAGCCCGACATTTTTGGGCCACTACCGAACCAGTGGCAGCAGGCTCACTCGACAGTAGCAGCCCCTACTAACATCGAGTCCGCAATGCACACTCTTGGGCTTAATCCGCCCGACGTAAATTGGTACATGAACACCGGAGCAACGTCTCATATGACATCCTCACAAGGTAATCTCTCGTCCTATTTTATTTTGAGCAATAATCATGGTATAATTGTCGAAAATGGTCATTCAATTCCAATTCATGGTTATGATACTACAAACATGTCTCCCCCGAACCCACCGTTAACTTTAAAGAATGTCCTTCATGCTCCTCAATTGATTAAAAAATTGATTTCAGTTAGAAAATTTACTACTGACAATTCAATTTCTGTTGAACTTGATCCTTTTGGGTTGTTCGTGAAGGATTTTCAGACGGGGATGCGTTTAATGAGATGTGATAGTCGAGACGAGCTTTATCCAATCACCACAACCACACATCAAGCCACGTTACCATCCACTTTTGCAGCTTTAGCTCCTTCTTTATGGCATGAACGTTTGGGTCATCTGGGAGCACCTGTTTTTGCCTTCCTTAAATAAAATAAATTTATTTCGTGTACTAGAACTCGTAATTCTCATGTTTGTCGTTCATGTCCGCTTGGGAAACATGTTAAATTGCCTTGTGTTGCCTCTAATTCATGCACTGTTATGCCTTTTGATATTATCCATAGTGATATTTGGGCATCTCCCGTGTTGAGCTCTTCGGGCCATCGATTTTTTTTTTTGTTGGATGATTACTCTAATTTTTTGTAGACATTTCCTTTATCTAAAAAGCCACAAGTTTTTTTACACATTTCTTTCCTTTAGAGCATTCATCCGCACTCAATTTGAACGGGACATTAGAAATATTCAATGTGATAATGGTAGAGAATTTGATAATGGGCCATTTTGGGATTTTTGCAAAGCTAATAGTTTATCTTTTCATCTCTCTTGTCCACATACCTCATCTCAAAATGGAAAAGCGAAAAGAAAAATCCAAACCATTAATAACATTGTTAGAACCTTACTTGCCCATGCCTCTCTACCACCATCATTTTGGCATCATGCATTACAAATGATAACCTATCTCCTTAACATACTTCCGAGCAAACAATTAGCCTATCAATCACCTCTCAAAATTTTATACCTAAGGGACTCATCCTACTCTTATCCACGGGTATTCGGGTGCTTATGCTATCCTTTTTTTATTCCACTACTATCAATAAACTTCAACCCCGGTCTACTTCGTGTATTTTTTTGGGATATCCGTCAAATCATCATGGTTACAAATGTTACGACTTATCCTCTAATAAAATCATCGTGAGTCGTCACGTAGTTTTTTATGAAACAAATTTTCCCTTTGTTAAAATGCATTGTTCCGTGCCTCCTACCACAAATTTTTTGACGATAGCATACCCCCGTATTTGGTCCACCGATTGGCTTCACAAACTGGCCAACCATTTCGGCCAGCCCACTTATTATGGCAACTCGACCCAATAATTTTTCCTCAAATCCAGTAAAATGGGCCTGCCTGCCCGAGCCCAGTGGTTGTCGACCCAGCTGGGCCTCTCGCTGGCAGCCCACTGTCGAGCATCCCACTGCCTGGCAGTCCCCTAGGTGGCGGTCCGGCCTCAGGCAGTGGCGGCCCAGCACGCCCAGGCCCACTCCAAGGTAGTCCGCTACCCACTCAGCCCAATATCACGTCCTCTATTCAACCAACTCCAATTCTGGCCCAACGGCCAATCACTCGTAGTCAACATGGGATTTTCAAACAAAAAAAAATATGGTATTCACACTCATGTTACCAAATCATCATTGCCTCTAATCTTGTGTCTGTCCTTAATGACCCGAATTGAAAAATGGCTCCAGCCCATGGGGTACAGAGACCGCACTTGTCCTAATCATGTGTGCCTACTGAAGAAATCATTATATGGGCTCAAACAAGCTCTTCGGGCATGGTACAAGAGGTTTGCAGATTATATTTCTAATTAGGGTTTTCTAATAGCGGTCTGATCATTCTCTATTCATATACCGTCAGGGTAATGATATAACTTACATTATTCTGTATGTGGATGATATTATATTAACTGTCTCATCTGATACTCTCCGCGAGTCTATCATGTCTCTTCTTGGCTCAGAATTTGCAATGAAAGATCTAGGACCACTAAGTTACTTCTTGGGGATAGCTGTCACACGACAAGCATGTGGTTTATTTTTATCTCAAAAGAAGTATGCATAAGAGATCGTTGAACGAGCTGGCATGTCCTCGTGTAAGACGTCTTCCACTCCGGTTGATTCTAAACCAAAGTTGAGTGCTACTTCCAGCACGCCATATGCCGATCCATCACATTACCGAAGCCTTGCAGGAGCCCTGCAATATCTTACTTTCACGAGGCCCGACAAATCTTATGTTGTGCAACATGTTTGTCTATTCATGCATAACCCAATGGAGGATCACATGCATGCTCTCAAATGCATTGTGCGCTATATTCACGGAACTCTCAATCATGACTTGCATCTATATTTGTCTTCGACAACCACTCTCATTTCTTACACAGATGTTGATTGGGGTGGATGTCCGGATACTAGACGCTCCACGTCTGGTTATTGTATATTTCTCGGTGATAATTTGATATCTTGGTCCTCCAAATAGTAAGCTACATTGTCCAGGTCCAATGCCGAAGCAGAATACCGAGGAGTTGCCAATGTGGTGTCTGAATCTTGTTGGCTACATAACCTTATTTTGGAGCTTCATTGTCTGGTTCCGAAGGCGACATTGATTTATTGTGATAATGTTAGTGCGATTTATCTCTCAGTGAATCTGGTTCAACATCAACGCACTAAACATATTGAGCTGGATATTCACTTTGTTCGCAAAAAGATTGCTCGTGGACAAGTACGTGTCTTACATGTCCCGTCACGCTATCAGATCGCCGATATTTTTACCAAAGGTCTTCCATTGATTCTATTTGATGATTTTCGGGACAGTCTCATCATACGCCGACCTCCCGCTTCGACTGCGGGGTGTGATAGAATATTTAATCATAATTGTGTATATTGTGTATATGGTAGATGTATATTTAATCATTTATTACCATTATTCTTGCCTAAGATTATGCTTGTATTATGAGTATATTTACTACTCATTTGAAATAAAATAATAAAGAAAAATATTTCTTACAATGTGAACAAACAGCTACCCATGAATTGTCTTGTAGAGTAGTCAATATTTATTAAGGAAAAAGATAATTTATTGTTAAAAGAATAAAGAGCATAGTACTATATAATAAGGCATTGACTAATTGAAAACGGAAATTAGTTAGATGTCCTAAATGAATGTTATGGCACTAAAGCAATAATAAAAAAGGAAAAGAAAAATAACACCATAACCACAAAGAGAAGAAACGGAAGAGACACGGTCAAACCTTTTCAATAATGACAACTTTTGTTTGAGAATTTTATGACCGTTATAATGTGGTGTTGTTATATATGTATCCTGACATTTGATGTTTATATCTCATTTAGCTATTATAAATGAAAGTACGCAAAAAAATATTTTTATGTACTTTTTATGCTATAAACGAAAGAATATAACATGTTAATTTTAAAATCTCAATTGATTTTCATATTTTATTAATTTAAAATTAAAAAGATGAATAAATTACAAATAAATCCATAACTAGTTGTACTAAGAATTGAAATCTAAGGAACATATGCATTTTAAAATTAATTAAAAATTTAAATATAATTTCAAGTTTGACGTAATAATTCTACAATTATAGGTTGTTTCGTAAATTTCAATCTCTTAGCAATGATATAACACTTGAATTGACGAAAATTTTTGTCCAAACTTTTTGCAAAAGGAAATTTAATAACTTTTCCTTAAAGATTGTCTAAGAGCGTAACATTTGACTCTTCTATCTCACCCCAAATAACAATAGGTTGAGGCTTTTCCTCAACGCTTTCGTTGAGGCTCTTCTATTTCTCATAGTAATCTAATTTGGTCTTGAAAAATTTCAAACTTAAACTAGACTGATTACGTCTACCAAAATCAAGTAAACAAGTATCAAATACAAAATCGGTGTATAAAAAATATATAATTTTGAAAATTATTAAATTTAAATCAATCACTATGAGAATATTTTTTTTCATTTTAAATATTAATACTTGAAATTTAAGATATGCATGACATTAATGATGATTATCATATATGTTTTAATATTTTATTTTTATACATATATATTTCTTACAAATATTATTACACAATATTTGAATATAGTTGTTATAAAGAGTGTACCACTATAATGAATGTCATTGCTGTTATAGTTAGAATGATGTTATGGAGAAGTAAAATATAACATGAAAAATCAGTTCCGAAGAAAATCAGGTCGTTATAATGAAATATTGTTATAGTGAATGACAATTATAGAGAGATTTGACTGTATGAAGTATCAAAATTAGTTTAAGCACATCGCAGCAATTATTTGGTCGGGTACCGATATATTATCTTCCATCAGTACATATATCAAGAAACTCTACCACTAACGTTTAAGAAAAAACTAGAATAGATCACATGATATTTTACCTCTACTAACATTTAAACACTGGTCGTTAAGCTTCATTTGACCATTAAGTTTCTTCGTCAAAATAATCATCTTTTAATTTCAAATTTTACTATCCACCGAATTTCAAACCGAGACATTAGCACTCTCCGAAGACATGGAATGTCTAATTTTTTGGTCAGAATATCCACAGTAATGTCTCTGTTAGGAGATTTTTCGGTTATTTAAAAAAAAAAACAGTGAAATCAGGCGCTAAAGTGACGATGAATGTAGGCAATTGCAGTGTATATATTTTTATAGTATCATGTCAGACTGACCTACAACAAGAAGTAACTTATCATAATAAACTTGATAAATAAGTCTGATATGATAACTTGAAAAATAGAATAGCAATAACTTGACATAACTAGTTAAATTGAAAAGGTGGTGTAAAAGTTCTTTACACCGTCAATGCATATAACTTAAAATCCCTTGAAAGTACAAGAAAATGGACGTACTGGGCTACTGGCACTATATAAGAAACAAGAATTAGCTATGAAATTCGTGGCTAAATAGTCCATTGCAAACATGGCATTTTGATAATCCGTCGCTAATCCATCTTTAAATAGGATTAGCGATGATTTTTGCTAGGAGTTATCCCTGCTATTTCCTGTTTCTCGGAGTGGTAAGTACAACACATTGATAAACTCTTGCAGTATTTAACCACTTGTCAAGAAAATAGTGATGAACAGAATATACCATATGAATGATCACAACACTTAGGCTAAAACCTCTTTAAGGCTATCAAAACCTATCTTGCTCGGACTTTCCAAACTTGTTGCCGGATACGTGCCGGATCCTCCAAAAATGCACTATTTATGGAAGATCCAACATGCATCCATCAGCAAATTTGAGGAGTCCGAACGACATAAAGCAGAACCTTAACATGACAAGTACAGAATAATGGCAATGTTATCAGACTTAAAACCTTGGGAATAAAAAGCATGTTATAGAAACATCTTTATAATGAGTTACTCATGCTATTCCAAAATATTTACAAGACCAAAGCTACAAGAAAACAGCGATGTACATTATTGCCACTATACATATAACAGTAACAAGTTCGAGTCGAAACCGACTGCGTAAATGAAAGAGAACAGCTTCCCAATCACCATAATAGTGAACATGCTAGATAACAAAAATGACACAAATGTTGCAAGGATTCTAAGTATTACAACCGAAATGAAGTACCTCAGGTCCAGTTCTTTGACGTTACAAAAGGTTTGCCTGGCTCAGATGTAGTCACTGTGCCAGTGCTGCTGTTTAAGGTATGGCGTGAACCACCAACCAACATGGCCATCAAACTTCCTCCGTGCACTCTTCCTTCGGAAACTGATGATGAGCTTCCAACTATTGGCACACTCGCTTGGTTGAATCCAAAAGATTTCCAACCGATAGATGTCAAAACGTTAGCATACACGTCCTCCGCATTGACAATCTCCTTCATCTTCCTGGGATTTTGGGATGTTGAATCCAAGATTGCATCCCCTAGAGTGCCACCACCATGAACGCATTTGTCAGAGTTACACAGAATATCATTTTGGCTGAATTCGGGACCAGGTGGACCCCACCAACATCTCTTGCCGCCACCATGAGCCTTGCAGAAATCAGTGCTTCCCTGAGCACTTTTTCCACAGACTTGGAACTTGCATCTTTTACCACCACCATGGCGCACGCAAAAATCTGTCCGGCCCCTAGCACTCTTGGAGCACTCTGGTACGGCACATCTCTTACCGCCGCCATGCGCCACACAAAAGAGGGTCCCGCCGTGCACACTCTTCGGGCAAATCTCACCTCCTTCGAAAGAACATCTTTTCCCTCCACCATGACCCTTACAGAAAGGAGTACTCCCTTCCGCGCCCTTATTGCACCCTTCGAATGTGCAACGTTTCCCACCACCGTGAGCCTTGCAAAACATGGTGCTTCCTTGAGCCCCTTTAGGGCACTGCGGGTACTGACACCGCCGTCCACCTCCATGTGAAATGCAGAGTCCAGAGAGTCCTTCGGCACTTTTCGTGCAGTTCTCTTCCTGACACCGCCGGCCACCTCCATGCCTAATGCATAATCCTGACTTCCCTCTGGCAGCATGGGTGCAGCCGCCTTCGTGACTGCAACGGTGTCCACCCCCATGTGCAATGCAGAAATCAGTCCGTCCTTCCGCACTCTTGGTACAGCCGAGAAATTCGCACCGCCGACCACCACCATGGGCCTTGCAGAAAGCAGTTCGACCTTCAGCTCCCTTATGGCAGTTGGGTTTTTGACACCTACGGCCTCCACCATGGGCAATGCAAAAGCCGGAAGCACCTCTTGCTCCTTTAACACATCCCTTGAACTGGCACTGTTTGATACCACTGCTCCGCTGCTGCTGCTTTGTTGACCCAGAAGTACAAGTAACCGACCTTTTCGGATTTGTTATTACACTTGGCTCAACTTCTTTTATCGCCTGTTTCGAGAAGTAACTAGACCCTTTGCCCTGTGGCATATGTAACGGATGAAAAATGTTACCGGTCTTCCAATGAGAATCGGTTGATACTTCATCACTCTGAAAAGCTCCACCAAAACCATGTGGCTCCACCAAAGTAGTAATATCAGATTCAGCAGCACTACTGGAAAGACTCAATTCCAGATCAATTGCAGGCCCCGCATCAAGTACTTTTGGATAGGAGCTACTCGAACTTTTTGGCTTCTCATTGGCAAGATAAAGACCGAAGTCTACTTCCAGGTCCATCGAGGACTCGTTAGTTTCTTTCGCTGGAGATATTGAGGTGGATACAATGCCTGAACTCCACTTACTTTCCGAGGGACTTGATGAATGGCCTAAACTTAGACATAAAGACGAATCAATTGGCTGATCAACAGTTCCACGAATCAAGCTCCAATTGCATTTTATTTCCTTTGTGGCAGGGACTAAAGGCATTAAATAGCGGGATCTGGGATCCATGACCTACTAACAAGGATGCAAGACACTCTTGAACCAAATATCAATTGCAAAAGAACAGTAAGCCGGACTTCCGGGCTAAAGTTAGTTAGTGGCTAAACTAAGGTTAGATGTGTCAAAAAGAGCACATCCCACCCCCCGCTTACGAATCCTGAAGTATCCTTTCTATCCATTAGATATCTAACTTCACTCCAAGTTCTTGTAATCACCAGTGGAGTAAAACAACTTTGTGCTGAGTCAAAACCTTCAGCGCCGGATCATGATAAATAATCATCCTGTACCACATTGAATAACGTCAAAAAGCAGATTAGATCATTCAGCTACCGTACAGAAGACACGAGCTCAAGAGAATATGAAAAAGGAATGATTAAGCAGATGTAAACCAGAATAACAAGATCATGTATAAGCAGATCAGAGTATGTTGTTCGGGAAAATTACATAGACCAATTTGACTTCTCTTGCCCCCTCCCCCGTTAAGCATGCAAGATTCTGCGAGCTAATTTGACTAAAAGACTGCATAACAGAAGACTTGAGAAATGATGAGGGGGAAATGAAAAGAATTTCAAATGCCCGAATACAAATATCATCATCATCATCATACCCAGATAGAACTAAAACAAATTATCTTTTTTTTTTCTTGATATGTATAACTTAGACAATTTATCAGAAGAAAAATTGTAACATAAGTATAAATTTTTTGAAGAGCAGACCCATATTCTGAAAGATGTTTAAATCCAAATTTAAACAGTGGATCGGAAGGAGTATTTTTTAAACAAACTAGCTTCCAATCAGAGTTCAAGATTCCAAATTTAAACACAATTTCCACCTTTTCCTTTCTGAAAAAAACAGATCTGAGGGTACAAAATGTTGAAACAAGCAATCATATCTGTGAAAAAATGTTGCAAGAATTAAAACAGACAGAACAGAACTTGAACTGGAAATTTTGCAACATAAAGACAAAGATATACTAGCTAGTAACCATATTCTCAGAGTTCAAGATTACAGATTTCACCTAAAAATCCCATCTTTTTCTTTCTTCAGCAAAAAAACTATCCAATCCAAGTAAAAAACAACAAATCAATTAAATTGCTGAAGTATATTAGCAAAGTTCAGGATTACAGATTTCAGCTAAAATTCCCACCTTTTTATTCCTTCACAAAAAAAAAAATTAAAAAAACTTGCAAGTACATAGCTCAATTAGGATGATGATTTAAAGACCCAACTTCTGAAAAATGTCCAAATCCAAGTAAAAAACAACAAATCAATTAAATTGCTGAAGTATATTAGCAAAGTTCAGGATTACAGATTTCAGCTAAAAATCCCACCTTTTTATTCCTTCACAAAAAAAAAATTAAAAAAACTTGCAAGTACATAGCTCAATTAGGATGATGATTTAAAGACCCAACTTCTGAAAAATGTCCAAATCCAAGTAAAAATAACAAATCAATTAAAATTGCTAGAGTATGCTAGCAAATTATTAAACTTTACCTAAAAATCCCATCTTTTTCTTTCTTAAAAACAAAAAGCCTTACAAACATGGCTCAATTAGACAATCCCAATTGGTTTCTGATTGAAAACAAACCCCTTTCCAGGTGGGGATTCTGTTAAAAATCTCACCTTTTACTTTCTTGAAAACAAAAAAACTTACAAACAAAGCTCAATTAGACAATCCCAACTAGTTTAAAATTGAAGGTATGTAGATTAATTGGCATGGTTCAAATGAACAAGTTATTCAATAACCAAACCAATCAAGAAGAATACAACAGAAACAACAAAAACATACCCAGTGTAATCCCAAATATTAGGACAACAACAACAACAACATACCCAGTGTAATCCCACAAGTAGGCTCAGCTCAAGAGAAAACATAATAAAGCATGTCAGATAAAATTAACAAAGTAAAGAAATCAAGGCATAATACTATAGAATAAACCTTATGAAAAAAAGTTACAGTAACTGCAGCAAACTAATACCGTAATCTAGGACAACATGTTCCAAAAATTAAACAGAGTGAACAAAAATTTCAATTTGAGATTATAGATTCAAGAAAGTACCTTTTTCATGAGGGCCTTCCTTCTTTTTTTTTGATAATTTTTGCAGGTGGGATTTCTGTTAAAAATCTCATCTTTTTTTTTTTCTTAAAAACAAAAAAAAAAAACTTACAAATATAGCTCAATTAGCTGAATAAAGAAGTTATTCAATAACCAAACCAATCAAATGAATACAACACAAACAAGAAAATCAAAATTCAAAACAACATGTTCCAAACAATTAAACAGAGACAACAAAAAACTTGAAATTAAATGTTAGATTCAAGAAAGTACCTTTTCCAAGATGGTTTTTCTTTAAATTTGTAAATTTTTTTTTTTAATAATTTTTCCAGGTGGGGTTACCGTAAAAACCTCAGAAAGTACTATATGTAAAGTGAGATTGTGAGAGAAGGATGCCAACGAGGAAGAGACAAAGAAAATGATGACATTATCGAGGGCAAGTTGGTATATATAGTACATTTAACTAAGTAGGTAACTCCGTTAAAATAAAATTATCCTAGTTTAACTTGTCATGAAGTTTAAGAAATTACGGAACACTTTTAAAATGTATGATCCAAAATAAGTTTTAAATATTTATGTGATTGTAAATAACCTCATAAAATTAAATTATTTTTAAATATAAAAATGTGTTAATCTTTTGGAACAAACTAATAAGGAAAGTAAGATATTACTTTGTCCCAATTTTTATGACACACTTTCATTTTTTGGCGATCTAAAAAAGAATGACATATTTTCTTATTTGATAACAATTTAACTTTAAATTTTACTTTTTACGCTTAACGAGATGATCTATAACCACACAAATATATTTGACTTATTTTAGATCACAAAGTTCAGAAATCTTTTTTTATTTCTTAAATTTTGTACTCAATCAAACTATATCATATAAATTGAAATAGAAAGAGTAATATTTTTGGGACGATGCGAGTATTTTTTTCTGCCATGAATACGTATAAAGTACCTTGTAATTAGGATCCAAATAATGACCTATTAATTACTCTTAAGTAGTCTTTTTTGTGAAATAAGAAATTTGAGAAAGAAAAAAAGAAAATGGCAGGAATATATCTACAATTATTTAAACTTGTTAACATATTTTATTTAGATATTTGAATTAAGGTTTGTTTTGATAGAGCACTGAACACGTGATAAAGTAATTTTACTACACACTTTCGAATTAAATTTTGAATTTTTTTTTGTCAAACGTTCATTACGTAGATAAATCAATTACTTAAAATATGTTATATCCTTTAATTGTGCACATTAGCCTTAATGAAGTGTAAAACCGCAAGCCTGTTTCAATTGAGACTGTTGTGTATATATAAAGTAGTTGATATATATTACCATGGAAGTTTCTACCTCTCTTAGTAATCTCGCATCAAGAAATTCTATTAATTTTATTTAGCGGGAAAATTTCTTTTCTATTATGAGTTTTATCCTTATCTCCGAAGATCATCTAAGTAGATTCACAATAACAACTATAATAATAATAATATATCCAATGAAATTTCACAAATGAGATTTGAAAAAAGTATGATGTACACATATCTTACCCCTACCTTGACATCTAGGGCGATCTACATGTTTAATTTTACTGTTTATACATCAGATCAGAATACATAGAGTATTTAGTATGGCATTATCATCAGGAATGCTCGATTAAATTATCTTTATTTAATCTTTAAATAAGTAATTTTAAATGATTATATGCCAAGAGTGATGTTGATAAAAATAGTATCTTCTTTATTTTTTTTTACTTAGAAACGATTTTAAGCGGGCATCCATCTAAAATGTAATACTCCCCCAGTCACAAAAAGATTGTCCTACTTTCCTTATTAATTTGTTTTAAAAAGATTGACACATTTTTAATTTTAAAAATAATTTAACTTTATGAGATCACGTACAATCACACATATATTTTAAAATTTATTTTAAACCACACATTTCAAAATATTTCTTTATTTCTTAAATTTTATAACAAATCAAACTATTTCAATCTTTTTTAATAGGACGGAGTAGAAGTATCAGCCTACACCACGAGCCTTCTTGATAGTCCATAAATCTCGTTTACGTAAGTGTTTCTTATTTTCTAAAATAATAATATTATAAACCAATATTTTTTAGTGTGTTTAAAGTAGACATAAAACGGACAGGAGAGAATAGTACAGTATAAATTTATGTGGATTCATAAGAAATTATATTAATATGTCTTAGTTTGAAGTAAAATTATATAATGTTTTTTCTTATTTTTCACTCAATATCAGGTACTCGTAATCACGCTTCTACCACATCTTTTTTTATATTCATCCCAACAACTTTCACTGATAATTTTATAATTATTAAATATATGATAAATGGTACTACTCCTTTTATCTCAATTCAAGTGTCTTAGTTTAATTTAAACATGTTCAAAGCTCGGATCAGACCAGGTGACTTCTTTTTTTTCTGCTTGCCCGACCCTGACCCTATTTTTTTAAAAACTTTCCCACCCTGGCCCGGACCCTACGGGTCACGGGTCGGTCCTGACCCGTCGGAAGGGAGACGAGATTTGGCGGGCCGGGCGGGCCTGGTTGATGATTTTTTTTTTTAATTTTCAAAACTGAAATTGACATTCACACCTACACTATCATGAAATTTCGACATTGAAATCTATTGTGTATCGTGAGATGTTTACTAAAGATAAAGGAAAATTAGAAATCGATTTGGGGGAAAACACAAATTAATTGGAAAAACGGACCGGCCCCGTCTCGAAAAAATACGCAAAATAAAAAAAATCGGGTAAAACAGACATCCGAGCGCAGAGTTATGACCATTTAAAGTTTCACCAATTTACAACTATTTTCTCTCCCTACATTATGCTTCTGTGATATTAACAGAACGACTAATAATATAAACATATAATTAATAATCAGCTACCGGTTTTATCTTATTTTATGTCGAGCAATACATATATTATAAAAATATGCATTATATCACTTAAATATTAATGGCAAAAATAAATATTAATAAAGGAAAAATAATATAAATTGTATTAAAAAAAACACGGGTCGAGGTTGAGTCGGGCCGGGTCAGACGGGTAAAATATCGGCCCGACCCTACATAAGATCGGGTCCCCGCTTTTTCGGGTCGAATGGCTCGCGGGTCAGTTATAAGCCAACCATGCCCCTGAATTTTTCGGGTCGGGACGGCCGGGTCCCCGATCCGTTGGACATGTCTAGTTTAATTAAGTAAGAAGTTTAATAAATAAAGAGATGTTTTTGAATTTTGTCGTCTTAAATTAAAGATATGTATAATATACTAAAATATCCTTTAATATTGTGGTTATAAACTTGTTCATGTACTACCTCCGTCCCAAATTATTTGTCATTTTTTTATTTACACGCCCCTTAAAAAATATTAATTACTGAAAGAAATAATCCCTTGATTATTCTCATTAATTGAAAGAATATATATACAATTTACAATTTTTCATAATAGAAAACATATTCCTATTCTAATCCCAAAACCCTATTTTAGTAGTACAAGAATCCTATAATTATGGTAAGTGTCAATACTAATTAATGTAATATTTACACTAAAACATTACCTAAAATCTAGACCATATACACGATCATATATACAAAACCGAGGCCCAATATACATAGGATATACACGATTATATCGTGTATATCCTATGGATATTAACAATTACGGTGGATATTTGGCTTGCTTTAATTTTATTTATGTCTAAGTTACAATCTCTCTCCGTTATATATTTACTCTATTTATGTGTCATCTTCATTAATGACAAAGAGTAAAATGGATAAAAAATAATTAATTATGTCTTGAACTTCTAAAATGATAAATAATTTGATATAACTATTTTTTATAACCACAACAAATAATTTGATATAACTATTTTTTATAACCACAACAAATAATTTGAAATGGAAGAAGTAATATTTTTAAATTAATAACTTACTAAATATGAAAAGAAGCACTCTTTTTAGTATAATTAAAAAAAATAAAACACCTAAAATAAGACTAATATTTACGGTGTTACCCAAAAATAAAAAACAATTTAGGATAGAAAGACTGGAACAACAGTGTATGCACGAGAGTTTCAAACTTTCAATTTTCAATCAAGAAAATGGGTTGACGTGTACCCGGCATAGCGGGATGACAAATGATGGAAACTTAAAATTCAGTTTTAGGCCTTCAGCGAAGGTTTGAATCCTAGTGTGAGTAATTTACTATCTCAGATCATTTAGATATATCCCGCGATTTACTAATAATAGTGCTGAGGGACCGAGAAAACTATCTTCAGAATAATTTTGCGTAAGCCGGAAAATTGAATATTAAAAAAAAAATGAATTGGCGTTGGGTGCTTTTCCTTTTGATGAGTGGAAAGGTCAAGTGGACTTTTACTATGCAGACAAAAGACACCTGTAACACACACATCTGACAAATTATATATTCTCGTATTTCCACATACACAACGTGTCCACCGTATCAAGTGAGTTATTCACTTCCTTTCCGAAGGGAAAGTCCCGAAGGTGAAACACCCCACTTATATCTGAGGTTTTTTGGCCATGTAAGATGTAAATCGAGGGATATGCGCGAGTGACAACTCTGTAAGGGAGAGGACCAACGGGACACGAACTCAGTAACATCACTTGCAATATTTCAGTAAAGACTGTCACCAAACGGATTCGAACCCGCGACATCGGAATGGTTGTACCCCAATCACCTTGCCACTTATTACTTTTTCACTTTCTTCTTTCTCCAATAAATATATTTAATATTGATTATTATCAAAAATATTTATTAATAAGAATACGATGGAAATTTTTTAATTAATTATATCTTGATTATATAAATTGACAAATAATTTGAGATAAATATTGTTAATAATATGGATAAATTATGAAACCGAGGGAGTAACAAAGAAGGTACGTAATTAATTATTCATCCCTAATGAAAATTATCGAGTTAAAGTCTTGATATAAAATTATCTACTTTTGGGAGTTGTTTCGACATAAATTTAAATTTAATCAAACTTTAATATAAAATTGTGATAAAAACAAAGGAAAAACGTGTCCACCTGTTTTAATCATTCAATATCTGTTTTAATCATTCAATATCTGTTTTCTTTTTTTTTCCCTTTCATATATTTTTTTTAAATTTATTTGGTGGTGTTTGATATCTATATTGAAACATTATTAAATTTAAATTCATGTAAAATATATATATATCAATGTTTTTCTAAATAATTTTATCTTCGAAACTTGAACTAGACATTTTCTTTTGAAACGGGCAACATGAACTCGAGATTTTGGTTGTTGAGCTTTTCTTATTTTTTATTCAGTTAATACCTAAAACTTTCCTAGATTATTCATGCTTTACAATATTAATACTTGAATTATGATGTGTTGTTGTTATCATTATAGGGAGGGGCGGAGTTAGCATACTACTTGGGGGTTCGGTCGAATTCAGTAACTTTGATCTAAATCTTGTATATATCTTAAAATATTTATTAAATATGTATAAATTATTAATTTAGAACTCAGTAACTTTAACGAATTAAAATCACAAACCCACATACTTCGAATTCTGACCCTGCCTCTAATTATAGGTCATACTCCTATTGTTTCTCTCCTGGATTATACAATATTTTTTATTTAAAATTTTCATGCAGTCAAATAACATGAAAAATGGTTTCACTTTTTTATAGCGTAGAAGCTAAAGATTAGGTCAAAAGAAATATTTATGTGGAAGTTTTATGTTTTTATTTTAAATTAATTTTCCTCATTTAGTATATATTTATTCTTTAATGATAATTATATTTCAAAATTTGTGAACGATAAATGTAACAACATTTGACATCGGATAATACTGTATATAAGATCAATGATTAGTGTGAACTGTGACGTGAAGTGAACAACCACAATAATAAAATCTTCTTCTTTTGTTCTGCTTAATCTTCTTATTGGAATGTGTAAAAATATTATTTAGCCATATTTAGTCTTACGTAATTATGATAAATATAGAATTCCTATTGTATAAGGATTTCACATTGTATACCCTATATATATTGTATTAATGAGAAAGGCTCCCCGAGGGAGATTAATACAATTCTACATAGTATCAAGAGCCAACAATCCTTCCCGATCTAAGACCTAATTTCGGTCGCCCATCTCTATTTTTCCGGCGCCGAACCGATCGTATACCGCCGGTATACATCCGATATACGCTGATATACAACTGCCCAACCCTACAATTCTGCAAAACAGCCTTGTATACCCATGGTATACTGCTGATATACAACCCTCTTTCCTTCTATATATCTTCAGCAGTCGTATACCTTTCATAAATAACCTATACATGTCGATATACACCCTATATATGACTGTTATACCCTCATTGCCACTATATATTTTTCGTATACAGCCTCCCTGAGCCGTTATACACCTCATATACAACTATTTCTGCCTCGTATACTGCCCATATACGTTCGCTATCTCTCGCACACGTTCCGACAACCATCATGACCGAGCACAACCACGGACGTGGCAGTGGCCAGCGGCGCAGTGGTGGCAGATGGCCTTGGGTCCCTTGCACGAGTCCATTGCCATGGCAGCAGCAGTGACACTGGGCCTTAAGCACAAGCCCAACGCCTTCCACCAGTGGCCCAATACTAAAAAAGGTAGAACACATTCTCAACATTTTACCTACCCGTGCGATTCAAAACAGAACACCCACCGACATTCTCTACCGTCGGATCCCCACCTATGACCATCTTCGAAATTTCAGTTGTCTGTGTTACCCTAATCTAACATCCACGGCCCCCCACAAATTAGCATCCAGATCTACTCCGCACGCCTTCCTTGGTTTCCCATCAAACCATAGGGGGTACCTGTGCTATGAGCTCTCCACCGACAAAATCATAATCTCACGCCACGTCACTTTTGTTGAGTATGTTTTCCCATTTGACAATATTAAAAAATTACAAGTCACTGATTACCAATTCCTCGAAGATTCGGGCCTATCACCGCTTGTCTAACAAGAACTCCGGCAGGCTGCTACTGTTCGACGACGGCGGACGCACCAACTGCCGCCACGGGTAGTCCAGCCACATTCTCCCCTTCTCGTTCTCTCAGGTCTGCCACTTCCGTTCCGGTGGCAGCCGACGTTCCAACCACCACCACTGCTCCGTCAAACCCAGGTTAGGGCAGTGCCACCTCCGACAGTCCCATCGTCCCTGCCACCCATCCGTCACAGTCCCTGTCGTTTCCCATCCCCACCGATAATTGGCCCACAACCTCAGTCTCCCCACCGGTCGTCCCCACCACTGTGTCTCAGTCACCTGCTAGCCACCAACCCCGCTACTACACCAGTACCCGAAACCCACTCTAGCACCAATACCCGGAACAACTCAACCTCACCGCCATACTATCACTCCAGTCCCTACCGACCACAATTATCGTTTCCGGCAAAAACCACCCAAACCCATTTCGATCTGCCCAGATCGTTGCCCCCACCCACCCCGATGTCCTCACCAATAACAACCAACCCACTACACTGCTCTCGTCACCCACACCCGCAGACAACCCGATACCGCCCCTAACACCAGTGACCCGAATCCGACCCCACACCAAAACACCCAACCTACCCCTGCCCCTACGCACTGTATGGAAACAGGTGCCCAACACGGAATTTTCAAACCCAAAGTTCAATTCAACCTATCCACTCAAACCATATCCCCAATTCCCAAAAATCCAAAATTAGCCAAACTAGACCCCAATTGAAATGCGGACATGTGTGAGGAATTTAATGCTTTAACAAAACAACACACTTGGAATTTGGTTCCTAGACCAGTGGGGGTGAATGTGATCCGATTCATATGGCTATTTCATCACAAATACAAAGACAGTGGTGATCTAGAGAGATATAAGGCGATGCTTGTGGCGAATAGCACTAATCAGCATGAGGGTATCGATTGTGGTGAGACATTCAGCCCGGTTGTTAAACTAGCTACCATCTGCACATTTCTGAGTATTGCTATGGTTAAGCATTGGCCAATACATCAGCTAGATGTGAAAAATGTGTTTCTTCATGAGGATTTGAAGGAAAATGTTTACATGTACCAGCCGCATGGTTTTGTCTATCCGGTAGCCCCTCAGTATGTATGCCATCTCCGTAAGTCACTTTATGGTTTGAAATAGGCCCATAGAGCGTGGTATGATCGCTTTGCACAGTAAATCATGCAGACTGGGTTTGTATGCAACAAGTGTGATAATTCTCTATTTATTTTTCATAGAGGTAGTAACATTGCATATTTATTATTGTATGTGGATGATATTGTGCTTACTGCCTCATTTGAGTTGTTGAAAAATGAGATCATTGCATTGCTCAAAACAGAATTTGCTATGACTTACTTGGGGAAGTTGAGCTATTTTTTGGGGATTTCAGTGACTAGATCTGCAGATACTATGTTTATTTGTCAGCGTAAGTATGCAGAGGAGATTGTGTACGGGGATAAAATGACAAATTATAAAATCATGTCTACTCCAGTTGACTCTAAATCAAAGCTTAGTGCTTTGGATGGTGATCCCGTGTCAGATCCCACTCTCTACCAGAGTCTTGCAGGTGCACTACAATACCTTACTTTCACCAGGCCTGATATTGCTTACGCTGTTAAGCATGTATGCTTATTCATGCATGACCCAGAGAGCCTCATTTTACTGCCCTTAAACGTATCATTCGATACGTTAAGGGCACACTTGATTATGGACTACATCTATACCCCTCGACACCGACCAGGTTGTTGTCATATACGTATGCAGATTGGGCAAGCTGTCCGGACACGCGACGATCCACCTCAGGCTATTGTGTACTTTTGGGGATAATCTCATTTCTTGGTCGGCCAAGAGACAGGCCACATTATCCCGTTTGAGTGCAGAAACATAGTACATAGGTGTTGCTAATGTTGTTGCTGAGATCTGTTGGCTCCGAAATCTTCTTTTGGAGCTTCAGTGTCCGTTGCGTAAAGCGTTTTGATTTATTGTGATAACATATCCGTCATCTATCTATCTCATAATCCGGTTCAACAAACTAAGCATATTGAGATGGATATCCACTTTGTTCGTGAGAAGGCCGCACTCGGTCATGTCAAGGTATTGCATGTGCCCTCTTCTGATCATTATGCAGATATATTTACAAAAGGCCTTCCTAGACAGCTATTCCTTGACTTCAGATCCAATCTTACCGTACGGCCTCCTACCGCTCAGATTGAGGGGTGTATTAGAATGTGTACAAATATTATTTAGCCATATTTAGTCTTATGTAATTATGGTAAATATAGGATCTCTATTGTATAAGAATTTTACATTGTATACCTTATATATATTGTATTAATGAGAAACACTCTCCGAGAGATATTAATACAATTCTACACTTCTAATGTGACATGCCAACACTAATAAAAGCAAGTTGTCACAAGTAAAATTTAAGTGGCTGACTCCTTTTCAATCTTATCGAGATGGTGACTATTCTTTTTTACTATAATAGTCTACATATAATATAAAAGTATAGTAGGATAATTGAAATTCCATCGCCCTTAACCTAACGTTTCAATTTGTTTAGTCATAAGAGTAAAGAACATGTTGGAAGAAACACGTTATCCTCTCAATACGTCTATATATCCAGTATGAGTCTAGATTATTTGATATAAGGAGCTTCAAATACTAGATGCTTAAAAGAATATAAATCTTCGGAATTAAAAGGAAGAGACGATGCCACAAAACAATTCAAAGAGCTATCACGTGCTATCAGAGAATTGCTAATTTCCGATAAGTATCCTTGAAATTTGGCTCGTCGGTAATATTTTTATGTCTTCACTACCTCTTACCGACGAGCCGAATTCTGATAAAACATGAATTATAGATTTTCTGATAGTGCATCTTTTTCCGTTAGAAATCTCTTCTGACGAGCCAAATTCTAATGAAATATTAGTCAGGTATTAACAATTTTCTGGTTGTGTATCATTTTCCTAATCTATATTTAGGAAATTTAAAAGATGAGCATCTTTCTTTTAAAAAAGGAGGTACACGAACATGGAAAAAAGGGAGACCCCTTAGAAAAAGAGTGGTTCTTACTTGATATGTCACAATCTTAGATAAGGAAAATCAGTTTGTGCAGGATCAAGATTGTGCTTTCATTTTCTTTTTCTCTGTCTTTTTTGTAAAATTAGAGCAAAAAAAGACGAACCCTTGAGTTTATTCTTTTGTTCCTCCAATCTATGAACCACTCGATGTTGGCACATTTGCAGTATTCTTTCCTTTCGATGACCATGCCCATACCTTTTTTTTAATGGTAATTTACAAGCTAATTTATGCATATTTCAAATATTTTATTATGTACATGATGCTTTTATCTAATGTATATACAAGATAAACTTTATTCACATTGTTGAAAATAAAAATCCATCCATTAAGAGGTGCCCTAAAAGTCCATTAAAATAAATACAATAATTTTAGAAGTTACTGTTGACCCTGATATTTGATTATTTTCCGATCAAAAAGTATACCTGTTAATGCATCTAAGTCTTTAATCAGATAAAAAAATATCATTTAATATTTTTTCTGTAGAATTTAAGCTCTGATTTATCATGATTTTTATTTCACTTAATTGATCGCTGGACAACTTTCTTAGATGCATGATGCATCTCATATACCCATACTTCTCACATGAAACAAAACCGGTCCATAGTTCTAAAAGGAATATGGATTTTCAAGAATATGCCATCTAAATATTCCTTTCTATATGACGCACATGTCCAATATTAAAATTAACTTTCGAGTTCCCATATTTCATTGTTATTTAAACACTTTATTCCTATTCTTTTCTTACTAGACATTGTTTGATGGATTGCATTTCTATTTGTCGCGTACAATGACAAATAAATCGCGGTCCTTGAGATAGTAGTTTCGGTCCCTCAACATTACTATCAGTAAATCATGGGATGTGTCTGAATGACGAAGGTTTGAGAACAAAGCAACTGATATCACATACAAGGTTTTATCCAGAAGGGAGCAAATTGCTCCCACCAAGGTTCGAACTCACGTTGCAGGCCTCCAGTTGAATTTTAAGTTTCCATCATTTGCCATCCAGCTTGCTAATGCATGTGGAGGCCTGGAGGGCCACAACTAAATAATATGCTTTAGATTATTTTCTATGCAAACAAGTACCTTCTCTATCCCAATTTATGTGATATTTGTTAAAAATTGAACATTGTATCGAAAGAAGAAAAGATTTTCTAATTTGTGATACTTGAATTTTCTTACTAGTTACTAATTTGGATTCGCTCTGGAAAATCCTACTTTAGGGAGTAAAACACAGAGACGGATTCAAGATTTAAATTCTATAGGTTCAACTTTTAAGATTTTTAGCATTAAAACCTATTGAATATTTAAAGTAATGAGTTCATATCTACAACAATATATTGTTGTAATTTTAATGAAGATGCTCCCGTCAAAAGTACTGGATTCATATGAACCCGGTACCACTATGCTGCATCCGCCCCGGTAAGGAATTCCCTATCATAAGTGATTCCATCCCCAGGAGGCCAAGACTTGAAGCTAAGACCTCTGATTATTTATACAACATGATAATTTGATATCTGTATGTACATTCAAACCTTACCTAGCTATCTGATAACATTAAAAGAAAAATTATTTCTAATACTGTTTTGATACCAGAGTAGTTGGTGATAAGATGAAATGTATAATGAAATCAAAGGCTACATTGTTAAGGAAAAGATAATTGTGATAATCATGAAATCAAGAAATTTAGGATAATGGATACACTTGTGATCCTTTCAAAGCTATGTCACTTGAATTTTTAGAAAATGTCGTTGGTACGTATCAAACCTTCCAAAATAGTGTATTTTGGGAGGATCCGATACGGATGTTGAACATTTTGGAGATTCCGAGCAGCATAGCTAGAAGCTTGGAGATTTTGCAGTTTTAATTACAACACAAAGACAGAAGCAAAAATACAAGGGAAATGGACAAACACTCATAACCCCTTAGCTATCTATTACTGTACAAGACAATTGTGACTGCTTTTTCCTATTTTTTCGTGTTACCTACCCTCACGCTTTAGGAGGATCAATAGTATTCACACTTACTATCGAACATTTGAACCTACCTAGTATTTTTCAGTTTGAATCATTATCTCCTTCTGTTAACTCGCTTTCCTTCAAAGAATTGATTGAATCTTGAGATAACTCGTTTCGATACTGTTGCACCACCAAAACTGATGCTGTAGTTGAAAATTCTGGACAAGTTAACAAGTTACCTAAAGGACCTAATTCTGGACAATCACACTTCTTACCCAATGTCGCTACTACTTGACCCTCAGACATTCTTCCAACAAGATACAAATTGCACCGGTTATATGCACGAATTAATTCTGTAGTCCCTGCTGCATCCTTTACTAACTTCTCTTCATATTTGATCAAACTGTTGTTGGAAATTTTGTGTTTTAAGTCGGTAAGCAATTCTTCATCCTTGGACTGACCCTCAGTTTGGTCCATATCTAACTTGACACTCCCTCCAACAACCTCGGGGTCCACTAGGAAACGAACCACAAGTAAGTTAACGCCAGGGTGCTCTGCCATACGCGTACCATAAGCAAGTGCTTCGCAATCATCATGGCCCCCGAAGAACAAGACGGTTACCTTAAAATCAACATTGCTAGCAGATACATGAGATGCACCCCCGAGCCCTCGGTCTACCAAGATACCAACTGAACAAGGCGCGTGCTGAAGAACTCTCCGGTTCACATGCCTAAAATCAGCTCTCGTTGTTTCCAAATGTCCATCGATTCGTTGATGCTTATGGAACGGGAGAATTAACATGGCGACCCTTTTCCTCTCTGCACCAGCAATGATGTCCTCGTGAATGCTGTTCATCGGAGATATTGCAGTTGTAGGTCGGATAGATACCTTACTAAGATGCTCAAAAGTCTCGAAAGCAACAACAATTTGATTAGAATCCGAAATCTCTCCTTTTTTCCAAAAAGGCAGTCCGTTTTTTCTAACCTTGTGGACCATCAGAATTGCGGAAGATCTTTCAGAAAGTTCCATAAGGTGCATTGCATAGACGCGGAGTCCTTCTTTCTTTTGAGTACCACGAGAAGCCTCGATGAGATTGATCATTGTGGGAATATTCTTTGTGCTATGGAAACAGGTCAAGATTCGGAGTTGTTTGTTAGTGTCTTTCCTCTCAATTGTTCTGTTCGTGTACTCGGTTATAGCCAGTTTAGCTGGCTTATACACGGATACCACTATAGGTGTCGTGATGAACGTTGTGAAGAGTGCCATCAACACCATGATGGCAAATGTTTGATCATTCAGTACCTGCAAAATTAATTTATTCGAAACAATGTAAACGCACAAGAAATAAATTCAAAATTGATAACAGTACTTTAGTCGATGTAAATTAAACGTACCCCTCTATCTTTTCCAATGTTGAGGACAATGAGCTCCACTAGACCTTTTGTGTTCATCAAGAAACCAAGCGTAACAGCCTCCTGAACGGGCATCTTGCACAAGAGCGAGACTAAAATAGTGCCAACGATCTTCCCGAAACACGACGTAAATATGACTAGAACAAGAAGACCCCATGATTGTGCCCCTTGAATAGTAGCTACATTTGTTTTTAATCCACTCGAGACGAAGTACAATGGAAGGAATAGACCGGAAACAAGATCCTCAACTTTTTCCACTAAGGCACCGGAAAATGGTCCTTCCTTAGGTACAAGTACTCCAAGCACGAAAGCCCCGAATAAGGCATGAATACCAATAGTATCAGTAACAAATCCTGCAGCCAACACGGCTCCAAGTGTAGCACAGACGTATAACTCATCAACCGGCTCACCCTCAGCACAACGTTTAGCCATCCATTTGAATATCGGAGGACCAATGACTATGCAAAACAGGACGAATCCGGTCCCACACAATAGTACCCATAGTGAAATAAGTGGTGAATGACCAGTACCTGAAAGTAGGAATGCCAAAATTACCACATGAAAACATGATCCGTCAATTTATTCACTCAACCCATTTTGACCCTCCCAAATTTAGATCAACAGCCCATTTGACACCCCTACCTGAAAGGGCAATAGCAAGAGCAAGCAGAATCCAAGCAGCCACGTCATTAACCGCTGCAGCAGACATGGCCATTCGACCAACATCAGTCGTTAAAAGCTTGAGTTCAGCTAGAATCCGAGCCAAGACGGGGAAGGCAGTGATAGAAAGAGCAACTCCCATGAAAACTAGAAAAGGACCTTGACTAACTCCTTTGTTAATAGTTCCTCTGAGTACAAATGATGTCCCAATTCCTAAGGCAAAAGGGAAGCTAATTCCAGCAAGGGCGATACTAAGAGCTCTTTTTCCAGTACGACGAAGTGACCTTGGATCTAACTCAAGCCCAACAAGAAAAAGAAAGAAGAGGAGGCCAAAGTTGGCTAAAGTATCTAAAACTGTGAGGCTCCTTGGTGGAAATATTAAGTCCAGATACTTCTGGTTCCGTCCCAGCGCAGATGGACCAAGTAGTACTCCTCCCTGCCAAAATAGAAATCAATTACAGTCAGACCTCTCTATTGCAGTCATCCTCTATAACAAAATTCACTATAACAATCTAGTTTTCTTTGGAACCGACTTTCATATTATGTTATATTATATGTTTTCTATAGAGGTATTTCGCTATAACAGTAAAAAAATATCCGGACAAATGACGTTGTTATAAACAGGTTTGACTGTATCACCTATTTGTTGCAGTAGCAAGTAATACAGAGAACTTCTTCATGAAATCAAGATCATTAAGAAGAAAATTTTACAGCTATGTAACTAGTTATATTTATCGATATCATGCAAATCATAGCTATATTCATCTCTCAATGAGTTCATTGAAAAGTTCTTTTGGATATCAATGCTTATTTGTTAGCGTCAGCACGTCAATTTCTTTAACGTGCATTGATAGAAAAAGAATCTTGGTTTTTAGAAGATCTCCAAGGAATCATATAGATGCATGATAATTACTCTATGTTGATCGGACTCTCAGAAATGCTGCATTACTCGGGTTGGATTCTCAAAATATGCACTACTTTCTAAGAATCCGAGGCGCATAAGTATGACATTTTCGAAGATTCCGAGCAATATAGTTTAAACTAGAATGACTAGTACTTGTGTTGTAGCATTGCCATTAACAATTCATATACTAAAAATGGTGACCATGAGCTTGAATTAACCTTAATAAAGAATAGGATCAAGAAAGCTAATTAAAACTTTCATCACAGGAACATAATAAATACTATCATTATATCACATCACATGTTCTTAGAATCTCTCTGGCAACAGGCCGGGACACGTGCACTCCCTTTTACTCGAACTATATATACATAACATATACTTCAAGCAAAGAGTTTAACTTGTATACACTAGCTGTTCTAAACTGTTAATAAAAAAAGTGAGATTAGTAATCTTGATAATAAGCCAGGTTAATTTCTAGAACAAGTTAAAGTACACTGATAGTATAAAAAACATTATATCCCATAATGTTATCTTTTACTCTGGCTTTCCCTGCTCTGCTTGCTTAAACAAGTCCAGAGTTGTACTGATAATGCACATTGAAGGCAACAGGCATTGACACGTCCACTCCCTTTAACTCGAACTATATACACATAATATATACCTAAACCAAAGAGTTTGAGTTCAATGCACTAACTGTTTTAAACCGTTCATAAAAAAGTGACATTAGTAACCTAAAAATAAGGCAGGTTAACTTTGAATCATAATTGAAGTTAAAGTCGAGGGGTACATTTGAACCTTATTCACGAAGAATTTTGATATATGGAGTCCACTTCCTTTAACTGAACTTTGTATACATAACATATACTTAAAGAAAAGAGTTTAAGTTCTATGCACCAACTGTTTTAAACTGTTCATAAAAAAATGACATTAGTAACCTGAAAAATAAGGCAGGTTAACTTTGAACCATAATTGAAGTTAAAGTCGAGGGGTACATTTGGACCTTATTCTCGAAGAATTTGATATATGGAGTTCATTCCCTTTAACTCGAACTATATATATGTAACATATACTAAATCAAAGAGTTTAACTTTTATGCACTAATTGTTTAAACCGTTCATAAAAAAGTGAGATTAGTTACTAGAAAAAAAAAATACAGGTTAATGTTGAACCATAATCAAAGTTAAAGTTGAGGAGGTACATTTGGACCTTATTCTCAAAGAATTTTGATATATGGAGTCCACTTCCTTGAACTCGACCTAAATATACATAACATATACTTAAAGTAAAGAATTTCACTTCTATACACTAACTGTTTTATACCGTTCATAAGAAAGTGAGACTGGTAACCTGAAAAATAAGGCAAGTTAATATCTACGACAAGTTAAAGTACACTGATAGTGTAAAACGGGAGAAAGAACTTACAATAATCTCAGCAATGACGCGGGGCTGTCTTAGAGGACGGAGAAGATAGGCGATGATGCGTGTGAGTACAAGCACCAAGCATATTTGTACAATGGCAAGTGGAAGTGCATAATCCAATGGACTATCCCCTTGGAATACTCCATTAGATGTAGCTTTCATAGGTGTTGGACATTTCGTTGTTGTAGTTGAAGCCATGTTTGAGCTTGAAGTAAACAACAAAATCTATGTCATTTGTCAATATCTGCACATCAAAATCATGTAGAATCCAAATAAGATTACTTGTCTTTTTTTTTTTCCCCGTAATGTTACAAGCGAATTCAAGATTTAATCATTTTGAGTTGAAGGTTCTGAATTTAGAATCTCATAAATCTTTAATAATCTCTACACTTCTTCACATTAGAAAATATATAGCTAGGAGGATCCCAATTTATAATAGAGCGAAACATACTTTGATTAGAAATTGGAAAACCTGTTCATATATATAACTTCGAATTCTATTTAGACATGTATTGATTAAATTAACAAGTACCTAATCCTAAATAATTTTGTTTCATAATACAACTTTGAATCAGTCTTTCAAAATAAAGAAAAAGAGTAGTGGTTAATAATTATAGACTTTTAAAGACTCGAAAAAAGACGGAGCAAAAGCGTAACTAATAAATGGTGAAATCATCTAAACTCTGTCTTTCCTAAGAAAATTCAATTTTGGAACCTGCACAATAATAGAAAGTATTTGCCAAATTAAGTAACTTAATCTTACTCCCTCCTCCTCAAATTATTTATCGTTTTAGAAGTTCAAGACATGAATAAATAATTTTTTTTCTATTTTATCCTTAGTAGAATTTTGTCATTAATAGGGATGACACATAAATAGAGTAAATATTTAATGGAGAGAAGTTATAACTTAGACATAAATAAGGGTAAAACATGTCAAATACACTCCTAATTAATATTTCTTATTAGGAGCGTGCAAAATCAAAAAGCGACAAATAATTTAAGATGGAGGGAGTAATAGTTAAATTTCAAAATGAAAATATGCATCTCATCCAAGCTTCAGTAATAAATATGTACAACAAATATATACTATCTTCCATATGTTGATTTAGTGTAAATAACGAGGGCAGATAATTGACCTGGAGGTCAAGGGTTCAAGCCGTGGAAATAACCTTTTGCAGAAATGCAAGGTAAGGCTGCATACAATAGACCCTTGTGGTCCGGCTCTTTCCGGACCCCGCGCATAGCGGAAGCTTAGTGCATCAGACTGCCCTTTTTTTTAACGAGTGCTGATAATTTTTATCCAAAATTAATTTAAGTCTGCTATTATTATTGTGAAAAAAACAAACAAAAAACTATTACTCTTTTTGTCCCAATGTATGTGACACTCTTAATTTCTTTTTCAGTAAGTCTCAAAAAGAATAATATATTTTTATGTTTAGTAACAATTTAATTTTGAACTTTCATTTTAACCCTAATGAATATAATATATAGCCACAAAAATTTCCCTGACTTGTTTTAACTAGACCACAAGTTTCAAAAAAATATGTTTCCTTAAATTTTATCTCTAATCAAACATCTTCACATAAATTAAGACAAAAGAAATATTATATTTCAAAGAACGCATCTTTTGTATTTCCTAGAAACTACTCCTATCCATTTCTTTAAATAAAAAAACTTAAAGAAGTAAACATACGAAGAAGAAGTTAATTTTTTTTTTAATATTTACTATATATACATAAAAGATAATTCAACATTATATAATCAATATAATTTTTCGACAAACGAGGTTCATCATCCATCACCCCCAACCAACCACGAAATCCTTGCCCTCATTTCCTTCAAGTTTCATACGAACCGGAATCATATGTGTGTGTATATTAGAGAGAAAGAGAGAGAGAGAGAGAAACCTGAATGCTGGAGAAAGTTGATAATCTGCACGTCAACACAATTCTTTTTTCTGTGCAAAAATTTTACACTAAAAAATTGGAAGAGGAATTGAGCAACTTTATTATTATTATTATTATTATGGGGGTTAATTATGAAGAAGACAAAGGAGGAGAGAGAAAGTTTTCCAAAGAGTGTGGAACTGATGGCAGAGTGAAATAACACCGACAAAATGAGAAAGAGAAAGAGAGAGACGGGGAATTGTCTGTTAAGGACTACTATAAACATTAGCCTTCCATTAACTCTATATTTATAGAGCCATAAAAAAATGGCATATGCCTATGATGACCTTGCTTTAAAAATATTGTTATGCGGTGTTCGATATTTGTTTTGAGTGTGATTGAGATTATCATTGCTAATTTACTCACTTCGAATAGCTTTAGACATGTGGTGTATGAAATTAGGCTCAAACAAAATATCAAAGTTTATATGTTGAAGTTTAGGCATATATATGTAGCTGAGTTCAAGTATTTTTGCTTGAGATACAAGTAAAAATGTCTGAACTTCAACTATATGTAACTTCAAATATTTTTGCATGACGCTTATGACAATCTCTCTCTTGTATGTTTGATCAGCAAGATCACAATGAGCAAGGTCCTCATGACCGCGAAAAGTTTTGGGAAAATGAATATGAGTTAAATCTTACTTGCACCTGGTATCTGCATGAATCCATACATGACTTCAGTTATTTCAAGACACATGTATAGATAAATCTTATTATCACTAAATTAGATTTGACTAATATACATTTTAATCTTAATTATGATAAATTAATATAATTTGATGTAATATTAGGTGTTAATAAATTTTACTATATATTTAATTACTCCAATTTTAATTAGAAGTTTTGAATTCTAATAATAGAAATTGAAAAATTCTGATAAGAAGCCTTCCTTTTTAATTACGAAACATGAATCTAAATTAGTCTGAATTCAAAACAAATAGTGAACATTTGAGTTAAAATGAAGCTGCGATTCTAGCATACCACAACAACTGAATTCCACGTGTTAATTTGAATATAAAAATGATATTCATGTTAAAATGTCAATGCCTAGTTTCTAATTCTATTATTGAATGAACCCAATCAACTTTGTAGTCAAGTACTTCCAAAAAATTTATATTCAATTTTTATAGTCAACTTAGAATAATTATTAATACTTGATATTTTTATACATATAATATTCCCTGAATAGCATTCAATAGCACTTTGAGTTTCAAGTTGGTAAAAAACATTTTGATCTAGTTCTCCCAAGGGAGGTTTTATGTGATAAATTATTTTGCAGCACATTATTTGGCGAAAAAATAGTTATAATATTCTGTTCATGGCTTCCAAATTCCAATTTGATCAGCTATACTATTCAAACTATTGAGTAGACTTTTAGTTTCCAGTATCAACTTCTTATCCTGTCTCCAGAGTAGACTTTTAGTTTCCAGAAATATAGTTTTTTTTTTAAATACTACTTGGAAGCGGGTATTCAATGGACCAATCACTATTAGAAACATAGTTTTTTTTTCCGTCAATAACTAGTGAAAAATTTATATTATAAAACATGATTTTTTAAATTTAATTCCACCAAATCAGCTCATTGGTAAAACGCATGGTGGGGAATAGGTTCCCACTGATACGTTGGGGAACTTTCTATTTTTTTCGTGTGAAAATACTAGTATTTTTTTCTCATTGATTCAATCAAAATTTCTGTGGGAAACTCTGAATAGCCACTAAATATTTTTCAATAAAAATTTTCAGTGGGAAAATAATAATTTTTAGTAGTGAATTAATTTGGATCCACATTACCGAACCCATTAAAGGAAAAACGCTCCATATCAGGAATTTCTTCATTTTCAGCGTTCGAACTCGAAACCTCCAATATTTTTGACTTGGAAGACAAAGAAGTGTGATAAAGATGAGACCGTATAAAATGAATTGCCGTATCCAGACTAATATCAATCCAAGCCATTTCATGAATAAAATGTGAAGGGGGGAAGGATCACTTTCGGGGCGAAGTTAGAGTCTAGCTACAGGTTCGGCAAGATCCCCATAGTTTAGGCCCAAATTCTGTATTTGCGTTAAAAATTCACTTAATATGTATAAATAATTTATTCAGAACTCAATAAGCTACATTTTTCAGAATCCATACACCACCAGGAGGGGAGCCTTGGAGTAACTGATAAAGTTGTTGTCATGTGACCAAGAAGTCATGAGTTTAAGTCGTGAAAACAGCCTTGTGCAGAAATGCAAGGTAAAACTGCGTACAATAGACCCTTGTGGTCCGGCCCTTCCCGGACCCCACACATAGAGGGAGCTTAGTACACCAGACTGCCCTTTACAATATAAACTCAAAATTCTGAATACATTTCTGATCACACCTACCCAACACATCCCTATAGCTTGGTGGTGGATCCAGAAATATTTAATTTCATATAAGATCATTATTATGCATTATGTATTCAGTATTCAATAAGTTGTATTTTGCAGAATTCATAACCTATAAACTCAAATTTTTAAGTAAATTTCTGATCACACCTACCCAATAGCTTGGTGGTGGATCTAGAAATATTTAATTTCATATTAGATCATTATTGTCTTTTTTGAATAAATTTTAGAATGTCATGTAATGTTATTAATTGAAAAGGTTGAACAATATGAATTACAAGACAAATGTATCACTGGCAATGGCTTACTAATAATTAAGGAAATTTAATATTGATAAGGGAAAATAGAGCAATTTGATGGTTGATTAAGACTTATAACAAATAAAAGATACACAATTAGGGGGAAACGGGAAATTGGTTAAGTTTCCACTAATAAGTCGAAAATAGACAAATCAACATGTGGAAACTTCACAAAGCAAAGTCACCAAAAAGGAATAAAAGAATATATAATAATTAACAAACCAAAAAAAGAAGAAACAATAGAGCTTTGAATATTAATTGTTCATGTTGTTTGATAAGAAGGCTTTTTTTTCTTCTCTGCATTGTTCCAGTTTTATTGGATGGTAAAGCTTTTAAAGTCAATTGATCCAAAAAGAGAATGAAATGAGTTTTTATTAGCATTATTTCCATAACGTTGACTTATCTTCAATTATTGATTAAAAATATTCCCTAGCCCAGTTTTACTTGTCACATTTTGACTTTATATGTCTATTAAGAAGCCAAAAATTGAATGAAAAGTTTACCTTATTATCCCTAATTATTACTAATTACCTAATGATTGAAATCAATTAAAACTTACCAAAAAAAATGTGCAACCAATTAATTAAGCAATGGGATCAACAATTCACATATTCTCCATAAAAAGTAGTGTTGGAAAAAGAAATTGGAAAATTTGACTTATTGATTACTAAGGGTAAAATAGGAAAAAGTGATAAATTATCTCTTGATTTTTTAAAGTGGAGAAGTAAAATTGAAAAATTATTTTTAATATAGTAAACAAGTAAAACTGGACGGAGGGAGTAATAACAATAAATGTAGCATACCAAATGCACATTCCCTTTCTTCATGGTTGCATTTGTTGGAAATTTGCCTTTGGCGGGAGTTGCGACCGACCAACTTTAACGGCTTAAACACTAGTGTAACGTATGTTGGAGAATCCGGTTCTTCACACATGCATGATCTACTAAGTACGTAGATAACCGTAGGGCCAAGAATCGTCAAATTTCATTGAGAAATGAAAGAGATATTGGTTCACGAAGTAAGGTGTTTGAAGCATGGAAAGTGTGGTATTGTGTGTAATTCTCCCTCATCGGTAGAGGAAGAAAGAAGTGTTGTGTATATAAGATTCGAAATTGGTTTGGGGTTTGGGACCCCAAGGGGTATCCCATGTGTTTAAAGGAGGGAGGACCTAGATGTGCTTCGGTTCGAGGAAAGACCACACGCGCGCCGCCGCCGCCCGCCCCGTCCGGTCCGGTTCCGGGTTCACGGGCTGTGGGTCTTCTGATATTATCTTTTTGGGCCAGAAAACTTTGCCAGAAGTACAGTTTGATCTCAGAAGTTTCAGATGTACAGTTTGGTCCCTGAAGTTTCAAGATGTGCAGTTTGGTCTCTCAAGTTTCCAGAATCTGGACAGTCAAAGCAGTTGCCAAGCACTCAATTCAGCCATTTATTTTGGCTGAATTACTCCTCCTATCCGTTGGTCTTTCACCATTTATGTTGGTGGCTTTACTACCTCCATAATGGCCATTATTTGGCTATTATGGAGGCAGTTTTTCAGCCCATCCCTCACCTATATAAACACCCCCTTACACCATTGTTGAGCACTAAGAATGACCAAGGAGAGCAGCAAAACAGTGCACGAAAATACACAACCGAAAATAGTTTTCTTCCTACAACTTCCAAGCATCATTTCGTTACTCAATATTCTTCACGGTAGCTCTTGAGTTTCCTTTGCTCAAGGGTTCCATTGCTGTTTTATCTTGGGAGACAAATTGTCCAGGACGTATAAAGGATACATACGGGGCAATATTGTCTTAAGGACAGAGTGCTACACTCGACTCAGCAAAAACAATTTACATTTTTCCGTCTTCTACAAAACTGGAATTTCCAGTTTTTACTTGTGTAACAATTGTAATTTCAGATTCCATGTTGAATTATTGAATCTCTGTTTATCCTTTCGAATACTTGTAATAGTTAAATACTTCCCGTACTGCTTTATAAAGTACCATAGAGCAAATCTCCCAACAGCATTTGCATACCTCTTTTGTATTTTTAAATTTAAATTTTCCATCACTTACTCCATGTATATGCACAAATAAAATAATTTAATAAATTATCCATACCAGATATATGTATAAAACCACTAAATACATAACATGTGCCTTTTATATATTTATTATTACCTAATTAATGGTTAGGTGATGTATATTCTTTCACTTAATTTATAACTACAAAGGTTAAAAGGATCTAATATAATGTAAATATTGCATACGAACAAACCTTTTTAAATAAATAATCTATCAAGCAATAAGATGGAGATCGGTGACTTCTATTCCGAAACAATGCATGAGGATTGAATTTTTTTTAGGTTAAATTTGACTAAAATAGTATGGTGGAAGGAATGGGCATTCTAAATTGAAATGAATTCTTAATTGGAGGACCAGATCCGATTTAGAATGAGGGGCTTCTTTCTTTATTCTTGTTCTTTTTCCTAAAAAGATTGTTTCTATAGTAATGGACTAATATTTAACACACACATATATATATATATATAGTGTATATCACGGGCATAATAGGCTGAAAGCAGTGTCTCGGACTGGCCCATTATGGGCAGTAAACAGTGGCCCATCACGGGCTGTATATTTGGTGTATATATTGTTGATATATTGTAGTGTAAATGTTACCTTAATTAGTCTTGTACACTTACCATAATTGTATAGTTAGAATTATGGTAGAATAAGGTTTTAGGAATAGAATAGGAATAAGATTCTCCTATTATGGAAATATGTAACTTGTATATATACCTTTCAATTAATGAAAATAATCAAGGGTATTATTTCTTTCATGGTATCAAGAGACTAGGTCTAACAAAAAATTTTCCTCTCCCAAAATTTTGTCCTTCTCGGCCAAAACCCCCCCCCTCGGGTTTTCTTTCCCATCATTCGTCTTCCGCTCTCAAAATCTCTCTTACTATTCCCAAATTTCCCCTCCTTCGTTGTTCTTTCAATATGTCTAAGAACAATTTTCATCATGCCCTCATGGTTTCTAACATCAAGAACAACATCCCTATTGTGCTTGAGAAGGAAAACGTCCAATATGCGACGTGGGCAGAATTGTTTAAAATTCACACTATCTCCCATCAAGTTATCCATCACATAATTTCTCCCGCTGCACCTATTCCCGCGGAGGATCCTCAGTTATGGATTACTCTTGATGCTACCGTTCTCCAGTGGATTTATTCCACTATTTCGGTTGACCTCTTACAGACGATTATTGAGCCGGATACCACGACTATGGCTACCTGGAATAGATTGCGTGACATATTCCAAGATAACCAACATTCACGTGTTGTCACACTCGAGCAGGAATTCTCTCTAGTTCGCATGGAAGAATTTCCAAACGTATCTGCATATTGCAAGAAACTCAAGGACTTGGCGGACCAACTCCGTAACGTTGGCGCACCTGTAACAAATAATCGTCTAGTTCTACAACTGGTTGTCGGTCTTTCTGAGGCCTATAATGGCGTTGGGACTCTCCTTCGTCAAAGCAACCCGCTTTCCGCTTTTTATCAAGCCCGCTCCATGCTTACTTTGGAAGAAGCCGGTTTGGCTAAAAAGACGGCTACCGGAGCAAGCCCCGTCGTCCTAATGATGTCCTCCACAAATTCTTCAGGTTTTGTTGATAATTCGGGCCAAAACAGTACTCATGGTGGCGGCAAAAATAATCGTAAGAATAATAACAAAAACCGCGGGGGCAAACGCGGAGGTTCCGGTGGTCAGCAGGCCGACAGTGGGCCCCGTCCAGTGAACAGTGGGCCTCCTCCCTACTGGTCCCAGCAGTGGGGCTGGGGGGCAATAGGCCGTGGGCCAGCAGCCCCTATTTTCCAGCAGCTTCAGGCAGCCAGTGGGCTGGACAGTCTACTTTCAGGCCCAACAGTCAGCAGTCCACGGCCCATGGCCCCAGTAATTCCAGTAGTTACGGCCCAAGACAGTCCAATTCTAGAATTCTTGGGCCCCGACCTCCGCAAGCTCACCGCGCAGTGGGCCCCACTCAGACATATATCGAGGTCGCGATGCACACGCTTGGGTTGACGCAACCGGATCCAAATTGGTACATGGACACCGGCGCAACGACACACATGACCTCCGATCAAGGTACTCTCTCGTCTTATGCCAATTTGAGCAACCCTCGTGGTATAATTGTCGATAATGGTAACTCGATTCCAATTCAGGGTTATGGTCATAAAACTCTATCTCCCTGAACCATCGGTATACACTGATATGCCTCTAATATACAGCCTCCTAAACCTCCCTATTTCTCCAATAGGTTGTATACAACCGGTATATGCTGTTATACCTCTAATATACAACCTCTTCAACCTCCCCGGTCCCTTAAATTTTTTTTTTTCGGCAACCCTCACAGCGAAGAACAACCACACTGGTTTTTCTGGCCATGGAAGGAGCACAACGGGGGACTGGGCCTTCAGCAAATACCCAGACCATCCGTAGCCCATCAACAGGGGAGCCCTACCGACGGGCCTCTATCACCAGGCCCAAGCTCCTGTAGCCCTGCAGTGGCCCAGCAACCTGGGATCGTTACCAACGAGCCACTGTCATCAGGCCCAATTTCCTGCAGCCCAGCAGTCTGGGATCAGCACCAACGGGCCACAACCATCAAGCCTAATGTCCTGGAGCCCAACAGTCCGCTCCAGGTCTTCCCTAATTTAATTTGGGCCAGGCTTTCGGCACATTGACTTCTCGGAAGCTCGATAATGCGTGGTATATGGATACGGATGCCACGTCACACCTCACCAACAATTCTTGTAATCTTCCTCAAATGCGAAATTTAAATACTCCACAATCTATTCTGGTTGGAAACAGTTATCGCACTCCACTTCAAGGTTTTGGACACACTCTAACCTCACCATCGCATCCCCACTACTCCCTAAAGAACGTCCTCTATGCCCCAAATATTATCAAGAACCTAATCTCCGTTAGAAAATTTGCCACAGATAACTTTGTATCAATTAATTTTGATACACGTCAACACTTATTTAATTCATTCACACCTAATCAAATTTACGGGTGCTACAATTATATTATCCATTTTTCAAGAATGACGTTCTCATGCAGATGGTGCATGCCACAACTATCAGATGCGAATTCAAAATTTAAACTTTATGGGTTCGAATTCTAGATTCTAGCCCTACGCATTTGATTCATCAGGTTCGAATCAATTATTTTGGATCTATTGGATTAGGATGAAATCAATAATTGCAGCACTCTACATCCTTTTTCTATGACTAGCAAATTACAGCACTCTACATCCTTTCCCTATGACTAGCAAACTATAGGATTAAACTTGCATGGCAAGCAGGGTAGCCTCTGGGTAAAGCTGGTGAAGCTTGGGCTTTATGCCTCCAATTTTTGGAGGCCTCACTTTACACTAAAATAACTATATAAGCTTTTGTAAAAAACAAAGTACTACAAACTTTTACTAAAAAGAAAAATATATTTTGTACTTTAATTTGACATAAAGAGGCCTCAAAATAAGTTTGTAACGTGTATAAACAAAAAATTTATGGAAGGGAGTGTAAAAGTAATCATTACTCTCTTGTTCAATTTATATATCACACTTTTTTTTTAGTCATTCTAAAAAAGAGTTACACATTTATTTATTTGATAATAATTTAACTTTAAACTTTATATTTTATGCTTAACGAGATGATCTATAACCACACAAATATATTTAGCTTATTTTAGACCACAAGATTCAAAATTATTCCTTTATTTCTTAAACTTCGTGCTGAGTCAAACTACATCATATAAATTGGAACGAAGGGAGTAATTCTTATTTTTACCTTTTATAAGGCTTTTCATTTCCTTTCTTGGGCTATGCAATACTCAATTCTTATTTACATCAACCTAAACTTCCTCTTTATTTATATTTTTTTGTTCATTCAAGGCTTCAAAAGATTTATCTTTAGCAATATTATTCCGAAACAAACAAGAGCAAAAGTTTGTGGCAAAACCAGTTATTGATCTGCATTTTCTTAGATATCAAGCAGAGCAACACATTCTTATTTTCAAAGATCAAGTTACTTGAATCAGGTTATGTTTCTTTAATTTTTTAGTATTTTTTCAATTAGTTTATTGTTCTTGATATTTATATTACATAGGCATATATTGTTCTTTTGTTATTTATTGGAAGAAGTTTTTCAAAACTAAAATTGATAAAATCTTAGTTAAGATCAACCATGTCGCAAGAGAGGTTGAATGGATTAAGTATATTATCCATTGAAAAAGAATTATTAGAAAAAAAATTGATTATAAGAAGATTATTCATAACTTTGCATCTCAAAAAGCTAAAATAAATAAATTTTAAATAGAATATATATATATAACTTTTTCTTTAAAAAAATATTAAGGCATTACCAATAGTGTTGAGTCGTCGCAGATGGCAAGAGTAGCATTGTAGCAAGAAATCAAAAGAAGAAACCAAAATGATGAGAAAGATATACTAGTCTATTTTATGGAAATGATAAGTAGTATATTAGCGTTGTTAGATTTCACTGAGTATGTTGTTGTTGTTGTTGATAAGTAGTATACTAATAAGTAATTGCTATAAAGAAAACATATTTTGTTTCCTTTTTTCGGAATGAATGGTATTGTCACTGTATAGAGATTATTTAAACTCGTATTTATTTTGTTCTATTTGGAAAATATGAAATTATAAAGTCTAAATTAATATGAGAAAGACTTTAATTGACGATATTTTCGGTAAAATATTTAAATCAACCCCAAAAGAAACGGAAGGTTCAATGGCCATGACAACGTAGAATTCAAAAAGAATCAAGCCATTCCAAAATTATTCTTCAGGTTGGTCTAAAACGATTGAAAAAAGAAATGCAAAATCCTTGAAACAGATAATATTTAAATTATAATTACAAGAAAATTCCTTTTTTTGGTCACTTTTATTACCAACCTCATACTTTCAACTTTGATCTTAACGTTTTCCAAGAAGTTTGATCAGTTTCTTAATTTTGTTGCCTAAAAACATCATCATCTTGTTTTATTTTCTTCCAGCTAACCTTTTATCATTTATTACACAAATGATGGGGTTAGCTTTTTCTAGCATTATCTTAATCATTTCTGAAGGCTATTATTATCAAGAAGGTGGTGATTTGATCTTATAAAAAATGGGATCCTGCTGAATTTTTATTGGGTTTATACTTAAAAAAACCAATAGAAATTCAGTGTTTCTCTTGTTGTAAAAGGTGCAACAATATTGTTAGGTATGTGTTCATTTCATATAATCTATATATTGATATCATGGATCCTCATTTGATGCAATTTCTTGTTTTTCCTATGTAGTTTAATGTTCAATATTCATGTTTGATCAATAGAGATGGAGTATCAATTAGGGAGAAGCACATTTTTTTTTCTTTTCTTGGATGTTCTACATGCAATGCAATTGTAGAATTCTTTTTTTTTCGTTCTTAAACAACAATCGTACTTGAGTCATCTTGCACACACCTCAACTATTTCATCGGGTACCTACTGCCTTTCATCGGTACATGCACCGGTTGATCTTGCCAGACAACTTAGGAAAATGGGGAAAAAAAGTATTTTTGCGTTTTCAAATAACGGTTGTTCGAACCAGCTTTCTCACATCTCAACTATTTCACGAGGTACTTGCTATCTGTGGTGGATGCACCACTTTATGTATGGGTTCAATTGAACTCCAAACTTTCGACACGGAACATAAATTTATGTGTAAAAATTTATTTAAAATGTAATAAATAGTAGATATGAACCCCTAATTTTAAAAATATAATGAGTTCAATGCAAAGACCTTAAAAGGTTGAACTCATAGAATTTAAATTCTGAATCCGCCTGTACCTGCTATATTCCACCAGTATAGGCACCGGGTGACTTTGCCCGACAAGGCTTAGGAAAAGGGAGAAAAAATAGCATTTTCTCAAAGCCCGAGCCAGCTTGCACACCTCAATTATGTACCTGCTATTTTTCATGAGTATAGGAAGAGATGACTCTTGCTCAACAAGGCTTATGCAAATGAAAAAATAGCATTTTTTGTCTCTGCTATGATTTAAACCTTGTCCTTGGCCTACCATGAGTTAGTGCAATTGTAGAATTCCATTGAATATTTTCACTTGTTGGGCTCATTTAAATTTGTGTTGCTTTTTTCTATTGCAGGTCTTTCTTGTATTGATGTTTTTGCAGCTCATAAAAGGTAAATGGATCAATTCAGGCAGATTGGAGAAGTAGTTGGGAGCTTAAAGGCTCTAATGGTGTTGAAAAATGATATTCAAATCAATCAAAGACAGTGTTGTTTTCTATTTGATATGTTTGTTCAAGCTTTTGATACAATTTCTGAAGAAATCAAACATAATTTAAGGTTAAATGAGAGGAATACAAAGTGGAAAGCTCTTGAACAGCCAATGAAAGAGCTTCATAGGATCTTTAAAGAAGGCGAATCGTATATAAAGTACTGTTTGGATGTGAAAGATTTGTGGGGAAAAGCCATAAGTCTCCATATGAATAAGGATTGTGTTGAGTTTCAAATTCATAACTTGCTTTGTTGCTTCCCTGTTGTTATTGAGGCTATTGAGACTGCTGCAGAAATCTCGGGATTCGACGAGGAAGAAATGATGAAGAGGAGAAGTGCGCTAATGAAGAAGTATGATAGGGAATTGATCGATCCGAGGTTTTTTCAGTGGATGTTCGGGAAGCAGTATTTAGTCACTCGCGAAATATGCAGCCGGTTGGAGAGTTCTTGGAAAGAGGATAAATGGTTGCTTATTGAAACGATAAGGCAAAAGAAAACAGAAACTCTGTTGAAGTATGAACAAAGACTTGGAGACTTTTTGCTCAAGAAATTAGATGGTGTTGAACAAATTAACAAGATACTGTTGCCTAGTTCAATATTAGTCGGATCAAACGATTATCATGTGAAAAGCCGTTTAGGGTCGTGGGGCGGACATGTTAAGGAGATACAATGGTTAGGAGAAAATTTTGCGTTAAGGAACTTTTTCGGAGAGGTTGAACCGTTACATGCTGAGATTTCTTTGGTGTTTTCGCTTTCCCACCCAAATATTCTGCAATATCACTGCGGTTTTTATGATGAAGAAAGGAAAGAAGGGTACCTTGTTATGGAGCTGATGAACAATACTCTCGCGACGTACATAAAAGAGCATTCCAATCAGAGGAAGAGACCGCCTTTTTCTACCTGTGCTGCAGTTGATATTATGCTTCAGATTGCAAGAGGGATGGAGTATCTTCACTCGAGAAACATCTATCATGGAGAATTAAACCCATCTCATGTCCTTCTTAAAGCGAGGACGGAGAGCTATTTTCACACAAAACTCAAAGGGTTTGGCTTAACTTCAATAAAAAGTACTTACAAGACTGCGAACCAAAATCCTGACGATTCCATCATATGGTATGCCCCGGAAGTACTCGCTGAACAAGAAAAGCCGGGAAGCAAATGTACCTACAAGTACACAGAGAAAGCTGATGTCTATAGCTTCGGAATGATTTGCTTTCAAATTTTAACAGGGAAGGTTCCGTTTGACGAAGGACATTTGCAAGGGGAGAAAGTTGTGCGAAATATCAGAGCGGGGGAGAGGCCTCTTTTCCCGTATCCTTCACCTAAATACCTCGTGAACTTAACAAGAAGATGTTGGCACACCAATCCAAATCTTCGCCCACGTTTCTCGTCTCTATGCAGGATTTTACGTTATATCAAGAAGGTCCTCGTCATAAATCCGGAACATGGCCAGCCTGAAACTGCCCCTCCACTTGTTGACTATTGCGATATTGAAGCTGGCTACTCGAAGAAATTTGCTGAAGAGGAGAGCACGAGTTTGACCCCGGTACTATTTCCTATTTGAATTTTAACTTCAAAAAGGAATACTAATTCTTTTCTCGGAGAAAAAGTTTTGAACTTCTATAAATTGAAGATCTTTGCTTCTCAGCGACTTGTTTAGGGGGGATTATTTTATCAAATAGTTTTAACTTTCTTTTATATTATTTTTCTCATTTGTAGGCCAATTGACCAAACAATATTAAATTTATTATGTATATTTTAGTATACTTTGATTTATCATCGATCAAGGTTTGTAATTGTTAGCTTGCGCATGACGCTTTATTATTTTTGACCCCAACAGGTATCACAGATTCCTTTTCAGATGTTTGCTTACAGGCTCATTAAGAAAGAGAAGATTTCTGGAAAGAACTGGGATCCGTCAAATGACGTTTTTTCTTCTGTCCATAGGCGAGCGTCCATGCAGAGTGATGACGGGCAACTGTCTGCAATGGACGATCTATTTCTTGCACCGAGCGATGGAAGGTCAGTTTGCTCGGAGATAATTGACAGGAAAGATTCGAGATTGTTTGATCAGAGGTCATCTATATCCGAGATACCACATAGATCAAGGCTTTTCTTATTCGATCAAAATTCAGTTGGCTCTGAAAGTCCGGAGATGAGATTCTCATCTGTGGCAGCAGCAGATGAAACATTTTTCTTTGCTGACAGTCCGGACAGGAAAGCAGTATCAACACCAATAGTTAATAGGTCACCACGCATCGACACATTGGAGAAAAAGATCGTTTCATCAATGAGCCAAAAACTGAAAATTTTGGACAACCAAGAAAAGGCAATGTCTCCAAAAGCAGGTGACAAAAAACCTTCATCAAACGTGCAAAATTTAGTATCTCCTTGGACTACAGAGAAGATGAAATTAGCTGAGCAAAATTTAGTATCTCCACGGACGTCAGAGAAGATGAAACCAGCTGAACAAAATTTAGTATCTCCACGAATTGCAGAGATGATAAAATCAGCTGAATTAGTATCTCCTCGGACTTCAGAGAAGATGAAACCAGCTGAGCAAAATTTAGTGTCTCCACGGACGACAGAGACGAAGAAATTAGCTGAGCAAAATTTAGTATCTACACAGACTACAGAGACGAATAAATCAGCTGAGAAAAATTTAGTATCTCCTCAGACTTCAGAGAAGAAAACTTTATCTTATGATCAGAAATTGACTAGTCCTGAGACTCAAGAAAAGAAACAAATCAGTTCTGAGGCTCCTGAGAAGAAACATTCATCTGATGATCAGAAATTACGACGTTCAAAGATTCAAGATCGGATGAAGTCATTAACTGCCAATGACAAGCCACTTCATGGTGAGCGCGCGCAAAGGAAAAGTTTGAGGACTACTAGGAGAATAAACCAAAAGTTAACCAAAACTGTAGAGAAGAAAGATCCTGAAGCTAATCAAATTTCAATGTCATCCGAGAATCATGAGACAACTGCAGCATCCAAGACCAGCAATCAAAAGGTAGCGGTCAAGAGAGACACAAAGACTAGCACTGTACCAGGTTAGCTCTTCTACTAACCAACCCCCCCCCCCCCCCCTTCCAAAACAAACGGACACACAAAAAGGAAGAAATAAGAAAATGGTTCTTTTTTTGTCTCTTGAATCTTGATTCCGTCGGTCTGATGTTTTTATCTCAGTTGAATAGTTAGTTAGTGCTTGAGGACATCCAAATTAGTGCTTGAGGACATCCAGATGTGAGTATAATATTGAATTGTTTGTGCAGTGAAACTGATGGATGACTCACCAAGATCTTCACCAGCTAGAGTTTATAGAATACATTCATCATCGCCAATGTCTTCTCCAACACGAACCCCAAAGACATATCCAAGATCACCAGCAATCGTCTCGAAGGGATACAGATATCAATCCCCAAGTTCATCACCATTAAATCCGTGTTCGCGATGTTCAAGAGTAAACCCAGAGTGCCAAACTTCAGGTATGAGCCCACATATACAGAGGGGAAAAGCTCATATATCTCATTCAGAGATGGCTTAATTAGCTCTTCATCTGTCTTCCAATACAGGCTTATAAGTCAAACTTCTCTATAACATCATTTGACCCGATATTTTTTGGCTGTTATAGCGAAATACTATTATAGAGAACATATAATATAACATAACATGAAAGATCGGCTCTACAAAAAATATGATTGTTATAGTGAAATGTTGTTTATAGAGGATGGTTGTTATAAAGAGGTCTGGATGTACAACAATATTTGCACTGATTTCGTATGTTGGATGTACAACGGGTCGGGCCTGTTGGAAGAGAACCCGATGAGACATGTAGTACTCCCAGTTAGATCTAGAAAAGCTCCCCGGCTTTTCAAGGGGACCTTTGTAACAAGAGAAATATGAACTATTCTATATGTACAGTTTTCCACTTCCTGATATAGCTAAACAAATTTCACATATATATTGTATCTGTTTGTTTGTCAAATACTCTTCACATCAAACAAATTTCGCATTTTTGATTGACATGAAATTGGTCTAAAGGCAGTTTCCACCTGCATATGGGATAAATGTCAATTTGGAGTTTCCTCTTGCTTCTGTTGACAAAGATCAATAAAGAAAAAATGCATAAACTTTTGCTATCTGTTCACTAAAATGGCACAGGATATATGACTAAGTTCAGTCAATTAACAATTTCTTTACATATAAGGGGAGGGAAATCCCGAGTCAGGGGTGGAGCTAGAGGGAATCTTAGTAGTTCAGTTGGTTGGCTACCTGAACTTTAACCTTGTTGGTGAGGGTTCAATTCTCCACCTTGTAATCCCCTCGCCCATTCCCCTTCCCCTACCCCTATGTAATAAAAAACAAAAAAAAAGGTGGAGCTAGTGCTTCGGTTACGGGCTAAACCCCGTATTTGGATTAAATAATTTATTAAGTATGTATAAATTATTAATTTAGAACTGTAAACTTCGAATCCTGACTCCTCCTGTGTGATCCTGACATGTACAAGAACTCATCATGAAAATAAAGAGAAGAACTGTTTCTTATGAATAAATCTTCTCGTAAAATTTGGACATTGTTACGTGCTATGTTGCATGGATCCCTTTTTTTGTCTTGACATTTTCGAGTACAACGGATGTGATAAAGGTGTGGTTACTTTGTGCAAATTCTTCAAATAAATAGCAAGAAAGCATCGACGTACCCCCATCGGATACTTCCATGCAACCATACCGGATACACAGGGACAGGGGTGGATGTAGGGTAATAGATACGGGTTCATCCGAACCGAGTAGCTTTAGCTCACATCATGTATGTGTTTAAAAAATCCACTAGATTAGTACAAATAATAGATTTTGAATCCAATAAATCAAATGGACTATAGTAGAATTTCAAAGTCAAACTTATAAAATTGAAATTCTGGATCCACCTCTGCGGATACGTACTTTCATATCGTTTACAGTTATCTCGATCGAGATTGTACTTGCATTGCATCTTCAGGACTTTATGAACCTAAACATCCACTACTTCACAAAAAATGAGCAGAAAAAAAAGATTAAACTGCAAATTAATATACCTGGTCATGAATTATCACCAGTACTTCAGCATGAACCATTTTTTCTTTTTTAAGCTATCGTTTTGTGATTTTGAGAGAGAGATTTTATTTGTTCCTCAGTACAAAAATGCTAAGAGCTCAAAATTTTACTAGCTTGAATATCAAACCTCTCTATAACTGTATCGTTTGTTCGATTATTGTTTTGCTGCTATAGCAAAATATTATTATAAAGAACATATAATATAACATATAATGAGAAATTGATTTTAGAAGAAACTTAATCGCTATATTAAAATGTTATTGTCGATGATGGTTATTATGGAGATGTCTTATCGTATATCTGTTCTCTTGTTAAAACTTGAAATTCTTTCTCAAATTTAGACTAGAGATTTCATACATTTGTTTGAATACACTTGTTTCCTTAACCAATCGTACTATTATTAACCTTCCCATTTTATGTAAAAAAACTATTTATATCACAAATTTGAGTAGAGTAATAGTAATTTTTTACACAACATTAGAAAAAGAATATGGCTTTTTAACCCAAAATTGGTGGTATATAGGTACTTAAAGGTTGTGGCATATATTAATGATGAAAGGCTTACCCTTTTACATGTTCTTACAATGCAAATAGTAATATGATCAGTGTTGAAAGCTTCTGACTTCACTAAGGTAACTAGTTGATGGAAGCACCTAACTGAACCAACATCAAATCATCACTATAGATGTTAGCATGAGAATGGTAATTGAGAGAAACTAGGGAAAATTAATACTACATCCTCTATCCCAAATCAGTTTTCATGTTTCGCGTCTAGAGAATCAACTTGACTAATATTTGAAGCTTACTAAATTAGAGCAACTAGATTTTTTACGATTAAAATTTAGATACTAAAAAACTATACGAAAAGTACTACATGTTGCAAGTTTTCTCGTTTGAATTTGATGAAAAAATACATTTTAAAATATTAATCAAAATTTAAATAATTTAACTCTTGAGAACCGAAATATGACAACTAATTTGAGACGAAGGGAGTACTATGTTTGGTGATGGGTGGAAATTAGGTTGGTTTAACCTTTTCTAAGTAAAAAGAATAAGGGCCCGTTTGGCCGTGGATAATTTTCACTTTTTTTTTTAAAATTGTATTCCGGAATCATGTTTGGACAGGATTGTTACAGTTTCGCATAATTCAACTTTATTTCGAAGTTCGAAAAGCTCCAAATATATGTTTTCATATTTTTCACTCACAAAAATTTAATATTTTCAAGTTGTGTTCATGTTCAAACACAACTCAATTTTCAAAATTATTTTTTCAAATACTACTGTTTTCAGAATTTAACATTTTTGTCCAAACGCCTACTAATTTTATGCACAAAGCACTTCGCGTTCACGTATAGTCTGAAAAAAATATTTATTTTTGGCCAATTTAAAAGACTCAAAATTGCTCAGGTAATACTTATGGGGACTATTTTAAACCTACTATCAAAGATAAAGGACCACTTTTCTCATTTTCTCGAATAAATTCCTCTTCAAAGTTCAAACCCATAGCTAAAAAGAAACCCAAGCCCCTAAAAAGAAATCAGAACGCAACTAATCGCTAGTACAGTCGCCGCTCTTCCGTCATCCAACACCGACGATAACTTACCCGACCCGATCCGATCCGATCCGATCCGATCCAATCCAATCCGTTTGCCAACCCTAACGGTGTTACACCGTCGTCAACTCCTCCGGTAAGTCCCTTTCCGCCGTATCTATTTCCTTCTCTATTTATATTTTTTTCTTTTTTCTATTTTATTAATTGAGGTTGTTTTAATGGAGATTTGATTTCGTTGTTTCTGTTTGATTTTTAGTTCGCTACACTTAATTGTTGCTATTTATGTCACTGATTTTGACTTTGTTAGATTCTAACTGAACTGCACGTTTCAATATTAGTAGTAAAATAAATTGAAAAGGTTGACTAGTTTGGGTGTTAAACATCTCTTTCTTTTGTTCTTCAACTCTTTTTGTGAATTATTAATTGTGCATACGTATAATACTTCTTATTTAGTTTTAAAATATGTAATTTTATTATAAAATATTTGAAAATTTTATATTTGAAATTGAGCCAAAGATAGAGTTATTGACTCCCAAAACTGGTCAACGCCCCTATAAATTGGGACGGAGGGAGTACTTTTTTTTTATAACCGTGATGTCCGGGTCAGCTTGCGCATAACTCGACTAATTCCACGGGATACGTGTCACGGTAACTCTGTTCACAAAGGCTAGAGCAGATAGGAAGAAATCACGAACCTGAGACCTCATGGTGCTCCAACCCAATGAACCTTGTTATGATTTTTAATGACTAAATAGTCTCATTATTATAGACGGATCTAGGATTTGAAGTTTATAAGTTCTTCCAAAAACTTCAAATTAATATGTATATTTATAACTAGGTCTGCTCATTATGTGATACTCTCTCCGTCCCAATTTATATGATGTAGTTTGACTGGACACGGAGTTTAAGAAATAATGGAAGACTTTTGAATCTTGTGGTCTAAAATAAGCCAAATCATCTCGTTAAGTGTAAAAGGTAAATTTTAAAGTTAAATTGTTGCCCAATAAGGGAACGTGTCATTCTTTTTGGGACTGACTAAAAAGGAAAGTGTGTCATATAAATTGGGACAGAGGGCGTAGTTGGTTTAGGTAGCGATGTCAACTGAGGGTATTGTCAATTCTTGTGAACAGAGTTCTTTAATTGCATTAAAATCAGAAAAAATACAAACTTTTGTTGTTTGGGATTCTTTTATTTGGTTGCCTGCTATTTCTAGAGATGGAAAGTCTAGATCTTTGTGACGCCGGTCGGATACAATCTGTTTGTTGAATAAGGGTAAAAAAATGAACCAATAGACCAAACAACTTAGCTAGCATTTGGCCATAGATTTTGAAAATTTATCTTCAAAATATTTTCAATGAGCCAATTTTTGGGAGAAATTTCACTTCCACAGTTCCACTCACAAAACTTCAGATTTTTCTCAAGTAAAATGCACGTCCAAACACAACTTCAAGTTCCAAAAATCACAACTTCAAAATTTATGGCCAAACAGGAGCTAATTATTGAGAAAAATGTCAATAGTTAAGCATAATTATGCTTTCAGTTTTGTAGTACATAAAAGCATTGGGACATTCATTCATATTAAACTTTGTACAGGGAGACACGTATTTGTTGTTACATGTTTTAGATTATTAGTAGCGGGGACAGTGTAGTTTATACTTTTATAACCGTCTTTATAAAGGATTTTTTTTTGAAACTGTCTTTCTGACTATTCATTTTAAAAATTTCTCCAGAACTTATATTTTTCGTTAATAAAAGGCAAAGACATGTAGAAGAAAGATCGAGCTACTGAATAGATGCTACATGTGTCAGTCAAACTTAGAAACCATAAACCATCTTTTTTTGCACTACTCAGTGGCTCTGCCATGTGGCACATGTTCCTATCAGTTTTTGGCCTCTACTGGGCACTACCTCCGACGTTAAAGGAAGCGGTTGAAAGCTGGAATTCTTGGAGAATCAGCAAAGCCATCAATAACATCTGGAAAATGATTCCTAGCTGTATTTTTTGGTGTGTTTGGATAGAAAGGAACAGTAGATGTTTTGATGGGATTTCAACTCCTATCTCAGTTCTTAAGGGTAGATGTCTATTACTGATTTTTAGTTGGACTAATTATGCTCTTGTAAATGATGTAGTTTATTTTGTTGATTTCATTAGCTCTCTGAGCCTGGCTTAATAGTCCTCTTTTTTGCTTTTGGTTAGCTCCCTATGCTTTAAGGCCTATTGTTTATGGAAATTATCTTCTGTAACTTTGCATCTTCTTGATGCCAGCAATACAAAACCTTACTTCATCAAAAAAAAAAAAACACCTCCAAATCAATGCATGTAAGTATGTTTTTTCTATGCATATGATCTCTATTGCACCACTTTTAGTATTAGTTTTGTTATCATTACTCTGCCGTAATTTTCCAAACAAAAACTTTCTGTTGTAATTTTATCATTAAGCTACTTGTCATAATTCAGTTCTTGTTCCTTTTTGTTGGTTGTAGATGGCATTGGTTGTTATCTGTGGTCAACCATGTAGCGGGAAATCAACAGCTGCATCTTGTTTAGCCGAAGCGCTCAGACAAACGGAACCCGAACCATCAGTTAGAACTATTGATGAAACTTCGTTTCATCTTAGTCGCAACCAAAGCTACGCGAACATGACCGAGGAAAAGAATTTAAGAGGCGTATTGAGGTCGGAAGTTGACAGATCTTTGTCGAAGGACAGTATAGTTATAGTGGATTCTCTTAATAGCATAAAGGGCTATAGATATGAGTTATGGTGTTTGGCTAGAGCAGCAGGGATTAGATATTGTGTCGTCCATTGTGACGTTGACGAGCAATCTTGTAGAACATGGAACGTAGAACGTCACGAGAGAGGCGAACCGTCTTATGATGATAATATATTTGAAGATCTTGTCAGAAGGTTTGAAAGGCCGGATAGCAAAAATCGATGGGATTCTCCATTGTTCGAGTTATGGCCAGCTAAAGAAGGAATTGTTAAATCGTCTACAGCTATGGTTGATGCTGTGAGCTATCTAACGAAAAAAGTAGACTCGAAAACGAGGGATGTTAAGATTCTACAACCGACCATCGCGACGCAAAGTGCACGCAGTACTGAGGCAAATTCTTTATACGAGATGGATAGGGCGACACAAGAAGTTACAAATGCTATTGTGGAAGCTCAGTCCCGTGCTCTTGGGGGTCCTCTCAGTGGTGTATCTCTTGGTCCAGGAATGCCAACTGTAGATATTTCAAGATCTGTTGGCCTGCCGGAGCTGCGTAGGCTAAGGCGAACTTTCATCAAGCTTGCTGGACAGACAAGCTTGAGCGGTCCGCCCCTCCTTCAGATGCTGATAGTGCAAAAAGGATGTTTGTTGATTACTTAAACAGAGAACTAGGAAGTGGTTGAAGAATTAAGGTACAACGAGGGTACAAGTGACCCCAGCTATTAAGTAGGATAAAATGTTCCATTTCACATAGTTTAGGGGAATTTTTGCCCCTTTTTCCCTTTCCTTTAGTTACTTGTGGAGGTCCGGTAGTTACGTCGAGGGCTTTTTTGGGACCAAAATGAGACGGAGGGTATAGTTATCCTATTTTCATTAACGAGAGGCAAAATTGGCCCTTCTCTAAGCAGGGCTGATTTGCAAGTAGGGCAGATCAATCTCAACTGAGTACTGTGAAATTATATGCATTTATACTTGCAAAGAATATTTGTACTGTATAATTTAACATGTTATACCATTTTTCCAGATTATTTATCTACGCTTACTATTAGTAATTACTTCTCTTAAGGATGTTTGTTGATTACTTAAACAGAAAACTAGGAAGTGGTTCATATGAAAGCATATAGTTGCCTTAACATTGACTGAAGATAGTACTTACACATACCAAAAACAATACTGTGAGGTTTCATCTTTCATTTAGAAATTTGCGAAAGATTTCTTTACCGAGAAGCTTGCCATGACTATATTTTTATAAGTAATAGTAGAATTTATGAAGTTAGGCTCGAGAAAAAGTAAAATATTGACTTCACTGGAGCTATCAGTGTTGAGTGTTTCGATTGAAAGAGGGACGGAGCGGGGACGGAGACAGCTCAAACGCCAACACAGAAATAGGAGGTGCTGCACTTCAAAGTGGAATTCTTCTAAGATCCATTGCTCAATTTTGCTGCTAATAGATGTTTGGATTGAAAATATAGATTTTTGTCTAGTAAATAAGTTTTCCCATGATTTGTGGAGAGTAGTACTTGTTAAGAACCATGTTGTCTTCTTCAATTTCAGTCTTTTATACACCTCTTTGACCACATTTTTTGTACAAGTATATGTCACGCCCCAATATTTTGTGTCATTAACTCTTTTTAGAAAAAAAATTACATTTATAACTCCAAGTGCCAAATTTTCCATTTTCCGTCATTCCTGCAACCACCCTAATCTCATTGAAGCTTAAATATTTTCAACAATGAGTTAAGAAGAAACACAAATTTTTATGTTTTTCTTTCTGTTTAATAAGCATGTTTGGCATTCTTTAGAAAGCTTCTCAAAAAACATAATTATAGATAGTCTTTTTTTTAAAAAATCCTTTAAGGAAAGTGCGTCAACGAATTTTTATAATTCAAAAGAAATTAGAAGAATTTTATACATCAGGAAACTTAATTTACTTTCACAGATCGAAAAACGTATGAAATTGCGATAAAAACACATTATGAAAAAAATGTAAGAACACAATCTAAAATTTTGAAAGTAATTGCAAAAGTTAGATGACAATCCTAATGTTTTGTTGAACAAACATTAGACCGAGTCTAATATATATACAGGAACGAGCAGACAACAACCTTTGCATCAGGGCGGAACAGACAGTCTTTTTTGCTGTTGGCAGTATCGGATAGCTAATTGCTTGCATTTTCCATGATCTTTTAGACTTACCTCGGACATTGTTCTTTGGAGCTTGTTTTCAGGATCTCCGTCAATCAGATACTTCCCTAAGCAGTAATACAGAATGAAAAAAACATGCAAACACACATTACAAAGTGAATGATCGAATGAACACAGCTAATTTTTGTCTTTGCATCAATTTTGTTTAATAAATCCTTTATTACTGACAAAGTTAAAGGAACATTAGTGACATGCACATAGTTGTGCTAGCATGTGAAAAATGAACTGCATTTTACATATTAGTCATGCTTTTCTATATGGTAAAATATTGGAAACTTGATATTTTCAGGGATCAATATACAACAACAACACACCCAGTGAAATTCCACAAAGTGGGGTCTGGGGAGGCCAGAGTGTACGCAGTCCCTACCCCTACCTTGGGAGATAGAGGCTATTTCCGCTAGACCCTCGGCATAAGGACAAGCAATTTCAGGTATCAATATCATTGCTAATAATACATCTTCATTTCACAAACCAAAGAAATAGTTTGGGATAAGCACATTCACTTTTGGTCCCTCATTTATTGGTAAATTATAATTTTAGTCTTTATAATATTTAGCTAAGCACATATAAACTTCAATTACATAAAACACGTGTACTTTGGTCCTTTTATATATGAAATATGTCATATTTAGACTACTTTTAGAGCTATATTACCCTCAATTATGGAGTAAGGATAAAAAAATTAACATAACACATTGATAATTGAATGATTTAGTACTTAATAATAAGGTGATCCACATTCAAAGTACACTGAATCATGTTGGTTACGTAATCTTCTCTTAGAACTTCATTGTCCCATTCAGAAAGCTACCTTGGTATATTGTGATAATATTAGTGCAATCTATCTTTTTGGTAATCCGGTTCAACATCAGCGCACTAAACACATCGAGATGGATATCCACTTTGTTCGCGAGAAGGTAGCTAGTGGACAAGTACGAGTCTGCCATGTCCTTTCTAGGTACCAAATCGCCGACATCTTTACTAAGGGTCTTCCCTCGGTTCTATTTGAAGATTTTAGGGACAGTCTCAACGTACGACGACCGTCCGCTATGACTGTGGGGGTGTGAAAGTGTACCATAATATGCAAGGTATACACGCATGTACAATGTCTTGTGTATACCGTGTATATCACGGAAACCTAAGACAAATAGGAAATCATGATATACACGGTATACACAGCTATGTATACCTATATTTGGTAATATATTTGTAGTTAATTAACATTGTACACTTACCATAATTGTAGAATTCTTGTATAAATAGAATAGGGTTTTGTGATTAGAATAGAAATAGGATTCTCCATATTATGGAGATTGTAAATTGTATATATACTCATTCATTAATGAAAATAATCAAGAGATTATTTATTTCAGTAACAACAACAACATAGACTATAATCCCATAAAGTGGGGTCTGAACCTTACTTAGGGGTAGAGATGTTATTTTTCGTACACCCTTGGCTCGAAAGGTTCTTCTTGAAACAAGAAAAAAGTGGGAAATCAATTACTTATAATGCATCAAAAAGTGTGAAAATCAAATCTTTTGTTGTTGTTGTTGTTGTTGAAAATGGTGGTAATGAGTTTTTCTTGAAACATCAAAAAATGGGGAAAATCAAATATACTTATAATTAATGCAGTAAAAAGTGTAAAATCAAATCTTTTTTGTTGAAAATGGTGGTAATGGGTTCTGCTTGAAACACGTTTATGTTGTTTTCAGGAGAGTGTAGTGGTGTAAAGACCACGTTTAAGTATATTCAGATTCGCGCGCCGCGTAGGCCCAATCGGGGAAGCGCTCTCTACCAAAAAAAAAAAAATTATATCCAAGACTCAAATTTGAGACCTATGATTAAGGGATAAGCAGTTTCGCTCTAGTTATTATTTTTGAAGACTACAATCACCTCAATAGAAAAAAATTTGTTTTTCAGCACAAAAACAGTCACGAAAATAGCACAAATAGACCACAAAACAGTGAGCAAAACTGTGTTGAAAAACAGTGAGCAAACCCTCACATATACACAAGATATACACAACAGAGACACACTATATACACAGAGACAAAAGAGAAGAGTAGACAGAAACTCTTCCTTCCTTTTCCGTATCTTCAGCAAGTCGATTCATATTTGTTTTCTTCGTCAGGCTCAACCTATTAGCTTTGTAGCGTTGAGATTAAAGTGTTGTTTTATCTTGGGAGACTATTACCCGCTAACGTAAAAACATATATACGGGGCAATCTTGTCTTAAGGACAGAGGGCTATCACTCGACTCAACACACAACGTTGTAACCATCCAGATTTAGTTGTTTCTTGATTTCAGGTTATCAAGATTCAAGACACAACAAGTTTGCGGCAGTTTTGAAGATTGGCCTATCTATTCAACAAGATTCAATTTCTCGAATATTGAATATTTATTTATCCTATTATAACTTAAAAATAAGTGAGAGTAAAATAGTCAAAATGTCCTTCTAATTGATATTTTCTGAAGAGCTTGTAAAAGAGAAATATGATAGATAATCTAAAACGGAAGGAGTATAATATAAAAAATAACCAATAATCAATTAAAATATATTATTAATGTGAAAAATGTTGTAAAAAGATTCATACTCCCACGTATTTAACTTGAATTTCTTTTGGAGTTTCAAATGTTCAATATAAACTTCAGAAAAAATTCATGAAATTTGAACCTTATTAATTCAAACGCCACAAAACATTCATGGAGTTTGAATAATTATCATTTTAGAATCATTTTTTAAAGTTCCACCCTATAAAATTACTACTTAATTTAATTGATTATCGGACTGCCCTTTTTTTTTTAAAAAAACTATTCATAACATTAATATCACGAAACTAGTTTTTATAATAGAAAGTTACTAAACTATATAATGGCCATTTGGCCATGAATAACTTTTTACCTTTATTCGAGTTGAACTCCGAAAATCATGTATTGCCAAAATTTTGAAATTTGCCAGATTTGAAAATTAGCAAAAAGTTATTTTTACCCTTTTCACTTTAAATCACTCACGGAATTAAAAAATAACTCTAATTTATATTTATAGTCAAACACAACTCTATTTTTCGAATACCATTTTTCACTTTGAAAATAAAATTATTTTTTCAACTACTCACAATTTTCATGGCTAAATAGATCCATAGTATGTGTTAGTTGCCTAAAAAATACATATTTCCGATAAACTTTTGGGCCGGAAAAAGACATGCATATCATCACCACATTTATCATTTTGCAAAATGTCTACATGCAGGCGAGAAATATTTTTTAATATTTTTTTAAAAAAGTTCACATTGCCATGCATAATCTATATTTTAAGTATAAATAATTAGAAATATATAAAAATTTATCAAAATTGTGCTTGGTTAAGATTTTAAGAAGCTTCTGACAAAAAAATTATTTTGTCAGTCTTTTGAACAATTATTTTTGTTACTACTCAAAAACACTTATTCTTACTACCCAAAAACACTTATTCTTATCTTAAAAATTTAATCAAACACCTCAATTTTTAAAAAAAATAAAAATAAGTACCTTTTGGCTTCTCTATAACTTGGCCCAAATAACCTATAAATTGATCATTGACCAAGGAAAGTCGAAAGGAAAACAACAATTATTAATGATGGGTACATTCTCCACAAAACTTTGATTAAAAAGTAATCCAACATTACCATTTTAATTTTAATTTGTATGATTTTTTTCTTGCCTCAATATTTACACTTCTAGAATCATATTTTTTGCTTTTATATTTACAAATATCCAAAACTAGAATCACATCAATATGTCAAAATAAAACAAATGCTTGTGTTTTGTGATCCCCATTTTATTCTTCCTCCTCTTTAACCCTTTTAAAGCTCTTTTTTTCTTGATTCAGATGACATATCTTCATATTTTTGCTCAAGTAATATTTTAAGAAAAAATAGCTTTGGATAAAAATCGAGAAATTTGATTCCTCCCAATGAAAAGAGTGAAGTTTGCATGGTAAACTATTTCTCTTTGATGTCTCTTTTAATTTCATATATGTTCAACATTTTCATGACCTTTCTTGAATCCTTACCTTCAAAAAACATTTCGTTTATTTAAATATATGTATCTATTCCCAAATGTTCATGAGTCTTACTTATATGTATCTAGTAATAAACCTTACAAGAAAATGGACATTATCTCCATGTGTATTATACTCGTTTTTTTATTGTGATTTTGGCTGGAAAATTGGTCATTTTTTTCCAATAATGATGGTGTCTTGCCAGCTTTGCGCGAACCTCAATTAATTATATTTCTACCGGCTGAAAAGTTAGTGATATGGGAATATCGTTTGTGGGGCCATGCATGAAACTTAATCAACAGATTCCTGAAAAAAAAATGAACAACCCCAATTGAAAAGGATTTAGTATACCATAAAGCATGTGATTTATGTTAATTTTTTACTAACAGTATACTGTTATAAATTGTTGTTTGAATCTTGACAAATGTTTTGGTCTGTTCCAGATATTTACTATTCTGTATTTTTTTTTAAATGTGATTTTTAAGCATGTCATAATCAACTTGTACAACCAGGGCTAGAGCTACATGGTCCCCTTCGTCCGTAAACTATACTGTGCAAATAAGGAAAAACATTTTTTGTGTATGTATATAAAAATTGTTGAATTCCCTTGACAGAAGAGAATCTTATAGTATAGTGGTAAACATAGCTCAAAAGTAAATATCTGAGGTGCACATCAATGGATTATTTGATGTGTTTGGTTATGACTCGTATTTTTTACATAGAATTCTTGGTTCCGGCATTGTTCACTGATAGAATATATCGTGTATATCCCACTAATATACACGGTTTCCGCAAGTAGTGTACTAAAAATAGAAGTAGTTTTAATCATATTGTATAATTACTATAATTGTAGAATTCTTGTACAAGTAGAATTAGGATATTAGACGTTTAGTAGGAATATGATTTTCCATATTTGGATATCGTAACTTGTATATATACCTATTCATTCAATAAGAATAAATCAAGAGATTATTTCTTTCATGGTATCAGAAGTCTAGGTCTCAAATACTTCTCCCAAAATATTCCTTCCGTTGCCTCGATTTCCGTGCACCATTTTTTCCCTCCTCTTTTCCCAAATTTTCTTTTAAATCCCTCATTCACCTATTGTTCTTTTGTTATGTCTACGTCAAAGAACATATATTTATCCTGCTCTTATAGTTTCCAACATCAAGAACCACATCCCTATTGTTCTTGAAATGGAAAACGTCCAATACACGACGTGGGCGGAATTATTCAAAATTCACGCACGCTTGCATCAAGTCCTCCATCACATCATCACCCGGCAACTGGCGGGGCGAATGTGCCTACCCCCGAGGATGATCCTACGTTATGGACAACCCTTGATGCTACCGTTCTCTAGTGAATTTATTCCACAATCTCTACAGACCTCTTACAGACGATTATTGAACCCGATGCTACGACGATAGATACTTGTAATAGGGTGCGTGATATATTCCAAGATAACAAAAATTCTCGTGTTGTCACTCTTGAACAGAATTTTCCTATGTCCACATGGAATATTTTCCTAACGTCTCGACCTATTGTAAAAGGTGAAAGAATTGGCGGACCAACTCCGCAACGTTGGTGCGCCTGTTACCAATGATCGTCTTGTTCTTCAAATGGTTGCAGGCCTTTCTAAGGCATATAATGGCGTTGGCACACTACTTCGTCAAAGTAATCCTCTGCCACCATTCTATTAGGCTCGTTCCATGCTCTCGTTTTGGGGAGGCCGAACAAGTGGTAGCAACAATGCGGCCTCGAGCAGTGGGCCGCAGGCCACAGCCGTGGCCCCCTAGCAGTGGGGCTGGGCCAGTGGCCATTAGCCCAACAACCCCTATTTTTCAGCGTCTGCATTTCCCGGTACTTGGGCCCAGTCTCAGCAAAATTACAGGCCCAATGTTTCTGTCCCCAACAGTGTCGAGCGATCCAGTCATGGGCCAGGGCAACATGGGTCCTGCTTGGGCCTCGACCCCCGCAGGCTTTCCATGCTACAAGCCCAAATCCGAGTCTGACACCTACAAATATTGAGACCGTAATGCATATACTTGGCTTAAATCCCCCGGACGCAAATTGGTACATGAACACCGGAGCCACTTCTCATATGACGTCCGACTAAGGTACTCTCTCGTCTTATTTTAATTTGAGCAAAAATCGTGGCATTATGGTTGGTAATGGGAATTCAATTCCAATTCGTGGTTATGGTCACACAAATCTATCTTTCCCACATCCACCTCTAGTCTTGAAAGATGTCCTTCATGCCCCCCACTTTATTAAAAAAATTGGTGTCCGTCCGAAAACTCACAATTGATAATTGGGTTTTCTCACAGCAGGTCTGATCATTCTCTGTTCATATATCGTCGTGGTACTTCTCTGACATACATCTTATTGTATGTGGATGATATTATATTGATCGCTTCTTCTGATAATCTGCGCAAGTCTATCATGTCACTACTCAGTTTAGAGTTTGCTATGAAAGACTTGGGGCCCTTGAGTTATTTCTTCGGTATCGCTGTCACTCGTCATGTAGGGGGTCTATTTTTGTCACAAAAGAAGTATGCGGCTGAGATCATTGAGAGATCTAGTATGTCATCTTGTAAGTCTACTTCCACTCCGATTGATACCAAATCGAAGATGAGTGTTAAGTCTGGCACACCATATGAGGATCCCACCCACTACCGCAGCCTTGCAGGGGCACTTCGGTATCTTACGTTCACAAGACCCCATATTTGGAGATTGTAACTTGTATATATACCTATTCGTTCAATAAGAATAATCAAGGGATTATTTCTTTCATTCACATCAACGAATTATTTGATATGTATGGTTATGACTCGCATTTTTACATCTATTAGATTTCTTAATTCCATCGTTTTGCACATTACGAATTATTTGAAGTCTTTGGGTTATGACTTGCAAATCCTGATCAGTTTTTCTAAAATTCAGGTCCGGAGACTATTTTGATGCCAGCATTACAGGTACCAATTAACTTTGACCATTACTGTTCTTGAAAATTTGAAGGCAGACATGACGAAGCGAAGTTGGAAGGAATCAATGAAGGGATTTGGGAGTCATGTTGATACTGAAAAGGAAGAACAATTGAAATGGATAAAAATAGGTAATTATTCGATCCTAGAACAACTTCGACCCTTTGAATGTTATTGGAGGTTGTGGGATAACGCGTTAGAGGCAAAAAGAAGGCAATTTAAAGCGAATCTTCGAGCACAAATTTACCCTGAACGTGGTGGATTTATGTGGTATACAGAATTGCGACTGGTTCGCAGTAAGTTGCTGATCATCCTGTCAAGAAGTGCATAATGGTGGCAAAAACTTAATTGTAACATGAAAAGTTCTAAGACCTCTTAATGACATTCAAATTTTGTATCATATGTTCATACCAATAAAGTGCACATAGATGCGGACTTAGAACATGTTTTGAGGTTCAACTGAACTCATTGCTTTCGGCCCGAACAATGTAAACATAAGCTAAAAGAGTATAAAAATGCATGCATATAATGTGATCACACTCATTCTAAACCCACCAACTCTAAATCCGGATTCGCCTCTGTGTCTAATAGTGTCAAACCTTAACAGCCTGTTTGGTTTTGTTGTTTTCCATCGTTTCATCATGTATAGTTTTATACCATATTGTTTGTTGTGTTGAAACAGTGTTTGGTTAGACTACGTGGTTTGTTTCTATGTTGCTCGAACTCTTCAAAAATGTTGACCAAGTGTGTGTCGGATTTTGGAGGATAAGATACAAATGCGGCAATATTTTGGAGAGTCCGAGCAACATATGTTTGTTATCATTTAATACCATTTTTCTTGTTTGGTATGACTGGACTGTACTGTGATAAATTCTAAGACCCCTAATTACATCCAAGTTTGTATCATGTATTCATACCAATACAATGCACATTGATCTTATGTGACTTCATTAGTTTCTTTCACATGTTAAGCTACCTTTTATGCTTTCTCTGTTGTTTTTTGTTCATATAATAAGAGAATCCTAACTTGAAGAGTTTTTTTTTTTTTTGTTATTGCAGAAATTGAGAACAAAGTGAAAAGGATAGCAAAGCTAATCAAGAAAATAAACCAAGGTAGTAGAGAAGGGAATTTAAGGAGAAGATCAGAATTGCTACAACTTGTTGATGAATTCCACAAACAGTACCAATCCCTTTATTCTATGTATGATAATCTAAGAGGAGAAGTAAGGAAAAAACTTCATGAAGAACCCAGGGGCGATTCATCGTCTCAATCTTCTTCATCGTGTTCAAATTCAGAATCATATTTTAGCCCCGAGGAAGTGACCACGAAAAGTAGCTCGTCTTGTTCCAATTGTGAGCCTCTTGAGGATGCTATTTTGAAGGAAAAAATTGTAACTTCAAATATTGAAGTGAATGAAAGTGTCGAAAATTTTGAGACGCCGATGGCTTATAGCCGAGGGTCTGAGTCAGGGGAATTCTTCAAAGACCTGAGGATTGATCAAGGTGAAGGGAAGCTGATAACTGAATCCGAATGGTCAAATGATAAACTGAAAGAAAAAGAAGACGAAATCTTGTATCTCACCCATGAATTTGAACTCCGCGAGAAGGAGAGATTGTTTCAAATAAAGGGGTTAGAGGATCAAGTTGCTAGTATGAAGGTTGAATTAGATAACTTATGTGTTCAAAAAAGAGAACTCGAAGAGCAACTCGTGTGCAAGTCGAGTGAACTAAAGCAAATGGAAGAAAGTAACTCAGGGCTGCAATCTCGCGTGTTAACATTAGAAGATCAATTTTCTCATCTTCTTAAAGAATTCGCCGAAAATCAACTCAACTCGAGGTCTAGAATCGATGATCTTATGGAAAAATCAAACGGTTTGCAGCAAGAAGTGGACCGTTTAGACTCTGAAAGGCATGAATTGGAACAAAAGTTGTTAAATGAAACCAAGAAAGGAACAGAACAAGTCAAGGACTTAGCAGAAAAAACACATTTTTCAGAACTACAAAAATCCGAGTTGGAGCTGTCACTCGAAAAGAAGTCTCACGAGTCATCCGACCAAGTGAAGGATTTAACGGAAAGGACTAAATTTCTGCAACAGGAGTTGGAAGCCTTAAGAAATCAGAATTCTGAACTTGATCTGTCACTCAAAGAAAAAACGCAAGAAGTATCGGAATGTCATCTTCGGATAGAAAATATGAAAGAGGAATTAACGAGCACTACTTTGTCCGAAAAGGGGTTAATAAAAGAGACAGATGGCTTAAAATCGGAGGTGAAATCATTCGCGAAAGAAAAAGGCGACTTAGAAGAGAAGATAATGGATATGAATCAAGAAGCTTATCATTCAGAATTACAAAAAGAAAAACTGAATGATAAGATCATGGAGTTGGAAACAAAACTATTAGGAAAAGAAGCAGAGGTGGGAATTCTTCAAAAGAAACACGAGGCTTACATGAACGACATGTCCACTTTGAGAACGCGAATCAGCAATATTCAAAAGCAGCTACAAATTGCGGAGACTGAAAATTCAAAATTTCAGTCTCAGCTTGAGAAGGAAAAAAACGAATTTTCTCAAAGCCTTAAGCAGATGGAAAAGAATAATACCGAATTGACTATCAAGATCGCGGAGCAGGAGAAAATTATATACAAGTCAAAGGAGGAACATAAGCAAATGCAGATCAAGTTAGAGGATTCAAAATTGAACTTTCACAATGCCGAAAGAAAACTAGAAGAAATGACGGAGGAACTACGCAAGACGTTTGAAGACAGTTTACGAATCTTGAGCAGAAGGATCCGCGTTGCAGAACAATTGCATATCGAGAACAAGGAGTGGTACCAAAAAACAAGGAACTCGTACGAGAAAGAGAATAAAGATCTAAAAGAGAAAAATGCAAGGCACCAGATGGGACTAAGGGGAGTTAAGGATATATCGTTGACAGCGAGCGATATGTTAGGTTCACTAGACGGCGTGGCATTAAAGTTTGAGGAATGCACGGCTCATTTCTTGAACCGAATATCTAAGGTTTCGTGTGAGTTGCAATTTGTAAGAGATTGGGTGATGAGGAAAAATAAAGCGATGGCTCATGTTAAAGATGATTTTGATTGCTTACTCACGCAATGTGATGATAAAGAAGCTGAGATATTGAAGTATAGAGAGAAAGTTTGGAAGTCGGAGAATAAAGTTAGGGAACTAGAGAAGTTCATCAAGGACAAAGAGGAAACAATTTTGGTTCTCAAGGAGGAAAAGCGAGAAGCGATTAGGCAATTATGTGTATGGATTGATTATCATCGTAGTCGCTCTGATTATTACAAGAGGATCCTGCTAACTGAATTTGGCCGAAGAAGCGCTCCTTAGGAATGTTTTCCCTTAAGAGCTATTTAGTAACTTCTTTAGCCATAGTTTATTATAATGATGAGATGTAATAGCTTGTGTCCTTTTTCTTCTTCTTTATGCATCTGGTATTCGAGATCCACTGAGTCTAGATTAACGCTTCGCAGGCCCATTATAGGGGGAAAGGCGCTTCTTACCATGAGTTTCTGAGATGCAATAGCTTGTGTCCTTTCTTATTTTGATATGCATATGGTATTTGAAATCTACTGGCTCCAGAATCGTGCAGCGGAGGGGGATAAGACACTTTTTACCAGGAGTTTCTCCATTCTGACTAAAACTTGAGAAGATTCGAACGACCATTTGCACGTTCGTCCTCTTTCTTCCAACGACAGGAATTTGCTTAGATCAAGCCATGAAGCTCATGTGCAAGTTTCAAAATCTTGTCCTGAGAATTGTGACATATATTTTTCATTGTTATGTTCATCAATAGATGTGTTCTTGTTAGAAGAATATTATTGTAAACCGAATAAAAGAGTATTAGGAAACTGAAAAACATTAGTCACACACACAAATAATTTTGGTGACAAGCCTAAGCATTGGCCAAAACCAGATTTTTGTATTGTACATTTTGATTTGGGAATCAATTAAAGTCCCAAATCTCTTGTTGGAGAAAAGATATTATGTTATAGATTCTACTTGTTGGTACTTTATTCTCTTAATGATCAATACTAAGCTAGGGAGACTACATAGGAGGACACAATATCTTGGGACTCCCTTCGGTCCATATTATCTGTCTTTTAATATTTTGCATACTCCTAAGAAAGATATGTAATAGCATTAATCGTAAAAGTATTACTGGAAAAAGGACATAAACATGAAGAAGATTTGTTAATATGAGAAAATGTAATCAAGGATGTGAAGTTTCTCAAAAATATTGTATCTCTTAAACGTCTCACTTAATTAAACTTGACTGATTTGGCGCAATAAGGGTAGATTTGGAAAAAAGTAATAAACATTAATTATGTTAAGAGTCTTTGGATTAATAGATTGTTTATTGGAATTGTCATTTGATGCTGAAGTAATTGTGAAAGTCAGCAAGAATTGAGAAATTTGTACTCTACAGAAGTAATTAATTATCCATTGAAGAAAACTAATAAAATAGCAGCAATCGTTCATAAAGACTTTTCTTGTTCTAATTTTTCTTGAGTTTTTTTTTTAAAATTCTTTTATTATTCTACTATTAACCTGCTGTTAACGTTAACTAGAATCAAATCTTTAGAGTTGTTAGACTCGCCACATATCTTATGTAAGCTAAAGAAAAACATGTAACTGGAGAGGGACAAATATGCATTGTTAAGGAGGACCATAACGGAAGGGGTCTTGGAATAACAGGTAAAGTTGTTGTCATGTGACCAAGATGTCATGGGTTCAAGCCATGAAAACAACATCTTGCAGAAATGCAAGACTGCGCACAATAGACCCTTGTGGTCGGGCCTTTCCCCGGACCCCGAGCATAGCGAGAGCTTAGACAATAGAGGCTCGAAATGATCTACCCAAAATTAAAGGGTTAGAATATCTCGACGAATGATAACTCAAATAACGGTCAAATTCCAAGATATCCATTTCATTTAATATTAATTAATACCCACGATCTTAGTGAAAGTATGTATGTCCTAAAGACAATCATTATTAGGGACAAAACGTACTTGAACACATTCGTATTATTAATAAGATTAATATATTTATGGCATTTGCAATTATTGAATTATTATTTGATTGTTTGTAATTATTCATTAATGTGCATCCCTTGTGATTACATTGTCATTAATAGAGTGAGATATTGATGATAGAGTGTAACTCTCAAAATAGCCTCGACTAATGATCATCGAGAATGGATATCGATGATATGTTATAAGTCGACATGTGGTCTGCATCACATTCTTGGAGAATGTAGTATGTCTCACTTGCTACTAGTAATGGTTACTAGTGATGGACACATGAATACTTTTGAAAAGTATTGGTATGCCCTGCTGATAAACTATTTGTTATACATGTCTATAGTGTTATCAGCATGTGGGAGATAAAGGTCATTTGACTTGAGGTCAATACGCAGCTTGTTTACAGAGTAATGTACTTTGACCCTATCCTAAGCTTAAACTCCTTATAGGATAAGATACGGCTTGTATTGAGTGCATTATGATGTAAACTAAGGTGGTAGTTGGTCCAAGAATAGGATTCATTCCTCAGTTAAATATTCAAGAGAGCACTCAACTTCTCAGTGATATTAGGTCGACCAAGTCATTGGCCAATGCAAGAGACATATTTAGAATATGGTCTAGTTGTCGACTAATATAGATGAGATAAAGTGATCAAGTCATTTTGATAGACACATGGAAAATCCTAAGCTTGATCGAGTGTGTCGCGAATGAAAGAAATTTATCATCTCACATAAAGGTTATGTTTGCTGGATTCATGTAAACGTACTTCATATATTGAGTTCGTCGTACGACGCAGTCTAGGAGTTCCGTATGTACCTTAATTGGATTAGTGGCAATATATGAAGGCCTATAGGGTCACACTATGTCGATTGTCTCTTCGATCTAAGGGTGTATTGAAAAAGTATTAAATATTCGATTTAGAATCGAGATATTTAAATTGATAATAATGGGATAATTTTTATTAGATGAAAATTATTTAATTAAGTCAAAATTGGATTTTGGATTAAATGTGTAGAATATATATATTAACGAAAAACAAGGAGTGTTGTTGGACGTAAGGCGCCGCTGCGCCTACTAGGTTGAGCCGCGGCGCCGATCCGACAGTGGGCCCAGTCAGACAGGCCCACTGCACCTCGAATTTTGAGCTAGGCTTAGAGCCCAACCCTAATATGATTTTGACCTAAATTTTACTATATATACAACACTACCCCATTGATTACATTACTATTATTCTATTAAACAATTCTAAACTTAGAGTCTAGGATAAAACTCTTTCAAACCTCTGCCAGGATTTCCTGACTTTCTTACATAGGAATACACCGTAGCAAGGTGACTGCAGTCGAAGGGGCAATTACGTGTTCACCCTTTAGTAAAAGACTCCAGATTTTTATAACTTGTAAGTGTCATGTTCAAGTTTACTTTACAGGTTTGATTGTCATATAACCATACCATAAGAAATTGTTAGGGTAAGAAATAAAATTTTAAACTTCCATTGTACCTACACTTAGTAATGTAACAATTGAAATGGAGAGATCATATCTATCTCATTACAATCCTTAGTGGTTGGGGTCAAAGTTCAACATAGTTTTCGTCTAAAGATTTAACTTATATACTGGATTATCTATGAATTTAACTTATATATAACTACCAAATCTTATACACATGGATACTAATAAATAATTTTTTATTATTTTCAATGTAAATTCTATGTGTTGTTTGGATTATTTTTAATGTTATTCTTACTTATTATGAACAATTACATGTAATTATTAATCAAATAATGTGAAAAAGATTTTTCACTATCAACATATTAAAGTTAAACTCACTTTTAGTGGATACAAAATACTAATCCCCTCACTAATTCTTTAAAATAATGAGTATATACTCAGTATTAGTATTTAGATAACGAAAGGTTAATTTATATGAATTGATAGTTAACTCAATTAAAATTAATTATAAGTAAAAAATTTAATAAGCGCGTTGACTATAGCCATATATATTATAATAAATACTATCCGAAAAATAACTATATTAGATTCTCGTGAATCTAAATATTATACTCTAAATCCGCCTCTGGATTGAAGCAAGGATAAACTTCCATTTGCATCAAAAAATGTATATATAGATACTCCTCTTCCATTCTCCATCTTCCAAAGTGAAAGCATGGAAAAACCCCAAAATAAGAAACTAGAAAACAAATCATCAAATAATTTTGCATCCAATAAGTCTATATGGGATTGTGAAAGCTCCCTCTACGACTCATTTGAGTTGAAATCTATGGAGCACCAACTCAACTTGGCCATGACTTCAAGAACACTCTCCATGCCTCATTTATCCAACATGTCCCAAAAAAAGAGTACTTCTAAAATCTCTCAATCTTTCCGGAAGCTTCTTAAATCCGTCTTCAGACACGAGCAAAATAAGAGTCCTCATTTTTCGGAGGTCCTCGAATCAGAGCCATATTTAGAAGGCCAGTTTACTTTTTTATTCCCGTGTTTGATCTCTTTTATCTCTATTATGTTAAAGAAATGTTAATTTGGTGCTAGGTTTTGGCTTTTAATGATGATGTACTAAATGTGCAGGTACAAAAAGAAAAAACAAGTCCCGTGTAATCAAGTCTGAATCATGTTGTACATGTGCAGGCTTTGTAAGATGCACGTGTTTTGCTCATATTCCTTCGCGGTTAAGAGAAAATTTGTCCCCAACAAGGAAGGAAAATAGATTAATTCCAAGATTCAAGAAAGAAAGATCAATAATATTAAATCAATCCATCGAAGATCAATCTAAAGCGACATCAAATGACTGATTTGAATAGATGGAAGATGATAGAAGAAAATCAAATGGAGACGTTGGAAGAAAGATCCACATCATCAAATCAGGGACGGCTCAATCATATATGTGGCCTAAAGCCAATATAGATGAGGGGCCTTAGATTTTGTTTAAAACGACAAAATGTTAGAACATTTAAAATCTATTTTTCTAACGTTTTGAAATGCAAATTTATTTTAACCTTTTATAATTGGTTTCTCCAATAATCTTTTTAGGAGTTGTATTATAGTTTAAATTTTTTAAAATTTTGAATAATGGATTCATAATTTATAGTCGACATAATTAAATTATAATAAATAACTAAAAATATAATATATAATTATAAAGTGAAAATAATAAATATGTGATAAAATTAAAACTTGAAAATTAGAATTATAGAATGATCCAAAAAATTGATGAATTGATTGTTAAATATTTTTTTGGTGCTTCAGTAACTCTCGCAATGCTTGAAACCCAAGGAAAAATAGAAAACAGAGTGCACTATATATATTTTATCAATATAGTACTCTTTAAGTTATGATTTTCCAGAAAATAATACTCTAACTTATCATACTTGAACTCGGAAAAGGCAAGAAACAGAATATAGAAGTGCATAAATGTTGTGTGAGAGATAGACTCTTGATTAACAACCATAGAGTGAATTATGTAGAGGTAAGTCTCTACCCCATAAAGGTAGAGATAAGATCTGTGTATATTCTATCATTCCCAGACCTCACTTGTGAGATTACATTGGTTATGTTGTTGTTGTTTTATATAATTTACTACTTTAAATAATTTTTTATGAAAACAAAAAGGTAAGAAATAGAATAAAATCATTCCACTTACTACTTTTTTTATTCAAACGTAAAAGGTTTGGAAGAGTGATTCATATTTATCAATTTTTACACATAAAAGTTTGGAAGAGTGATTCATATTTACTAATTTTTTACTCTTATTGCCACTTCAATCAGTCACACATCTAAAAATGTATTTCTTTTACTATATAAAAAATTACTTTTCTACTTAAAGGTACTCATTATTCTTCACAATAAGTAACCTATTTAGCTTATTATTGAGAGAAAAACGGGCATGGAGGAACAATTTCTTATAATAAAGTGATATATGAGATTAATAGAAATGTGTTCATGATAGCACAACAAAGATATTCTTGGTTAACAATTTTTTCAAAATTTTGGCCTTTCATGGTAGATTTTCTGAAAAACTACATGATACCTCTATCTTGTAAACAAGTGACTTGGAAGCCTCCACGGATTGGATATTACAAATGTAACACAGACGAAGCATCAAGAGGAAATTCAGGGCCTAGTTCAATAGCTTTTTGTGTGAGGAACAATACATGAGATTTCATTTATGAAAAGGCAAGGATGTTGCTCGATACTACTAATCTCATTGCTGAAGCAGTTGCACTTGAGGAGGGGATTAAGTATTATGTGTCACATAACATTTTGCTGTTGAAATAGAAATAGGCTCTCTTACAATGCAGAAGATTTTGGATGGTATTTGGGAGGTGCCTTGGAGTATTGCTTTAATAGTCAGAAGCAATCATTGCTGGAAGAAAGACAAAGTAGTGACAGCGGAGCATGTGTTTAGAGAATGAAACTGTGTGGCAGATTATTTCACTAACTTGATTTTTGATTATGCATGTACACTTCAATATACTCAGTTTCAAAACATTCCATCTTATGGAAGGAGGCTGATCAACATGGATAAGAGTCAAATTCTAAGTTTCAGGATAAGATCCACAACACAACAACCTACCAACAATCACAACTTCAACAACAATCTGTAAGGAGCAGAAGCACACAAGGGAGGGACTAAAATTGAAAATAACATTGTTTTCAGTGTGCAATATTAACTCTGATTCATTCTACTAAAAATAATATTATTTCTGATTTGGGAACTCAACAAGGAATACATAGATCTTTGGGGCAATCAGAAGGATACATATACAAATGTAGTAGCCTCTAGGATAGATATCAGAAGTCATACTAGATAACTTCATATGTTAACACATACTACAAGAGGATTCAACTACATCCATGATAGCCTGAAGATGTAAGAGATTTTGATCCATTCCACCTGTGAAACTTGAAGATGTGAAAGATGGATACAAATCAAGGCTCCTGGATGTTTAGTTGATGAAAGTTGTTGTTCTGTTAATGTAGAATTATAGCTAGATCTTTTTCCACTATCCCTTAGATAAGTTTTATTTCTACAGTTTTAATTCTATAAATATTTATGCTCCTTTCTGTAAATATTCTGATTTGAATAAATTCCCACATTTTTGGTGATTTTGGTAAAAAAAAAAAGATAAAAGAAATGGGCCCTCCAAATTTGGGGGTCTAAGCACAAGTTTTAGGGGCTTCACCGTAAAGTCGGCCTTGCATCAAATTAACAAATCGAAAATGGAAAAGGGATCAATATGAAGCGACATCAAATGGCTGATTTAAATAGACAGAAGAAGATAGAAGAATAGCATATCGAGACAAAGATTCAAGATTATTAATGACTCAAACCTTATTCTTAGAAAAGATACTTCACATCTTTCCAAGGATCAAATTCCTTAGGTTGAAATTTTCTGTCCACAAATCAAAGATCCAGATGATCCAGAAATCAAGGTTAAAGTCATCAACAAAGAAGACTATAAATTCTCCAAAAAAGATGATGGGAAGATATACGTCTTCTTGTCTAAGTATTCTCAATTTTTTTGTTCTACTCTTGATAAGTATTGTAACTCCCTAGTCATTTTACTGTGTAATCAAGAGAAAGAAGAGAGAAAAATATTGTGTGGTGAAACATTGTATCAATTGCTAGAAGATTGAAAAAGAATGTTTGTGTATGCATAGGAAATACACCCTCAAGAATGTAACCAATAGCAGATTCAAGAGCTTACAGATCTAGAAACCCTCTTGCAATCAAAGGGAACGGTAATAGTAACCACATTGAATCTGATCTAGTATAAAAATATCAAGTGTCACTTTACTTTTTGCATCCAATACATTTGTTATTCATATGTATTTATGTAACCGCTTGCCTAGTAGTCAATCGTCGTTCATGACCAGTCGACTGAAAACGAAATAAATTATAATTCACCCCTATTGAGCTTTCATTTAGAACCTTGTAGAGAATAAAAATGGGTCAAGGATCTTTCTCTCAATAATGTATTTTGAGGCTCCAGACTTCTTCTCAAATAATTAAACCTCATTAGCTTAAGCGAATACGGGGATAAAGAGTAAAGACTAAGGCACCTCTAACTCTGTCAGACCTGAACATGGGCTAGCTAGCTCTTTAAATTTGTAGAGCTAAATAGAGTGTGATTTAGTAGTAAGCACTTCTAGGCCCTTTATTGGCTACTGGATAACTCCAGTGCTTCGGATACTACAAGCCCTTTGCCATCCATTGCAGCGGAACTCCGTTTCATAAGTAAGGGGCTAAGCGCAGTTCTTTGAATCAAATGTTGAATGAAATCAATTTTTTTTAGATATCTAACCCTAAATTGGATACAATAGATGGATATATCTATTTTTCTATTCATATATATATTACTAATCAAAATGGATTTTGTTAAATAGAGCAATATACATGTGATAAACACTGAATATACAACAGTATATATCACATGTATATCAGTGATATACATCAGCAAACAGCAGTGCAACAATTAGACCTTCTCGGCAGTGGGCCTCTCTTGGCCCAGCGACGTCCAGCCCATCACGGGAGCTAAGGCAGCAAACCTTCTCGGCAGTGGGCCTCTCCAACGTCCAGCCCATCACGGGAGCTAGGGCAGTAAAATAGTGGACAAATCTTGTATATTAAGGAAAGTATATTGTGTGTATATTGTAGTATATTTGTTACCTAGATTAGGATATACACTTACCATAATTAGGATAAACACTTACCATAATTGTATAGTTAGAATTATGGTAGAAGAAGGTTTTGTAACTTGTATATATATCTATTCAATCAATGAAAATAATCAAGGAGATTATTTCTTTCATGGTATCAAAAGACTAGGTCTAAACAAAAGTTTTCTCTCAACTTTTGTCTTCCTTGTGGCCGAGAAACCCCCATCGGGTTTTCTCTCCAAAATTTCGTCTTCCGCTCTCAAAAACCTCTCTTAAATTCCCCTCCTTATTTGTTCTTTCAATATGTCTAAGAACTATTTTCACCCTGCCCTCACGGTTTCCAATATCAAGCTTAGTGTCCCTATTGTCCTTGAGATGGAAAACGTCCAATATGCAACGTGGGCGGAGTTGTTTAAAATCCACGCTATATCTTATCAAGTTCTTCATCACATCATTCCTCCCGCTAGACCCCTTCCCGCGGAGGATCCTGAGTTGTGGATTACACTTGGTGCTACCGTTCTTCGGTGGATATACGCCACTATTTCGGTGGACCTTCTACAGACGATTATTGAGCCAGATACCACGGCTATGGCTGCATGGAATAGATTGCGTGACATGTTCCAAGACAACCAACATTCCCGTGTCGTCACACTCGAGCAGGAATTCTCTCTCGTTCGAATGGACGAATTTCCGAACGTTTCTGCATATTGCAAGAAACTAAAGGAGTTGGCGGATCAACTCCGTAATGTTGACGCACCAGTAACAAATAATCGTCTAGTTCTACAGTTGGTTGCCGATCTTTCGGAGGCCTATAATGGTGTTGGAACTCTTCTTCGCCAAAGCAACCCTCTTCCCGACTTCCATCAAGCCCGCTCCATGCTGACGTTGGAAGAAGTCGGTTTGGCTAAAAAGGCGGCTACCGGAGCAAGCCCAGTTGTCATAGTGGCGTCCTCTCCTAGTCCTTCGGGTTTTGTTAATAATTCGGGCCAAAACCATAATAATGGTGGCGGCAAGAATAATCGCAAAAATAATAACAAAAACCGCGGGGTCAAACGCGGCAGTTCTGGTGGCGGTTCCGGTGGTCAACAAGCAGGTGGTGGGTCCCATCCAGGGTACAATGGCCCACCACCGCCATGGGCCCAGCAGTGGGGCCCATGGCAGTGGAACCCGTACCATCCAAAGCCAGGCTTTCCGGCCACCGGTGGGCACCAACGGTCCGTGCCCAATACCCGGCGGTGGTGGCCCAAATCGCGCCGGTGGCCCGGCGGTAGCAACAACAACCTACGACCCACCGCACCACGGACGGAGTTCTTGGGCCCCGACCACCGCAAGCCCATCATGCGGCGGGCCCCACTCGGATCGATATTGAGGCCGCGATGCACACGTTGGGGTTGACTCAACCGGACCCAAATTGGTACATAGACACCGGGGCAACTACTCACATGACTTCCGAATCAGGTACTCTCTCCTCTTATTCCAATTTGAGCACCCTTCGGGGTATAATTGTTGGAAATGACAACTCTATTCCAATTCAGGGTTATGGTCAGAAAACGTTGTCTCCCCCCAATCCACCCCTTCTCTTGAAAAATACTTTACATGCTCCTAAATTGATTAAAAATTTAGTGTATGTCCGGAAATTCACTACTGACAATTCCATTTCCGTTGAATTTGATTCTTTTGGTTTTTCTGTGAAGGATTTCAAGACGGGGAGTCATCTCATGAGGTGTGATAGTAGGGGGGATCTGTATCCTATCATGCCTGGTTTCAGTCCATCGAGTCAAACCGACCTTGCCGTCAGCCTTTGCAGCCATCTCTCCTTCCATGTGGCATGCTCGTCTGGGTCATCCGGGATCTTCTATTTTATCAGTTTTAGATAAAAATAGCTTTATTTCCTGTAGGGTACGAGTCGTACTCCACTTTGTCAGTCTTGTTCATTAGGAAAAATTGTTAAGTTGCCATTTGTAGACTCCAATTCTCATACTTCAATGCCATTTGAGATTATTCATAGCGACTTATGGACGTCTCCTGTTCTCAGTTCATTGGGTCATCGATATTATGTTCTCTTTTTAGATGATTATTCTAGATTTTTGTGGACGTTTCCAATTGCGAATAAATCACAAGTATTTTCCGTCTTCATCCAATTTAGAGCGTTCATTCGTACTCAATTCGACAGAGAAATAAAAAATATTCAATGTGATAATGGGAAAGAGTATGACAATAGGGAGTTCCGGGAATTCTGTGCTAAAAATGGGATTAATTTTCAGTTTTCGTGTCCTCATACATCTTCACAAAATGGGAAGGCCGAACGCAAAATTCGTTCCATCAATAACATTGTCCGAACTCTCCTAATTCATGCCTCCATACCTCCATATTTTTGGCATCATGCTCTACAAATGGCCACATATCTCCTTAACATAATTCCTTCTAAAGGTCTGACATATTCTTCCCCCCTCAAAATCCTATATAATAAGAACCCTTCTTATTCTCATCTTCGGATTTTTGGGTGCTTGTGTTATCCGTTATTCCCATCCACCACAATTAACAAACTTCAGGCTCGGTCTATCCCGTGTGTGTTTTTGGGTTATCCGTCAAATCATCGTGGTTATACGTGTTTTGATTTATCCCACAAGAAAATCATAATCAATCGCCATGTCATTTTTGATGAAACTCAATTCCCATTTACGAAAGTTCATACTCCCGAACCTAAGTCGTATAATTTTTTGGATGATCAAATATCCCCGTATATTATTCGGAATTTTTCGGACATCTCCCGTACTCAAAATCCTCCAGCGGGCCTACTGCCCGCTGGACCCACATTACCGCCACACCCGAAATTCCGCCATCGGAACAGTTCCAAGAATTGGGCCGGTCCGGCCCAATTCGGAACCGATCCGAAATCGAGTCCGCCTTTACCGATTTGGGCCAGCAGGCCCACTGCCTGCTGGCCAGTCCGTCCCGAGCCCAGAAAATTCCCTCAATTCTTCCTCGAGTCATAGACCGGTCACTCGTAGTCAGCGGGGTATTTTTACACCTAAAAGACATTTTAATTTACATTCGGATGTCTCTAAATCCTCCTTGCCCCGTAATCCTGTGTCCGCATTAAATGACCCTAATTGGAAAATTGCTATGACTGATGAATATAATGTTCTTATTGATAATAAGACGTGGGAGTTGGTGCCCCGTCCATATGGTATTAATGTTATTAGGCCTATGTGGATTTTTGCTCATAAGGAAAATTCAGATGGGTCCTTTGCTCGACATAAGGCGCGAATTGTTGGTGATGGTAAGACTCAGCAGGTTGGAATTGATTGTGGTGAGACGTTTAGTCCGGTGGTCAAATCGGCTACCATTCGCACTGTGCTTAGCTTGGCTCTTTCAAAGACTTGGTCAATTCATCAGTTGGATGTCAAGAATGCTTTTCTACATGGTGATCTCAAGGAAACAGTCTATATGCATCATCCGTTGGGTTTCAGGGATCCCAACTGCCCTAATCGCGTCTGTTTGTTGAAGAAATCTTTATATGGGCTTAAGCAGTCTCCACGGGCCTGATATACACGATTTGCTGACTTTGTTTCGACAATTGGGTTCACTCACAGCAGGTCAGATAATTCGTTGTTCATCTACCGCCGTGGTTCGTCATTGGCCTACATTCTGTTGTATGTGGATGATATCATCTTGACTGCCTCTTCCGATGCCTTGCGCCGGTCTATCATGACCATGCTCAGCTCTGAGTTTGCTATGAAAGACTTAGGGCCTTTGTGTTATTTTTTAGGGATTGCCGTCAAGCGTCATTCAGGTGGCTTGTTTTTGTCTCAACGAAAGTATGTTGCTGAGATCATAGAGAGGGCTGGGATGTCATCGTGCAAGTCCACGCCAGTTGATGCAAACCCCAAGCTAAGTGCCGCAGCAGGTGCACCATACGAGGACCCGACCCGCTATCACGTCTTGCAGGGGCACTCCAGTAACTTACATTTACCAGACAGATATTACGTATGCGGTTCAAATAGTGTGTTTATTCATGCATGATCCCAGAGTTAAACACATGAATGCAATCAAACGCATCATTCGGTATATTCAGGGGACACTGGACTATGGGTTGCACTTGTATCCTTCATCTACATCCATACTTTTCTCTTACACGGATGCTGATTGGGTGGTTGTCCCGACACCAGACGGTCGACTTCTGGCTACTGTATGTTTCTTGGCAACAACTTGGTCTCATGGTCGGCAAAGCATCAAGCAACTCTATCACGCTCCAGTGCAGAGGCAGAATATCGAGGGGTAGCGAATGTGGTCTCCGAGTCATGTTGGCTACGTAATTTTCTTTTGGAGCTTCATTGTCCCATTCAGAAGGCAACCTTAGTATATTGCGATAACATTAGTGCCATCTACCTTTCAGGTAACCCAGTTCAACACCAGCGCACCAAGCATATCGAAATGGACATTCACTTTGTCCGTGAAAAGGTTGCAAAGGGTCAAGTTCGCGTATGCCATGTCCCGTCTCGTTATCAAATTGCAGACATCTTTACAAAGGGTCTGTCGCGCCCGATTTTGACCCGACCCCCCGCGAGAGGTCGGAAGCGGAGCACGAACTTATTCCGGTGATTCCTGGGTAAAGAATTGAGGAGTCGCCACCTAATTATTTTTACGGTGAATTAGGACACCTAAATATTTAAACTAAATGCTGCAATGTAAACTCCAATTTTAAGGTCTGCGAAACTATTTGAGATTCTAGGTAAGGGTTCTTTATTATCCTAAAGGGAAGGGGTTAGGCATCCTTTAAGATCCGCTAACTTGCGGTTATCCGGTCAAACTCAGGTTAATTATTACTAGAAAAATATATGTTTTTACAAGTATAACAGATTTAAAGATAGTTGCAAATAATTAGTAAATGATGCATTTTAAAAAGAAAGATACATGTAGAGATTTTTTAAATATGCATTTGTACGGTATTTAAAGAGAAATACATGTAGAGTTGAAAAAATATGTTTTTGACAATTGATAGTAAAACAAATTATTTATGATGCCAAAGAAGTAAAATTTGGGGAATCAATGAATTGTAAATTGACAAAAGATAAACTTATTCGGTATGATTTAATAAAGCAAATAAAAGATGACAAAAGTTGTTTTGAAAATCTTGAATACGCGTGACGAGCCTAAAATAAATAAACTAGCGAAGGATTTCTAAGTTTGAATTTAACCGAGCCTACAAATAAATAAGCTAGCGACGGGTTTCAAATCTTAAACTACCCTATGAATTAATCCTAAGTTTGCCTATTCTAAGCATTTCAATAGTTACATAAGTGCGATAAATAATATTTACAATACAAAGCGGGATAAAAGCTGAATTAAAGAAAGAAATAAAATAAGATAAACTCCGAGGAATATCTGCCTTCATTTACTTTAAATCCCTGCAAGCTGTCAAGAACAAACGAGTTAAATACAAATAACTTCATATCCGTATTCAAAACAAAGTGAATGTTTTGATCACGGAGGGCTCAGACTTAAATTTTGAAAAGAACATTCCAATCACGTCGTGGCTGCAAACATATGACTAATGTGGTTTATTTTGATTGCCTCGCCTACTAAACGTGTTGGTCTCTCGGGTGAAATAGAAAAGATCACTATAATCACATCGTGGTGCGAATATATAATTCACCTCGCCTACTAAACATGTTGATCTCGGATGAAATAAAAGGTTTAAGTCTTCATCATTGCCCGTGGTTATATTTCCGTCTTTACAACTGTGGAGGCCTCAAAATCGACGGATATTTTTCATCGGCCAGTGTAGTATCGTGTTCAAATCAGCAAAATTTTAAAACAAGGCGCAAACAAGAAGCGGAGGCGAATCGAAAGCGAGAAAAACGAGAGAGACAAATTCGAAAAGACGCGGTGTTTAGTTTAAAACAATAAAACATTAAATATCCGTTGCATGGATGTTTAAAGCGATGCGAAGCGATCGATAGCGATAGCAGCGATAGCGGTAGCGGTAGCGGTAGCGTAGCGATAGCGAGCTTGCGCGAGGCGATGCGGTAGCGGTAGCGATGCAGATAAGCGATGCGCAATGAGAGGTAATTTCCGAAAAGACGTGACGTTTAGTTTAAAAACGAGTAAATATCCGTTGCACGGATACTTAAAACGATAAGAACTGAAAAACAGAGAAACAGAGCGCGGCCTCGAATTTAATTTCATCGGCCGGTGTGGTATTTGGTTTAAAACAAGTAAAATAATAAAACATAGAAACTACAAAAAAAACACGGCCTCGAATTCAATTTCATCGGCCTAGATGCAATATTAATAAAACAATAAAACAAGGCCAAAGAAACGAGCGGTGAGCAATTAAAGTATCCGAACCAAATTACGAAATGCTTTGAACCGGAACGGATTAAGAGGTATTTATGGAAAAATCCGACCGGATCATGAACAATGACCCAAATGAAAATCGAAATCCGATTTTTTAGATAACTAGCAAACGATATGAAAAATGCCATAATCTGGAAATACGCCAAAACCGGTCGACCCAATCCGGCCGTTGACCCGACCCGAATCGATGCCAACCCGAATCAGTTTTTTTTCATTTTTTAGATAACCAATATACAAGACATGAAATGCAAGAAATTTGGGAATTCAAATCGGGTCGACCCGACCGGGTCGATAACCCGACCCGAATCACATGTTCAACCGGAATCAACCGATTTCATCAATTTCGGATAACCAACATACATAAATATGAAATGCAAGAATTCTCGGAAATGGTACTCAAACCGGTCGACCCCGACCCGGTCGTGACCCGACCCGAATCGAAAACTCAACCCGAAATCAAATATTCACCAAATTCGGATAACCAACATACAGGAATATGAGCATGCAAGAATTCTAAAAATAATACCCAAACCGGGTCGACCCGACCCGAAATCAGTGAAGAACAACAAAAATGCAAACAGATTTTCGGACTCAAGTTCAAGAACAAAACTCACCTCCTTTCTTTCGAATCTTGGGCCTATTTCGGACTTGTATCTTGAACAACAAAGAAAGCGAATGATTCAAAATCTAGAACACAACAAATATTTTATGTATATATGGAATAGTCTTCCGAAAAATCCTTCGAAAATCTGTTTTTATCCACGAAAAATCTCTCCAAAAATGAAGAACAACAAGGGGTATTTATAGGTACTCACCCCAACGCTCCAACCCCCTCATACCCCCCCTTAAAACGAATTCAAATTTCAAAATAAAGGGGGAACAAAATCTGATTTTTGGGGCGTGTTCTTGGGGCATGCGTTCGGCGGTGTCGGGGGTAGGGTGGTGGCAGTGGCGAAGTGACGGGGTAGGGGTGTAGGGTGCGGCGTCGGGGGCAGGGGTGTAGGGTGTGCGGCGACTTGGGGGGGTAGGGTTTAGTTTAGGGTTTTGATTTTCTGATTTTTGGGGTTTTGTTTGGTTTGGGGGATTTAAAAATGGGGGAATGGGTATGGGAATTGGGTTGGGTCGGGTTGGACGATTGGGCTTGGGAATTGGGTAGAATTTGTATTGGGGAGTTTGGGCTTGTGGTGTTGGCCGATTTGGGCTGTCGATTGGGCTGTGGATTGAGGGAGTTGGGTTGTGGTTTTAATTGTTTTGGGTGAGGGGAGATTAAAGATGGTTTAAAAAAAATTGTTTTGGGTTAGGAAATAAATAAAAAAAAAAGGTTATGGATTTAAAAATATATAAGAAGGGTTTAATATTAAAACATATTTATATATATATATATATATATATAAATATTTTGTAAAAGATGTGAATTATTGAAAATAGCGTAACGATGTGATAAAAATATAATATTTGCGAAATGTTTAACGCTTAACAAAAGGGAAATGCGATGCAATTTTGCGAGAATAAAATAACATAGAATTTTCGGATAACTTATGATTATTATAAAAATGCAAATGATATAAAAAATGTGAATAATAATAATAATGATATATATACACATATATATATACGCATGTATGTATATAGATTTAAAATTATTTTGAGGTGCTAAAAATATTTTAAAACTGCAAATAAATTGGAAAAGACGGGACAAAATTGGGTGTCAACAGATGCCCCTCTTTGGACGGAGACGATGAAAGAGTTTTCGGCCAAAGAAGTTGACTGAGTAGCCAATTTTGTCCTGATCATCGGGACTGCAAGGAAGATTAGGTATGCATGGGTAGAAATAGGATCCCAGGGTGGAGAGAAGTTGCAAAACATAATGCAGGTTCGGGAAATAATGCCCCAGTGTCGGGTTATGATGACACTGGTCGCAGATGTAACAAAATTATTGGGAAAGAGCGGATCGACGTTCGAAGTAGGTCGTTGACCAAATTGCTTTGGTTCGCCGTAAGATATAGCTCCACGTTGTGCTGAAAGCTCCCGCCGATTCAAATTCCTGCGGGCCAGAGCTAAGATAAAAGTGAGTGTATAACTGTTGCATAAGATATGTATGTGAGAATATGACTTTGTAAGTTGAAATGATGTCGTTGCTTAATGTTGTGCAGATGATGCCGTTGGTGGGCGACTGTTTACATTTTAAAATAAAGTACCCGCATTAGAAGGTGGGCGCCTGATTTAAAAATAAAATACCCGCATTAGGAGGTGGGTGCCTGATTTAAAATTGAAATACCCGCATTAGGAGGTGGGCGCCTGACTGAAATTTAAATACCCGCATTAGAAGGTGGGCGCCTGATTTAAAACATACCCGCATTGGAAGGTGGGCGCCTGATTTAAAACATACCCGCATTAGAAGGTGGGCGCCTGATTTAAAACATACCCGCATTAGAAGGTGGGCGCCTGATTTAAAACATACCCGCATTAGAAGGTGGGCGCCTGATTTAAAACATACCCGCATTAGGAGGTGGGCGCCTGATTTAAAACATACCCGCATTAGAAGGTGGGCGCCTGATTTAAAACATACCCGCATTAGAAGGTGGGCGCCTGATTTAAACATACCCGCATTAGAAGGTGGGCGCCTGATTTAAAACATACCCGCATTAGAAGGTGGGCGCCTGATTTAAAACATACCCGCATTAGGAGGTGGGTGCCTGATTTAAAACATACCCGCATTAGAAGGTGGGCGCCTGATTTAAACATACCCGCATTAGAAGGTGGGGGCGCCGATTTAAAACATACCCGCATTAGAAGGTGGGCGCCTGATTTAAAACATACCCGCATTAGAAGGTGGGCGCCTGATTTAAAACATACCCGCATTAGAAGGTGGGCGCCTGATTTAAAACATACCCGCATTAGAAGGTGGGCGCCTGATTTAAAACATACCCGCATTAGAAGGTGGGCGCCTGATTTAAAACATACCCGCATTAGAAGGTGGGCGCCTGATTTAAAACATACCCGCATTAGAAGGTGGGAGCCTGATTTAAAACATACCCGCATTAGAAGGTGGGCGCCTGATTTAAAACATACCCGCATTAGAAGGTGGGCGCCTGATTTAAACATACCCGCATTAGAAGGTGGGCGCCTGATTTAAAACATACCCGCATTAGAAGGTGGGCGCCTGATTTAAAACATACCCGCATTAGAAGGTGGGCGCATGATTTAAAACATACCCGCATTAGAAGGTGGGCGCCTGATTTAAACATACCCGCATTAGAAGGTGGGCGCCGATTTAAAACATACCCGCATTAGAAGGTGGGCGCACGATTTAAAACATACCCGCATTAGAAGGTGGGCGCCTGATTTAAAACATACCCGCATTAGAAGGTGGGCGCCTGATTTAAACATACCCGCATTAGAAGGTGGGCGCCTGATTTAAAACATACCCGCATTAGAAGGTGGGCGCCTGATTTAAAACATACCCGCATTAGAAGGTGGGCGCCTGATTTAAACATACCCGTATTAGGAGGTGGGCGCCTGATTTGTGTCGTCGTATTGACGTAATGTAAAGTGTGACCCTGTGGTCGAACTGTTATGCCATAATAAAAGCGATGCAAAAGTTGAGTAGATGAGAATGCGACCCTGTAAGTCGAAATACCGTTTTTTGCGTGGACACAACACGGTTGGGAACATGTAGTTTAGCATGACGTCTTTGTACAGTCTCCAAACCGGAAAATGATCCTTGTGATGCGGAGATCCCTTGTGAATTTGCTCATAAATATTGCCGCTTTCCAACTGAAGAACCTGTACTCAAATAAATTTATGAGTTTGGGGAGGGGGAGTTGATTCGCGTTGACTTTGTAGCTTTGGCCTTGATAGTGTATGTCCTGCTGATTCGGACCTGTAGCCCCTCTCTGGTCCCCCGTATTGGATAGTCGTTAATGAAAACATTTGTCGAAAATAATTTGTTTGTAACAAGTATGTTCTGTTGAACTCTAATGAAAATGTTTGTTGAAAATAATTTGCTTATAAAAAGGTATGCATATATATAAATGTCTGTCGAGCAGTGACATGCGGTGAAACAAAACAAACGTCTTATCCAAAAATCTTCTGGCTGACTTATTTTGCCGATGCTTTTCCAAGTTTATCGGCGTCCTCTGGCAGTGATCCCCTTAAAAAAAATGCCCCAGTTTCTGATATGTGAGAATGACGATCTTTTGAACGGACAACCGAGTCTTGTGTAGATTGCTTGCCTGCCCTATCAGGGTGATCAGATGGGTGTATTTTGTCATTTCTGAGATAAAGGAAAAAATATTTCCTAATGGTGGGACCGAAGCCGATTTAGGCCGCCTACGTATCCCCATGAGGGAATCAGGTCGTGACGTAGTTCATTACAAGCAAAAGGGGTTTGTAAGGATTTTCTAAAAATGGGACCGAAGCCGATGTGGCCGCCTACGTATCCCGCCGAGGGAATCAGGTCATGACGTAGTTCATGTTACAAAGAAATGTGTTTCTGGGGAAATTTGCAATCTAGGAAACGGAACCCGACATGGGTTCTTTGCGTATCCCGCCGGGGAGCGCAATTTTACAACATAAGGAATGCATTACATATAAAAATCCTAAATGTAGTATCTTTTTACTGCATCCGCGTTGATAGCTTTTGGCCATACTTCACCGTCCATTTCAGCTAGAATTAATGCTCCTCCAGTCAACACCCGGTGAACCATATAAGGCCCTTGCCAGTTAGGTGCGAATTTTCCTTTAGCTTCATTTTGGTGCGGGAATATGCGTTTTAGCACCAATTGCCCTAGTTCGAAAGTCCTTGGTTTTACTTTCCTGTTGAAAGCTTTGGCCATTCTGTTTTGATAAAGTTGTCCGTGACAGACTGCGTTCAATCGCTTTTCATCAATCATCATCAATTGTTCGTACCGATTCTGTATCCATTTTGCTTCGGTCAGCTCGGCTTCTTGGATAACTCTCAAAGATGGTATTTCTACTTCTGCTGGTAACACAGCTTCTGTTCCATAGACCAATAGATACGGCGTTGCCCCAGTAGAAGTCCTGATTGTAGTGCGATATCCCAAAAGTGCAAAGGACAAATGCTCATGCCAGTGCTTGTAATTATCAATCATCTTTCGTAGTATTCTTTTGATGTTTTTGTTGGCCGCTTCGACTGCTCCGTTCATCTGAGGTCGGTATGGAGTGGAATTGCGGTGAGTGATCTTAAACTTTTCGCATATCTCATTCATCAGATTACTGTTGAGATTAGCTCCATTGTCTGTTATAATCGACTCAGGGATTCCAAATCGACAGATGATGTTGTTGCGGACAAAATCAACTACCACTTTCTTTGTTACTGACTTGTGGGACGATGCTTCTACCCACTTCGTGAAATAGTCAATTGCCACTAGAATAAATCTGTGTCCATTTGATGCGGCAGGTTCAATAGGGCCAATGACATCCATGCCCCAAGCTGCGAATGGCCAAGGAGAGCTCGTCACATTGAGTTCGTTAGAAGGCACCTTGATTAGATCGCCATGAATCTGACATCGATGGCATCTTTGCACGAAGTGGATGCAATCTGTTTCCATGGTCATCCAAAAGTATCCTGCTCTTAGAATCTTCTTTGCCAAAGTGAAGCCATTCATGTGAGGCCCGCACGTGCCTCCGTGTATCTCTTCAACTAAACTGCTTGCCTCTCGAGCATCAACACATCTTAACAAACCGAGATCTGGAGTCCTCCGATAAAGGATTTCTCCGTTCAGGAAGAAATGGTTTGCTATCCTCCTAAGTGTCCTCTTTTGTATACTGGTTATGCCTTCTGGATATTCACCTATCTTGAGATATCTCTTAATGTCGTGGTACCAAGGCTTTCCATCCAACTCTTCATCTATATTGAAACAATATGCCGGCTGATCCGATAAGCTCACCTTGATGGGATCAATGTAGTTCTTATCTGGATGTTGAATCATGGAGGACAGTGTTGCCAGAGCATCAGCGAACTCGTTTTGAGTTCGTGGGATATGCTTGAATTCTATCTTGCTGAATTTTTTGCATAATTCTTTCACGCAATGCAGGTAAGGAAGTATCTTCCCGTTCTTGGTCGCCCATTCGCCTTGCACCTGATGAATCAATAAGTCTGAATCACCTATAACCAATAATTCTTGAATGTTCATATCAACAGCCATTCTAAGTCCGAGTATACAAGCTTCATATTCCGCCATATTGTTGGTGCATGGAAATCGGAGCTTCGCCGAAATTGGGTAGTGTTGACCCGATTTGACGAAATCAAAACTGCTCCAATACCAACTCCTTTGAAATTTGCAGCTCCGTCGAAGAACATTCTCCAACCTGGGTACTCTTCTGAGATGTCTTCTCCAACAAACAGTACCTCCTCGTCCGGAAAATAAGTCCGGAGAGGCATGTATTCTTCATCCACGGGGTTTTCAGCAAGATGGTCGGCTAGTGCTTGTCCTTTGATAGCCTTTTGGGTGACATATATGATATCGAACTCACTTAGCAAGATTTGCCACTTTGCTAGCTTCCCAAAGTGGGCATGGGCTTCGAAAGATGTATTTGAGCGGGTCCATCCTTGAGATGAGATAAGTGGTATATGCAGACAGATAATGTCTAAACTTTTGTGCAATCCATGTTAAGGCACAACAAGTGCGTTCCAGCAAAGTATACCGAGCTTCATACGGTGTGAACTTCTTGCTTAAGTAGTATATGGCTTGCTCCTTCTTTCTGTTTCGTCATGTTGTCCCGCACGCATCCAAATGCATTTTCTAACACAGACGAGATATAACAAGCAACGGCCTTCCGGGCTCGGAGGCACCAAAACAGTGGGTTAGACAAGTATTCTTTGATTCTATCAAAAGCTTGCGGCAATCCGATGTCCACTTGGTAGCGCGTCTTTCTTCGGTAGCTTGAATATTGGCTCACATATCACTTGTTGATTGTGCTATGAACCCGCCGATGTAATTGAGGCGACCAAGGAAACTCATCACGTCCTTTCGACTCTTTGGAGGAGGCAAGTCTTGAATAGCTTTTACCTTCGAAGGGTCTAATTCAATACCTCTTCTACTCACGATGAAACCTAGCGACTTCCCGGCGGGGACACCAAACGCACACTTTGCGGGGTTTAACTTTAGGTTATACCGCCTCACCCGGAATCAAAGAACTTCTCTAAATCGTCAAGTGATCTGAAGTCTTTCGCGACTTAATAATAACGTCATCCACGTAGACCTCTATTTCTTTGTGGATCATATCATGAAAAATGGTAGTCATGGCCCTCATGTAGGTGGCACCTGCATTCTTGAGTCCGAACGGCATTACCCGATAACAAGATACTCCCCAAGGTGTAGTGAATGCTTTGTCTTTTCTGCGTCTTCTTCATCCATCAAGATTTGGTGGTAACCGGCGAAGCAATCAACAAATGATTGCAATTCATGCTTTGCACGATTGTCAATGAGTATGTGAATATTCGGAAGAGGAAGTCATCCTTCGGGCTAGCCTTGTTGAGATCCCGATAATCCACGCACACTCGTATCTTTCCATCTTTCTTTGGCACAGGTACAATGTTGGCCAACCAAGTCGGGTATCTTGTGACTCGAATGACCTTTGCATCGAATTGCTTGGACACCTCTTCCTTGACCCTTAAACTCAAATCAGGCTTGATTTTCCTTGGTTTTTGTTTCACCGGAGGGTAGGACGGATCAATAGGTAATCTATGTGAAACAATATCCGTGCTCAAACCTGGCATCTCGTCATAAGACCAAGCAAATATGTCGATATATTGCCTCAAAAGATCCGTCAGTTCTTTCCTTTGTGGGGCGTTCAGATGGACGCTGATTCTTGTTTCCTTCACATTTTCCGCATCCCCCAAATTCTTCGCCTCGGTTTCATCTAAATTTGGTTTTGGTTTATTCTCAAAATGTTCCAACTCCTCGGTCAATTCTTCCGTTGCGCGAGTCTTCCTCATACTCTTCGAAGTCCCGTTCATTGTTTGGATTTTGTTTGTTTGTTTCATTACATGTCACATTCACATTATCGACAGATTTATTAGTTTGCATGCTGAAAGAGAAAAGAAAATTAGTAAACAAAATAAATTTTGAAATAGCAAAAGCAAGGTGGATTTGTCATTTAAGTTTTCAAAAGACGGAGGCAAAACACATTAAAATGCATAGATGCGATTCAAGCCTCAATTAGAATCGCATTGTTTCAAAAAAGTACTAAGGTAGTTTCTACCAAGCTTCCCGGAGAAACAGTAGGGGCACGAGTCCAATTTTTCAAAATATCTCCATGTTTTGCATCCCAAATAGTTGGGCCTTCATTAAAATCATCCGAATTACATTGCATTCCATTTCTTCTTCTCGCAATGAAAAGGCTTTTGAGTCCTTCCGCGAGGTCGTCTGCATCATCTTCATTCGACTTCTGAGCGGCATATGCTTTGACAAATGACTGATTCAAGGGTGGAACAGGCTTTGGCAAGGGAGTGTCCCTTTTCTTTCGGAAGTTGACTGATAAGACCTCTTTAGAAGTGGGTTTGTATCCGAGACCAAAAGTATCCTTCTTACTGAGCAAGTGAACAGGCTCCACCATACCTTCTAAATTCAATCCGAGGCCTCGACCGGGCTTAAAGCCATTCTTCAACATTTCCCCGGGCCACCATTGTGAGAACCCGGGGTAATTTCAATATTTCAGCTTTGGAGGCACATGTAATTTCTCGACATGGAAGACAGACCCATCCAGTGTATCTACGCTTTCAACAGCAGGGATCTGTTCTTCGGGACATATTGAATTGCTCCCTTCTCCGTGTACCACGACCTCGTGATGATCCCAGACAAACTTCAAACTCTGATGTAGGGTAGAAGGAACTGCACCAGCCACATGGATCCAAGGTCTACCCATTAGTAGGTTATAGCCGGTAGATATGTCTAATACTTGGAATTCCACGATGAACTCTACGGGCCCCACTTGTAATGTTAAATCCATTTCTCCCATAACGCTCCTTTGGGCTCCATCAAAACCTTTAACTCTCACATGACTTTCGCGAATCTTTCCAATGCTAATTCCCAAGGCTCGGAGAGTCGCCGCAGGACAAATATTGACGGCTGAGCCTCCATCAATCAATACCTTAGAAATGAACTTGTTCATGCACTTTACTTGTTATGTTCAAAGCTTTGTTGTGGCCCAAACCCTCGGTGGCAATTCTTTGTCATGAAAAGAGACTTTATGGGCCTCTAAAATCTGTCCGACCAAGGCCGAGAGTTTCTCGCCCGTGCTCTCTCTCGAACATAAGCTTCTTTGAGTACTTCCAATAAAGCGCGTCCGTGGTCCGGAGAATTCATCAACAATGATAGCAAAGAAATCGAGCCGGTGTTTTCTTCAATTGCTCTACAACGAATACTCCTTGGTTGGCATTTTCCTCCGAATTCTTCCACTTCGGTCTCGTTACAACCTTTTTCGGATTGTCTCGCGGGGCATAACATCGTCCGGATCTTGTCATACCGCCGACGACAACTTCTACAATTTGTTTCTCCTTTCCCCTGCTCCTTTCCCCAATCGAATAGCTCCAAGGGGCGGTTTTGGTATCGACGACGTCGTCACCATCCGCGATTTCGGAGGAGTACTTCCACTTCAAACGGTGCCCTCACTTGAACTGTAATTATAGGGGTGATCAAAGCGATGATTCAACCCTTTCCTTTGTTCGGACCGGCACAAAGGTCCCTTCCAAACCATTTTCTTCATCAACGGTAATCATGTTTATATTGGCATTGTCATGATTTGGCAAAGGGTTATTATTTACATTAGGGGGGCCCTTTCAGTTGGATAATTCCCTCTTTGATCAAAGCCTCGATCTTGTCTTTGAGGGCAAAGCAAATTCCGGTGTCATGTCCGGGCGATCCCCGAGTGGTACGCACAATGCTTAGTCTCATCATACGATCTGGGAATAGGATTGGGGATATGCCCTGGGATGGGTTGGAGTATTCCCGCGGTCCTCAATCTTTCGTATAGTTGGGCTAGAGGTTCGGCTAAAGGTGTATATGTTTTGACTGGCCTTCTTTCGTGATTTGCCCGGGGTCTGGGAGTATTTGGTGGATGGGCTTGCGGCTGAGGTGGATGTGTGGGTTGATACTGTGGGGAATTTCTATAGGTAGGTGCTCGTGGTGGGCTATATATTGGTTGGGTATGATAGACAGGGTAGGGAGTAGGCGAGTGTTGACAATAAGGCTGAGGGCTTTGTGTGCTTTGGCTATAGTAGGAGGGCTGATGATTTTGGGTGTTTTGATTATAGTAGGGAGGCTGGGATGATGGGCTTTGGTAGGTTGGCATTTGGTTGGACCTATGTTCCTGGACCGCCATGACAGGGGACGCTCCATCCCTCCTCTTCTTAATTGCTCCCCCGAATGAGTCTGACTGAATGGCCTTACTTGTCGCCCGCAAATGCTTTGCTAAGTTCGTGATTCTCCCTGTTTTGATACCTTCTTCTATGAAATCTCCCATCCTGACCACTTCAGAGAAATTCCGTCCAATGACGCTTATCATTTTCTCATAATAAGTTGCATCCTTCATAGATTGCACAAAGAGCGTGGTCATTTCACTTTCTGCCATCGGAGGTTGAACATTTGCTGCTTCCGCCCTCCACCTCATGGCATATTCCCTGAAAGTCTCTGTAGATTTTTTTTCCAATTTCATTAGATAAAATCTATCCAAGACTGTGTCGGTGTTAAACCTGAACCTATCCACAAAATCCTGTGCCATTGTGCCCCAGTTATGCCATTTTCGCGGGTCCTGGCTTGTGTACCAGTCGAGCGCTTCTCCTGTCAAACTTCTTATGAACAACTTCATTATTATGGCCTGGTCCTTACCCACTCCAACCAGCTTGTCACAATACGATCTCAAATGAGCGCGAGGATTTCCCTTTCCATCGAATAAGTCAAATTTTGGTACCTTATACCCGATAGGCAACTGAACGTCGGGATGCATGCAGAGATCTTCATACTCGAGTCCTTCATGCCCCTTGCTGGTTTGAAGGTTTTTAAATGCTTCTTTTAGGCTATGAATTTCCCTTGCCATACTTTCATCATTTCTAATCCTTGCTTGCCTTTCCATCTCTTCATATTGGTCTATCTCTTGATGATGTATGTTTGGTATGGTAGAAGTAGAAGGTTGGGCTTCCGCTGCATATACCGGTGGCACATACTGCTTGTTAGTGATGTGTGCCATTGGTATTTGTTGGGTTGCCTGGTAATTTTGTGTGGTAGGGATATTTTGGACAAGTGGGGTAGTTTGGGAAAGTGGAGCTTGATGTATATATGGAGCTGTGAAGGATACTGGGTCATTTTGTAGCGGGCTTTGTTGTGGACTGGCCTGCGGGTTGATAGGATGCGGATTGGTTCTGCTTGGTAAGGGATTTCGGGGAAGGTTCTGGGGAAATGATGGTTCATGAGATGGAAAGGTGTGTGGTGCAGCTGCGCTCGTCTCTTGTTCAGGCAGTGGAGTGTTGATGCTGATGGAAAGATTGGTAAGATTTCGGAGCCGTTCGATCTCAGTTTGCATAGTTGCCATTTGCTGCAGTAGTTGGGCGAGGTATTCATCCGGGACGGAAGTATTTCTCCTTTCCGATGTCTCTGGTTCACCTCCCGGGAGAGCGACAAGTCCCAAACCGGTTTGTTCGGTTGCCCCTGAATCAGTCATTTTGTCGGATGATTGTGCCTTGGATCTCGTGAAGTAATGGTGTTCTGCCAGTTTCAATCAACGCGAATCAACTTCTGGGAAATAAAGTAGGCAAAATAAACCTCCTCCAAAAATGAAACAAACCAAGTTAGTATGAGACGAATAATTATTGCTTTGAATAACATGTATAGAGTGGAAAATAGTAAACAAATAGCAGACAGATTATATGAAAATTAAACGCGCGTCCTAATGTGCATGGGGCCTCCTTTATGCCGGAGGTGGGCTTAAACGCAAAATATGCAAGATACTGATAAATTGATCCAAGCCAAAGATTGTGATGCCTTTTGTCGGAAATAAAGGTTGACTTTTACTAAATAATAATGCGTACAATAACAAAGCTGACAACATAAGATATTTATGCTCAAGTTCTAAATCTTGCTTTTGATCACTGAGATGAAGATGGAACCCTAACATTGCTGGGTCCGACTCCTGCGTCCTCTAGATACTGCACTATATTTTGCATTTGATGCCACATTTCGGGGGTAACGACTGTGTCTCTGAGCCGGAAATTCCTTACCCAAATTGTCGTGCCGATATCTTCAAAACCTTGCTCGCCATCAGGACTATGGTCTGTACTACTGCAATCCTCTCGTAGCCACGCTTGATATTCGGGGTACCTCTGCCTGACTACCTCCAATGTCTATTGTGTCAATATCGTCCCATTCATCGAAGACTTGCCTAGCTCTGGGGACAATGAAATTCGGCCCGAATGAAATTTCAGAAATCCTCATATTTGCTCGGAGGGGGATTATCTGCTCCTGTCCCAATTGTCGGAGTACGCGGAGTGGAGCGTAAGGTTGGAGGCCTTTCAACCCGATAAGCTCAATATAATAAAGCCTTTTGCATCTTATGTAGGCTTTCTTGGCATTCGGGAGCGAGAGGGGTACTTCCATTGGATCTGTTCACGGTGCGGGACGCTAAAAACCCATACCAATCATTCATGCCGACAGCGATACAAACCGCTTCGTCCCATGTCGTAAAAGGCGACGATTTTGTTCGACTCGCTTTGAAGCATATGTCGACCATATTCGGGCGGCGATAGAAGTGTTCCATTGCCCACATCCGCAAAATAAGGTTGCGACCTTCGAAGAAACCTGTTTCACCTCTTTTACATTTTCCTAAAGCCCGAAATATTTCTCGCTAAGATCATAGGGGCCAACGTGAGTTGGGCTCCGTTTGCTCCTTCGAAGAGTGCCCGTGCTACGGAACATATGCAGGTACTGATCTTTCCATGTTCAAGCGGGAATATCAGAGACCCTAGAAAGGCGACAGTAAATGCAATAGGTCGTTTGGTCCGCCAATGATCGGGGGTGCAGGAAAATTCATTTCTGAATATCTTGTAACCGTCTCGACAACCGTACCTCTCATAAAGATAATCCACCGAGACCCAGTTATTTTCAAAGCATTGGAGTTTCTTAGTGTTCTTTAGCCCTAAGTAGCGGAGAAATTTCTTTCCGGATTGACAGTGTGGGATAATTTGTCCTCTACCCTGGTAGATCAAGTTGGTGAAATAGTTGATTTCTTCCAAAGTAGGAGTCATCTCAAAATCTCCGAATCTGAAGACAACTCGATCCGGATCCCAAAAATGGATTAGTGCTCTGACCAAATGTTGATCGGGGAAGATGTCGAACAACGAAACGAGGCAACCTAATCTTCTCCTAATTGCCATTTGGCTGCCAAGGTCAAAGTTTGTCCACCATATTTTCAGTTTGCTCGGAATCCCACTCACCATCCTGACTTGCGCACGTACTCCATCTATAAAAAAAATAAAATAAATAAAATGAATATACATTTTCCGATTTTGGCATCTTGTTTAGGCTTGGATCCGTCCATCAATATCCTGCTGCACATAACATGCTGATTGGTCGTTGGGTTGTGAGACCCGTCGACAATTTGGTGGTTTTCTTAATTGTGGAGTTGATGCCAAGGATCAACCCACCTAAGATGTATGCATGTATGACTTAAAATAAAGGGTGGTATAGCTCTATCTTAAATTTTCTAAGATTTGGCTGACTAGACACAAGGTTCCCGAGCGGACGACTCGAGTGAGAAGGCTACGCGGCCACCGGATGGTCCGGTCACTCCGCGCATACGCCAACTCTCCTAAAATTTGGTAGATTGAAAGAAATTTGCGGGTGCGCAAAACACACCTCGCGTGTAGTGTGTGATAGTGTCAATTTTCCAGAGTGGAAGAAATATGAGCGAAATGCCAATTTAGGGAAAGCAGTAAGAGGATATAGCAATTAAAGCACTTAAACATACAAAATTTCAAAAAGAAAACAATTAAAACAATAAATCAAATAAGGAGCAATATAAAGCATAATAATAATTAACCTGATTTTGCTATGATTAAGAACCTGAAATTCCCCAGCGGAGTCGCCATTCTGTCGCGCCCGATTTTGACCCGACCCCCCGCGAGAGGTCGGAAGCGGAGCACGAACTTATTCCGGTGATTCCTGGGTAAAGAATTGAGAGGAGTCGCCACCTAATTATTTTTACGGTGAATTAGGACACCTAAATATTTAAACTAAATGCTGCAATGTAAACTCCAATTTTAAGGTCTGCGAAACTATTTGAGATTCTAGGTAAGGGTTCTTTATTATCCTAAAGGGAAGGGGTTAGGCATCCTTTAAGATCCGCTAACTTGCGGTTATCCGGTCAAACTCAGGTTAATTATTACTAGAAAAATATATGTTTTTACAAGTATAACAGATTTAAAGATAGTTGCAAATAATTAGTAAATGATGCATTTTAAAAAGAAAGATACATGTAGAGATTTTTTAAATATGCATTTGTACGGTATTTAAAGAGAAATACATGTAGAGTTGAAAAAATATGTTTTTGACAATTGATAGTAAAACAAATTATTTATGATGCCAAAGAAGTAAAATTTGGGGAATCAATGAATTGTAAATTGACAAAAGATAAACTTATTCGGTATGATTTAATAAAGCAAATAAAAGATGACAAAAGTTGTTTTGAAAATCTTGAATACGCGTGACGAGCCTAAAATAAATAAACTAGCGAAGGATTTCTAAGTTTGAATTTAACCGAGCCTACAAATAAATAAGCTAGCGACGGGTTTCAAATCTTAAACTACCCTATGAATTAATCCTAAGTTTGCCTATTCTAAGCATTTCAATAGTTACATAAGTGCGATAAATAATATTTACAATACAAAGCGGGATAAAAGCTGAATTAAAGAAAGAAATAAAATAAGATAAACTCCGAGGAATATCTGCCTTCATTTACTTTAAATCCCTGCAAGCTGTCAAGAACAAACAGTTAAATACAAATAACTTCATATCCGTATTCAAAACAGTGAATGTTTTGATCACGGAGGGCTCAGACTTAAATTTTGAAAAGAACATTCCAATCACGTCGTGGCTGCAAACATATGACTAATGTGGTTTATTTTGATTGCCTCGCCTACTAAACGTGTTGGTCTCTCGGGTGAAATAGAAAAGATCACTATAATCACATCGTGGCTGCGAATATATAATTCACCTCGCCTACTAAACATGTTGATCTCGGATGAAATAAAAGGTTTAAGTCTTCATCATTGCCCAGAAGTTATATTTCCGTCTTTACAATGTGGAGGCCTCAAAATCGACGGATATTTTTCATCGGCCGGTGTAGTATCGTGTTCAAATCAGCAAAATTTTAAAACAAGGCAGCAAACAAGAAGCGGAGGCGAATCGAAAAGCGAGAAAAACAGAGAGACAAATTCCGAAAAGACGCGGTGTTTAGTTTAAAACAATAAAACATTAAATATCCGTTGCATGGATGTTTAAAGCGATGTTGATAGCGATCGATGCAGTAGCAAGATAGCGGTAGCGGTAGCGGTAGCGATAGCGATGCGATGATAAGCGAGCGAGGGTAGCGGTAGCGGTAGCGATAGCGATAAGCGATGCGATAACAGAGAGGTAATTTCGAAAAGACGTGACGTTTAGTTTAAAAACGATAAATATCCGTTGCACGGATACTTAAAACGATAAACGAAAAACAGAGAAACAGAGCGCGGCCTCGAATTTAATTTCATCGGCCGGTGTGGTATTTGGTTTAAAACGGTAAAATAATAAAACATAGAAACTACAAAAAAAACACGGCCTCGAATTCAATTTCATCGGCCTAGATGCAATATTAATAAAACAATAAAACGAGTGCCAAAGAAACGAGCGGTGAGCAATTAAAGTATCCGAACCAAATTCGAAATGCCGGAACCGGAACGAGATTAAGAGGTATTTATGGAAAAATCCGACCGGATCATGAACAATGACCCAAATGAAAATCGAAAATCCGATTTTTTAGATAACTAGCAAACGAGATATGAAAAATGCCATAATGCGGAAATACGCCAAAACGGGTCGACCCAATCCGGGTCGGTGACCCGACCCGAATCGATGCCAACCCGAATCGGTTTTTTTTTCATTTTTTAGATAACCAATATACAAGACATGAAATGCAAGAAATTTGGGAATTCAAATCGGGTCGACCCGACCGGGTCAAGAACCCGACCCGAATCACATGTTCAACCCGGAATCAACGATTTCATCAATTTCGGATAACCAACATACATAAATATGAAATGCAAGAATTCTGGAAATGGTACTCAAACCGGGTCGACCCCGACCGGGTCGATGACCCGACCCGAATCGAAAACTCAACCCGAAATCAAATATTCACCAAATTCAGATAACCAACATACAGGAATATGAGCATGCAAGAATTCTAAAAATAATACCCAAACCGGGTCGACCCGACCCGAAATCAGTGAAGAACAACAAAAATGCAAACAGATTTTCGGACTCAAGTTCAAGAACAAAACTCACCTCCTTTCTTTCGAATCTTGGGCCTATTTCGGACTTGTATCTTGAACAACAAAGAAAGCGAATGATTCAAAATCTAGAACACAACAAATATTTTATGTATATATGGAATAGTCTTCCGAAAAATCCTTCGAAAATCTGTTTTTATCCACGAAAAATCTCTCCAAAAATGAAGAACAACAAGGGGTATTTATAGGTACTCACCCCAACGCTCCAACCCCCTCATACCCCCCTTAAAACGAATTCAAATTTCAAAATAAAGGGGGAACAAAATCGATTTTTGGGGCGTGTTCTTGGGGCATGCGTTCGGCGGTGTCGGGGGTAGGGTGGTGGCGGTGGCGGGGTGACGGGGTAGGGGTGTAGGGTGCGGCGTCGGGGGCGGGGGTGTAGGGTGTGCGGCGACTTGGGGGGGTAGGGTTTAGTTTAGGGTTTTGATTTTCTCGATTTTTGGGGTTTTGTTTGGTTTGGGGGATTTAAAAATGGGGGAATGGGTATGGGAATTGGGTGGGTCGGGTTGGACGATTGGGCTTGGGAATTGGGTAGAATTTGTATTGGGGAGTTTGGGCTTGTGGTGTTGGCCGATTTGGGTCAATCGATTGGGCTGTGGATTGAGGGAGTTGGGTTGTGGTTTTAATTGTTTTGGGTGAGGGGAGATTAAAGATGGTTTAAAAAAAATTGTTTTGGGTTAGGAAATAAATAAAAAAAAAAAGGTTATGGATTTAAAAATATATAAGAAGGGTTTAATATTAAAACATATTTATATATATATATATATATATATATAAATATTTTGTAAAAGATGTGAATTATTGAAAATAGCGTAACGATGTGATAAAAATATAATATTTGCGAAATGTTTAACGCTTAACAAAAGGGAAATGCGATGCAATTTTGCGAGAATAAAATAACATAGAATTTTCGGATAACTTATGATTATTATAAAAATGCAAATGATATAAAAAATGTGAATAATAATAATAATGATATATATACACATATATATATACGCATGTATGTATATAGATTTAAAATTATTTTGAGGTGCTAAAAATATTTTAAAACTGCAAATAAATTGGAAAAGACGGGACAAAATTGGGTGTCAACAGGGTCTACCAGCGGTTCTCTTTGAAGATTTTAGGGACAGTCTCAGCGTTCGAAAACCTCCCGCTATGACTGCGGGGGTGTGTTAAATAGATCAATATACATATGATATACACTGAATATACATCAGTATATATCACATGTATATCGTTGATATACGAAGAAAAACAAAGCGGTGCGGCAATTAGGCCTTCTCGACAGTGGGCCTCTCTTGGCCCAGCGACGTCCAGCCCATCACGGGAGCTAAGGCAGCAAACCTTCTCGGCAGTGGGCCTCTCCAACGTCCAGCCCATCACGGGATCTAGGGCAGTAAAACAGTGGACAAATCTTGTATATTAAGGAAAGTATATTGTGTGTATATTGTAGTATATTTGTTACCTAGATTAGGATATACATTTACCATAATTAGGATATACACTTACCATAATTGTATAGTTAGAATTATGGTAGAAGAAGGTTTTGTAACTTGTATATATATCTATTCAATCAATGAAAATAATCAAGGGGATTATTTCTTTCAGATTTATATAGTATGATGACGTAGCAAGAAGACCAGAAACAACCTCTCTATCTCACAAAAGTAGGGGTAAGGTCTGCGTACATCCACCTTCCCAGACCCACATGTGGGATCATACTGAGTTTGTTGTTGTTGTTGTTATTGTTGTATGGCGTAACAAAAAGCCTCAAATTCTTGAAGTTTATCAGGTTTGTACAACGATCATAAGTTAATATACATTAATAACATACAATAATAGAATGCGACTCCCAAATCACAATTCTTAAGTGTGCCTCCTAAATAGTATTTGTTGAACACGAACCTATTTATGCTATTCCAAGTTCTTATTGTACGCAGCAAAATCAAGGTTGATAATGTCAGCAAAGTGCAATTTACCATTTCCTTTTTGGGCCTTCTTTTAATCGAGTAGATTAGCCCAACAATGAATCGGGTCATAAATCATCCATCAAGGCCCATGTTCAACTCCTCTCACTCTATCCCTTACCTTATGGTTGAGCCTTCAATTTCTCCTTTCAACAGAAAACTGTAAATCCTAAAAAAAAAATGCAAAAATGCTGAACTGCTTACACCATGTTTGGAAGAACCCCATAAATCTTGGTTCCTCTGCTTCTCCATTTTTCCATAATTTGAGAAATACCAAACAACTAAATTATGGTGAAAGTAGAAAACTTTACAGTAAAAAATCAAGAATTGTGTGTGGGTTTTTTACCAGTTGATCCATGGGCACCAAATGTTGATTCACAAAGCATAGCTTCACAGTTATTTGCTTTTTCTCTTTTCCCTTATGTGGGTTTTTTGTATTTCATCACCAAATCCAAGACTGCTCCAAAACTTACACTTTTTGGGTTCTATTTCTTGCTTGCTTTTGTGGGTGCCACTAGTAAGTCCCTTCAACATTTTCTTTATATATATATATATATGTGTGTGTGTGTGTGTGTGTGTGTGTGTGTCTATTGTTTAAGGGGTTGTTTGGTTGTTGCTTAGAGTTATGCAGGTATTAATAATGTAGTGATTAGTTATATATATGTGTGTGTGCGCGCGTGTGTGTTGTTTCTCTTGTTCTATTGTTTAAGGAGTTGTTTGGTTAGAGTTATGCATGTATTAATAACGTAGGTATTGGTTATGTAGGATTTAATTATATAAAGCTTAGTTATGTAGGGTTTAGTAATTCATGTATTAGTTATTCCATTTTCTACCCTGCATAAAATAAAATAAGTTATCGTTTGGTTGCTGGTTAGGAAGTTAGTCATTCATGTATTAAAGCCAACAAAATTAGTACCATGTTGGTATCATTTTAGTTGTTATATATTAAATTCAGCACACTAGGTACGGTGTTTGGTTACCAGCTTACAATCCTTTATAACTAATACACGTATCAGTTATAAGGAAATTTATGCAGGATAGAAGATGGAATAACTAATATACGTATAACTAAACCCTGCATAACTTTAACTAGCAACCAAACGATCCCAGAGACATAAATTGAATCATAACTTAAAGTACATGTTTTAGTTATGTGGGATTGTAAAATGATAATCAAACTCCAAACTTGATGTGCTGAGTTCTAGACAAAACAACTAAAAAGCTACCAACATGGTATTAACTATGCTAGTTTTAATAAATTAATAATTCCTTTCCTAACCAGCAACCAAACGATCCCTTAAGAGTATTTATCATATTGTGTCTGTTTGCAAGAACCCCATAATTCTTGGTTCCTCTGCTTCTCCTTTTTTCCACTGTTTCCAAACAAGTCCTAATTTGAGAAATACCAAACAACTCAAATGTGTTGAAAGTAGAAGACTTTACAGTAAAAGATCAAGAATTGTGTTTGGGTTTTTACCAGTTGATCCATGGGCACCAAATGTTGATCCACAGAGCATAGCTTCACAGCTTTTGCCTTTTCTCTTTTCCCTTATGTGGTTTTTTGTATTTCATCACTAAATCCAAGACTGCTCCAAAACTTACACTTTTTGGGTTTTATTTCTTGCTTGCTTCTGTGGGTGCCGCTAGTAAGTTCCTTCTTTACGTTTTCTTTATATATATATATATATATATGTTGTTTCTCTTGTTCTATTATTTAGAGTATTCATCATATTTTGGCTGCTTTTTAGATGATCAGTAACTTACTGTAATCCTTTTTATTTATGTGTTTATTATGCGAAATATCTTAATTTTACCCTGCATTGTATATTGGGGTCATTCATACCCTTTTATAGTAGCAAATTGTCTCGCATTTCCCTTGAATTTAACTGAGCTCCATCATGGAATGAATATATTTCACATGTCAATAGATTTATCCGTTTACTATCTGGAATATGTTAATTTTACCCTACGTTGTAATTTGGGGTCATTCCTGGCCCTTTTTATTAGCAAATTGCCTCGTATTTGCCTTCACTTTAACGGAGGTCCAACATGGAATTAATAGATTTCACGTGTCAAAGATACTTTGAGAAAAGTCCAAACTTTCCCGTCTGCTTTCTTCTGTTATTTAAAATCACATTCTGTCATACTTTAGGTTGGACCTCAGTTAGGATGAAAGGCAAGTACAGAACAATTTGCTACTGGCAAGTGTTAAAATAGCCCTAAAGTATTTGGGGGGGGGGGTTAAAATTAATATATTTTATTTTTTACCCTTACTTGAGGACCGGCTATGCAAACTCACATGTATAAAGTTTCAGATTTATATGGTTGTTAGATTGGGTTAAAGTCCCACATTGGTTTGGGAATGGACTGATGGTTTGCTTATATGGACTTGGGCAATCCTCCCCTCAGGAGCTAGCTTTTGGGGTTGAGTTAGGCCCGTATGCCATATCTTTACATGGTATTAGAGACACAAAAAAGTTGTTAATGCCTCGCCGGAGTTGACGTGCGTGAGCCTCACGTGCCGGCAGAAATTTCCTGACCAATCTGTCCCGCAGCGCGTGGTGGGGCGTGACACATTGCTTTTGTGTCTAGCTTTCACTTCCGACATTGTCTCCTTGTTCCGACCAATCTGTGGTGGTTCCCTGACCAACAGAACATGGATGTCCCTGTTTTTTTTTGCTCAACCAAAATCTGTCAAATCTTATCTCTTTTGGTCAGATCTGAAACCCTTTATTTTTGTGTCATTCTACTGGCTGATTTGTGTCCAAATCGTACGACTTTTTGGGGCAGTTGTGTGGCTTGGTTTGGTGGTTTCAATTGATTTTAGCATTTGGCAGTTCTTGAATTTGGTGGGTTCGTGAGCACTTTGGTATTAATCTATCTGGTGGTGAAGAGTTTCCTTGGTTCATCACGTTTGTATGTTTAGTCAATTTGCTGCATAATTTCTCTCCGTAGTTGGTCTATTTTGATTACCAGTTTGGTTGCGAAAGCTCTCAATTTTGTCTACTTTTATTGTGATATTGTTTTCTCTAAAAGTTGGTTGAACTTTTACTTGATCTCTCTCGGGTTGGACTGCTTTGTCGGTTTCTCTTTTAGTCTTCCAGAACATCTGTTTGGCTATTGTCTCTCTATAATTAGTTGTTTAAGGTTGGTCCAGTTTTGTGCCTGTTGAGGAGTGATTAGAAAGCTTTGTTGGTTTATGTGTTAATTGATATAGTGAGTTGAAAAAAAAGGTTGCTTTAGGTCCATCTTGTGATAAAACAATTATGGTTTCGGCGGATGAGTTTGCAAAATTCTGTCAGTATCGAGAATCACTTAAGAAATCCACTTCAGGAAAAACATGTCTTATCTCCCATTCGAACAAATGGGTAATTGATTCAAGTGCCACAAACCACATAACATGTAATCCTAATATAATTTCTAGCTTCCAATACACAAACCATTTTCTCCCGTGACTATAGCTGATGGGTCAACATGTAACATTGTTGAATCTGGGACTATTTAACCAACATCCTCTATTACCCTGTCATATGTATTAAGTCTACCAAAATTGACCTTTAATTTGATTTCTGTGAGTAGACTTACCAGAGACCTTAATTGTTATATTTCGTTCTTTCCCGACCATTGTTCTTTTCAAGATCTTAAGACGAAGCAAGTTATTGGTAAAGGATATTTATCTGGTGATCTGTACATCCTTGATGATTACGAGCAGATTTGTTGCATACTCCAATGTCGTGTCCCCATTTGAGGCACATTGTCTATTGGGACATCCTTCTCAACCTTTGCTGAAAAAGCTTTGTCCTCAGTTTCAAATGGGGGTGAGCACGGGTACAGGGTACTCAGATACCCGACCGGAACCGACACTAACGGGTAGGTTCCGGGTAGTAAAATTAGAAACCGATCAATGTCGGGTCCAGTTCCGGTTCCGACAAATAGAGACAGGGTACCCGGAACCGATACCCGGAACCTATGAAATATTAAATATTTTTACTTTTTTAATTCCATTATTTTTTAGTTAATAAAAAAAAAAAAAAAAGGCCATACCACTTACGCCTCTCCCGCCTAGTCTGAGACTAAACATGTCTCTCACTCTTCTTCTTCATATGGGAAACCCTAGCCTCTTGCCTTTCTCCATCTCTCGCCTCTACCTCTTCGACTCTTCCTCTCTCGATTCACTCTCGACTCTCGCCTCTCTTTCATAAGAATCATCACTCTAGATTCACTCTCGTCTTAGTACGTCTCTATGGCTACTTGGTTTATCCTTCTTTCTCATCTCTATTCTTGGTGAACATTCAGTTTCTAAATTGATAGTTTCTTATAGTAGCTTTCTAAAATGGAATTAAATATAATTACATCTAATTGATTGAATTTGTGAAAGAAGATTTTGGTGAACATTCAATTTCTAACTGACTATCTTTTATAGTAGCTTTCTAAAATGGAATTAAATATAATGCCCTCTAATTGATTGAATTTGTGTTTATTTAGATATTTCATAGTTACTGACAATGTTTTATTTTGATACATTTTTTGGTAGATGGCTGAGGCTAGCACGACATCCACAACTCGTGCACCGTCAGAAAAAAAAAAGGCAACAAAATCAGAGGCTTGAGAGCATTTTGTTAAAGCAAAAGATGAGAAAACTGGCAATGCTGTTTGTATATGTAATTATTGCAATGAAAGCTTGGCTTATAGTGTTAACAATGATACTTCATCCATGTGGAAACATTTGAGAACTTGCAAAAAGTATCCTCACAATATTGACAAGAAGCAAAAATTGCTTGGTGCTCATTTTAAAGGTGGTATAAATGGGGATAATGAGCATATGCTTAACACTTCGGATGAGGCTACTGCCTGTGATAATCAGATATATCTCTTTAAGCAACACAAAAATTTACAGGGTACCCGGGAACCTACCCAGAACCGCAGGGTCCGGGTAGGTTCCGGGTAGTAAATTTAGGAATCGATCTTTTACTGGGTAGGGTCCGGGTAGTTCAAAAAAGCTAGGGTACCCGGATCCGCTCAACCCTAGTTTCAGAATATTTCTTCATTGGATTGTGAGTCATGTCAATTTGCAAAACACCATCGCATCTTTAAGTCCAAGGATTAATAATCGAGTTGAGTCAGCTTTTGAGTTAGTTCATTCTGATGTTTGGGGGCCATGTCCTATTGTTTCCAAAACTGGGCATAAGTATTTTGTCACTTTTGTGGATGATTTCTCTCGAATGACTTGGATTTATTTTATGAAAAGTCGATCTGAAGTGTTCACTCACTTTTGTGCCTTTTATGCTGAAGTCAAAACTCAATTCAATGCCTCGGTATGTATTCTACGGAGTGATAACGCTAAAGAATATATGTCAAAATTATTTCAGTCGTACATGAGACAACATGATATTCTCTATCAGTCTTCATGTGTTGATATACCCTCTCAAAATGGAGTTGCTGAGAGGAAGAATAGGCATCTACTTGAGACAGCCCGAGCACTTTTGTTCCAAATGAAGGTTCCTAAACAGTTTTGGGCAGATGCAGTCTCTACGGCTTGTTTTCTGATTAATCGCATGCCATCGGCTGTGTTTGCTGGTAATATACCTTACAATGTTCTTTTTCCAAACATGTCACTATTTTCGGTGGAACCGAAGGTGTTTGGAAGCACATGTTATGTTCGAGATGTTCGACCATGTGTTACCAAGTTGGATCCTGTAAAGATATGGCACCTGAGCCTAACTCAACCCCAAAAGCTAGCTCCTGAGGGGTGGATTGCCCAAGTCTATATAAGCAAACCACCCGTCCATTCCCCAACCAATGTGGGACTTTAACCAAATCTAACACCCCCTTCACGCCCAGGGCCCAATTGGAGCATGGACCGGGAGCCCAAATGGCTCTAGGAGCCCAAATGGCTCTAGGAGCCCAAACGGGGATGTACCTGGCTCCGATATCATGTAATCAAATGGAAAAACTTGTCTTTCTATTCATGAATATACAAGGTATTTATACAATCACAAGATAAAAGGGAATAAATCAAAACAATTAAAAAGAAAATATTCTAGTATATCTTCTATTATTTGTTTACCATATTCTGTAACAATGGTCAAGACTCAAGAATATGCCGCAACTAGTTTATTATTGAGGCATAATGTATTGATTGTCTTGTATTCTTCATGGAACTCTATGTAGCTGTTTCTCTTGTTCTAGTTTGGAATATTCATCGTAGTGTGTCTAGTTTTTAGACTGGACAAAGTTTCAGATTCATATGGTCAAGAGTAGACCTCAACTTGATAACAATTGAATCATAGTATATTGAATTGTCTTGTTATTCTTCATGGAACTGTATATTCGGAGTTGCTAAATTTTCTTGATTATGAATCACCATGAGTTGCTAACTGTATATTATACTGGCAATATCATTTTTCACTCCATTTAATTTGTTTTGACATTGTGTTCTTTCTGTTGCAGTTCCTGCTGGAATTTACGGTAACTTCCTCTCTCTCAGCAAAGAATCTATTGATTTATACAAGTCTAACTTACAACTGTAATTCTAATTGACATGCTTTCGGACTGCGAAGGTGCATTATGGAACGTCTCTATCCAACGTGGATTGGTTGCATGGAGGAGGTGAGTCACTGCTCACTTTAACCAACTTATTCATTGTGTTGGGACTAAGGGAAGCTATTAGTAAAGCTGAGAATCCTGAAGAAAGCAAAACCAATGATGTCTCCAGAATTAAAGAAGAGTAGAAGTCATCAATCTAGTTGACATGTACCCAGAGGCGAATCCAGAATTTAAATTCTATGGATTCAATCTTTAAGGTTCTTAGCATTGAACCTATTATATTTTTAAAGTTAAGAGTTCATATTAGTATTTATTGCAATTTTAGTGAACTTCTACACATGAATTTATGTTTCGCGTCAAAAATACTGACCTGGTGCTGATACATTGGATTCGACCCTGCATGTATCTATCATCCTTTGTTGTTTGCAAACATCAGTATATCAGCGGTTCAAAGAAATATGTTGTTTTTTCTTTGCCCGTCTGGTTTCGCTAGGTATTGTTGTTACTGGCATGCTGCTACGTACTCTCTGGTCAATTGTATCTTCACACAAGCATAGTTGCAACCGTCCCATCTTGATGCATTATTAGAGAAAGATTGGTGTATAGATTCATAGACTTTTTGTGAACAGAAGTATCACTCCTCTCTCTCATCTCATCACCCCCCCCCCCCCCCCCGCTCTCACCTCTAACGGTAACAAGCAATCTTCCCATCGCCGACAGTACTATCCCGGCGACCAGGTAACGCCGCCGGACTACTACGCCGCCGACTTTTTCCGGCATATTCTCTTCTTTACCTCAGTTTCTCTTCTCTTTTCCACTTCTTCTTCTTCCACTCTTCTCTGTTTCTCTCTTCTTTTACTAAGCAGATCCAGCGCCGGCGAGAACAAGGCGCGGCGGTGAACGACCCCAGACGGTGAACAAGGCAGATCTCCATCCCACCTCCTTACCCTGACGGTAACCACCCCGGCGATCAGGTAACCCACTCCGGCCGGCGATCAGGTAATGTCGTCGGATTACTACGCCGGCGACTTGTTCGACATCCTCCCTTTTTACCTCTGCTTCTCTTCCATTTTCCTCTTCTTTTTCTACTCTTCTCTGTTTCTCTTTTTATTAAGCTGATCCGTCGCCGGTGAAAACATCAATTCCGTCGGTAAACAATGTCGGTGAACAATGTCTGTGAACAGTGTCGTCTGTACCCCAGGTTCTATCGCTCCTGCTTTGCTATTTATCTGGTATTTGTCATTTTTGTGTAGTAATTCTAGCTATCTTGTTCGGATATTCCCAATTACTATTAGGTTGAAATAATTTAATTTCTTTAAGTATCTTCTTTGCTGGGTCTTGCTTTGTTGTTTCCTGCTTTGATATTTGTTACTTTTTCATTTAGTATATTACACTCTTACATTTACTCTTCTTGCCTTAAGTTATAGCACTCTTACATTTACTCTTCTTGCCTTAAGTTATAGCATTCTTGGTGTTCCTGTTTTAGGTGTAAACCTTTTATTAGCCTATTAGTTTATATTCGTTGTAGTGGCTTTGGTGACTGATGGTAGACTAGGGTCATGTTCTCGGTTGGGAATGGGAGCGAGGGTTAGGGGGTAAGTGGGGTAAGAGAGATGCTAGGTTGAGAATAGGGTTTTAGAACATTAGGACTTTAACGGGGAAGTCCATAGAGCTAGTTAAGATTTTTAAAAAGAGGAGGATTAATATAGCCTGTGTACAAGAGACGAAATGGGTAGGACCTAAGGCTAAGGATGTAGACAGGTATAAGTTATGGTTCTCGGGTAGGTCGAAGTAGAGGAATGGGGTAGGCATTTTGGTAGACAGCGAGCTAAGGGATCAGGTGTAGAGGTGAGGAGGGTCAATGACAGGATGATGGTGATTAAGTTGATAGTTAGAAGGTTCACTATGAACATTATTAGTGTTTATGCGCCGCAGGCGGGCTTGGACGAGGAGGAGAAGAGACGCTTTTGGGAGGATTTGGACGAAGTGGTGGGAGGTATACCACCCACTGAGAAGTTTTGTAGGAGAGAATTTCAATGGACATATCGGGTCACTTCCACGGGGTTATGATGACGTGCATGAAGGCTTTGGACTCGGGGACAAGAACGGGGGAGGCGTCTCACTTTTGGAGTTCGCTAGAGCTTGTGGGATGTTGATAGCCAATTCGAGGTTCCTGAAGAACGAGGAACACTTGGTGACTTTTCGTAGTTCAGTGGCTAAGACTCAAATAGACTTTTTGCTCTTTAGGAAGGTTGACAAAGGTTTTTGTAAAGACTGCAAGGTTATACCGATGGAGGATCTTACAACCCGACATAAGCTTTTGGTGATGGATTTGGAGATCAAGATAGAGAAGAAGAAGAGGGTTGTGGATGACATGTTATGATCTCTATCATCATCTTTATTCCCCTTATCAATTCTCCTATCCTATTTAGGTCTATGAATTTTTCTATCAATTCCATTACCTTATCCTTATCCATGATCAAATGGGGGAGTTTGACTATGGTTAGTGCCAAGGGGGCTTAGGGGAGTAGTGGGGATGTGATTGGTCTGTGGGACAGGATAGAAGCGAAGAAAAAGACGTATGTGAAATTGGTAGAAAGCAAAGATGATGTGGAGAAGTGGATAAATAGGGAACGGTATAAGATGGTGAGGAAGGGGACAAAGCTAGCGGTTACGGCGGCAAAAACGATGGCTTTTGAACTCCTGTATGCGGAATTAGAGGAGAAAGACGGGGATTAGAAGTTGCACAGACTAGCCAAGGAAAGGGATGGGAGGGCCCGTGATGTGGATCACGTGAGGTGCATCAAGGATGAAGACGACAAAGTACTGGGGGAGGATGCACATATTAGGCGAAGGTGGCAGTCTTACTTTCATAAACTCTTGAACGAAAAAGGAGATGGAGACATTGTGCTGAGGGATCTGGATCATTCTGGTAGGTATCGGGATTTTGGGTATTGTAGAAGCATTAAGGTTGAGGAGGTTAGGGGTGTTGTTCGCAAGAAACGCAGGGGACGAGCGACCGGGCCTGATGAGATCTCATTTGAATTTTGGAAGAGCGCAGGCATGGTAGGTTTGGAGTGGCTGACTAAGTTGTTTAACGTCATTTTTAAGACGACAAGAATGTCCGAAGAATGGAGGTGGAGTACAATGATTCCCTTGTACAAAAACAAATGTGATATCCAGAGTTGCAACAACTATAGGGGTATCAGGCTGCTGAGCCACACTATGAAAGTTTGGGAAAGGGTCGTGGATATGAGGGTGAGGAGAGGCGTGTCTATTTTTGAGAACTAGTTTGGATTCATGCCGGGGCGTTCGACTACTGAAGCCATTCATCTTATTTGAAGGTTGGTGGAGCAGTATAGAGAGAGGAAGAGAGACTTGCATATGGTTTTCATCGACCTCGAGAAGGCATACGACAAAGTCCCAGGGGAGGTTCTATGGAGATGTTTGGAGGTTAGAGGTGTACCTGTGGCGTACACTAAGGCGATCAAGGATATGTATGATGGAGCTAAGACTAGGGTACGGACAGTAGGAGGAGACTCGGAGCACTTCTCAGTAATGATGGGGCTGCACTAGGGATCGACTCTTAGCCTATTCCTATTTGTCTTGGTGATGGACGGACTGACGCGACAAATTCAATGGGAGGTGCCATGGTGTATGTTATTCGCAAACGACATAGTCTTGATTGATGAGACTCGCAGCGGAGTGAACGTCAAACTGGAGGTATGGAGACAGACTCTGGAGTCTAAAGGATTGAGGTTGAGTAGGACGAGACATAATATTTGGAGTGCAAGTTCAACAAAGGGAGCGACCCTGAGACAGGCGTGGATGTAAGGCTTGGTACTCAGGTCATTCCAAAGAACGGAAGCTTCAAGTACCTCGGGTCTATTATCCAAGGGAATGGAGAGATTGATGACGATGTCACACATCGTATTGGGGCAGGGTGGATGAAATGGAGGCTCGCATCTTGAGTCTTGTGCGATAAAAAGGTGCCACCAAAACTTAAAGAAAAGTTCTATAGGGTGGTGGTTAGACCGACTATGATGTATGGGGCGGAGTGTTACCCAGTCAAGACTTCGCACATCCAAAAGATGAAAGTTGCGGAGATGAGGATGCTGAGATGAATGTGTGGGCATACAAGGAGAGATAGGATTAGAAATAATGATATCCGAAAAAAATGGGAGTGGCCTCGGTGGAGGATAAGATGCGGGAAGCGAGGTTAAGATGGTTCGGGCATGGATGCCCCAGTGTGGAGGTGTGAGAGGTTGGCTATGGACGGGTTCATGAGAGGTAGAGGTAGGCCGAATAAGTATTGGGGAGAGGTGATTCGACGGGATATGGCGCAAGTGCAACTTACTAAGAACATGACTTTAGATAGGGGGTTGTGGAGGACACAAATTAGGGTAGTAGTTAGTCGAGCGTAGTCCTACTTACGCTTATAAAATGATAGTTGTAGTTGTTATTACTGTAAGCCCGATTAGCCCATCACACTTATAGGTGCAGTATTTCTTTACAGTCCTCTGTAGTTTGATTTCTGCTGCTATGTGTTCTTTAATGTACTTTGTTTATCTTATTTATCTGCGTTCACTACTGCTTTCTTTTGTCAGAATGCGCTATCATGGCGTATTCGATTTTGTTATCAGCATGTTCATACTGCTCTAATTTCTTGTCTGGGTCTGACTGCTTCTCTTGCTTTGCTTGGCTTACTTTGCTTGTGATTATGCTTTGTCTTGAGCCTATGGTCTCCCGGAAACAGCCGCTCTACCTACTAAGGTAGAGGTAAGGTAGTCTGCGTACACTCTACCCTCCCCAGACCCCACGTTGTGGGATTTCACTGGGTATGTTGTTGTATAGATTCATAAAAGCGATGTTATGAACGGACAATGAAGCACACAATTAATCACCATCTTCTCTGACTCTCATACTTTTTCTCATGGTTCGAGTCATTATTTAATTATTGTATTTTACTTATTTAATATGTTGGAATTTTATTGTTGGGTGCTCCTGATGACTATCAAAATATCTGCTCCAAACAATTTCATGTAAATGATGTGCTCTCATTAATGGTTAATTATTAGTAATAGATTTACTAATAGCTACACTACATTAGTTATTGTTTTTGTTTTCCATAAAAAGGGCAGTCTGGTGCATGAAAAATTCCTCGTTCACGTAGGGTCGGAGAAGGGCCGCATCCCAAGGGGTGTCATGTAGAGCCTATCCTGATGCAAGCATCAACGGTCCACAACTCGAACCCGTTACCTATAGGTTCTTTAAAGAGCAAACTTTACCGGTGCTTCAAGGCTCCCCTTTGATTTTCATTGTCCACACCTCTAAGAATGTTTTTTGTGACTTCTTGGGAGTAGGTATGATGCAGGAGGCTTTGCAACTGTTTCAACAACTTTCAGCTTGCTGCATTTGAATGATAAAGAGTGCTAAAAGTTCTGTCTGTTTTTAGATTTAGTGTTTTCTGTCTGTTTTTTCGAAAGGGAGCCTTGGAGTAATTGGTGAAGTTGATGCCATGTGACCAGGAGGTCACGGGCTCAAGTCGTGGAAACAACCTCTAGCAGAAATGCAGGGTAAGGTTGCGTACAATAGACCCTTGTGGTTCGGCCCTTCCCCGGACCCGCGTATAGCGGGAGCTTAGTGCACCGGGATGCCCTTTTTTTGTGGTTTTTCAAATTTGGTCTTGGCCTACTTATGATTGTAAGCAAGAAGAGCCCAACATTTTTTTCTATAGTTTCATAAAATTCATGAATCTTCAATAACGAAGAATATGCTTTAATTTCACTCAGCAGCTTGGTGTCAAATGACTGGAAGTTCAGCACCTTGACACAGTAGACTATTGGTACAAGTATCATAGCTAGTTTCTAATCCTGTGGCTAGTTTGTAGTTAAATTTTTACATTCATATCTATACTAATTCCTAAAGGAGGGATCATCAACCTCAATAAATTATCGTCTTTATTGTCCTTTTCCAAGAGTATGGTTTCATGAGAAAAAATTGGGATTATTGAATGGGAAGTTTGGATCTAGCTCGAAATGGTCGAGTGAAAACTTGCCCACAATTGGAGAACTTGCTGTGGAAGTGTTGGCTGAGAATATATCACTGAGGTCCGATTCCAAATTGTGCAAGTTATGAACCATTCCAAAACCATTCATCTGGCAGCTGCTTGAGACTGAGAAGTAGTTTGATCCAGGGGTCGTAGGAGAGACGAAAGAAGGTGAATAGCCGCCACCTGTCAAACCAGAGAATGTTGGAGGAAAGGAGAAATGACACGCTGTCTCATTCGTATCCACGTCATCAGTATTGACTCTCAGGTTTGCTTTCAAGTTTATCAACACTTGATTTGAATATTGCCCTGCTTGATAATTGGCTTGTTTCATGGATTCTTGTTTCTCTGCTGGCGATGTTGGTTGTAGTGCAGAATAAGTAGCTTGATGACAATTATGGGAGCCTCTGTATGTGATCTCAAATACAGTAGGATCATCATCTGACCTTTGCACTTGTTTTGTTGCCCAACAATTTTGCATGTGACGATATGTGCATCTGTAGTAGCTTCTGCAAAAACATATGTAAACTTGGTATCAGAACATAGGACTCCGTTTCCTAAAATTCCTAGAGAAGTATACTGTTGTTCTCTTAAGGGTTAATAGCAATTTTGGTCCCTCAATTATTGATAAATTATAGTTTTGATTCTTGTAATCTCTGATTAAGCATATTTAACCTTCTAATAATTGAAATGTGTACTTTTGATCCCTTTGCTTGTAAATATTCACGAATTTACCATAATTATTAGTTGTTCCACCACTTAATTACCATGTGTTATGTTAGCTTATACTGTTACTCATGTTTGACTGTAATATAGTTCAAGTACGAACATATTTCTTACATAAAAGGACTAAAATCACACATTTTGATTAATTGAAGGTTAAAACTGCTTCGTCAGATATCAAAGGACCAAAATCAGAATATACTTATAATTTAGGGACCAAAAATGCTATTATCCCTTTTCGTAATCATGTTCTAATAAGGTTTGGTTTTCCTTTTTATGAGTTTATATTGAGTAATTTATATGAGTTTGACTTTTATGCAGGGTAATGAAATTGACTTATTACCTAGGATATTTAGCTCCTAGAATATCTTTCTGACCATACTTTCTCCAGCTATATCCATCATCAGTAGGACCTTCAAATCCAGTCTCCGCGCTGACTTTGACTTGTTCAGTCCATGTGGGCTGTGATTTTCTGCAATATCAACCAGGTTAGTTGACCTTGGAAAATCAACTATACTAAAACTTTATCCGTTTCATTTTATAGAGCAGTATTTGACTAGACACAGATTTTAAGAAGACAAAAAAAAAAAAAGACGTTGGCGCATATCAGAAGTTTCCTTAGAACTTGTAGTCTTAAACATGTCATAACATTTACATGTTATTAAGGATTAAACGAGAAGTTTGAAGTAAGTTTCTAAATATAGAAAAATGTCAATTTTAACGGAATTTGATCTACCTCTTCTTTGAAATATTGATGAACTCCTGATGATCTTGGAAACTCCTTTTCTTGCCACTCCTAGGACTTCCATCAACAGATACCGAAGATTCAATTACACCAGATGACAGCGGCAGAGCCGGCGGGGATTGGACTGGTGAGCCACTACATTTGAGAATCAACAGAGATTGCTCATAATGAGAAAAAATCTTGTGAAGAAGCAATTCTTGATTTTCATGAGTTGAAGCTGCAGAGTGGAAGTGTTCTCTAAGTTGCTTAGTGTGTTCAATTCCTTGAGTTAGCTCATTGATGAGTGTCTTGTATTCCCAGTTGGAAGCACAATCCATTTTGAAAGATGGGATCGGAAAAGAAAAGGGGGAGCTATTATGATGCCTAGAAAGACGGGAGCTGCAGTTTAGCTTAGTAGCTTAACTCTTTCTACTGACGTGACGTTTTGAGTTTATTGTTTGAATCAACTCAAAACGGTTGTAATACACTTGACACCAACCTACTTATGAGCGGAATGTCATCGATGAGCAAATTATCCCGGAAAATGAGCACAATCTTGGGATATGGAAAAAGATTGTCCTTTTTTGTTGTGAAATTTAATGGAGAAGTTGGAAATGATGGAATTTATAAGAGTTATTTTTCTTTTAAAGGAGATAAGTAGTAAGGAAAAGCTGATAGAAACATTTGAATTTAAAAGGGAAGGATTTATAGTGTAAGAAATAATGAGACAAGTGAACAAAATAAGGCATGTGGAAAAAAAGGGAGTGGAATGGAGTTGGAAAGTTGACTGATGAAAACGAGTTATTCTAAGTGGACTGGTCTTTGGTCATAATAAGAAAGTCCAAATGTTGAGGGCTGACCAATTCAAAACTTCAAGAGTCTCACCCATCTTTAAATCTATACAGTGAAGTACTTTTTCATTCTTAAATTAGAGATCTCGCTTCAAATATTGGATATATAATTATCTATGTTAGGGAGCATTTTACCTTTCAATGTGAAACTGTCAAAGCGAATTCGAATTTAGTTAGATCTTTATACCGGATGAAAAACCAAATAATAAAAGAAAAATATGAGTCTATCAAAGAAGAGTTAACTTATACGTAATAATAACACTTTTCTCCCTTCGATACTCATACTAAATCAATGAATATAAGAGGTGTGCTTTTTTTTTTTTTTTTTTTTTTTTTTTTTTAATTTAGGTATGACTCGACTTGTATATTTATCAAAAATTATAATTACGCTGTGGCAGGAGCGGCTCAACATAGTTATCAGAGGCCCAAGATTTAAAAAAAAAGTTCATTGATATATTATTTGACATCTATCTTTCTAGTTTTTTATAATGATTCTTTCTAATAATATTTTTTCAATTGATAATATAGCTAAGTGATTTAATATCTCTTGAGATATTATTAATCTTAGGTGATATTTTATAAATTTTAATTTTGAAAAAGTTCTTTCCATTGAAGCAAATTTTAACATAATTTTATATAAAAGCAATATATGCATTTGAAAAAGAATCATGTCTTTTTATCTAACTAAGTATATCGATTGGAATATTATTTTCTATTTGTAATATTTTTCTTAACATTTTTAATTCATTAAGTATATCTAAAACATCATTATAGACATACTTGTTCCTCTTAGATGTGAATCTGAAGTTGGGAATATTATCTTGTCTTAACTTTATTAAAGCTCTAACTTTTTTAAGGAAGAGAAACAACTTCATTGAAGATAGTATAAACTTTTCACTCCTCTCCTATATTAGCCAACAAGTCAGTAGTCTAGTTGTCTTCCCTGAGAGTATGTTTAAACTTGAAATATTCAATCCTGAGTGCTTGCCATATCTGCTCAATATGTAATGTGAACACCGGATAAGAATAAATATTTTTCATGATTTAATTAGGGGTACTAATTAACCGCACCTGATATATATATAAACCGCGAATATTCTCCATATATTCGCCATATATTGTGTAATTATGAATATTGTATATTTATGGTATATTAGGATTCTTACCGAATTAGGATTCCTCTCTTGTACACACTATATATATTTTGTAATAATGAGAATACTCCCTAAGGGAAAATTATTACAATCTTACATGGTATCAGAGCGAGACTCATTCCAATTCTTTGTTCACCGATGTTGGGCCCCCAAATTATATTATTCACACTCCAGTTAACAAGGTCTGTGCGTGTGGGGAGTGTTAAGAGTTCCACATAGGATATGGAATGTGAACATTGACTCCTTATATGGACTTGTACAATCCTCATCCTACAAGCTAGCTTTTGGGATTGAGTTAGGCCCAAGATCCATTCTTACATGGGATCAGAGTCTGGCTCATTCCAATTCTTTGTTCACCGATGTTGGGCCATCAAATTATATTGTCCACGCTCCAGTTAACGAGGTTTGGGATTGCGGGGGAGTGTTAAGAGTCCTACATCGGAAATGGAATGGGAACATGAACTCCTTATATGGATTTAGACAATCTTCACCCTACAAGCTAGCTTTTGGGGTTGAGTTAGGTCCAAGATTCAGTCTTTACATGGTATCAAGAGCCAAAACCCTAGGTATTTTTTAGAGAAAATTGTCCCCCCCCCCCCCGGGTTTCACCACCGGCGGCCACCCTCTCGCTTCCCTCACCAGAAAAAGACCAACTCCCCTCCCTCGGTTCTTCCCCTTCTTGTTTCTACTACTTCACTAAAAAAATAATCCACTATAATGTCTACCCCTTCCACCCCCACGACAGCCTTATCCTCAACCGTCATCACCCTCGAACACCAAAACCATCTTTTCACCCAGCCCTAAATGTTACCAACATCAAGAACTACCTTCCAATAATTCTTGATCAAGAAAACTGTCAGTATTCTCCATGGGTTGACTGTTTCGCATTCATGCATGTGTCTATAACGTGCTTGATCATATCGATGACTCCTTCCCTTGCCCCCTTGAGGTTGATGAATCAACGTGGCTTCGTCTCGACGCAGTCGTCAAACAGTGGATATATGACACCATCTCTCAAGACTGGCTCCTTACTATAATGAAATCCGGCGCCACGACTCGCGAATTATGGCTTCGATTGGAGAAAATTTTTCAAGATAACAAGCACACACGTGCTGTGTATTTGGAGGAACAATTTAATAATACGCGTCTTGAAAATATTTCCAACACGTCTGATTATTGCAAGCAGCTGAAACTTGTAACAGACCAATTATCAAACGTTGGCACACCTGTGTCTGAGGCAAAAATGGTCCTACAATTAATTGCAGGCCTCCCTAGAGGTGAGTACGACACGTTAGCCACCATGATACAGTATGTTGATCCACTACCAAGCTTCAACAAGGCTCACTCACGATTGTTGCTCGAAGAGACCCGCTATGCAAAGCAGGACGAGCACGCTCATAAGGCGTTGGCGGTCGAAACTTCTTCCCAAAATAACATCACCGCCGGAAAATAATAAGTCGCGGCAGAACCGCGGTGGCAGGGGCAGCAGAGGACGCGGCGGTGGCAGAGGAGGAAAAGGCCGAGGCAAAGGCAACCATGGACAGAATAGTAATCAACAGCAGCAGCAGTCCAACCCTTCAGCATCTTGGGCTGGCCCAGTGGCCTCCTATCAGAATGGGAACTGGGCCTCAGCTTCTGCCCAGGCACCGACCCACTTTCCCTATCCACAACAGGGTCTGTTGGGCCCATCTCCAGCGTACAGACTAGCCCCTTATCAGTCCAACTAGGCCCATCTCATGCAGGCCCATTACCCGCAGCCCTCCTCTACTATGGCCCCGACTGATTTGGGCCAGGCTTTTAGCAGTCTGAACTTGCAGCAGCCCGATGAAAATTGGTACATGGACTCGGGAGCCACGTCTCACCTCACCCGATCTGCAGGTAATCTTTCTACATTTTTTTCCATTAAAGCATCCTCAAAACATTACTGTTGGCAATGGTAATCACATTCCAATACATGGCCATGGTACCGCATACACAAAACCACCACACCCACCATTCTCCCTTAAAAATGTCTTGTATGCCCCTAACATCATTAAGAACCTAGTCTGTGTCAGCAAATTTTCTCATGATAATTCTATCTCTGTTGAGTTTGACCCATTTGGTTTTACTGTGAAGGATCTTCGTACGGGGACCCATCTTACGAGACACAATAGCGCGGGGGACCTATATCCATTCCCTTCCACTTCCGTTGCCGGATCTTGCTCTCCAGTCTCCTTTGCTGATATCTCTCCGCCAGTTTGGCATTATCGGCTTGGCCACCCAGGCACTCCAATTTTTAATTTTCTTAGATGCAATAACTTTATCAGATGTAATAATGGGAAACTTGCCCAGAACTATGTTTCTTATTGTTTAGGAAAACATGTTCGCCTTCCGTTTAACTCATCTACCAACGTTACTTTTTCACCTTTTGATATTATTCATGCTGATTTGTGGACTTCTCATGTTCCTAGTTCCCTTGGCTAACTAGGTCATAAATATTATCTGGTCATGTTAAAGATTTTTCCCATTAGGTTTGGTTGTTTCCACTTAAATTTAAATCGGAAGTGTTTACAAAATTTCTTCAGGTTCAGACTTTTATAAAAACACAGTTTGAAAAGTCTATAAAATAATTTCAGTGTGATAATGGTCGTGAATTCAATAATTCCACGATTCACCAATTTTGTAGCAATAATGACATGATTTTCCATTTTTCCTGCCCCCACACATCACCTCAAAATGGTAAGGTTGAACGCATTATCCGAACTATTAATAACATGGTTTGTACCCTGCTGTTTCATGCCTCTCTTCCTCTGTCTTTCTGGTCTATGCCGTCAAAATGTCCGAATATATTTTAAATATTCTACCCACTAGTACCCTTCACAACATGACTCCAACCGAAATTCTATACCGCAGGATTCCCTCATACGATCACTTACGAATATTAGGTTGTCTGTGCTATCTCAATCTTGCCTCCACCGCCCCTCACAAACTAGCACCCCGGACTACTCCTTGTGTCTTCTTAGGTTTTCCGTCTAATCATAGGGGCTATCTGTGCTATGACTTGTCCTCTTGTCAAATCCACATTTCCCGTCACGTCACGTTCGACGAGACCGCATTCCCGTTTTTGAATCTCCAAAAATTTTGAAAACTGGACTACTCCTTTCTTGACGAGTCTGTCGTTTCTCCTATCATCCTCAGTCAAATCACTCCGTCAACTACGAGAACAGGTCTCTGCCACCTGCTTCCACCGTGTCAATCGATCGACCGGCGGCACTACCGCCGGCAGTGTCCTCTCCTCTCACTTCATCCATCTCCCCTAACCAAGGTCACCAACCCATCACCACCGTCTCTACGCAGGACCACCACCAGCATACCACCCGCCTCCAACCCACTGCAGTGTCTCCTCCCATACCAGAACATTCCGACCACACCGACAAACACCAACCCACCGTCAACCAGATCCACCACCCTACACCACCACCCTCCTCATATCCGACGCTACCAGCACCTTCACTATTGCCACTGTCCGATACCCTACCATTGTCAACCATACCAGATCCAAATAAGCCCGTCCCTCCACCAACCCCAACATGTTATTCCGACGCCATCACGCAACGCCCAATACCGACCCCAGTCACCCACCAGTCGACCAACGAACCCACTGCCCCCACCCACCACATGGAAACCCGGGCCAAACACGAGATTTTCAAGCCCAAAACCCACTTTAACATGTCCGTCCAAACAATTTCCCCAATTCCTAAGAACCCAACATTAGCCAAACTGGACCCTAATTGAAATGCTGTAATGTGTGAGGAATTTAATGCTTTAATAAAACAACACACGTGGGATTTGGTACCTAGAACGGAGGGGGTGAATGTGATCCGGTGCATGTGGCTATTTCATTACAAATTCAGAGACAATGGAGACCTAGAGAGGTATAAGGCACGACTTGTGGCTAATGGCACAAATCAGCATGAGGGTATTGATTGTGGTGAGACGTTCAAGCCGGTTGTCAAATCGGCTATTATTCACACAGTCTTGAGCATAGCCATGGGCAAGCACTGACCGATACATCAGCTCGATGTGAAAAATATATTTTTACATGGGGAGTTGAAAGAAATAGTGTACATGCACCAGCCGCCTGGGTTTGTCCATCCAGCAGCCCCCAGTTATGTATGTCGTCTCCGTAAGTCACTGTATGGCCTGAAATAGGCTCCTCGTGTGTGGTATGATCTATTTTCCAGGTATATTATGCAAATTGGGTTTGTCTGTAGCAGGTGTGATAATTCTCTCTTCATTTTTCATCGAGGTAGTAACACTGCTTAAATACTGCTATATGTGGATGATATTGTTCTCACTACTTTATCTGAGGGTTTGAAAAATGAGATTATTGCATAACTTAAGACCAAATTTGCTATGACTGACTTGGGCAAGTTGAGTTACTTCTTGGGTATATCAGTTACCAGATCTGCAGATTATATGTTCTTGAGTCAGCGTAAGTATGCAGAGGAGATATTATACATGGCTAAGATGACAAATTGCAAAGTCATGCCCACTCTGGTTGATTCAAAATCCAAGCTCAGTGTTATGGATGGTGCTCCAGTCTCTGATCCTACTCTATATAGGAGTCTTGCAGGTGCACTTCAGTATCTCACTTTCACCAGACCGGATATAACATATGTTGTTCAGCAGGTGTGCCTATTCATGCATGCCCTCATAGAGTCTCATTTCACTGCCCTTAAGTGTATCATTCGATACATTAAGGGTACACTTGATTTTGGATTACATCTATACCCCTCTGCACCGATCAGGTTGTTGTCTTACAAGGATGCAGATTGGGCAGGATATCCGGACATGCGACGCTCCACTTCTGGCTATTGTGTATTCTTAGGGGATAATCTAGTTTCATAGTCTGCCAAGAGACAAGCCACCCTATCCCGTTCGAGTGCCGAAGCCGAATACAGAGGCGTTGCCAATGTTGTAGCTGAGATTTGTTGACTCCGAAATCTACTTTCGGAGCTCCAGTGTCCTTTGCGTAGGGCGTCCATCGTCTACTGTGATAACATATCTGCCATATATCTTTCTCATAATCCGGTTCAACATCAGAGAACCAAACACATTGAGATGGATATACATTTTGTTCGTGAGAAGGTTGCTCTCGGCCATGTCAGAGTATTGCATGTGCCTTCGTCATACCAGTATGTGGATATATTCACCAAAGGATTTCCCAGATAATTATTCCTTGACTTCAGATCCAGTCTCAGCATCCGGCCTCCTCCCGCTCCGACCGAGGGGGTGTATTAGCAAATATTCTCCATATATTCGTCATATATTGTGTAATTATGAATACTATATATTTATGGTATATTAGAATCCTTACCGAATTAGAATTCCTCCCTTGTACACACTATATATATTTTGTAATAATGAAAATATTCTCTAAGGGGAAATTATTACAATCTTACCCTAATAATACATGATACATATATTCACATATACTGTTATTGCTTAATTATAGTAATTAATACACATTAATGTTCAGGTCGGATTAATCCACATGAACGGCGTAATAAGTACTATATCCAAGATGACACAAATCTCTTTCTTACGACATTAGTACGTTGCATTCCTTAAGTAACTGTAAATCTAGAAACACAAAATTAAAGTCCAATGGCTGACCAATAATTATTTTTCTTCTCTCTCTGATTTGGCTATATATTCTGACGTTAATGATTGAGTTATAAGAAAATATGGCTCTCTTTTTATTCATTTTTAAGTCAAAGATTTAGTTTAAGAATTGTTATCTTTTGAGCAGACAAAACAAATTGAACTTTGATTCTTCAAGTTCAATCATTTCATTCCGCGTCCTAATTTCGTTGGGGTAAAATTTTAACTGCATCGGATATTTATATATCAAATCAATATATGCATATTATGTATTTGTATATAAATTCAAACATTTCATACTCGGTGTTTTTTAATGTACTTTATTTATCTTATGTACATGCATTAGTTACTTCTTTTTTTCTTCAGAATGCGCTAACATGACTTATTTTCTTGCTTTGTTTGTGCTTATGCTTTGTCTTGAGCCGATGGTGTCTCGGAAACAGTCGTTCTACCTATGAAGGTAGAGGTAAGGTCTGCGTACACTCTACCCTCCCCAGACCCCATGTTGTGGGACTCCACTGGATATGTTGTTGTTGTATATAAATCCTAACAGTTAATCATAATTAATAAATTATATTTCTATTTTTAGTTCGTTAAATTATTTAATTAACTAAGATAAGTTGTATTGGCTTGACGTTAATAACCAATGCAAATAAATGCTCCCTCCATCTCAATTATATGATGTAGTTTGACTGAACACGTAGTTTAAGAAATAAATGAAGATTTTTGAATCTCGTGGTCTAAAATAAGCCAAAGATATTTGTATGGTTATAAATCATCTCGTTAAGCGTAAAAAATAAAATTTAAAATTAAATTATTGACTAATAAGAAAATGTGTCATTTTTTTAAATTGACTAAAAAAAAAAGTGTTTCATGTGGAAGAGGGGGAATACTTACCTTTCATTATCTTGTTGAGATGAGATAAGGGCTGCTTGCATTAAATTGTACAAATATTAGTAGGTGATTGTTGGGTCATTTTAGTCATTACATGCACTGTTCTTTGCTATCCAGCTCTATCATATTAGTAAAACTTTGAGTTTAAATTATTAGTAGTAGATTAGTTACTATTTTATCAGGTTATCAATTTGTTCTTATCATGTATATTTATTTATAATTACTTTATAAATGACCTAATTGTATAAATATCTTTTATTCTCAATACATACAATTTAGACTCATACTTTTCACCGAAATAGAGAGGCTCCGCAGGTGCTTTTTCCTGTGTCTATGCAATATCAGTGAAAAATATATTTCACAATCATCACTAAAAAATACAGGAATAATCTACAAAATTTGTTGCTAAACATCATGTACTTAACGGGATTATTGTTGAGAAAATTAATCTGTCATTAGAATTAGATTAACGATAACTTTTTTATTATTTAGAGACACAATTGTATATCTTCACATTTTTTGTTATGTAGGTTATAATGTGGTTAGAGGTAAATCTATGTGATAGTAACTGTTTTATATACTAAAAGATTTCTCACTCTAGTATATCTTCACATTTTTTTATAATTGGGTTTTCTCACGGCCGGTCTGATCATTCTTTGTTCATCTATTGTCGTTGTACTTCTCTGGCATACATTATGTTATATGTAGATGATATTATATTTACTGCCTCCTCTGATAATTTGTGCAACTCTATCATGTCTCTTCTCAGTTCAGAATTTTCTATGAAAGACTTGGGGCCCTTGAGTTATTTTTTGGGTATAGCTGTCACTCGTCATGCAGGTGGTCTATTTTTATCACAGAGGAAGTATGCGGTTGAGATTATTGAGAGAGCTGACATGTCGTCTTGTAAGTCCTCTTCTACTCCGGTTGATACCAAACCGAAGTTGAATGCTACTTCTAGCACACCATATGAGGATCTCACCCTCTATCGTAGTCTTGCATGAGCTCTTCATTATCTTACTTTCACGAGATCAGATATTACTTATGCAGCACATCAGGTGTGTTTATTTATGCATGATCCGCGAATTGAGCACATGCATGCGCTCAAACGCATTATACGATACATACAGGACACACTTGATTATGTATTGCATTTATATCCATCCTCCGTCTCTACTCTCGTGTCTTATACAAAAGCTAGCTTGTAGGTGTTAAGAGTCCCACATCGAAAATGGAATGTGAACGTGGACTCCTTATATGGACTTGGACAATCCTCACCCTACAAGCTAGCTTTTGGAGTTGAGTTAGGCCCAAGATCCATTTTTTACATGGTATCAGAGTCAGGCACATTCCAATTCTTTACTCACCGATGTTGGCCCCCTAAATTATATTGTCCATGCTCCAGTTAACGAGGTCTGGGCGTGCGGGGGAGTGTTAAGAGTCCCACATCAGAAATGGAATGGGAACGTGGACTCCTTATATGGACTTGGACAATCCTCATCCTACAAGCTAACTTTTGGGGTTGAGTTAGGCCAAGATCCATTATTTACCCTCCCACCACATTATGTCTCTCTAGTTGCAAACAATTTGACCCTCAATCTTCCTTTTTTTTTTCCCGATCACTCTGTCAGCTCTAAACCCTATCTTCACCCAAATGGGATGCTCAGACCAACAAAGCTCCGGACCCTCAAAGACCAATCTTCCCTCAAGAAAATCAACCTCCACCCCCGCCGCCACCTTAAAACGAAGAACCAAATTCAAACAACTTGAAAGATTCAATGGAGGTTCCGGAAGGGGACAATGTCCCTATCCCGGAACCAATCATCGAAACCTCAAACTTAGACAAGGTAAAAGTGTTCCTATTCTCCGACATGCAAGACCAAAGGCAAATTCTGTTTGTCCCCACACTCTTCAAAAATGTTCTCTAAACATTTGTCCCCCACAAGATCCAACTGTGGGGAACAAAGCAATGATAATTCTTCCTCACCTGAGGAGGAGGGTGAATATAGACCTAGTTCTAGAGAATGATTACCATCTTCAACCCACCATAATGAATAGAGCCATAAACTTTCTTATTTGGAACATTAGAGGTGGAAATAATGCTAACTTTCGCAATAATTTCAGAGAAATTTTAGACGTTCATAGGCTATGTATGGTTAAATTGTAGGAAACTAGGATGCATAGTCATCTAGCTCTCTTGGATGAATTTTGCTTTTCTAGATGATTAAGGTTCCTGATGTTGGTCAAGTTGGTGGCATGGATATCATGTGGGATCATAATAGGGTTAACGTCCATAGCTTTGTGCGGCATGAACAAGAAATTAGTCCATAGCTTTGTGCGGCATGGTTGCAGGCCAATCCAAGGCCTATAGTGGCGTTGGAACTCTCATTCGTCAAATTAATCCTCTCCCGAAGTTCTATCAAGCTCGGTCCATGCTTACTTTGGAAGAGACCGATTTGGCTAAGAAGGCGGCTACTAGTGCTAGTCCCGTGGTCATGATGACGTCCTCCCCTAACTCTTAGATTTTTGGTGATAATTCGGGCCAAAACCATTCCCAAGGGGACGGAAAAAATAATCAGAAAAATAATGGCAAGAATCGCGGGGGCAAACATAATGGTTCCGGCAATTGTGGCGGTAATAGCAGTGGGCCCCATCCCGACAACAGTGGACCGTCGTCCCACTGGTACCAACCATGGGCCCCTTGGCGGTAGGCCGGGGCCAATGGGCAGTGGCCTAGCAGCCCATATCCACCGATGTATCCAGCGTCTGGGCAGTAGGCTAATCAGCCCTCGTTTCGGCCCAACATTGTCTGGCAAATGGTTTCCGCACTGCTTCTAGGCTGGGGCAGCAAGCAAGTGGGCTTGGGCCTCGGCCTTCACAGGTCCATCACGCAGCGGGTCCCACCCATACCGATATTGAAGCCGCGATGCACACGCTTGGAATAAATGGACACCGGCGCCACTACTCACATGACGTCTGACTCAGGTACTCTCTCGTCTTATTCCAATTTGAGCAACAATCGTGGTATAATTGTTAGTAATGGTAATTCAATTTCAATTCGTGGTTACGGTCATAAAATGTTGTCTCCCCCCCCCCCCCCCCGATCCACCTCTTATTCTGAAAAATACCTTTGGCGTTCCTAAATTGATTAAAAATTTGGTGTCTGTCCTTAAATTCACCACTGATAATTTTGTTTCTGTTGAATTTGATCCATTTGGATTTTCTGTGAAGGATTTCAAGACGGGGAGTCCTCTCATGAGGTGTGATAGTAGGGGAGATCTTTATCCTATCACGTCAAGTTCCTATTTCTCGAGTCACGCATTGCTATCAACTTTTGCAGCTCTGGCTCCTTCCTTGTGGCATGCTCGTCTAGGTCATCCGGGTCGTTTATTTTATCTTCCTTAGATAAAAACAATTTTATTTCGTGTAAGGGTACGCATAGTACTCCAAATTGTCAATCTTGTTCTTTAGGAAAAATTGTTAAGTTGTCATTTGTAGACTCTAATTCTCATACTTTAATGTCATTTGATATTATTCATAGTGATTTATGGACGTCTCCGATTCTTAGTTCTTTGGGTCATCGGTATTATGTTCTCTTTTTGGATGATTATTCTAAGTTTTTATGGACTTTTTCGATAGCTAAAAAATCTTAAGTTTTTTTCATCTTCTTAAATTTCGAACATTCATTAGAACCCAATTCAAACGGGAAATAAAAAATATTCAATGCGATAATGACAAAGAATATGACAATGGGGTGTTTCGGGAATTTTATGCTAATAATGGGATCAATTTTTTTTTCTTACGCTCATACGTCTTCACAAAATGGGAAAGCCGAACGCAAAATTCGTACCATTAATAACATTGTCCGAACTTTATTGATTCATACTTCCGTACCCCCGTCTTTTTGGCATCATGCTCTACAAATGGCTACATATCTTCTTAACATTCTTCCTTCCAAAGGTTTGACATATTCGTCTCCTCTTCAAATTTTATTTAATAAGACTCCTTCATATTTCCATCTTAGGGTCATTGGGTGCTTGTGTTATCCATTATTTTCATCCACCACAATTAACAAACTTCAGGCCCAGTCTACCCCTTGTATGTTTTTGGGTTTTCCATCTAATCACCGTGGTTACAAATGTTTTGATTTATCATCTAATAAAATCATCATTAGTCGCCATGTAATTTTTTATGAATCCCAATTTCAATTTGCTAAGGTTAGTAATCTCGTGCCTAGTTCGTATAATTTTTTGGATGATGATATATCCCCGTACATTATTCACCATTTTTCAGACGTGTCTCACACCCCAAATTCACCAGCGAGCCCACTGCCCGCTGGCCCCACTGTTCTGTTGCCAGTTATTGGTCCAGCCGCTGAGTCCAGTCCCATAACTGGGCCAGTGACGGTAAATGGACCAGATACCCAGCCCATTATCGCCATGTTCTAGTAACGAGCTCATCTGATTTTCGTGTTGGGTAGTGGTCCTGCTGGTCAGTCCGTGACGTGTCCCGATAGTTCCCAAAATCCACCCAATTTTACCCTGAGTCATAGACCGGTCACTCGTAGTCAACAAGGTATTTTTAAACCAAAAAGACATATTAATTTAAATTCTAATGTTCTTAAATCACCCTTACCCCGTAATTCTATGTCTGCTTTAAATGACCCGAATTGGAAAATTGCTATGACCAATGAATATAATGCTCTTATTGATAATAAGACATGGGAGTTAGTGCCCTGTCCATCTGGTGTTAATATTATTCGATCTATGTGGATTTTTGCTCATAAGGACAATTTTGACGGTTCTTTTGTAAGGCATAAGGCTCGTCTTGTAGGTGATGGTAAGATTCAGAAGATTGGTGTGGATTGTGGTAAGACATTTAGTCCAGTGATCAAGACGGCTACCATTCGCATTGTGCTCAGCTTGGCTCTTTCGAAAGCATGGCCTATTCATCAGTTGGATGTGAAGAATGCTTTCTTACATGATGATCTCAAGGAGACAGTCTATATGCATCAACCCTTGGGGTTTAGGGATCCCAAATATCCTCGTCATGTCTGTTTATTGAAAAATTCATTTTATGGGCTTAAGCAGTCTCCAAGGGGTATAAGAGATTTACCGACTATGTTTCTACTATTGGATTCTCTCATAGTAGGTCTGATAATTCATTTTTCATATAACGTCGTGGTTCTTCTTGACTTATATACTATTATATGTGGATGATATTATCTTAACTGCCTCTTCTGATGCATTACTCCAGTCTATCATGACAATGCTCAGTTCTGAGTTTGCTATGAAAGATTTGGGGCCCTTGAGTTACTTTTTGGAGATTGTTGTCACTCGTCATGCAGGTGGATTGTTCTTATCCCAAGAGAAGTATGCAGCTGAGATCATTGAGAGGATTGGGATGTCATCCTGTAAGTCCACTTCCACTCCTGTTGATACTAAACCCAAGTTGGGCGCTGCGGCTGGCTCACCTTATGAGGATCCGACCCGCTATAGCAGTCTTACAGGGGCCCTTCAGTATCTGTCGTGACCCAAAATGGAGGGCCGCGATGGGCACCCGAACCCCACCCGCCGGGTACCGCTAATCGTACATCCAACACCTAATCATAGTTAAATACGGACTAAGCCGAAAAAGGACTATGTAAAATCTTAATCAGATAACCAACTTATATATACACATACCCATACCAAGGCCGACAAGGCCATATAAGACCACTATCCACAAGACACATGTCTACAAGCCTCTAAAGAATACATGACATTACCAGGACGGGACAGGACCCCGCCATACTCATATGCGGATGCAAAAATACTGTACCACGACCAACTGCAACTCTGAAACAAATAGAGTGCTCCAACATCAGTTGAACCAGCAACCTACTAGCGTGAATCGTCACCTTCTTTAACCGAACCTGCGGGTATGAAACGCAGCGTCCCCCGACAAAAGGAACGTCAGTACTACTGATGTACTGAGTATGTCAGGCATGAACAATAGTATAACACCAGCAATAAATGCCTATGAGGGCCCTAATACATATGCCTACATGTTATGCACAATGCAGTATACTTATACATCGGCCTCATCGGGCATCTTCCTTACCATAATAGCCTCTGTGGGCACCATATCATGTAGTGATTAATGAATGTATGCATAATGCAAATGCGGTATACTAATGTCCACACGGGAATCCTTTCATAACCGCCTCTATGGGCATCAGGTTATATCACCACACAAGGACATCACATCATCACATCATATTGGCCTCTTCGGGCTCTTTTGTGATAGTTTGTACCAGCTGCAGGTGGTGTGCGTATATAACGCATTTCCCTTTCCCCATATCCCCTACATATATAAAATATTTACCATATAGTAGTGTGCATAGCACAAGTTGGTCTAGGGTAATATAAAAATATAATGCAAATTAAAATGCATGAATAACAATAAAACACTTCCTGAATTTGTCGGATGACAATAATATTCTTGCCCCTTTGGCTAACACTGTGAATATCAACACCTTTTTTCCATATGCCTCAATAAGGACTTAGAAACATATTTAAACATGTTTTTAACATAGGAATCAATAACTTGAACATTCTTAACCACTAAGAGTAGAATAACTTATGGAACAATTATCACGGTTATATTTCGTTACATGGAACATGCCAAAAGAAGAAAATAATTTATCTTAACATACCTTAAATTCAAGCTTAATAACTGGAAATTGAACTCAAAATTGGAGCTTCAATTTCGTACAAAAAGGGGTTGGAGTCTGAGGAGGACAAAATATAAGCAGAAATTATTACTATAAAGTAGAGGTGGCCAGTGGGCCGGGCTCGGGTCTGGTGGGCCGGGCTCGGGTCTGGCGGGCCGAGTCTGGCGGGGTCGGGGCGGGACGGGCGAAGGGGTCGGGGTCGGGTCTGGTGGGACTTGCTCCAGTCCCGTCCCGATCCCGATCCCGTCGAAATCGGGTCGGGCCGGGGTTGGGGTCGGGGTCGTGGTCGGGTCCGGCGGGTTTTCCTTTTTTTTAAAAAAAAAAATAATAATATATGTATAAAAAAAAACTCAATAAACAAAATAAGATTGTGTAATAAAAACATCTCAAGGCTGTTTTTGTGCCTCTTATATTATTTAATAGACATATGATTTTCTTGTAATACAAATACAATTGTCTAAAATCTAAATTGCAACTTTGTGGTGTTGTCCAAAAGTTGCAAATTATATAATAAAATTGTAATTAAAAAAAATTACATTCTCAAAAAAACATGTTCTAATTGCTTAATGATTTCCTGTGGCTCTTCGGTTGCAATTGGTATTTGTTGGTCAAATTGATCCACGTCGCTTCCACCACCTTCGGATAAGATTTCATTGTAGTTTTCATCTTCTTCTTCGTTAATCTCCGGTTAACCACACCTTCTCCGCTCCGCTCGTATCCAATCTCTGAATAATACTGCAATTTCCAAGCTGTCTCCGGCTAATGAGTGTCTGTGGTCTCTTATTTGATATCTGCCGGCAGAAAAAGCGCTTTCGACGCACGCGATTGATGACGCTTGAATGTTCAAAACATCTCGGGCCATCAATGAAAGTGTCGGAAAGGTCTTCTCATTCCCCCTTCAATATTTCAGCAAGTCTTCATGTCCATCTTCATTGATAACTTCTTGGTACGGTACAGAACCCTGCAAAACAAAAATATCCAACTCGCTAATTTGGTTAGTAGTAGAGGTACGGTCGCACATTCTATTTCTGAGGCTTTCAATACTAGCCGCAGAAACAGCATGTCTTTTGTGAGCTTGTGTTGAAGATGAAGAAGATGGTATGGAAGCCGGTAAGTTACTAGCATTTTCTTGTTGATAAAATCTATATATTTTTTTGCATTGGTGTTCTACGCTAGTCAACACTTCTTCTTTAGTTTGTTCAATAAGTGGTGGGTGATTTAGATTTTTGGGACTGGAGGTGGTAGTACTTCTATACAATCGTAAATAGTTTCAATTAGTGATTTAGTACCGTCTATTTTAATAGTCGGATTTAATACAGAATCAATAATATAAATAGTGGGAACAGGAATAAAGTATTGTTTTATTTTGACAAACATTTTTTTAATAGCTGTCATATAAGCTGGTTTTTCCATATATTCACTAAGTAATAAAAATATTAGAGTTATATAAAACAACATAGTTGAAATAGTAGGATAATATATATCGGAAAATTATTTTGTTTCTTGAAAAAATTTCTCTAAAAATACAATAAGTTCGGAAATTTTTACCCAATCACTATCTACAATCATATCAGCTGGATTTTGATTAAGAGAGTTAAAAAATAAAGTTATAGGTTTTCTATAGTCATAAGCAACAAGTAGTTGCTCGTATAAAGAATTCCACCTAGTGGATACTTCTTGTGGAATTTTTCTATAAGATAGTCCACAATCGTGACAAGTTTTTTTATAATCTTTTCTACGTTGTACTTTATTACTTTTAAAAATAAAGTTTATAGCAAATTGTATTTTACTAAGAATGTCTTCAAAAAGTGATAGATCATCCTTTACAATTAAGTTATATATATGGCACGCGCATTTTATATGAAAATGATCTGAAAAAGATGGTGTTAAACTATTTTTTAAATTGTAATTGCGTAATTGTTAGAAGAAGCGTTATCTAATGTAATAGTCATAATTTTATCGGTTATTCCGTAATAATGGCACACTTGATAAATATTATCTGCAATAAAAGTACCAGTGTGCCTATCATATATATATCTATACGCTAAGATACGTTTTTGCATAGACTATTTATAATCTATCCAATGACAAGTTACAGTTAAATAACCATGGTCGTTAGTACTACGACCTATATCAGACGTGATAGATACTTTGCCATTAAAATGATATAATGAATAACGTAAATATTGTTGATATTCATGCGCGAATTTAAATACATCTCTCTTAACAGTTGATCTAGGAAAACCGTTAAAAGCAAGATTATATATATCTCTAATGTAATGAATAAAACCGGGAGATGAAGGAAATGAAAAAGGCAAACCCTCCACAAAGAACTAATTTTGATATTGCTTCCCTATCTCTATGTTTATTGTATTTAGAGCCTACAATTTCCCCCGTCATAGGGTTAATTTGACCTTGTACTTGGTCCGGGACAATATCAGTATGTGAACCTTGTCCCGATGGAGCGGGCGTTTGCGCACCCGGTTTTGAAGCCTGGTATTGGGCATACCTAGGCGGATGAGCACTTACTACGTGTCTAATTAAACCCCCCGTCCCACAGTGACCTTTTCCAGTTTTAAATTTTAAAACATTTTTACAAATTTTACATATAGCTATTTGATTCTCTACGTCCCTATCAAAAAAATGTTCATGCATCTGATTTTAATGGTCGTTTTGCTGGACCTCGTCTCATACTAGGGGGAATAGGAGGTATTTCAGTTGAAGGTGCACTAGTGGGTGTGTTGTCATCAACATTAGTGGGTGTATCATCTAGATCATCGTCTAAATTAAAGTCTTCTTGAGTTCCAGAAAATATCTCCTCATCTAAATCTAATGGTATTGTAGGAAAATGTTCAGTATCAATAAAATCATCCCGTGTAGGAATATGATGACTTGAAGAAGTACCCTTGCCCTTGTTGCCCCTACTAGAAGAAGCACTCTTACCCTTAAACATACATCTTAATCCTTCCATTTTAATTATGATAATAAATAATTAAAGATAATAAAATTAAGTGAGCTAAATAAAATAAACAGACAATAATAATTTAATGAAGGAATGAATGTACCAAACGCCGACGTAACGTCGACGTGTAATCGAGAGGTTGAAAATTGAAACTTTGCTCGATGGAAGATCCTCAAGCTAGTTGCCAACTTCACTCCCAATTCCCAAATGAATAAATAAAATTGAATATTTAGTAAACAATGTAGACTTGTAGAGAGAGATATTGAGAGATTGTAGGAAGATTTGTGAGAAAGATGAAGAGAAAATGAGTTATTTATAGTTGAAAAATTGGGTTAAAGTGTAAATATAATAACTTATGGGTTAAAACTAAATATTAAGGGGTAGGGGGGGTTGGGGGAGGGGGGAGGCCTAAAATGGCCGTTGGTGCAACGGTTATATTTGCAAAGGGGAACTCTCAGGCGGGGTCGGGCTCAGGTCTGGCGGGACGAGACATTGTCCCGTCCCGAGTTCGAGTCCCGCCACCATTTTTTTTTTATGCGGGCTCGGGTCGGGGTCGGGCCGTCCCGGCCCACTGGCCACCCTTACTATAAAGAACTTAAAGCCCTATCTCTAACTTCTATATTGGATGCAATTTTAGGAATAAAAAACAAAAGAAATTAACAAGTTTGATTTTGTCAAAGTACAGAAAGAACAAAACGAGTAATGCGCCTGCTTTATATTTATTCTTTTTTTTCTTCTTGAAAAGATTGTGCTTCTAGATGTTCAACAAGCAAAGATAGTTGCCTTCTATATAATTCCTATGCTAGCACTACTAAAAAAACAAAGATTAGCGACAGATAAATTTATGGAGTCAAATAAAGAATTCATCACTAATTGTATTTAGTGATTGATTATCGAATAACTCTTTCAATTACGAGTTATTTATTGACAGATTAGCGATGAAGTTCATAGCTATTTTAATTTCTTTTGTAGTGTAGTGAAGGAGATATTAGTTTTTTGTCCGTTTCCTACTTTTTTCCGAAGTCGGAGTATATACTTAATACTTTTATCATTTCTAGGATGAAAATGTTACAGCCAAATTAATAAAGAGAAATTGAAAAATCAACAATCACCACCAATGAATTTCTCGATGCTAGCTGCAAGAAGCTTCTTCGATATTTTTAGTCATTATATTAGGAGCAGTATTGTTTAAGATGAGAAGTCCAACCTTGGACATTTAGCTGCAGGACTTCAACCTTGGACAGTCCTTACGGAGGAGGAGTATATTTGAGACATTTAGGTAACGTCTGAGGTATTTTTGTATCAATAGTGTATAGAGGGTAAAAATTGATTACTTTTACATAGTAGAGGGGTAAATTTAATCATTTTCCCTAAAAATAAAATAAAATAGCATAATTCATGACCGGTAACAGTTAACTTTTTTAAAAACAAACCTAAATGCATGGAAAACATAGTTTTGGCCAAACTGGTTAACTTGTAAAAGGAGAAAGTTATAAAATAGGAATTCTATTAAGTTCCTTGAAATCTAACTAGTTTCAACTTTGCGAATTGCTTTTGATAGGAGACGCTCCCTTAAAGTCAGATTTTCCGGTGGTTCTGTCACGTCCCGAATCTAGGCCCGGGCGTAACACGATACTTGGTGCCTAGCTATATGTGACCGAGCGAACCAACTGGCTAGATGAATCAACATGTGATATCAAAACATTCTGAAAGCGAAATTAAAACTAGCCCATGCTTGTAACACCCTGCACCTTAGCATTAGGATGCATCGTAGTTAAACCATATGGGTTTGGGAAAAATTTATAAATGAGATTTTATTTATTAAAAGAATAGAAATTATTCCGTACTGACGTCCCTTTTAGTTTCCTTACATACTCGGTACATTATTCCATACTAACATCCTTTTTTGTTGGAGGACCCTGCATTTCATGCATGCAGGTCCTGAAAGACAGGAATACATGCTTTCTCAGTAGATGTTGCCGAGTTCCATCTTGATTGGTAAGCTCCACTTCATATGGAGTTACCGGATTCAGAGTCTTGGAGTTATACAATATATATATATAGATATAATGGGTAAGCCGGGGCCCTGTCTCGACCATATTATGATGCCAGTCACTCTTAGAGACTCTGTAGACACACGTCGATATGTATCGTATGTTGTGTGGCCTTGTCTACCCTTGTTTATGTTGCCTTGAGCTGTTCCATTGTAGAAGATCTTGATGACCTTACCGGCCTAAGATTTATGATTAGTTTACAGATTGGTCTTGTCGTCCCTGATAATTTGTTGGGTTTCCAGAGCTCATGAGTTACAGATGATACGCTCGGGGTCAAGTAAGGCATCGGGTACTGGCCACGCTTCCCTAGGTTTGGGGCGTGACAATGATGATCTACTAAAAAGTTTGAATGATGTAAATCATAATGTGCTAAAAAGTACTGAAATGGTTTGAGATATAATTGTAGTCAACAAGGCTAACATAAGAGCCTGCTAAAACAGACTGACTGCAACCTAGTTTATAAAGCCTCTAAGAATAGTGAAGTACTGATTGTTTACTGGGACAAGGCCCCCGACATACCTGACTATCTAAAATACTGAAAAGACTGTGATTAAGATAACACTCCAAAAAGTTGGGGCTTACAAAGCAGCTGGTACGAGAATCCTAGTGAGCTAATTCGTCGTCCTGTAAATTGTTACTTGCATCGCGAGACATAAGCCCCAGGAAAAAATGGACGTCAATACATTTGAATTGTACTGGTATGTAAAGCAACTGAAAGAAAGAACTGTAAGCAGGGTGGGTGCTCGGGAAAAGGCAGCCCAAATAAATAAACAAGTAATAAGTACTGAAATTGTAAACTGCAACTGATAACTGGAATGAACAAGAGAAGTGAAGTTATGAGTACTTCATGTTCTGCATATGAAACACATGTTTAACTGTATTTATATGTGCGGCCTTGGCCCTATAATAAATGCACAAACTATAATCTTGACCAAATAAGTGTGTCAATATGTGGCCTTGGCCAAGTATATATATACATGAGATTGTGTCATTGGGCAATCACATATGTTCAATATTCATTAATTATTATTAAAGAATTGAGATTACTGGAATAATGAACATCACTATGGTATTTGCCTTCTGGGTTGAGCTCATGGCTTGCCTAGTGCGGATTATCTCTCATGTGTGGTTTGTGGGCTATTGCACGGAGCGGGGTTAACCCTGTACGCACCCGAAGGGTAGCGACTGTGGGTTTCCTTGTCATAAAAAATGAACATCACTAAACTGAGACATGTATTCATAAACTGATTATGAGACCTGAAGCCTTAATTGGTTCTAAACCCATTAAATTTCTAGACTGAGACTCATGTATATCAAACACGAGTCTATATTGATTACGTTCTGAGTTCACAATGTTTGAAATGAAGATCATGAAAGAATTACGAAACTACGATATCTAGAGAATTGAAGTTCTGCAACTATTCACGAAACTAAGGCATAACTACGTTCTGAGGTAATTCGTAATAGTCAATAAAGAATGTGACGTAGGGAGAATCATCAACATTCCCAAACGTAGAGAGTTAGCCTCACATACCTTAATTCCATAATCCTGAGCGTAATACAATGTCCTTCAACCCTTTCAACCTTAATCTAAAGCAATACAAGTAAAAGGGATTTCATATTAACAATAAAACCAATGCTTTGATCATCAAAGCATTTTATCAAATATTTGGCGGGCATAAAGCTCTACAACTTCCATTAATGGGGTTTTCTTCACCCAATTCTTATTCAATTACTTCTAGGTGATTCTACAATCTCAATTAGCTAGAATTAACACCATTCTTCATCACCCGTATGATTACAATAATGCTAAATCAACAATCCCTACATCCTACTATAGTTCATGTGCTTTCCTCTAACAAACCCATTAACTTGTCTCCCAAAAACTCATCAATTCACAACTACCAATGATTAAAAGAGGAAAATGATTACCTTTTTGAAGTTCTATCTTGTTGAATTTGAATGCTAGGGTTTCCACGTCCCACGATGAAGTCTCAATCAAGTTTCTATGGATTAGAAGGGTTTACTCAAGTTAGAAGGGTACTAAGGACTTGAATTCATGCTAGAATCATTGAAGAACTTACATTGGAGGGTTCTTGAGGCTTGAGACTTGTTCTCTCTGTCTCTACGGTGTTTTTTGAGCTTTAGAGAGTTAGGGAAATAAACCCCAAGCTTAAATATAACTTAAAATATGAAAATCTGAAGTTTTAATCTGAAACCCAGCCCATTCGCGATGGGCCCGCGACATAGGCCATCGCAAGACCCCCTGCAGGTCGATGTTAAGAGACAATAATTTCCTGCACTCAAACCGCGATGTAGGGCCATCTCATGTGTAACGCCCCGAACCATGGCATGGGGAAACACCGCATCGGTGCCTGACTGGATGTGACCCAACGAACCACGTGGTTTGCTGAGTCATCATGAGCATAAAAAACATGCAATAATAATAATTTATTATTATTTGACATCAAGTTGCTGAGTGAAATTCAAGCATATTCTTGCAAAAGGTTATTTGAATATTCATGAACTTTTAAAAAAATTACAATCAGATTATGCAATTGCAGAGTAAATTAGGACAGTCATGACTATTTATAAACAACATACCCAATGTAATCTCACATAGTAGGATCTGGAGAGGATAGGATGTGCGCAGACCTTATCTCAACCTTTATAGGGCAGAGAAGTTATTTCCGATATAGATAAATAAAATCAGGATAAATTGATTTCTTAATCTAATTCTTCTCCACATAGAAAGCATGCATAGTAACCTTGAGAGAGGATTCGAAAAGACAATCAGATGAAAAGATTATCTTTCAAAAGTCAGATCAGACAATTCTAGCACCAATTTTTTTTATAACGGAAAAGTACCCGACAGCCAATGTTGCATGATTTGAAACTCGGTAAGTAATGGGTCTTCCTTCTATCCTTCTCCAATTTGAACCTATGAAGTGCGTCTAATCCACACATCACAAGCTGCGGTCTTACCACTAGACCAAAGGGTCCAAAACATGAAATAATACTCAGATAACTTGAGTTTAATTATATTTCCAATCTGGATTTCCATTACAAATGGTATTTAACACATAAACTCCATAGAGTAACAAAGGCAAAGCTTCTTAAATCCCCTAAATCACGACTACTTTGTAAAAGAAAGTGGTAAGAGGATAGAATCAGTAAGAATTTAAATGACTTGAATCTATTTCCAAATGTAAATGCTAAAAAAATGAAATATCTACAAAGCAGAGACTAAGCGTGAAATGTGGGAATCAAAGTGAAGCACGCTAAGGATCAAAACCCAAAATCTGGAAACACTGAAACTAGAGAAGAAGGAACTTACAATTTCAAGCCATAATCAAAGCGCCAACGCTCATTTTGGACCTTGCAACTCAAAACATGATCGGAAAGTTGATACTAATACTCAGATCACTTGAGTTTAACTACTACCACTCTGGATTCCATCACGAATGGTATATAGCAGATAAATCTCCATAAACAAGGGCAAAGCTTCTTAAATCTCCAAATTATGATTATTTTGTAAAACAAAGGGTTAAGGATAAAAAACACACCTCAAATATCACTTTTTTTTTGTTTTCTATTTGAACTATTAGATGTGAGAGTTTCTACCTAAACTATTATCAACTAGTTTGTAAAACACACCTCAACTATCAGTTAACTAGTTTGCAAAATACACTTCATTAAAAGTGAACAACTAATAGTTGAGTTGTGTTTTGCAAAATAGTTTGTGATAGTTTAGGTAAGAAAAAAAGTGAAAGACTGATAGTTGATGTGTGTTTTGCAAACTAATTGATGATAGTCTAGGTAAAAAACTCGCATCTGATAGTTCAGGTAGGAAACTCAAAAAACGGTAAACTTGAGTTCGAGTTGTGTTTTTTACCATTATTTATAAAACAAAGTGACAAGGGGATAGAATCAGTAAGAATTTCAATGAATTGAATCTATTAACATAAATGCTAAAAACGAATAATCATATTGTACCGTCAAACTTCCTTCAGAAAATGACGTCATCCGCACCGAAGAGACTCGATCCGTCTGTCATGTACCGTTGGCCTTAGTTAGATTCCGGCCGATCAACCGTCGATTCCGTCTCCGATCGAGTCGTCCGTTCCGCCTATGTCGCCACCACCGGAATCCGGTATCTCGACGTCAGATCCATTACGGTAATGATATGATACTGTCATCCAAGAATAATAATAACATTGATTTTGATAAGTTTGTGTACCGTATCGGCATGCGTTGGATTCCATCGGATCGGTTCAATTTTCACCACTACCACCGGCATCACGACAATGATAACAACAATAACATATCCATTGAAATGTCACAACATGGGGTCTGAAAAGGGTAGAATGTATGCAGATTTCACCTCTACCTTGATAGGTGGAGCGACTGTTTCTGAAAGACCATCGGCTCAAGACACAATATAAGCACAGACAAAGCAATATATTACACAAATTTAGGCATAATACACAACAGATCCCCAAACTTGGCTTCTGCTGACAAGTATACCAGTATAAAATTAAACAAAAATACAAATGTTGACGTGACACTGATGTGAGTGTTCAACTGACAAAGTAGAGACAAGTTGAAGTGTTTACTTGTGCAAACCTAAAGTAGAAGGCATACTTGCCGGCCAAGGTCAAATTTGAGAGTCTATTTATGTATTATCCCTAAATTTTACTCTCTATGTCTCAATTTATTGAATACTTTTTATTTTTTTCACCAAATAGGAAAGTTGTAACTTATAATACTTTGCTTGTAGTTTTCAAATATATAAATTTTAATATAAATTTAGTCAAATTAATTCTAAAAAGTGAAAAATATAACATAAATTGGAATGGATGGAGTATAAGATTGCTACTATAATTAAATAACTAATTATGCTATAAAACTGTTGTATGCAACATCCAACAAGAAGATGCGGAAGTTTCTAGATGACCACGAACTGAGAAAGATCTCGAAGTTTCTAAATCGCACTAAGTTTGGTGAAATTAATTCGAAAAATGAAAATCAATTCCATGCTCATCATGTTGATGATGATGATGATGAGGCTTACAAAAGATCAAAGCTTTATGCGAAGCACTATGAAATGAAATTTGAGGAAGCGTTTTCATTATAACAATGGTGAAGCAGAAGAAGGAAAAGCTAATGAAGAGAATAAGTTGCACAAGAGGGTAAAGAAGAAAGGTGGATTCATGAGAAGTGTTCGTAAGTTTTTGCATAACTACTTTGATTGAAGCATATTTGCTTTTGTGCTGTTTAATATATAATAGAACTATATAAGTATTTGTATGTGTCTGTTGTTTGTAAATAACTTTGCATCCATATGAGATGTAGTAGAACTAGGAAGTATACTAATTATTACTATATGAATATGTTTTGGAATATGTTGCCATATAATTGTACTAGACATTTGTAAAACTTGGCTTATATATACAGAAAAACGTTGTTTAGTGCTGGCACCATATGATGGTACTAGATATCTGTAAATCTTGGCTTATATATACAAAAAAAAAACTATGTTTAGCAAGAGTAATCATTATGCTTGGGTTGACATTCGATTAGAATAATCGTTGTTGTTTCTTTCCTGCTCTTCGTCGCTACAGAATCTGGTGTTTGTTAAATAATGGGTGCTATTAGATTCGATTCTCTAGAGGAAAGCAATGAAATTGTTGAGACATCCAATGCCATGCCTCGATTGGCTCTTTGAGAAGGAAAGAGAGTGATTGGAATGAAGTAGAGTAGAAAAGGATTGATTTTGCTGCTTGCTTTACCCCACCTTGATCCGTCTAGTTTTTAGCGAAATTGATAAGAAATGGGTATTGGGCCTAATTCTATCTGAAAAGGAGCTGAGGTGAAACCAAACCCCCATCTCGTAGGTCGATGTGGGACAAACTCACACCCCCTACACTCAAATCACTATCCTACTTGAAAGATGGAATAATTTCCTTTGCGGATTCCTTTCATTATTCACAATATATATAGATGTACAAAGGTTGATTCCTAATATGGTACGAATCCTAACTTACCTTACAAAGGTTGATTCCTAATACAATTAGAATCCTAAGTTACCTTAAATATACATCTATCATAATTACAAAATATACGAGAGAATATTCGGAGAATATTCGCTAATACTCCCCTCAGACGGAGCGGGAGGAGGCCGAACGCTAAGGCTGGATCGGAAGTCGGTGAAGAGATGTCGCGGTAGTCCCTTTGTGAAGATGTCTGCATATTGATAAGAGGAAGACACGTGTAATATTTTGACCTGACCACGGGCAACCTTCTCTCGCACAAAGTGGATATCCATCTCAATATGCTTAGTCCGCTGATGTTGGATCGGATTATGAGACATATAGATGGCAGACATGTTGTCACAATAGACTATAGACGCCTTGCGGAGTGGACACTGGAGCTCTAAAAGAAGATTTCGGAGCCACGGATCTCGGCAACTACATTAGCAACACCGCGATATTCGCGCTTCAAAGCACTCGAACGGGATAGTGTGGCACCGCCTCTTGGCGGACCATGAGATAAGATTATCCCCAAGAAATACACAGGTACCCGAGGTGGAGCGACGTGTGTCCGGGCATCCCGCCCAATCGCATCCGTGTAGGCAAGTAACTTGGTTGGGGCGAGAGGGGTATAAGTGTAATCCAAAGTCTAGTGTGCCCTTAACGTATCGATAATACGTTTGAGGGCGGCAAAATGGGACTCTCGGGGGTCGTGCATGAACCGACACACACTGCCGAACGGCATATGTAATATCGGGCCTAGTGAATGTAAGATGCGAAGAGCACACCTGCTAGACTCCGATATAGAGTGGGATCGAAATCGGCGCACCGTCATTGGCACTAAGCTTGGATTTGGAGTCCACCGGAGTTGGCATAATTTTACAATTTGCCATCTTGGCCCCGTACACTATTTCTTCTCGCATACTTACGCGACACGGGAACATAGTGGTTGCGGATCGTTACCGATATACCCAAAAAATAACTTAGCTTGCCCAAGTCGGTCATAGCAAATTCGGTTTTGAGTAGAGCAATGATTTCATTCTTCAAACCGTCGGATGAGGCGGTAAGAACAATGTCATCGACATATAATAGCAAATATGCGGTCTTGCTACCTCGGTGAAAAGTGAAGAGAGAGTTATCACACCTGCTACATACAAAACCAATCTGCGAAGATACTGGCAAAACGATCATACCAAGCTCGGGGTGCTGTTTCAATCCATACAATGACTTCGAGACGACACACAAATCCGCGGAGTCTGTCGGATGAACAAAGCCGGGAGGCGATGCATGTACACGAGTCTCTTTCAAATCCCCATGAAGGAATGCATTCTTGACATCAAGGCGATGAATCGGCCAATGCATGCCCATAGCAATGCGAGAACGATCCGAATAGTGGCCGGTTTAACAACCGGATCGAATGTCTCACCACAATCAATACCCTCCTGCTGATTAGTGCCATTGGCGACTAGTCTTGCCTTATACCTCTCTAAGTCACCACTGGTCTCGAACTTGTGCCGAAATAGCCACATACATCGGATAACATTCACACCTTCGGGTCTAGGTACCCAATCCCAAGTGTTCTGCTTAGTTAAAGCGTTAAATTCTTCGCACATGGTCGCATTCCAATTTGGGTCCAGTTTTGCTAGTTTTGGATTTTTTGGAATGGGTGATAAGGTTTGTGTGGAGAGATTGAAGTGAACCTTGGGTTTGAAGATCCTGTGTTGTGCACGAGTCTCCATACGATGAGATGGCAGTGGCGGTGGGTCGGGGCTGGGAGGTTGCTGGTCCACTGGTTCTGGACCAATGGGCGAGTTCGGTGGGTGGTTTCGGTGACTCGGCCGGGGCTGTAGGGGTGAGCGAGGGGGCTGTTGGGGTGGTGCTTGGATAGTGGCGAGACTGTCGGAACAGGTGGGGCTGCTCTTGTTGGTATAGATTTTGGATGATCGGGGACAGACTTGGTTCATCGAGAAAGATGTAATCGGTGGTCTGAAATTTCCGGAGATTTGAAAAAGGAAAGGTTGTCTCGTCAAAGGTGACGTGACAGGAGACGATGATTTTGCGAGTAGCAATGTCATAGCACAAGTAGCCCCGATGATTAGGAGATAGACCAAGGAAGACACATGGCAGAGTGCGAGAGGCAAGTTTATGAGGTGCAGTGGAGGCCATGTTGGGGTAGCATAAGCATCCAAAAATACGTAGGTGATCATATGATGGTAGCCTACGGTATAGGATTTCGGTAGGGGTCTTGTTTTGGAGTGTGCTAGTTGGTAAAATATTAAGAAGGGATTCTACCATTTTGACAGCATAGACCCAAAAAGGTGGTAGTAGGCAGGCATGAAACAGAAGTGTGCGAACCATGTTATTGATGGTACGTATAATTCTTTCAGCCTTTCCGTTTTGCGAAGAAGTATAGGGACAAGAAAAACGGAAAACCATGCCTTGTTTAGAACAGAAATTGTGAAATGTTGAGTTATTAAATTCACGTCCATTATCACATTGGAATGATTTGATAGATTTTTCAAATTGTGTTTTAATGAATTTGTGAAACTCGAGGAATTTTGTAAAAACTTCATATTTAAATTTTAGTGGGTAAATCCAGACAAAATGTGAAAAATCATCCAAGAATACTAGATATAATTTATGACCCAAAGAGCTAACAATCGGAGATGCCCACAAATCAGCATGAACAATATCAAAGGGAGAAAAAGTAACACTGTTTGATGACATAAATGGAAGACGAGTATGTTTGCCTAGTGGACAAGAAAAACAGTGTTGGGCAATTTTCCCATTATTACATTGAATACGCTTAGAAGTCCTAAGAAAAGTAAAAATTGGGTCTCCGGGGTGTCCGAGTCTGTTGTGCCAAGTGAAGGGAGAGATTGCCGCAAAGGATAGAGGTGCTTGCGGTCTGACAGCGGAAGATTGAGTGAATGGGTAGAGGTCTCCCACACTATTGTGGCTAGGGGTGAGCACGGGTACAGGGTACCCAGATACCCGACCGGAACCGACACTAACGGGTAGGTTCCGGGTAGATATATTATAATAACGGGTAGGGTTCGGGTAGTAAAATTAGGAACCGATCAATGTCGGGTCCGGTTCCGGTTCCGGCAAATAGAGACAGGGTACCCGTAACCGATACCCGAAACCTATAAAATATTAAATATTTTTACTTTTTTTAGAAACATTTGGACCACTTTTAACTTTCTCCAAAATTGTTTGTTGCACGCCTACACATTGATTTTCCCCACCCCAAGACGTAAATATTTTAGCTTTTTCACCCCTTTATTCTAGAATGCTCTTTGTGCCCTAAGAGAAAACACTCAAAACTCTCTCAATAACAATGGCGTTTTAGCTACACCACCGAGCTTCATCGTCGTTGTTGTTGAAGCTTTCTCTCAGGTACTTTCATCGTTGCCGTCATTGAAGCTTCACCTTTGCCTCTTTCTCTCCCTCGGTTGTGTTCATGTCATTCCTAAAATGCATATGGGTTCATATCTAACTCTTCAATTTCTTTTTAATATCATATGCTTCTGTTCTATTTCAGGCGATACTCATATTCAATTTGTATTATTTTTTTATTTGAAATGTAAATCTATTTTTAAAATTTGTGTATATTTTTGTAGTTGTGAAGATGAAATTTAGGGATTTACTAGTATAATAAAGTTTTTCTTTTGTATCGAAGAGCTTATGAACACGAAAATAAGTTTAATTCAGATATTTTCAAATTTATTTTGAAATCAACACGTTCAATTAATTGAGTGTCAAATTTGGCTTGCAATTTTAGGTTTTGGTTACAAAATTAGCTTTTCTAAAATGAATAAGTTTTCTAAAACTTCTTATAAGGGTACTAAAAACTCTGATTGCATGCTAAAAAACTACTTGATGAAATTATTTTAGAACTCTTTTTTATTCTCATAGGCTTAAAAATTGGTGCTTAATTTGTATTTTTTATTTACAGGGTACCCGGGAACCTACCCAGACCCTGCGGGTCCGGGTAGATTCCGGGTAATGATTGCTACGGGTAGGTTCCGGGTAGTAAATTTAGGAACCGATCTTTTACCGGGTAGGGTCCGGGTAGTTAAAAAATATTAGGGTATCCGGACCCGCTCACCCCTAATTGTGGCGTGTAAGAATTTTTCCCGTATTGAGTTCTTTCACAGAAAAACCAAAAGGGTCAAATTCGACAGACACAAAATTATTGCTAGTGAATTTTCTAACAGAGATTAAGTTTTTAATGATGTTAGGTGTGTATAGGACGTGGTTTAGGGAGAAAGGTGGGTGTGGATGTTTGGTGTGTGTGTTACCATAACCTTCAATTGGAATGCGATGATCATTGCCGACAGTAATAAATTGAGGACACTTTAACCGATGTAGTTGAGATAGGTTACCTGACGACCGGGTGAGGTGAGATGTGGCTCCGGTGTCCATGTACCAATTGTCGTCGGGTGTTGAAGGTTCACGGTGGTGTAGGCCTGGCCCAAATCGGTCGGAGACAGAGCCGGGGTTCTGGTTCTGCTTTGCTGATTCTTTGCTGCTAGCTAACTGCTTCTTCTTCTGGTGGTGGTGGACTACAACCAGTGGTGGTGTTGCTTCTGCCGGACATCTTTGTGATGGCTGGTTCTTGCTGCCGGCCGCAGTGTTGCCATCCCGTCAACGGCTAACGCCTTTTGATTATGTTCCTCTTGTTTAGCACGTCTAGTTTCTTCCAACAATAGTTGTGAACGTGCCTTGTTGAAACTTGGGAGAGGGTCGGCTTGTTGAATCATTGTTGCGAGTGTGTCATATTCACCTTTTGGTAAACCCGCAACAAGTTGAAGCACCATCTTGGTTTACGAAACGAAGTCCCGACGTTGGATAGTTGATCGGTTATGAGTTTCGATTTGCTTACAATATTCGACATGTTGTTAAAATTCTCGAGGCGGGTATTATTGAATTGCTCTTCCAAATATACGGCCCGAGTATTTTTATTGTCTGAAAGATTTCTTCTAGCGGACCCAAAGTTCACATGCCGTAGCACCTGTTTTCATGATAGTGCAACAGGTCTTTGGAGATGGTGCCGTAGATCCATTGTTTGACGATGGCGTTAAGACGACGCCAGATTGAGTCTGTAACATCGGTGGGACGAGGAACAGATTCGTCAATATGATCGAGCACGTTGTATGCATATGCATGAATGTAGAATAGTTCCATCCACATGGAATATTGACAGTCTTCTTGGTCAAGAATTATAGGGATAAAATTCTTGATGTTGTTAACGGCGAATGCCGGATGAAAAGAAAATACTGAACGTTGAGAGGGGTTGTCAAGTGTGTCAGTGGATGAACCGGAATTTGTGGGGGAAGACATGGTTGCCGCCTGCCGAGGGAAGAGAATTTTCTGGTTTGGCCGAAAAAGGGAGGAAAGCGGGGAAAAAAAAAATCTGTGAAATCGGAAAAAAAAAATGCTAATTTCGGCCGAGAATGAGGAAGAGAAGGAATTTATGTTTTAGGTTTTGATACCATGAAAAATGGAATAATTTCCCTTGCGGATTCCTTTCATTATTCACAATATATATAGCTGTACAAAGGTTGATTTCTAATATGGTACGAATCCTAACTTACCTTACAAAGGTTGATTCCTAATACAATTAGAATCTTAAGTTACCTTAAATATACATCTATCATAATTACAAAATATACAGAGAATATTCGCTAATACTACTGATATGAGACAAATTCAACACTAGCTTAAAGATGAATTCATGAATCGTAATGGACAAGGAGGATTTCTATAAGTCTATTTTAATTGATTTGCGATTTAGGTGTAGTTGATTAATTCATCATACAAACACATCGTACTAGCATTTACTTACTGAATGGCAGAAAAACCTAACATTCTGTTGTGCTTCTAGATATGTTGAGCTCAACATATTCTTGTACAGAAGATCATTTCGTCACTAAGATTCTCAAAAGAAAGCAGATGATGCAAAATCTCCTTGGATGTTCTGCCAAGAAGCTAGAATTGCCAAGATGCCAAGTGCTAATGAAATATTTTGACTACACTCACTGCTCCTCTATCTCAAGTCTCTTCTCTTTCCCTGCACACATTATTTGTCACAAACCAAGCCTGTGATACTTATTGTCCCCGTTGGTCCAATGGACTCACGGATTTGTCTTTGGCTATGACGTATTGCCCCGAAAGCAAGTCTGTCATGCAATCATGTTAACTTGGTACTTAATATACATTTTACTTTTCTCTCATTCTCTGATTTGAGATCTTTTTAATGTTTCATATCTACCTTTTCTATGGAAGCTTGTCAATAGAAGTCTGTCTATATGATCTATCGTCTGCCAAGAAGAGCTGGTTAAGTTGATCACGTTTGTGCTTGTAGTTTAGATGAAGCTAGACAAATAATTGGCATATTCAGAGTAACATTATCAAACAGTGACAAGTCTAAGAAATAAGGATACCCAAAAAGCTCTTTATGTTGCTGTTATATTATAAGTCAGACAAGCTCTACTGAGGCATCCCCATCACCTATTTTGCACTTGGTGGATCACGTTGATCCACAACAGGAATTGGAACCATTTCTTTCTTTCTTTTTTCTTGGATTTTTTGACTATTTGTTAGAGAAATACCACGGGATATCTACTACATCCCCATCAGTATAGTCATTGGGTAACTCTATCAACCTAGACTTGGAAAGATGGAACGAAATCACCTAGTATCTTTTTATTTCCGATGGGATTTGAACTTGATAGGTCTTTTCTTCTCAGAACAAAAATTGTGCATCTCCAAAAAGAAGAGGAGAATGAGTAGGTGAGAATGAAAACAAGAACACAAGACCACCAACACTTCTTAAAAAGACACGTGGCCTTTTCAATTCTGCATCACATGATGCACCATATGGTAATTCAAGAGATGTGGCATTGTTCTTCTTCACACTTATTTTCCAAGAAAATCTTCATGCTTCCCCAAAACAATCTTTTCTAGAATTATATATATATAAATGAAACTAGTAACCTGAATAATAAGAAAAATAACTTTTTACGGTAGGTTAAATTGCATAAAAATCTCACTATACTGCTAGTGAATATTAGTTAAATCCTTATTGAATTTGTTGAGACACGGGACTCGAATAGAATAGAATAAAATAGATAAAAATTATGTGTATAGTCAGTCTCAACTAATTTGAGAGTGAAGCATTGTTGATTGATTGCTGATGATGAAAAGGGATGTGAACTTTCTCCGTATGAAATCTCATTCCTTTCCAAGCTAAAAATAGGGAAATCTACAATATGCAAACTTTATTAGAATTAAGAAAAACCCTAATAATTTGAGTACATAAAACTGGGAATGAACAGCTTATAATATTCTCTGTTCATCCCATAAAGAAACAAAAGTCAGAAACAAGAGACTAATGATAGACTTGACAAAAGAAATCATAACTAAATAGCTAGACATTCTTCAAAATTAACCATTTACATTGCCAACAACATAAAATGGTCTCATTACATCTCAAGAAGAGATTCTAAGGTAAACTCCAAACCACTTTTAACCTATAGGTCAAAACTTCAAGTCACGTGGAGGGTAAGCAGGGGCGGATCTACAGTTGAAGTTACGAGTTCAATAAAATCCAATAGTTTTGGCTCAAATGTTGTAAGAACAAAGGGATTGTGGTCAGAATCCACAAACTTAAAATCCTGAATCCGCCTCTGTAAGTTGGAATAACTTCTAATTAGCCAGAACCGCCCATATCAACTCATAATCAAAAGAAGGCATTCTTGCAAGAGAACCATCTTCGAACTCCGATTCCATCATCGGCATTTCGAACTGATGTGTGATGCTAGCGTCATAGCAGTCATCGTTCTCGGGCCCCACGGGGAAGTCACCAAGAAGAGAACAAGGTGAATTCTCACTCTTCAAGAATCCATCTTCAAAACTACTTTGTGAGATCACATCACTATTACTCCAACTTTCACTACCAACCAATGAAGAAGAAGAACAAGATGATGAGTCTAACTCCACATTTTTTGCAACTTTTTTCTCACTTTCAACAATTTTCTTGGCACCCTTTTTAGCTCTCTCCCTTTTAACCTTCTGGCAAATAGCTTGTATCTTAGCATCCACAGAATTCTTCAAAGCATTCATCTTTGTGCTATCTCCACATCCTAACTCACTCGGATCACGTAGATTTGGAAAGTTCAATCGCGCATATTCGCCACGAAGTTTACATGCAGCTCTATCATAAGCATAAGCTGCAGCCTCAGCACTGTCATAAGTTCCAAGCCAAACTCTCATTCTATTCTGAGGAAGTCTTATTTCTGCCACCCATTTTCCCCAATGCCTTTGTCTAACTCCTCTATATAACTTTTTCTTGTTTGGACAAACATATCTTTGTGAATATAAGGATTCTTGCAATGGGGTTTGTGTGGCAGTTGTTGGAATTGTGATATTTGTTCTATTTTGTTCCCAAAATTTTTGTAACAAATCTTTTTGTCTGAGGTAGACTGATGAGCCTAGTGGCTCAAGAACAGGACTAGTAGTACACATTTGATTTTTTGGTTCTTGGCAATGAGAAAAGATTGAGTCTATAGTGTTGGTACTACTTGTTAATAGGATTTGAGATAAGGAAGATCTAATTTGAGCAGCCTCATCATATGTGTAAGGCATGTTTTCTTGAATTTTGCTCATGTCTACTCAAAAAAAAAAAAATCAAGAAAATAAATTGCCAAGATAGATAAGTGATGTAGGAGAAAAGAGAAAGCAAAAAGGAAAAGAGGGTACTATAATACTTGCCCCTTTTCTTGAGATTTAACAAAGATAAGCTTAAAGAAACTAGAAGAGAAAAGTACACTGATCCAAGAAAGTATGAGGATCTGTTAAAAGTTGGAAAATTAGGGGCAGTTGGGATTTGGGAATACAAAGATTTTGAGTTTGATATCTTATGGTGTGTGTGTAAAGTTTGGTTTCCTCTTTGCTGTATTTATAGCTGCAAAAGGAAGGATCTTTTTTTTTTCTTCTAAAAAGGCCCTTAACATTTTGTTTTCAAAGTTCACATTTATGATTTACCTTTTTTTTTTATTAACAATAGAGTACTATAAGTTATATGCATTGGTGGTGTAGAATATACTTACACAATCATGTCATGTAAAAGGTAATTGCACGTAACCATATTTAATAGTACTGTTATAGCAAGTTAAATAACATTGATGGTGTAAAAAATTCATTTTGGTAGTACGAAGGGAGATTGACCTTAAAATGGATGGGATCAAGAGGTTGACACGTGTCAAGAACCATGAATTTATATATGAGGATTCAAAAAGACACTATAATGTTACACCTCGAATTTGAACCTATTTCCAAAAGCATTGTTTGACCTCTCTTTATTTCTATGCTGGATTTTTCTTTACATCAAGGAGATTCAACCGTTTATATTTAACTTATTTTTTTTCTATTTGCATAATTTAAGTCTACGACGAATGACCTTCAATTGAAACCCTTTTGTCCTCCTACTTAGCTCCGCCCTTGCTTGTATGTGGCTGACTCAAGTACCCCCTGCAATCCTGCATAATTAATCTGGAACAACACACAGATTAACACTGAATGAAAGAACTCAATCTTAATAGTTACAGATTAAAGTAAAAATACATATTATTTGATCATACCTAACTAATATTAAGTTCAAATACAAGATATGCTTTGCATTGAAGACAATGTTGTACAAGAAAGAAAAATATCTTATGGAAAGATTTGTACATCCCTCATAAACAGGCTGTAAATTGAGTACAGAGTTTGAAAAGAATCCTTTACAAGAAATCACATTCACAAATAACTACTTGTATTTTTTTACTTTGATTTTGCCAAATGGCCTAGCGTTCTCTGTGTGGACCCCAGAAAAAGGTGGTCCCTATTTATTTATTTTCTTGGTTTAAATCCCCTATTTATTGATGAGATACAAAAAGCTACTTTATGTATTTAATTTACTATTGCAAAATAGTCAGCAGTAATGAGTAATGACTCAAAGAGGACTTTTGAACAGTTGAACTTCTTTCTTCTTTACATCTCCTCCTTTCTGGCCGGAGAAATCTGCTTTATATATATATATATATATATAATATATAGTCTTTGAGATTTACTGGTCCGATTAATTTAAATTAACATTATATATATCTCATTTAAGGCTAAAGGGCTTTTTACTAGTGTTTTTTCATTTCAAATACTCGAATGTGAGATGAAAAATAAAAAATTATATGTATGTTGATCAATTCAAGGTGAAAAATGATTTAATGAGCGCCACTCAGGAGGAAATTCACCCCAAAGTTGATGTTGTTAGCTTTGCTCCTCTTGATTGTGTTGTTCTAGATAAAAGGATTTGAAGATTTTTTAAAGATATTCACTTAGGCTCTTGAATAACAATCCATGACTTTCTTATGTTATGGTGTCTTGAAGATATAATTAACTGCCAACCTTAGTCGGCATCATGGTCAGAGAAGGGGTGCAAGAAAGTTCATTCGAACTTCTTTCTTTAGAAAATTACATTGTATATATAAAGTATATATGGTAAGTAAATGATGATTTCTATTAGTTTTTTCGTGTATTTACTTTTTTATATTTTGAATTCTTCTAGTGAAAATTTTAGTTCAACCGCTACTTGGTATCATTAAAAATGATACTCTGTCACAATTTATGTGACATTATTTTCTTTTTGGTCTGTCCCAAAAAGAATCTCATATTTCTATAATTAGAAATAATTTAACTTTATGAAATGATTTACAGTCCTATATTTATATAAGACTTGTTTTGGATAACATATTTCAAAAGTCTTTCTTTCTTAAACTTCGTACCAAGTCAAATGATGTCATATAAATTGAGATGGAGTGAGTAACTTTTTAGCATGCCTCGAGATCGTATATGAATATGTAAGTTAGCCATTTGGAATTTGCTTTATCATGTGAATATGCATGTGTGAGACGAGAAAATTCAAAAGTGTAGGAATGTGGAAAATGAGCAACAATGGTAATAATTAAGCTAATTAACGTATAAAAGACAAGACATATACACACCCAATATTTCAAAATTCCACCAAATTTGGATATCGTCTCATTGCACATTTCCAGTAAGTGAAAATTGCATATTACTCTATTATGAAGAAAAGTCAAAAGTAGCAACATCCATTTTCATGAATAATAATTAATTGTTAACTAAGTCTTCGTTAAAGTTATATCATTAATTGGAAATTTAAACACGTACACTCTTATGCACTAAATTAGCCAAACAATCTACTAAGAAAATCTAACACTAAAAATCTTTTTAGCATGGGGCTAAATAGAAGAGAATAAATTTTCTACTTTTCATTTTAAACTTGAGTGCAACATGTATTTATTCCACATCATGTTAATTATGGTACGACTAAATTAAATTTAATACTTTAATTTTGATGTGAAGTTGGTTTTTAAATTGTCAAATGCAACTTGTTATCGTAGCAATTGGACAAAGAATCTTCTAATCTTCTTTTTGTGAAATATACATTGTTAATCTCGTAAATAATGGATCTTGGGCCTAACTCAATCCCAAAAGCTAGCTTGTAGGGTGAGGATTGTCCAAGTCCATATAAGGAGTCCATGTTCCCATTTCATTTCCTATGTGGGACTCTTAACACTCCCCCGCACGCTCAAACCTCGTTAACTGGAACGTGGACAATATAATTTGGGAGCCCAACATCGACGAACAAAGAATTGGAATGAGTCTGGCTCTGATACCATGTAAAGAATGAATTTTGGGCCTAACTCAACCCCAAAAGCTAGCTTGTAGGGTGAGGATTGTCCAAGTCCATATAAAAAGTTCATGTTTCCATTCCATTTACGATGTGGGACTCTTAACAAATCTAATGTGTATTTTCTCCTCTTAGATTGAGTAAATTCTTTAAGAATAGTCAATCCATATAAAGTCCAAAAGAAAAAAGGTTTCCCTGCAATGTTGATTTTACCTTACATATAAAAAATTAGAAATACGTGCACAAATTGAGGTGAATTCAGAATTTAGATCAGATGAGATTGGATTTAAGTTATCTAGGTTATTAGTGTGAAAATATTTTCATCATCGGTTTAATTAATCTATTATAACCGGTTATATATTATTTATTTCAGGTTACCAATCATGGTTCATGGTATAAAGTTACTTACAATTAACTTCAATCTAATATTATTGTGCAAGGATTTTTTAGACCATCACTGTGCATAGAACTATAAAACAACTAGTACTACTACAGTATTACTACATCACCTCAAACTCAAACAACTTACAATCTGATATATGAATTCTCACCGATCATATTGCACCATTTGAACTCATTTTATACTATGAATGATGAAGGTAAAAGCTTAGATACAAATTTAACTAAATTTAAAATTCATAAAGTTATAATTTTGCCTTTATATGTTGTGCATAAAACTTATATTAAGCAGGAAAATGAATAAGCATGCGTTTATTATATTGAATTTACTCGATAATCTCCATTTTGAGCACATTCAGTGCCAAACACACTGAATAGGTTTCCCACTGAATGGGTAAGTCGTTGATTTCTAAACTATGTAATGTACTTTATCTGCTGATTACAGATGAATATTTTATTGGAAATTTGCCTTTGGCGGGAGTTGCGACCGACCAACTTTAACGGCTTAAACACTAGTGTAACGTATGTTGGAGAATCCGGTTCTTCACACATGCATGATCTACTAAGTACGTAGATAACCGTAGGGCCAAGAATCGTCAAATTTCATTGAGAAATGAAAGAGATATTGGTTCACGAAGTAAGGTGTTTGAAGCATGGAAAGTGTGGTATTGTGTGTAATTCTCCCTCATCGGTAGAGGAAGAAAGAATTGTTGTGTATATAAGATTCGAAATTGGTTTGGGGTTTGGGACCCCAAGGGGTATCCCATGTGTTTAAAGGAGGGAGGACCTAGATGTGCTTCGGTTCGAGGAAAGACCACGCGCGCGCCGCTGCCGCCCGCCCGTCCAGTCCGGTTCCGAGTTCCGAGTTCCGGGTCACGGGTCACGGGTCACGGGCTGTGGGTCTTCTGATATTATCTTTTTGGGCCAGAAAACTTTGCCGTAAGTACGCTTGATCCCGAAGTTTCGATATACGCTTTGGACCGAGAATTATTTCGGATGTACGGTTTGGTCCCCGAAGTTCGAATTTCGACGGTCAAGACCAGAAAAGCCAAGCACTCAATTCAGCCATTTATTTTGGCTGAATTACTCCTCCTATAATGGCCAAATCTGTTGGTCTTTCTCCCATTTATGTTGGTGACTTTACTACCTCCATAATGGCCATTATTTGGCTATTATGGAGGCAATTTTCAGGCAGTAAAACAGTCCATCCCTCTCCTATATAAACACCCCCTTACACCATTGTTGAATAAGAGTTAACAGAAAAGAGAGGCAGCAAAACAGTGCACGAAAATACACAACCAAAATAGTTTTCTTCCTACAACTTTCAAGCATCATTTCGTTACTCAATATTCTTCACGGTAGCTCTTGAGTTTCCTTTGCTCAAGGGTTCCATTGTTGTTTTATCTTGGGAGACAAATTGTCCAGGACGTATAAAGGATACATACGGGGCAATATTGTCTTAAGGACAGAGTGCTACACTCGACTCAGCAAAAACAATTTACATTTTTCCGTCTTCTACAAAACTGGAATTTCCAGTTTTACTTGTGTAACGATTGTAATTTCAGATTCCATGTTGAATTATTGAAATCTTTGTTTATCCTTTCGAATACTTGTAATAGTTAAATACTTCCCGTACTGCTTTATAAAGTACCATAGAGGAAAATTCCAACAACTTAAGACAATATTTGTATAGTATTACTATTAGTGTTCGAAAGATGTCGGTCAAAAGTTGTGTGACCAAATCTGGATATGGAAATGGTTTTCTGGTAGAAGAGAGTGATGATGATGAACGTGTTCATGGTGTCACCGCTACCAAGACTGGTGGGAACAAGCGCTCACGAGAGCTCGAGGATGTCAACTGGGACAAGAGGAGAAGACCAAGATGTTATTCTATCTTGTAGCGAAGGGCCTATATCTCGTCCCGGACAAAAGAACCGAATAATGGTGAGAATGAAATGGACACTCAGTCTAATGAAGTGACTGAAGTGAGCCAGAATCCGAAATTGGGATAAGTATTTTTCTTACTTGTCAAGAATAAAGATTAAATGATAAGTATGGTTTTTTTCTTGTCAAAAATAAAGATTAAATGATGTCTGATTAAAAATGGATTAAAGTAAGGAGGAATATGAAAATAATTTATATTCCTTACACTTTAACAAATCAGAAGTTTAATCTCATCTTCTTTTCCGTTTAAAGATTGGATTTTGTAAACGACTTAAGAAGATCCGTTCTTTTAAGTGTAATTATTAAAGTGTGTAAAGTATGTTCGCACATACGAGGGAGTAAGATCCACTGACTGTGCGAAAACTGTTACCACTCTTAAGTAAGCGCCAAAGAACTATCTAGGCACCAATCATAACGGAAGAAGTCTAAAAGTTAAAGACGTTGAGCCTGTCATATTATTTGGCGAAGATCCTTCATAGGATGATATTGGACACTCGATCATACAAAGCCTCAAGCGGCCGGAGTGGGCCAAAATTCCTTTGATATGATTATATTGGACACTCGGTCATACAAAGCCTCCCAAGGCGGCGGAGTAGGGCCAAAATTCATTTCATAGGAAAAATAATGGACACCTAATAAGGTGGGCCACGGTTTCCGTGTCTTAAATGATCGAAGGCCTAAAGAAAAGGCGAGAAAAAATTGGACACTCGGTCCGCAAAGCAACCGGAGGGGCCGAGAATATCCGGATCACATATGATCCGGTTACGCCCTAACCACGGGTAAAAGGTTGTTCATGTGAAGCAACACCACCTCTAAAGTAGAAAGGGTTGGAGAGGTTGTCCTCAATAGGACTTCATGGATTGGGATCACTCAAAGATGAGGTGATACATGTCCCAAACTTGGTTAAAGGGACGTTGTTGATCAAACCTGGTTTGAGACTAGTCCAACAGTGCAGATAACTAAGAATGGTACAAAGTATGTCGTAGCCAAATGAATGATATATTTGTAATCCGTGCGTCTATGCCATCATAGATTAAGACACGTTAAATAGCAAGTCATTCAAAAGCTAACGATGTTGAGATTGTTGCCTTCTTCGACATAAACCCTCAAAATAAATGTGAGGTAGATGAAGAGGCAAAATCACCTTTCCAAATTCCGTCAAGGGAATAGCGAAAGAAGCACTCGCTCCTCTAGAACTTAGTCACACCTACTTGGGTGATTTGAAGTTTATACAAAATAGAGGGGGAGACAAGTACGTTGTGATCTTCATTGATGATGGTACAACGTATGGAATCCTTTGTTTGTTAAAAAGCAAAGATGAAGTTGTTGAAGCGGATAAGCGCTACAAAGCGAAGTTGAAAATCAACTAAGCCTACGGATTGAGAAATTCGTAGTGATAGAGGGGAGAATGTGAAGCATCGTTCATTAAACGAATGTTCATTTCTCACCTCGCCTAACGGTGTTAGCCAAGCGCGAAGTCGTACGCCCAAATTATGAGGGGTAGCTTGGTAAAAGATGGGCTACCGAAACAGTCAAGTTCGACCTAAGATCTTGTAGATGGCATATCCACCGGATCCGTAAATAACGGTAGTGTTGATCGCCTCTTGGCGTCAAAGAATGCTTGAATTCTTTGGAGATAACTTTCCTTGGAAAAGGAAAAAGGAGTAATTGCTCAAGGTTAACAAGAACCCGCGAGGGCTCCGATTGTCCGGAACTAGACGTTTCGTATCTACGGGACTCGAAAGTTGCTTTGGATATCCCAACTTAATATTCCGGATCTGCGAACTCGGGGATTCTAGATGTTGAACCAAGAAGGAGCAAAGAGGGGACAAAGACTTGTTCCATACCTTCTAGCTTGTATGGTTGAGAACGAACCATGGACAATTAACAAATAATTGTTATCTCCAAAAGAGTGCTTTGGAAAGAAGCTAAAGAGAGAAATAGATTTCATATATAGAACCATACTCGTGTAATAGTTAATCTTCCTCCGGAAAAGAACATTTGGGTTGTAAAAAGTGCTCCCCGTGAGTAGCTTCACATCCAGGGCCATTGTAGTCTTACATGGCATGGGTGTTGAAATGTACCTTCCCAACCGGAGAGTTGGAAGAAGAGGATCGAATTGGTTTGTCGAACCGTTGGGCTTCTTCCGAACTTTCATTTTGGTCCCCGAAATGTTAACATTTTGGTCCTAAAAGTCTCGGATAAAACGAAACAATGAATCGATCACGAAACATTGACTCGAAGTTAGAAAGCCAACGGTTGGAAAACCAACGGTCTTAGAGTGAAAATCATATTGAAACAAAGTCTCGATATGAAAGATATGGGTATCACGAGATGACATCTTAGGAATTGGATTTCTAAGACATCTAACGGACCGGTCAATAGTTGACACCTCGTTGAAGCCACCAATGGATATGAATCATAGAACGATTGGAATTATGGTGCACCTATAGACAAGGAGCGATATGCTCGGGTCACGTGTAGTTCAATGTATTGTACACACTACAACCGACCAGTATCGTCCAACAAACAGATCGGTTGAACTAAGGTTCACCGATGATCTTAATACATGATCAATAGAAGGCGTTAAGTCGGATATGACGATATCCGAATTATTCGCTTATCTACGGATTATAGTATTCGGATGTCCAATGGCGGTTCTAGGAGAACACGATGATGCAAATGGACATCGATCCGAAGAACACCAAAGTCACAAGTAAATGTGTATGGTGGGTCTTGGAAAATCCTCTAAGCAAACTTGCATCGACCGATTCATGATGGTATCGGAGTTTATCGCTTTATACAAAGCATGAAAGAAGTTGAGTAACTTCACGACTCATTAGAGGACGTCCCTTATTGGGAGAAACCCGTGCCTTCAGCAGTTCTACACTGTGGCTAGCCGGTCGGCTTCAGGAAGGACACGGATGACGGCGTCTGGACATATCTGTCAGGATCTGTCGGAGACATAAGACCGTATCGGAGACATAGGACTCTTTGTATCTTTTGGTTTAACTTCTTGATTTTATTGTTTCTCGGTCATATGCAAAATTTTATATAAGCGATGTCGATCAGTGATTACAATTTGTGTATAAGCAAAATGAATTCGGAGTTGTGATTGTTCTAAAAGTACAGTAAATTCGATACTAAAAATCTTAAAAATTGAACCTAACAAGTTTAAACTTTTATCCGCATGTGTTAGAGAAAACTTAGAGCATGTTTGGATTAGTTGATTAAAAGTATCTCATAAGCATCGAGTGTTGAAAAATAAAGTTTTGACATTCAACTGATTTTTATATATAAACAGTTACTTATTTGGATAAAAATATCAAAATGATAATAAACAATTACTCTAGTATAATGTTCAGTAAAAATGTGTTGACAAGCTGTCAAATCATAAGTTATGGATGAATAACTTATGACTTTTGTGCTAATTTTAACTTATAAGCACTTGACTCAAAAATACTTTTGATATCATTTGCTAAATACGTGAATAAACTAAAAAAGAATGTGTATGAGCTACTTTGACGTGTATTTTGTATATTTTATTTACATGCGTTAGTTACTGCTTCTTTTTCAGAATGCGCTATCATGACTTTTTCGCTTTTGATACCACTTGTTTTGCTTGTGCTTATGCTTTATTTTGAGCCGATGGTCTCTCGGAAACAACCGCTTTACCTACCAAGGTAGAGGTAAGATCTGCGTACATTCTACCCTCTCCAAACCCCACGTTGTGGGATTCACCGGGTATGTTGTTGTTATTGTTGTTGTTGTTGTATGAGGTACTTTGACCAACTTATAAGCTTAGTCAAACATCTTTCTAATCGCTATAATAAATAGATTTTTTAAATTTCTCATCCGATATCTGGATATCTGCATGCTATGATCTCAACACTCTTACGAGGTAGTGATGAGTTTCACACGTTCTAAGCCCGACTCGATACTTGACTAAATTCGAATTCGTGTTGAGAATCCAATCTTGTGGGTAAATTGCTCTTAGCTTATAGAATTAGCACAAATGTACATTTTGACATGACAAGAGAATTATGTAAAGGAGGGGGGAGGTTTGATTAGAGGGTGGGGTTATTAATCTTAAAGGTCCACCTAGCAAAAAGGTAGGTTTTGGCAGTATTAAAGGGGACTAAGTCATATTTGTACCAATTTCAGCAGCGAGCTGACGCCGACTGAAAAGACAGATTTGTCCCCAATGGTCCCAACTATTTTCATAACCACATGCTTGTTTGACACGTCACTGCTCTAACCTTTATCTGAAAAAAGAAGAATAAAAGGTTTATATAATTATGCCAAAAATATGGATATGATGTAATTATGACATCATGATTAGCACATATACCTATATGGTTATTAAGGAAATTATATTTCCTTTATTTCAGTTTAGGTGTCTAACTATTTTTTTTATAGTATGTTTTAAAAAGAATATCACTTTATAAATTACCTTATCATTCCTATATGGTTGTCCTCATTAAGAATAGATCCACGATCTCTTAGTTAATAAATACGAAATTACTATATAATATTCTTTTACCTAGCTGTCTATTTCTACTAGTTCTCTTCTTATTGTATTGTGTACATGGCAATAGTAGTGGAGTATTATTGTCAGCGGCGACTGTTTTTAAGGAAACACTCGAGGATCGAGTGACCCAATTTGATGGCAAGGTCGATATGGCACTCCCTTGTATAAATGAAATGATATGTTTAAGAATACAAAATTCAAATGATACTTTTTATTATGCACTGCGCATCTTTAGTTTAGGGCATGTGTTGAGGGGACATGGAGTCGAGGAAAAAATTTAAGACCTCTGAAAATTGTTAGACAAGGGATTCACGTGGGTGAAGCACTCCCTCCCAAAAAGTTCTTTATTTGAGAGTTTGATTTGAAATCTCTAATTAATGGTGAATTATTTTCAACGGTACCACCACAACCTTTAATATGGTGATGAACTTGTGAAATTAAATATGTCATGAGATTTTATGTATGTGATGATAAAAGCATATCATTAAAGATAAACTGAGAAGTTTATATATCGTAAAATTATTTTTCAAATATAAAAAGACGACATTCTTTTTTAACGTAATAAAAAGGAAAGATTGTTACATACAATGGAATAAATATTTTTTTAGAAATACATGAATATTACAATAAATCTAATATACTTATCCGTTGGTGAAAATAATTTTAAGTCTCATTTATAATTTAGCAAAGAAAACAATTATCGGAATAAAAATATGGTACTAAAGGTGTCACTATGGGTAGTTATCGCTAATTCTTGTATAATTATTATCTATAATAATATTTTAGCATTTCGCTAAAACAATAAAAAGAAATGTTATGTCGTTATAAAGAAGTTTAATCGTACATATTGCTTTCCAATGGGAACATAACAAGTTTTGTAGTCCTTAATGTTCAAAAAATTGTACTCCCCGTATTGGAAAGGACAACTTTAATTTATTCAGTAATAATACTGTGCTTCACTAGTTATTGAAATTCATTTATCAAGATATGGTCCCCGCTTATCGTAATCTCCATGTTGTTTTCTTAGATATTGAAATTCATAGCTGTATTTTTTGTTGAAATTGACATCGTGATTCATAAAAAAAAATAGATAGAGAGAAAAACTTAGACATCAAAATCTTATAAAATCACTTTTGCATTTGGCAGATTTGAGTCAACTCCATCAAATGCCCCCTTGCAGACTCCTCCAGAAGATTTACAATTTTTCTTGTCTTTACTTTTGTTTAATATTTTATGCGACGTGTTATCTAGTGCTTCGTTTCAACTTACATTACATACATAATTTTTTGATTCGACACAAAATTTAATAAAAAAATAGATATTTTTGGAACTTATAATTTTTAAACACATCGAAATATTTATGTGGCTAATAGAATTTTTGAAACTTATGATCTTAAACATTCCATCATCATATATATGTAGCTATAAAAGCTTGGGTAAAAGGAGAGGCTTCTTGGATGATCGGAAAAGCACTTCCGGTAGTTGTTTCAGCTTTGATTCTGGAGCTGTGACATGGAGTTCAAAGAAGCAGGAGACAGTAGCTTTGTTGTCATCAGAGGCAGAGTATACAGCAGCAACTTTAGCAGCACGTCAAGCTTTATGGATCCGAAAACCTCTTGCAGATTTTAGTTACGAGCAAAAGGAGGCTACTGAGATTTTTTGTGATAACATATCAGCAATTGCTATGGCTAAGAATCCATCTTTCCATGGAAGAACTATGAAATTTTTGATATTTGAGACGGTGAAAGCAGGATGAAAAGAGGATGTAGATGAGGGAGTGAGTTATCAACGACGTTTTTGGAGGATGCGGAAGCATTAGCAGAGATGGGAGGAGACATGGTGGCTTAACCAAAGTATAGAAAACCGTGAAAGAAAAGAAAAAGAACAAAAAAAAATCCGACCAAGATAGGCGGAAAACCGGCCGAGTGTAGGAGGAAAATTTTAGGGTTTAGGTTTTGACTCTTGATACCATGTAAGATTGTATTAATCTCCCTTGGGGAGCCTTTCTCATTAATACAAAATATATATAGGTGTACAATGTGAAATCCTTATACAATAGGGATCCTAATTCTACCATAATTACATAAGACTAAGTATGGTAAAATACAATATGGACAAGTTGTATAGTACTCGTCTAATAGTTACTAATGACATTCAAGAGAAGGAACAAGAAAAGGAGAAGAACAATGGTAACCTAAAAGGCAAACAAGATGATAAAACAACAAAAAACATCAGAAAAAAGGGGGAAAAGATGGAAAGGAACCTCAACAGCAGAATACTACTCAAGGAGATGGAACTACTGAGAATGATGCTAAACTCCTGAAAATGGTGGGGGAGAACATCAGAAATAAGCTTAACAAGAAAAAGCTCAAAAAAACTCCTAAAAAAGAATAAAGTGGTGTTTAAGACTGTAGCTCCAGGTGAAAGAGCTAAGAGGCAGAGGAAGAATAGAAATGCCACTGAAAAGCATAAGGAGATTGATCAAAAGGAAAAGGAACAAGTGAGAGATACTGGGCAGACATATCACCAGATACAAGAACTCTTGGATGAAAAAGGGAAAGAATACCAACATAATGAGAAGGTGGGGGGAAATACTAGTACTAAACAAGTTGATAGTCAAATAGAGATCACCCATGTAAGTAACACTGAAGATGAAAAGGAAAAAAAGAAACAAGCAACCAAATCAAGAAGCTAGTTACAAAGAAAAGGAGAATGATTTGGAAAAAGGAGAAGTTCAGTCAATCAGTTTGCCATCATATATTAAGAATGCAAAACCTATTGATTTGGATGTAGCATTATCAGAATTGGATCAGGATCTGAATATGGAAGATATCAGCAGTAAAGTAATGAAAGTAGCTCCTACAGAATCCAAAACAAGCAGTGGCAAGGAAAATGGAAATATGAAAGGGAAAGGTAAGCAAGAAAAAGAAAAAAGAGGAAGAAAGGACACTAGAAAATTTGTCAGATCCCAGGCTTTGTCAATTGACTCAACAGAATCAAGAAAAAGCAAAAGAGAGCAGCATGATACAGCATAAAGTCAAGGAAAGAAAATTCCCACTGACTTGAGAGGAAGAAGAAGAAAAAGGAAGAGGAATAAAGAAACCAATGGAAAGCCTACATTTCCTAACAGAGGAAAAGACAAAAATCAAAGACAAAGTGCCCTCCCACCAACCAGAATGATTAGCGCAATCTGTTGGAATATTAGGGGGGTAAGATCCAAAAAATCATTTCTCAAATTAAAGAAGCTTGTCAACATTAATAAAGTGGCTTTTGTAGCAATTTATGAGCCCTTTATGAATATAACCAAGATCACTTTTTCAACATAGCAAGGCTAACTCCAATGGCCAGGTATGGTGCTTCTGGAATAACTTTGATAGTACAGAGATCATTGCTAATAATGATCAATAACTCACTATCAATCTGAAAGACCATCCTAATGACAAAGGTACTTTTGTAACTGTTGTATATGCAAAATGTACTCCAGAAGAAAAGGTGGGTCTTTGGGATAGCATAGTTGATATGCAGAGTATGATTAATGATCCATGGTATATGGCAGGTGACTTTAAACTTGGTGGAGTTCCCCATAGGGCATCATAGAGTCTAGATTTTATCAATTGTATGAATTCATATGGACTGAGTGATATTGATTTTATTGGTCCTAAGTATACATGGTGTAACTACTGGATTCCCAGCAAAAGGATTTGTCTAGGACTGGTTCAGATCACATGCCTCTACTTCTAAAATGTCATAATCCTCAGCAAGATCACATTAAGTATTTTAAGTTTCTCAATTTTGGACTGATTTTCCTGGTTTCATAGAGAATGTAAAAGAAAGTTGGGATGAAGAGGTCAGGAAATCCAATGTGGAGGCTTCATGCAAATTAGAAAAGCTCAGCAGAGTTCATAGTAATTGATCTCGACAGAATATTGGTGACATAAATGATCAAGTCAAGGAATGGAAAGCTAAGTTGTAGTTATTGAAAGAATTGGATATGATGCCTTTGATCAACCATAAAGCTAAGGTAGGTATTCAACCATATAAAGGATCTCTGTGCAAAAGGTAATGCACATTTTACTAGATATTGCGCAGTCTGCACGAAGTGCCCTTCAAGTCCGCGATTGCGCACAAAAGGCAGGGCTACTGCCCCTGTTGCATGGTCAGCTGCGTCAAGTGGGCCTCCTGCTGCACGACCGCGCATGGGAATGACGTTTTAAAAGCCTAACTTCGTTATAATTTTTCACCACTTCGTTTTGGATGACTTTTTAGAGAAAAAGAACCCTAGAGACCTCTCTCAAACCCTAAAGTGAGTTCCTAATCCATCTCTATCAATTCTACACCAAATTCAATCCTCTTTGACATTAGTTTATCTTCCCAAACCATAGATTCTTGAAAAACAAGGAAGGACAATTGAAGAGGACTTTTGGAGGAATCTAACTAAAGGTAAGTTCTTTGACCTCTAATGGTGTTTATTAAATGGATTGAGACTAGTGTGGGTTATTACAAGTGATTAGAGTCCATGGGTGAATCATATGAAAGAAAGAATATGAATGTTGACTTAAATCCTAGTTTTCCAAAAAGGGTGATGGGTAGAATTAGATGGAAGTTCTAATCTTTATCATCCTAACCAATTGTAGAGCCATTGTTGAACGTGGGAAAATCCGTTGTTAGCACTTTCAACGGAAATTGAGGTATGTCTACTTTTTTAAAAACATTATGGATCTATACCTATATTTTGGAAATTCTTCTTTGAAGTACGTTTATGTTATGAAAACATGATTGATGTTTGAGAATCCTACTTTGATTGTTTGTAAAAGTTAAAACCCTAGTTTTGTTTTCCAATTAAAAGATGATATTCGAATAAGGTCATGCGCGTGTAGGGTCAAGCCTGCATCGAACCTTATATGAATTATACTATCGGAATGAACATGTTTTGCCCTAATATGGATGATTATATTTGTCTAAAGGTTGAAACTTTAAACATGTTTTTCTTGGATGGGTTTCTTGAACTTGAATGAATGATTTGGACATTAAATTCTAAATTGATTGTGACTTGAAATACCTCTATTGTGAGAATATGACTTGAGAAGTGAATGCGGTTATAAGCCATGATTGATGATTCGATTATTATGCCATGACTTGTCATTGTTTGTGTTTGGGCCTGTATGGGCAAGTTATGCTAGTTCAGAGGACCATTAGCTGTTATAGATCCTAACATATAGCCTTTGAGCATTGTTGTGTCAGTCTAGAGGACGATTGACCTCTGTGGCGTGTATCCTATCCCCGGCGTACCTTTGATCCGTTGAGCGAGAGCCCTTCCACACGGGACTCCCGGATCACTATGGCCAACTTTCGTCTCTGTTCTTGGTCACCACAGCGAGAATCAAAGCGAGCGGTCTTTGTCTCAGTAGAGTCTTTCAGTGGCACGTTTCGTTCCTCTTCCCCATTACTTAGAAAAAGTGAGCCACCGGTTCAGGTGACATAGATAAGATTGGAGTTCATGCAGAATGCCTGAGACCACTTTTTTCCTTGCTTCTCTGCTCTACTGCTCCCGCTAAGGCTTTCTTTCCGCTTTCACTTGCCTTCCTTATCTTTCAATCTGGACTTGCATGTGTTCCGTGACTTTTCTTTCCATAGGCATAGATTGCAGTCTAACCAGCTTTCTAACTTTAGGGGACCGAGAATCAGTCTTTTGATCCTCCTCGAGCCTACTCTCGTCTTTCGAATGTTGCTTCCTTCTATCTTCCTAATGTCTCATTAGAGTGATAGGGGAACTCCAAAGCTTGAATGAAGTGATTGGTGGATTCCTTCTTTCTGGTGTATCTATTATTGTGCTAGTCCAGAGGATGATTAGCCTTCGTGGGAACATAGCCTCGGTGTATCTATTATTGTACTAGTCCAAAGGACGATTAGCCTCTGTGGGAGCATAACTCCGGTGCATCGAATGGTTGTTTGCCCGCTAGGTGGCATGTGATATTTTTTTGACTGCCATGAGTTGTTATGTGTTGATGTTTTGGTTGCATGTGAGTGACTTGTGGTGATTTTGAGTTCGTAAGTGAAAGACTTAACGAGATGAATAGTATAATAAGTTGTGTCTTGGCTTTTACTGGGTATTTGTCTAAGTTTATTTGTTTACCTTATATTTGAATTTCAAACTGTTTTTCATTGATATTGTTTTATTAATATTGACTCACAGGTTCGATTATAACTATCTTATTTTAGATTTATTAACTATTGCCCTTAGACACTCATTGAGTACCCATTACTCAGGCATGCCATTGTTGTTTTTGATGGTATGTTAGGTAACGAAGAAGAAGCAGGTTCATGATACGCGTACGAAGTAGGATAACTTGCTGCTTTCCATACTTATTGGTGAGCCCACATGCTTATTCGTGGGACACCGCTCTATCTTTATCTGCTTATTTATTTTAGTTTCCGGGCTGCGTCTCAAAGATTATTCCATTCGTTTATTTATCTTAGAAGCTCCATAAATAGTTGTTAGGATTGTGGGTAGATTGTTGAAGTCTCGTTTGACTTATTAGGGTGTTTGCCACGTTTTATGACATCTTATTCCTATTAAACTTCCGCTGATTTTTATAAGTATGAGTATGCTTTCGGTTAGCCATAAATGACTATTTTAAATAAATATTATAAGACAATTGAAAGAGAATAGATGTTTACTAATTTTATAAGGTGCTTCCGGTGTTGTTCATAGTATCGGATGCGTCCAGGATCGGATTTGGGGCGTGATAATTATTTACTTTGTGCAAGAATTCTTTCATGGAAAGGTTCTCACCAGGTATTACACTCACTCATGTCGTGCACTAATTCCTAAAGTTGATACTCCTACTTGTTTTGGTGAGCTAAGACCTATTAGCTTAAGCAATTTTTTAAATAAGATTACTTCAAAAATCCTTGCCATTAGGTTTAACACTTTACTCCCAAAATTGATTTCAGAAAATCAAAGTGGATTTGTAACTGGGAGAAGCATTACAGATAATGTAATGCTCACTCAGGAAATAATCCATGGAATTTCAAAAGAAAACAAAGGTGGAAATGTGATTTTAAAACTGGACATGGCTAAAGCTTATGTTAGGCTTTCATGGTCCTTCTTAACAAAGGTTTTAAATAAATTTGATTTTAACAACACCTGGATTGATCTGATTTGGAGAAGCATCTCTAATGTGTGGTACTCAATTATCGTTAATGATACTAGGCATGGTTTCTTTAATTCTTCACAAGGCCTTAAGCAGGGGATCCCATATCCCCTTTTTTTATTATTATTATTATAGCAGCTGAGGTGCTGTCTAGATCATTAAATGGTTTGCTTGATAATCATGACTTTATTCCTTTCTCTATGCATAAGAATGACCTTCAAAACACTCATATTGCCTATGCTGATGATATTGTAATTTTTAGTAGTGGAAATTCTAGGTCTATTAAGCTCATTATGAAGTGGCTTAGGAAGTATGAATTGGTTTCTGGACAATTGATTAATAAGGATAAGAGTTTCTTCCTAACTAGTCTTAAAACCTGTGCATATAGGATCAATAGGATTAGGTGTTGTACTGGCTTTTTAGATAAAAACTTTCCTTTTACCTATCTTGGATGCCCTATTTATATTGGTAAGAAAAGGATAATCACTAAAAGACTCAATGCTTGGCAAGGTAACATGTTTTCTAGTGGAGGTAGAATAGTTCTTATTAAAAGTGTTATTCAATCTTTGCCTATATATATATTTTGTCTGCTATTAACTCTCCTAAAGATACCTTGGAGCTGATAGAAAAACATATTACAAATGAAAAAAACAAATACAACTGAAGTTCATGGGAGAACATGTGTTTTTCCAAAACAGAAGCAGGAATTGGTACTAGAGCCATGAGAGACATTGCTAACAGTCTTGCTGTAAAGAGATGGTGGAAATTTAGGGACTGAGTTTTTGACTGCAAAATACTGTCAAAGAATGCATCCAGTGAAAAAGAAATGGGCTGCAGGAAATTCACAAGCTTGGAAACACTTACTATGGGCAAGAGATGAGAGTGAAAAGTGTATTACTTGAAAGATTAATAGGGGTACATGCAGCTTTTGGTGGGATAATTGAACAGAGATTGGTCATTTGGCTCATATATGCTCTAACTACATTAATAGAGGCAACTACAAAGATAAAGTCCAACATTATCTGGTGAATCACACTTGGAATATTCAGAAGTTGTATAATACTCTACCAAGCCAAATATCCCTACACATCATGTCTATTGGTATTGGTATGGAAGAAAAAAGAGACTATGCTATTTGGAACACCACTGAAGATGGGAAGTTCTCCAATGGCTCAACTTGGAATATGATCAGACTACACAAAGACAGCAATCTCTTCATGAATAATTTGTGGCACAAGACCATTCCATTCAAGATGTCTTTTATCAGTTGGAGAATGTTCCTGAATAAGCTTTCTTTTTCAAGAGCTTTGATCAATGGAAATTCACAGGATAGGGTAGAGTGTGTATGCTGCTATGCACCTAAACATGAAGATATGCAACATGTTTTCATTGAAGGTAAGGCAGCAGAATGCATTTGGAAAGCTATGGGAGCACCTCTAGATATCATATGTCAGAACTTGCCAATTAAAGCCTTGTTTAGGAAATGGTGAAATATTAAAGCTAAAAACAGAGTTCACAAACCGGTGCTTCAAGCCATTTCAACTTTAATATGCTGGAAAATCTGGAAAGCATGAACAGCATGTAAATATGAGGATAAGAGCAAATTCTACCACTACAAAATGGGTTACTCAATGCATATGAAATATAAAAGTTGTGATTCAAGATGCTTTTCCAACCATTTCAACTGAAGGAAATTGGGCGGACATCTGTTACAAGCTAGAAAGATTGAAACAAAAGGTGAAATGTACTTTGGTGTCTTAGACCAAACCTGTTGTTGGAATGCTTAAGCTTAGTACAGATGGTAGCTTCTTTCAAGATTTAAACAAAGCAGGTATATGTGGTGTGTTGAGAAATGAGGTGGGTGGCATGATCATGACTTACTCTTATCGCTGTTAACTGTAAAAGCAACAATCAGGTTGAAGCTTTAGCTGTGGAATATGGTGTAAACTGGTGCAAACAACAGGGGCTTTAAAATCTTCACATAGAATTGGACTCTATGATTAGCACTGAGATGCTGAAATACAAAGACACCACTAACTTGAAGCTCAAACATATAGTCAGCAACATCACCAAGCTGCTCAACAATACGAATCATGAGATTAATCATTGCTTCAGGGAAGCCAATCAAGTTGCTGATTTTCTAGCTAAACAGGCTGCCACTAGTGGAAATAGGTTCTTATATCATTCTCTTCAAGAGTTCCCAAGAGAGGCAAAGGGACTTTTTCAACTAGATAAAAGACAAGTTCCAACAGTTAGGAGGAGATATGAAAAATGTAACTTTTTTGTAAGTTAATAAATCTTTTGTAATGAGGGAAAGGTCTTGTATAGGTTCCTCTTTCCCAGATTGCTTGTCAATCTTTTTTGTAGAATTGAGGTAAGGTTTCCATGTCCCCCTCTCTCCATTGTAAGTCTCTTTATATAAATCTATCATGGTAGGGGTCAAGCCAAACCCCCACACCTTAGGCTCACAACCTAATGGTGATGGCTTAATTTTAAAAAAAAAAAAAGAACAAAAGAGAAAAAGCAGTAAACAATTTTCATCTATAACACAAACATGTGTGAATTCTTAAGAGACATTATAATATGACCAAGAAATAACAATTCGAATATGCTATTAGTTAGCAATTAATGGCCTTCTAGTCGTTACTTTTTTAAAAAAAAAATATCTTTTTATTACATAGGGGTAGGGCAATGGGAAATGGGGAGGGGATTACATCGTGGGGATTCGAACTCTCACCAACAAGATAAAAGTTCAGATAGCCAACCAACTGAGCTACTAGATCCCTACAGCCTTTCGTTACTTCGGTATTGAACTCTTTTTTCTTAATTATGTGGAGAAAAAGAAGGGGGGGGGGGGGGGGGGGGGGGCAAATCTTGTTTAGGAAAATTGGAACCTAGATCTTAAGTGGTGCATGATAGTACTGTGGAAAATGAATTTTCTACTTCCACAAGTGGAACTTCATGTGTTGTTTCTCTTGTAGCAGTTGAAACTCCAAGCTAATTTTCAATTACCGCATATACATGTGTTATCCTTAATTATTCAGAAACTACTACCAACTCATTGTTGACAATCGATCTGCAATTCTTGATACTTGATTTTGCCACTATAGCGTTTTGTTTATAATTAATTTTCCCACTATTTGTTTGTATATTAACATAATCTAGTGACATAGTTCAATGTGTTCCTTGATAGGTATAAACTAAAGCAAATTAATAAGAAATAACACTTCCCTTGTATTACAGGCTGATCCAATTTGATAAAAACAATCTCATCTTGTTTGAGTGATATGTACAGTATTAAAACAAAAACAAAAAAAGAGGGAGGTGGAGTTTAAAAGAAAAGGTGCTAAGTTTCACCCTTGCAAGTTCATTTAGCATCCTTGTACATGGTGTCAATCACGTCCTGCATAAAGTAAAATCAAATCAGAAAAGAACATGTAAACAAACAACAGATATATGTAATATGCAGAGCTAGTTTTCCATTATGTGAAATTCATAAACTATAATTGCACATAGAAGGAATCGAAGCTGACAGATATAACAAAAACAACTATGTATGCCTTAATTCCAAACGGGTTAGAATCAGCTATATGAATCCTCACTAATAGATATCACATAGTTGGATCTTTTTCTTTCATTCTGCCCTATCTTTGACCAAGTCTGCATTAGTTCCAAGAAATTATACGTCTTTCAAGACAATTTCCTTCCGATATAACGTAGAGAAAAAATTTAAGCACAATATTGGCCATTGAGAATTATTAAATCATGCTATGAACAAAACAACCAACACTTCTGCATAAACAGGAACTCCCAATCTTTGGTTCGTCCATGTTAATGGACCTTGCGCCTAATTCAACCTCAAAAGTTCGCTCATACGGTGAGGATTGCCCAAGAGCATATAAGGAGACAACATATTCTCTCAACCAATGAGGTACATTTAAACATTCCATGTCAATAACGGGTTAAAACCAGTGAAGTTTTTTTCTTTCTCAAAACTTGAGTGGAACAACACAATCATTGGTCATATGTCCATCTTTTTCTTATGTCTGTTAAGATTATATTGTTATTTAGGAGAAGGAGCATGCAACAGCACAAGAAGGCTCTACGAAGACATGGATATTGAACAGAGAAATCACACTTCTTGTAAGCAACAGACTGTTTTCCCACAATAGATAAATACAATAGCATCAGTACAAGAGGAAGTCAAAAGAGAAAATGGAAATATTTAGACATGGTCACAGGGACGGAGTTACAGTTCTGCTTACGGGTTCAGCAGAACCCAACAGCTTTAACTCAAACTCCGTATTTGTGTTCAAAAAATCCACTAAATATGTATAAAATAATTATCTAGAACTCAATAAGCTGTATTTCTAGAATCCACAAAGCATAACTCAAATCCAGGCTCGGCCTATGGACCAATCTTGATAAGGGATGTATCGCATTAACATTTCACCAGCAGATCAAAGAGAATTTACCTTGTAGTACTTAAGCAACTGTGGTCTTTTCTTCTTAAATGTTGGAGTCAAGAGGTCACGCTCCATATCAAAAGGTACCGGATCAAGGTGTATAGCTTTTATGAACTCAAAGCCCTTCAGCTGCAAAGAAAATATGCCATATTTACATAGGCTTGACATTTTTCGCAAACCGTCACATTATGGAAAACAGGTGCAAAAGTTGAAGAGAACTAACCTTCTTTTCTTTTCCAGCTTTTGTGAGCTCCCCTAGTATATACTCTTTCACCTTTGAATTTTCACATAGGGAATTAAAATCCCCAGAGAGGCCATTCTGTTTGGCCCATTTTTCAGTCTCTTGTTTGTTTGGGTTAACAACAGAAACAAGGAAAGACTCAAAGCTGCTCCCATATAGCCATATCTGGGACCAATCAAGAAAGAAAAAACTGAGAATCGTAGAATGAGAGCCAATCGGCCCTTCAAAAATTTGTCAATCAAAATGAGATGCAGCATGAGCTGATGAGGCTCAACGAACTCGACTAACTAGAGATAATAAAGGCTTTTATCTCTAAAGAACATTAAATAATGAACAGATTTACCGAGATTCTCTATTCTTTATGAATATTCGTTGTATTATGCCCAAAACTTTCTATCAAACATTAATAGTGAGCCTGGGGAATATTGTAGAAAAAAGATCCTTATAGAGAGCTCTTGACCCACCCTTCACTCTGTCCACGGCTAGCCAGGAATGAGACTGGGAGTTCGATTTCATTTATGACTTTCACCTTGCACCTTACACTAAATAGAACCTCTTGCATGCTCGTATAAAACACTATGTAATGGCTTAATACTAATATATGACTTTTTCTAAATTAATATCCATTACATTATGCCCAACACCGGAACACTAATATTCAAAGCATAGACCCTGAATTATGCATTCCATCTCATCATTCCAAAACTAAACTAAACATCTGTCAATTGACAACCAAATGTACTTACATAAAGAATGAGATTTGAAATGAATAATACTTCTTTCTTTTAACAGCAAATGAAAATTCTGTCTTATTTGTTCAGACAATAAATTGCACGCATGAAGTCACCAAATTGCTATAGTTAAGAGGCCAATGCACTTACCGAGTCAATAATAGGATTATTGCCATATACATTCTCCAAATTTTCGACTGCAACATATTCACCTTGTGATAGCTTGAAAATATTCTTCTTGCGATCAATTATCTTCAAGCTACCATTTGGTTGCCACTCACCAATATCACCTAACAAGATTTTTTGGAGACAAGTCCAATTAAACTTTTTAACAGTGGGACATTTATCAGTTCAAGCAGAAAAAAGAATTTAGAAAAAACCTGTATGGAACCACCCATCAACCATGACTTCTTTCGTAAGGTCCTCACACTTGTAATAACCAGAAAATAAAGTGTCTCCCCTCACGCATATTTCTCCACGTGGTGTGCTTGAAAGAGCATCATATTCCATTTCAGGAACGGACTCCAGGCACACATCCACGTTGGGCACCGGAGGACCAACCGTACCCAGCATATCAAACTGGTTAGGTAGCGATACAAATGTACCAGCACATGTTTCAGTCAGACCTAAAATAAAATGATGAATCATTAGCTTTGGCAAGAACACACACTAGAAAATCATCAGCAACAACAATGCAATTATTTACGCAAGATAAACAAACCCAAACAATTTCTCATCTATATTTGTAAAATCTAAATAAGATGACAGTATAGACACAAATGACAGCTAATTGCATATTTATCACTATAATTTATCTGAAGTTGCTTCTTTATGTTAATAAACAGTTTGCAAGAAGAGCTATGTTCTTACATCCAAATCTTAACAACACATTGACTTCTCTAACCTGGACCATAAATCTACTTGGCGTACCACTAACACTTCATTATCGCTCCCCCCCCCCCCAGAAGTTTCAGAAATGCCATGTTCCAGAATAATTCAAGCAGAAACCTAAATTCCATGCCAGATCTGTTTATGTAATACTATAATAGAAGCTTCTCTGCTGAATAAATTAAAAGATTTACCTATTTCAGCTATAGTCAACACTCAAAACACAACAACTACTGATGTCACTTGTGACTAGCTTATAAACCATGAGATTTATCATATAATTTCATAAAAAAGTAAAATCAAAGTAGATTAAGGCTGTTGATTTATTAGGGATGGAGCAAGACATTAAGTTTAACACCATAGATGGAATTAACGTGAGGTTTTGGATAAAATACCATATCCTTGTAGAACATGAGCACATGCTACAACTCGAAGAAAAGCTTCTACATGAGATGAGAGGGGTGCTGCTCCAGATAATATAAGGCGCACTTTGCCTCCTAGACCATCTTTTACCTAAGCAATCAGCAAAAGCAACCAAACTTTCATATCTACTGGTATGACAGGAAGCAAAAACAGAAGATATATTAGCTGCTGCTGGAGTATCTACACCACCTTACTGAAAACAACTTTGTCGGAAATTGGAGATGCTTCGTGATATTTACTCCCACTCTTCAAATATTGAAGTTTGCTGCATAATTTCAAAAATGTAGGTAAGGTACAGGCTCCAATAGAAAATGGCTCAAAATAAGTTCCGATATTTATGCTAAACCAAAAACTGGAACCAAATTTCTTCTCAAATATACAGAATCCAACAAATGCATTTCTAAGGAAAATCGATTCGAAAATGAAAAAGCTTGTATTGACTTATAGAACTAATCTCTACATTTGGGAGTAGAACAGAAAGTGCTAGAATTGTATAATAGTATAGGTATAAATCCAACAATGTGAAAGACCCGTATTTTGGCCAGACAAGTAAAAAGGTATTTCCAAAAATCAAAAGGGGCTACCGTCAGATGCATACTGGTGTTTGCATCGATAAAAAAGTTGCCATCTCATTGAGAAATATGGAACAGAACTTACCGAGCATATGCAATATTGAACAAGGTGCTTCTTAACCGACCCCCTGAAGAAATTTTCTGTTGCAAACCTGAAAATGCTCGGTGCAATTAGTCAAATGACCCAGAATTTTAAGACACAAAGTCAAAAGTACACCAAGAGAAAGAAGCTAATTCCACAGTGAACAACAGTAAATCCCACAACTTATTTGGTCTCTAACAGAAGATCATTTGATCCTTATTATTGTGCGAACCACCTCATCTAAAAGCTTAAACTGTTAGAAAAAAATCTTTTAGTTGTTTATTTTATAGCTGCAACACACTTCATCATGTGGGGATTTGATTCTTTTTCTTAAGTCAAGCACATTGAAACTTTTGTTGATGTGTGGCAGTGATTCAAGCTCAGGACATCGGTTTGTTCTGATCCATGTTCAACTCTGAGGGAAGGAGAGAAGGAGAATGGAGCAAACTGGCTTTTTATTGGTAAAATAGTTGGTAGAAAGTATACCTTTCCGTAGGTGTAAAAATACTATAGGAAAATGCAGTTCATATATTATGTGTTAATTCTACTTGTACTAAAACTCTTACGTTCTAGAGTGTCTCAACAATTCAAGCTTTTGGTAGACAACCTAGTTTCATCAATTAACCAATATCGTCTGCACCAGGAGACTTAATCACGTATAACGTGAGTTAGCTCATCCATAACTGGGGTAATCAAGAACCAACTTAAAGTAAATATCGAATATAAACCACGGCCATGGAAAACTCCATAATTGAGGTAAACAAGCACCGGCTTAAAGTAAATATCTAATATAAACCACGGCCATGGAAACTCCTTAGTATCTGCTACCAGTATTTTCTTGTGATGGTTCCTTTGTTCATGCCCTTTATAACATACATATACATACATACATACTTATCTTATATATATTTATATATCTTTCCTTTCTTATCCAACACCTATCAAAGAACTTTTCTTGGAACGCTATCATACACTTCTCTACATCAATGGAAAACTCCTTAGCATCTGCTACCACTATAATGTATACAATATATATGTTTCCTTTCTTATCCAACACCTATCAAAGAACTTTTCTTGGAACTCTATCATAAGCTTCTCTACGTCGATGAATATCATGTACAACATTTGTTGTAGATCTGCCCGGTAAAAACTCAAATCGATTTTCTGTCACTCTTGTAGTGTCCCTAACTCTACGCACTATTGCTCTTTCCTAAAGTTCCATCATATGACTCATAAGTCTAATGCCACCATAGTTTTCACAACTTTGAAATATCTCCTTTGTGCTTATATATCAGAGTCTAAGGTACTATTTCTCCACCCATGGCATCTTTCCACTCCTTAATATAATACTGAATAGTTTGTAAGCCATAATACTCCAACTTCTCCAAGATACTTCCAAACCTCTACAAGAGTTACTATTTGGACCACAAGTGTTTCTAACCCTCATATTTTTCATGGCAGCTTTCATTTCCGTAAGCATAATCTACAACGTAGCTAAAGTTTATGTCTTGCGCTAATGTGTGGATATCCTAAAGTTGTAGAAAGAACACTGGCATTAGCACCTAAGGATACGGCCTATTGGTCAATAAAGTAGGTGCAAACCTTTGATACCAAAGTTCAAATCTTAGTAATGGCAAAAGGCACTAGGTAACATCTTCTCATTTGTCTAAGTGTTGGTAGGCGGAGTTACTCAATACCTGTGTCGACGGAGGTTGTAGGTATCCACAAGAATGGTCAAGATGTGCGCAAGTTGGTCCGGACATCGTCGTTAAAAGAAAAATAACACTTGTATTTATTTATTTTATGTCTACAAACTTTCTACATAAATCACATCTAAAGTACATCGGTACTCTAGTCAAAACACATAGATATTCATAAGAAAGGGAGGTCTATATTAGAGATTGGGTGAAAAGGTTTGACACTTTATATGAATCAATTGTAAGGGAGCAGTAAGATATTACCTGAATATATTCTGTCTAATACTCGAGGTACCGCACAGAAGACAGTTGGTTTCAGCTCTCCAAGGTCTTCAGTTAGTAATTTGACATCCTGCAAACATGATAAGAAATGCATAAGATAAGTTCTTCCATCATTTCATAGAAGATTTGGACATCTTACCCCTCGCCAAAATCCTATTGAGGCGCCATGATTAATGAAACATTCTTCAATCGCTCGATCAAAGATATGTGCCAAGGGAAGATATGAGATATATACATCATTCATTGTAAGCTGCAATACGAAAACGTTTGATAAAATTTAAAAGAAACATATTTTCCAGCAAAATTAGAACTCTCGCTATGCTTTACCGAAACACATGCAAATAAAAAGAACGTGAATCTCACCGCCTCATTTACACTCTCAAGAAAACGCTTCACTCCAGCTATAAGAGTAACAATGCTATTATTCGAAATCATCACACCCTTGGGTTCTCCAGTTGTTCCACTAGTATACATTATTGTACAGATATCACTCTTCTTTTTTACTGGAAGGTCAAACTGATTTTTGTTTCCCTGCACACATTGAGAAATGTTATGTTAGCTTAAAGAATTATCAAGATCATATAAGTATGTGATGTTAAAAAAAAAAGTAGGGAAGTGGTGCGTCAATCATTATATTCCTAAGTGAATGCACTTCTCGTCGCTAACTAGGGGCAAATTTCATTACACATTGTCACTGACCTCAGTGCATTAACAAGCATGAATATTTTGGTACTAAATGAAATTGAAGAGCCAACTGGATGTTGGATGACCAACAAGTATCCACAAACAAAAATCATCCAAAAGGTTGGTGAAATTTCAGCAGAAACTTGAAAATGGTGAAACTAGAGCCAGATCTTTAACTAGCTTTTCATAAGTCCCTAGTCTTATCCAATTCAAACCAATGGAAGCTTAATTCGCCAGTTGAAAGGAACATAACAACGACGAAACATGGAATAACAAATCAAAAATAGAATAACAAATCATCCAGAGCAAGTGTTATGCCAAGGCAATCTGAATGAACCATAAGAACTCCTAATTAAGGTCTGAGTCTCCCAATTCAACCAACATCATCTTTTGACTTCATCTCAAGCAAAACCTTCCTGAAGTGATCAACTAACCTACGGAAAGAAAACCTAGACTAGAGAATGATTTAACCCATTTTGCTTTACTCTCAAGTCAAATGCCAAAACTATGATTTGATATGTTGATATTCAGAAAAATCGAGATTAGGAAAACTATCATGCATGAATATTTACATCACTATCAAAGTAGTCGGGGGAAGGAGAAGTTCATTTTTTCTGCCAGCTAATCAAAATAGGTTCTTCGTAGCAGATCATTCAACAAAAGTCTTAAACTTACTACAATTTTACCAAACTATTGCAAACAACAGACCAAGAATAATTTTTTAAAACATAAGTAGCTGCACATCTAAGAACAGAAACATCAAGAATAAATGGGGAGAAGAATTTGAAGGTCAAATCTGAGACAAGAAAAACTTAGCAAAAAATGAAATAAGGAAATATGAAAGAAATAATCTCTTGATTATTTTCATTAATGAAGAGGAATATATACAATTTACAATCTCCAAATATGGAAAATTCTATTCCTACTATACTTCTAAAATCCTAATTATACTTGTACAATAATTCTACAACTATGGTAAGTTTGTGTACAACTTTGATTACAATTTCGGTAACTTATTTGTTTCGGATTCCGTATATACAATTTGTGTATACACGGTATATTTGTCACCCCCGCAGTCATAGCGGGCGGTTGTCGTACGCTGAGACTGTCCCTAAAATCTTCAAATAAAACCGAGGGAAGGCCCTTAGTAAAGATGTCTGCAATTTGGTACCTGGAAGGGACATGCAAAACGCGTACTTGTCCACGAGCTACCTTTTCGCGAACAAAATGAATATCCATCTCGATATGTTTAGTGCACTGATATTGGACCGGATTCCCAAAAAGATATACTGCACAAACATTATCACAATAGACCAAGGTAGCTTTCAAAATAGGAAAGTGAAGTTCTAATAGAAGATTACGCAGCCAACATGATTCAGATACCACATTGGCTACCCCTCGATACTCGACCTCCGCAGTGGATCGCGATAATGTAGCTTGGCGTTTTGCAGACCACGAGACCAAGTTATCACCAAGAAACATACAATAACCAGATGTCGAGCGTCTGGTATCAGGACAGCCATCCCAATCAGCATCAGTATACGACAGGAGAGTAGAGACGGAGGATGGATATAAATGCAATCCATAATCAAGTGTGCCTTGTATGTATCATATAATGCGTTTGAGCGCATGCATGTGCTCAACCCGTGGGTCATGCATTACAAATGGCTACATATCTCATTAACATCCTCCCTAACAAAAACCTAGCATATCATTCCCCACTTAAACTTCTTTACAATAAAGATCTTTCGTATTCTCATTTTAGGGTGTTTGGGTGTTTATGCTATCCTCTTTTTCCATTCACTACAATTAACAAACTTCAAGCCCGTTCTACCGCTTGTGTGTTTTTGGGTTATCCATCTAATCATCGTGGTTACAAGTGTTTTCATTTATCCTCTAATAAAATCATAATTAGTCGCCATGTTATTTTTTTTGAAACTCAATCTCCGTTTGATAATGTGTGTAGTTTCGTGCCTAGTATAATTTTTTGGATGACAGGGTCTCACCATATATTATCCACCATTTATCCGAATTGTCCCGTGACCAAAATCCGCCAGCAGGCCCACTGCCTGCTGGCCCACAGATTCATGTCCCCACTGGTCTAGTCCGTCAATGCACAAACAGCCTGCACATGGGGCCTATTTCATGGCCCAGTACCGATTTCGGTACTGTTTCCCAGCCCCAGACCACTTCTGTTTCTGCGTCGTACCAGTTTCAGGTCCAGTTTTTGGGTGCCTGCTGGCCAGTCCGTCACTAACCCACCTATTGCCCAAAATCCACCCGATTCTATCTCGAGTCAAGGGCCCGTTACTCGTAGCCAAAGGAGTATTTTTAAACTAAAACGGCATTTTAATCTCTGGCACAACATACGAGGATCCCACCCACTACCGCAGTCTTGCAGAGGCACTTCAGTCTCATGCATGAATATTTACATCATTATCAAAGTAGTCGGGGGAAGGAGGAGTTCATTTTTTCTGCCAGCTAATCAAATAGGTTCTTCGTAGCAGATCATTCAACAAAAGTGTTAAACTTACTACAATTTTACCAAACTATTGCAAACAACAGACCAAGAATGATTTCTTAAAACATAAGTAGTTGCACATCTAAGAACAGAAACATCAAGAATAAATGGGGAGAAATTTGAAGGTCAAATCTGAGACAAGAATAACTTAACAAAAAATGAAATAAGGAAATATTAAACAAAAATGTGTAAATTGGAATCAATCGCAAGTCAACATGTAAATCTATTTGCACTAGCTTCGAATTCCTGTTTTAAGGACTCAAAGCTGTTTATTTACCCTTTTTGCCCCATGTTCGAAGTCGCAACCTTGGCATGCAGATTACAACACATTTTTCACTGGTGACCTTTAAACAACCATAAGAGAAATCTGAACAGAAAGATAAATGTTGTGAAGAGAATTCTTACTAATTGTAGAAACTCATCCCAGGAATAGAGAGCCACTCCAAACTTTTCAACCTCATCCTTTTGTTGAGGAGTGACTGCCCCAAAACTCACAACCGCTGGTGATAAAGAACGGTAAACAATTGCCGTTAACATGATGTATTTCACACTTCTGAAAAAGAAACTAAATTACAGCTGACTTACTCTTCAAGTACTTCACTGCATTTGGAAATGTTTTCAAAAGCTGAAAAGAAATAAGACATTCTAGTAAGAATCACTTATCCCTGAAGGCTCAAGAACATAGCTCCAAATTCAACATTAATAAACTTCTTAAAGAACAATCTCTTGAAAAAATTATTCCTGAAACGTGTCTTGTCATTATCCGATTTATTGGAACAATTGTTTCTGATAGCTATACCAATCCAAAGTTCTATTAAAAATAATGTCCAAGTCTGAAACATTTATATATTTTTAAAGCAGCATAGAAGTTCAAACAGATCATACTTCATCCAGCATCGATGAGTTAATTTCACTTCCACACAATATATTAATGAGTCATGTCTAACCAGCATGGGGATCAACATGCTTATGGAATCCAAGACTCGATGTTTGAGAAGTTGATATGATATGTCTATTAAAGGTTCAACTCATGAGATGCATACCTCAGGAACTTTTTTCTCCTCAACAAAAGCAATTGAAACCTCTGCATGGGAAATGATAAATTCCACCGCACCAGCACCTGAAGACATAACAAAGATTGTTATTAAAGTATTAATTATCATATCAGCATGACATTCCTTCTTGTAAGAAAGAAAATTAAAATTAAAAAGGCATATGACTGGTAAATGTGCTATCATTCATCTCATGTGAACGAGCCTAGAACATTTCTATAATTTTTAAGGGAGAGCATGGAACTACCATTCTCACAGAAGGAGAATGTGTACCTAAGGTGTCGTACAGAGGAACACAGTAAAGTCCATGAGCATTGCATGCCTGCATTAGTAAGTTTCTATCAGTAACCAATAAGAATTACAGACCACGTCTAATTTCTAACATCTATCCGAGCAAACAATAGATATTATAAGCAGCAACAGAAGAAATAGTGAGCAGCATAGATAGGATCACCAAAACTGCAAGCAATTCAATAATCTAGATGTAGTCCAAAGATCTGTTTCTTTGTTTTGTAGAACCAAAAGTCATCCTTATTATGGCAGAATACTGATGATTTTAGAGCATGAAGGGAACGCATGGAAATAAGAAGAGGACTGGTATAGGAAAAAGGATATATGTGATAGAATCTAACAAATTGAAGGATCCAGATTGAAGTAAAAAAATAAATGTTACCAAAGGAAGCATGAAAAAAAAACCATAATTTGAAGTAGGTACACAACTCATGAAATTTCTGAAGGGAGGAAATTATGTTCTAGTCATAGAAATGGACTTTGCTGATATCACATAATTGAATGTGTTAAGAGTCTCACATCGGAAATGGAATGAGAATTTGGACTCCTTAGATGGACTTGGACAATTCTCCCCTCACAAGCTAGTTTTTGGGGTTGAGTTAGGCCCAAGATCCATATATGGCGAATATATGGAGAATATTCGCTAATAGAATGGATAACCAATAATAACATTATACTAGATACTATAATAAATTTAATAACTAAGCCAATACAGATCCTCATTTAGAAATATAAAAGAAGCCATTAATGAGTCCCAAACTCACCTCCCAACCCACGTTGTGATCCCAGTATTTGATAATGCTTAAAGTGATGTTTATTCATGTCAATTAAGATCTCTGATTGAATAACTTATAAAAATGTTAAGACAAGTGATCATTCAAAAGAGTTTAGTATTAAAAAAAGAGAGGAAAATGAATGTGACATTCAGCTGTCAAGAATTGAAAAGATAGGCAGACAGAACAACTGATTAGTAGACGTGCAATCCAAACATTATCATGCTATGAACATAGATGTCCATGTTATCGGGCAACTCAAGAGTTGTTCCAATATAGCGTGACAAAAAGAATCACACTAATAGAATTTCCTTGTCATAGATATTTAATCTCAATGAAGACAACTAAAAAAAAACGAAAAAAGAAACAAAGAACATGAAACACTCCAGACATACACAAATTAAGCAACAGAAAAGGGAAATACCTCCATGCTCATAATCCACTCAGGGCAATTGGCACCAAAAATACCACATTTTCCTCCCTTACATAAGAAGTCAAATTAACAGGAGGGTAAGGTACTGATTGAAATGAATACTCAAGGGGATGAACAATAAGAAACAGACTACATAAATCAACATGTGAAACTACAAAAATAAACAAAGTGTTAAGAATCCCACATCGGATATGGAATGGGAACATGGACTCCTTATATGGACTTGATCAATCCTCACCCTACAAGCTAGCTTTTGGGGTTGAGTTAGGCCCAAGATTCATTATTTACATGTATCAGAGCCAGGCTCATTCCAACTCTTTGTTCGTCGATGTTGGGCCCCCAAATTATATTGTCCACGCTCCAGTTAACGAGGTATGGCGTGCGTGCGGGGGAGTGTTAAGAGTCCCACATCGAATATGGAATGGGAACATGGACTCCTTTTATGGACTTGATCACCCTACAAGCTACCTTTTGGGGTTGAGTTAGGCCCAATATCCATTCTTTACACAAAGGACAAAAAGGCACATGAACAACATTGCTCAATTATGGGGAAAATGAACAGCCAAGGAGGATGAAATCCACATTTAAACATGTAACTAAACTTATATAAGGGGTGCATTGATTTTTAATTGGCTCCAAATCCTTTAGAGCTAGGCAACAAACAAAAAGCTAAATTCCACTAGCTACAATATTCAATGATGAAACCTTATCATTAGCAATCTTCTCTCATCAGCCAAATTATCAGCATAATACCATATAGAGAACTTACTTGTTCTATACCACAGCTCCGGATGGAATTTCCTACTTTTATGACAATGTCATATACCTCTTTGTAAGTCATCCACACATACTTTCCAGGCTGAAGATAAGAGCAACAAATACAAGAATCAGCTAACATGAATTCAGAAAACAAGAATCCTTGTAGGAGTTGAAACTACTGCATAAGTACTTAAAAGGAAAACATACCTTTCCATCCACAATCTTACGGCAGCCAAGCATTCGGTTGTTAGGATATTTCTCCACTGACAAACTGTGACATAAACAAGAAAACATCTTTAAGTTCTAATATTAGAAAGTAAGTTTTTATAAGCATCATCATCAACTAAAAGTAGTTGACATGGGTAGAAGAGTAACATTAACAACGACACTACATCATGCCAGCTAATGACAGTCCAGTACAATTACAAGCTTTTGCATGAATTTTTATCATGAATAAAAGAGTATTAGTATATAAACAAAGCTCAAAGTTTTACGGCTGTAACTTAGCTTTAGAGTAAAGTATATTAGAAGTGATGTGATTTTAAATACTATGCCTAATTTATTTAGAAGATATTTTTACTAAAGAAGGATTCTAAGCAGCCTCTCCGGAAACCACAGAACTGAAAGTCTCATAAGCAGAGTTCCTTTAAAGGATTTTCTGGTGAACTGGCAAATAATAGCTGAGATTAACCGTGTAGTCATCATGTGCATGAAAGGTAGCATAAGTCAAACGGCACCAACGAGACAAGCCTTGGGGTAGCACGGACTGACTGATATTTCTGGTTCAAGAGTATTCAGAAAATGTATGTCTTATAATGCTTAAGGCAGTATGATGTCTTTGAGGTGCAAACATATCTGGCCCATGTATGCACCAATTAGTATCCACAGCACACCTCTTGTGTACATAATTAACAGCCAAAAGGCACAGATAGCTACTACTTATTTGGCTAAATTAAGTAGGTGCTAAAAGTTTGCAAAATATAAAATAAAAAGGTCAAAATGAATGTGGAAAGTACTTATTACTCATCATATATATAAAAGGCTACACCTTTATGGACAAACTAAATCCATAAATTCAGAAATAATACTCCCACTGTGGCAATTTATATGATACTTTCTATCTTGGGATTCCAAATGTTTGACCCCGATCTACTTCTATACAACCTTCAACAACATATATACCCAGAGTAGTCTCTTCCCTACCTTTGTGGGGGTAGAGAAGGTGTTTCCATAGACCCTTGGCTCGAAATAAAAAACAAGGATGCGAATCATGGTACCAAAAAAGAATGACAACAAAATAGCAAGATAAAAAGCAAATGAGTCAACAGATAGTAATACACATTGAAGAAAAGAAACTACGCGATTACTAACTAATACTACTAATAAGGAGATCACTCGGCTACCTACTAACCTTCTAGCATAGTTAGTAAGCTGAAGTTGTGTCATATCCTGTCTAGTCACCTCCCCCAGTTTTTTTTCGGCCTACCTCTCTATCTCTCCTAACTCCTGTTATAGCTAACCTCTCACACCTCCTTACTGGCGCATACACACACCTCCTCTTCACATGCCCAAAAAATCTCAGTCTCACTTCCCTCATCTTGTCACCCACGGGCCACTTCCACCTTGCCCCTTATTATTTCGTTCCTAATCATATCCCTCCTAGTATCCCCCACATCCATCTGAGCATCCTCACCTCCGCTACACTCATTTTCTAAACGTGGTTTCTTGCACTGGTCAGCACTCTGCCCCATACAACTTTCTACATTTTCAAGAATTCAAATTTATTAACCTTTTGAAATTTTGATATGAAATTTTGTATCCACTTAGTACAACATGCAAAATTGGACGAAGGGAGTACTTTATCATACCTAATTAAGTAGTACTCCCTCCATCCTATTATGGAGTATTGTTTGACTGGACATGGAGTTTAAACAAAAAATTAAAACTTGTGGGAAACAAGCATCTTATAACGGTTAAAATATAATTTTAAAAGTTAAATTATTTTTAAGTACGGAAATGTGTCCTTTTTTCAGACATACAAAGAAGAGACAGAGCAAAGTGAAGAATTTGCAACAACAAAAATGGAAAAAAATTGAAATCAATCTGGGAACTATTCTATTACTCATCAAATATATAAAGCTAAAAGACTATTACCTCCGTCCCAATTTATGTGATACTTTTCGCTTTTCAAGAGTCAATTTGACTAAACTTTGAAGCTACATTATATTAGATTAAATAAATATGTTAAGATTAAAATTTACATATTTGAAAACTAATTACAACTTTCTCATATCAATTTGGTAAAACAAAAATACATCATAATCATAAAATGTAGGTCAAACTTCATACATAGCGAAGACAGAGGCAGTACTTTTTTTTTCTTGCGAATTAAACTAGATATCAAAATCAAATGATATAGTGATATCAAAATCTCGCTGAAATTACGACACAAAATAATTTTATTCAGAAAATGTTTAACTTATTTAACCGTTTTGTTACCTTAAAAAGTGTTCTTTAAAATATACAACAACAACAACATACCCAGTGAAATCCCACAAGTGGGGTCTTGTTAGGGTAGAGTGTAGCAGATCTTACCGGAAAATATCCCAACAGCTATCTAAGCCATCAATAGGAGGTGGAAAACCATCCTTGGAGAATAAACTCCGGTAAACCGGTCCGACAGCCGGTCTTCCATCCTTGGCTGGCTTCCCCGGTTCAACCTCAATTATAAACCTTTCCGCCATCTCTGATCTCTCAATAATGAGTTCACACAAATCGTCAATATTTATATAGTTTTTCACGTGAATATATTCTAATCATCAATTTGTATAAGATTTGTATGTTAGTTGTAGGTTAAAGAGGAAGGATTTGTGAGATTACATATGGTTTTACGTGTTTTGTGCGTAATATATAACTGTATAGAGTATATTATTCCTCCATGCAGTTTCTAACTATTTGACGTACCAAAATTGAGAAAATGATTTTAAAAAAATGGCCCCATATATTTGAAGGTAGGTTCAAAATAGTCTTTAAGTTTGTTAAAAATTAATACCTTTAGATATTGTCAAATATTTACCAAACTTTGTCAGTTATATTTCATGGAAACTATGAAAAAAAGGAGATTAGCGGGACTATACAACTTTTGTAGGTTATGTTATTCTTAATTTATTTCTAAAGTCTGGTCTAATTTTTTGAGGTGTAATTTCATGTTTAGTGTAGTTTTTCACGTGTAACTTTTGTCAAATCTAATGAAAAATAGTGCAATTTCGCACAAATCGTCAATATATATAGTTTTTCACGTACAATTTCGTCAAATCGAGTGAAAAATTAGTGCAATTTTAGGTGCACGGATTAAATTTTGTAAATATTTTGATGAGTTTGTGTTTATATAATTTGAGGATTATGTTGGATTACGGCGAAATGGGCTTTGCAGAACAGAATTACGAGTCTTACGAGGAAAAAGTATATCCCTCCATGCAGTTTAAACTATTTTACGTACCAAACCCTTAGATTTAAGCATTAATTATACTAGACACTCATGTAATATAATTTAGTAATTAAATACCCCTCCTACTCAATTTATGTGGCACCTTCTAAATTTTCGAGAGCCAACCAAAAAAAATTTACCTGAATATTTTTATATACCTATTAAATAATTTAAATTGTTAATTATTGTGATTTAGCATTTTTTACATAATTTTTAAATATATAAAAAAAAAAATTATTTCAAAAACTTAAAGCTTTTATGTCCTAATTTATTATCAAAATTTAGAAGTTTGAATCTCGAAATTCTAACTATTCATATAAATTAGGACAAAGAGAATACTAACACTCTTCAATAAAGTCCCACAACGTGGGGTCTATGGAGGGTAGAGTGTACGTAGATCTTACTTCTACCTTGATAAGTAGAGAGGTTGTTTCTAGAAGACCATTGGCTCAAGACAAAGCATAAGCACAAACAAAGCAAGAAAAACGGTCAAATCCAAACAAGAAATTTAAAGCTGTATGAAAATGAGAGTAACAAAAGCGAATAAGCCATGATAAAGCATTCTAAAAAAAAACAGTAACTAACGCATGTAAATAAGATAAACAAAATACACGAAAGAACATACAACATTAAAAATCAAAGGACAGGGGGACTATAAAATAATATTGCGCCTACTAGTATGATAGGCTAAGCATGGCTACAATAATAACACTACAACTACCAGTATATAAACTCATAATTTTTTTAAATAAAATGGAATAAAGGCAAAATCCTTACAGATTGAACCCATAAAATTTAAATTCGAATTCACATTTATTCCGTTTGAGAGCGGTTAACAAAGCGAACACACTTGCAATCTGCAAGGAACAAACTCGAAAACGGATTTGCTTAATACAACAAATGCATCTTATGTTGCAGTATTCTGGTCATCATTACAATTTTTCTCGACAATCCTTGAATGCCTATATTCGTATGAAAAATGAAAGATTACAAAAAAAGATTAAGTATGTTCCTGATGGTATTGCTATGAATTCCTACCATTCTCAAGAATCATGTACTTATGAAAAATTGAGCTTCAGCCCCAATATTTAACTAACGTAACTTCTAATTGTGTATACGCGCCATCAAAAAAACAAAATTAGTAGTCTGCTAGATTGATTTTTCTCCTTCAATCAAGGAGTTTCACCGCCTCTTCCTGTTCTTTCTTCTTTTTACTTGCTTCTCTAAACTTTCAATCCTTCGACCAAGAAGGAAGACGACGATGATGATGACAATGATGATATTCCTTGACTAACGGGTTTTGATGCCACAGCGGGTGATGATTGAGTGTGCTGTTGTTCTACTAACTGCTTTTGTGCTGCAGCATATTTCTTGAGAGTTTCAAAAAATGAGAGTCCCGGTTTTTGTTCAGATCGAGGAGTAACAGGTATTATAGGAACGCCGAGAAACTTCTTAACCTTGGGATTTTTAATCACTGGCACACAAGAAGACACGAGATTATAAGTTAAAACATGTTAACACTACTGAAAAAATAGGAATTAGCTACGGATAAGCTATGTAGCTAAACACCAAACTTCGTTGCTAATCCTAATTAACGACGGATTAGTGACATCATCAAAAAATTATGTTAGCTATGAGTAATTTAGTGACGAAGTTCGTACCTAATTTTAGTTTTTCTTATAGTTGCAGTGACCAGATGAATTCTTCTGAAGGAAATGAACCAAAAAATACTAACCTAATCCATATGAGAGTGAAAATAGATTTGAGGTCATCCAATAACAAAATACCGCCTGCAATGAAACAAGCACCCTCAACGTTCATCAACATATCAATATGAACAAATGAAACGATAACCAAGCAAGAACTCAAATCTAAAGTCAAACACACAGACATAACATGAAGCACATAGCATTACAAGGGATTACGTAGCGCAAGACGAATTATCAAACACGCATGACAGCACGCACAAACCCGACTGACAGATAGAACCTTTGGATGCACTAATCACATATTCTAATACCTTGTGTTAAGGTAAATAGTGAAGTAAGCTGCATACACACCACCCTCCCAAGATCCCACTTGTGGAATTATTGGTGTATCTTCAAGCAGTTAAGAAGTTAAGAATATTTGAAACTTAACTAATAATAATATAGTAAAAAGAAAAAATACATATTGATAAGACTCAATAAAGAATGGCAGGGGAATAAAACTATTCTATTAGTCTAGATTTCCTTCATCAAACAGTCCATGAAGAAAAGAAATCGTGTCATGCCACCCAATTCAAATATCATATTTAAGTAATCTAAAAAACAAACAGCTGATGATCTATCCTCTACAAGACTGTTAAATTTTTTATTACTAAATATATGCCGCCACTCTTTTCTTAAGCATGAAAGTTATGAGTGTTCTCAATCAGGAACCAGGAAAAAAAGATGATAATAGTTGGATACAAGGGCAATATGAATCGAAAGCATATCTATGTACTTCTGGATGTACAAAAGTTCTACCTTAGATTCCTCAAAACATAAACAAAAAGGATAGATGCATGAAAAAAACCAGTATATATGAGTTGGTTTGGATTATTTACCTTGGGAAAACCAGCAGTAAATGGGACAGTTAATGCAGCAAAGCCCCGTGAGAGATTTTTTATAGTTTTAGCAGAAGGATTTCCTTCTAATCCTTCTTGAGCATTACACTGAGAAAGAACAAACTCCAGTTAACAAAAATGGCCAGAAATTACATGGTGTGAAGATATCTCAATAAAGACAGCAGGATCGGTTAACGATTGGTAGAGAACTGAGCTTGATATCAACATAAACAGGAATATCAAATCTTCATGCACTTTAAGTATTGCCCCACCAAATAAATCAAATGTGGAAATTTGAGGAGACATGCAAGCAAGCAAGCATATTTGTGGCATTACATCAGACACCAACATTATTTGATCCCAAATTTATGAGTAACGCCTATTGTACCCTCTTCAAATTCTACTAATTCACCCGCCATTACTTCATCAAGACCGTATATATGAGCAATACCATCGCCTACTTGAAGTAGGGCCAGGTGCTTGATATTAGCCTGATTGTCGTTTCAATTCAATGATTTTTTTTATTTTAATAGATTTTTTTCAGATTTTGCCCAATTTCATTTTAAATCCACCCAAAATATGATTTGTTTATTTTCTATTTAAATATGTTATATATATAATGTCATTTTTTTCTTTTCTTATTCCTTCTATGTCGCAGGGCTAAAACCAAAAAAATATTTGTTGTTTTCCCGATGTTCTCACTTTTCAATGAAACCTTTTCGTAAAAGTGTTTCAACAATATTTTCGGTAATAATTCTCGTCGAATCGAGAATGAAGTTTTTAGTATGTACATGCCAACTCATGAACTAGTAGCTGCATCCAATTTCCCAAAAAAAAAAACAATTTTGTCGAACTTCCCATTTTTGGACCAGATTTAAAGGTGATAGAAAGCAGGGCATTGTGGAAATAGAATAAAAAGGAATCTGTCGCCAAACACCATGAGGCATCTAATGGTTAAAGCATTCTGTTATATTATTCCAGACGTCTGAGAAGAAATAGTCAAATAACTATGGCACAAAGTGCTTATAGCTTGAACTGACTTAACTTGAGTCATACCTTTCTACCCCCTCTATCCCAATTTATGTGACACTCATTTCATTTTAGTCAGTCCCAAAAAGAATGAAACATTTTTATATTTAGTAACAATTTAACTTTAAAATACCCATTTTACACTTAATGAGATGATTTATAGCCACACAAATACATATGGCTTGTTTTAGACCACAAGTTTTAAAAGTCTTCTTGTCTTTCTTTAAATTCCGCGTCCAGTCAAACATCGTCACAAAAATTGGAATGAAGGGAGTATTAATTAAATCTCTACTCTCTCATTAGAAAATAAAAATAAAAAGGGAAAGTTCTCTATACAACCTCAACTGTAAACAACATCATCAAGCTTATGAAGTCATCCAGAATAATGCTCCATCAGAAAATGGAAAAAGGTATAGTAGATCAAGGCACCATAAAATAATATGCTGAAATAAACAAAAGGACAACTCACCTCCACTGTTATCCAGAATATCAATGCCGTCAAAACTGGGAAGATGTACATACTATCTGGAACAGTTAGATCAGTAAACCAAAGCACTCCCCCTTGTTTGAAAGAAGGGACTTTTTCAACCATGTTTGAAATCTGCATTTTAGGCGATAAAATAGTCTTAAGAATGAAAATGGTTGGGTGGGAAATTAATGACATTATAGATAGCAGAAAGTAGATAATCTTACAGCCATAAAGAAACTGACAAATATTGGCCCTTGTATTAGAATTCCTTTCATGGGGGTGAAGGGTCCAACTCCATGTCTGCAAGAATGTCAAAGAGTGAAAATACATCCATCATATTGAAACAATTCAGACAATTATCAAAGAAAAGAACTGCACCCCAGGGTGTGGCCTAGTGGTCAATGAAATGGGAGCAGAATCATGAGGTCTCGGGTTCAAACCCCACCGGAGACGGAGACAAAAACACTAGGTGATTTCTTCCCATTTGTCTAAAACTTGGTGAGACAGAGTTACCTGGTACCTATTGTTGGTGGAAGGTAGAAGGTATCCCGTTGAATTAGTCGAGGTATGCGCAAACTGGCCCAAATACCACGGTTATCAAAGAAAAGAACTGCGACGGTGAAGTACGTGGTTGAGGCCAATTATACATTAGGCATATATAAGATAATTAAGGATTTCAAACGAAGATGTAGATTTGCATTTTAGTTCTTCCCCAAACCATCTATCGTTCTAATTTATGTTTCATTGATATAAAACCATATAGTTTAAACAATCTAATAGAAACAAAGAAACTACTAATTGTGTAGGTCTATAATCATACTTCCTCCGTCACAACTTATGCGAAGTTGCTTGAAACTTTTACTGGGTACAGAGTTTAAGAATAAAAGAAAGACTTTTGAAACTTGTGATCTAAAACAAGTCACAGATATTTGTGTGGTTGTAAATATCTCATTAATCCCAAAATTGAAAGTTTAAAGTAAAAATAAAAGGGCAGCCCGGTGCACTAAGCTCCCGCTATGCGCGGGATCCGGAGAAGGACCGGACCACAAGGGTCCATTGTACACAGCCTTACCTCACATTTCTACAAGAGGCTGTTTTCACGGCTTGAACCCATGAACTCTTAGTCACATGGCAGCAACTTCACCAGTTGCTCCAAGTTTAAAGTAAAAACATTACAAAATATAGAAAGGTGTCATTATTTTTGGAACCGACTAAAAATGAAAGTGCAGATAAATTTGGACAGGGGGAGTATGAAATAATCAACTTAACCATCACTTCTATAAAAGTACCATTATCATCATTTACGAAATCATGGTAAGTGATAGAACGAGCCAATGGCGAACCCAGAATTTATAGTCATAGGGTGCTTAATTGTCTTTAATCTAGATCTGTATACTTTTGAGATTGGGTGCTTTAACCCATTTTTATGTTATTACTCCCTCGGGTCCAATTTATGTGACGGTGTTTCACTACGCATGGAGTTTAAGAGTTAAAGACTTATGAAATTTGTGGTCTAAAACAAGTCACAGATATTTGTGTGGTTGTAAATCATCTCATTAAGTGTAAAATGTGAAGTTTAAAGTTAAAATATTACTAAATATAGAATGACGTCATTATCTTTGGGACTGGAGCCCGTTTGGATGGGCTTATGAGTTTTGACTTATAAGCCAAAAGTCATAAGTTAGGAATTATAGCTTATGACGTTTGGCTTATTTTTGTCATTTTGGCTTAAAAACAAGTGCTTATAAGCAATTTTTCAATTTAGTCAAACACCACAAAAGTGCTTATAAGCTATTTTGGCTTAAAAGCACTTAAAATAAGTCAATCCAAACATGTTAAATTGAAAATGTGCTCATAAGCACTTGTTTTTAAGCCAAAATGACAAAAATAAGCCAAAAGTCATAAGCTAGAATTTCTAACTTATGGCTTTTGGCTTATAAGTCAAAAACCATAAGCCCATCCAAACAGGCTCTAAAAAAAAAGAGTGTCACATAAATGGACAAAGGGAGTATGAAATAATGAACTTAACCATGACTTCTATACAAGTACCATTATCATCATTTATAAAATCATGGTAAGTGCTAGAAAGAGCAGTCGTGAACCCAGATTTTTTAAGTCATGCGCGCTCAACTGTCTTTAATCTAAAGTTGTATACTTTTTGATATTGGGCGGTTTAACCTAGAATTTTTATGTTATTACTTCCTCAGTCCCAATTTATGTGAAGGTGTTTGACTGGACACGAAGTTTACGAAAGGGAGACTTTTGAAACTTGTGTTCTAAAATAAGTCATAGATATTTGGGTAGCTATAAATCATCTCATTAACGGTAAAATGGGAAGTTAAAAGTTAAATTATTACTAAATATAGAAAGGTGTCATTCTTTTTGGACTGACTAAAAAGGAAAGAGTGTCACATAAATTGGGACGGAGGGAGTACTACATTCCTATATAAAAATCTAGTGTTTGGTTTATACAAACAAGCACCCAATAACATCTATGTAGGTCCGCCATTGGAAAAGCTACCACAATTATCTAGCAAATCCAAAAGAACACCAAAGAAGGCAATAGAAACCAGGAAAGACCAACTCCAGAAAAAGTCAAGTAGGGTAAATGTCTAAGGATCATCAGCACTGAACTAGAAAATAGGAAGTTCCTACCTAAACAAAAAATGGAATGGATATCCCAAACCATTTATATCTTTAAAAGTGTTGATTGACAACCTATATACCAGTCTCAATCAAATTTTTGTTCATTTTTTGTCGGCCCCTCTTTAGAGAATGATCTACTCAAACTATTTGAATGTTGAATCCACACGTATCAAGACAACATTAAGAAGTTCAATTGTAGCGGAATGCAAAACAAAAGTTACAATAAGAGGAAAAATGTACTCGCTACTCAAACTAGATACTCCCTCCATCCCAATTTATGTGGAACCGTTTGATTAGGCACAAAGTTTAAGAAAGAATGGAGTACTTTTGAAATTTGTGGTCTAAAACAAACCTTAAACATTTATGTGGCTATAAATCATTTCATTAAGCGTAAAGGGGCAATTTTAAAGCTAAGTTATATCTAATTATAGAAAGGTGACATTATTTTTGGAAAAGCCTAAATTGGAAAGTGTGCCACATAAATTGGGACAGAGGGAGTACATGTCATGAAAAGTTAACCACAACAGTAATTTTGCATAGTCCCTACAGGAGAAAAGATAAAAAGAGGAATTTGTGATTTATGCATCCATATGAGAAGCTAATTATGTTTTATCAGCTACTCCTGGTGCAACAAGTCATACATTAGTCGCTGGATCATTAACGAAAAGTTGCTTACTCCTTCATAGCTGCTTGCATTTTTTGTTGACCTTCAGCCACAGCTGCTGGAGCATGGCCCTAGTAAAAAGGTAAAAAGTTTAATCAGGTAATTCTAGCTTATTAGAAGGAAAATGTAATGAGAGTTCTATGCAGTTTGTTATTAAAAGTCCTGAGATCAAGAACCAAATCAGTATGGGTGCATCGATATATTGGCTAATTCAGAAAAGGGTTAATAGCATTTTCAGTCCTTAGTTATTGGTAAATTCGGATTTTAGTCCCGGTAACATTTGACTAAGCACATTAAACCTTCAATTAATTGAAATCGTGCGGTTTTGATCCCTAGGCTTGTGAATATTCACAAATTCTACATAATTATTAACCGTTTCAACACTCAATTACTCATGTGATATGTTAAATTTGTATTGTTACTTCATATTTGACGGTAACATAATATTGTAAATAGTCAAATATAACATTTTTCTTCATGAAAGGACCAAAAACACACATTTTTATCAATTGAAGGTTAAATGTGCTGAGTTATATAACACAAGGACCAAAAGCGAAATTTATCAATAACTTAAGGACTAAAGGTGCTATTATCCCTTCAGGAAAATAGACATCTATTTGTAGTTAGTACTTAAGAGATGATAATATAGAGGGCGGTAGAGTCTAAGAATCTTGTAAGAAAGCACAAAGGCGACGTGCAATAATAGTGAATTCTAAAGCACTATGTTAACATCTCCAACTGGATCACATAAACTAATAGGGTATCTCATAGCAGAAACACATCACAATGAGGTCAAAAAATGTAACTCAATGGGTAGCTCTACCAAAAGGGACAAAAGAAAAGAAGAATCAGAAGAGAATCATATTAAAACCTACCCTATTTGCCATCTCTTCGTTAATTTCATCCAGCCTTGGTTTCAGAATCTGCAAAAGACATGTTTGTTAATAAATGGTTGGTTACTGAATTTCACCCAAAAAAGCGAAACGGGATTGAATAGCCAAGAAGACCAAAATTAGAAAAGATAATAGACCATGATAAAATAATGGGAAACAAGTATAATTCTTTTTTTATGCGCCGGGTTTGCCTAAGAAATGTAGAACTGCCTTAAAAAAGATTTGATTCATATGAGCAAATAATTGGTTACTTCAATATTTTAACAAACTATATAAAAGTTCACGGAGAACTCCGCCCAAGTGAACTTCACATGGCAGGTCTTACATCAAATAAAGGAGAAGATTGTGATAAGTTGACAACCAACGTAAAATAGTCAAACTTAAAATCTACTGAGCTAAGAGAACTCAGTCATCACTGTCTGCTTCAGATTAGATAGGAGCATAACCACCTTACTCCTTAGACATTGCAAAGACACTTTTCATTTCGCAAAACATGTGTATGTCAAATAGAACATGAAAACACGTGACATCTCTTTGTACTTGCAGGTAGCAGTTCCTACAAATGAACTGCTAACACTAAAATATGAAGACATTTACACTTTACAGAAACTAAAAATGGGTTTTTTTATAACCGTGGTGTCTAGCTTGCGCGCACCTCGACTAATTTCATGGGATTCCTACCTCCTCCCACCAGTAACAGGTACCAGGTAATTCTGTCCACCCACGCTAGGACAGATGGTAAAATTGTTTGGTTGGTGGGATGGAATAGACGAGTATATCCATGGGTTGGGATATCCCATGGGATTAGCAGTCCCACCTTCTATATGGGATAGCTAATCCCATCATTTTAGTACAACAGTGGATAACGGGATAAAATAATTCCACATTTTATCCCGGGATTATTGTTCTTATTCCACCAACCAAACGACCCCTCTAGTGTTTTTGCCTCTGTTGAGGTTTGAATATGAGACCTCATGGTTCTCAACTCACATCATTGACCACTAAGCCACACCCTTGGGTGTAAAAATGGGTTTTATTTGATAAACTATCTACATTTCACTACAGTATTTTTTTCACTTTTTTATTATAGGTTACAACTTAAAGTATTTTTAATGCAGGAGCACTATCATGTATCTCACCCAAAGTTCATCTTGGCTTGTAGCTAGGACTTCTACTTAAAAGCAAGAGCCTCCATATAGTTGCTTCACAATTATATTTAGAAGCACAAAAGATCAAGAACAACAAAATAAAAGCCCCAACAGAGTATAAATGAAATTTCCAAATTGCTTTCAGGGTAAGGTTTGCAAATGTCCTTAAGCCCGACCAGAAAAAGTTGGAAATCAATTTGACGCATTTTTTGTTGCTGAATAATGTGAAGGTTGTATGAGGTGAGCAAAAAGCCTTTTCCTGGATCCTGATATTAACTCAAAAAAGAGCATTTACCAGTCGCCTGCTTCATCTGCAGAGCTTTCTCTTTTTCTAAGATAACACCTTTACCACCACTCTACTTAAATTTTTTACTTCACTTTCCACTTTCTTTAGTGAAACTTTCTGATAAACCAGTGTCCTAGTTGGGCCTTAAGTAGGGGTAGCAAATAAGCCCATGAAAATATGACCCGCCTAAGTTTTCTCAGCACATTTAAAAATTGGGCTGATATGTAGTCCAAATTGACCCATGAGAATATTTCAAAAACACTTTTTATATATGTTATATATAGCCATAATAAAGAAAAAAATAGTTTTATTAGGTACTTGAAAAATTATAAAAGAACAAACAAAGAAATTAGAACTTAGTAATAATTTGGTAAGTTGGGTTATGACCCGCTTTTTAGCCCAACCCATTTCAGCCCAAATAACTTTTCGGTGGGTCATATTAACTAGGTCAACCCGCCCATTTGACACCCCTAGCCTTAAGATCATATTCTACGGACACCAGTGCACTAAAAAATGGTTATACCAAAAACTGCCTTAATACGTTACTTAATAAATACACAAAAAGACATGCCGAAAAGATTGGAAAGGCTCCTTGAGCTTTGTAATGCTTAAGAATCCTAGCTAACAGGTTAGGAAGGAATTGACAGGAGTGCTTAAGCAAGACTAAGGTCAAGATGCATTAAAGAAAAACTTACAGCAAATTTTGAAGTAGCTTTGAGCTGATTAATCATTACTGGAAGAGTTATACATCGAATAACAATAGTTGTAACGACAATTGATGCCCACCTGAGGAACATCCAAATTTTCAAAAACAAAGTGGTCAGTCATTTTGTGACAACATAAAGCACGAGTTGATTTTAACTTGTGAATGTTACATAATCACAAACGAGAGAGAGAAACAAACTACGCATGTTAAGGTTTCCTGGGTATTCCAGATGAAATATTTCCTACATCTGTTAAAATTCTGAGGAGAAAATCTCTCAAAAACAAAATTGGAAGAACCTTAAAAGTTACAACAAGAAAAGAGAACTTCAATGTATGCAAGGCCTTCCAAGTGTATGAAAACTCCCGAATAACAAATGTATGAAAACCGATCAATCAACATGACATGCTACGAATTTGAATATAGTCTCAAATTAACCCTCATTTTTTATAATCCTGTCAAGCTTTTAAAACACACACACGCACGCACACACACACACACATACATATATATGAAATAAAAGTAAATAGATTCATAAACCTTTTTTCTTCACGACGGAAAAGACTTCTGGAACATGATTCCTTTCCCTCTTTAGGGTGTGTTTGATATGACGGAAAATGTTTTCCTACTTTCCCTTGTTTGGTTGCACTAAATATAAATAAAATAACATACCCAGTGAAATCCCACAACGTGGGGTCTAGGAGGGTAGAGTGTACGCAGACCTTACCTCTACCTTGGTAGGTAGAGCGGTTGTTTCCGAGAGACCCTCGGTTGTTTCCCTTGTGTTGTTATTATAAAATAGGAGAAAATGGAGGAAAATGTTTTCTTTAAAAATTAGAGGGAAAACATTTTTCAGATCAATAAAAACACACCAATGCATCCCCAACCCACCCCCGCACGATCCACCCACCCCTGCCTACCCCCCCCCCCGAAGTTGCACTCCGAAATATATGCAAATGCTCTTAAAATGACATTTTCCAACTTGCGAACCAAACACAAGAAAATGAATAGGAAAATCACTTATCTTCCGAGAAAACATTTTCCGTCATACCAAACATTTTCGGGATAAGTTGTTTATGGATCAAATTAACCCTCTTTCTCACCTAAAATTTATCAAAACAATAGTACCCATGCAACCCTCTTTCCTTTTAACAACTTCATCAATTGAAACAACCAATATCATGTTATTCTTACCAATCAAACCCGGTAAAAATATGAACGTAATCAATCAAGTACTGCAATGCCTTCACCGGCAAATACGACTCAGCAGCAGCAATTGCTACCTCATTCACTGCTGGAACTTGAGAAGCTACAGCCTCAACAGCTTTATCAGCCAGCTCAGCAACTTCATTAATGTACTCTATCTTCCCTGCTCCTCCACCAACACTACTAGACATATTCCGGGTAAATAAAAAGCCCGAATTCAAATGTGAAGGGCGAAATCTCCGATCTTGAAATGGGTTAATTCCAGTTCTGGCGTAATGGGGTTGGAAAAAACTGGGAATTTTTGGGTTTTCACAACTGGGTTCATGGGTTTTTCGATCATCATTGTGGGTGTAACAAAATGCTGGAGTAACCCTTTGTTGCTGATAAAGAAACTTAGCTCTTGTTGTTAAGCTTCGCCGATAAGCCATTCGATTTGCTTCCTTCAAAACATGAATTTTTAGCTCAAACACCAAAGACTAAAGTCTTATAATCATTCAGCAACTATACGAAAGCAATAATATTAAGAAAGGGAAAGAGAAGCATATGTGGATCAAGTTAAACGCAAATTCTAGATCCCCATTCGGGAGAAAATAATTAAATTCATAGCCAATACAATAGATGAAGAGTAAGGATTCAAGACTTACAGTTAAATGTTATGGTTCGACGCAACAAACAACTGAAAAATGGGAGGGTTTTGGCGTGGGGTTTAAGGTGAGAAAAATGAAAACAATGATCCCTTATGTTTGAGGGGAGGTTCAAAATAGTCCCTTAGTAAGCACTGAAGAGTTTTAGTCCGTTAAATTTGTCAACAGTTAATATTTTTAGTCTTTGTCAAATATTTACCGAACTCTATCTGTTAAATTTGACGGAAAATAGTGGGGGGGGGAAATTAACCATAAGCATCAAGAAAGTCTCATCAAATCCTAAAATATGCAACACAAAAAACTGCACTGAACACTAAAAATGACAAGGGGTTGAAGAAAAACTGGTAATTTTTGGAAACAACTAGGTTCGTGGATTTTACGATCATCATCGTGGGTGTTATAACAAATTGCTGGAGTAATTCCTTTTTGCTGATAAAGAAACTTAGCTCTTGTTGTTAAGCTTCGCCTATAAGCCATTCGATTTTCTTCCTTCAAAAAATGAAATTTTTAGCTGAACAAATTAGTAAAAATATTCCACCCCCGGAGTAATTCCTTTTTGCTGATAAAGAAACTTAGCTCTTGTTGTTAAGCTTCGCCTATAAGCCATTCGATTTTCTTCCTTCAAAAAATGAAATTTTTAGCTAAACAAATTAGTAAAAATATTCCACCCCCACCACCCCTCCCTACACCACCATCCCTCTTTCCCTCAACAGAAGGTTTCCAGCAAGGTTTAACCATTTTCTTTTCTTAATGACAATTTCAATAAACTTACAACAACAACAACATACCCGGTGTAATCCCACAAAGTGGGATCTGGGGAGGGTAGGATGTACGCAGGCCTTACCTGCAGAGAGGTTGTTTCCGATATATCCTCGGCTCAAAACACGTAATCAATGCAAGATTGCAAAAAAAATAAGACAGCAAAAATAAACATATGAAGTAATACCCATATAAGAATAATGATCTACATGATACCTAAATACTACTACTAAGAAAAGGAGAAGAGGAGATGGAAAGGCTTGCCCCCCACCTCCCTCACACACATCACGACAAAACTCAATTACATACTAACCTTCTATTCTAATCATCAACCTCCATATCTTCCAATCTACGGTCATGTCCTCAATCATGTGTATAAAATTACATACACACACACATATATATATATGTGTGTGTGTGTGCGCGCACCTTATCAAAAAAAAGTCTAATCTTGATAAAGTTTTGAGTCTTTTTTTGTTTTCCCTTTTTGGGTGTTTTACATATATAACCAAAAGAACAAGAAAACAATATATTCATCAAAAATCCCAACCTAAGCTCCAGTTTTTGCTTATGTTCAAAACCCACAACCCCAATTCTTGATATTAGTAATTCAAACACCAAACCCTAAACCTTATGATTATTCACCAACTATTAAGTACAACAACAATAACATACCTAGTGTAATGTGGGGACTGGGAGGGCAGACCTTATCCCTAACTTGGGAGATAGAGAGGTTGTTTCCGAAAGACACTCGCCTCAAGAGACCAACTATGAAGTACAGTAAATACATAATGATTGAAGCATACGAAAGCAATACTATCTGGATCAAGTTATACTCAAATTCACGATCCCCATTTGGGGAAAATAAAAATAACTGAAAATTTTCTTTCATTGATTGAAATTGGCAATGGATATATACAATAGAAGAAGAGTAAAGATTGAAGAACTTACAGTTAAATGTTATGGTTGGTTTGATGCAACGAACAACTGAAACATGGGCGGGTTTAAGCGTTGGGGTTTAAGGTTTTATGGCTATGAATGAATTTTTAAAAATATGTAAATATCAAAGAAGGGAAAGGCTGGAGTAATTGGCGGCATAAATGATACCCTGTGCTCCGGCCTTTCGGATCCGGCCCACAGCTAAAGCTTATCAAATGAGTTATATATAAACAAAATTAATTTTTGGTCAAAAGTATCCCTTATGTTTGGAGATATGTTTAATTTTATCCTATATATATAATATTGAACATTTTGTCTTGAACCGATGGTTTTTCAGAAATAATCAATCTTTCAAAAATAATTTCTCTACTTATCAAGATAGAAGTAAGATCTCGTACACTCTACCCTCCTCAAATTTCATATTATTAAATTTTACTGGGTATGTTATTGTTGTTATATAATAGTGAGCGTCTTATGTCCTTTGAGTTTGAAAAAATTGAGCATATATAGTCCAACTAACATAATGTATGGCTATGAATTTTCAAAAAGATAAAAGGGTCAAATATATCGTCTTTTTTTTATTAGTCAAATTTATCTTCAACGTTAGCGATAGTGTCCAAATATACTCCTGTCATCTAATAAATGTATACACATACCCCTAATTGAATGAAAATATCAAATCCTCTTAAATTATTCAATTTCAAAAATTTACCCAATTTCTGATTCGACCCGACCCACATGTTAAACACTGTCCCGATCCAAAAAACGCAGTCCCCATTTCCGACCACCCACCACTGCTCGCCGCTTCCCACCACCATATTTCTGAGACCAAAACGGGTGGCACCTATACTCAAGCAAGCCTTCCATTTCAGAAGAAGATAACTCAGATTCTTTTACGATTTCCATTTCGACATAAATACATTACTTCGGATTTTTTCAAAAATTAGAAAAGAGTTAGAAATTCAAATTGTATTCATCTATTTACAGAAAGTGTGGAAAGATATGTAATTTCGTTTTAAAACTCCACTAACAAAGTAATTTGGACTCTAATTTATTAAGATTAACTTTAAAATGAAATCGGGCCTTCTTACAGTTACAATCAGTTAACTATGTAAAATATTAAGAGAATCTGGCAATATGTCATTTTGGTTTCAGCTCAATTAGTTAACTATCTGAAAACATACTTTAATTATAAGTGTTGACTAATAACATATCTAAATTGGTTGAGAATATAAAACTCAAAACTGTAAAAAGATTGAGTTTTCTCAAATGGGTCTTCCTAGATATCAATGGTGAAATTTCAGCAATTTGTTTCAACCCGCAACTGTCTCGCCCTGCTTTAGGGGTATCAATTAAGATTTTAAAAGATTATTTTTAGATAAATAAATTTAATTAAGACTTTTAAATAATTTAAATAAGTCTTGTGATATTTAATCAAGACTATTATGATTTTTTTAAGAGGTTGTCTAAATCTAGTGGTATTCAATCAGGATTTTAAAGAAGTAACAAAAAATCTTTTGCTATTCAAAAACTTGCTAATTTTGAAAGATTTTTTTTAATATAAAATTTGTGTAACTTTTTAGTGAAAAATATAAATATCAAATCATATAAAAAATGTCACCCTAACCCATGACTTTTCATATTTCTGATTATCACTCTATTATTATCATCTTCCTTACACCTTTTTTTCAACCTTGTAAAACATTCCTCTAATGAAAAATGGGTTTTTAAATTTGATATTGAAGATCCCGAATCGTGCGTCGAAGTCCATCTTTCTCTCTGTTTAGGGCACAAAATTTCACATCCTTTTCTCTTGTTCCTCATCAATCAATCAATTAATCACAGTAGACACCAAATTAGTCAAAACTAATCTAAACCCACTTCAAAATTAAGGGGGAAACACAAAATTAAGGAAAATTTTGGGGAAAACGAACCTTGTGCGACAGAACAATGAAACAATAGCCAAGAAATGAGGAAAATATCAGAAAAAATGAGGGATCAATTAGCAATCTTTCAAATTCCAAGAAATTGTTAACTTAAGGAGAAGCAAAACAAATCTGCATTTGGGATCAATTGATTTTATTATGTTTGGTTTGTAAAAAGGGGTTCAAGAGAGTGTTCACAAGGATATAATTTTATTAGGTTTGGTTTATCAATTAATTTTTTATTACTATGAATCTAGACATACATAAGATATAACTTTTCATATAAGCATTATTTTTATTATAAAAGTGAATTTTTTCTAATCTTTATAAATATTATAATAAATCTTTAAAGTATATCACTATTGCTCATCATCCGATTAAGTTGATTGATTAGCATCATAAAAGTAAAAAATTCATGTGGTCCTTTCAAATCTTTATAAATTTTATGATAAATCTTTTAAAATCCAAACGTAAAAAATCTTGATTGTAATTTTTTATTTAAAAAAATCTTTTAAGTCATTACATTCCTAAATAGTCTTTTAAAATCTACTCGACTTATTTATCTATAAATAGTCTTTTAAAATCTCAATTAAATACACCCCTTTAATTATAAAAATATTTGTTAAAACCCGCCCGCATAGGCCTAACATGTGGATCGGGCGGGACGGGTCAGAAATTGGGTAATTGTTTTTTTGAAATTGGATAATTTAAAAGGATTTGGGATTTTCATCCAATTAGGGGTATGTGTATATGCTTATTGAACTGCAGTGGTATATTTAGACACTATTGCTAACTTTGATTAATAAAAGAAAGTAGAGAGGTATATTTGACCATTTTCCCTTTCAAAAGTATGTAAATTCCAAATGAGTTTTATATAAACTCAAAGAGTTTTTGGCTAAAATTACCACTTATGTTTGGAGATATGTTTAATTTTGTCCTTTAAATATAATCGTGAGCATTTTATATCATCTAAGTTTGTAAAATTTGATCATATATAGTCCAGTTGACACGGATCAGCTAAAATTAAGGGAGACATTATAACAAGTGACTATTACGCTAGAGAGGAAACAGAATTTGGTCATCGATTAGTCTTTTCACCCATTTTGTTCTTTGATCAAGTAAATTGTGATTATTATCGAAGGAAATAATTATTGTCTTTTAACATTAACGTGAAAAAAGTAATGTCATAAAATAGTTAACAATACGATAATCATCATGGTCTCCATCATCAATGATCGGAGCAAGTAAGTTTTTGACATTTTTATGGATGGGATCAACCAGCTCAAACACAAAGTAATGAAAGAGTTAACGGGCCGCCAAAGTCATGAGCTCACAAAATGATTTTGGTTCTTGTTCGAATTTCATTTTTTTGCGCAGGGGAGTAAAATAGTGAAATCGGAAGAAAACCCTCGATTAGATTAGCAAAGATCTCCAGCTCTATCTCATATTGCTTACGAGTTCTCTCCATTCTATCCAATAAGACTATTTGCTAAAGTTCAAAGGCCAGAATGTGAAGTAAGTTAAACAATCGTTCTAAAGCTTTCTAGAGGTGCCTATAAGGAAGTGGAAATAAATAGGAGAACCTTATTCCAGCTGTAGTTTATTGGTTGTTAGGTCGGCTCGATTAGCCTGTAGTTAAAGTAAAGTCAAGCCATTAGTTCGAGTTCGCATTCTAGTCCATTTTTTTCCGATCCTTCGAGAAAAAGATGGATTGCCCTTCACATGGACTGATCTTTAATTTTTGCTCCTACTTCTCATTTAATGAAAATTTGTGGGTTAAAATAACCTTATTCGTGCCTCTATAAAATCAGAGATTCGGGTTCGAACTTTAGTTCAATAAAAAAAATAAACAATTTCGCAAGGCAAATGTTTCACAAAGTTATGTCTTAAGGCATAACTTTTGTAGGTCTGGGTTCGATCGAACCCCAGCTCAGAAAAAAAAAATCGTAAGGCAATGCCTTAAGACATAACTTCTGTCTATATATCTATCTATCTCTCTCTATATATATATATATAGAGAGATATAGATATTTGAACAAAGAGTTAGTCATTACATACCTTGTAATCCTCTTTAACAATTCAACAGACATAGTTGTACGTCACTTCAATCTACAATAAGCGACAAGGAGCCATTGTTAAGCTTATAGAAGCTATAATTTGATACAAAAGAGCGACAAGCTCGTCTACGATAATTTGGACAACATTTTCTTTAATTCTTTCACTTTTATCAACTCCAAACAACAAAGATCGACATGACCAACACACAACCAACTTATTAACATGATTTTCCAGCCATTGTAGCATCAAGAACACGTCCAAAATAATTCACAACGTATCACAATCCCAATACGACTTTCTGATCTCTTATTCGTGTGTTCCGGTTTGCCACACTTAATTACAACTTAGATACACTTAAATCCTTGAAGAAGGAGTGAGATCTTACCTTAATTTAGCAGCAACAACCTTTAGTCCAAGCTTACTTCAACTCCTACGCAAATTTCAAGTAGATTACAATAAGAGAACTTGAGCTCTACAAATACCATAGACTCCTCAGTGTTGGATTTACGTAGATTACCTTGGGGTTTGCTATTGATCCATTGAGGGACCTATGAGGGGAACTTAGAGAGACATTTTAAGGTTGTTGGTAGTGAATTAAGTTATGCGACATAAGTTATGTAGTATTTTTCAGATTATGTTGAGTATTGAAAGTTTTGTTGCATAACATGAGTGGATGTTATGATGTATATGCCTAGCGAAATGTAAACTCTATCGAGCAAAATCTAAACTTATGTCGTTTTACAGATCGTGTTGAGTGTTGAATGTTTGGTCGTGTCCGATATAACTTGTGCGGATGTTATGATACATAAACTAAGCTAAATGTAAATTTTGTCGAGCGAAATTTAAAATTGTGTTGTACCAAAAGTGTTGAATGGCAAAAATTAAAGATTAAAAATTTGAAGGACAAAAATTAAAAATCACCCCAAAATAGGGGCATTTGTGTGAATGAACCGTCGTTTTACATTGTATAACTTAATGGGCCTCATTCACGTCATGTATTAGTGTAGACTGACATTGATGTCGGCCCAATTGAAGACCTAATAAAACTTATTATGGGAGGTTCATTAGGTCATACGCGTCTTAATCTCATTTTCTTTTGATGTTCTTAATCTATGCCATAAACCCCTATATAAATTTAGTTACATTTGGTATCAGAATTAATTTAAAGTTGAAAACCTTATAACTTATATAGACTGACAAGTTTTTATATTATTATATTATCTAACATGTTGTATTATGTAATATTTCTTATTTTTCACATTGTTGATCTCACTTTTTAAGCACATTTTTTGTAGTTAAACATCTCTTAAATAAATAGTCTGATAGTATAATTAATATTTTTGCATATTTTCAATTTATCAATTTATAAAAAGTATATTCTTTGAAATTACTCTCTTTGTTTCAATTTATGTGATGCAATTTGACTTAGCACGAAGTTTAAAAAATAAAAGAAGACTTTTGAATTATGTGGTCTAAAACAAGCCAAAGATATTTGTGTGGTAATAAATCATTTCATTTAGCGTAAAATGTAAAATTTAAATTTAAATTATTGCAAAATAAAAAAAATATCATTCTTGTTTAGATTGACTAAATAGGAAAATATGTCATATAAATTAGGACAAAGAAAGTATATATGTATGGTTTTAAGTGAAAGATAATCATTAAGGTTATGGTGAGATGAGATAGATACTTTTCCGTCACCTTTAATTAAAGGTTTTGAATTCAAGCCCTAAAAATAAAAAAAAAAGAAATTGCCCTTTGAATAAATCTAATGCAATGCAAATGCGAACAAGAGCGAATTTATGTGTAAAAAATAGGACACGTGAACTCATGGTCACTTGATTAAAATTGGTATATTACGTGTATAATTCTTATGAATATATCTATTATTAACTGAAGGAACCCATGATCAATCCAGTCCGAGTGGAGCATTGGTTAGACGTCGGGCTTAAGTTCTCAAGGTCGCGGGGTTGAATCTGATCCCTTGTTGATCTTTTAATGCGCGTTCTTTTCTTTATTTTATTTCTTCATTTTCCCTCTTCTAATGAATTTTATTTTTGAAATGCTTGAGAATTGAACTTGGAATCTCAAGGTAAATTTTAAACTCCCTAAATCAATAAGTCCACTTCTAATCTTGTGCTTAGGGATTCAATATATATATATATATGTGTGTGTATGCATAAAAAATCAAAATATTATCTTATTTATATTGTGTAATTTTTTTGTTGAGGGAGTTCAGGTAAACACCATCCTCCTTCTTAGATCCTCCTCTGATGATGCATCAATCCTCTTCAAATTCTAAATTCATCTCGAATATATATAAATTCATTGAAACTCCAAAGCAAATACTGCCAAAATGCTACATGTGCTACTACTTTAAGAACGTATGCAAGTACGTGGCAGCAACCATGGAAAACCAAAAGGGTGTCTGGAGGAAAATGAACTAAATATAACACCGCGGCACAACGAAGCAAAGACTCCTTTCTTCAATTAATCAAAGAGAAAGATGGCAAATTATTGCATGTACCAAACGATGAATACTTACTTTAATATATGCACCTTAGATTCTTTTTGTATTCAGTACTCATTTTAAAGTTTCAATCTGATTAATTTAAGTTCTTCGTCACATAAAACTAATTAAAGAGGAAAACTTTGACTATATTTTTCAATCACAAGATTCGAATTTGAAATTTCTAAAATGAGAAAATTTTGTTCATTTCATGTAATTCTTATTGATCCATGCATAAATATTGAATAGTAATAGCGCATAAGCTTTTTCTATAATCGAAAAATCTTCGAGAAACAATGATATATAATTTGAAATTCGGTGAATAATATGATATTAATTCCTAAATTAAGTGGAAAAATGATATTTGCGATAAATCGAATTGGTGATCTGCAATTAATTACATGTTACATGACTACATGCACATTTCTCTTTTATCACTTAGAAAAAAACTCTGATGACGGTACTAGTGCAATTCTAGGTAGCTAACATGGAGAAGATTAAGAATAGTCAAGAAATTAAATATAAAAGTACCAAGTGGGAACTAATCAAATAGTAATAGTAATGCAATTGTAGCTAGCTATTGGACAAGAATATTCAACAAATTAAATATTAATTAAAGATAAAAATATTAAGTGGGACAAAATCTGACATGTTGGAATAACAATAGTATTACGTAGTTAGTCTCTTAACTCTTTCTATGAAACTAAGTACCGACATTTCTGACATGTAAAAAAAGGTCAATTATTTGTCACAATTGATAAACTATATACATCGATGGCATAATTAATTATAACAAAACTAATACTGTAAATAATTCTGTAAAGTTAACACATCAAGAAATTCAAGGCCATATACTTGTAGGATGTAAGGGTTCTTTATACTATCTAACATAAAAAATCTATAATACTCCATCTATTTATGTCTTCATTGCTATTTAGAGAGTTAAATGATATTCTTTTAACTGCATCATAATAATATACTCAGTGTAATCTTATAAATAGAGTCCGGAAAGAGTAGGGATGTACGTAGACGTTAATCCTACTTTTGTGGGAGTGAAAAAGTTATTTCTGAAAGATCCTTAGCTCAAAAAAAAAAGAATTTGAAGCTAATACAAAAAAATTAAAAATTGAATTGTTAATTATTGTGACCAATAGTACTCGTGAACACGAAGGCCTCGGAAAGATAACACAAAGGCAGCTATGGTGCAGAAGGCCACAATGACGACCTCCGAGAATGGGGAAAGCCAATGTACATCAGACCACATCTGAAATTGGAATCGCAGGAAATCATAGGAGGCAGTGGAGCAAACGAAAACCCCAATTGAGAAGGGAAAAGCGATAACTGAAAACGAATACCCCAAGAGTTGGCCGCCACTACCGGGAAATGGAGTGGGATTGACAACAAAAAGTGGATATGAACGAGGGCAACTATTTTGACCATCTACTAGAAAGAGTAATCAACCAATACTAGATGCTACAACGGAGGAACCATGGGTCAAGCTATTCCAAGGAACCCGATTAGGGGTAAAAGGTATGAATCTCAGGGTTATAGAGCCTGTAATCATTGATGGGGAACGAGTTGCTCAAATTCAGGCGAATGGGATTGAACGGGAAACTGAGAAATGGAAGATGGCACTAATTTTGTACATGGTTGGGGATTCCCCATCTATATTGTGTGATTTCTCGGGATGAATTGGAATTTCTCATACAAACCTAAAATCTACTATCACAATGACGGGTATTTTGTTCTGTTGTTTAATATAAATGACGATAAAGAGGAAGTGCTATATTCAGGCCCTCATACCATCAATAATAAGCCAATGATTCTGAGGTCATGGAACCCATACTTCAATTTTGGAGATGAGGTACTCAGAACTATCCCACTCTGGATACGATTGCCAAATTTGCCAATGAATTGTTGGGATAGACATACGATGAGTAGGATTGGTAGTGTGTAGGGGTGTCCTATATATGCTGATGAATGCACTGTGAGCATTGAAAGAGTCTCATATGCTAGAATCTTTGTGGAAATGGACGTTACGATGGAGTTACCATATACTGTGAAATTGCAAGATCCAAAAGGGCATTTATTTATCCAGGAAGTGGAGAACGACTGGAAACCTAGTTTCTATCCTAAGTGTTTGAAGATAGGACATGTATGTAAAATTGCACCATAGAGAGAAAGAACCAGTAAATGAGAAAGCTAGAGGCTCCAGACAAGAGCTAACAAGACATGGGTGCCACACAATAAGGAAGGTCATATTAGTCAAGTACATACAACAGCTGCTGGAGATATAATAAATGTGCCAAATAATACAGATGCTCAGCAAACTAACTAAGATACTGTGAGTTCTCACTTGTGCAAAGAACGAATCTTTTAAGATTTTGTTTACAATAGTCCAATCTATAATCGGGAAGGAAGGAGATTCAATATCTGATTTTAGAGTGTAAGAAATATAAGTTTTTAATGAAAACACTTTCATATTCCCAGCCTTGCTTTACACAATTTTATTCAGATATTAACTAAACACATTATAGATAAGGAAGGATAAATTAACTTAGACCTTTTGGATTCTGGCCCACTTCAGTTAGATCAAGTGTCCATATCCTCCTTACCATAGTTTGGATCTTTTGTCTGGGATAGATTTAGGCCTTTTGCTACATGATAGAACATCATCTTCAGCCTTCTCCTCTTGTACCAGTTGACATCCTCAGCCTTTCGTGGACGCTTGTTTCCACCACCCCCGGGAGCGATGACATCAACTCATCCTCAATCTTTAGCCGCACTAGCATGACTATCAGTAGTATCTTGAAGCTCATCATCAGATCCAGAGATCTTACCGTTGATGGAAACAGATTTGTAACTGTCGTCAAAGAGAGAACATGGTTGATAGAGACAATGTTTAAACTGTTAATAAAACTGTCAACATAACTGTTTTCAAGTAGAAAATCACAGCCAAATTTGGGACCATATCTGCTGGCAAACATCTTTCGAACACTAATACAATCTTGTCTTAAAATTATTGGATATGTAAAGTACGTACGGGAATAGTAAATAACTATTACAGTGATCGAATGGATAAACAACAAAGATTACAACAATAAGTTGTCAATCTCTTGATCTTGAATTGGAACTCCAAATCTGGATCTTGTATTCAGAAATACAAGAACATGAACTGCTACACTTGTGGCTTGTAGATCCTCTGAGAATCCGAACGGTTAGAGTCCTTTGAGATTCTAGTTCACACCTGAAACACTTAGCAACCAATTAGATAATCACAACACTACTGGCTGAGTCGAGAGATGACTCTCTATATTTAAGACAAGATTTCCCCCGTATATAGGCTTTACGGAAGTGTGGACAATAGTCTCTCAAGATGAAACAACAAACTATCAAATGTGTAAAGCCTACACAAATAATCCTAGCGAAGAACACAAATAATGAAAATTGATAAGAGAAAGATTGCTATCAGGAAAATCTGATCTCTTTGTGGTGTTGTTAACTTGTGTCTCTTTCTCTTTTTGTTCATCTATAGAATTGAGCTAAATGCCTCAATTTATATGTGTGCAAAATGGCATTTCAAATGGCCCATAATGGCATTCAACTGTCATGTAATGAATGACATTTAACCCCAAGTAATGTAGCAACATAATGGTCAAAGTAATGACCATTATTGAGTGAATTCAATGCCATTGAAACCACCTCAACAGCCAAACCTTTGGGATTCCATCGAGTAAACACTGCCTGGGAAGCGCCGCGGCTTTGTAGCATTTAGCGCGCGCGCTCCAGAATGCCAAATAGGCAATTAGCGCCGCGACTCTACATCATGTAACGTCGCGGATCCAGAATGTCAAACATGCAATTAGCACGCAGCTCAGCTTGGGGGGCGCCGCGGCCCTTCTCGGCTCCGTGGCCCTTTTTCCGACCGGTACCATCTTACACTTCACACAATCCTTCCTTCGTTTACCAACGTGGAACACTTGTTATTTAACCAATAATCGTCCATCATTCTATGTCTCAAACATTTCACTTACATACCAACATCTCTTTCATTAACGAAATTTACGATACTTGATACTAAGATTGCACGTGTGTGGAAACGACATTTCCGACATGCGGGGTCCCAATTGATCGAGTCATAAATAATGGGATAAACTTAATTCCACATTAGTAAATTTCCAATAATTATTCCTTAATCGCTATCATAAAAATGTATTTTAATTATTTTATTAATTATTTCATGTTATTTATTACTAGTACTTTATATTATATGTGCATATAAAACTTAGACTACGAGTAATAGGTTTGAATCCATTGATGACATTAAAGTGGTGCAACACGGTACGTCCTAGGCTCTAGCATGATCTGGAAGGACGCGTGGCAGTTGGCAATAACGAGTTCAGTACGTATGCATGGATAAAATAATATATAAAAAATTAAAATTATATATACGGACAAAATAAAGAATTATATAAAAATAAAATATCGCCGATTATATAACACAATAACATATTTAGTGTAATATCACAAATAGGGCCTGAAAAAGATAAAATATATCCAAACTTATCCCCACATTTGTAAGGTAGAGAATTTCACCGATTATATATTGATAAATGATTGCTTTGTTTTTAAATTATCGTATCAACTTCGTTACATAAATTTATGTTACTATAGATCAATTAAACTAGAAAATGTACGAAAACAAATATATATTATCGGAACAAAACTTGAATATAACACTTAAATTAACTAATCTTGTTTCATTTGGTTATTTTAGTGTTTTATTCGATATATGATACTTGTTTTAAAGTTCGACTAATTCGAATTTACATAAAAAAAATTTACCTTCAAAGTTCGAAGTAAAGTGCTTCCTGCTAGGGGCAAGGACGACATTAGGGGATCGAAAAGAGGTTCATCCGAAACCCCTTCCGGCTTCATGAGAAAGTTACACTAAAACATAAGGTCAAATTTAATTTATATATATATATAATATTGAGTTATTTTACTTGTTCACATATTTTTATTTTTTTCAATAGATTGATAAAAATTCTAAGTTCGCGACTTTATTCTCAGAGTTAGAACGCATATTATTTTATTCCATACGTGCTTATTCTTTCTCTATAAAAAGTCTAATCAACCATAACACATGCACTACTATACTAAACAGTTCACAACTCTCTCTCTCTCGATTATTGTTTTTTTTGGCTGTATTTTCTTTCTCTTCTTTGCTTCACAAAATCTTCAATTTTCTCAGCTCATCAAAAACAACAAAATAATGGGAAATTGCATGGAAACATGTTTATTACAAAGAGAAGAAGAATTAGATGATCAAATTGTTCAAGAACAAGAATTGGAGGGTGAAATTGTCAAGGCTCAAATTGTGATGGAGAAAAAAGGAAATAATAATACTATGAAAATAAAGATGGTTTTGACTAAAGAAGAATTGGAAAGTTTGTTGGTTCAATTAAAACTCAATAAAGGGAAAAGTTTAGAGGAATTTTTGGGAGAAATAGAAAGAAGAAGAAGAAGAGAAATTATTTTAAGAGATTCTAAGTGGAAACCATCTTTAGAGAGTATTACAGAGAGCCCAGAAGTTCCAGAAATGATGGATAGATCATGAAATTTTTAAAAAACACACACATTTTTGTCTATTTTTTCCTTTGTTTAGTTCCCTTTTTACTGTAATATTCTATTTTTTCCTTTGTTTAGTTCCTTTTCTAATCTAATATTCTATTTATTGAAATATCCCACACTTTTTGATAGTTTCTTTTCTATATTCTCAGCTCTGTTGGTATAGTTTTCGGTTTAATTATGTAGTATTCAAAATTTACTGATCTAATCAATCAAGATATGTATAGTCAGGGTGGATTTATGTACAAATTTTGGTGACGTGTATAAATGATTTTTCCGTAAAATTAGATATTTTATCTAAATATTTTATTTTAGAATTGATCTAATATAATTTGACGACATTCATGCTACAAAAAGGTTCAATGTTGCACTTGATTAAAAACTAAATTATTTACCAAAAGAGAACAAGGATTAATTCTCACATAATATAATTTTTTTTTTTTTTAATAGTATATTTATATTCTAAAAATTCTAAATTCGACTATGTGTATAACATACTACTATTGAGGGTTGTGGACACGTTTTCCCTTTGGGCTATGATATGTGAATGAGGATTTTATATTAGATGAGGGAACGTACTATATTTTTAATTCTCAAACATTTGAATATGAAATCTCTGCTTTTAAGGGTAAAAAATTGGATTTCATCTAGTTCGCCACATTAATTGATGGTACTTTTCTATTGGTGTTGATGAAGAGTATAAATTATAGTAATCAATAATTTTGTCCTTAATTGAAACTCAAAAGTGTCGGATTTTTTGGCCAATCTTGTGAACTTATCGACCAAGTGCACAAATAACCACTTTTAGGAACATTACTTAAATTAAAACGCAATTAGAATTTATAAGTACTTAAAATTTAGCCATTTCAAAATCCAACTTCTAACTTTCAAATATGAAATTTCTAATTTTTGTATGAAGTTTAAACTACCAAAGTGTAAGTTCAGATTCAAAAGTCTAAAATTTTGGTTTTAACAATTTAACGAATTTGAAGTTAGGGGCAGATCAAGACTTTAAGTCTTATGATCTTAAGAGATAATTTAAATTTCGTCAAATTCTTATTTAAGTTCGCTTTTAAAAATTACTCATACTCGATTTTAAATGTAGTTTTAAAAATTAAAAACATGTAAGTCATAGTACTAACATGTTTATTATTTATGTCATGATAATATCTAGAATTTTATTTGTATATATTCAAATTTTAGGAGACTATCTAATTTCACTTATATAACTTTCAAACTTCATTTTCTTTTTGATGTTTGTGGTTATTTTTCAACTATTTGTTACATTTAAAAGAAGTGACTATTATTGTAAAATTTTGCAAATACGGGCTATACTCTTGTATTATTTTGTACTGAGAGAATAATACTTTTCTGGGGTTAGAAATTCGTTTTTTCTCTTACAAAAAAATCGAAGAAGAAAGCAAAATGGGTGGAGCACAGGCAATGAAGAGAATCCCACGCATCAAGTTTCCACAAAGGCACTCTAAGCCTTCCGGTATTTTTTCTCTCTGTATTTAATGAATATATTGATTGATTGGTTGCTTTTTGTTTACTTATAGTTGTGTTCAGTTTCAATCAAATGATAAAACTGTGAAAGTCTCATGTGTGGATCTAGGGCATTTCACTAGGACTGAGATGTAGGGGTGGAAAATGGGCGGATTGGGTCAAATTCGGGCGGGTTAAAACGGGTCATATTAATTATTAGGTCAAGACTCAACCCGCCCAAAATTTGCTTGGGTCAAGATGGGTCAAACAATGGGTCATAACCTAACCCGCCCAACTTTTACACATTTAATAATATTTACTCGGGTCAAAATTAGTTGGACCAATTTAATATTTTAATAATATTAATATTAATATTGAAGGAGAGCCTTGGAGTAATTGATAAAGTTGCTGCCATGTGACCTGGACGTCACGGGTTCAAGCCGTGGAAACAGCCTCTTGCAGAAATGCAAGGTAAGACTGCGTACAATAGACACTTGTGATCCGGCCCTTCCCCGGACCCTGCGCATAGCGGGAGCTTAGTGCACCGGGCTTCCCTTTAATATTAATATCAATATTCTTCTATTGGATTTCAAACGTATAGTTTTTTTAATACTCTTGCTTGTTTAGGTTGATTACATTTTGATCTGGCGGATTACACTACTTTGATCCGTTTTGACCCGATTGATTGATGGGTCATTTTGGGTTCAACCCGTTGTGTCAACTCAACAAACTCATGACCGAACTCGTAGAAACACTGGACGGGTTGGGTTTGGTTTTGCCATCATTAACTAGGAGCAACAAGTATTTGTGAATTTATACCACGTTGGAATAACTTGTAAAGTTGTTGTCATGTGAACAGGAGGTCACGAGTTCAAGTTGTGAAAACAGCCTCTTGCAAAAATGAAAGGTAAGGTTGTGTACCAATATACCCTTGTGGTCTGGCCCTTCTCCGAACCCCGCGCATAGCGGGAGCTTAGTGTACCGGGCTGCCCTTTTAATTTATACCACGTTAATAGGATACATTATTGCATTAAAGAGTCATTATTGACTAGGAAAATGCTAAAAAAATGCATTAATGTTTTTTCAAAAATTAGAAATAAGACTTAAAATTGCGAGTTGTTTAACAAAAGGTTGATTAATTGATTGCTTTTTTCTTGGTTATGGTTGTGTTCTGTTTCAATGAAGTGATAAAACTGTGAAAGAATTGCTGGTCAGGAAGAGGGGGTTGGATGGTGGTTTAGGATCCCTAATTTTGCTTTGAGTGATGAGTAATTGAATATTAGGTTGTTTTGGTAAATGAGCTTAGTTTCAAAAGGGTTCATAGAATTGTCTAATTTAGAGTGGCAGCTAGTTGAGAATGTCCCGTGTGTGGATATAGGGCATTTCAGTAGAAGCAATTCCTCTGAAAGTTTCTTGCTTTTGATTTTATACCAAGTTACTAGAATACACGATTATGTTTAGAGTATTATTGACTAGAAAAATGCTAAATATTGTATTAATGTTTTTCAAAAACTAGAAATGAAGAATAAATTGCGGGTAGTTTAACAAAAAGGAAGCATCTTTATTTTCCTTTCATTCATTTTCTTTGAGGTAGGGGTAAGGTCTGCGTACACTATACCCTCCCCAGACCCCACTTGTAGGATCACATAGGGTATGGTGTTGTATTCATTTACTTCTGAAAACTTCCCTTTATTTCAATTTAGAGCAGAATGGTATAGATGATTCATGTAGCTGATCCTAACTAGTTTGCGGTTGAAGCAAAGTTGATTGATTGATTGCTTTTTGTTTACTTATAGTTGTGTTCAGTTTCAATCAAATGATATAACTGTGAAAGAATAGCTGGGTGGGCGGTGGGGGATGGTGGTTTAGAATGCCTAATTTTGCTTCAAGTGATAAGTTTTTGGATATCAGATTTGGTAGTTTTGGTATATGAGCTTAGTTTCAAAAGGGTTCCTAAAAGTTGTCTAATTATGATTGGCAGTTGGTTGAGAAAGTCCCATTTCCTCTGCAAGTTCATTCTTTTGTGAATTTATACCACGTTACTAGAATACACGGTTATCTTTAACGAGTCATTATTGAATAGACAAATGCTAAAATTTTATTCTTGCTGTTCAAAAACTGAATTGCGAGTAGCTTAATGAAAAGGAAGCATCTTTAATTTCCCTCCCATTCGTATCCCTTTATTTCAAATTCTTGAAGCAACTTTAGTAATAACTCAAAGTAACAACTCTCCATTAGATTAATAAACTGAAGTTCCAGAAAGTAAATGCAACAACTCAAATGGCAAAAGCCCAAATGGAAATACAGTAATACTGAAAGTGTGAACTATGGATAGACCCATGGGTTCTTTCCTCGTGGCGTCCTCTTTTTCAGCATTGTCATCTCCAATTGTGTTTGTATACTATTCACAACTATACTCCCTTCCTGAAAAGCAACCTTGTCCTCAAGGTTTGGTCTCAGGTAGGACAGGTTCTGCAGAAACAGCCAGTTGCAAGGGGGTAATTTGTTGGTCAGGAAACCCCACAAAGTGTTTGAGCATAGAAACATGAAAAATTAGGATGAATCTGTGCAATCTCCGGAAGTTCTAACTTTTAAGTCACAACCCCAACACGACTTAAAACCTTGAAGGGGCCAAAGAACCTTCTACGCAGTTTATAATCCTTCTGTAGATGCAGAGACACTTGTCGATAAGGCTTCTACTTGACATATACCCTGTTTCCAGTCTCAAGAACAACCTCAGTGCTAGACTTGTCTACCAATGTTTTCATGTGTGTCCGAGCCTTAGCTAAATTGGCTTTTAGCAAATGCAGTACTTCATCACGTTGTATCAAATAGGTGTCCACCAATTCACTAGCAGATCTGCCCAATATGTAACACACAATAATATGAGGCTCTCGACCATACACAGCTTGGAAAGGGGTCACCCTTGCTAACATTTAGTAGTTAATTACCAAAACTCAGCCCAAGGTAACATAGCCACCCAAATTGATGGCTCATCAACAACATAGAAATGAAGATACTGCTCTACGCATTTGTTAAGGGCCTTAGACTGCCCACTAGATTGCGGGTGAAAGGCAGTATTCATGGCTAGAGTTAGATCCTTGCAATATATTAATGTCTTGCCAGAACGAAGGAAGGAACCTGGGACACGGTCAGGCACTATAGTCCGCAGAGAGCCATGAAGCTTAATTACCCCTAATACAAAATCCTCAGCCACCAGCTGGGTGGAAAATGTAGAGGGCAGAGGGACAAAGTGACCGTACTTAGTCAAGCGGTCAATCATTGTCCTATCAGTAGTCTCACCTTTTGAATTTGGCAGGCAAGTGATAAGATCCAAAACAAAAGAGGCTGTAAAAGTCCTGCGGGTTGCAAGTTAATATTGAAGTTGGAAGCGAAACGATGGTAGGTTCAGGCGACCCCTACGTGCCCACCAATAACCGTGGCATGGAATTCAAGCATTAGCTTATGGCGGGAGTTCAAAGGGATCACTATCCTACCTTTGTAGAAAAGTAGGCCATCCTTGAACTGGTAATTAAGAAAGTCCTCGTCTTACTGCCACAAATGTTGCTGAGTTTCCAAAAGCTTAGGGTGGGATTGGCTCAAGGCCCTCAGCTCATGCTCAATGGTGAAGGTTTGGGCTAAGATGGCCAGTAGTGCATCATCGGGAGTGAGCGAAAGAGCATCAACCACAATAACTTTGCTTGCCAAGCTTGTATACAATGTGAAAATCATATCCCACCGATTTAGTAAGCCATTGTAGTTGCTCATGTGTTTGTATAGTTTGATTGGTCAGGTTCTTCAAAGAATGCTGGTTAGTATGTGTTGAGAATATAATCAAATATTAAAAGTGTGCTCTCTCTAACAGCTTAAGCTTTTAGATGAGACGGTCACACACTTCAACATGGTGTCAGAGCAGGTAGAGGTCCTGGGATCGAATCTTACCGCCACCCATTATCAAAATGAATTTCCACGTGCTCGGCCCATGAAAAAAAAAACAGCCCCGTAAATGAGGAGGCGTGTTGAGAATATAATTAAATATTAAAAGTGTGCTCTCTCTAACAGCTTAAGCTTTTAGATGAGACGGTTACACACTTCAACAAATGGATAGTGAATCTGCGACCCAAGAGATACTGTCGCTATTTACTCATAGCTTGAGTAATGGCGAACATTTCACGGTGGTAAGTTGATGCCTTTTGCATTCAAGAGCTCTGCTTCTGTCTAAAATAAGCAATAGTGACCTTTTTGTGACAGGATGACCCCAATGCCCTGCCCAGAAGCATCTGTTTCAACCTGAAATTCTTGGTTGAAGTGTGATAAAGCTAAGACAGGTGTAGAGCCCTGCTTAGATTTCAAAATATCAAAAGTTTACTGTGTTGCCTCATTCCACTTAAAAGAATCCTTCTGCAGTAAGTCTGTTGGAGGTTCTTAACTAACTGCAGCTCCAGTGGTGCTTTACTCTCCTTACACCTTAGTTAACATCATTACCAATTTAGGAAGGATTGTCAAAAATTCACCAACTTGCACATATTACAAGGAGTTGTAGTAAACAACTTCCCTTTCATGTTCTGTGGTGAATTCACAAGTTGCTAGTTGTTTTAATTTGTGCACTTGTACCATAAAGAATCACTATCTTTCTGTAGCAAAATGCTGTAGCTTCCAGTGCAGAAGTCTACTGGTGTAATTAACTGCTATAACTTATTGTGATAGAGTTTAATCATATTCCTTTCTTTCTCTTTCAGTTTTGTTTGTTCAAGATGGTCAATGGTTATATTGGTTACTGATGCGTTTAGCCTGGATATAAGTTGCTTGCTTGTACACTTCCTATTTTCTTTTTTAAAACATGAAGGTTCTTTTGTCCTGCAGGTTCTACATCCCAGAATTCCCAACCTCAGAAAACTCCAGCAGCTGAAGAAGCTCCTCGAACATTTTTCTCACGGTCCCCATCTAGCATGTCTGTAGCAGGGAAGGCTTCTGACCAACCCAAAAGAACACCGGTGTCTCAGGAGGAAATAGATTCCATTATGGTACATATCAACTGTTTATTAAATAGTTTTGAACTTATTGACATTTTCGTATAGGCAATTTATGTTAACTAGAGGCCTCTGCTATTTCGTTCCTTTTTATAACCTGGTGTCTTGGTCAAGCTTGCACACACGGGCGGGTTGGGCTTAATTTGGATGAGTCAAATGGACAGAGTTAATTGACCTGTCCAAAAGTTACTTTGACCTAAAATGGTCTGAAAACCGGTCATAACCCAACCCGCCCAGTTCTTACTAAATTTTAAATTCTTTATTTTTTTTCCTTATAATTTGTTTAAGTCCCTAATAAAACTTTTTCCTTATAGTATGCTATATATAGCATATCAAATAAAAAATGTCGTATTAAAAATATTTAGACAGTTCCTCATGGGTTAATTTGGGCTGCATATCAGCCCAATTTTTAAATGGGCTGAAGTAAGCTAGTTAAAATGGGACGAGTTACAAAACCGTCATGATTTTATGGACTAATTTTTCCACCCGATGCACCATAATTTAGTACTTTTAGCCAACAGGGTTATTCGGAAAATAGACGTGTGTGAAGATCGCAAACATGGACTGAGAAACAAAATGACCTTTCAAACATGGACTGGAAAACACAATGACGTTCTAATGAATTGTAGTATTTGCATTTTCCTTTATGCTTTCGATTCGTTCAACTGTCTAATTGTTTTTTCCTTTTGGCAGTTGGGTGGATGCTTCTGACTTCAGGCAAATTACCTTCAGAGAGAGGACACAGTTCACGACCTTACGCTTATGTTCAGTGATTGTGTGACTCCCTTTTCTTGTTTATGTTTTAACTAGTGTACTTGTTGGTACCAGTGACCCTTTTCAGCAACAGATGTTTTTGATAAATGATTGTTAATAATTTGTTTATGCATGGAATGATAATACCTGGATCGGCGTACTAAGTCAATCTTCTTTGGTATAAAATGTAACCATTTGCAGACATTGGTGATAAGATTCTCTACCATCTGGCTAGAGAGTTCGCAGAAATTTATTATTTGCAGACGTTGTATCATAGCTTTTTGTCCTGTCAAATATAGAGAACTTATAGACAACTTCTACTTGCTTGGGATTGAAGCGTAGTAATAGTTGTTATTTAAGCGTAGTAATAGTTGTTATTTATCGTAAACACTTGTCTGCATGCAACTTTCGAATAGAGGCGGATATATCATGTTTGCTACATTTTAACTAAACCTAATATATTCGATATAATGTGTATATATCATTATATTTTCATAGGTGGGGTCTAGGGAGGATTGTGTGTACACAAATCTTACTCCTACCTCGTGGAGATAGAGAGACTGTTTTCAAAAGTTATAAAGAAAAAATGAACAAAACATAATAAATCTTAAATTCATAATTTTAAAGAGTAACAAATTTAATAATAAAATTCTAAATTAATCAAGTTTAAATCTTGGAAAAGTAACCTAAAATTTACCTGCCATATCTAACTCTAAAGGTTATTTATAGATAATAACTACCTTTTAATTTAATTATTTTTCATAACTACAATGAATTTTCAATTTACCTATCATAGCTATACTAAATGCATAGAGTTATTCCACTGTATCGCCTCTCTACCTCCTTTTCTCTCTCTGTCGAAACCCAAATCACCGCCCATCCACCACCGCGAACCCCCGCTCCATGACTTTACTGCCACCCTCCCTCTCTCTATGACACTCCTCTTCTATCCCATCTTTTCTCCCACCTCCACACCGTCCAATCCCTCTACTCCTCTCATCGTCACTCAGCTTCATCAGCGCCGCCGCCGCCCTTTCTGGGCCTCAGTTTTCCTGTCGTCGTCCACCACCAGTTCGCGACTAGACCTCCATCTCACCCGTTACCACATCCTTTCTCATCCTCCTCCGTTCTCCTTCCGCCGCTGCTCCGGTGAACCAGAGCAGTCACGCACCCATCTCCACCAAGCCGGTGCACCCCATTGTCTTCACCACAATCGGATCTGGATATGACGGAGATGCCAGAATTCATGACTTCTTCTCCTTTTTTGTATCTCAGATCTGGGTGTATTCGTCTAGTCGGAATCCATGGCTTCTTCTCCTTTTTGTATCTCAGATCTGAGTGTATTTGAGTGCATTCATCATTTTTAAGTGTATTTTTTGGTATTTGATCGGAGATTGAGCTCAATTACATTCAAATACAATCAATTTATGCATTGCATTATTTATGTAAGTTTGTATATTCGAATACAATCAAATACACCAAGTTAGCTCGCTAAAATATTTAGATACAATAGAAATGTGTATTCAAGAATATCAATATCGGATTTTGACCTTGTGCGCAGTGTAGTACTGGTCTAATCTTTGAAATCAATTGAGTCACCATGATTTACCTCCTTCACAGACCTGTCGGACCGGGATGTGGGGCTTATGGGATGGGAGTTCCACCTTTTTGGAAAAGAATATCAATATCGGATTTTGACCCAGCCAAAGGCCATTTTGTACCTCTACCACGCTCCTACTCAGCGCGTGGACCACATGCTCATTACTACTAATACCAGTATTAACCAAATAAAAGCTCACTCAAACTGATCAATACATATTCATTCCTTTCTTCTTTCACTCTTCACATTTGATTTGTGTTTTCTTCTCTTTCTTACGTTTCGAATCTGAAATTTTGTTGTTTGAAGATGAATTCTCAGATTTGCAGATCTGCAACACGAGCTACCAAGTCGTTGTTCTTCTCTGTTTATTCGAAGCAGAGTTCTCGTGCTTTTTCTTGTAAAACTTATGTTCAATTTCAATTTATGAAATTTTTAATTCCTTCATGATTTCTCGCTTAATAGTTACATGTATACATTAGTATATGTTGGAAATTTGCCTTTGGCGGGAGTTGCGACCGACCAACTTTAACGGCTTAAACACTAGTGTAACGTATGTTGGAGAATCCGGTTCTTCACACATGCATGATCTACTAAGTACGTAGATAACCGTAGGGCCAAGAATCGTCAAATTTCATTGAGAAATGAAAGAGATATTGGTTCACGAAGTAAGGTGTTTGAAGCATGGAAAGTGTGGTATTGTGTGTAATTCTCCCTCATCGGTAGAGGAAGAAAGAATTGTTGTGTATATAAGATTCGAAATTGGTTTGGGGTTTGGGACCCCAAGGGGTATCCCATGTGTTTAAAGGAGGGAGGACCTAGATGTGTTTCGGTTCGAGGAAAGACCACACGCGCGCCGCCGCCGCCCGCCCGTCCCATCTGATCCGGGTTCTCGGGTTCTCGGGTTCTCGGGTCACGGTCACGGTCACGGGTCACGGGTCGTGGCCGTGGGCCGGGGCGTGGGCGTGGGTCTTCGATATTATCTTTTTGGGTCGAAAAACTTTGCCGAAAGTACGTTTGATCCCGTGTTTCGAGATATACGATTTGGACCGAATTATTTCGGATGTACGCTTTGGTCCCCGAAGTTTCAAGATGTACGCTTTGGTCCCCGAAGTTCGAAATTTCGACGGTCAAGACAGAAAAAGCCAAGCACTCAATTCACCATTTATTTTGGCTGAATTACTCCTCCTATAATGGCCAAATCCGTTGGTCTTTCTCCCATTTATGTTGGTGACTTTACTACCTCCATAATGGCCATTATTTTGGCTATTATGGAGGCAATTTTCAGTGCAGTAAACAGCCCCTCCCTCTCCTATATAAACACCCCATTACACCATTGTTGAGCACTAACAAGAAGCTAACGAAACGAGAGGCAACACACGAAAATACACAAGCGAAAATTTCTTCTTCCTACAACTTCCAAGCATCATTTCGTTACTCAATATTCTTCACGGTAGCTCTTGAGTTTCCTTTGCTCAAGGGTTCCATTGCTTGTTTTATCTTGGGAGACAAATTGTCCAGGACGTATAAAGGATACATACGGGGCAATATTGTCGTTTAAGGACAGAGTGCTACACTCGACTCAAAGCAAAAACCAATTTATATTTTTCCGTCTTCTATAAAACGGAATTTCCGGTTTTTACTTGTGTAACTATTGTAATTTTCGATTCCATGTTGAATTATTGAATCTTTGTTTATCCTTTCGAATACTTGTAATAGTTAAATACTTCCCGTACTGCTTTATAAAGTACCATAAAGAGAAAAATCTCCCAACAGTATATATACATTTTCGTGCATTTTCAAGCTCGGTCTATATACGTGTATGTGTGTGTTTGGTGTACAGGCTGATTACAAATTCTCGTGCAAATTTGAGCTCGGTATATATATATATATATATATATGCGCGTGTGTGTGAAATTGTGCGTTGATTTGAAATCCTAGATGTTCCTGTTATGGCTGCCTTTAGCAGTACCGTTGATGTGTTTGATCTACGTGCAGGAGGCATTGAGATTTATTAATCTATATGTGTGTGTGGTGCACAGACTGATTTTAGTTCTTGTGTATCTTCGAACTCGGTCTATATATAAATGTGTGTGTGTGTTTGATCTGCGTGCGGGGAAGCATTGAGCCTTTCGAACATGATATTTAAGTAAAAGTTTATCAATCTATGTACGTACGTATGTATGTATGTATGAGGTGCACAAACTGATTTCAATTTTAATGCATTTTCAAGCTAGGTCTATACATATGTGTTGTGAGTATATATGTGTGTGTGTAAAATTGTGCATTGATTTCAAATCTTAGATGTTGATGTATTTTTTTCTGCACGGGGAAAGCATTGAGCTTTTCGATCATGATATTTAAGCAGAATAATTATTTTGAGCTTTTAGGTTGATATTCGGTCTCTATAGCTGTCTTATAATATGTCTATTTGCAATTTGGCACGTCTGGTTTGATGTCTCGCTGATGTTCCTTTAGTGGATTGGCGTTTATGTTTCAGAGGAAATGAGGTTGAGTAATGTCCTCGTCTCATTCTTTTTGGACTGTGTGAGATGATATTCATCTCCCTTGGGGAGTCTTTCATTAATATCAAGGTATATATAGAGTACAATATTCATCCCTTATACAATAAGAATCCTAAGCCTATACAAAAGAGGAATCCTAGTCTTACCATAATTATATTTACACAATATATGAAAATATTCTAATTATGGGTAGAGAATATATTGTTTCCTATATTTACACGTTTACACACCTCCTCAGTCGGAGAGGGAGGAGGCCGGACGCTGAGACTGGATATGAAGTCAAGAAATAACTGTCTGGGAAGCCCTTTGGTAAATATGTCTGCATATTGATAGGATGATGGAACATGTAACACTCTGACATGGCCTAACGCAACTTTCTCACGAACGAAGTGTAGGTCTATCTCAATATGCTTGATTCACTGATATTGAACCGGATTATGAGAAAGATAGATGGCAGAGATGTTATCACAATACACAATAGATGCCTGACGCAAAGGACACTGAAGTTCTAACAGTAAATTTCTGAGCCAACAAATCTCAGCTACTACATTTGCAACGCCTCCGTACTCAGCCTCGGCACTGGAGCGAGATAGGGTAGCCTGTCGCTTGGCATACCAAGAAATCAGATTATCCCCTAAGAAAACACAAAAGCCGGAGGTGGAGCGTCGCGTGTCCGGACACCCTGCCCAATATGCATCCATATATGAAAGCAACTTGTCTAGTGCAGAGGGGTATAGGTGCAAACCATAATCAAGAGTGCCCTTAATGTATCGAATGATACGCTTAAGAGCAGTGAAATGAGACTCCCTAGGGGCATGCATGAATAAGCACACATGCTGAACAACATAAGCTATGTCTGGCCTGGTGAATGTGAGATACTGAAGTGCACCTGCAAGGCTCCTATACAGAGTAGGATCAGAGAGTGGAGCACCATCCATAGCACTGAGCTTAGATTTGGAATCAACTGGAGTAGGCATCTCTTTGCAGTTCGCCATCTTAGCCCTGTACACAATCTCTTCTGCATACTTACGCTGACACAAGAACATATGATTGGCAGACCTGGTCACTGATATCCCCAAAAAGTAACTCAGCTTCCCCAAATCAGTCATTGCAAATTCGGACTTGAGCAAGACAATAATCTCATTTTTCAATCCGTCGGAGGAGGCAGTAAGAACAATATCATCCACGTAAAGTAATAAGTAAGCAGTGCTACTACCTCGATGAAAAATGAAAAGTGATGTATCACTCTTGCCGCATACAAACCCAATATGCAAGATATACCCGGCAAAGCGATCATACCACGCACGGGGGCCTCGCTTCGTGCCATATAGTGACTTACGGAGACGACACACATAGTGAGGAACTGCCGGATGGGTGAACCCCGGTGGCCGATGCATGTAGACTGCTCTCTCGGATCCCCATGTAAGAAGGCATTCTTCACATCAAGCCGATGGATCGGCCGTTGTTTGCCCATGGCAATGCTCAAAATCGTGCGGATGGTAGCCGGTTTGACAACCGGTCAAGGTCTCACCACAATCAATGCCCTCCTCCTGCCGATTTGTGCCATTAACCACAAGACGGGCCTTATACCTCTCAAGATCCCCATTGTCTCGAACTTGTGACGAAATAGCCATATACAACGAATGACATTCACCCCTCGGTCTAGGTACTAGATCCCACGTGTCTTGTTTAGTTAAAGCATTGAATTCCTCATACATAGCCGCATTCCAATTAGGGTCTTGTTTGGCCAATTTTGGGTTCTTTGGAAGTGGAGAGATGGTTTGGGCAGACAAGTTGAAATGGACTTTGGGTTTGAAGATTCCATGCTTTGAACGAGTTTCCATTGGATGGGTAGGGACAGTGGGTAGCGGAGTGGTGTCTGAGACGGGGTAAAGTCGGATAAGGAGAAGGTGGGGGCGAAGCCGTCGGAGGAGCCGCAGCTCTTGGATTGAGAGTCGCGGCGCTAGAAGGTTGACAGGCTTCTCTGAAGTTTGGGCGCGCGCGCCTCGCCTCGGCACGGGCCGCGGCGCCTCGGCCACGGGGCGCGCGGCGCCTCGGCCACGGGCCGCGGCGCCTCGGCCACGGGCCGCGGCGCTGTCGACAGTGTTTCAAAAGATTGCTCTCTGGAAATCAGACGCCGCGGCGCCTCCCCTCGAGGCCGCGGCTCTAACGACGGAACAGAGGATGTGAGTTGTTCGATTATGAGGGGAGAGATGGCAGACTCGTCAAGAAATGAGTAGTCCTATTTTTGGAATTTTGGAAGATTCTAAACGGGAATGTGGTCTCGTCGAATCTGACGTGACGAGATATGTGGATCTGACGAGTCGACAAGTCATAACATAGATAGCCCCTATGGTTCGGCGGGAATCCTAGAAAGACACATGGAGTGGACCTAGGAGCGAGCTTGTGGGGGGTGGTGGAGCTAAGGTTGGGATAACACAGACAACCAAAAATCCGTAGATGATCATAAGAGGGGATTCTATGGTAGAGGATTTCGGTAGGGGTCATATTGTGAAGAGTGCTAGTAGGGAGAATATTTAGAGTGTATTTTGACATTTTAGCAGCATAGACCCAGAAGGGTGGAGGGAGGGAGGCATGAATCAATAGGGTGCGAATCATATTGTTAATGGTGCGGATGATTCTTTCAGCTTTACCGTTTTGTGGTGAGGTGTGAGGGCAGGAGAAGCGAAAGACCATGCCATTATTGGTACAAAAGCGGTGAAACATAGAGTTATTGAATTCATGACTGTCGCGCCCGATTTTGACCTGCGGGCTTCGCGACGCGATGGCGTCGATTCCCTCCGGATGGATTAAAATATGCTTGCTTGAGGAGTCGCCACCTAATTATTCTAAGGTGAATTAGGGCACCCGAATGTTAACTAAATGCTTTTGAGAATAACTCCATTTTGTGGTCTACGAAACTAATGAAATTCGGGTAAGGGTTCTTTATTATCCTAAAGGGAAGGGGTTAGGCATCCTTTAAGATCCGCTAACTCGCGGTTATCCGATCAAATTCAGGTTAATTGTTATGCTAAGAAAAATACATGTTTTTACAAATATAAAAATAATGTTACAAGATGTTAATAAAATGATGCATTTTGTACAAGTATGCATTTGTATGGCATTAATTTACATGTAAAGTGAAAAAAAGTATAAATATGCATTTGTATGAAAATTGATAAAAATATATGCAATGTAAATTGTATGGGTGACGAGCCTAAAAATAGATAACCTAGCGATGGGTTTCCAATTTTAGACTACCATATCAATTAATTCTATCTATTCTAAATATTTCAATAATTTCGAGTACAATAATATTACAATACGTAATGAAAATAAAGTCGAATTAAAGAAAGTAAAAGACAACAACAAAAATAAGAAATCTCCGAGGGGTATTTGCCTTCTTTGACTTTATCTTTGCAAGTCATCAAGAATAAACGGTTAGAAACAATTGAATATACATAACTTCGGATTCGTATCCAAAACAATAAATGTTTTGATTACGGAGGGCTCGGACTCAAATTTTGAAAAGATCATTCCAATCACGTCGTGGTCTTGCGAACGTATGACTCGTTGGTCATTTTAGTTGCCTTGCCTACCGAACATGTTGGTCTCTTGGGTGAAAAAGATTTAAGTTTCATCCTTGCCCGAAGTTTTATTTTCCGTCTTTACAAATGTGGAGGCCTCAAAAATCGACGGATATTTTTTCATCGGCCAATGTAGTATAATATTCAAATCGGTAAAAATGGTGTCAAAACAAGAAAAAGAAAAACAGAAATTGAGAAATGATATCCGAAGGGACGTGGCCTCAAATTCAATTTCATTGGCCTAAATGCGTATTTATATAAATCGGTAAATCGGTAAGACAATCCGTGCACGGAGGTTTAAATGCCAAAAAAGCGAATCGAAACGAAACAAAAGAAGAAGAAAAAAGCGCGGCCTCGAATTTAATTTCATCGGCCATAATGCGATATAAATAAGGCAATAAAACAAAGAGAACAAGAAGATATCCGTTTCCGGATACTTAAACAAGAACGAAAAAAAACAGAGGAACGAAATAAAAAAAAAAGCGACCTCAAATTCAATTTCATCGGCCTAAGTGTAGTGTTAGTTAAAACAAATAAAACATTAATCCATTGCACGGATGTTAAAGAAAACAAGAAACAGAGAAACGAAACGAAAGAAGAAAAAAAGTGTGGCACGAAATTTAATTTCATCGGCCTAAGTGTAGTATTTAATTCAAAACAAGAAAACAACAAAATATCCGTTGCACGGATGTTTAAATGCCAAAAAACAGCAAGCAGTTCGCAAAAAAAATGTCCGACCCGAATTCGAAATTTGACCCGACCCGAATCTCGAACAAGTGATCGGTCCCCGATTTCGGGTTGACCCGACCCGATTCAAATATATTTTTTATTTTTCAGATAATAAACAACAAGATATTAAAACAAATATCTGGAAATTCATTCGACCAGTGGTCGAATCGACCCGACCCGAACGATGACCGACCCGAGTCGGATACTTCAATCCGAATCAAATTCTTTCCAAATTTCGGGTAACCAACAACACAATATAAACATATAAAAATCTGGAATTTAACCAAACCGGGTCGACCCGACCCGAATCGGATGTTTTTCAACCCGAATCGATTTTCTCCAAATTACGTATAACCAACAACACAATATAAACATATAAAAATCTGGAATTTAACCAAACCGGTCGATCCGACCGGTCGATGACCCGACCCGAATCGGATGTTTTTCAACCCGAATCGATTTTCTCCAAATTACGATAACCAACAACACAATATAAACATACAAAAATCTGAATTTAACCGACCCGGTCGGTGACCCGACCCGATTTTCCTCCAAATTTCGTGTACACCAACAACAAAGTAAAACATAAACCTGGAGATTTTCGTCCGACAAGGGGTGATCCGACCCGGATTGTGACCCGATCGGAAATAAAACCACCAAAACAGATCGGAAACCACCAACGAATCAAACCCGATACCACCAACAAAAGTACCAAAACCACCAACAAAAGCAAATCGGAAACCACCAACAAGAGTAAACCTAACCTTCATTTTCGGACTTAGGACCTCAAAAACCCCAAAATCGACGGTGGTGTGGGTGGTGTAGGTGTCCGGTTGGTATCGGCGTAGGTGGGGTAGGGTGGCGTCGACGATGTGACCGGCGACGTGGGGTCGCCGGTGTGGGGGTGCGGCGTAGGGGGCAGGGGTGAAGGAGAGAGTTTGGTTGAGAGAGAGAGAGAGTGAGATATATGGAATGAATATGTTGTTGTAGGGTTTTGGTTTAAAAGGGGGGAAATAAAGGGAATGGGAATTGGGTTGGGTGTTATGGGCCGACTTGGGCCTTTTCGGTTGGGCTTTGGATGGATCCGAAAATGGATTGTTTTTTATTGTAATGGGTTGAATAGAAATTGTTTTGGGGGAAATGAAGTGGGTTATGGATTTAAAATATAAAAAAGAGGTTTAATTATATAAAAAGAAAGCTTTGCAAAATTTATAAATTATAAAGATGATAATATGATAAAATATAATATTTACGAAATGCTTGATGCTTAAATAAAAAAATAAAAAATGCAATGCCGTTTTGCGAAAAATAAAATAACATATAATATTAAGATAAAAGTATAATTATGATATAAAATGCAAATGACAATAAAAAATGCAAATAATAATAATAATAATGATATATATACATATATATGCCTATATTTTAAAATTGTTTTAAAGTGTCAAAAATATTAAAAATTGCAAATAAAATCATAGAAGATGAGACAAAATTGGGTGTCAACAATGACCATTATCACACTGAAATGATTTTATGCCTTTTCCAAATTGTGTTTGAATGAACTTGCGAAACTCAAGAAATTTGACAAACACTTCCGATTTAAATTTAAGAGGGTATAACCAAACGTAGTGTGAAAAATCATCAAGCAACACAAGATAGTATTTATGACCGAGAGAACTAGAGATATGAGATGTCCATAAATCGGCATGTATGATATCAAAAGGAGCAAATGTAACACTAGTAGATGATTTAAACGGAAGACGAATATGTTTGCCTAAAGAGAAAGAAACACAATTTTGGGCAAGTTTCCCATTACAAGCAATGAAATTGTTGCCTCTAAGAAAATTTAAAACAGGGACTCCTGGATGACCAAGCCTATTATGCCAAGTTGAAGAAGAAACAACCGCTAGAGTGACGGGAGAGCAAGATCTGGCAGCGGGGGTAGAAGTGAATGGATAGAGATCCCCCGTGCTATTGCATCTCATAAGAGGTGTCCCCGTATGAAGATCCTTCACAGTAAAACCAAAAGGGTCAAAATCCACAGAGACAGAATTATTACGAGTAAATTGGTCGACAGATATGAGGTTCTTAATCATGTGTGGGGCATATAGGGTGTTTTTGAGGGAGAAGGGTGGATGAGGAGGTTGTGAGTATGAGGTACCATAACCCTTAACTGGAATGCGTTGTCCACTACCAACTGTAACATATTGAGGATGCTTTAAACTAAACAGTTTAGGAATAGTACCTGCAGACTGGGTGACGTGAGATGTGGCGCCTGAGTCCATGTACCAAGTATTGTCAGGCTGTTGCATAGAGAGGGTGTTGAACGCCTGACCCAACTCAGTGGGTGTCATGCCGGAGGAGGGTTGCGGGACCTGACCTTGCATGAAGTGGGCCTGCTGTGGGGCTGGAGCGGGGCCTAACAAACCGGGGTAAGAATACGGATTGTATGGCTGCTGGTACTGGAATGGACTTGGCGCCGCGACTCTGAACTGGGGCGCCGCGACTCTGAACTGGGGCGCCGCGGCTCTGTACTGGGGCGCCGCGGCGCTGTACACGAACTGCTGAGGAGCCGCGGCCCAGTTGTTCTGTGATCTCTGTTCCTGTTGTTGGTTCTGTGACCGCGACCCTTGCCACGACCACGGCCTCCTCTACCGCCGCGGCCCTGCCGCTGTTGGGAGTTGTTTGGTGGCGTCTGATCTTGGGGTTGCGTGTCGACAGCTAACACCTGCTGGGCGTGCTCATCCTGCTTAGCACGACGTGTTTCTTCGAGCAACAATTGTGAGCGAGCTTTGTTAAAACTCGGTATCGGATCTACCTGTTGAATTATGGTAGTCAAAGTATCATATTCGCCCTTAGTAAGGCCAGAAATCATTTGTAGCACCATTTTATCGTCAGTGACAGAGTTGATCCGCTAGAAGTTTAAGCTGCTTGCAGTACTCAGAGACATTGGAGAAGTTTTCAAGACGTGTTTTGTTGAACTGTTCTTCCAAATACACGACACGAGTGTGCTTGTTGTCCTGAAAAATTTCCTCCAAACGATTCCACAAGTCAAGGGCTGTGGAGTCAGATTTCATGATAGTAAGGAGCAAATCCTGAGAGATACTACCATATATCCATTGTAAGATGATATTAATCTCCCTTGGGGAGTCTTTCATTAATATCAAGGTATATATAGAGTACAATATTCATCCCTTATACAATAGGAATCCTAAGCCTATACAAAAGAGGAATCCTAGTCTTACCATAATTATATTTACACAATATATGGAAATATTCTAATTATGGGTAGGGAATATATTGTTTCCTATATTTACACGTTTACAACATGCATGATTGCGAAAAAGTTCAACCCAGGGAAAATACTTGTTGTTTTCTTGATCAAGAATAATGGGAATATGGTTCTTGATGTTGGAAACAATAAGGGCGGGATGAAACGGGGGTGATGACTTTGTGGTGGGATTTGTGGAGGTAGAGGCGTCAGAAAGTGTGGAAGAATCAGGGATAGCCATTTAGAGAAGAGAAGAAAGGAAGAACAAAACCCGAAAAACAAGAAGAAAATCCGGAGGGCCGCGGCGTAGAGAGAGGCGAAAATGGTACATGTGGAAGAGAAAGGTTTTTAGGGTTTTGTTTATTCGGCTCTTGATACCATGTGAGATGATATTCATCTCCCTTGGGGAGTCTTTCATTAATATCAAGGTATATATAAAGTACAATATTCATCCCTTATACAATAGGAATCCTAAGCCTATACAAAAGAGGAATCCTAGTCTTACCATAATTATATTTACACAATATATGGAAATATTCTAATTATGGGTAGGAAATATATTGTTTCCTATATTTACACGTTTACAGACTGGACTAAAAAGAAAAGTGATATTATAAGATCACTTGTGTGCTTCTATTCTATGTTAGTGCCATTTCGAACAAGTATGTCATATTAAGATGAATTACTAAAGAGAAGAACAGAAAACAAATACTCCTATGTCTTACCTGTCCTATTTGCAGGGGGACGAGCAGCGGCTGCAGCAGCCACAGTTTCTTTGATAGGAGTTGTGCCTTCTCTAGCTTCATATGGCAGGACTGAGTCCCGGAATTTGTCTACAAGTTGTATTTCGGGAATCCTTGCCCTTCCTGCAGCAGGTTGGTATTCTTATTACTTAACTCTGTTGATGTTGTTGCTAAAGTTTTTGTGTCCTTTGAAAATGCCTCTTTGGTGAAAATTTGAAACTTCTGTATGCAATCACTAGCCTAATTTCACTTGTTTTTCGCTCTTTATTATATAGCTTACATGATCCAGGAGCAAGAAGCACATGCTGCTGAGGTACCTTATTCTTGCTCTTCCTATTAATCGATGTGTTATATCTTGCATTTATCATTATTTGCATTTGTAGTCACAACTGACATGACATATTTTCTTTCGTGCAAGATGGAGCGCACTTTTATCGCCATCAAGCCAGATGGAGTACAAAGGGGCTTGGTATGTTAAGTTGTGTTAGTGTGCTGCATTCATTATTTCTTAAACATTCCTGTAACGTGCTTTTTCCTCCATCTCGCTGAATTGGCTGGTGTTAGGATTTACGTCCCAGATACTCAGAAAAACAGTAAATAAGCGAACAACAAATAACACATACAGATTTATAGTGGTTCACCCTCAATGCGAGAGCTATGTCCACTTTGCCGCTGCATATTTTACTATAATGGAGTTTTTTGAGTTTACAATTCTCTCTTTCTCTCTTTTTCGACCACTCTTCTGAAAGAAAAACGACGCACTAGTTTATATATAGTGAAAACTAGGGTGAACATAATACAAGCCTAAAATTCTCAAAATATCCTCCACTAAATAATATTATATTATAAAATTTTGAGGGGCTCCGCCCCCCATTCCCCCGGGAGGGGGTTTAACACCCCTACCCCACGGCGATCTGACCGCTCGGGTCGATCAACGTTACACACTCTACATAGGGTCTTCGTAGTGTCGACGATGAATTAGGTTCAACAACTCAACAACTGGAACAATATATTGCATTTTTTCATGTTTTACAGTCAAACCTTTATAGCGGTGTCGTTTGTCCCGATATATTCTCGCTGCTACAGTTAAATAATGATATAGAAAACATATAATATAACATGACATAAAATATGACTATTATAGTGAAATTTTGTTATAGAGAATGGTTGTTGTAGAGAGGTCTGACCGTATATACATTCCATGAGATCTCTTGTCACATACTCCAATCCCCTCTTGCATCCATGATATGCAGATGTAGTGTTCTCTTTTGCATTGCCTAGCAAAGTTTCGTTTTCTGCAGATTTCAGAAATCCTATCACGCTTTGAGCGCAAAGGTTTCAAGCTGGTCGCGATCAAAATTGTGGTTCCGTCTAAGGATTTTGCCGGAAAGCATTATCATGACCTGAAAGAGAGACCATTTTTTAGTGGCCTATGTGATTTCCTCAGCTCCGGCCCTGTCGTAGCAATGGTTAGATTAAATTTAGCTTAGTCTAACTTTACTTGTTTGCTAAAGCGTTTCACTTAAACAATTCCATAATCAAAATTCTAGGTATGGGAAGGTGAGGGAGTGATTAGATATGGACGGAAGCTTATCGGAGCTACAGATCCGCAAAAATCAGTACCTGGAACAATTAGAGGTGACTTAGCTGTTCTAGTCGGAAGGTACCAAAACTTCTTTTGTTAATTCCATGTTTAGGCCCGTTTATTTTTATTAAGATTAAGACGTCTAATTCTGAGCAAGATGAGTTGCTTTGCAGGAACATTATCCACGGGAGCGATGGACCCGAGACTGCCAAGGATGAGATCAAATTATGGTTCAAACAAGAAGAGTTGGTTAAATACACAAGCAATGAGAAGTGGATATACAGTGTGAATTGAATAAAAGTCGTTATTCTTAATTGCGATTAACTCCGCATGAATACTCGGAAACTAGTGATTATCTGAATAAATCTGATGACCATTTTCCTTAGGCTTGTAGCAACATGACCTTTAACCAACTGTTACTTGGATTGTTCAATAATCAAATATACTGAAATATTGCTGAGCCTTGTCAATTGCATTTTTCTTTTTGGTGCGCCAAGCCCAGTTTTTTTTCGGAAACGGGAACCAATGTCACCAACTTAATTAGCAGTGTCAGATCTTTGAATAGACCGACAAAGATCTTCTTCCTGCGGCCCAAGAACATATTCGTTCAAAGAGCAGACAATGCCTTTCTTCCCACCCGGGACTCATAGTAAGCCTGGAGGACTAGGTGCAACTTTGATCTCCTCTTTTTTTTTCTTATTAAACACCGTCCCCTTCCCCCACCAACAAAAGATATACATGCTCTAAGCATTTGCGAAAAAATAACTGGAATAACTGTGTTAGCTGTTCATTTGAATGGTAAAAATTTATTCGCGCTCGATGTTTGTACCAAACTTATGAATGCAAGATATTTGTCTTTTAAACTATGGTTAACCAATGCTTGTTCACGATTTAATCCTTTTCATTCGCTAGTGTATAATTGTTTAGTTTAGTATAAATACCATATGCAAGTAACTATTTCAACGTATGAATCCATGCCATTTGACTTGACTCTAGGCTCTTTGCTTGATATACACATCATAATTTCCCCCAAAAATGGTAAAGTAGGCTAATTTGTAATAATAGTGTAAGTTATATATTAGTCCGGGCTACAGCCTACATGTACATCTCAAATTGGTTTGTATTAGCTGTGACTATCGACTTTAATGATTTGAAGCATTTTTTTGTTGAAAATAAATTAGAAAAAAAAATGTAGCTATGTAATACAAGTTTGTTAGAAATTGGTATTTATTTTTTATTAAAAAGAAAGAAACAGTTTGTTAGAAATTGGTTTCTCGAGGGGCATTAACCTTCCAATGTAATATTGTATTTAAGATTAATGTCATTTGCCACTGGAAGAAGGTTTGGATGTATAGCAGCATTAAGCAACAAATACATGTTTTTTTTTCCTTCAAACCTCTAATCTCCTCTTGTCAGCCGTATGCTACTAACGGATCCCTTTCTTTAACTACTAAGATGTTTTAGTTCACTAAATTAAAGTCTAAAGAGTGTATAGACTAGCCACAAAGCTTGAATATGGTTTCCTGATCGGAGATCCATTGGTCCCATAGCCTTTCGCCTCAAAACATCCTTTCTTCTCAATGTCCGAAAGATCCATTTAATGCATTATTTTTAATCCTGTATACAATAGTGAAGGAGAAAAAAAAAAGTCAAAACTAGTGAAATTAAATACTAGAGTACTAATAACTCTACTCTATACAGTACTTTTATTTTATAATATTATAAATTCATTCTTCAAATTATTGATATATAATATTATGAAATGATAAAAAACGAATCAATCAATTCAAATTTATATTTTTCAAAATAATACATTATAATATAATACAATACTTGATAAACCATACGTAATAACCATCCCAAACTGTAAAATAGAATATTGTTGATTTCGCAGATGGAATGTTTTTCAAAAAATATTTTAAATGGCTAATAAAAATAACTCTAAGCGTTGCACGTGATTGGGTCGTGCTCAATCCAATAATTAAACACCGCCTCTACATTATATAAATTGGTGAATATCTCCAATTTCACCATATAATATAATTCGCCGTCTTTAAATTCCTCTTCTTCTCCATCTCCATCTCGAAACCCTAACATCATCATCAACATTATTCATACCGTTCAATATCACAAACACAATCAGGTATACTTTCTGCAATTTTTGAGATAGATTGTGCTTCTCATGAGCTATTTTTGTCATTTTTTTTGTTTTTGTAATTTTATGTTCATATTGTTACGCGCAAAAATGATTTTTTTTCTTTAATTAGTGCAATTTGGTTTGATTTTGTGGTTATCGGAGACCTAATTTTGTAATTTTATGAAAATTCCAGAAGTTACAGCTGACGATACCAAATAGTAGTGAGGCTTAGTTGTTAATGTTGTGTATGTCGCTATGATATAAGGAGAAACTGTAGTGTTTTGTAATTTTTGAGACAGATTGTGTTACTCACGAGGAAGAGGAGCGTAACTGGAAAAGTTGTTTCCATGTGATCAGGAGGTCACTGGGCTGCCCTTTATTGTGTTACTCACGAGATCTTTTTGTCCTTTTTAATAATGTTCGTCTTGTTATGCGAAAAAGCTTCGAAAGAGAAAATTTTGGTTTTGTTAGTTCAATTTCCTTTATTTTGTGGTTATCGGAGACCTAATTTGTTTGGTGATTTCTATTTACCGACTTTTGTTATGTGGACTCAAGAAATATTCATACTTCTCCAGAAGTTACAACTGACCGTACCAAATAGTTAACAGTAAGGCTTAGTTGTTAAAGTTGTGTATAGTGACTGTACCAAATAGTTAACAGTAAGGCTTCGATGTTAAATTTGTGTATACTGGCGGTACCATATAGTTAACAGTAAGGGTTAGTTGTTAAAGTTGTGTATGTCACTATGAGATAAGGAGCACCTGTAGAGTTTTTGCAAGTTTTGAGACAGATTGTGTTTCTCACGAACTCCATTTGTCATTTTATTTTGGTTTTTTGTTCATGCTGTTTAGCTCAAAAAGTTTTGAAAGAGTTAAAAACTTGCTTTAATTAATTTTATTGATGTTGTGGTTATCGGAGACCTAAGCAGGTATATTTTTGTGCAATTTTGAGATAGATTCTGTTTCTCACCAGCTATTTGGTCCTCTTTTTAATTAATTTATGTTCATGTTGTTATGTTCATATTGCTTTGATTAGTTGCAATATTTTTGCAATTTTTGAGATAGATTGTGTTTCTCACGAGCTATTTTTGTGCTTTTTTAATTTATGTTTATGTTATGCGCAAAATAGTTTTGAAAGAGTGAAAATTTTGCTTTAATTAGCTCAATTTCTTTTGATTTTGTGGTTGTAGGAGACCTAATTTCATCTTTTAGGTTTTGTTTCACTATTAGAGAAATTTATTTGGTAATTTAATTTTTAAAGCCTTTTGTTACGTGGACTTGAGAAATTTTATAGCAAATAGTTGACAGTAAGGCTTAGTTGTTATTTCACTATATAAGGAGAAATTTTTGCAATTTTTGAGACAGATTGTGTTTCTAGCGAGCTCTTTTTGTCCCTTTTTTGTTTACGTTCGTGTTGTTGTGCGCAGAAAGTTTTGAAAGAGTGAAAATTTTGCTTTGTTAGTTCATTTTTTTTGTGGTTATTGGAGACCTAATTTGTTTGATGATTTCATTTTACATCCTTTTATTATGTTGACTTGAGGAATATTATGAAAATTCCATAAATTACAGCTTTTGTTCACGTTGTCATGCGCAATAAGTTTCGAAAGAGTGAATTTCGCTTTAATTAGTTCAATTTCCTTTCTTTTGTGGTTATCGGAGACCTAATTTGTTTGGTGATTTCGTTTTACATCCTTTTGTTATGTGGACTTCTCACAAAATTCCAGAAGTTACAGCTGATGATACCAAATAGTCGACAGTAAGGCTTATCTGTTAATGTTTTGTATGTCACTATGAGATACGGGGAACCTGTAGTGTTTTGTAATTTTTGAGATAGATTGGGTTTGTCACGAGCTCTTTTTGTCCCTTTTCTAATTTATGTTCATGTTGTTACGCGCAAAAAGTTTCGAAAGAGTGAAATTTTTGCTTTGATTAGTTGCAATATTTTTGATTTTTATTTTTTTGTTGCAATGTTTAGATAAATTGTGTTTCTCACGAGCTATTTTTGTCCTTTTTTTAATTTATGTTTGTGTTGTTGTGTGCAGAAAGTTTTGAAAGAGTGAAAATTTTGCTTAGTTAGCTAAATTTCTTTTGATTTTGTGGTTATAGGAGACCTAATTTCATCTTTTAGGTTTTGTTTCACTATTAGAGAAATTTATTTGGTGATTTATTTTTTAAAGCCTTTTATTATATGGATTACACCGGGTATGTTGTTGTTTATATAGATTGTGTTTCTCACGAGCTCTTTTTGTCCTTTGTTTAATATATGTTCATTTTGTTATATGCGCCAAAAGTTTCGAAAGAGTGAAATTTTTGCTTTCATTAGTTCAATTTCTTTTGATTTTGTGGTTATCAGAGACCTAATTTGTTTGGTGATTTCTTTTTACGTTCTTTTGTTATGTGGACTTGGTATATTATGAGAATTCATAAGTTGCAGCTTTTGTTATGCGCAAAAAGTTTCGAAAGAGTGAATTTTGCTTTAATTAGTTCAGTTTCTTTTATTTTGTGGTTATTGGAGACCTTATTTGTTTGGTGATTTATTTTTACATCCTTTTGTTATGTGGACTTGAGGAATTTTATGAGTATTCCGGAAGTTACAGCTAGCGATACGAAGTAGTTGACAGTAGCACGTAATTGTTAGAGTTGTGTAATTCTTGAGACAGATTGTGTTTCTCACGAGCTTTTTTGTCCCTTTTTTGTGTAATTTTATGTTTTATGTTGTTACGCGCCAAGTTTTGAAAAAGTGAAAACTTTGCTTTAATTATTTCAATTTCTTTTGATTTTCTGGTTATCGGTGACCTAATTTCATCTGTTAGGTTTTGTTTCTCTTACAGTGACTTTGTTTGGTAATTTCCTTTTACAGCCTTTTGTTATGTGGATGTGAGATATTTTTTTTACTTCTGACGGTACCAAATAGTTGGCAGTAAGCTTAGTTGTTAGTTTTGTATGTCACTATGAGATGAGGAGAACCTGAGATGTTTTTATGAAAAAAGCTGTGCGAATAGAGCAGAATGTATGCAGCTTTATATAGCTAATGGCCACTAGATTGAGGTCTAGTTGTTGTTGCTACTGCTGCAACTTGCTATTTTTTGTTTTAATTCATATAGCCGACCCTAACTTGTTTTGGGACCGAGGCATAGTTGTTTCTGTTTGTATTCTTATGAGGTGATTGATTTATTTCATAGAAGAAGCTTATGATGTACTCTTGCTGTTTTCAAGAATGTGTACCGATGCTCTCTTTTCTGTGCTAGCTTATTTTATATGGGAAGCTCTAGTGTCTAGAGGGAATTTAGAGAAATTGGTAGGTACTTGAGCGTGGAGTTAGTTTCATCTATGGTTCCCTGAAAAACGGTAAGTGGAGGGAAGGGTTGACATTTAGATTCTAGATATTATTGAGAGCTTGTTTATGAGCAGAAGACCTGATTTTTTTTTTTGTTGTTGTGGGGATCTTTAAAAGGCTGAATGCTGCAGAGATGGGTTATATTTCCTGAAAAGGTGTGAAAAACAATTAAAGCTTCTGTTTATTGGTGGGCCATGTTTATTTTTGGGCAGTTGCTCTAACTTGTCTATTTGAGTAGTTGCTTTGCCCCTTTGGTTTTAATAGCTATAGGCTTCTCTGTTGTTTGAAGAATGTGCTTAAAGCATCCAGCGTTATAGCTTGTGCTAGTTAGGAGACTATTCTTCCGTTGATAAAGTTCTTAAAATGTTAAAGTACTGTTTACAAAAAAACAGTCTCTGAGGTTTAGATAAAAAAATGGACGAATTGTTGCTATCAACTCTTATTCGTAATTTTAGTTTGCTATAAATTTTGTAAAACAGTAGCAACTTTCCCTATAAAAACTTTTTATACAGACCACATTCCAGCAAGCATGATTATTTGTCTTATTGTCAGATTAAACTAAATAAAGTATTTCATCACCTTCCTTCATCCACATCGAAAAAGGGGGTGGGGAAGAGTTTCTGTCTCGTCGTTGGTTTTTATTCTCTGTATTTCATAACCCATCTTTTCCTGAGCTGATGTTTATTCTTCAAATGTTCAGCGTTATCCATATCCTTATTGGTCGATTCTTTCTATCATATACTTCCATCTTTGATATTCCCTTTCTTTTAGCTTCTTTGATTTTTTCCTTCCGTGCCTGCATCTTCTGCTGATCTTTAAGTTTAGTTGGATATTTCCATGTTGTTCAGTTGACCGACTTTCCTCCCCCCTCAGATGGCAGCTAAAACACTGACAAGTGAGACTATTGCTCTTACAGAGAAGAAAATGGACATGACATTAGGTATGCACGTCACATTTATATGTTTTACGCTTGTCTTTTGGTTTTCTTACTCTTTTGCTGATAATCACTTGGTGGCTGCAGATGATATCATCAGGATGTCCAAAACCAACACAACCAAAACTAAGAAGCAAAGAGTTTCAGTAAGCACATCACTCTCTGACCATTTAATGTGTATTTCTTCTTTTGTCAGTTTGATTTGAAACATTATCTTTAACATTTATCATCTGCTATTCTGCAGAATAGAAGCCAAAGATTTTCTAATAACGTTGCTCAGGATAAATCTGCTAAGATACAAAGGTTTATGGACACAAGATCATCTATGAGACAGGTACTCTTCACAATTGTCGCAACCTATGAAGAATTTTGATGGATTCCTTTTCGTCTTTGTGAATGGCTGATACTTAAGACACTGATTGTGCTGATATTCTTCTGCTTAGGGGGCTCTTGCTCGAAGAAGATCAAATTCTCAGGGAGACCAGTTTCCTTTGGCAACTGAGGCGGCTAGAAGGGCGGCAGTTGCTCCTATTCACAATAGGGCTTTCAATCAAAGTCGGGCAGTGAATGTAAATAAACAGAGGTGTGTGTTTTGAAGTGTGAGGTTAATATATGATTAAGCTTGTTGGTTATTGATTTGCTGGCTTGTCGCACGTGTCAAATCTGGAGTAACGATTGAACTCTCATTTGATGCAGGTAAGTTGTGGTCCTATTTATTGTTGATGAATTTGCCATGTGTCTCTCCTTGCTCTTATATGCTTTAAAAGCATGCTGTTGCTTGTTAGTGCGGTTGGGAGACGTTCAAGCTACAGTGTTTGAAAGTTTGTTCAAGTGTCAAATGACTGTTATTTTCCATCAGAAAAGTTGCATCCTTCTACAACATGTCGCTGGACTTCAGTTTGTTATGCATGTGTTAAACTTGAGTTCTACTTTTTTTAAGTTGGTGTTGGGACACCCCGAGATGTGGAGCTGTTAAGGTGGATTTGAAATTCATCTGGGGAAGCCGGCATAATGAAAAACAATGTGTTATAATGAGATTCTCCCTGTAGTGGGGGTAAGTGCATAGATTATAAAGATTTGTCTGGTAGAGCAAGCATCATGGGGTATATAATGTCTTGTAAGTTTGAGGTTTTGGAATGGTTGCTTCACATGAACCGATGTCCTTGGATAAACTTGTCCCTTGATAACTCAATTCTATGGAATTTTGGGCCACAGAAAAGGATATCCTGATGAAAGCTTCTGTTTGACTTGGAAAATCAATTATATCTCATTTTCTTTCCCCTCCCAACTGCCGAAATTTTTGTTTGATATGAAGTTTGGAAGGCATGGAGCATGACACTTGTCTTTGAATTTCCTTGGAGACATGGATAATCAATTCTTTCTCGTTTTCTTTCCTCTGCGCAACCGCTGAAATTTTTGTTGATAAAAACTTTTGAAAGGCTTGGAGCATGACACAGTGTCATTCATCAGCTTTTTTCAGCATTGAATTTGCGAGGCAGCTGCGCATTTTTAAGTTTTGCCTTCTACCACCTTAAATAATAATATTTGTATTATTCTATGGTTGGCATGGTATGCAAGTGAGATACTTCTCCTTGAGTGGGCGTGTATCCAACTCTAGTTTGCACCGTACAGTGTTTTGGAGGATAAGAGTTTGCATGTTGAACATATGAAGTTCTTTAACAGAAATTGCTAGGTTTGTGGGCTGTGAGGGGCTTAAATTTTGTAGTTGAGCCGTGCGATGTTGGGAAGTTATCTGCAACACTGTTGAAGCAATATTTTGGCATCATGGTGACACTCTACTTTATGCCGATGTTAGTAGTACTCTTGGATATTTGACTGATGATGAGTTGTCCAAATAAGGCCATTTCTTCCACATCAGTGTTTCTGTTAGTTCTAGTTTGGACTTTGTTTCCTTCCGGTGGGGGATGAGCTGAAAGTTATCAAGTTCTGTTTCGGTGCTGCTTTTGTTTCTAAGGTTGGCTAGTTGAGAAGTTTTAATTTGAGAACTGATGGTAAGTTGGAAGTAAAAAAATTATAAGCTTAGTGCTCTGTCACCGGGACATTGATCCTGCAACTTGGTGGTGCTCACTCTTTAGTAAGAAATCTACGGATAAGCACTTCTCCCTACAGTCGCTTCAATTCTCTTTTTTTGTTACTTGTGCAGGTTTGGGGCTCCTTCAGTTCAGAAGAATGCTGCAAATGGTGGAAGGTTTATCGTTAAGGTAAGAAAGGGTTTAACAAAAACTTAAATGATTCTACCTTAAACTTATAAAGGTCCCGCGTTTTCTATTTTGCACGTTGAAAGCCTTGATTTAGTATCAAGCTTTGCAGCAAGGACCATTAATGTAGGTGTTTTAATTTTCTGTTACATTCAATTCGTCAGTTCTTAGGTCCTGCATTGCCTTCGTGATGCTGTCGGTCTTGTTGGTATAGATCTTCTAAAATCTGAAGAAATGTAAGAAGTTTATGTTTTTTGTAGCAACAGAAGCATGAAGTCAAGGCAGTGTCAAAGCAGAGGCCTCAGACATTGGATTCTCTATTTGCAAATATGAAGGAACAGAGGATGAAGATGCAATCTCAGCAAAACAAGGCGCCAAAGAGAAATGGAAGCGGGCAGTTTGTAGCTCCATGGGCTAGAGGTCGTTTTGGCAATTGATAACAGATGACGTTGCTAGTTGATTCCATGAACCGTTACAGATTATACTTTTAGGTCGTTTTGTGAAGTGTGCAGAAATCCGTGCAGCTGAGTCTGTGAGCTATTGCACGGGGATTGGTCTTTTTTGTGTACTTAGCAGCCTAGATGTTATTTTTACTGGAGGAATGACAAATACTGATGGAACGTGTTGTGATTTTTGATGCAGATCCGCTTTTACTCTTATCCAATATAAAAAACTTGTACAGAATTTCTTAGTTCTAGTTCTCGATTAGTAAGTTTTCTGAATGTTGGATAAGCTTTTATTGTTAGGTAGGTAGGATGCATATATGGAACAGTTGTGCCCAAACAAGGCAAGGCCATTGCTAGTTTCTTTTGGCACAGGTACACGTTTGTTTCTCAGTTTCAACTTCAAATAAACTTGATGTTTCTAAATGTTCAATAAAGAATATCCAGTAACATTGTAACACTCAATGGTACAGTAAGACAATATTTTGGCGATTGAAAAAAAACACACACAATATCTAAATGGACTACATGGGACATGCTAGTTACTACTGAAGACAATTTGTTTTCACTTTGTAATGGTCTGAATTAAGAGTTGATTGAGATCTTAACTTATTAAGTGCATTTATTTTTAATCGTTCACAATTATTTATCAGCCCTAAATAGGCTATGTTCACTTAAAAGTTTCAGTGAATATAATACTTTACCACTGAACAATTTATTATTGCTGCCAATCATCACCATCCTCATCAAACATCGTCACACAACCATCATCGCCATCTACCTCCACTGGTCGCCTCCACAACTTTCCACCACCATCAATCACCTATTATCACTAGCCTTTATTGTACAACTAGCACCGTTAAACTACCAACTACCTCCACTATTAGCTATCACCACAAGTTACTTCCAACGTGCAAACCATCAACACCACTTGCGACCACCAATCACCTCTATCATCATTATGATGCCGACCACCACCATCGTCATCTACCATCGACACTAGGTTTTAGAGTGTGGTTATCGAAGAAATAATATATACATCAGGATATGCATTAACATTTTCTTTTAACATTTGTAGATATAGTATTTAATAACAATTTATTTGAATTCTATATATATTACTTCTTAAATAAAGATATTGTGTGCACATTCTAATTTCGAGAAAATAAACAAATCTAGATACAATATCTTACTAATTAGAAGTCGTATGTGTAACAAGATTCAAACATTTCAATCTTAATGAAACAAATGGGGTGTAAGTTATACTGTCCTATGCATTTATCTGGTTGTTAATCTTAAATTTCCATCAAGTTAAACTAAGCATTGCGTCTGACAAAACAAAGGAGTGTAGCTCATATGGTAGAGCGCTCGCTTCGCATGTGAGAGGCACGGGGTTAGATTCCCGAACCTCCATTCAAACTTTTTTTTAAAAGTATCTTCCATGTTAGACAATTCTGAGTATAGTCTTGAGGGTTATATATGTTGTTCGACTCTTAAAAAATATCACTATTAGCTTTGTTTTTGGATTTCCAAGTCGTTAATTCGCTTTTTCATTTAATATTTCATTCACTAAGTTTTACTGTTTATTCACAACTTGGCAAAGCAACTGCATGCATTGTACTAATATAACTCAGAAATCCTCGTAAATCTCATCATTCTTTTCTGTATTCAGCACAAAACTAGGAAATGCAGCTGTGATATCCCTATAAAATAACAAAACTCACTGTCAATTCAGCAAAATTACTAGAATTTTGATAAAGCAAGTAAAAGTAGTGCTCACTGGCCACTTTTTCGGTCCTGTTTCTTCAAAAAATAACCACGTCATGGAATTTGATTTTAATTTAAATGTGTATTTTAATTGTATTTTGTTTAAAATATAGGTAGTCTAAAATTTTACTAAGAAAAATCCTTTTTAAATTTTCTGACATGGAATTTATTTAGTAGTAAAACGCTGACGTGGCGAGCTTGTCATCACCCTGCACCAGAGAATTTGGCTTTCCGGTCATTCGTATAGTCTGAGCAAAATTAGTATTCTAACTTTACTGTTATACTGGCTAAAGTTTATTTCTCTAATGTGATCAAACTTATTTTATGACTTTAGTGTTATCATGTAAAGCGAAAGATTAGAAAATTACTTCAGATATGGAATTTGTGTGTTACAACAATGGCAGAAAACGGAAAGTAAATAACTGAAAACTATTACAACAAACTGAAATTACAATCACTTTGATATTTTGCTGGGTCGAGTGATGACACTCTGTCTTTAAGATAAGATTGCCCCGTATATATCCTTTTACGTTCTGGACAATAGTCTCCCAAGATAAAACAACAACTTAACAAATGAGTAAAGGAAACTCAAGTGTTACTTTGAAGAACTTAGAGTAACGAAATGATGCTGGAGAGTAAGAAGAAGAGTTTTGATTTTTTATTTCTCTATTCTGAACAATTGAGCCAAGCCAAATGCTTCAATTTATAGTGTAAGGAGGATGACTTCTCAACTAGCCAACTAATGACTCTTAATAGCCATGTAATGACAATTAGTGAGGAGTTATATTCAACCAAGTAAATGACTGAATTTATGTGCAAAGTAATGAAGATTTAACGCTCCAAAACCAACCCAAAAGGCAGAAACTTTTTGCCTTCCGTCGTTCCCAATTTTATCTTTCATGAAACTCCAGGGACCAAACTGTAAATATTAAATAATTTGGGTCCAAAAAGATAATATTAGAAGAAATCCAAGGCCCACGACCGGATGACGGCGGGCGTGTAGGCTTAGCCTTGAACCCAAGCATACCTAGTTCCTCCCTCCTTCAAACACATGGGTTACCCTTTGGGGTCCCAAACCCTTATCCATTTTTTAGACTTATAAAATGAACAAATCATCCTTTCCCCACCGATGAGGGAGATTTGTTCCACACCATATTTTCATGCTTCAAACACCTCACTTCGTGGACCAATATCTCTTTCATTTCTTAATGAAATTTGACGATCCTTGACCCTACGGTCATCTACTCACTTAGTAGATTATGCACGTGTGAAGAACCAAAGTCTCCAACATGCGGAACCCTAGTGTTTAAGTCATTAAAGATGGGTGGACGCAACTCCAATTCTTTACATGGTATCAGAGCCAGACCCATTCCAATTCTGCGTTTGTTGATGTTGGGCCCCCAAATTATATTGTCCATGCTCCAGTTAACGAGGTCTGGGCGTGCGGGTAGTGTTAAGAGTCCCACTTCGGAAATGTATATGAATTTGGACAATCATCACCCTACAAGCTAGCTTTTGAGGTTGAGTTAGGCCCAAGATCTATTTTTTACAATTTTGAACTACAAAACTATTCCACTCTTCTATATCTATCTTCCCATCTCCTTTAGAATCTGCCTCTTCAATTGTCTTCATGGACCAGAAATAAATTAGAACAAAATATGAGTTAGTTAATTTTAAATGTAAAATAATAACAATTTTTCCAGTAAGTTGCATGTAATTAAATAATTTAAGTTTTAGGCAATGCCAATGTATAGATTTTACACACCGTCAGGTTAACTTCACTTACTATAATAGGTAACTCTTTATAGCAAAACTGACGCGGTTAACTAAACAATTGAAGAATTTACTACAACCAATTAGATCGACCTGATAGTGTAGAAAAATCTTATATTATTGGTGTATATAACTTTAAATTCGTAATTAAAGAGTACCTTGTCGATAATAGCTTCAACTATATCATCAGTGAGTATCAATTCTGACTCATACAATAGCCCAAAAATCAGCTCCTTCACCTTAATTCAGAATAAATTCAAGGAGAAAAATAGAAAATTATCTTAGTGAAGTAAATTATTTTCTAGCTTCAATTAAATGTCATATTGTATAAATTCATGTTTATTTACCTCTTCACGTCCAATAAAACCAGTTTGCCATATGTCATATAGTTTAAATGCAACTGCATCATGAAAACTCACAATCTCAATACAACACTTGTAAAAATAATGTGTTTGGTACGACGAAAGTTATTTTAAAAAAAATGACTTATTTTTTGTTTTTTCGCTGTTGCCTGTTGGGTTGAAGAGTAGAAAACACTTACTGGAAATTCATTGACTATAGATTGATAATAATACTAGCAAATTGGATAGTGTTTGATGAAACTTTTGAATATTAAAAATCGATAATAATGTAGAAGTGTTAGTTAAAGTAGTGACCTATAATAAGGTTAAGACTTGAAATAATTGTATTGTCAAGAGAAATGACTTCCGGCCGAATGTAAGGGAAGTCATTTTTCTCTTTTTAGTGGGAAACGATTTTACTAAAAAATATTTTGTAACAACCAAACATCAGAAAATAACGTTTTTCCAAAAATATAAGTATTCCTTACCAGCAATTTTTTCTGTTTGAGAATGCTTAGTGTACGGATAAATTCTCCAAAGTCAATTAGCCCATCATTGTTGGAGTCAAACAACTTGAACATATATTTATAACACATACTGTCAAACCAACAATTAAGAAAACAAAATATTGCTTTAATTTAACCTTGAATGTTACTTAATTACAACATTATAGTCACTTTTATAACAACTTTAGACTTATAAAAGTAGAAGAAAATATTTAAATTAATATGCTTAATCAGATAGATGGATAGACTTGCTTGATTCTTTTCAAAATGCGTTATCCAACAATTTTATTGAGTCGTCCTTATTTGCAATACATAACTTGTACAAGGTAAAGGATAGAGCTAAGCAGAAGTTGGGCTTACCCTGTAAGTAAGAAAGAAATGATGGAATTTACTTTGCTAATAGAACAGCTAAATTTTCTGAAGAGTTCACTTAAGGACTTGACATCTTCCAAAGAAACTGCAAATCAGAAAAAAATAGAGTGAGTGTTAAGGGAAGAAATTATTAAAGAAAAAAAGAATTGGAGAAACCTACAATGTGTTTGAGATGCCAGTACAGCTTGATCATCATATATCCTTTCATGCTTCATAAAAAACATATCCCATTTTACTATATTTTTGTGTTGTTATATGCTCACATTTGTCTGTTTTGAGCTGGCTATATATAAAGAATCTCCATAATCTGTGGCGTGGCCTAGTGGTCAATGAAGTGGATTTAGAATCTTAAATTCTCCATTTCGATTTACCTGGCAAAAAACACTATAGGTGATTTATTTCCAACGAGGCTGATCGAGGATTTGAAGTTTTGAACTTGATAGGTCCAGTGCGTTCGGTTGAACCCGTAGCCAATAAGCTATATCTGTTGGTACTCTATGGTACTTTATAAAGCAGTACGGGAAGTAAATAACTATTACAAGTATTCGAAAGGATAAACAAATATTCAATATTCAAAAATTGAATCTTGTTGAACAAATAGGCCAATCTTCAAAACTGCCGCAAGCTTGTTGTGTCTTGAATCTTGATAACCTGAAATTAAGAAACAACTAAATCTGGATGGTTACAACGTTGTGTGTTGAGTCGAGTGATTTCCCTCTGTCCTTAAGACAAGATTGCTCCGTATATATGCTTTTACGTTAGCGGGCAATAGTCTCCCAAGATAAAACAACACTTTAATCTCAACGCTACAAAGCCAATAGGTTGAGCCTGGCGAAGAAAACAAATATGAATCGACTTGCTGAAGATATGGAATAGGAAGGAAGAGTTTCTCTTTACTATTTTCTTTTGTCTCTGTGTATATAGTGTGTCTCTGTAGTGTATATCTTGTGTATATGAGGGTGTTTACTCACTGTTTTTCAAGCAGAATTTGCTCACTGTTTTGTGCTATTTTTCAGTCATGTATGTACTGTTTTTCTGTGTCTTTTCCGTCACTGAATTGAGCCAAAGAAAGCTCAATATATAGCAAGGAGGAGGGGTTGTACAACTGCCCAAAACATGGCTGTTAATGGCCATTAGGAGGGCATTAAAACAGCCAAGTAATGGCTATTAATGGCCATTGAATGAGGCTGCTTAATGGACATGAATGAGGGTGAAAATGGAGGAGTTAATCAGCCAAATAATGGCTGGTTAATGCTCCATAAAACAGTCCAACGGTAAGGCTGAAAGTTTTCTGCCTTCCGTCACCCCACAATCAACTTTTCAGAAACTCTGGGGACCAAACTGTAAATATTGAAACTTCAGGGACCAAACTGTACATATGAAAGAATTCAGGTCCAAAAAGATAATATCGAAGAAGTCCCCACGGCCCCCACAAACCCCGAAACCGGACGGCGCGGCGCGCGCGTGTGGGCTTAGCCTTGAACCCAAGCACATCTAGGCCCTCCCTCCTTTAAACACATGGGATACCCCTTGGGGTCCCAAACCCTTTACCAATTAGAGACTTATATAGAGAGCAATTATTCTTATTCCCACCGATGTGGTAGATTTGTCCCACACCACATTTCCATGCCTCAAACACCTTACTTCGTGGACCAATATCTCTTTCATTTCTCAACGAAATTTGACGATTCTTGGCCCTACGGTCATCTACTCACTTCGTAGATCATGCATGTGCGAAGAGACAAGGTCTCCAACATGCGGAACACTAGTGTTTAATTCATCAAAGATGGGTGGACGCATCTCCCCGCCAAAGGCAAATTTCCAACAATATCCACCACTATCTATAAAAAGGTATTTGTTCACACTCCTCTTTTAGGGATCCCAATATGTTACATTCTGTAAGTTTTCATTTTAGGTAATCTTTTAGTGTTGTTTATTGTGGAACCAGGTGCTATTGCTTTTACAATGTGTGGTCCTGGAACTGAAAATGTTCACCTTACCACATTCACCAAATTTGTTGCATGTAATTCCCCACGTTCCAATTTCATGAGAAAGGCATAAATGAACATTAACTCATTTTATTGAGTCCTCCGTTCTTACGTATTTCATACATTCCAGATATAAAATTCAGTAAAATTTCATGTGGTTAGATAAAAATTCATTATTTAGTTCAATCATGCATCAGAAGCTTCGCGAGCTAGGGCTTACTTTAAGAGGCCGATCGAGGAGCCTTATTAGCTATCTAAATTACTAGCATAGGAGGATCTAGGACGCGTTCTGTAGATTTAAAACCCATTACTTTCGCCTTTCAATTCATATTATGTGTAGATATGCATAAAGTAAAATTCAAAATGAATATTACACACAAAAAGATCACATTAATTCTGAGTCCGTTAACTCTAGATACCAAGGACAAATACACCTTAGTCGTGACACCGCTTCATCGATGTTTTTACTAAATATATATAGACAGTAAGTAAAATAAAAATATTGGGTATATATATGAAAAATGACACCGCCTATCATTAAAGTAACATGTTTTCTTCATGAATTCCTCACAAGAGATAGACACATTGTGAACTCAAGATGATAAATGCCACAAGAGAGATAGAAGAAAGAAAATATGTCTCGATATCTATATCGCCTACGAAAAATCCTGCATACCGTATTGCTAGATACGAATGGTTTTCCTTCAATGGCTTACAATTTGCTCAACCTCTTGTTTGCTCCACAAAGGTCAGCTCTAAATGAAGATAGAAAATATTCAATCTTTCACTTTTACAAGATGCAAATTACACACTTGTTTTCTTATAGTTAGTGTCACTCTTTCAAATTAGGGAAGACACACTTGTTTTATTGGTCTGACTAAATTGACTCGAGCCTCGTGGGGTCCACACCATCATCTAGGGCTGCTGGTAATGCAAGTATTATATTTTGCTTTTAAATACACTAGGAAGAGTAGATTTCCAATTTACTCCACAAGAAGTACTTCTTGTGTGCTTTGAAACTGAACTTGTATTTGCAGCTATTCTCATTTGCTCAATTAATGCCTCTGTATTCCCTTCCTCTGAAAATATTTCCTCTAGTTGTTGTGGATTGATAACTAGCTTCACTCTCCAAACACCTGTTTGAAAATATATAGAAAATCAAAAAGATAATAATAAGGCTATACGGTAAAATGACTTTTCTTAAAGAGATATTGCCGGCATATTATTTGAAAGAATATAAAATAAAGCCGCTATATATACAGTCAGGGGTGGAGTTAGGGGGCGGTTCATCCTTTGTTGTACATTTTTTTATGCACGTACAATAGTATGAGTTGAATCATGTTGGCTTCTTCGTGTATTTACCTATTTATATTTCGAATTTTCTTAGTTAAAATTCTGCCTCCACTAATATATGCAGTATACTGCAAATTGGTTTGTCATAAATTTATTGAGTTGAACGATAACTATTCTGAACAGTCATCTTAATTATTTTATGAACAGACATACTTGTTCGAAATCAACATTTATATAATAAATTCAAATTTTAGATAAAAACAGAAAAAATAAAGTTAAAGCATTCAAACTAATTTTACCTAACATTTCATTTCATACGTCAATTTTTCACTGGACACAAATTTTAGAAAGAAAGAAATACAAGTTTTAAAATTTATGATCTTAAAAACGTCATGATATTTCTATAACAAGATAGGCAAAACCAAAAGTCAGTTAAAGAGTTTTTAGTTATCTATGTTGTTCGAATTCTTCGAAAATATTGCTGGATGCGTGTCAAATTCTTCAAAAATGACTCACTATTAAAAATCTCTATTTTTCCATTGAAAAATATCCCGTGACTATTTTCCACTGATGTCGGTGAGAAAAACCTAAATAATAGTGTTTTCACATGAGAAGTTTTTTTTTTTTAAAATTCAACGTTTCAATGTGAACCTGTTTTCACCATGCGATTTTGCAGTTTGACGGGAATGAGTTGGGAAAATAATGTTCTATAGCACAAATTTTCCACTGAATGTCGGTTGAAAAAACCTTTGTTTCTAATAATGATTCCAGTTATCTATGTTGCTTGAACTCTTGGAACGAGTGCCGTGTTGGATCCTCCATCCGATAGCGGCACGATATTTTCAGAAAGTCCAAGTAACATAGCGAGCTATAGATATAAAGTTTACAGTTATCTATGTTGCTTGGACTCTTCGAATATGTCATCGGATGCAAGGTAAAATCCGATACATGCATAACACTTTCGGAATGTCCAAGCAATGTAGCCAGTTACACAAAAATGTAAAAAAAAAAAGAGTGTCATATAAAATGAAACAAAACCGAACCTTCTCGTTGAGCTGGCAAAACTTCCATAGCTGATCTTTTCGTCAAGCTCGATGAAACTCGAATTGGCTCTATTTTTTCTTCTTCTAAAATGGACTTTGTTTCTTTTTCAATTACAGGAAGAAGATAATAAAATTGTCCATCAAGAAGCAATTCTTGATCATGTAATGGTGAAGACAAACGATTTGAACTGAAAATATTGTAACCTGGGAATTCAGTTAGGACTTGTCGAACTAATTTGGGGCCTTTAAGGTTTAGTATTTCACCTGAATCTATCATTACACGAGCAAAATTTAAATCTGATTTTCTTGAATCTGTTACAGCTTTCATAGAGCAATTGCAATTCCCCATTGTTGATGTAAATTGAAGAAAAAAAATGTTTGTTTGATGAATGTAAGAGAAATTAATTGGTGGGGTTTAATTTGTTTGTATAGTTTAATTTGTGAGAATGCGTGCATATATATTAGTACAAAATTACAAATAGTTAGTCACAGAAGAATCTTTTAGCTAAATTCAAGGGAGTCACGGATAGGAGTAGGTGCACTTAATGAAAATTAATTAGTACTCCCTCCATTCACTTTTACGTATTCTAAAAATATATTTTACTTATCAATTTTAGCATATTCAGAAATAATAACTTTTTTTGTTTTACCCATAATATTAATTGCTCATTTCAAATCATTTTCAAATTTATTAAAATCATTCATCAAGAAATATGAGCATGATGATAAATTATACACTTCATTTATTATTTCTTAAAAGGTGTGTAAAGTCCATAATGGACAAATAAAAGTGAACGGAGCAAGTAGTACTATATTTTTTTTTTTTACCACCAATTGACGTGGTAGGATGAACAAGTTTTTCACCCTTTAAAAGAGGTCTCGACTTTGAGTTTTGTGAATATAGAAATATTTATTAGCGAGCGCTTTTTCCTTAAATGAACCAGATGTCTCATGTTCGAGCTCTGGGAATAGAAAAAGTCTTGTTTGAAAGCGTTTTCCGCTTGAATGAACCAGAGGTCCCAGGTTCGAGCATGTTAGGATGTTTTTCAACCCGACCCGGAACAGTGACCCGACCCGAGTCGGATACTTCAATCCGAATCAAATTCTTTCCAAATTTCAGGTAACCAACAACACAATATAAACATATAAAAATCTGGAATTTAACCAAACCGGGTCGACCCGACCCGAATCGGATGTTTTTCAACCCGAATCGATTTTCTCCAAATTACAGATAACCAACAACACAATATAAACATATAAAAATCTGGAATTTAACCAAACCGGGTCGATCCGACCCGGGTCAGTGACCCGACCCGAATCGGATGTTTTTCAACCCGAATCGATTTTCTCCAAATTACAGATAACCAACAACACAATATAAACATACAAAAATCTGGAATTTAACCGACCCGGGTCAGTGACCCGACCCGATTTTCCTCCAAATTTCAGGTACACCAACAACAAAGTAAAACATAAACCTGGAGATTTTCGTCCGACAAGGGGTGATCCGACCCGGATTGTGACCCGATCGGAAATAAAACCACCAAAACAGATCGGAAACCACCAACGAATCAAACCCGATACCACCAACAAAAGTACCAAAACCACCAACAAAAGCAAATCGGAAACCACCAACAAGAGTAAACCGGAACCTTCATTTTCGGACTTAGGACCTCAAAAACCCCAAAATCGACGGTGGTGTGGGTGGTGTAGGGTGTCTGGTTGGTATCGGCGTAGGTGGGGTAGGGTGGCGTCGACGATGTGACCGGCGACGTGGGGTCGCCGGTGTGGGGGTGCGGCGTAGGGGGGCAGGGTGAAGGAGAGAGTTTGGTTGAGAGAGAGAGAGAGTGAGATATATGGAATGAATATGTTGTTGTAGGGTTTTGGTTTAAAAGGGGGGAAATAAAGGGAATGGGAATTGGGTTGGGTGTTATGGGCCGACTTGGGCCTTTTCGGTTGGGCTTTGGATGGATCCGAAAATGGATTGTTTTTTATTGTAATGGGTTGAATAGAAATTGTTTTGGGGGAAATGAAGTGGGTTATGGATTTAAAATATAAAAAAGAGGTTTAATTATATAAAAAGAAAGCTTTGCAAAATTTATAAATTATAAAGATGATAATATGATAAAATATAATATTTACGAAATGCTTGATGCTTAAATAAAAAAATAAAAAATGCAATGCCGTTTTGCGAAAAATAAAATAACATATAATATTAAGATAAAAGTATAATTATGATATAAAATGCAAATGACAATAAAAAATGCAAATAATAATAATAATAATGATATATATACATATATATGCCTATATTTTAAAATTGTTTTAAAGTGTCAAAAATATTAAAAATTGCAAATAAAATCATAGAAGATGAGACAAAATTGGGTGTCAACAATGACCATTATCACACTGAAATGATTTTATGCCTTTTCCAAATTGTGTTTGAATGAACTTGCGAAACTCAAGAAATTTGACAAACACTTCCGATTTAAATTTAAGAGGGTATAACCAAACGTAGTGTGAAAAATCATCAAGCAACACAAGATAGTATTTATGACCGAGAGAACTAGAGATATGAGATGTCCATAAATTGGCATGTATGATATCAAAAGGAGCAAATGTAACACTAGTAGATGATTTAAACGGAAGACGAATATGTTTGCCTAAAGAGAAAGAAACACAATTTTGGGCAAGTTTCCCATTACAAGCAATGAAATTGTTGCCTCTAAGAAAATTTAAAACAGGGATTCCTGGATGACCAAGCCTATTATGCCAAGTTGAAGAAGAAACAGCCGCTAGAGTGACGGGAGAGCAAGATCTGGCAGCGGGGGTGGAAGTGAATGGATAGAGATCCCCCGTGCTATTGCATCTCGTAAGAGGTGTCCCCGTATGAAGATCCTTCACAGTAAAACCAAAAGGGTCAAAATCCACAGAGACAAAATTATTACGAGTAAATTGGTCGACAGATATGAGGTTCTTAATCATGTGTGGGGCATATAAGGTGTTTTTGAGGGAGAAGGGTGGATGAGGAGGTTGTGTGTATGAGGTACCATAACCCTTAACTGGAATGTGTTGTCCACTACCAACTGTAACGTATTGAGGATGCTTTAAACTAAACAATTTAGGAATAGTACCTGCAGACTGGGTGACGTGAGATGTGGCGCCTGAGTCCATGTACCAAGTATTGTCAGGCTGTTGCATAGAGAGGGTGCTGAACTCCTGACCCAACTCGGTGGGTATCATGCCGAGGAGGAGGGTCGGGACCCGACCTTGCATGAAGTGGGCTCCGCCGTGGGGGGGGAGCGGGGCCTAACAAACCGGGGTAAGAATACGGATTGTATGGTGGCGCCGGTACTGGAATGGACTTGGCGCCGCGACTCTGAACTGGGGCGCCGCGGCTCTGTACTGGGGCGCCGCGACGCTGTACACGAACTGCTGAGGAGCCGCGACCTAGTTGTTCTGTGATCTCTGTTGCTGTTGTTGGTTCTGGTGACCGCGACCCTTGCCACGACCACGACCTCCTCTACCGCCGCGGCCCTGCCGCTGTTGGGAGTTGTTTGGTGGCGTCTGATCTTGGGGTTGCGTGTCGACAGCTAACACCTGCTGGGTGTGCTCATCCTGCTTAGCACGACGTGTTTCTTCGAGCAACAATTGTGAGCGAGCTTTGTTAAAACTCGGTATCGGATCTGCCTGTTGAATTATGGTAGTCAAAGTATCATATTCGCCCTTAGTAAGGCCAGAAATCATATGTAGCACCATTTTATCGTCAGTGACAGGCGTGCCGATGTTGGAGAGTTGATCCGCTAGAAGTTTAAGTCGCTTGCGGTACTCGCAGACATTGGAGAAGTTTTCAAGACGTGTTTTGTTGAACTGTTCTTCCAAATACACGACACGAGTGTGCTTGTTGTCCTGAAAAATTTCCTCCAAACGATTCCACAAGTCAAGGGCTGTGGAGTCAGATTTCATGATAGTAAGGAGCAAATCCTGAGAGATACTACCATATATCCCTTGTAAGATGATATTAATCTCCCTTGGGGAGTCTTTCATTAATATCAAGGTATATATAGAGTACAATATTCATCCCTTATACAATAGGAATCCTAAGCCTATACAAAAGAGGAATCCTAGTCTTACCATAATTATATTTACACAATATATGGAAATATTCTAATTATGGGTAGGGAATATATTGTTTCCTATATTTACACGTTAGATGATATTCATCTCCCTTGGGGAGTCTTTCATTAATATCAAGGTATATATAAAGTACAATATTCATCCCTTATACAATAGGAATCCTAAGCCTATACAAAAGAGGAATCCTAGTCTTACCATAATTATATTTACACAATATATGGAAATATTCTAATTATGGGTAGGAAATATATTGTTTCCTATATTTACACGTTTACAGACTGGACTAAAAAGAAAAGTGATATTATAAGATCACTTGTGTGCTTCTATTCTATGTTAGTGCCATTTCGAACAAGTATGTCATATTAAGATGAATTACTAAAGAGAAGAACAGAAAACAAATACTCCTATGTCTTACCTGTCCTATTTGCAGGGGGACGAGCAGCGGCTGCAGCAGCCACAGTTTCTTTGATAGGAGTTGTGCCTTCTCTAGCTTCATATGGCAGGACTGAGTCCCGGAATTTGTCTACAAGTTGTATTTCGGGAATCCTTGCCCTTCCTGCAGCAGGTTGGTATTCTTATTACTTAACTCTGTTGATGTTGTTGCTAAAGTTTTTGTGTCCTTTGAAAATGCCTCTTTGGTGAAAATTTGAAACTTCTGTATGCAATCACTAGCCTAATTTCACTTGTTTTTCGCTCTTTATTATATAGCTTACATGATCCAGGAGCAAGAAGCACATGCTGCTGAGGTACCTTATTCTTGCTCTTCCTATTAATCGATGTGTTATATCTTGCATTTATCATTATTTGCATTTGTAGTCACAACTGACATGACATATTTTCTTTCGTGCAAGATGGAGCGCACTTTTATCGCCATCAAGCCAGATGGAGTACAAAGGGGCTTGGTATGTTAAGTTGTGTTAGTGTGCTGCATTCATTATTTCTTAAACATTCCTGTAACGTGCTTTTTCCTCCATCTCGCTGAATTGGCTGGTGTTAGGATTTACGTCCCAGATACTCGGAAAAACAAAATAAGCGAACAACAAATAACACATACAGATTTATAGTGGTTCACCCTCAATGCGAGAGCTATGTCCACTTTGCCGCTGCATATTTTACTATAATGGAGTTTTTTGAGTTTACAATTCTCTCTTTCTCTCTTTTTCGACCACTCTTCTGAAAGAAAAACGACGCATTAGTTTATATATAGTGAAAACTAGGGTGAACATAATACAAGCCTAAAATTCTCAAAATACCCTCCACTAAATAACATTATATTATAAAATTTTGAGGGGCTCCGCCCCCCATTCCCCCAGGAGGGGGTTTAACACCCCTACCCCACGTCGATCTGACCGCTCAGGTCGATCAGCGTTACACACTCTACATAGGGTCTTCGTAGTGTCGACGATGAATTAGGCTCCACAACTCAACAACTGTAACAATATATTGCATTTTTTCATGTTTTACAGTCAAACCTTTATAGCGGTGTCGTTTGTCCCGATATATTCTCGCTGCTACAGTTAAATAATGATATAGAAAACATATAATATAACATGACATAAAATATGACTATTATAGTGAAATGTTGTTATAGAGAATGGTTGTTGTAGAGAGGTCTGACCGTATATACATTCCATGAGATCTCTTGTCGCATACTCCAATCCCCTCTTGCATCCATGATATGCAGATGTAGTGTTCTCTTTTGCATTGCCTAACAAAGTTTCGTTTTCTGCAGATTTCAGAAATCCTATCACGCTTTGAGCGCAAAGGTTTCAAGCTGGTCGCGATCAAAATTGTGGTTCCGTCTAAGGATTTTGCCGGAAGGCATTATCATGACCTGAAAGAGAGACCATTTTTTAGTGGCCTATGTGATTTCCTCAGCTCCGGCCCTGTCGTAGCAATGGTTAGATTAAATTTAGCTTAGTCTAACTTTACTTGTTTGCTAAAGCGTTTCACTTAAACAATTCCATAATCAAAATTCTAGGTATGGGAAGGTGAGGGAGTGATTAGATATGGACGGAAGCTTATCGGAGCTACAGATCCGCAAAAATCAGTACCTGGAACAATTAGAGGTGACTTAGCTGTTCTAGTCGGAAGGTACCAAAACTTCTTTTGTTAATTCCATGTTTAGGCCCGTTTATTTTTATTAAGATTAAGACGTCTAATTCTGAGCAAGATGAGTTGCTTTGCAGGAACATTATCCACGGGAGCGATGGACCCGAGACTGCCAAGGATGAGATCAAATTATGGTTCAAACAAGAAGAGTTGGTTAAATACACAAGCAATGAGAAGTGGATATACAGTGTGAATTGAATAAAAGTCGTTATTCTTAATTGCGATTAACTCCGCATGAATACTCGGAAACTAGTGATTATCTGAATAAATCTGATGACCATTTTCCTTAGGCTTGTAGCAACATGACCTTTAACCAACTGTTACTTGGATTGTTCAATAATCAAATATACTGAAATATTGCTGAGCCTTGTCAATTGCATTTTTCTTTTTGGTGCGCCAAGCCGAGTTTTTTTTTCGGAAACGGGAACCAATGTCACCAACTTAATTAGCAGTGTCGATCTTTGAATAGACCGACAAAGATCTTCTTCCTGCGGCCCAAGAACATATTCGTTCAAAGAGCGACAATGCCTTTCTTCCCACCCGGACTCATAGTAAGCCTGGAGGACTAGGTGCAACTTTGATCTCCTCTTTTTTTTTCTTATTAAACACCGTCCCCTTCCCCCACCAACAAAAGATATACATGCTCTAAGCATAAGCGAAAAAATAACTGGAATAACTGTGTTAATGCTCATTTGCATGGTAAAAATTTATTCGCGCTCGATGTTTGTACCAAACTTATGAATGCAAGATATTTGTCTTTTAAACTATGGTTAACCAATGCTTGTTCACGGTTTAATCCTTTTCATTCGCTAGTGTATAATTGTTTAGTTTAGTATAAATACCATATGCAAGTAACTATTTCAACGTATGAATCCATGCCATTTGACTTGACTCTAGGCTCTTTGCTTGATATACACATCATAATTTCCCCCAAAAATGGTAAAGTAGGCTAATTTGTAATAATAGTGTAAGTTATATATTAGTCCGGGCTACAGCCTACATGTACATCTCAAATTGGTTTGTATTAGCTGTGACTATCGACTTTAATGATTTGAAGCATTTTTTTGTTGAAAATAAATTAGAAAAAAAAATGTAGCTATGTAATACAAGTTTGTTAGAAATTGGTATTTATTTTTTATTAAAAAGAAAGAAACAGTTTGTTAGAAATTGGTTTCTCGAGGGGCATTAACCTTCCAATGTAATATTGTATTTAAGATTAATGTCATTTGCCACTGGAAGAAGGTTTGGATGTATAGCAGCATTAAGCAACAAATACATGTTTTTTTTCCCTTCAAACCTCTAATCTCCTCTCGTCAGCCATATGCTACTAACGGATTTTGATTTCCCTTTCTTTAACTACTAAGATGTTTTAGTTCACTAAATTAAAGTCTAAAGAGTGTATAGACTAGCCACAAAGCTTGAATATGGTTTCCTGATCGGAGATCCATTGGTCCCATAGCCTTTCGCCTCTGAAACATCCTTTCTTCTCAATGTCCGAGTATCCATTTAATGCATTATTTTTAATCCTGTATACAATAGTGAAGGAGAAAAAAAAATCAAAACTAGTGAAATTAAATACTAGAGTACTAATAACTCTACTCTATACAGTACTTTTATTTTATTTTATAATATTATAAATTCATTCTTCAAATTATTGATATATAATATTATGAAATGATAAAAAACGAATCAATCAATTCAAATTTATATTTTTCAAAATAATACATTATAATATAATACAATACTTGATAAACCATACGTAATAACCATCCCAAACTGTAAAATAGAATATTGTTGATTTCGCAGATGGAATGTTTTTCAAAAAATATTTTAAATGGCTAATAAAAATAACTCTAAGCGTAGCACGTGATTGGGTCGTGCTCAATCCAATAATTAAACACCGCCTCTACATTATATAAATTGGTGAATATCTCCAATTTCACCATATAATATAATTCGCTGTCTTTAGCTTCCTCTTCTTCTCCATCTCGAAACCCTAACATCATCATCAACATTATTCATACCGTTCAATATCACAAACACAATCAGGTATACTTTCTGCAATTTTTGAGATAGATTGTGCTTCTCATGAGCTATTTTTGTCATTTTTTTTGTTTTTGTAATTTTATGTTCATATTGTTACGCGCAAAAATGAATTTTTTTCTTTAATTAGTGCAATTTGGTTTGATTTTGTGGTTATCGGAGACCTAATTTTGTAATTTTATGAAAATTCCAGAAGTTACAGCTGACGATACCAAATAGTAGTGAGGCTTAGTTGTTAATGTTGTGTATGTCGCTATGATATAAGGGGAAACTGTAGTGTTTTGTAATTTTTGAGACAGATTGTGTTACTCACGAGGAATAGGAGCGTAACTGGAAAAGTTGTTTCCATGTGATCAGGAGGTCACTGGGCTGCCCTTTATTGTGTTACTCACGAGATCTTTTTGTCCTTTTTAATAATGTTCGTCTTGTTATGCGAAAAAGCTTCGAAAGAGAAAATTTTGGTTTTGTTAGTTCAATTTCCTTTATTTTGTGGTTATCGGAGACCTAATTTGTTTGGTGATTTCTATTTACCGACTTTTGTTATGTGGACTCAAGAAATATTCATACTTCTCCAGAAGTTACAACTGACCGTACCAAATAGTTAACAGTAAGGCTTAGTTGTTAAAGTTGTGTATAGTGACTGTACCAAATAGTTAACAGTAAGGCTTCGATGTTAAAGTTGTGTATACTGGCGGTACCATATAGTTAACAGTAAGGGTTAGTTGTTAAAGTTGTGTATGTCACTATGAGATAAGGAGCACCTGTAGAGTTTTTGCAAGTTTTGAGACAGATTGTGTTTCTCACGAACTCCATTTGTCATTTTATTTTGGTTTTTTGTTCATGCTGTTTAGCTCAAAAAGTTTTGAAAGAGTTAAAAACTTGCTTTAATTAATTTTATTGATGTTGTGGTTATCGGAGACCTAAGCAGGTATATTTTTGTGCAATTTTGAGATAGATTCTGTTTCTCACCAGCTATTTGGTCCTCTTTTTAATTAATTTATGTTCATGTTGTTATGTTCATATTGCTTTGATTAGTTGCAATATTTTTGCAATTTTTGAGATAGATTGTGTTTCTCACGAGCTATTTTTGTGCTTTTTTAATTTATGTTTATGTTATGCGCAAAATAGTTTTGAAAGAGTGAAAATTTTGCTTTAATTAGCTCAATTTCTTTTGATTTTGTGGTTGTAGGAGACCTAATTTCATCTTTTAGGTTTTGTTTCACTATTAGAGAAATTTATTTGGTAATTTAATTTTTAAAGTCTTTTGTTACGTGGACTTGAGAAATTTTATAGCAAATAGTTGACAGTAAGGCTTAGTTGTTATTTCACTATATAAGGAGAAATTTTTGCAATTTTTGAGACAGATTGTGTTTCTAGCGAGCTCTTTTTGTCCCTTTTTTGTTTACGTTCGTGTTGTTGTGCGCAGAAAGTTTTGAAAGAGTGAAAATTTTGCTTTGTTAATTCATTTTTTTTGTTGTTTTTGTGGTTATTGGAGACCTAATTTGTTTGATGATTTCATTTTACATCCTTTTATTATGTTGACTTGAGGAATATTATGAAAATTCCATAAATTACAGCTTTTGTTCACGTTGTCATGCGCAATAAGTTTCGAAAGAGTGAATTTCGCTTTAATTAGTTCAATTTCCTTTCTTTTGTGGTTATCGGAGACCTAATTTGTTTGGTGATTTCGTTTTACATCCTTTTGTTATGTGGACTTCTCACAAAATTCCAGAAGTTACTGCTGATGATACCAAATAGTCGACAGTAAGGCTTATCTGTTAATGTTTTGTATGTCACTATGAGATAAGGGGAACCTGTAGTGTTTTGTAATTTTTGAGATAGATTGGGTTTGTCACGAGCTCTTTTTGTCCCTTTTCTAATTTATGTTCATGTTGTTACGCGCAAAAAGTTTCGAAAGAGTGAAATTTTTGCTTTGATTAGTTGCAATATTTTTGATTTTTATTTTTTTGTTGCAATGTTTAGATAAATTGTGTTTCTCACGAGCTATTTTTGTCCTTTTTTTAATTTATGTTTGTGTTGTTGTGTGCAGAAAGTTTTGAAAGAGTGAAAATTTTGCTTAGTTAGCTAAATTTCTTTTGATTTTGTGGTTATAGGAGACCTAATTTCATCTTTTAGGTTTTGTTTCACTATTAGAGAAATTTATTTGGTGATTTATTTTTTAAAGCCTTTTATTATATGGATTACACCGGGTATGTTGTTGTTTATATAGATTGTGTTTCTCACGAGCTCTTTTTGTCCTTTGTTTAATATATGTTCATTTTGTTATATGCGCCAAAAGTTTCGAAAGAGTGAAATTTTTGCTTTCATTAGTTCAATTTCTTTTGATTTTGTGGTTATCAGAGACCTAATTTGTTTGGTGATTTCTTTTTACGTTCTTTTGTTATGTGGACTCGGTATATTATGAGAATTCATAAGTTGCAGCTTTTGTTATGCGCAAAAAGTTTCGAAAGAGTGAATTTTGCTTTAATTAGTTCAGTTTCTTTTATTTTGTGGTTATTGGAGACCTTATTTGTTTGGTGATTTATTTTTACATCCTTTTGTTATGTGGACTTGAGGAATTTTATGAGTATTCCGGAAGTTACAGCTAGCGATACGAAGTAGTTGACAGTAGCACGTAATTGTTAGAGTTGTGTAATTCTTGAGACAGATTGTGTTTCTCACGAGCTTTTTTGTCCCTTTTTTGTGTAATTTTATGTTTTATGTTGTTACGCGCCAAGTTTTGAAAAAGTGAAAACTTTGCTTTAATTATTTCAATTTCTTTTGATTTTCTGGTTATCGGTGACCTAATTTCATCTGTTAGGTTTTGTTTCTCTTACAGTGACTTTGTTTGGTAATTTCCTTTTACAGCCTTTTGTTATGTGGATGTGAGATATTTTTTTTACTTCTTACGGTACCAAATAGTTGGCAGTAAGCTTAGTTGTTAGTTTTGTATGTCACTATGAGATGAGGAGAACCTGAGATGTTTTTATGAAAAAAGCTGTGCGAATAGAGCAGAATGTATGCAGCTTTATATAGCTAATGGCCACTAGATTGAGGTCTAGTTGTTGTTGCTACTGCTGCAACTTGCTATTTTTTGTTTTAATTCATATAGCCGACCCTAACTTGTTTTGGGACCGAGGCATAGTTGTTTCTGTTTGTATTCTTATGAGGTGATTGATTTATTTCATAGAAGAAGCTTATGATGTACTCTTGCTGTTTTCAAGAATGTGTACCGATGCTCTCTTTTCTGTGCTAGCTTATTTTATATGGGAAGCTCTAGTGTCTAGAGGGAATTTAGAGAAATTGGTAGGTACTTGAGCGTGGAGTTAGTTTCATCTATGGTTCCCTGAAAAACGGTAAGTGGAGGGAAGGGTTGACATTTAGATTCTAGATATTATTGAGAGCTTGTTTATGAGCAGAAGACCTGATTTTTTTGTTGTTGTTGTGGGGATCTTTAAAAGGCTGAATGCTGCAGAGATGTGTTATATTTCCTGAAAAGGTGTGAAAAACAATTAAAGCTTCTGTCTATTGGTGGGCCATGTTTATTTTTGGGCAGTTGCTCTAACTTGTCTATTTGAGTAGTTGCTTTGCCCCTTTGGTTTTAATAGCTATAGGCTTCTCTGTTGTTTGAAGAATGTGCTTAAAGCATCCAGCGTTATAGCTTGTGCTAGTTAGGAGACTATTCTTCCGTTGATAAAGTTCTTAAAATGTTAAAGTACTGTTTACAAAAAAACAGTCTCTGAGGTTTAGATAAAAAAAATGGACGAATTGTTGCTATTAACTCTTATTCGTAATTTTAGTTTGCTATAAATTTTGTAAAACAGTAGCAACTTTCCCTATAAAAACTTTTTATACAGACCACATTCCAGCAAGCATGATTATTTGTCTTATTGTCAGATTAAACTAAATAAAGTATTTCATCACCTTCCTTCATCCACATCGAAAAAGGGGGAGGGGAAGAGTTTCTGTCTCGTCGTTGGTTTTTATTCTCTGTATTTCATAACCCATCTTTTCCTGAGCTGATGTTTATTCTTCAAATGTTCAGCGTTATCCATATCCTTATTGGTCGATTCTTTCTATCATATACTTCCATCTTTGATATTCCCTTTCTTTTAGCTTCTTTGATTTTTTCCTTCCGTGCCTGCATCTTCTGCTGATCTTTAAGTTTAGTTGGATATTTCCATGTTGTTCAGTTGACTGACTTTCCTCCCCCCTCAGATGGCAGCTAAAACACTGACAAGTGAGACTATTGCTCTTACAGAGAAGAAAATGGACATGACATTAGGTATGCACGTCACATTTATATGTTTTACGCTTGTCTTTTGGTTTTCTTACTCTTTTGCTGATAATCACTTGGTGGCTGCAGATGATATCATCAGGATGTCCAAAACCAACACAACCAAAACTAAGAAGCAAAGAGTTTCAGTAAGCACATCACTCTCTGACCATTTAATGTGTATTTCTTCTTTTGTCAGTTTGATTTGAAACATTATCTTTAACATTTATCATCTGCTATTCTGCAGAATAGAAGCCAAAGATTTTCTAATAACGTTGCTCAGGATAAATCTGCTAAGATACAAAGGTTTATGGACACAAGATCATCTATGAGACAGGTACTCTTCACAATTGTCGCAACCTATGAAGAATTTTGATGGATTCCTTTTCGTCTTTGTGAATGGCTGATACTTAAGACACTGATTGTGCTGATATTCTTCTGCTTAGGGGGCTCTTGCTCGAAGAAGATCAAATTCTCAGGGAGACCAGTTTCCTTTGGCAACTGAGGCGGCTAGAAGGGCGGCAGTTGCTCCTATTCACAATAGGGCTTTCAATCAAAGTCGGGCAGTGAATGTAAATAAACAGAGGTGTGTGTGGTTTGAAGTGTGAGGTTAATATATGATTAAGCTTGTTGGTTATTGATTTGCTGGCTTGTCGCACGTGTCAAATCTGGAGTAACGATTGAACTCTCATTTGATGCAGGTAAGTTGTGGTCCTATTTATTGTTGATGAATTTGCCATGTGTCTCTCCTTGCTCTTATATGCTTTAAAAGCATGCTGTTGCTTGTTAGTGCGGTTGGGAGACGTTCAAGCTACAGTGTTTGAAAGTTTGTTCAAGTGTCAAATGACTGTTATTTTCCATCAGAAAAGTTACATCCTTCTACAACATGTCGCTGGACTTCAGTTTGTTATGCATGTGTTAAACTTGAGTTCTACTTTTTTTAAGTTGGTGTTGGGACACCCCGAGATGTGGAGCTGTTAAGGTGGATTTGAAATTCATCTGGGGAAGCCGGCATAATGAAAAACAATGTGTTATAATGAGATTCTCCCTGTAGTGGGGGTAAGTGCATAGATTATAAAGATTTGTCTGGTAGAGCAAGCATCATGGGGTATATAATGTCTTGTAAGTTTGAGGTTTTGGAATGGTTGCTTCACATGAACCGATGTCCTTGGATAAACTTGTCCCTTGATAACTCAATTCTATGGAATTTTGGGCCACAGAAAAGGATATCCTGATGAAAGCTTCTGTTTGACTTGGAAAATCAATTATATCTCATTTTCTTTCCCCTCCCAACTGCCGAAATTTTTGTTTGATATGAAGTTTGGAAGGCATGGAGCATGACACATGTCTTTGAATTTCCTTGGAGACATGGATAATCAATTCTTTCTCATTTTCTTTCCTCTGCGCAACCGCTGAAATTTTTGTTAATAAAAACTTTTGAAAGGCTTGGAGCATGACACAGTGGCATTCATCAGCTTTTTTCAGCATTGAATTTGCGAGGCAGCTGCGCATTTTTAAGTTTTGCCTTCTACCACCTTAAATAATAATATTTGTATTATTCTATGGTTGGCATGGTATGCAAGTGAGATACTTCTCCTTGAGTGGGCGTGTATCCAACTCTAGTTTGCGCCGTACAGTGTTTTGGAGGATAAGAGTTTGCATGTTGAACATATGAAGTTCTTTAACAGAAATTGCTAGGTTTGTGGGCTGTGAGGGGCTTAAATTTTGTAGTTGAGCCGTGCGATGTTGGGAAGTTATCTGCAACACTGTTGAAGCAATATTTTGGCATCATGGTGACACTCTACTTTATGCCGATGTTAGTAGTACTCTTGGATATTTGACTGATGATGAGTTGTCCAAATAAGGCCATTTCTTCCACATCAGTGTTTCTGTTAGTTCTAGTTTGGACTTTGTTTCCTTCCGGTGGGGGATGAGCTGAAAGTTATCAAGTTCTGTTTCGGTGCTGCTTTTGTTTCTGAGGTTGGCTAGTTGAGAAGTTTTAATTTGAGAACTGATGGTAAGTTGGAAGTAAAAAAATTATAAGCTTAGTGCTCTTATCACCGGGACATTGATCCTGCAACTTGGTGGTGCTCACTCTTTAGTAAGAAATCTACGGATAAGCACTTCTCCCTACAGTCGCTTCAATTCTCTTTTTTTGTTACTTGTGCAGGTTTGGGGCTCCTTCAGTTCAGAAGAATGCTGCAAATGGTGGAAGGTTTATCGTTAAGGTAAGAAAGGGTTTAACAAAAACTTAAATGATTCTACCTTAAACTTATAAAGGTCCCGCGTTTTCTATTTTGCACGTTGAAAGCCTTGATTTAGTATCAAGCTTTGCAGCAAGGACCATTAATGTAGGTGTTTTAATTTTCTGTTACATTCAATTCGTCAGTTCTTAGGTCCTGCATTGCCTTCGTGATGCTGTCGGTCTTGTTGGTATAGATCTTCTAAAATCTGAAGAAATGTAAGAAGTTTATGTTTTTTGTAGCAACAGAAGCATGAAGTCAAGGCAGTGTCAAAGCAGAGGCCTCAGACATTGGATTCTCTATTTGCAAATATGAAGGAACAGAGGATGAAGATGCAATCTCAGCAAAACAAGGCGCCAAAGAGAAATGGAAGCGGGCAGTTTGTAGTTCCATGGGCTAGAGGTCGTTTTGGCAATTGATAACAGATGACGTTGCTAGTTGATTCCATGAACCGTTACAGATTATACTTTTAGGTCGTTTTGTGAAGTGTGCAGAAATCCGTGCAGCTGAGTCTGTGAGCTATTGCACGGGGATTGGTCTTTTTTGTGTACTTAGCAGCCTAGATGTTATTTTTACTGGAGGAATGACAAATACTGTTGGAACGTGTTGTGATTTTTGATGCAGATCCGCTTTTACTCTTATCCAATATAAAAAACTTGTACAGAATTTCTTAGTTCTAGTTCTCGATTAGTAAATTTTCTGAATGTTGGATAAGCTTTTATTGTTAGGTAGGTAGGATGCATATATGGAACAGTTGTGCCCAAACAAGGCAAGGCCATTGCTAGTTTCTTTTGGCACAGGTACACGTTTGTTTCTCAGTTTCAACTTCAAATAAACTTGATGTTTCTAAATGTTCAATAAAGAATATCCAGTAACATTGTAACACTCAATGGTACAGTAAGACAATATTTTGGCGATTGAAAAAAAACACAAACAATATCTAAATGGACTACATGGGACATGCTAGTTACTACTGAAGACAATTTGTTTTCACTTTATAATGGTCTGAATTAAGAGTTGATTGAGATCTTAACTTATTAAGTGCATTTATTTTTAATCGTTCACAATTATTTATCAGCCCTAAATAGGCTATGTTCACTTAAAAGTTTCAGTGAATTCACTGAACAATTTATTATTGCTGCCAATCATCACCATCCTCATCAAACATCGTCACACAACCATCATCGCCATCTACCTCCACTGGTCGCCTCCACAACTTTCCACCACCATCAATCACCTTTTATCACTAGCCTTTATTGTACAACTAGCACCGTTAAACTACCAACTACCTCCACTATTAGCTATCACCACAAGTTACTTCCAACGTGCAAACCATCAACACCACTTGCCACCACCAATCACCTCTATCATCATTATGATGCCGACCACCACCATCGTCATCTACCATCAACACTAGGTTTTAGAGTGTGGTTATCGAAGAAATAATATATACATCAGTATATGCATTAACATTTTCTTTTAACATTTGTAGATATAGTATTTAATAACAATTTATTTGAATTCTATATATATTACTTCTTAAATAAAGATATTGTGTGCACATTCTAATTTCGAGAAAATAAACAAATCTAGATACAATATCTTACTAATTAGAAGTCGTATGTGTAACAAGATTCAAACATTTCAATCTTAATGAAACAAATGGGGTGTAAGTTATACTGCCCTATGCATTTATCTGGTTGTTAATCTTAAATTTCCATCAAGTTAAACTAAGCATTGCGTCTGACAAAACAAAGGAGTGTAGCTCATATGGTAGAGCGCTCGCTTCGCATGTGAGAGGCACGGGGTTAGATTCCCCGAACCTCCATTCAAACTTTTTTTTAAAAAGTATCTTCCATGTTAGACAATTCTGAGTATAGTCTTGAGGGTTATATATGTTGTTCTGACTCTTAAAAAATATCACTATTAGCTTTGTTTTTGGATTTCCAAGTCGTTAATTCACTTTTTCATTTAATATTTCATTCACTAAGTTTTACTGTTTATTCACAACTTGGCAAAGCAACTGCATGCATTGTACTAATATAACTCAGAAATCCTCGTAAATCTCATCATTCTTTTCTGTATTCAGCACAAAACTAGGAAATGCAGCTGTGATATCCCTATAAAATAACAAAACTCACTGTCAATTCAGCAAAATTACTAGAATTTTGATAAAGCAAGTAAAAGTAGTGCTCACTGGCCACTTTTTCGGTCCTGTTTCTTCAAAAAATAACCACGTCATGGAATTTGATTTTAATTTAAATGTGTATTTTAATTGTATTTTGTTTAAAATATAGGTAGTCTAAAATTTTACTAAGAAAAATCCTTTTTAAATTTTCTGACATGGAATTTATTTAGTAGTAAAACGCTGACGTGGCGAGCTTGTCATCACCCTGCACCAGAGAATTTGGCTTTCCGGTCATTCGTATAGTCTGAGCAAAATTAGTATTCTAACTTTACTGTTATACTGGCTAAAGTTTATTTCCTCTAATGTGATCAAACTTATTTTATGACTTTAGTGTTATAGCATGTAAAGCGAAAGATTAGAAAATTACTTCAGATATGGAATTTGTGGGTTACAACAATTGCAGAAAACGAAAAGTAAGTAACTGAAAACTATTACAACAAACTGAAATTACAATCATTTTGATATTTTGCTGGGTCGAGTGATGACACTCTGTCTTTAAGACAAGATTGCCCCGTATATATCCTTTTACGTTCTGGACAATAGTCTCCCGAGATAAAACAACTTAACAAATGAGTAAAGGAAACTCAAGTGTTACTTTGAAGAACTTAGAGTAACGAAATGATACTGGAGAGTAAGAAGAAGAGTTTTGATTTTTTATTTCTCTATTCTGAATAATTGAGCCAAGCCAAATGCTTCAATTTATAGTGTAAGGAGGGTGACTTCTCAACTAGTCAACTAATGACTCTTAATAGCCATGTAATGGCAATTAGTGAGGAGTTATATTCAGCCAAGTAAATGACTGAATTTATGTGCAAAGTAATGAAGATTTAACGCTCCAAAATCAACCCAATTTTATCTTTCATGAAACCCCAGGGACCAAACTGTAAATATTAAATAATTTGGGTCCAAAAAGATAATATTAGAAGAAGCCCAAGGCCCACGACCCGAGACCGGATGACGGCGCGCGTGTAGGCTTAGCCTCGAACCCAAGCATACCTAGGTCCTTCCTCCTTCAAACACATGAGTTACCCCTTGGGGTCCCAAACCCTTATCCATTTTTTAGACTTATAAAATGAACAAATCTTCCTTTCCCCACCGATGACGGAGATTTGTTCCACACCATATTTTCATGCTTCAAACACCTCACTTGGTGGACCAATATCTCTTTCATTTCTTAACGAAATTTGACGATCCTTGATCCTACGGTCATCTACTCACTTAGTAGATTATGCACGTGTGAAGAACCAAAGTCTCCAACATGCGGAACCCTAGTGTTTAAGTCAATAAAGATGGGTGGACACAACTCCAATTCTTTACATGGTATCAGAGCCAGACCCATTCCAATTCTGCGTTTGTTGATGTTGGGCCCCCAAATTATATTGTCCATGCTCCAGTTAACGAGGTCTGGGCGTGCGGGTAGTGTTAAGAGTCCCACATCGGAAATGTAATGGGAACATGGACTCCTTATATGAACTTGGACAATCATCACCCTACAAGCTAGCTTTTGAGGTTGAGTTAGGCCCAAAATCCATTTTTTACAATTTTGAACTACAAAACTATTCCACTCTTCTATATCTATCTTCCCATCTCCTTTAGAATCTGCCTCTTCAATTGTCTTCATGGACCAGAAATAAATTAGAACAAAATATGAGTCAGTTAATTTTAAATGTAAAATAATAACAATGTTTTCCAGTAAGTTGCATGTAATTAAATAATTTAAGTTTTAGGCAATGCCAATGTATAGATTTTTCACACCGTCAGGTTAAGTTCACTTACTATAATAGGTAACTCTTTATAGCAAAACTGACGCGGTTACCTAAACAATTGAAGTAATTTACTACAACCAATTAGATCGACCTGATAGTGTAGAAAAATCTTATATTATCAGTGTATATAACTTTAAATTCGTAATTATAGAGTACCTTGTCGATAATAGCTTCAACTATATCATCAGTGAGTATCAATTCTGACTCATACAATAGCCCAAAAATCAGCTCCTTCACCTTAATTCAGAATAAATTCAAGGAGAAAAATAGAAAATTATCTTAGTGAAGTAAATTATTTTCTAGCTTCAATTAAATGTCATATTGTATAAATTCATGTTTATTTACCTCTTCACGTCAAATAAAACCAGTTTGCCATATGTCATATAGTTTAAATGCAACTGCATCATGAAAACTCACAATCTCAATACAACACTTGTAAAAATAATGTGTTTGGTACGACGAAAGTTATTTTAAAAAAAATGACTTATTTTTTGTTTTTTCGCTGTTGCCTGTTGGGTTGAAGAGTAGAAAACACTTACTGGAAATTCATTGACTATAGATTGATAATAATACTAGCAAATTGGATAGTGTTTGATGAAACTTTTGAATATTAAAAATCGATAATAATGTAGAAGTGTTAGTTAAAGTAGTGACCTATAATAAGGTTAAGACTTGAAATAATTGTATTGTCAAGAGAAATGACTTCCGGCCGAATGTAAGGGAAGTCATTTTTCTCTTTTTAGTGGGAAACGATTTTACTAAAAAATATTTTGTAACAACCAAACATCAGAAAATAACGTTTTTCCAAAAATATAAGTATTCCTTACCAGCAATTTTTTCTGTTTGAGAATGCTTAGTGTACGGATAAATTCTCCAAAGTCAATTAGCCCATCATTGTTGGAGTCAAACAACTTGAACATCTATTTATAACACATACTGTCAAACCAACAATTAAGAAAACAAAATATTGCTTTAATTTAACCTTGAATGTTACTTAATTACAACATTATAGTCACTTTTATAACAACTTTAGACTTATAAAAGTAGAAGAAAATGCTTAATCAGATAGATGGATAGACTTGCTTGATTCTTTTCAAAATGCGTTATCCAACAATTTTATTGAGTCGTCCTTATTTGCAATACATAACTTGTACACGGTAAAATATAGAGCTAAGCAGAAGTTGGGCTTACCCTGTAAGTAAGAAAGAAATGATGGAATTTACTTTGCTAATAGAACAGCTAAATTTTCTGAAGAGTTCACTTAAGGACTTGACATCTTCCAAAGAAACTGCAAATCAGAAAAAAATAGAGTGAGTGTTAAGGGAAGAAATTATTAAAGAAAAAAAGAATTGGAGAAACCTACAATGTGTTTGAGATGCCAGTACAGCTTGATCATCATATATCCTTTCATGCTTCATAAAAAACATATCCCATTTTACTATATTTTTGTGTTGTTATATGCTCACATTTGTCTGTTTTGAGCTGGCTATATATAAAGAATCTCCATAATCTGTGGCGTGGCCTAGTGGTCAATGAAGTGGATTTAGAATCTTAAATTCTCCATTTCGATTTACCCGGCAAAAAACACTATAGGTGATTTATTTCCAACGAGGCCGATCGAGGATTTGAAGTTTTGAACTTGATAGGTCCAAAGGCGTTCGGTTGAACCCGTAGCCAATAAGCTATATCTGTTGGTACTCTATGGTACTTTATAAAGCAAGATACGGGAAGTAAATAACTATTACAAGTATTCGAAAGGATAAACAAATATTCAATATTCAAAAATTGAATCTTGTTGAACAAATAGGCCAATCTTCAAAACTGCCGCAAGCTTGTTGTGTCTTGAATCTTGATAACTCCGAAATTAAGAAACAACTAAATCTTGATGGTTACAACGTTGTGTATTGAGTCGAGTGATTTCCTCTCGTCCTTAAGACAAGATTGCTCCGTATATATGCTTTTACGTTAGCGGGCAATAGTCTCCCAAGATAAAACAACACTTTAATCTCAACGCTACAAAGCCAATAGGTTGAGCCTGGCGAAGAAAACAAATATGAATCGACTTGCTGAAGATATGGAATAGGAAGGAAGAGTTTCTCTTTACTATTTTCTTTTGTCTCTGTGTATATAGTGTGTCTCTGTAGTGTATATCTTGTGTATATGAGGGTGTTTACTCACTGTTTTTCAAGCAGAATTTGCTCACTGTTTTGTGCTATTTTTCACTCATGTATGTACTGTTTTTCTGTGTCTTTTCCGTCACTGAATTGAGCCAAAGAAAGCTCAATATATAGCAAGGAGGAGGGGTTGTACAACTGCCCAAAACATGGCTGTTAATGGCCATTAGGAGGGCATTAAAACAGCCAAGTAATGGCTATTAATGGCCATTGAATGAGGCTGCTTAATGGACATGAATGAGAGTGAAAATGGAGGAGTTAATCAGCCAAATAATGGCTGGTTAATGCTCCATAAAACAGTCCAACGGTAAGGCTGAAAGTTTTCTGCCTTCCGTCACCCCACAATCAACTTTTCAGAAACTCTGGGGACCAAACTGTAAATATTGAAACTTCAGGGACCAAACTGTACATATGAAAGAATTCAGGTCCAAAAAGATAATATCAGAAAGTCCCCACAGCCCACAGCCCGAAACCGGACGGGCGGCGGCGACGCGCGTGTGGGCTTAGCCTTGAACCCAAGCACATCTAGGCCCTCCCTCCTTTAAACACATGGGATACCCCTTGGGGTCCCAAACCCTTTACCAATTAGAGACTTATATAGAGAGCAATTATTCTTATTCCCACCGATGTGGTAGATTTGTCCCACACCACATTTCCATGCCTCAAACACCTTACTTCGTGGACCAATATCTCTTTCATTTCTCAACGAAATTTGACGATTCTTGGCCCTACGGTCATCTACTCACTTCGTAGATCATGCATGTGCGAAGAGACAAGGTCTCCAACATGCGGAACACTAGTGTTTAATTCATCAAAGATGGGTGGACGCATCTCCCCGCCAAAGGCAAATTTCCAACAATATCCACCACTATCTATAAAAAGGTATTTGTTCACACTCCTCTTTTAGGGATCCCAATATGTTACATTCTGTAAGTTTTCATTTTAGGTAATCTTTTAGTGTTGTTTATTGTGGAACCAGGTGCTATTGCTTTTACAATGTGTGGTCCTGGAACTGAAAATGTTCACCTTACCACATTCACCAAATTTGTTGCATGTAATTCCCCACGTTCCAATTTCATGAGAAAGGCATAAATGAACATTAACTCATTTTATTGAGTCCTCCGTTCTTACGTATTTCATACATTCCAGATATAAAATTCAGTAAAATTTCATGTGGTTAGATAAAAATTCATTATTTAGTTCAATCATGCATCAGAAGCTTCGCGAGCTAGGGCTTACTTTAAGAGGCCGATCGAGGAGCCTTATTAGCTATCTAAATTACTAGCATAGGAGGATCTAGGACGCGTTCTGTAGATTTAAAACCCATTACTTTCGCCTTTCAATTCATATTATGTGTAGATATGCATAAAGTAAAATTCAAAATGAATATTACACACAAAAAGATCACATTAATTCTGAGTCCGTTAACTCTAGATACCAAGGACAAATACACCTTAGTCGTGACACCGCTTCATCGATGTTTTTACTAAATATATATAGACAGTAAGTAAAATAAAAATATTGGGTATATATATGAAAAATGACACCGCCTATCATTAAAGTAACATGTTTTCTTCATGAATTCCTCACAAGAGATAGACACATTGTGAACTCAAGATGATAAATGCCACAAGAGAGATAGAAGAAAGAAAATATGTCTCGATATCTATATCGCCTACGAAAAATCCTGCATACCGTATTGCTAGATACGAATGGTTTTCCTTCAATGGCTTACAATTTGCTCAACCTCTTGTTTGCTCCACAAAGGTCAGCTCTAAATGAAGATAGAAAATATTCAATCTTTCACTTTTACAAGATGCAAATTACACACTTGTTTTCTTATAGTTAGTGTCACTCTTTCAAATTAGGGAAGACACACTTGTTTTATTGGTCTGACTAAATCGACTCGAGCCTCGTGGGGTCCACACCATCATCTAGGGCTGCTGGTAATGCAAGTATTATATTTTGCTTTTAAATACACTAGGAAGAGTAGATTTCCAATTTACTCCACAAGAAGTACTTCTTGTGTGCTTTGAAACTGAACTTGTATTTGCAGCTATTCTCATTTGCTCAATTAATGCCTCTGTATTCCCTTCCTCTGAAAATATTTCCTCTAGTTGTTGTGGATTGATAACTAGCTTCACTCTCCAAACACCTGTTTGAAAATATATAGAAAATCAAAAAGATAATAATAAGGCTATACGGTAAAATGACTTTTCTTAAAGAGATATTGCCGGCATATTATTTGAAAGAATATAAAATAAAGCCGCTATATATACAGTCAGGGGTGGAGTTAGGGGGCGGTTCAACCTTTGTTGTACATTTTTTTATGCACGTACAATAGTATGTGTTGAATCATGTTGGCTTCTTCGTGTATTTACTTATTTATATTTCGAATTTTCTTAGTTAAAATTCTGCCTCCACTAATATATGCAGTATACTGCAAATTGGTTTGTCATAAATTTATAGAGTTGAACGATAACTATTCTGAACAGTCATCTTAATTATTTTATGAACAGACATACTTGTTCGAAATCAACATTTATATAATAAATTCAAATTTTAGATAAAAACAGAAAAAATAAAGTTAAAGCATTCAAACTAATTTTACCTAACATTTCATTTCATACGTCAATTTTTCACTGGACACAAATTTTAGAAAGAAAGAAATACAAGTTTTAAAATTTATGATCTTAAAAATGTCATGATATTTCTATAACAAGATAGGCAAAACCAAAAGTCAGTTAAAGAGTTTTTAGTTATCTATGTTGTTCGAATTCTTCGAAAATATTGCTGGATGCGTGTCAAATTCTTCAAAAATGACTTTCACTATTAAAAATCTCTATTTTTCCATTGAAAAATATCCCGTGACTATTTTCCACTGATGTCGGTGAGAAAAACCTAAATAATAGTGTTTTCACATGAGAAGTTTTTTTTTTTAAAATTCAACGTTTCAATGTGAACTTGTTTTCACCATGCGATTTTGCAGTTTGACGGGAATGAGTTGGGAAAATAATGTTCTATAGCACAAATTTTTCACTGAATGTCGGTTGAAAAAACCTTTGTTTCTAATAATGATTCCAGTTATCTATGTTGCTTGAACTCTTGGAACGAGTGCCGTGTTGGATCCTCCATCCGATAGAGGCACGATATTTTCAGAAAGTCCAAGTAACATAGCGAGCTATAGATATAAAGTTTACAGTTATCTATGTTGCTTGGACTCTTCGAATATGTCATCGGATGCAAGGTAAAATCCGATACATGCATAACATTTTCGGAATGTCCAAGCAATGTAGCCAGTTACACAAAAATGTAAAAAAAAAAAGAGTGTCATATAAAATGAAACAAAACCGAACCTTCTCGTTGAACTGGCAAAACTTCCATAGCTGATCTTTTCGTCAAGCTCGATGAAATTCGAATTGGCTCTATTTTTTCTTCTTCTAAAATGGGCTTTGTTTCTTTTTCAATTACAGGAAGAAGATAGTAAAATTGTCCATCAAGAAGCAATTCTTGATCATGTAATGGTGAAGACAAACGATTTGAACTGAAAATATTGTAACCTGGGAATTCAGTTAGGACTTGTCGAACTAATTTGGGGCCTTTAAGGTTTAGTATTTCACCTGAATCTGTCATTACACGAGCAAAATTTAAATCTGATTTTCTTGAATCTGTTACAGCTTTCATAGAACAATTGCAATTCCCCATTGTTGATGTAAATTGAAGAAAAAAAATGTTTGTTTGATGAATGTAAGAGAAATTAATTGGTGGGGTTTAATTTGTTTGTATAGTTTAATTTGTGAGAATGCGTGCATATATATTAGTACAAAATTACAAATAGTTAGTCACAGAAGAATCTTTTAGCTAAATTCAAGGGAGTCACGGATAGGAGTAGGTGCACTTAATGAAAATTAATTAGTACTCCCTCCATTTACTTTTACTTATTCTAAAAATATATTTTCACTTTTACTTATTAATTTTAGCATATTCAGAAATAATAATTTTCTTTTGTTTTAGCTATAGTATTAATTGCTCATTTCAAATCATTTTTCAAATTTATTAAAATCATACATCAATAAATATGAGCATGATGGTAAATTATGCACTTCATTTATTATTTCTTAAAGGGTGTGTAAAGTCCATAATGGACAAATAAAAGTGAACGGAAGAAGTAATACTATATTTTTTTTACCACCAATTGACGTGGTAGGATGAACAAGTTTTTCACCCTTTAAAAGAGGTCTAGACTTTGAGTTTTGTGAATATAGAAATATTTATTAGCGAGCGCTTTTTCCTTAAATGAACCAGATATCTCATGTTCGAGCTCTGGGAATAGAAAAAATCTTGTTTGAAAGCGTTTTCCGCTTGAATGAACCAGAGGTCCCAGGTTCGAGCATGTTAGGAAGCGCTTTCTTTGAATAAATTCGGGGCATCGGATTCGAGTTTTGAGAATGAAAAAAATTGTGATAGGGAGCATTTTCTCTTAAATGAACCTTATGTAATGGGAATTCAAATTAGCCAGATCAGTGAATACCAAATGAAAAAAATCGTGATGGGACAAATAAGATTTTTTTCAGCCTTAACGAAAAGTCACGGGTTTAAATTATTGGAATAGAAAATTCACGGTAGGTAGCGTTTCGGGTAAAATTCACAAACAACCTCCTTGTAATTAAAAAATAGCCATTGTCATGAAATTTTAAATTTCACAAGTAATATCGAGATAGATAGAGTTTCGCGTAAAAATCACAAATAATTATTTTCAAGCCTAGTAATTTAGAAAAATAACCACTGTCATAGAATTTCAAATTTCGCAGGTGAAATAAGGTTGAAAAGTGGCCAATGGATGCTATTTCATCTAGTGTCTCCATATTAAATGAACATTGCGCGGTATGAATTCAAATTAATTGAGCTAATAAATATTGAATACAAGACACTATAATTATAGAAATAAAAAATAAAATGTGTACTGAGGAGGCAGAATTTCTGCAAGTTAGTTTTTTTTTTTTGAAAATTTGAATGCAATTTTTTTAAGTGATTAGACCGTTGGAATAAATCATGCATTAATAATGGATGAAGTACATATGTCGGCCATAGAATATGATAGATTTACAGTTGAAAAACACTCAAGCGGGGATAAAAGGATAATAATTTTGAGGTAAAATATGATATTATTTTATTTTATCTTATATTTGTTTGATTTTTTTTTAATTATACAACTCATCCAGGGATTATGTTTACCAATTTGTGGAATTTGTTTTTAATATCACGTTCACTGCGAGAAAAATTGTGTTATTATTGATCCGGAATAAAATAATAAAATCATATAGATATCTCCAAGTTTTATCTAGTGTAAAATAAAATACAAATGCTATATTATGCCCTGTGTATCCTATTTTTAAATTCACTGATCCGAACATACCAATAAAAATTTGTTTATTAAATAATTGGATTAATATTTAATTCCCATATTATAATTCTCGTATTATAATTCCATTATAATTAGTTCACAAACCAAATGACTCTACTATTGCTTCACTACACTAACTAACAAATGCAACTTGTATTTTTATATACACTTTTCTTATTTAATCATGATTAACTAGTGTACATTCTCATCTTAATTCATTTCCTAACTATGATAAATTGATGTAATTTTATGTAAAAATTGAATATAAAAGAATAACAAAATATTTACCCTTATGTCAATAACTTTTACTTAAATTTATATTTATATTGAAAATTTTATTAAATATATATAAATATTAAACTGCGAATTCAGTTGGAGAACAAAATACGAGTTCGACATGCAAGTTCATAACTTATAAACTTTAAATTTTAATTTGATTTATGATTATATTGGATTAATAAACACACACACATATTAAACAATTAGTGCAGGAAATAAATGGAAAATGAGTACATATTGTGGTTGTAACAGAGCATGTGACTGTAAAAAATGTGGCATTTAGTTCCAGGGGGAATGTATTTTTCCTATAAGAAACAGCATATTAAGTACAAAAGTCAAAAAGTGGATTATATATTTTATTTGTAGTAGAAAACAAAATCATTAACGGCTGATCGTATTAGGCAACCCTTAATCACTCCCTTCTTCTACCAAATATAAATCAAAAGACTTGTTAAATATGTTCCATATTCCAATTGATATGTTGATTATCTCCCTCGCAACATAAAGGAATTTAGAATTTAGAATTTAGAATTTAAAATTTAAAATTTATGAGTTTTTAATAATCTTAAATTAATTTATAATAATTATTGAGTTCACAAATTAATATTTCTAAGTATTTAGTGATTTTTTAAAAATATATATATGATAATGAGCAAATTTACTGAATTCACATGAACCACATATTATATTGTGGATCTGCTCATGCCTTTTTAATATGTTTATACGATAGAGTTTAATATATTGATAGGGTACATTTTTACATTATCGAGTTAAAATAACCTATATAACAACAAAGAATTGTTATAGTAATGAGTTCAATTAAAAAATACGAATTTTCTAGTTCATATCAGACAATCACTTATATATTCACAAAATTCGTGTGGGAAGATAATTTTTATTTTTCCGTATTATGTAAAACCCTTTCGCTTTGCTTAGTATTTTCACACTTATGTCACGTCGAGATATTGAAGGAAAAAAAAACTAGCAAAATCCGATCCAATTTAATTTGATAGCTTAAAACTACAGTAAATGACATGTCATAAACAGTCATGTAAAGGTTGTCTATTTATCAGTGTGTCTCGTCTTTTCTCTCGTGAGTATACAAGACGTGAATATTTTTTTTACATTGCATGTGACTAGAACAATATTCCTATTAAAGAAAATCATCATGAAGATATGTGGCTCTTTGAAGAAACCAAACTCAAAATTAAAGAAAGAAAACAGGAAATATGCATTATTTATTTTCTTCTTAAAATTAAGTATTTATGAGTATTATTTAGAACACAAAATTTCTTTTGTAGGAAGCATTTTACCTCTTTCGTAGGCCAGTCTGACATGAATTTGAATTAGTCGAGTGGGGTTCCAGATATCGAATGGTTTAAACAAAAAAGAAAGTAAATATAGAAGGTGAATTTGTTTTCTTTGATTATTTTCTCAAACTATTGGGACACATGACTTTTACGCTATACCCTAATATTTATCTTTTACAAATTTTAATCAGTATAATCATTAATTTTTTTTGAGTATATATATATTAACGATGGCTACAATCATACGATTGTGTCGGTAAATTATTTTTAATCGATTGTCAAAAAGTTAAAAGGAAATATTCATAAGTAGCACTATCTATGCCCATAATAACAAATTATGGTGATATTATTGAGTTTTTCAAAACATAGCAACCGTTTTATCTTCCAAAATATATCATACACACACACATACTTTAGCAGATATACATATATACATACAAACTGGCCGTTATACATACATACGCACACACACACATATACAGTAAAAATCTTTACTTAAAATAAAAATCTAGTTATTACCAAACGAATAATTAGTGGGCTTAAATCGTTATATCATGTAATTTTCCTAAATTAAAATCCCAAATAACAAAGTCCAAACTTGTGGTTGTAAATGGGCCACTTCCTATACTGTATTGATAGTCAGTACTGCCTCAGAAGAGCTGCTAAATTGGCCCACTAGCCAGCCCAATTTGTACATTTTGTTCTTTTAACTTTTCTATAGTTTTTGTAGAAAAAAACTGATAATATATTTAGCTGACTATTTCATTCATGTTGATGGCCCTACAAAAAAAAAAAAAAAATTGCCGACAAACAAACAATGCAATTAGGAGTATACATTCTGTCACTATTGAACGAGTATATAAAATTTTTCTTTCCTTCATAACTTTTGATTTGATGCACTTGAGTCGAGTTCTTCCGGAAAAACATCTCTACCTAATGGTAGAGATGATCTGCATACACGCTACCATCCCTAAATCCGCTTGTGTAATTCACTGGATATTATGTTGTAACTGTTGAATGAGTTAATACTCAAGTTTGATTGTAAAGTTGCACTAGTTGAAAAATATAATTCAGAGTAATTAAACTCCTATTTCCCTCCATTTATAACTGCAATAATTGTAGTAGTAGGTTACAAACTACAGTTCAACTAAAAAAACAATAACTTAGAAAAACATCTAAATCAGTTCAGCAAAAATCTAAAAGTTTCAAACATGTTCAAACCGGTGACCTCTTGATATGCAATCAAATGCTATACCACCGAGCTATGCACCCTGGATGTCAAATCAATGCTCTTTTATCGATTCCATGTCTAGAAGAAGGTGTGAAAGTAGGATTTATAGCTTGTCTTTCGAGAAGCTAAAAGTGCTTATTTTAAAAAATTGAGATACTTGGCCAAATCTTTAGAAAAATATAAGTGTTTTTAATTAGTAGCAAAACTTGTTTGTTAGAAAGTGAAAAAACTAAGTTTTCCGCAGAAGCACTTTTGGAATCTTGGCCGAACATAAACTACTGCTCTAATATTAGCTAAAGTATTTTTCAAATTGATTACTAAAACACAAACTGTTACTGCCCAAAAGTATTTTTTAGAAAATTATTTTTTAAAAAATACTTTTCAAAACAAGCAATTTTGAAAGTTTAGCCAAACCATTAGAATTTCTACTTGTTGCGGAATATTAGTGATTAATATGCACATAATCACATATAAAAGTAAATACTGTAGAAAAAAAGAGTATAACATAAGAAATTAATGAAATTTAGCTAAACCTACGTTCTGAAGCGAAAGCATATTCAAAACACAAAGTCAACATTATTGATTTGTCAAGAGTCAAAATTCATACTTTAAAAGTTAGATTAGGTGAGCTCTCAACCATGTATTTCCCATAAATTTCAATACAAATCGTTAAAAATAAGGAAAAAGAGAATAGCGACACATATACACGCAGCAAGAGAACTAAGAAATGATGTCAAAACTTGCACTTATTTTTATTCATTTAGTAACGATCCACCAGTCTTTCTCTTCTATTTTCATTTAGTAGTTCAACTTCAACCTACTTAGAGGAATTATCGGCCTGCGGATGTAATTTTCATCATTATGGTGATGTCATAAGTTATTTTGACATGAAATTTTATTTATTATTCTTGATTCTAAATAGACTTTTTCCTTACGACCAAGAGAAAATTTAAAACTTTTGTAATTGATTAAAAAAAGAACCGACTCATATATTTTCTCGTAAAAAAGCGATTGTTATTGAATCAGCCGTGGAATATGCTCATGAATTTGTTGTTCTAGCTCAAACTATACTATCCTCGAGAAAATAGGAGTTCCAAAGGGAAGAAGAATATGACAGGCCGTCCTTCGACTAGTTTGTAGATTCTTTTTAGGCTATTTACTCAAGGAAGAAGGAAAGTAGGCTTCCTTCCGGGATCGGAGAAGGTCAAATTCTGGGAACTAAGAATATTAAATACAAGAAAGGAAAAAGGAGATTTTCATATAATGACATGACACCAGAAGATAAGCTTACATACTACCAAAGACAATGAGTTGATTCAAAAGTGGTATGCCCAACTATAACTCAATCAACAAATGTTCCAATTTTGTAAGAGAAAGGTTCAACAATTCTACTTGCGACTTTTCAACTAATTTCATAAATATAATTCAGAATTTTGTCTCTACGTCCACATCGTTCAATTATTTTATTCTACACTCAAATTCACTTCTAGAATATTGCTCATTATATTCTAGAAACTTCAGAAAGATTCAAATATGATGGACTCAGTATTTAATACCGTAGTTTTGTTCCTGCTACTACAATATCACGAAATTTTATTCCGTACAAACATGAAATAAGGAAGTATCAAAATTTTATCCCGCGACTATTTTTTTTCATCCACCATACCAAACTACCCCTAACAGTTTGTGACAAGTAAGCGTATACAAACTTATGTGTGCGCGTTACGTGAGCGGGCATGCACATGTGTTGTGTATGTCGTGTTGTGCTCTTGGCAGTAAACTTTTTAAGGCCTATCCTAATTTTTCTAACCAAACACATTTTATTTTTTGGTTAAAAGTATTCCACAAAATTGTTCCACTTTTTTTTTCTCATTATTTGAAACATACACTCTCTCAAATGTCCTGCTTGGCTTAGGACCAGTGTGCTACTAATGAGTATTGAAATCTCAAACCAAAAAAAGAAGAGAGAATCACATCTAGAGCACAAACCTAAACAAAATTGAACTTGTTTTACTCATTATCTAATTTTATTATATGTAACAAAACCTGCTGAATTACAAAATAGTCTGCAACACATGTCTGCAAATAAAAAAAGAACTATATATTGTCTGCATATCACATATATTGCCTATGTACAGTAGACCTTTCAATTTAACAAACTATTCAGTATATTTTTCTCTGCAAAGATGTCCAGGAGAGAGAGAGCCTGCAAACCAAAAACAACAATTTTCATGTTAAAAACAAATGTCTCATATAGCTCTATATATAAATGGAGACTTACAATCTATGTTGCTCGACTATTGAAAAATACCATCAGGTGTGTGTCGGATCCTCCAAAGATGAGTCATTTTTGGAGTATCCGACACAGGTACAACAACATTTTCGGAGGGACCAAGCAACATAGCGTACAATATCTGTTCAATTTTTTTTCTTCTCGAGAAGACAATATATTTACCTCTGGAGTGCTTAATTCAAGGCGAAATTTGGGACCGTCATAATGGTGAAGAATCGGCCTGAATGAGTCCTCTTCAAGTGGTTCACAAATTTTCCTTGTCACAACGCGCACCTATACACGAATAGACCACATTAAGTCTCAATCCACATATCAATTCATTTTGCAGTTAAATCAGATAATATGTACATATTTAATCTGGTAAATGAAATAAATATGATAGGCGATGGGATATTATTAAAAGAGGAGCTTTGGAGTAATAGTAAAATCGTCTTTGTGTAACCTATAGGTCACAAGTTCGTGTCATGGAATCAACCCCTTTAGATACGGGCCATGTGTTAACACTAGATGCTTAGTGCATCGGACTGCCTTTTAGGGTGACACATTATTAATCCTTATGATAACAGTCAAATATCTGAATGAAATTCTGCACAAAAACTAACAGTTTTTATTTGAAAACTTTTCTTACTTGAGCAGGAAAGCGCGATTCACCAGTGTTCTTCTTGTCCTCCCAGGCTGTAGGATCAATATTAGATCCACCGAAGCTCGCAGCCTACACAACCAATTCATGCATTAGTTAAATGGCCATGCAAAATGAAAGGGGAAAAGATCATAACCAAACAAAATTGACAGATTTACGACCATGTAATGGAAAAATAGAGAGACAAACCTCAAAAATCCCGTGAAGCTGGTGGGTTGAGTAGTTGTAGAGGAAAAGAGGCAAACCAGGAGTTATTTGGCGAACTGAATCACGGTAACGAGGCGGCAATCCTGAAATATAATAGAGGCAGAAATCAGAAAAATGCCATTTTAATTTATCTTTTATAGTACGGACTGAAGAATAACTAGAATGGTCGAGCTATGCAAATAGCTACTGATCAAGCAACTAGACCTTAATCTCAAATTAGTTGGTGTTGACTATATAATCCTATGTATCAACACCATTTATAGTATTCGGAGAATTTATCTTAGTTAAACTATTTATTGCTTGGCTTATTTGAGACCAGCTATATTTTGCAACTCACATTACTGAGTTTAATGGCAAATACAAGCAGTGCGGATTTCTCTTATATGAAACAATCAACCGCGAATCCAAAACTTGACGTTCAACATCATTTTTTCAACCACCAGCAACCAACAAACCATTATTGTCATATTAAAACGAAGGCCAAATACATAGACGGCCCCTTAAAAGTTGGTTCTAGTTATCATTTTGACACCTCAACTCACCGTTGTACCTTATGGTGCTCGGACTCTTAAAAAATGTCGACCGACGCGTGTCAGATACTTTTGAAGAATCTGACACGGGTGCTCCAATTTGGAGAGACCAAGCATCATAGCTTGTACCTATTGAACACTTGTCTAAACTTAAGAGGATACCTATTAGACACAAATGCTGAGTTGGCACACTGAGTGTAGCACACGTTTCTTTCTATATCACCCTATTTCTCTGGAAATCTAAAGCAACTAAGTTTGATTACCAACTAAAAACAGCATAATTGAAATGCAAACTATAACATGTTTCAAACAAGTTGAGATAGGCTATATGAGTCTCCACTTTCATACTTTCATACTTTCATTTAAGCTTATTTTATATCATCATCATATACTAAATATCTGTCCAAAAAAGAATGATATATTTCTATATTTAGAAATAATTTAACTTAAAACTTCTCATTTACGGGCACACAAATTTTAGATCCAAAGATACAAAAATCTTCATTTTTTTTTTTAACTCTATAGTCAAACTATATCACATAAAATTGAGACAAAAAGAGTAAAGAATAATCCAGAAATAAAAGCAAAAGAAAAAGAATTGAGAAAACTTACCGAATAGCTCCCTTTTGAGATTTTCATGCATAGTATCATTGTTGCAAACAAAAATATATCCACCAACTGTTTCATTTCTTGGTAATGATTCTGATGCTGGCAAAGTCTTGTACTTCTTATTATTCTCAATATAACTACCACTACTACTATTATAATTACCAACCAAATCCTTATTACTCTCTCTATTAACCTTATTATTTTTCTTCCCAAATTTATTCACAAATCCATAATCATTATTTTTCTTGATATTATTTACCCCTTTTGAGTTGTTCACCATAATATTATTAAAATTCAAAGGGTTTGTGTAAACCCCTTTATTGTACCCACCATTTAAACCAACCCCACAACCACCCTTCACTGCCACGTCAGCAATTTTCCAACCATCATTACTAAAAAGATTGTAATTTTTTGCTTGATTTACTGAGTTAATTTCACCGCCTACTCTTATATCAAAGTTTCTTCTTTCTTCAGGCTTCTTAGATATATAATTGTTGCTCCAAATTGAATCATTTGAAGATAAATTTGCCAAGTTATTTGTTTGTAAACGAAGGTTACCACTAAATTGGTAGAATGATGATTGATTGTTTTCCATTTTTACCCTTTTTTTGCTATACCCCAGATGGTAATTTTGTATAAAGATTCAATCTTTGGACTAAAAGAGTGAAATTAAAGAGAAATTTTCTATAAAACACTAAACCCCAGATGGTAATTTTGTATAAAAAATCAATTTTGGACCAAAAGAGAGAAATTTAAGAGGACTTTTCTACAAAACTATAAACCCAGATGAGAATTATTGTATAAAGATTCAATCTTGGACTAAAAGAGTGGAATTGTAGAGAAATTTTGTACAAAACTATAAACCCCAGATGATAATTTTGTATAAAGATTCAATTTTGGACAAAAAGAGTGAAATATACAGATGAACAAGGCTCAAGATGAGAAATTTACTACAAAAACTCAATATTTGGTCGAAACTCAAAGGAGTAAGTAAATATTTTACAAGTGAATGGTATGGAGAAAGAACAAAGTGGGTGGGTTTTATAAAGAAGTGGGTGAGTAAAGTAAAACGCGGTAGAGGAAAGTTCGCAGAAATGAGAGGAATTAGGATGAAAAGAAACCTACCCTATCCAATAAAGCGTCAGATTTGTCTTTAGAAAGATTTAGTTTCCTTCATATTTAAAGCAGCCACTAAGCTAAGCTCCTACTAGGTGAGGTTCGAAGAAGAGCTAGGGGTGACATTCGAAGAAGGATCACAACACAAAGTGTATTATAAGTAATTTTATCTTATATTTTTGTGATAGATTATTTTTTCACATCGTAATAACAATTTTATCAGTTATATCAACACTCTCCTTTAAAACAAGAGATGCAACATTAGTACTTCTGGGAGGTCATCTATGATAGTATTATTCTTGCCCAAATATATATAATTTTGAAGTTCTGACCAGATCAGATGCGTAAGTGTTGATATGATCACATCTTGCTCCTTAATATTTATTTATATTATAAATTATTATAGATTTTTCTCAATTTAAATATTAATCATGTTAAACTAGTATAAATATTTAAACATTCTAAGGATATGATTGTCACAATCCAAACTCATGACGTGTAGTTTTCATTTTGGTCCAATAAATCTCATGACTTTGTCCTTGTTACATCATCATTGAGCTCGGAAGCGTGCATATCATATACCATGTGAACTTGTGGTGTACCTTATAAAGTTGGATTTAGCACATTTTGAATACTAATTATGGATTTTGTAAAATGTAATCCGAATTCAATTCAAATTAACATGAATTTTTGATATTTATTTCATGTAAATATTTCGGATTTTCGAATCGGATTATACACCTTATTATAATGCTTATAGCACTCTTGCAGTACACCAACATCCCAACATCCAATTCATAGTCTTCATCAATTAATGCATAATAAAGTTCATCAAAACAAAATAATCTGCAATCATCAACAAAGTAAACTGAAATCTCAAACAAATATCTAATAACCTAAAATGAAAGTGTAATCTTTTATATGTATTCATATATTTTGAATTTTGGATGGAATTGGTTTAAAATTATACCAACCCGTATCCGATCTATATATCTGATTTTTTTTTTTTAAAAAAACATTATCCATATCCGAACCAGATATCCAAAATTTGAAATTCAATCTTCCGAATGTTGCAAATCGGTTCGGATTTTCGGAGATAACTGAATTATGCACAACCCTATTATAAAGTTATTCATTTTCTTGTGAATTCATCTAAGGTATCATTGTAAGCCTAAACTCAATTAAGGCATTGGTTGGTCCACATTCCGCTTGAGTATCAGGTACACCCCAGGGATCCAACATTATCACTGAGGTTTGTTCCATCACGGTACTAACGGAGCATTCGACTCTAATATCATATTTGTCAAATTCCAACCTCATGCCACATATTTTTCTTTTCGTCCTAATAAATCTCACGATTATGTCTCTTGGGCTATGGTATCATTGAGTCCAAAAGCACGTATTCCATGTATAACTTGATAATATATCTTATAATTTTTTTACTTTTTTCTATTTCGATACGAAATTTGCCTAAATTATAATGTATCCTTTAAAAAATTTATCAATATAAAAGCATGTCATTTCTTCTCTTTAACCCGTCCTCTATTATGAGCATCATGAATGGCGTTGGATTGTCCGCTTGGGCAGCTCAATTGGTTATCAAGGGGGATATTTGAAAAATGGCCAAGGATCGAATCCCGTCAGCGGCAGTGTAGGGGTTACTTCTTGAAATAAAGGAGGGCCCCTTGTGCGCAGCGTGTTACTGGATCTAACCTTTGAAATCAATTGAGTTATCATGATTTATCTCCTTCACAGACCTGTCGGACCGGAGTGTGGGGGCTCCTGAGGGGGAGTTCCACCTGTTTTGGAAAATGAATGGCGTTGGATTGTTGAAAGGGAGTGAGAAGTATATTATTGAAAAAGGAAAAAGGAAGAAATTTTGATGAAAGCAAAACGGGAGAGAGTGGAATGGGTAATAGTTTAGTGTGGGGCTAATCAAATTGTGGGGATTAAAGAAACGCGGTTTAGAGAAAAGGACACACTGCAGTTGAGTTTTGTTAGAGATGAGCTTAATGATAATTATTGGGTTGGCTGACAATTAGGAGATAAGTAATAAGGAGAGATAATCACAACCTGATACATTATATAATCAATTCAATTTAGTCAATTTTTTTTTAAAAAACTATTCTTCAAAAATGTACTATTAAACAACAATAGTTTATATTTAATTAATCAATTTAAAAATATTTTTCAACATTAGTATAGCAAACTATTCTTGGTCAAGGTCTCAATATTGCTTCATGAAAAAAGTTATTTTTTAGCTTATAAAAAAAATAATGTTTACTATTATTCAAAATCTAAAAACTTGATCAAATACATCAATTACTTAATTTTTATAAATAAATATTTTATGAACAAAATATACCTTTAGCTTTTCAGAAACTTAGGCCAAATAAACCATATTATTCGAGTCCTATAACATGCATCTAGAAGATATTATTTTTTCTTTTGAGGTGATAATGACTGTAGACATTTGTGATTACACGAGGAATTGATCTCTTTCTGCATAGAGCTGACAGCAGGGTTGAGATTTGGAGTTTTGATTTATTAATTATTTCGGTCATTAATATTAGTGAATTTGGATTAAAGGAATTGTCTCTTTCTGCGGAAAGAGATTTGGGATTTTGATTAATTAATTAATTAATTAGTTAATTTATTTCCTTTTGTATGTTTTACTTAGTTGCTAAGTTAAGTTTCAACATGTGAGATGTAAACTTAGACGTGTCAATGTCATGTGGAAACAGTCAGCCCAAAGTTAACATAGACCAAGCATTTTATTTTTCTTACTTAGACAAAGATTAGTGGAATTAACTTAGATTAAATAATATAGGCCATAACCTAACTTATTTAACTCAAAATATGATACTCGAATATATATCGTTTATATAGCTTTAACTTAGTTGTGGTTGATTAACTCTACTTTTGTAGTATTATTTAATCATGATATATCTATTGGATTAAAATAGTTCTAACTAAACGAATATGTTCCTTTATCTTATTCATCAATAATGTATAATATATATAATAGTACAAAAATATCTAAATTAGGTAACTAATCAACCTAATTACAATAGAAAATATAATTCTACCTAAAATAAGAGATCTAATTACAATAGGAATACAATTCTACCTAAAATAAGAGATATACAATTAATGTAAGAATATTTGGTGAATATTCTATTACAACCCCGCAGTCGAAGTAGGAGGCTCACGAACATTGAGACTGGTTCGAAAATCATCAAATAGTATGCGCGAAAGTCCTTTGGTGAAGATGTCGGTAATATGATATCTAGATGGAACATGAAGGACACGAACTTGACCACGAGCCAATTTTTCGCGAACAAAATAAATGTACATCTCAATGTGTTTGGTGCGCTGATGTTGGACGGGATTGCCGGAAAGATATATCGCACTAATATTGTCGCAGTAGATCAGTGTTGCCTTTTGAATCAGGCAATGAAGCTCAAGTAGAAGGTTACGGACCCAACAAGACTCAAAGATGACGTTGGCTACACCTCTGTACTCTGCTTTGGCACTAGATCGGGATAGTGTAGGTTGCCTTTTGGAAGATCAAGATAATAAGTTATCTCCGAGGAAAACGCAGTAACCAGACATGGAGCGTCGAGTGTTAGGACATCCACCCCAGTCAGCATCAGAATAAGAAGTGAGACCAGTGAGCGCGAACCTGTATAGATGTAAGCCGGAGTGAAGTGTGCCCTGGACGTATCGTAAAATACGTTTGAGGGCATACATGTGTGCTTCCGTCGGATTGTGCATGTGTAAACAGATTTATTGCACGGCATAGGATATGTCTAGTCTCGTGAATGTGAGGTACTATAGGGCCTCAGTCAGGCTACGATAGTGAGTTGGGTCTGAGTACGGAGGGCCAGAATCAGCGCTGAGCTTGAAATTAGTGTCCACTAACATATGGGATGGCTTGCAAGACGTCATGCATGCACGGTCAATGATCTCTTCGACGTATTTCTTCTGATAGAGAAATAGGCCGCCATAATGGCAAGGGACAAAGATGCCCAAGAAAATACTCAAGGCCCCGGATCTTTAATATCAAACTCAGATGAAAGGAGAGACATAATGGACCGGCGGAGGGCATCAGATGATGTGGTTAGGATGATGTCATCAACATATAATAAGAGGTAAGTCATGTATGGACCCTTGTTGTAGATCAATAGGGTATGCTTAGATTTTCTATGTGAAAAACTAATAGAGGAGACATAATCGGAGAATCGTTGGTACCATGCTCGAGGAGACTATTTCAGTCCATAGAGCAATTTCCACAATAGACACACATAATCTGAATGAATAGATCCCTGAAACCCATAAGTTGATATATATAGCATTTCATGAAGATCACCATGTAAGAAAGCATTCTTGACATCAAGCTGATAAACAAGCCAAGACTTGGTTAGGGCAATGATGAGGACGGTCCGAATGGTTGCGGGCTTTACGATCGGATTGAACATTTCAGCACAATCCACACCCACCTATTGAGACTTGTCATCACCTACAAGACGGGCCTTGTACCTCTCAAAAGAACCATCAAATTTCTTTTTATGTCTAAAAATCCACATAGAATGAATAATGTTAGCATCATGTGGACGGGGTACTAGGTCCCACGTATTATTATCAATAAGAGCATTATATTCGTCAATCATTGCGTCTTTTCAATTTGGGTCGGATAAGAAATCCTTCAAATTACGAGGGACAAGGGAAGGGACAACTGAAACGGATAGGTTAAATATCCGTTTAGGTTTGGAAATTTTATGCATGGCACATGTTTCCATTGTCCGAGAGCGTGCCTCGGGACGCGAGATGGGAGGAAGAGGTGCCACGGAACTGCCAAGAAGAGGAGGAAGGGCAGGGGTGGCGAGATCGATTGGCCAACATCGAATTATGTAAATGATGAATTAGAAGGGGGTTCAGGCCATCATTTAGAAAGTCGTAGGAATGCCGATGTGGCGTGTTTAGTGAGGTAAAAGGGAATTGAGACTCATCAAATAGGACATGGCGTGAAATAATTATTTTACGGCTTGATAAGTCATATCAAGAGTAACCACGATGATTGGTGAGGTAATCCAGAAACACACACGGAGAAGATCGGGGTTGGAGTTTGTGAGTGGTCTGATGGAGAGGATAGCAGAGACATCCGAAAATACGCAAGTGTTGGTAGGAGGGGTTCCTACAAAACATAACTTGAGTGGGCGACCGTAGAGCGAGAGACTTATTTGGGATTATGGCGAGGAGATATGTGTCCATGGAGAGTGTGTAATGCCAAAATTGAGGGAGAATTGAGGCGTGGGCAAGTAGGGCACGAATTAGGTTGTTTATGATTTGGATTTTCCATTCGGCTTTGCCATTTTGGGAGGAGGTGTGAGGGCAGAAAAAAATGAAAGGTAAGACAATTTTTGGAGCAAAACTGTTTTAATTGGTTATTATCGAATTCCTTGCCATTGTCACATTGAAAACATTTAATGCTCTTTTCAAATTGTGTTTTTACGAAAGCACTAAATGAGGAAAAAATGGGGTAGACCTGTTATTATTACAAATTGGAAAAGTCCATAGAAAATTAGAATAATCTTCCAAAAACAACACATAATATCGATGTCCATCCGTACTTAAAACAGGGAAAGTCCACAAATCACTATGTATTATATCGAAAGGCATTAAAATGCAATTTGTGGATGCATAAAATGGTAATTTAGCATGTTTCCCAAAAATACAAGATTCACATATATGAGTCTTAGAAATACGGTTGCATTGAATAAAATTATTGTTCTTAAGGGAGCGTAAAACAGAATCTCTCAGATGTCATAATCTAGAATTCCATAAGGAAGACGAAAGAGCAACAAAGGTTGAAGGAACTGAAGTTGGCTTGTTGATGGCGTTTAAAATGGGGTAGAGATCTCCGGTGCTGTCACATCTCATTATTCGTCTTCTTATCGTAAAATCCTTCACAGAAAAAATAAAAGGATTAAAGTCAAGGGAAACATTATTAGCAGTTGTGAAGTGTCGCACAGAGATTAGATTCTTAATGAGTTTAGGGGCATGGAGGATATTTTTTAAAATTAGTGGTGGGGATAAGGATGAATGGCCAAAACCATGAATAGGAATGCCTTGTCCACTACCAACAATAATATTATGATTTAAATTATTCAAATTGGAATAAGATAAGAGAGTACCTTGTGATGTCGACATGTGAGATGTAACACCTGTGTTCATATACCAATTTTTATCTGGAGCGTTAAGTGACATTGTGTTCATAGCTTCCTCAATGTCAGTTGGTGCATAAGTTGAAAGCGGGGGGGGGGGGCTATGCTGTGTAGGCATGTTGTCGACGTGCGCCGAGTATGCCAGGTTGGGCCTCTCGAGTTGCGAGGTGGAGTCCACGAGGATGTTGGATACGGGAAAGGAGGTGAGGCCCATGACAGTGGGGCTCATGCAGCCCACGACGGGTAGGCAACCCACGACGGAGGCTGCTACCACTGTCGCGGTCTCTGTTGGATGTTTCTTATCGGCGGGGACTATCCCTTGCCGCCGCCGTTGCTGTCGAAATTCTGTCCGTTGCGGCCCTTGCTGGATTGCCGCCCTCGGCGGTTGTTGTAGGTCGATCCGTCCTGATGCGGGTCCTCGGGTCGGTGGTGCTGGGTTCTGCCGGAATTGGAGGCCCCGCCATCAGCGGAGGCCCGACGGTGGTGGTGAGGGCGCGTCTGCAATGCTGGCCTGATGGGTGCTTTGCGTATGATTTTCCGGGTTTCCTCAAGAATTAGCTTCGAACGGGCCTCATAAAACGGTGGTAACGTCGTGCATTCCTGAAGGATGGTAGCAACGCCGACATAGGATTCGTTCAAGCCTGCAATAAGTTGCATGACCAATCACTGATTAGTGATTGTTGCGCCAACATTAGAGAGTTGGTCGGCAATCATCTTGAGTTCTTGACAATATGCAAACACGTTTGGAAAATCGTCACGATGAACTGATTTTCAAGGTATAACGCACGTCGAGTTTTGTTGTCGTGAAAAATACTTTCCAAACGTTTTCACGTTTGGCGGGCAGTGGCATCAGTCTCAATGATTGTGTGCAATATATCATTAGAGATCGTGTTGTATATCCATTGGAGGACAGTGGCATCCAAACGAGACCAAAATGCATCATCAGAAGTCGAAGTCGAGGGTGGGTTTGTGGACTTCGATTTAGGAAGGATGATGCGGTCGATAACTTCGTAGACACGACAATGAATTTTGAAAAGTTCCGCCCACGAGGAGTATTGATCCTTTTCCATCTCAAGAGTCACATGGATAAAATTTTTAATGTTGTTGACTACAAGTGCATGATGAAATTTGGTTTTGTTAGCCATGGAGGATGAAATTTAGGAGGAGAAGGGAGAGGGAGTGGCCGAAAAAACTAGGGTTCCGTCGTGGGGTAGGGGGTGGCGGCTAAGAGGGGGTCGGCGGCGTAGTGGGTATTTTTGTGTAGGGTTAACGTACTGATACCTTAAATGAATATGTTACTTGATCTTATTCATCAATAATGTACAATATATATAGTAGAACAAGAATATCTAAACTAGGTAACTCATCAACCTAATTACAATAGAAAATATAATTCTATCTAAAATAGGAGACCTAATTACAATAGGAATACAATTCTACCTAAAATAAGAGATATACAATTAATGTAAGAATATTTGGTGAATATTTTGTTACTAACATATATGATATTGTTTGTTTTAGATCGATCACACATTTTTTAAGCGTCTCACCCCATTAAAAGTATCACTACATCGTATATGTAGTTTTTTTTATAGCTATTAATGTGAGACTTTCTCCACACACCCAACAATCTTCCTCTGGAATTAAGTTCTACCAAACCCATAACCTCGTGATCACTAACTTCATTTTTTTATATGCTTCTTCAAAGCTACAGATAAAATCAGTAAACGGCTTATAGATGAACAATGACATTACGCCGAGTCTCACACCATCATTCTACTATCTTCATATTCGTCTCGCCAAAACAATTAATTATGGTACCGCTTGTTGGGCTAATCCAATCTATTTTTTTTAATATGATGTGATATAGTCCACTTGACATAATCTCGGCGCAATTTTTTCTCTTTATTTTCTCTTGTAAGTTCTCTATCTTGCACATGAAAAATCGAACACTTCTATTTACAAAAGGGAAATCCGCACGATTGCCCCTATTTTAGGGTGGTCTTTAATTTTTGTCCTTCGCTTAAAAAAATGACCGAAAATATTTTTGAGGTTGTGGGTTCGAATCCCAACAGAGTCAAAGAGAGAAAAAATTCGGAAGGCAAGATTTTATAGAAATTATGCCTATTTGGCCAAAGTTGTATAGAAATTATGATGCAACTATGCCTGAAGAGCAACGTTTCGTTGAAAATTAAGATTATGCCTTGTCTGGTTTAAGACATAATTTCTATGCAACTTTGACCGAATAAGCATAGTTTTTATGAAATTATTATCTTGCGATTTTTGTTTCTTTTTTTTGAATCGGTTGGATTCAAACCTAAAATTTCTGATTTAGTAGACTAGCGAATAAATGATACTTTGATCCATAACTTTTTATTAAATGAGAAGTAGGGACAAAAATTAAAGACTATTGATTAAAGGGAAAAAAAATTTAAAGATTAGTCCATACGAAGGACTATCCGCACAAAAAAAAAAAAAAGTTTACAAAACGAATGGCAGTTTGGGCTGAAGCAAAAGTGGACCAAGTATACTATTGGCTTAGACCACAAAGCCATAATAAAAGTAAAAAGAAGAATGGTTTGTTCCTTCTGCGCACTATATATATATATATTATTTGAGTTAGGAACAATATTTTTTTTGTTATATGTTCCCTTTTTTAACACTTCCAACGAAGGCGAAAATATTGAGTGATTTTCATTTGTCTTGAGTCTTAGTGAACAAATTATCAAATACTTATGCTGATGAAAAATAACATATACCAATAAAATTAGTTGAAATATGTGAAATTGATCCGAATATCATAATTATACTTTTTTTAAAGGTAGTACTTCTATTATATCCGTTGAGGTTTGTATTTTTGTTATTGTTGGCGGGTGAGTCTCTATTGGTTGAGAAACACAAAGCCATAATAAATGTAAAAAGCAGAATGTTTTGTTCCTTGTGCGCACTATAAAGACCTTTTGAAATTTTAATATAGTATATACTATCTAATATATATTTATTTGTAATCGATGTTTATATCTAATAAAAAATTACACTGAGAATATATATACCTTTTAATCATGATTATATATAATAGGGATAAGATACTATTACTCTCTGAACTTTGATCAAAGTTGTTATAACATATCTTATCTTTTTAGGAGTTCAATTATCCTCCTGATTTTTTCTTAAACGGAATAGTTACCAACCTGAAATTGAATATTTATTTTCATATGAGAGAGTGACATACACTCTCCTTGCCACATGTATATTTATTTTTCTTTTTTTTAAAATTCTTTTCACTTATGTGGCAATTTTTTTAAGAATTTGAAAAACAAAATTTTCTTTTAAAAATGAAAAATGAATTATTTTCTAAAAAACTGAAAATCTGACATTTTTAAAAACTTTTTTTTAAAAAACAAATCTGAAAATATGGATTTATTAAATTCTGAAAAAATGGTTTTTTTTAAATGTGAAAAACTGGATTTTTTTTTAAAAAAAATGTCCTAACAAATCTAGATTCATGATTTCATTTGTAGGACACTTTATTTTTCAAATAAATCTGGATTATTTTAAAAAAATCTGAAAAAGTGATTTTTTCTTTTCAAAATGTGAAAAAACTTGAATTTTTTATAAAAAAATGAAAAAACGAATTATTTTTTAAAATGTGGAAAACCTGTTTTTTTGAACTACATCCCACATTTTTCTTAAAAAACACAGCTTTCCAGGTTTAAAAAAGTCTGGATTTTTTAATAAGAAAACTCAATTTTTCTGATTTATTTTCTAAAAAAATAAATTTTCCACATTTTAAAAAATCAGTTTTCCATATTTTAAGAAAATACAGATTTTTTAATAAAAAATAAGTTTTCCACATTTAAAATAAATCAGTTTAGGAAAAAACTCTAAGTTTTAATGATAATTAATTAGATGTAAGTAAATGTGAAGTACCCAATTAAAAAATGACACGTGTCAAATTTTATGCGAGTGAAATACACTCTCATTGACACGTTAGCACTTAGGATGATAATTATTCTGTTTTTAAAAAGTTCAGGAGGGTAATAGAACTCCGAAAAGGTAAATTGTGTTATAGCAACTTTGACCAAAATTAATGAGGTAACAATACATTATCATAAAAGCCATATGTACTCTTGTACTATTTGATTTAAAAAATTAATTAATTAAAGACATATAGGCGACATAATATGTATTGTACAATGTTTTCTCAAGTCAATATATCAAATGAGGAGTCCCCCACTGTATGACAAAGGAGGGAAACTTAAAATTCAACTGGAGTTATGCAGGCGTGAGTTCGAATCCTGATGGAAGTAATTTGCTCTTTTCTGGGCTGGGACCTTTGTAGGTGATATCAGTTGCTCTGTTCTCAAACCTGTCATTCAGGCATATCCCGCGATTTACTGATAGTAATGCCGAGGGACCGGGACTACTATCTGCAGGAATAGTCTAGCGTATGCCGTGAAGCTGGATATCAAAAAAAATAAGAAATGAGGATGTCTCTTTCGACCAACTACAAATGAGGTTTAAAATTAAGAAGAAAACAAAGAATATGATATTTGAAAATTTCAATCAATGTAATCGTCACTATTGAAAATCACTTTTTAAATTTAAAATACTTTTGGTTCCCTTTAATGGTTGGTTTTGGGGAGCAATATATATATATATATATATATATATATATATATATATATATATATAACATACTGTAATTTGAAGGGGAAAACGAAAAAAAGCTTAAACATTGAAAATTTCTGCAAATTTATGGATATTGAGTTATTAATATGTAAATTTGAGATTGGAATCTTGTTTTATAATTGATTGAATCAATTGAAAGATTTGAATTTTTCTAGTTCACACGTATTTTACATAATAATAATTGCCTTAGTCAATACTTAAACATTGTTGTCAACTTTCCATCATCTAAAAAAATTTCTCATTTGGTATTCCTCTGCGTATAGCTATATATGTTACTTTTGTTCCCCATTGAAAACTCAAATATACTATCACGATTTCTAGAAAAAAAGATATACAAAAATATTTTATTTTACAACTAAGTACACTCGATATGAAGTTGTAATACAAAATTATAATATGAAAGTGATATCAGTTAATTAATTACGCTTCAATTTCGAGCCAGTGATATGTTCCTCATATAAAAGTCTACATTAGAGGACTATCATCATTTGACCATTACTTCTAAGCTAAACTGAATAATCATTACTCTTCTTCTTTACTTAAGCTTACAAACATATGTACAATTAAAGCTTATAAGTTTAGTCGATAGAGGAGTAGTAATTTAGTTGAGATTCTTATACATACGTTAAAAGAACTACTCCCTCGGTTCAAAATAAGTGTTCACTAGACCTTTTTATTTTAGTTCAAAATATGTGTCTAATTACAAAATTAAGAAGGAATTAACTTTATTTTTTCAAATTTACCCATATTTACTCAGGACAATTGACTTCATTTGTTTGCACTTAATGGAGGACTGAATTTTAATCATTTAGATTCAGCCCATTAAGTACATTTCTTTTGTTATCTTATAAAGTCTCTTAATGAGTTTGAATAGATCTGAATAAATCAAATCTGTAACAAAATTTAACATCATTCAGACTCATTAATATAATAAGCGTTATTCCACGCCTCTCGCTGTTCTTTCTCAACCAAATATATTTTTTCCCTCTTGAACTAGTAAATTTTCATAATCTTTACAAGTATTTTGCATGGTATTTTTTATATTCACAATATTTTTGGGTGTATTTGATGTTTATCAAGAATTCTTGTTATTATAAATATTAATTGATTAACTGTAACAACAAAATTATTTTCTTGAAACCGTCAACAATTTCTTTGAAATCCTCTCTACCTTTACTCAATTCATAATTTATTTTGCACCAAAAAAATCAAATATCATTATTCATGTGCAATAAAAGTAGAAGTACTTTTTTGGTATCATTAATTAATCCATTGGTATCTCAATTATCAAGTAGAAATATTCATATTTCTTTCTATCAATTTTTTTTTTCTGAAATGAGATTTTTTTATAATAATGTATTGATAATTGTAATTTCATGTGCTCATTCAGATGTTGAAAACAAACAATTTTAATAATTCAATATCCAGATCTTGAGACTATATCTTAATATTCAGATGTGCATTCAGATTCAGATATCTAGATCTTAATGCACATCTTAATATTCAGATGCGTATTCAGTTTCAGACATCTTTATTTTAATGGAAACAAATGAGGCCTAAATAAACAAGTCTTATTAAATAAGGGTAGTTTAGTCAAAAAACCTAATTTTTATGAGGAGTTAGTATTTTCTTAAGATATGCGAAAAAATGCTAAGTGACCACTTATTTTTAACGGGAGGTAGTATTATATATATATGTCATAAATTTATAAAATTTTGCACTTTTTCTCGCTGAATCAACTTTAAGTATTCAATGTCTAAAGTTATTCTTGATATAGTCCAACTTCAGATAAAATATAGCTGAAGTTTAGACATTTCCTCCAGAAGTTGAGATGAAAATTTCTAAATTTCAGCCACATATAGCTGAAGTTCAGTCATTTTTTCCGGAACATAATTTGCTTGATATCATCCATTTTCATTGAAATTTCTACATATATGAATGAAGTTTAAATTATTTTTTATGAATTTCAGCTATGTCAAGCCCAACTTTATATACAAGTCACACAATATGTCTATTTTTTTCCCGCTTTTTTAGTATTGGAAAGAGTTGATCAAGCAGGACATGACAAACCTTCAGTGATTTTAAGAGGGTGTGAAGGTCGATGATCAGACACGTTTTACTTTTCTTCCTTATCAGTAGTATTAGTATTGTTATTTTTATTATTTTTGTATTTTTTATTCATAATATTCTATTATTACTTATCGGAAATAACCTCTCGATCTGCACAAGGTAAAAATAAGATCTACGTATACTCTAGTCTCCCCTACCTCCACTTACGCTCTGTTTGGATGGTGGTTAGCCATGGTTTCTTAATGTACAATATCGTATCGTATCGTATCGTATCGTATTGTATTAATAACTACAATGTTTGGATAGACTGTATTATTTGTTGTGATTTAATAATATTTTTATTATTTGATTTGATTGTATGATGATGTATAATAACATATAAGTTTACTAAAATACATTTAATCCTTAATTACAAACTAGTTCATATTGGCATATGCTGAGTTAGAACAAAAAAGGGATAACTTTTTCAAAAACTTATGGTGAGTAATGTTATTCTATTTTTTTATTTACTTAATTGATAGTAATTTAAATTTTGTAGTTTTCTGATATGGAACCGAGTTCGCACATCTTCCTTGTATGCACTCTTTGTAGCCATTCATTCAAATATTTCACGCTTCAGGTTCGATCTAGAGGCCATAGTACATACGTGTACTATGGGGAAAAGGGTCAAAACTAGAAGTACATATTCATGAGTTAGTTGTTGGTAATAGTGTTATCGAAGATGAAATAGAAATAATGATTTGTTGAGACGAGAGATAACTCTCTGTCTTTAAGATAAAGTTGTCCCGTACAAATGTTTTTACGGTGATAAACAATAGTCTCACAAGATAAAACAACAACAATCAACTATACAAAGCAAATAAAATTAATTCTAGCGAAGAAATAAATATAGAACAGATTGTTTTTGTTTCTGTGTTTAGTGTTTCTGCTTTGAACAGAACAAACATAAGAAAATAGTTTGTGTTGTGTGTACTATAATTTGAACATAAATGTTCTATTTATAAGAGGAGAAATGGAAGCAACGTTCTATTATGTTGAATAGTCATGTCTGTTGGCCGGTGTTCTTTGGAGAAAAAAGAGTCGCTGTAACGTTCCGAAAAACTTCAAGGACCAAAATGTAAATAGTTAACATTTCAAGGATCAAAAAGAAAGTTTCGAAGAAAGCAACAATCCAACAACCCTAACACCCAAAACTTGAGCTCGGATAGGACAGACGGGCGGCGGCGCGTGTGGGGCTTAGCCTCGAACCCAAGCTCACTTAAGTCCTCTCCCTTCTAAACACATGGGTTACTCCTTGAGGTCCCAAACCCTTACTCAAACTTAGAGTTTATATATTGCACAATCCTTCTATCTTCTACCAATGAGGGTGATTTGTCATTTTTGGCCAAAAACACTTCATCTTTTCATGTCTCAAATATATTACATTGTGTATCAATATCTCTTTCATTTCTTAACGAAATTTGACGATACTGACACTAACATCATCTACTCACTTAGTAGATTAGGCATGTGCGAAGAAACGATGTTTTCGACATGCGGGGCCTACGTGTTTAAGTCAGTAAAGACAGGATAAACTCAATCCCATATTAGTAAATTTCCAACATTAGTTTAGTGTACTACTTATTCCATTTTCAAGTGTTGATCTCTGCATGCTAATTGTTAGGGGTGGAGAAATCAATGTTAATGCTAATATTCATGACAAACTGATCATTTTTTTCAAGTTTAAAGTAACTCATCCAAAATTTTACAAAGGAATATATGATATATTAATAGTTTCTTGTTTTTGTTTTAATAATCGTGATGTCCGGACCTTGCACGTACCTCGACTAATTCAACGGGATATCTGTCACCTCCCATCAACAACAAGTACCATGTAATCCTGTCCAATATCGATATCTTCAAACATGCTTTTATTATTGACTAATCAATCCAGTTAATGCTTTTATGGTTCTACATATGTACATGATGTTTTATGCTATCATTTGGTATAAGGAACTAAAAGATCTTGCAAAATAATAAAACTATTGATGGGTGGTTATAGGGTGGGGTGAGTGGTGGGAGTGGGTGGCAGAGGTTGGGGTGGGTTTGGGTGTGATGAAAGGTGTGGTGGGTGGTTGTGGTTCTGGGGTTGGGGGTGGGGTGGTAGGGTAGGAGTGGGTGGCGGAGGGTGAGGGTTGGTGGCGGGGGTTTGGGTGTGATAGAGGTAGGTGGGTGAGTTGGATGGGGTATAATGAGGAAATGAAATATGTAACCACGCAAAAATAATTAAATCAATGATTTCAAAAATCATGATTTTCATGACTATATATTGAAAGAAATAATCCCATTGATTATTTTCATTAATTGAAAGACTATTTATACAAGTTACATAATAGGAGAATCCTATTCCTATTCTACTCCTAAAACCTTATTCTACTTGGATTACATTTATGGTAATACAATAATTATGGTAAGTGTACAATACTAATTATATTACAATATTGCCTAAACTAGGAGACTAAACATTACCTAATTCATATACACTAATTACGGTAATGGTGAGAAAACCGAGAGGATCAATATACACAATATACACATGTATATTGTGTATATCTAACACACCCCCGCAGTCATAGCGGACGGTCTTCGAACGCTGAGACTGTCCCTAGAATCTTCAAAAAGGACCGAGGGAAGACCCTTTGTAAAGATGTCGGCTATTTGATAACTCGACGGGACATGGCAGACGCGAACTTGACCACGAGCAACCTTTTCGCGACAAAGTGAATGTCCATCTCGATATGCTTAGTGCGCTGGTGCTGAACCGGATTACCAGAGAGGTAGATGGCACTAATATTATCGCAATAATGTTTGGAAAACCGAGAGGATCAATATACACAATATACATGTGTATATTGTGTATATCTAATATATATATATCACGGAATTCAATGAATTTACAATATCAAAAAATATAATTTTATAAAAATAATACAATAATAAATCACGGAAAACAACCATCCAAACAGCGAGTTATGAGATTATACGGGTATATTATTGTTACCCATAAAATTTTAACTGGATTCTGAACCCAAAAGGTAGATAGTGATATGCATAGAACAATTGCAAGTAGCAGCTCAACTTATTAGATTCCATTTCTTTTTTTCTTCAATAGAATCACACTCTCCCAATTGCCATTAAACATATTTCCCTCTCTCTTCTCTCTTCGCCACATACAAAAATCTCACACACAAAAAAATATTACAACTATATACTTGAAGAAGAAGCAAAAAATCTGAAGAAAAATTAGTACATTTATGTTACAAGTGTGATTGACTCATCTAAAAGTTTAAACTATCAGACATAACACACTTTTAATATTTAATTATATTCTCCACAATATATAGTCGAAGAAGAAGCAAAAAATCTGGAGAAAATTAAATAAATTAGAAGTCTAAATTTAAGATTAATGTAAAAAAATAGACTTGGAATTTTTTTTTATATTTTTTAAAACGTTAAATATTTTGATAGAGATGTATTATATGCCAAAATGACTAATCCTTAAGAATGAAGAGAGTATTTAATAATTATAATAATAATCGTTGTCTTGAAAATGAGAAGCAAAGCATACTAAAAATGAAGGGAATTCACTAAAGAATTTCCTCTCGGCGCACGGTAAGTAAACCTGAGCCGGTGGTGTCACCATGGCGAGAGGAGGCAAACAAATGAGGAAACGAGGGCGAGTGTGAAGAAGAGGTACAAGGATGTGAGTTGCTCCACAACTACAATGATGCAGCAAATGGAAGGGTATGGGTGACTTGGGATCCTTCCTGGGCAAGTATAAAGTCACAGTTATCAAACAAGGGGCACAATTCATTCATTTCCAGGTGGTTGGAAATGCTAATACTATTGATTGTCTGATGACTCTTGTCTATGGATACAATGCAATGGATCAAATAAAGGCTCTCTGGGAAAGCTGAAAGTATATATATGTCCTAGAGACAATTTGTATTAGGATAAATGTACTTTATACTCATTTATATTATTATTAATGGAGATTAATATTTTGGCATTTGCAATTATTGAATTATTATTTGATTGTTTGTAATTATTCATTAATGTGCATCCCTTGAGCTTACGTTGTCATTAATAGAGTGAGTTATTGATGATAGAGCGTAACTCTTAAAATAGCCTCGACTAATGATCATCGAGAATGGGATATCGATGACATGTGATAAGTCGACACGTGGTCTGCATCACATCCTTAGAGGATGTAGTATGTCTCACCTGCTACGAGTAATGGTTACTCGTGATGGACACATGGATACTTTGAAAGTATTGGTATACCCTGCTGATATACTGTTTGCTATACTTGTCTAAGGTATGATCAGTGTGTGGGAGATAGAAGTCCTTAGACTTGAAGTCAATACGCGCCTTGTCTACAAAGTAATGTACTTGATCCCGTCCTAAGCTCAAATGCCTTATAGGTTGAGATATGGCTTGTATTGGGTACATTACGATGTGGATTGGAGGTGGTAGTTGAGCCAAGATTAGGATTCATTCCTCGAATGTATATTCGAGAGAACACTCGAATTCTCAGTGATATTAGGCTGACTAAGTCGTTGGTCAACGCAATAGACATATTTAGAATATGGTCTAGTTGTCAACTAATATAGATGAGGTACAATGATTAAGCCATTTGGATAGACACTTGACAAATCCTAAGCTTGATCGGGTGTGTCGTGAATGAAAGGATTTTATCTTACCACATAAAGGTTAAGTTTACTGGATTCGTGTAAACGTACTTCACATATTGAGTTCGTCTTCCGGCGCCGTCTAGGAGTTCCGTGTAGACCTTAATTTGATTAATGTCGATATGAGAAGGCTTGTAGGGTCACACTATGTCGATTGTCCGTTTCGATCTAAGGATGTATTGAGAGAGTAATTAAAATGTTCAATTTGGAATCGAGACATTTAAATGAATAATGATTATTTTAATTAAGTCAAAATTAGATTTTGGATTTAATTAAGAATGCATGAAAAATAAAGTCGAGCGCCGCAGCGCCCATACCCTAGGGCCACGGAGCCTCTGCCTCGATCTTTGGGCCAGGCCCAAGGTCAAACCCCCGGTTTTGACCTAGTTTTCAACTATAAATAGAGGCATTCATTTCATTATTCATACACCAATTTCTGAAAAACATTCTAAGCCTTAGAGACTTAGAATCAAATACTCTCGAACCTCTGCCGGATTTCCTAGCTTTGCGAAGGAGAAATACATTGAAGCTTGGAGCTTGCAATCGGAAGGGCAACCGCATGTGCACCTTATAGTAGACAACGATTCCAGATATTATAAACTTGTAAGTATATGTTTTATGTTACAAGTTTCATTGTTGTATAACCATACCAGAATCATTGTTGGAGTAAGTAAGAAACAAAACTTTTAAACTTCCGTTGTGCCTTACTTATGTCTTTTGAACCCAACAAATCCCTACAAAAGCCTAACAGATTGTGCAGTGGGAATTAACATCCCATAGATTATTTATGGTGACTTTAATGTAGTATTACATATCATGGATAGACAAGGAGGAAATGCAGTCACACAATCTAAAGTACATGACTTCTCTGAATGTGTTTACAACTTGTCACTTACTGAATTATCTTACAGAGGGGAGTACTTTACTTGGACAAACAATCAGCATGATGTTGATAGAATTCATAGCAGGATAGATGGTGAATGGATGATGCAATGGGGGCAAGTGGCAATAGAATATGATCCACCTTATATCTCAGATCATGCCCCTATGTTACTAAGACTACAAACTGGACAGCAACCTACTCAGATTCCTTTCAGGTTCTTCAATGTAGACAACACATGATCAGTTTCTAGGGTTGGTACAAGCTGTATGGGAGCAACAATTCAAAGGGGATAAAATGGAAAGAATCTGGGCAAAGCTTAAATCACTGAAGCCTGCATTAAGAAAGCTAAACAATGATCAGTTCAAAGGAGTGTCAATGCATATTCAACAAGCTAGATTGGATTTGCAGTAAACTGACATCTTGCAAAGCTTGGAAAAATGGTCTTCGATTGAAGAAACTTCTCTTAAGCAGAAGTCTAAAGCTAGCTGAATTAAATTGGGGGACTCTAATATAAGTATTTTGGTGCTGTAGTTAAAGAAAGGATACAAAGAAAGTAAATTATTGAACTCATCTCTCTGGCTGGTACAAGGTTAACTGATTCAAAGGCTATTACTGATGAAAAGTTGCAATTCTACGCAGGCGTAATGGGAACTGCAACCTCAATGCTATTTGTTGTCAACAAAATCACAATACAGAAGGGTCCAATGCTTAACCATCAACAACAACTTGATATATGTGCTCCAGTATCTAATGAAAAAATCTATAATGGGTTAATTTCCATTGGAGATGAGAAGGCCCCAGGTGTTGATGACTATAATTTTCATTTTTTTAAACATTCTTAGGCTGTTATACAAAAAGATGTGATTGGGGTTGTTAAAGATTTTTTGACACTGGTAGAATGTTCAAAGGCATCAATTGCACCACCCTAACTCTTCTTCCTAAAATCTCAAACCCTGCCACAGTTAAAGATTTTAGATCAATAGCCTGTTGTACAATGTTAAACAAGTTAATTGCTAAAGTCCTGGCTGCTAGAATGCGAGTAGTAAAGTCTTGTATCATTTGTGAAGCAAAATCAGGATTTATCCCTGGGAGGAAAATTGTTGACAACATTATACTTGCCCATGAACTTGTCAAATTCTATTCTAGAAAGCACATCTCCCCTAGAGCTATGATCAAAATTGACTTTAAAAAAGCTTATGATTCTATAGAGTGGCCTTTCTTAGAGCAAGTTATGACTGAACTAGGTTTTCCTGCAAAGTTTCTTAAGTGGATATTGGCTTGTGTTAAGACTGTTAATTACACCAGCTTAGTCAATGGATCTTTCTCTGAACCTTTTAATGCAGCCAAAGCACTAAGACATGGTGACTCAATTTTCCCTTTCCTTTTTGCAATTGCAATGGAAATACTTAAGTAGATGATTTAATGAGTTGAAACACTTAAAAGAGTTCAAATACCACCCTAGATGTTCTAAACTTGGCATTACTCATTTGAGTTTTGCTGATGATCTACTTCTCTTCAGTAGGAGTGATCTTGTCTCTGCCCAAGCCTTGCACAAATGTTTCCTCACCTTTTCTGCAGCCTCAGGTTTACTACCCAATCTGAATAAGAGTTCTATCTATTTTGAAGGGAAGGGTGGTTACACAAACTGAGCAAGACAACATCCTACACCTTTTAAATATTTTGGCGTAATCCTTTCTACTAAAAAACTTTTTTTCCTACAATGGAAACCCCTGATCACTAGAATTACCAGTAGAATTGCCTCTTGGACTGAAAAAAAACTTTCATATGTTGGTAGGGTCCAATTAGTTCAGTCAGTGATATTTAGGATACATGCCTATTGGGCACAACTGTTTCCTATTCCAGCGCATGTCCTCAAATTTATTGATGCATACTGTAGAAGTTATATATGAACTAGAACAAATGAGATTACTAAAAATACTTTGGTAGCATGAGATAGGATATGAGATAGCACACTAAATATAGTGTTGGGGGCATGAATCTCATCAACATCAAGCTTTGGAATAGGGATGCTATGGCAAAATTTTGTTGGGATTTAGCTCATAAACAGGACAAATTGTGGATAAGATGGATTTATGTATTTTATATCAAAGGGAGGCAACTGTGTGATCTTGTTATACGCCAACAGGCTTCTTGAATGGTTAGGCAGATATTGCAAGCTCACCAAACTCTTCAAGCGGTTCACACTCAAAGCATCAACAAACACAGCCTGATTAGAACCATCTACCTACAATTTCTTCCTGACCTGCCTAGAGTTCACTGGAAATCACTAGTCTTCAACAACAATGCTAGACCTAAAGCCAAGTTTACCATGTGGCTTCATCTCCATGCTAGATTGCTGACTGTTGATAGACTACTCAAATGGGGAGTCCAACCAGAACCAAAATGCTCCTTAAGCCACAATCAGGCTGAAACTTTGGAACATCTTTTTGTTCACTGTCAGTATACTAGAAACTTATGGGATATAGTGTTGGGTTGGCTACAAAGGCCAAGGATGATTGCCACCACCTGGGAACAATATGTGAGATGGGCAGTCACAAATGCAAAGGGAAAAACTATAAGGGCCATATTTGCTGAATGTGTGCACTCTCTCTGGATTGAAATAAATGCCACAATTTTTGAAAGAAGGACAACTGCCTGTGATCACATTGCCAAATATATTGTTTATTCTTGTTTAGTATGTGATTCTAGTAGCTTTGTATCTTTGGTTTTCTTCTGTTTTGATGTACGTCATGAGATAATCCAGCTGTGATATAGTTGGCTATGACTTTGTAACTCTGCACTTTGGTGGCTCATGAAAAAGTTGATTACCAAAAAAAATTGACATGCTTAATATCCATATTATAATTTTAGTGGGTGGACAACTTAAACTCTTAAGTTTTTCATCACCAACATGGAACCCATTATACAACAATTAATAGGTTCCATAATTTCTAGTCTTCTCTAAATGTAAATTTAAGATATTTGCTTCTAATGATTGAGGTTAATTATTATATTTATTTGGACCATCACAGTCATGTTAAATTAACCCCAATTGTACTGATTAAGTGGAGTTAATTAGAGTGTAAAATTGTTATTAACAAAAGATGAAAGCTAATCACCATCCACAATGAAGCATTCAAGAGTAGTAAAGTAGATTTACTTTTATTTAATGACTTTAAAGTATATAGTTTTCCTTAATATTATACTCCCTCCGGTTCACTTGTCACATTTTTAGTTTACATGTCCCTTAAGAAACTTTATGTTTACTATTATATCTTTATTTATCATCTTTAAACATTTAGAAAGTTAATTTCTCTTCAATAAATATTCTCTCTTCACTTAAATTTTCTATACTGAGTTAATATTTATTACTTCCAAAAATAATTATTACTAAGAGCAAAATGGGAAGAATTTATTTAATTATATCTTGATTTTCTGAATTGATAATTATTTTAGACCATCTATTTTTAGTAAAGACGATAAGTAAAATAAATCGGGGAATATGAAAGTAGGATACTAACAGAGACTCCATTTTGAGATTTTGCTTTTCTCACCACTTGCTTTTTTGTCCAATATTTACTACAGAAAAATCAAGAGTTTTTAGCTGCTCAAAGAGAAGAAAATAATGAGTGCTCATGTACTTTGCTTATTATTATAACTTCTAAGTGGATGATTACATCAGTTTTTGAGCGGATTTCCCTTCAAAGACATTGGTCTTTAATTTTTATCCCTTAAATTATTCGTCTTTAATTTTGTCCTTTCCTTAAAAAAGGGCCCGAAAATACTCTGAGTTTTTTTATGCGAACTACGCTCAATTAAAATTAAAAAAAATACGCAAGATAGAGTTTGGATTTCGCAAACTATGTACTTTACTTATTATTATAACTTATAAGTGAATGATTGCATCAGTTTTTACGCAGATTGCCTTCAAAGGCATTGATCTTTAATTTTTATCCTTCAAATTGTTGATCTTTAATTTTTGTCCTTCGCTTAAAAAAGGGATTAAAAATACTCCGAGGTCACTAGCTCGAACCCCACTCAGTCAAAAAAAAATTAAAAAATCGCAAGTCAGAGGTTGGATTTCGTAAACTCTGTCTTAAGATAGAGTCTGTCTTATGCCTGAAGGCAAATTATGCCTTGCAATTTTTTTTAAATTTTGATTGAGCTGAATTTCAAACTCAGAACCCAGGAATTTTAAGCGAAGGGAAAAAAAATTAAAGATATCCTATTTAAGGGACAAACATTAAATACCATCCCGAAAGAGCGATATTTGTGCAAATTTCCCTGATTACATTAGATCCATATGATTTTTTTTTTACTTTGAGAGAAATTCTAAGCTTTCTGAGTCTAATACATAAAAGTTTGGAAAATAAGTTTATTAACGCTCGATCATCAAGAAGAATCAAGAAAAAAATCATTTGAACACGAAACAAAAAAGTAAATACTAAGAATATAGTTTTAAAAATTCATTAATCATTACGTCACTATTGAAAATTAAATTTTATATAAAAAAAACATTTGGTTCCCTTTAATGGTTGGCTTTGAGGAGCAATTTCTTTATATGTCTCTCCATCTTGCTGTAATTTGAAAAACAAAAAACAAAAAAAGAGCTTAAACATTGAAAATTTCTGCAAATTTATGGATATAGAGTTATTAATATGTAAATTTGAGATTGGAATCTTGTTTTATAATTGATTATATCAATTGAGAGATTTGAATTTGTCTACTACATACGTATTACATAATAATAATTGCTTCATTCAACTCTTTAACATTATTGTCAACGTTTAATCACGTAAACAATATTCTTTTAAGATTGTAATAATCTCCATTGGAGAGTCTTTCTCATAATTACAAAATATATATATGTGTACAATGTGGAATCCTTATACAATAGGGATCCTAGTTCTACCATAATTACATATCACTAAATATGATAAATATACAAAGAGATGTATATGCTAATACTCCCCCTCAGTCGGAGCCAGAGGAGTCCGAACACTGAGACTGGATCTGAAGTCAAGGAATAGTTGTCTAGGAAGGCCTTTCGTGAATATATCCGCATACTGATACGCAGAAGGCACATGCAACACATTGACATGACCAAGAGCAACCTTCTCACGAACAAAATGTATATCCATCTCAATATGCTTTGTTCGCTGATGCTGAACCGGATTATGAGATAAGTATATGACGGATATGTTATCACAATAAACCAACGACGCCTTATGCAAGGGACACTAAAGCTCTAAAAGAAGGTTTCGGAGCCAACATATCTTAGCAACAACATTCACAACGCCTCTATATTCTGCCTCTACACTCAAACGAGATAAGGTGGCTTGCCTCTTGGCAGACCATGAAATGAGGTTATCCCCTAAGAATACACGGTAGCCGGAGGTGAAGCGTCGCGTGTCCGGACAGCCTGCCCAATCAACATCCGTATAAGACAACAATCTGGTCAGAGCTGAGGGGTATAGGTGCAATCCATAATCAAGTGTGCCCTTAACATATCGAATGATACGTTTAAGAGCAGTAAAATGAGGCTCCCTGGGGCATGCATGAATAAGCATATCTGCTGAACAACATACGTGATGTCAGGCCTGGTGAAAGTAAGATACTGAAGTGCACCTGCAAGACACCTGTAAAGAGTGGGATCGGACACTGGGTTACCATCAACAACACTAAGTTTTGATTTAGAGTCAACCGGTGTGGACATGATCTTGCAGTTTGCCATTTTAACCATGTACAATATCTCTTCTGCATACTTGCGCTGACATAAAAGCATAGTATCTGCAGAACGAGTCACTAATATCCCAAAAAAATAGCTCAACTTCCCCAAGTCAGTCATAACAAATTTGGTTTTAAGTAGTGCAATAATCTCATTTTTCAATACATCAGAGGAGGCAGTAAGCACAATGTTATCCACATATAACAATTGATAAGCAATGCTACTACCTCGATGAATTTCAGTGGAGGTCATGTTGTGAAGAGTGCTAGTAGGTAAAATATTAAGGACGTATTCTACCATTTTGACGGCATAGACCTAGAACGAAGGAGGTAGGAAGGCATGAAATATGAGGGTACGAACCATGTTATTTATGGTGCAGATGATTCGTTCTGCTTTGCCATTTTGAGGCGAGGTGTGTGGACATGAGAATCAGAACACCATGCCATTATTTTTGCAGAATCGGTGAAACTGCGAATTATTGAATTCACGATCATTATCACATTGAAAATATTTTATTTCTTTTTCAAACAGTGTTTTAATAAATGTGTGAAACTTGAGAAATTTGGCAAACACCTCTAATTTAAATTTGAGTGGGTAGACCCAAATATAATGAGAAAAATCATCTAATAAGACAAGATAATATTTATGACCGAGTGAACTGGATATAGAAGATGTCCACAAATCAACATGAATAATATCAAAAGGAGAAAATGTAACACTTGACGATGATTTAAAAGGTAGACGAACATGTTTGCCTAACGAGTTTCCCATTATTACATTTAATAAAATTATTGCCTCTAAGAAAATTAAAAACTGGGGCTCTGGGGTGGCCAAGCCTCTTATGCCAAGTTGACGGCGAGATAGCAGCGAAAGATATGGGAGAGCATGTGCTGGCAGCGGAGGTGGATGGGAATGAGTAGAGATTCCCCGTGCTATTGCATCTCGTAAGAAGGTGTCCTCGTATGAAAATCCTTCACAGTAAAACCAAAGGGGTCAAAGTCAACAGAGACAGAATTATTACGAGTAAATTTGCGAACATAAATTAAGTTCTTAATGATGTTTGGGGCATACAAGACATTATTAAGGGAAAAGGTGGGTGAGGCGTTTGTGTGTAGGTGGTACCATAACCTTGGATTGGAATACGATGGTCATTTCCAACAGTAGTGTATTGAGGATGCTTTAAACGACATACTTTGGGAATAGTACCTGCAGATCAGGTGAGGTGAGATGTGGCGCCCGAGTCCATGTACCAATTTTCATCCGACTGCTACAAGTTCAAAATGCTGAAAGCCTGGACCAAATCAGTCGGGGTCTGACTAGAGGAATATTGCGGGTCCTGGCCTGCACAAAGTGGGCTTGGTGTGGCAGATAATGGACTGACCGAGTTGCTGGAGCGGGACCCAATAACCTTTGTTGTGGATAAGAGAATTGGGTTGTTGTAGGGGCAGGATAGAAGGCCCAGGTACCGTTGTGATATGGGGCAACTGGGCCGGTCCAATTAGCTTAAGGACTAGGCTGCTGCGGCTGTGGAATCTGCTGTTGGCCGCGACCCCCTTTCCTATTCCCTTTTCCACCTCTTCCTCGGCCTCTGCCACCCCTGCCGCCGCTGATTATTTTCCGATGGAGGCGAGACGGCAGTGATGTTATTTTGGGGAGATGTTTCAACTGCTAACACCTTTTGATTGTGCTCATCCTGCTTAGAACGCCGGGTTTCTTCTAGCAATAATTGCGAGCATGCCTTGTTGAAACTAAGGCTGGCCAGTGGGCCGGGACGACCCGACCCCGGCCCGACCCCGTCCCGACCCCGCCCCGGTCCCTCCCCGACCCCGCTCTAAAAAAAAAAAAAAAAATTTAACGGGGCGGGACTCGAACTCGGGACGGGACGATGTCTCGTCCCGCCGACCCGAGCCCGCCCTGTGCCCGCCGACCCGAGCCCGCCCCGAGCCCGTCCCGACCCCGACCCCGACCCTTAAACCCCTTTGCAAAAATGGCCGTTGCACCAACGGCCATTTTAGATTATGGCCGTTGGCCAACCGCCATTATAGGCCCCCCCTCCCCCAACCCCCCCTACCCCTTAATATTTATTTTTAACCCATAAGTTATTATATTTACACTTTAACCCAATTTTTCAACTATAAATAACTCATTTTCTCTTCATCTTTCTCACAAATCTTCCTACAATCTCTCTAATTTCTCAATATATCTCTCTACATTGTTTGCTAAATATTCAATTTTGTTAATTCATTTGGGAATTGGGAGTGAAGTTGGCAACTAGCTTGAGGATCTTCCATCGAGCAAAGTTTCAATTTTCAACCTCTCGATTACACGTCGACGTTACGTCGGCGTTTGGTACATTTGTTCCTTCATTAAATTATTATTGTCTGTTTATTTTATTTAGCGCACTTAATTTTATTGTCTTTAATTATTTATTATCATAATTAAAATGGAAGGATTAAAAGGTATGTTTAAGGGTAAGGGTAAGGGTGCTTCTTCTAGTAGAGGCAACCAGTGGCAAGGGTACTTCTTCTAGTCATCTTATTCCTACACAGATGATTTTGTTGATACTCAACATTTTCCTACAATACCATTAGATTTAGACGAGGAGTTATTTTCTCGGAACTCAAGAAGACTTTAATTTAGACGATGATCTAGACGATACACCCACTAATATTGATGACAACACGCCCACTAGTGCACCTTCAACCGAAATACCTCCTATTCCCCCTAGTATGAGACGAGGTCCAAGAAACGACCATTAAAATCGATGCATGGACATTTTTTGATAGGGACGTAGAGAATCAAGTAGCCATATGTAAAATTTGTAAAAATGTTTTAAAATTTAAAACTGGAAAAGGTCACGGTGGGACGGGGGTTTAATTAGACACGTAGTAAGTGCTCATCCAAATAGGTATGCCCAATACCAGGCTTCAAAACCGGGTGCGCAAACGGCCGCTCCATCGGGACAAGGTTCACATACCGATACGTCCCGACCAAGTACAGGGTCAAATTAACCCTATGACGGGGGGAATTGTAGGCTCTAAATACAACAAACATAGAGATAGGGAAGCAATATCAAAATTAGTTGCTTGTGGAGGGTTTGCCTTTTTCATTTCCTTCATCTCCTGCTTTATTCATTACATTAGAGATATATATAATCCTCGCTTTTAACGGTTTTCCTAGGTCAACTCGTTAAGAGAGATGTATTTAAATTTGCGCATGAATATCAACAATATTTACGTTTTTCATTATATCATTTTAATGGCAAAGTATCTATCACGTCCGATATAGGTCGTAGTACTAACGGCCATGATTATTTAACCGTAACTTGTCATTGGATAGATTATAAATGGTCTATGCAAAAACGTATTTTAGCATATAGATATATAGATGATAGGCACACCGATACTTTTATTACGTAAAATATTTATCAAGTGTGCGATTATTACGGAATTACCGATAAAATTATGACTATTACATTAGATAACGCTTCTAATAACAATTACGCAATTACAATGTTAAAAAATAGTTTAGCTCCATCTTTTCCGGACCATTTTCATATAAAATGCGCGTGCCATATATATAACTTAATTGTAAAGGATGGTCTATCACTTTTTGAAGACATTCTTAGTAAAATACAATTTGCTATAAACTTTATTTTTAAAAGTAATAAAGTACAACGTAGAAAAGAATATAAAAAAATTTGTCATGATTGTGGACTACCTTTTAGAAAAATTCCACAAGAAGTATCCACTAGGTGGAATTCTTTATACGAGCAACTACTTGTTGCTTATGACTATAAATTACCTATAACTTTATTTTTTAACTCTCATAATAAAAAGCCACCGATATGATTTTAGATAGTGATTGGGAAAAAATTTCCGAACTTATTGTATTTTTAGAGAAATTTTTTCAAGCAACAAAAGAATTTTCCGTATATATTATCCTACTATTTCAACTATATTATTTTATATAACTCTAATATTTTTATTACTTAGTGAATATATGGAAAAACCAAATTATAAGGCAAATATTAAAAAAATGTTTGTCAAAATAAAAAAATATTTTATTCCTATTCCTTCTATTTATATTATTGGTTCTCAGTATTAAATCCTACTATTAAAATAGACGGTACTAAATCACTAATTGAAACTATTTACGATTGTATAGAAGTACTACCACCTCCAAGTCCCAAAAATCTAAATCACCCACCACCTATTGAACAAACTAAAGAAGAAGTGTTGAATAGCGTAGAACACCACCGCAAAAATATATATAGATTTTATCAACAAGAAAATGCTAGTAACGTACGGCTACCATACCATCTTCTTCATCTTCAACACAACCTCACAAAAGACATGTTGCTTTCGCGCTAGTATTGAAAGCCTCGTAAATAGAATGTGCGGCCGTACCTCTACTAACCAAATTAGCGAGTTGGATATTTTTGTTTTGCGGGGGTTCGTACCGTATCAAGAAGTTATCAATGAAGATGGACAAGAAGACTTGCTCGAAATACGGGAGGGGAATGAGAAGACCTTTCCGACACTTTCATTGATGGCTCGAGATGTTTTGAACATTCAAGCGTCATCAATCGCGTCGAAAGCGCTTTTTCTACAAAAAGCAGATATCAAATAGGAGACCACGACACTCATTGGCGGAGACATGACTTGGAAATTGCGTATTATTCAGAGATTGGATACGAGCGGAGCGGAGAAGGTGCGGTCAACCGGAGACCAACGAAGAAGATGATGAAAACTACAACGAAATCTTAACCGAAGGTAGTGGAAGCGACGTGGATCAATTTGACCAACAAATACCTATTCCAACCGAAGAACCACATGAAATCATCAAGCAATTAGAACAGATTTTTTTGAAAATGTAATTTTTTTAATTGCAATTTTATTATGTAATTTGCAACTTTTGGACAACACCATAAAGTTGCAATTTAGATTTTAGACAATTGTATTTGTATTACAAAAAAATCATATGTCTATTAAATAATATAAGAGGCACAAAAAAATTTGGGATGTTTTTATTACACTATCTTGTTTTGTTTATTGAGTTTTTTTTATACATATGTTATTTAAAAAAAAAAGAAAAAAAGGAAAACCCGACCCCGCCCCGCCCCGACCCGAGCCCGACCCGAGCCCGCCCCGCCCGATACCGACGGATCGGGACGGACGGACCGGAGCAGTCCCGCCTGCACCCGACCCCGCTAGGCCCGCTAGTCCCGATCCCGACCCCCGATCGTCCCGCCCGACCCCGACCCCGCCGGACCCGCCCGCCGTACCCGAGCCCGGCCCACTGGCCACCCATAGTTGAAACTGGGTAACGGATCGGCCTGTTGTATCACGGTGACTAGAGTGTCGTACTCACCTTTTGGTAGGCCTGCAACTAATTGTAGGACCATCTTTGTTTCGGAAACAGGTGTGTCGACATTGGATAGTTGGTCCGCCACTAGTTTCAACTGCTTGCAATAATCGGACATGTTAGAGAAATTTTCAAGGCGTGTATTACTAAACTGTTCTTCCAAATACACAACACGAGTGTGCTTGTTATCTTGAAAAAAATCCTCTAACCGAATCCATAAATCACGGTCCGAGGCGTCGGATTTCATTATAGTAAGGAGCAAGTTCTGAGAAATAGTGTCATATATCCAATGTTTGACAACGACGTCTACATGATGCCATGCTGAGTCATCAACCTCAGGGGGGCGAGTGAATGAGTCATCGATATGGTCAAGCACGTTATAGACACATGCATGAATACAAAAAAATTCAACGCATGGAGAGTACTGACCGTTTTCTTGATCAAGAATTATGGGAAGGCAGTTCTTGATGTTGGTGACGGTGAGGGCTGGATGAATAGAGGGTGAAAGGGAAGATTTTGGTATGTCAGAAGTGACGACGGTTGAGGTTGAGGCTACTGTGGGAGTCGTAGGAGGAGTCATTATAATGTATAAATATTATCGAAGTAGGAGAAAGGAGACAAGGAAGAACAAAGAATGAGAAGATGGTCTTCTCGGCCAATGGGTGGTGGCCACCGATGTGAGAGATCCGAGGGGGGGGGGGGCGTTAAATTTTAGAGAAGACATAGGGTTTTGGATCTAATACCATGTAATATTGTAATAATCTCCCTTGAGGAGCCTTTCTCATTATTACTAAATATATATAGGTTTACAATGTGGAATCCTTATACAATAGAGATCCTAATTCTATCATAATTACATATCACTAAATATGATAAATATACAAAGAGATGTACACGTTAATAATTCTCATATGGTATTCCTCTGCGTATAGCTATGGAGTATATGTTACTTTTATTTCCATCAAAAACTAAATTTACTATCACGATTTCTAGAAAAGAAATTATACAAATTACATTTTACGTTACAACTAAGTACACCCGATATTAAGTTTTATTACAGAATTATAATATGAAAGTGATATCAATTAATTAATTACGCTTTAATTCGGAACAAGTGATATGTTTCTCATGTAAAAGTCTACATTAGAGGACTACTTTTATCATATGACCATTACTTCTAAGCTAACTGCAAAATAATCATAACTCTTCTTCTTTATTTAAGCTTTGAGAATGATTATATAAAACTTTTAAGGATAGTATGACACAACTACATGTACATTAAAGCTTACAAGTTTAGTCGATATAGTAAGTTTAGCTCAGATCCTTGTACATATGTTAAAAAGAACTACTATTAAATATATATAATGTACAAATACTTAATTTTGATGCCTTTGTTTAAGTTATGTCCTTAATTTATAAAGTTTTTTAGTCTATCCACCTCGGAACTACTTCAGACATGTGATGTTTTAGGTTAGTCTTAATAAAGTTCAACTTCATACAAAATATGCCTGAAGTTTAGATATTTCTGCCTGAAGTTTAGACAAAAATTCCTAAAAATTGAAGTTCAATCATTTTTATCTGAACTTATTTTTACTTGATTTTATTCATCTTTGTCTGAAGGTTAAACTATTTTTGTCTGAACCACTACAAGAAAGTATAGATTTGACAACAAAACTTTAGCAACAATAAATATATTATTGCTAAAAAATAAAAATAGCAACAAAAGTTTAATATATTATTGCTAAAAAAATATAAATGACAACAAAAAAAAAAAAAACTTGTTGCGAAATTTTTTCGCATCGGAGATTATTGCAACGACATGCAACATTTTTTAATGTTGCAAAAAGTACTTTGATGATATGGCAGAAGGCTAGTACTTACTCCGGATCAAAAAGAGTGTCCACTTAGCTAGTTGTACACTCCTTAATAAGAAAATACTAACTTTTAGGCAAAAATAAATAATTTTATTAAAATATCCATAATTAAATAAGTAATGAGATTTAATCATCTAACACTTAATAAGAGCAAATATAAAAAAATAAAATTAATTTTTTTAATTTAATAAGTGGACACCTTTTTAAAAACTTTTTTTATCACGAGGGAATAATACATAGTGATGTTTTTTTACTGGATTCTGAACCCAAAAGGTAGATAGTGATATGCATAGAACAATTGCAAGTAGCAGCTCAACTTATTAGATTCCATTTCTTTTTTTCTTCAATAGAATCACACTCTCCCAATTGCCATTAAACATATTTCCCCCTCTCTTTTCTCTTCGCCACATACAAAAATCTCACACACAAAAAAAAAATTACAACTATATACTTGAAGAAGAAGCAAAAAATCTGAAGAAAAATTAGTACATTTATGTTACAAGTGTGATTGACTCATCTAAAAGCTTAAACTATCAGACATAACACACTTTTAATATTTAATTATATTCTCCACAATATATAGTCGAAGAAGAAGCAAAAAAAATCTGGAGAAAGATTAGTACATGTATGTGAGAAGTTAGAAGTGTGAGTTGTTAGACAATCACACTTTCAGTATTTAATTATATTCGCAACAATGTCGGAACCAGCTCCGAAGTCAAAGGAGTTTTCAACTACTCCTTCTCCTTCGGCGGAGATGGATCTTGATCTTGATATGGACGGTTCCTGGTCGTTCGATCAGATTTTCGCTGTTTCGTCGAATCCTACGTCTCCTTTCCTGCCTTGTTATCCTCTTTGGGCTTTTTCTGATGATAATGAGGAAAAAATAGTCGGAAATGGAGTTTCTGGTGCTCTACGTATCTCAAGTCATCCTAGATTGGTCTCTTGTATGTAAGCCTTTTGTGTTTTTAATATGACGCACTTTTCTATTTATATTATATGACACACTTTTTTTTTTAGTCCGTCCAACAAAAATAATATATTTTTTTAATTTAACTACAATTTAACTTTAAATTTTAATTTCTACGTTAAACATATATTTTTGTAGAAACTGGAATTTGCATAAAGTACTTGATGATTTGATTTTTTTTTTTTTTTTTTTTACAGAAAAAGATGTACATCTGTGGCCGTTTGGCCATAAAGATTTTTTATTTTTTTCTGGTGAATTCCTGAAATCATGTTTGACAATTTTTCAGAATTAGAAAAATATCAAAAAGTTGTTTTCACTCCAAATCACTCACAAATAAAAAAATGTTAAAAGTCTTACATCGGATATGGAATGAGAAAATGAACTCTTTATATGAATTTGAATAATCCTCACCCTATAAGGAGCTTTTTGGGTTGAGTTAAATCAAGATCCATTTTTACATGGTATGAGAGTTAGACCTATTCCAATTATTTGTTTACCGATATTGGGCCCCCCAAATTATATTATCAACGCTCCAGTTAACAAGCTCTAGGTGTGCGGGGAGTGTTAAGAGTCCCACATTGACATGAAATTATATGAATTTGGACAATGCTCACTCTACAAACTAACTATCCATTCTTTACAAAAACAACTCCAATTTGTATTTATAGCCAAACACACAACTCCAAATTTCACAATTTTCATGGTCAAACGGCCCTTAGTAAAAACTCTTCGTGGAAATATAGTACTATTACACTTTGTTTTGATGCTGTTCTTTTGGCAAAAAACATGTACTTGGTAAAAACTTTTCTTGGAAAAACAGTATCAAACAAATACTTTTGCTAGAAACTTTAAAAAAAGTAAGAAAAGTTTAGCTTTTCCAGAAACAGAAACAAAGGAATTAAAGCTGAAATATTGCGGAATTGGATACCATATTTGCATAATCTTAATTGAATCTATTGAAATTCAGTTTATAGAATAGCATGTTTTACCTTTTCTTTTCAGGATATTACTTATTCCCACTCTTTTATTCACATCAAGTTTAGTGAATTTGACATTAGGAGAGCAGTAGTTACACGCTGAGATGAGGTAGATTCGTTTTCTTCTTCCTTTTTTCCATTTTTGTTTGCTTGATTAGGGATCATGTAGTTTTTGTTCTTTCATATTTTATGAACATACATGCTACTATATTTACGTAGAATATAAAAGTAAGTAAATATAAGGTATGCGTTCTATCCTACCCTCTTCAGACCCCACTTTATGGGATTACACTAGGGTATGTTGTTGTATAAAAGTAAGTAAATAAGTATGGAAAGATTTTTATTTCCTTAGATTTTAATGTAACGTCATATGCAAAACATATCTTAATATTATGAACATTGGTTAAGTGATAAAGGTTTAAATAAAAAGAGATACACGTTTATTTGTTGGTTTAGTGTAAACAACCCGTGCACATATTCTTTAGAGCAGGAAAGTTTCTACGGAGGTGTGCCCATCTCTGTTAGCAATCAGATGGTAGAGAAAGAACATGCTGAGTATTAATACAATGTAAACATACTTCTTCTAATGAAATCTCCTGCTTACTGATCATGAAAAAAGTATGTAGAAATATATCTTGTCTCTGTAGATAAGAATATCGTGATTTAGTGCAACTGTAAACCAAGTAGAATTTTTTCTTGATGAACTTAGTATTTTAAGCATAAAGATTACTTCTCAGAGTACTTATCAAAAAAGAGAAAAAGATTACTTCACATCGCAAAACATTAAAGGTATGCTGTCATTCTTCTGTAAGTTACTTTCCCAATAACTTAGATTGTTGATATACAAGAGTTGAACTTTTTTCCATCTTAAACTTTATAATGAACTAGTTGTAGTCATTTTATAATTAGATTCTCTAGGAGTAGCTTTACTTTGTGATGTATGAACTTATCCTTAGTTTGTCCCCATGAAAAGGGGATAAGCGAGTTGAATGTGCATCATTTCCTGGTCACACACAGTGAAAGAATCATCTATTTGCCTTCCATATTTGGAGCAGACACTGGTGATCCTGAGGCTACAACTGAATCTGTCTGTCAATATTGATAAAGGACGACTTCCTCCACCAATTTCGGGACTAACACCTGGAGATTATACAGATGGGTCTTGTATAATCAAGGAGAGGATGACACAAGCGCTCCGACACTTAAAAGAATCCACAGGAGAGCGAGTCTTAGCTCAGGTATGGGCACCTATAAAGGACGCTGGTCGGTCTGTACTCACAACTTCAGGGCAACCCTTTGTTCTTGACCCAGAGTGTAATGGGCTTCATCAGTATCGAACGGTTTCTCTGATGTATATGTTTTCTGCGGATGGAGAGACTGATGGAGTTCTTGGACTTCCGGGCCGTGTCTTCCGCCTTAAGTTGCCTGAATGGACACCAAACGTGCAATATTACTCCAGTAAAGAGTTCCCTCGGCTTGATCATGCTTTGCATTACAATGTTCGAGGAACTTTAGCGCTGCCTGTATTTGAACCATCTGGAAAATCTTGTGTTGGTGTAATGGAGCTCATAATGACCTCTCCGAGGATCAACTATGCTGCTGAGGTGGATAAAGTATGCAAAGCACTGGAGGTTGGTTCTTTTAACCCTAGTAAATTCTAATTCACATCTCTCATGTTAGATGTCTTATCTTTCAATAATATCGGATATTGTGTTTCTGCATCAACTGTATGAGAAAGTGTTAGAACTAGCCATTTATAGCATCTATTATACCGTTAGAGGCTGAGATTTTGTTCGTTGGAAATGTGTTCACAAATTCAATCGTCCATTCAATAGGAAATGTTTGATAGTGTTGTTGGCTTACAAAGGTGCATTTAATGGCAAGAGTTAATCCAATTATTTTTTTTTTGTTACTTATGAGTAGGGTAAACCCCGGATTAAAACCACGTCCAGTTAACCACACTTGGCAAGCCACGTGTGAGATAACCAAGACGCGAACTCTTTGCGGTCCCGCGCTCTCATCTACCCTTGCGGGTAGTTAATCCAATTATTGTTGTTACTTATGTAGGGTATTAAAAAGTTTTGAGTAGATAGACGCGTCTTTTATCTAAGCCAGATGCATCCATCATCTTTTCCTACTTTTTATTTTTCAAGATGAGGTCTCTTTGGTTAAAATCTATTTCTACTTTCTGCAGGCAGTAAATTTGAAAAGTTGGGAGTTATTGGACCACCCAAACACTCAGGTGAGGAACAGTTGTGTAAAAGAGTTTCTCATTTAAGTGGTTGTTTCATCATTTGTCTGAACAGGTCTATGTGATGGGGTATATGAACCAGATTTGCAATGAAGGCCGACAGAATGCATTGGTTGACATCTTGGAGATACTAACTGCGGTATGTGAAACATACAAACTGCCTCTGGCTCAGACGTGGATCCCATGCAGGCATCGTAGTGTTCTGGCTGATGGTGGTGGGTTGAAAAAGAGCTGCAGTAGTTTTGATGGAAGTTGCATGGGACAGGTCTGTATGTCCACGACAGATGTAGCATTTTATGTGGTTGATGCTCATATGTGGGGTTTCCGTGACGCCTGTGCCGAGCATCATTTACAAAGGGGACAGGGAGTTGCTGGAAGAGCATACGCTTCACAAAAATCATGCTATTGTGAAGATATCACACAATTTTGCAAAACTGAGTACCCCTTGGTACATTATGCGCGCTTGTTTGGGTTGACCAGTTGTTTCGCGATCTGCTTAAGGAGCAGTCACACCGGCAATGATGATTATATTCTGGAATTTTTTCTGCCACCGAATTCTGGGGATTACAATAACCAGCAGGCTTTTCTTAACTCGCTCTTATTGACAATGAAGCAGCACTTCAGGAGTCTCAGCATTGCTTCCGGAGGGGAACTTGATTACGACTGGAGCTCAGTTGAGATTATTAAGGTTTCCATGGAAGAGAAAATTGACGCAAAGCCTGAATCTGTACCAATACCGAAATCTCTTCCTCAGCCGACTAGTTTACCAAATGGATGGACGCATCTTGATCTATTGGGAGAGCAGCAGTTGGAAGTGGGATCGGCTGTTGCAAAAGGCGAAGCCCCTAACCTTGTATCTAACTCTGAAAATAAAGCGACGGGAAAGAAATCAGAGAGAAAACGTGGAAAAGCAGAGAAAACAATAAGCTTAGAGGTTTTGCAACAGTATTTTGCTGGAAGTCTTAAGGATGCTGCAAAGAGTCTTGGTGGTATGTTCTCGATTTGAAGTGCTTTTTCTTGACCAAATTGATCTTATAGACGTATTTCTCTTTTATTTATTTTTTTAGCTATTCTCATCAATGTTCTTGCAACTACAGTTTGCCCTACCACAATGAAACGCATATGTAGGCAGCATGGGATCTCTAGATGGCCATCTCGCAAAATAAATAAAGTCAATCGTTCCCTTTCAAAGCTAAAGTATGTAATTGAATCCGTTCAAGGAGGCGAAGGTGCATTTACTCTGACTTCACTGTCACCAAATTCACTTCCTGCTGCTGTTAGTTCTATTTCTTGGCCTGCTTGTGCAAATGGTTCCAATATACCAAGTTCACCATTGTCTAAACCTTCAGTATTTCCTGAGAAAAATGAGTCGTCCAACCATGGGACACCAGAAAGTCACGAAGAACTCACTCCTCCGCAGAATGGTTTTCTGCATGCTGAAGGCTCACGTATGTCCAGAACGGGGAGTGTCTCAAGCGAAGAGAGCTCAGGGACACCTGCGTCTCATGGTTCATGCCAAGGCAGTCCTTCCCCTCAGAACGAGCTGGTTCATTCACCACCTCGTGAGTCGTGCATGAAAGTGGGAGGCTCTCTAGAAGCAGCTCGTCAGACCACAGCAGAAATCAACTTATCGTCTGCATTCCTATTGCCTCGTACTTTTATTCAAGAACATGCTCAGGAGCCATTTGGAGGAATGCTAGTCGAGGATGCAGGCAGCTCTCATGATCTGAGAAATCTTTGTTCACCTGGAAACGCTGTGGTTGATGAACAAGTCCCAGAATACAATTTGTCTAACCCACCTTTTTCCGATGCAACTGCCAAGGACCCTGTTTATGTTCACGCTGACACAATGCCACAGTATTCTGCCTGGACTGAAGGGACATCCGTTACAGTAAAAGCAACATATAAAGAAGATATCATAAGATTTCGGCTTTGTTTAAATTCTGGTATAGTTAAGCTGCAGGAAGAAGTAGCAAAGAGGCTTAAGTTAGAGCTGGGCACTTTTGACATCAAGTATCCAGACGATGATCTTGAGTTAGTTTCGATTTCTTGTGATGCAGATTTGCAGGAATGTGTCGATATCTCAAGATCATCGGGCAGCAGTATCGTGAGGTGGTTAGTTCAGGATATTATGTCCAACCTTGGGAGCTCCTGTGAGAGCTCAGGTAAATGATAAGGAATTAGGCTGTAAATACATATAACTACGTCAAGTAGTTCTTGTAATACCAGGATCTTGTCCACTGTATGTGTAAATTTTGATCGACAGGTTCAGTGTAATTGTAACAAATTTCCAATTGTATCAAGCCTCTGAGGGAATTAATTGTGTATTTCTTGTTTCTTTTGCTTATATTCTTAAAGACAATTCCTCTTTTTTTATAACTATAGTTCCTGGCCAACTTGCCCACACCTCGATTAAATTTCACGGAATACCTTCTAGCTCTCACCCGCACATCAAATTCATATCTTTTGGTAGTATGTACTGATGAAATTGTTGGTGCGCACAAATTAATCTGAAGACTACTTTTATATAAAAAGAAAAAGAAAAGAGAGAAATCCATCTCATTGACTTAAGTTTTCACCTAAAACCGAATACATGTATGTGATCCAATATTAAACTGACAAATCGTTCAACTTGATTATATCACATCTCAATAATTCATATTAACGTATCTGAAATTGAAAGTCAACTTGTTAAAATATTTGATCTAACATAATTTGACAATGTAGATGTATTTTCATTCTGTATTTTAAGCTACATATTAAACAATACTATTATCATAAATATGAACATGCTAGATACTCCATTAAAGATCTAATAAATCGTGACTTCTAGGCGCGAATTCTGATTAATCAGACCTTAAAGCGGGTACGAACACTGGGCGGAAAACCAAAGAAGATATCAATATAATAAAAACAACTCTCCGTATTATCATATTTGTTAGCCAACTTGTTAAAATATTTCATTTAACATAATTTAACAATTATATAGATGTATTTGATAAGTATTTTAAGCTACAAATCAAAGTATTATTATCACAAATAATATCACTATTTGAGTAGAGGGTCTATTTAACTCACAAAGATAGATGTAAGGTCTGCGTGCATCCTACCCTCACCCCCAAACCATAATTTGTGGGATTACACTGAGTATGTTATTGTTGTTAATATCACTATAAACACATACGACCACAAAAAATATTAAAATTTTATTTCATATATCAATACTAGTCAAGAATGCAGTTAAGTCAAATACCTCTAACAAGAAGTAATCTAAGTACTTCGCGGAGAAGATCTAATTTAAGGCTTTAACGTTTATAACTTTATAGGATTCAGCTGTGTTCTTTTTTCTTTTTTTTTTAGTTTGCAGTTATTCCACTCTCTGATTCTTTTACATTCCATGAGGATAATTAAAGCCGTAACTGTACCTTTAGTTGTTCAACTTCACCTATCTCATTCATATGCATGGGGTAGATATTGTAGAATTGTATTAATCTTTCTTGGAGAGTCTTTCTCATTAATACAAATATATATAGTGTACAATGTGGAATCCTAATACAATAAGGATATTATATCTATCATAATTATACATCACTAAATATTACACAATATATGAGATATATTCTAATTATGGTACAATGTTGACTATACATGTTAATACACCCCCGCAGTCGGAGCGAGAGGAGGCCGGACGCTGAGACTGGATGTAAAGTCGAGTAATGCTGTCTAGGAAGACATTTTGTGAAGATATCCGTGTACAGATAGGAAGAAGGCACATGCAAGACCTTAACATGACCGAGAGCAACCTTCTCACGAACAAAGTGAATGTCCATCTCAATATGCTTGGTTCGTTGATATTGAATCGGATTATGAAATAAATATATGGCGGATATGTTATCACAATACACCAGAGAAGCTTTACGCAAGAGACATTGAAGCTCCAAAAGGAGGTTTCAGAGCCAACAGATCTCAGCAACAACATTTGCAACTCCTCTATACTCTACTTCTGCACTCGATCGGGATAATGTGGCTTGCCTCTTGGCAGACCAAGAGATGAGATTATCCCCTAAAAACACACAGTAGCCGGATGTGGAGCGTCGCGTGTCCGGACAGCCTGCCCAATCAGCATTTGTATAGGATAATAATTTGTTCGGTGCTGAGGGGTATAAGTGCAAGCCATAGTCAAGTGTACCCTTAACGTATCGAATGATATGCTTAAGGGCAGCAAAATGAGGCTCCCTGGGGCATGCATGAATAAGCACACATGCTGAACAACATAAGCAATGTCAGACTTGGTGAAGGTAAGATACTGTAGTGCACCTGCGAGACCCCTACGTGTGCACGTGTGTGGAAACGGCGTTTCCGACGTGCGAGCCCCAATTGTTTGAGTCATAAATAATGAGATATACTTAATTCCACATTAGTAATTTTTTAACAATTAGTACTAGTAATCTATTGTAAATGGATTAGGCTTAATTAATCCTAAACGAGCATCTATATAAAGCTCATTTCTTAGGTATACATTATTTCATAGGATTCCAATTCAGCCCCATATTTGGGAAGTAATGGTGAATCCATACACTTCCGCACAGTCACTTCCACTCTCTCCAAACCTTCTTCTTTCTCCGTTTCAGCCTTGGACACGAAGAAGGACGACGTATCGTCGTCTTCCAAAGATACTAAGGATGAGGCTGGTCCTGAAATCAACAGTGATGATAGTGAGAAAAGTTCTCCCAAGGAGGATCAGTATCCGAGCGGAGAATTTGAATTTGAGGAGTACGGTGCTTGGAAAAGCTTAGTAGTGAAATTGCGAGGCCAGGTTAGTTCCTCTTCCTTGAGAGCTATTTGAAAATTCGAAATTTTAAGTAGTCATATTAACAATGTCGAGTCTCTACGAGATCCTAGGGTGCTATAGAAATATATAGTGTAGTGGTAAGCTGGGGACAAAATTGGCCCAACGCATTACGGAGTTAATAGTATAATGATAAGTTGTTAAATAGTTGATAGCCAATTGAATTTGCAATTGACAGGTATATAGGTGTCATTAACTTTAGTTCTGGTGCATCTGATCATTTTTTTATAAGGTAGTAATTTTTTTTAATGAAGCACAGTTCTAAGATAGTACTTGCAGATACAAAATGCAGAAAAGTTGGCCCATGGATCCTATTAGTATATCTGAAGGAACCCAAAAAATTTAGCATTACATCAACATCCAGACCAATTTTTTAAGTTCTGAATACATCTATCTTTACATATATCTGAAAAAAATTAAAAGGGTATTTGAAAATTGAGTTGTGTTTGGATGCATTTAATGTAGTAACAAAAAAAAGGATGAAATTAGTCCCCCGGGCATATTTGGATGACAAAGGAGAAGAACTTAAAAATTCAACTGGAGGTCTGCAATGTGAGTTCGAAACCTGGTGGGAGCAATTTGCTCTCTTATGAAGTAGGACCTTATAGGTGATATCAATTTTCTCGTTCTCAAACCCTTGTCATTCAGACACATCTCACGATTTACCTGCAGTAGTGCTGAAGGACCGAGACTACTACCTTCGAGAATAGTCTGGCGTAAGCCGGATATAAAAAAAAAAGGATGATATTATCTTGACTGCCTCTACTGATGCGTTGCGCAAGTCTATCATGACCATGCTCACTTCTGAGTTTGCTATGAAAAACTTGGGACCCTTGAGTTACTTTTTGGGGATTGATGTCACTCGTCATGCAGGTGGGTTATTCTTATCACAACGAAAGTATGTAGCTGAGATCATTGAGCAAGCTGGTATGTCCTCCTGCAAGTCTACTTCCACTCCAGTTGATATCAAACCCAAGCTGGGTGCTGCGGCTGGCTCGCCTTACGAGGATCCGACTTACTATCGCAGTCTTGCATGGGCTCTTCAGTATCTTACTTTGACGAGGGTGGATATTACGTATGCCGCACAACAGGTGTATTTGTTTATGCATGATCCCAGGGTTGAGCACATGAATGCGCTCAAACGCATTATTCAATACATCCAGGGGACACTTGACTACAGTTTACACTTGTATCCATCGTCGACGGCTACACATGTCTCGTATATTGATGCTGATTGGGGTGGTTGTCCGGACACCAGACGTTCTACGTCTGGGTATTGTATGTTCCTTGGTCTCATGGTCTGCCAAACGACAAGCTACCTTATCCCGCTCTAGTGCAGAAGCGCCGAGTATCGAGGGGTGGCTAATGTGGTTTTTGAATCATGTTGGCTCTGTAATCTCCTCTTAGAGCTTCACTTTCTCGTTCACAAAGCTACCTTGGTTTATTGTGATAATGTTAGTGCTATATACCTTTCTGGCAATCCGGTTCAACATCAACGCACTAAACATATTGAGATAGATATCCATTTTATTCGCGAAAAGGTGTAATGATTCCCCCATTCACGATAAATAAAAAGATAAAAAGAAAAGCCATTCCATTTCGACAAAAGATCCACACCCAAGTTCCATAGCTTTTGGTTCGCTATCCCGATCATGATTTTGGACAAGTACGCATCCTCCATGTCACTTTCAGGTATCAAATTGCAGACATATTTATCAAGGGCCTTCCCCCTCTGTGCTATTTGAATATTTTAGGGACAGTCTCAAATTACGAAGACCACCCCGCTATGACTGCGGGGGTTGATAAATACCCGTGATATACACAAGATATACACCGTGTATATCACGGACAGTGGGTTGTAAATTCACTGTTTATGGGCTGTAAATACCCGTCAGGCACTGTCATATAACGTATATCTAGGTCCTGATGACCTCAAACGTTAGAAAATATGTCGTTGTTACCGCTCTTTTGAGTGATCTGATAGTGTGTGAACTCGGTATTGATGAAGGTAATAGTGAAGCCTTTTTGTGCAAGCTTGATTGCTAGATGGATTGTGGGAATAACATGGCCTTGTAGCGGATAATACACTAATATTGCATGAGGCTTTGAGCTCGATTCCATCATTTTGTTATATATTTTCGACTATATGCAATTGATAAATTAAAGGCTAAAGAGGTAATAGAAAGAACTAGCTAGGTTTTGTAATGCATGGCCATAAGCAAGAATAAACCGTACTTTTGACACGGTACTATATATAGGGAAAGGTGCATGGATTTGTAAATTTAAGTGTGGATAATGTCATGATATGCAATTTCTATAATAAAATAGAAGTTGATTTGTGAAGGATAGGTATAAGTGAAGATAAATGAAAACTAATAATACTTTCCCCATTAGTGACTAAACTAGGAATTTTGTCAAGGATGTCAAAAATTTAATATATGTGTATAAAAAATAAACATATATTTGCAATATAATTCTCTATATACAAAATATAATTTTTCGAGGAAGAGTATTCAACTATACATCTGACAAGTGAGGATTGCTCAGTTGGTAAAACATCTTCACCCACGACCGGTAGGTCCAGGGTTTGAATCACGCTTATATCCTCCAAAATGGGGGATAAAAAAAGAAAAGAAAAAACTATACATCTTTCGGTCTATGTGTCTCCGCTGCTACTCCTACTAAAATCATAAAAGTTTTCTATTTTCCCTCTTATCATTTGGTAATATAACAGAAATGTTGTCACCAAATGACATAATACATGCCATATCAGCTATACTATAAGACATTTTCTCTAACATCATATCTTTGTAATGTACTTCCATATAGATAACCATTGATAGATTTTGTTGAAACATACATGTGGTTGTTTTCCAGATGTGTATGATGAAGTACCTATTTTGCTTGTTTACGTTTCAAACCAAAATATAAAAGACTAACAGCAGTAAATAATACTGAGAAATAGAAGAAGAAAAAAGCCTACAATGAGATCTATCTTTTCTTTAAGCTGAATATATTTTCCATTTTTGGAAAAGGGAGAGCCTAAAATCTGGAGAGGGGAAAAGGAAAAATGACAAAGGAAACATATTTAAATCACAAAACGATAACCAATTAAGCGATGAATGAAAACAAGGATCAATAAAAATTCAGGAGGACACAACAACCATTAGGCTTCACCAGATTAATGATTAACTCTATACATACCTCTACAAATGTTACAGAAAATGTATTGCTATTCAGAATTAACTTCTGAACCCAAAGGCAGACTACTTCTTTGACGAGGTATCCTTTTTCGTCGTCCTTTTAGAGTTCGGATCAATAAGATTTTCTAAGGATTTCATGTTTTTGTTGCGAGATCTGCCTGTTTCTTTCAACAGTTCAGCTAGCCTATTTTTCTCATCGTAGAAATCAGGATTTGCAGTTCCGAGTTTTTCTTCTCTCAATTTAAGAACGTACTCCAGAATCTCAATAGCATCATCCACTCTGTACGTTACAAAATGTCAGTACAACCTTAACATAACGCTTTGAATCATCCACTCTGTACGTTACAAAATGTCAGTTGAAGCCACTAAATCCGTAATGGCTTCAACGTGGTAATGAAGTACATGTTCAGTTGAGATTTACACAATTGATTACAAGATCATGTTTTTTATTTTCAGTGCAAGGTATTAGTATTGTATTTCTTTTTTTTTTCTTTTTCCTAACGAGTTTATACAAGAGGTCTTTTTCATAAGTGAATAGAACTGGAAGAAACATATGGTGTACCCTACAACAAATGTAACCTGCAAGCCCCCAATGCATATGGATTTGGTACATGCGCATGAACATTCAAAATGTGTATAACCACAAAAATAAATGTAATATATTGCTACTTTAATCCTTATCCAAAAAAAAGTTACATAAGACTTCTCTAAATGTTTGCATATAAAAAAGCATCTATATCACAATGTTATCAAAGGCGAAAAGCGTAAAGTGCAAATAATAAAGCAAATAAAGAAAGGTGCAAATAAGGGTTATCACAAAAACAATGGCTGCCAACTTATAGAATTCTTGCTGAGAAGAATGGGCCTCATAGACCATGGCAATCGGCAAGATAGTGTAGGCCAATGAAGTTTTTTCAAATTACTAAGTTATCAGCAAATAACTCAAGAAGAATTTCATCTATAACTATCAATCAACCAACTAAATCTCTATGCTAAATCAGTTGAAGTCAGCTATTATCAAGCTATATGAATATATGTATCCATATTTTGTTCTATTCAGGTCCATCTCATTCCAATATAGTTAAGGCAAATATGGATTTTCTTAAACAAGAGGTTCTCTAAATGGATATACTATCGCTAACCAGAATAAAAGCACACCTGACAAACCCTGGACCTAATTTGTGTGTCATTAATAACAATAAACATTAATCTTAACAAGTTGGTATTGCCTATACGGGTTCTTTGTTTCATCTATAGATAAAAAAAGAAAATGCTCTAATATAAACTTTACCTTCCAACTGCATCATAAGTTGCTGCAAGCTTGCTATACACACCAAGGGTGTCTTGATGACAAGGGCCACACTCCTGTTCCAGAATTTCTCTAGCTTCTTCAAATAACTCAGCAGCCTCAACTATTTTAAACAATTGTACAGAAGACAACCCCATCTGATTTAAAACAACCCCAAAGAAGGCTGATTTCCTCTCACCACTGGTCCTAAGTTTTACTACTGCATTTTCAAAGGAACTCCGCGCCTCTTCATACCTCCCGACCATATAAAACATAACACCCATTCGTGCTTCTATGCCGGCAATGGTACTTTGCTGTCCTGGTTTATCCTCTAAGAGTTTCATTGCCTTGAGCAACAGCTTCAGTGCCTCCTCAGGTTCATTAAATAACTCATATATTACTGAAATTTCCACCAATCCACTGGCAATATCTTCTGGGGTTGTTCCGGGCACATGTTTTGCATATATTCTCAAGGCATTTTCACAATAGGATCTGGATTCCCTCAGTTTTCCTGTCTTGTAATATAGGTCACCCAGCCTTGCAAAGACAGATGCAACTGAAGGATGGTTGTCACCCTTTGATGATTTGAAAACAGTAAGTGCCTTCTGATAGGAGAAGGCGGCCTCATCAAAACGAGACAGAGACAAGTAGATGTTCCCTATTCCAACATCAATAGCTGCAACCTCATTTTCCTGTCCATTGGCAATCATAGCCATGTTGGCAAGTACAAGGTGTTCAAGGGCTGACTCATAATCGCCTTTAGCCTCACATATTAGAGCCATCAAGCGACGATCAGCTGCCTCTTCAAGAGAAGCTGGAGGACTGTGTACACGATGGATTTCCAATGTTTTCTTGCATAAATCATCAGCCTCATCAAACTGCATTGCCTGAACATGGGCCTCAGCCAAGTACCTAGAATTCCAGTTCAGTTGGGTCAGAATAATTAAAGCCAAGAAATCACATCGCCACAAGAATGAGACTTGCCAATGAAAAATTGTGGAAGAGGAGAGTTACCACACAAGCTAGCTAATATAATCAGGCTGATTGTTTAAGCCCATGAACTGAAAATGTAGAGCAGCCATACTGGCAGATACATATTATGCCGGTCAGATGCAGTCTTAAATTATTCTGTTGGTGAACAATGAACAATATAAATTGGAATATAGTTCAATGTTTTGCTTTTATAATTAAAGTCAACATTGATATAAGATGTAAAAATCAGACAGCTTAAGCTAGTTGCAATTACCAATATATTACAACTTTGAAGACCACCAGGCTAAAAACAGATAAAGTATATATCAAAAGTAGTATTAGTAACAAGTTGGCAAGGAGGAATGAGATTGTTTCCTATTAAAAATGGTCCACTAAATTGACCATTGAGACCTAATTAAGTATAACTCCAAACCCTTATTATTTTGGGACAATAAACTATGAAAATGTACCAACGGCCCACCACATAGTAGAATGTTCTCTTTCGTGAGAGCAGTCGCGAATTTACAAAGAAACAAACTGATTTTCTGGACGCTAACAACTCCCAATTATATCATGTTATTAAAAGGAACACGTCATTAGCAATATCAAGTATATCCGAGTAATAATCAACTTCCGGTATCATCGTTTCTAGCAGCAATAACAGAGACAAATTAGGAGCAACCAAATGTAAATGCCACAAATTAAACCAGATTGCAGCGAATACATACTAAATCCTTAGCAGCAATATCTTCTTATCCTTCAGGTATGTATGACAAGTCAAAATTAACACAAAGAATGTATTAACGCATAAATCCCCTAATAAAATGTCTATCACAAGATTCACAACTCACAACCACTAAATCTAAAGTGAAGTGAGAAAGATTTAGATTTCTAATTTTGGAGGCACAATATTTTATTTGGGAACTTTGGTAATAAAAGATGAATAACATTGGACCAAGTATTTGAAATTTTAGAACTCCAAAAGTTTACGTACCAAGGACTGATTTCAGCTGCTTCAGATCATTAGAGCAACTGGCATAGAACCTCTCACATTTATCCTCAAAGGCAGATACTTAATTCTCCCATACATAACCGCTCCAGTGGCTATGTACCATCCTTGCACTTTCACATAAGCAAGGCCTTCAGTTTTCATGAAATTCCAAAACCGAAGAATTTGTTACATAATGCGAAACCGAACCACTATCAACATTTGATTATAAATCCATTTTCGCTTACAGTGCTCCATCCATTGCTTCCAGAGTTCCTTCCACTGCTTGGCCCATAGAACCTCTCACATTTATCCTCAAAGGCAGATACTTAATTCTCCCATACATAACCGCTCCAGTGGCTATGTACCATCCTTGCGCTTTCACATAAGCAAAGCCTTCAGTTTTCATGAAATTCCAAAACCGAAGAATTTGTTACATAATGCAAAACCGAACCACTATCAACATTTGATTATAAATCCATTTTCGCTTACAGGCTTGGCCCTAAATTCCAACTTCTCCCGCAACGTTCTTCCACTACTCCAAAAGGAGTATATGCGTGTGGTTCGAACCATACCAGAGACACCGCCGTGTGTATGGCGTGAGTGGTTCGAACCATTCCAGAGACGTTGTCGCCGTGTGTGGTTCAAACCCCACCATGTATATGTACTTACATGTATATATAAATCATACTTACATGTATATGTACCCTTTGTTCCAACTTCTCCCGCAACGTTCTTCCACTACTCCAAAAGGAGTATATGCGTGTGGTTCGAACCATACCAGAGACACCGCCGCCGTGTATGGCGTGAGTGGTTCGAACCATTCCAGAGACGTTGTCGCCGTGTGTGGTTCAAACCCCACCATGTATATGTACTTACATGTATATATAAATCATACTTACATGTATATGTACCCTTTGATCCAACTTCTCCCGCAACGTTCTTCCACTACTCCAAAAGGAGTATATGCGTGTGGTTCGAACCATACCGGACACCGCACGCCGTGTATGGCATGAGTGGTTCGAACCATTCCAGAGACGTTGCCGCCGTGTGTGGTTCGAACCCCACCATGTATATGTACTTACATGTATATATAAATCATACTTACATGTATATGTACCCTTTGTCAGGGTTCAAACCACTCACACCACACACGGCGACAACATCTCTGGTATGGTTCGAACCACTCACGCCACACACGGCGACAACATCTCTGGTATGGTTCGAACCACTGACGCCACACACAGCGGCGGCGTCTTTGGTATGGTTCGAACCACTCAAGCCATACACGGCGGCGGCGTCTCTGGTATGGTTCAAACCACTCACGCCATACACGGTGGCGACGTCCCTGGAATGGTTCAAACCACACGCACATATTCCTCTTGGAGTAGTGGAAGAACGTTGAATGAGAAATTGGAATTTAGGGCCAAGCAATAGAAGGAGCTCTGGAAGCAATGGAAGGAACACTATAAGCGAAAATGGGTTTATAATCAGATGTTGACAGTGGTTCGGTTTCGCATTACATAACAAATTCTTCAGTTTTGGAATTTCATGAAAACTGAAGGCTTTGCTTGTGTGAAACCGCAAAGAGGCTATGAAAACTGAAGGATTTGCTTATGTGAAAGCGCAAGGAGGCTACATAGCCACTGGAGCGTTTATGTATGGGAGAATTAAGTCATCTACCTTTGAGGATAGATGTGAGAGGTTTTATGCCAGTTGCTCCAATGATATGAAGCAGCTAAAATCAGCCCTTGGTACGTAAACTTTTGGAGTTCTAAAATTTCAAATACTTGGTCCAATATTATTCATCTTTTATTACCAAAGTTCCCAAATAAAATATTGTGCCTCCAAATTAGAAATCTAAATCTTTCTCACTTCACTTTAGATTTAGTGTTGTGAGTTGTGAATTTTGTGATAGACATTTTATTAGGGGATTTATGGGTTAATACATTCTTTGTGTTAATTTGGACTTGTCATACATACCTGAAGGAAAAGAAGATACTGCTGCTAAGATTAGTAGCATTTAGTATATAACTTTAAAGCTTCAAAATGTCTTTTGGTATTCGCTGCAATCTGGTTTAATTTGTGGCATTTACATTTGGTTGCTCCTAATTTGTTTCTGTTACTGCTGCTAGAAACGACGATACTGACAGTTGATTATTACTCGGATATACTTGATATTGCTAATGACGTGTTCCTTTTAAAAACATGATATAATTCGAAGTTGTTAGCGTCCAAAAAATGATACTATTAATATGTCAACAACTTAAAGTAAGTACAGCAAAAGGATTTTCTTGGAGGAAAGCATAATGCCGTAAAGTAGAGAACTTGGAAATGAATAATCACCACAGCTTATTGAGCTTAATCAGATGTATCTGCTTACTAGGTTTTACAATGAATTCATCTGTTCTGCAGCAAAATGGTTTTCTTTATCCAATTTCTCTCATAAAGAAAAAGGTTTCCTCTATCCAATTCATTATTGAGAAATAACAGCTACAATATTTGGAAATATACGAGTCACAATATCGTCGTTTCTGCTGATAAATATTTCATTTAAATCCTAATAATGCTTCAAATGCCAGATGCACTTCTACAGATAAACATATACTATAACATAAGAACTAAAACAGTAAAATGCAAAATGTGTGAAGACTTCAATACAGTATGTCATTATTTTGAACTCTTATACAAAAGGAGCAATGAGATATTTTACATTACCTACAAGTCTCTGCAACTCTTGGATCTGTGTCTCCCAAAGCTTCCATTTGTATTTTCAACCCTTCCTTGTAAGACTCAATCGACCGGTCCAACTGTCCTAGCATAGAATAGGTATCACCAAGCTGCATATACCCTGAGAACACTGCAAGAGCATGATCCATACCTCTTAACACCTCCGGTACCTTAATCGCCCTTTCCAGCACCGGAATAGCCTCATCAAACCTCACTAAACTACAATATATAGCTGCCACAACGTGCAAACTCATAACTAGATCCAAACTCGGTTCACCATCAATCGCGCATCGTTCAAACGACTTCGCAGCTCGTAAAGCATAGTCTAGTGCCTGTTATGGAATTGAAGAAACAGGTGAGAAAATCAAAGAAAGAACAAAAAAAATAAAAGGAAATATGTTATTTTCCTTATAGATAACTAAACTAAACGAAAACTAAATATTCTATAATTAATGTAGATCCTAGCTCGTAAATCATAGTCCAGTGATTGTTATGGAATCGAAGAAACAGGAGAGAAAATCGAAGAGAGAATAAATATGTTATTTTTCTTATAAATAAAAAAAAGGCAGTCCGGTGCACTAAGCTCCCCTGTGCGCGGATCCGGGGAAGGGCCGGACCACAAGGGTCTATTTTACACAGTTTTACCTCATATTTCTGCGAGAGATCACACGACTTAAATCATTAACTCCTAGTCACATGATACCAATTTTACCAGTATTTTTCTTATAAATACTAAACTAAAAAGAAACTAAATATTCTGTAGTTAATGTAGATCCTAGCTCGTAAAGCATAGTCCAGTGCCTGTTATGGAATCGAAGAAACAGGAGAGAAAATCGAAGAGAGAATAAATATGTTATTTTCTTATACATATTAAACTAAAACAAACTGAATATTCTGTAATTAATGTTTTAAAATATTCTAGATTTTAAAAAAATGAATTAGCAACAGACAAATTCCATTTCGTAGCTAAACAAGCAAAATCCGTCACTAATCCTATTTAACAACAGATTAGCAGCAGCTCATCATAAAATTCTGTTAGCTATGAGCAAGCAATATAACTAAGGATTAGCGACGAAGTTCGTAGCTAATTCCAGTATTTTTTAGTAGTGAACAAATATTGTACCTTGTTCGGTCCTTCACCGGAGGCGATTGTATCACGCGCTAGCTTTAACAGGAACGGTCCTAGATCCGGATTGTCAAGTGACGATTCGTCCATTACAACCTTCTCCGGTGGCGATTTCTTCTTAGCGGAGCTCCGATAAGCTGACGGTGATGGTGACGGAGGTCGGCGTGTCGCAGGCGAGTTTGTTTTCGGGTTAACTTGTTCGGATTTACCAGAACCCGACCCGGTTTGGTTGTGGTTGTTGTCATCGGGAACTGAGATTCGCAAAGGTGGAGCTTCTGGTGGTGTTTTGATTGAAACTAAACCCGGCATTGTGATTAGTGAAGAGCTAATTAGTGGGATAATTAAGGAGTTAAAGATGAGATTAATTAGAGAGAAAATGAACTTAGCTAAAATAGTTGAGGTGTGGAAGAAGGCAAAAGACTATGCTACCTAAATATTAGGCCAGCTCAGATATGTGCCGTTGTAAAGTGGGTCCATATTGATGACGTGGATTCAATGTGAGCCGGAAGGTATGTTATTATTATTGCTCTCTCATCTCAAATTATTTATCGTGTTTACTAAAAATAATTATATCAAATTATTTGTAGTTTTGGAAATTCAAAGTATAATTAATTTTTTTCTTCATTTTATTCTTTGTCATTAATGAAGATGACAAACAAATAAAGTAACATTTAATGAAAAGATATTATAACTTAAACATGAATAAAGGTAAAGTAGGTCAAATAACCCTCATAATTAATATATTTCTTAAGGCCATTTAAACTAAAAAAATTATAAATAATTTGAGACAGATGAAGTGTTATTACTATCGATATTTATATCAAATCAATAAATATATGTCATGTATTTGTGAATATAATTCTTTTTTATTATAGTTACTTAATATATATATTTTAAATTATCATTTAATCATGAATAATTGGTATGATCTTTAGGGGTGGGCGTATATCGGTTCGGTTTGATTTTGTATCCGAAAAATACGAACCGAATAAAAATCGGTTTTTTAAAATTAAAAAAAAAGCGAATACAACTTTTTAAAAAAAAACTGATATGTTCGGTTTATATGCCGAACGTATCAGATTATATCAGTTTTTTCTAGTGGGTCGGGCCGGGTCTGGTCAGGGAACTTTTTTTTTAAAAAAATGAATTTTCAAAACTGAAATTGACATTCACACCTACACTATTATGAAATTTCGACGTTGAAATCTATTGTGTATCGTGAGATGTTTACTAAAGAAAAAGAAAAATTAGAAATCGATTTGGGGGAAAACACAAATTGATTGGGAAAACGGATGTTTTTCTAAAAATTGGCTGCGCCAAAGGCAGTTTGACCGGTCCCGTCTTGAAAAAATACGCAAAATCAAAATAAAATTGGGTAAAACGGACATCCGAGCGCAGAGTTATGACCATTTAAAGTTTTATTAATTTATAACTATTTTTTCTCCCTACATTTTATGTCAATATTTCCGTGATATGTTAATCAAGTTCATGCCGCATGTGATTTCCATAAAAGCTTCATAGATTAGCTTCAATGGCTATGATTCAAAAATAAAAAATAGCCTAAAATAAAAAATAAAAAATAAAAAATAAAAAATAAAAAAATATATATTTAATTCGGTTTTTCCGTTCGGTTCGTATCCAAAATTAAAAAACCGAACCGAATCACTAAATCCTGATTCGGTTCAATTTAAAAAAAATCGATTTTTTTAACTAAATTTTTTCGGTTCTCCGGATTTTTTGCCCACGCCGAATGATCTTGTTGTAAACATCTCAACAGCTTAGCTTTGGGCGGGGTTTTGATTGAAATTAAACCCGACATTGCAAACAGCTCTAAAATGTAAAAGCGCAAAAAGAAAAAAATACACTCTTTATTTTGGAATTTGATTAATCTAAATTTCCGAGACTATATATGTTGTATTAAACAGTGATTTGTGAGTAGTGAAGAGGTAATTAGTGGGATTATTAAGGAGTTAAGATGAGATTAATTAGAGAGAAAATGAAGTTAACTAACGTAAATTAACTGTTGGAAGAAAAAAACAGTTGAAAGTGAAGAAGAAGGCAAAGACTTGAGTGCTCTATGCTACCTAAATATCGGGCCAGCTCAGATATGTGCCGTTGTAAAGTGGGGCCAATGATGATGACGTGGATTGTATGTGAGCTGGACGGTATCATTATTATTAGGGGAATATATTAAATTACAGTCCGCTGCACTATGCTCTAGTTATGCGCGGGTTCAAAGAAAACTGAACCAGAAGGATTTATGGTATATAAAGGAATATATTAGTTAGCTCAAAGTATATATATCAAATCAATAGATATATGTTATGTATTTGTAGATATAATTCTCTCTTTTAATTATAGTTAATTAATATATATATTTTTAATTATTATTTAATTAAGAAAAATTGGTATGATCTTAGTGTAAACATCGGGTACAAATGAATTTTTACCTATTGTCATAAAGATGACCAAAAGAATTGAATTAACTAATTTAAGTTAATCAATTTAAAATTAAAGTGAGAATAAATATACGTGTATAAGATAGTTTGTAAATACTGATGCAAGCAAGTTTGTAGCGACCGTCGAAGCATAATGCATGTGTAAATTGGATATTATTTTCTTAATTATTTTAATTAATCTTTTATCAATTGAGGAATTAAATAAAAAAATTGGTTTCAAAAAGATCGACAATTAAATAATCTAATTTTAATTTTACTAAATTGTATCTTTAAAATAATCTCTCTTTTTTTACGAGCATAGTTTGGTGAAAGTATTATTATAGGTTGTTTCAAGGCATAATGCTGTCTTAAATCATGAAGTCGATCCATGATTAGTACAATTTGACAAAGCAAAAGCTTATGACTTTGAGTGAGAAGAGTGCAAGCCCTTGCAACCGTTGGATTTTGAAATATTCACTGATTGAATAGATCGGACGGCTATTAATAAAGGTTATGTTGAAATGATAAGTATTTTTTTATTTTTAATTAAAAATTCCGTGTTCAAGTCTTGAGTATGAAGTCATTTTTTCTGGAAAATATTTATTCTAATATGAAATCTTTTGGCTTAAAATTGAATTTAGTCAAGCTTCAATATAAATATCAGATATCGAGCGCGGAAATAAATAGATTAGACGCCTATTATGATTAGACATGTCCAAAGGTCATGTCGGGTCGGGTCGGGGCGGGTCGGGTGCTTTTTTTTTCCTCCTTGCCCGACCCTGACCCTATATTTTTTTAAAAATTCCGACCGGCCCGACCCTTCGGGACCCTACGGGTCACGGGTCGCCCCTGACCCGGCGATTTTTTTTGGCGGGTCGGGGCGGGGAGAATTTTATTTTTATTTTTAAAAATTGAATTTCCAAAACTGAAATTGGTATTCACCCCTACATTACCACGAAAATTCGACGTTGAAATGTATTGTATATCGTGAAATCTTGACTAAAGAAAAAAAAATTAGAAATCGATTTGGGGAAAAACACAAATTGATTGGAAAAACTGACGTTTTTATAAAGATTGGCTTATGGCGGTTTGACCGTCCCTGTCTCAAAAAAAAATCGGATAAAACGGACATCCGAGCGGAGAGTTATGACCATTTAAAATTTCACCAATTTACAACTACTTTATCTCCCTACATTATGCTTCTGTGATATTAACAAAACGACTAATAATATAAATATATAATTAATAATCAGCTACCGTTTTTATCTTATTAATTTTATGTCGAGCTAAATTATAGATTAGAGCAATACATACATATATATATATATATATATATATATATATATATATATATATATATATATATATATATATATATATATATATATATATATATAAAAAACATGCATTATATCACTTATTAATGACAAAAATATATATAAGTACAAAATAAATATTAATGAAGAAAAAATAATATAAATTATATTAAAAAATATATATGGGGTCGGGCCGAGGTCGGGCCGGTCGACGGATAATTTTTCTGACCCTGGCCCGACCCTGACCCTTCTTGGGTCGAGTGGCTCTCGGGTCAGCTAAAAGCTGACCCTGGCCCTGGTTTTTTCGGATCGGGCCGGGCGGGTCCCCGATCCGGTGGACAGGTCTAATTATGATGGATGAGATATTTGTCCAAAGAGACTTTGAATATTTGGATTACTATTGGACGCACTCACAATTATGAGTAATCATTTGAGATTCTATAGAAATTATAGAATATAGTTAGGTCACTTTTATTCGTATCAAATCTATATCTATATTTATATATAATATAAAGCTAGTAATAAACAATTCTATGTGGCACCTTTTTATGGTTAAGGATTTTATTTATCATTTTCTTAGTATTAGTAATTAATTTCATAATTTTTAATTTAATGTACAAGTTATGACACCTAATTAAAATCACACCAATATGGTATTTTCATTCCAATGATGGAGAGTATTGTAAAATAGATGAGGAGATCAAAAGCACACCATTGTAGAATTAACGAGAAGATCAAAAACATAAAATGTAGAAAATGTTAACGGAGAAGGAACTATTCCCATGTCCGATACTCAAATATTTATTTTAGCAAGTGAGTGAGTGTCTTGGTACTTTTATTATATGAATATCTTTTAGAATGTTTAATTTTTTTCACCATTTAAATTATTATGATATAGAACTTCTATTGTTAATCTTCTTTTTCAGTTTGTTCGTTGTAGAATGGATAAAGAGATCAAAAGCACAAAATTGTAGAACTGAGGAGGAGATCAAAAGCACAAAATGAAGAAAATGGTGATGGAGAAGAAACTATTCCCATGTCAAATACTCAAATATTTATTTTAGCAAGTGAGTGAGCGTCTTTATACTTTTATTAGATGAATATTTTTTATTATTTTAATCTTTTTCACCCTTTAAATTATTATGATATAGAATTTCTATTGTTGATCTTCTTTATCAGTTTGTTCGTGACACAAAATTGTTGAAAGGATCATCATACCTTTTAGTTTAGTGTAGAGTTTTTTATATTTATACTCTTTAATATATGAAAATTTATATTTATACTCTTTAATATATGAAAATTTATATTTATATATAATATAAAGCTAAGAATAGACAATCATATGTGGCACATCTCTATGGTCAAGGATTCTATTTATCTTTTTTGCTCATTTTTTTTATATCATTTTAAATTATTTTGTTTTAATTTATAAAGTCATCTCCATAACTCACAACCCTTCATCTTCATAACTTCTACTGTTAATTAGTATTAGTAATTATTTACTCTTTATGTTCTCCTTCATGCTATTTATGTACTCTTTAGTTTATTTAGAAATTGCTAGAATATCACTGATTTATAAACCTCTCTTTTTCAATATTTGAGAAAAATAGCTATGGTAATAGATCTTCTTCCCTCTCTGACCATGAATAATTATTTTTTCCTTCATTTTTTGGCATTTTTTCTATTTCCCCCCATTTATATGTGTTATGTTAAAAAAACTCAAAAGTCACATCTTAACTCTCTTAATTATGATTAATTGTGCTATGTTTAAAAAAAATATTAAATGAGGAAGACGTCTAGGAAAATGAATGATCAGAAGTTCCTCTTTCCATATTTAAGGTTTTACACACAATAACTTTTAAAATCAAAGTGAAAAAATAAATTAAACGTTGCATGTTTTCTAACTCTTTGTCTTCTTGCAGTTCATTCATATTTAATTTTATATGATAAGAAAGTGAACACATAACTGCATAACAACAACTACAAAATATTTGAAACTAGATTCTACATGGCAATTGACAAACATGAACAAAGAAGATCGACTTTCTCATATTTTAAATGTGTTCCATGCATTATTCACCTTTGCAAGTTTAGAAGTTCAGCTAAAAAGAAAGTCATTTTTTGACAATAGATATATTGTATCACATAGAATTTTGTATGGTAGCATAGTTAATATAGGTGCTCCAATGTTCTAATATTAGTTACATTAATTTAGAGACAATACTAAGTTTAACATTATTTGTTTGTGTGTAATTAAAGAGAATACTACTTAGATTTCAAAAATATAAGAGGGTTACCGCTTTTGACTATTTTATCTCCTCTTTTATGAAGTTGTATTTTCCTTTTTAACTTGGCACAACCAACGCAAAAAGATCAACATATGTATACCTTTCTTTCTGATTGTTTTCAATGGCGTTGCAACTTATAAGTATATAATTTATTAATAAGGAAAATAAGTTCGGTTCTAAGCAAAAAAAATTATCTCATTTATCTCGACGTAATTTATAAAAGATCATTTTTAAATTTATTAAAATATCGCACAAAACGCGATCAAATTCATTATTAAGATACTATCCTAACAATCTTTTCTGTTGACACACAATGTGCTGGATGATAATTTGGCTGCTAATTATTGAAGGTCGTTAGTTTTACAAAATATTTGGTCTATGAGAATAAAGTTCCTTCACTGATATTCTAAAATGATTTGCAAATACTATCTTCTTATTTCATTCATTGTTTAGATTTGTTGAAGCTTTGAGTTGATACTTTAATTAAGATTTGTAAATAACAATGTGCTAATTAACCTTTATATTTTTGTTCCTTTTCACATACGTCGAGGTTATATTAACAAAATTTCGGTGAAGTTTATATGCATTTAGCATTTTCTTTCGGAGAATCACTTTAAATAAAGTACTAGTTGATTTTCTACTATTCAAAAACTGAAGAAGAAAATAACTCTCCTTTTAGTTAAAATAATTCTGCAAAAGGCAAAAAGATTATAAGCTTCAACATCAACTAATATCGAATTAAAATAACTCTCCTTTTAGTTATACTGGTTCGCTAAAATTGAAAGTACCACAACCTAAGTATGAACATTTCAGCATTTAACTAATTTAGTTATAATATGTGAAGGGAGTATAATTATTTTTGTTGATAAAAGATATAACAACAAACTACATTGAATTGAAGTTTATGAATTATGCGAGATCAACTTAATATACAAATTAGTTTGCTGATAAATCTATATCTATATTATATTAAAAAACACGAACGACCTTAGAAATGTTGATTGAATCTTTTGTCCTTCGTTAAAAGACTCTATAATAGACAAAATTGTTATATAATATTTTTCAAATAGTTATTTATAAATAGATATTTAATTATTCTACTAATATTTAGTACTTCAAAACCAACTAAATTTTGATTATCAAATCTTAAAGTCATTGACAAGTACAAATCTTATAGATTTCCTTCTTTTTTCCCCCTTTAAGAGTCCGTGTTCGTTTTTTAGACAATTTAGTGAAACTTAAAATTTTTGTGCCTAAAGTTTAGCCTTGGAAGACTTTTGCTCAAAGATACTATTCATACATTAAATATATTGGGAAATCAACAAGAAAATTAATTATTATATTTTTTCTTATTTGACTTCGATTGCTGCTAAAATTGTACCCAACTAGAATTATGATAAATAACCAACGGACAAAATTTATCTATTCAAATTAATTAGGTTAAGACTTCTATTCAAAGACAACTCTTATGGTGAATATATTAGGTAACATAGCGGTCAAATAATTTTGTCACCACAATCATTGTGTATAAAAAATTCCTTATATTATAAGTATATTTTGACCTATATATTGAATGTTTTCCTTTTAAAAAAAACCACCAAATAATGTTTGTATAGAGAATTATTTGCATTTACCTTTTAAGTGACATGATAGAAAACTATAAGATTCATCACCTCTCTTAGAATTACGTACCCTCAACCTAAGTTTCACTTTGAAGAATACAATTCTCAAATAAAAATTGACAATTGGGAGCATTAACGATGGCCAGAGCCTTTTCATGGTTTTCTTTTCATTGTTTTATATTTCAATTAAACTACTATCATGTAGCAGGATCTTATTTCGATTTTCTTTTTGGTAATTTTGGAGGGGTGATGGGGTGTTGGGGTTGGGGTGGAGGGGAGGGAGGTGTAAAAATCAAATAAAAAAAATTTAAAACTTTTTTTAAAGAAAAAATATATTTTCCTCGGAGGATGGTGGGGTGGGGGTGGGGTGAATGGTGTAGAAAACAAACAAAAAAATAAAGACCATTATAATTTAACAATTCTCCAAGACTCCAAGGCAAGGCAAGGAAATAAAAATAGCGTGGAGGATGAAACCTCAAATTTTCTTTTACACACATGCTTGTAGGAAGTATAGTCGTAGCAAATGCTTGTAGGGGAAGAGTACTACATTAGCAACGAGGACGAATTGTCAAGTTTATAGCAAATATTCATCAGCTGGATTTACTCTTCGTCATTAACCCACTATTATTCAGGTTTGTGCTTGCTTTAATATTTGTAATGGTTGGGGTGGAGCTAAAATTTTAATTACCAGTTTAGCAAAATTTAGTACTCGTATTGATCAAACTTTTGTATTTGTGTTAATAAACCGGCCCCTGCTACCAAAATCGGGAGAGTTAGTGTCCTCTTAAAAAATATCCAATTTCTGAGGCACTCACGAGAAGAGAAGAGCGGATCATTAAAACTTAAGTCTCAATTTGTATCCACCCAATATAGGAATTCGATGGCATATCCAACGATTTAATGACATATGAATCTACTATTGCGCAACTCAACCTTTCTCTACAAATTCTTTCAGTTGTTGGATTTGCAAACGAACTTGTCAGCCTCCGGTTCCTGCTAGCTATATATGAGATGAAATCACCACTCAAGAGAGGTGAATCCAAGGTTGAATTATACGAGTTTACCGCGATCTCAAGTTGATACTATAATAATATTTGAGTCACAGTAAAATATTCTTAGATATCTAGTAGATTTCTTATTACAAGGTCTAAGTAAAAGCTTTTATATTTATGTAAACCCGCAACAAACACTCTAAATCCACCAATTTCACCATTTTATAATGACCAAGTTCTATGCACATATGTATAGTGGCGAAACTAAGTAGTTGATTAACCCCCGATTACAACTATGACGTTCTAGAATTTTTTTGCATCCTTCGGTATAAATTTTTGGTTCCGCCACTACTTACGTATAGAAGTAATTAATTTTTAACAATCAAATCATTTTTAAGTTAACTACATATAACACGATAGGTGATGACTGATGATCTTAAATTGGTAATGTAATAAAAATTGTAATTATAACACTTCATAAATTGGATTTTTTGCCCCTCAAGAAAAACAACTCTTTCGCGAAATTTATAATTTTGCATAATATCCCACTAAATTATGGTGAATGCCTTAAAAAACTTATGTCACGCTAGATATAAGTACGATTTTAAAGGGAAAAAATTAAAGACCAATTCCTCCCGCTAGACCCTTCCCCGCGGAGGATCTGAGGTGTGGATTACACTTGATGCTACCGTTCTTCGGTGGATATACGCCACTATTTCGGTGGACCTTCTACAGACGATTATGGAGCCCGATACCACGGCTATGGGCGCATGGAATAGATTGCGTGACATATTCCAAGACAACCGCATTCCCGTATCGTCACACTCGAGCAGAATTCTCTCTCGTTCGAATGGACGTATTTCGAACGTTTCGCATATTGCAAGAAACTAAAGGAATTGGCGGATCAACTCCGTAACGTTGGCGCACCAGTAACAAATAATCGTCTAGTTCTACAGTTGGTTGCCGGTCTTTCGGAGGCCTATAATGGTGTTGGCACTCTCCTTCGCCAAAGCAACCCTCTTCCCGACTTCCATCAAGCCCGCTCCATGCTTACGTTGGAAGAAGCCGGTTTGGCTAAAAAGGCGGCTACCGGAGCAAGTCCAGGTTGTCATGATGGCATCCTCTCCTAATCCTTCCGGTTTTGTTAATAATTCGGGCCAAAACCATAATCATGGTGGCGGCAAGAATAATCGCAAGAATAATAACAAAAACCGCGGGGGCAAACGCGGTGGTAATGGTGGAGGTTCCGGTAGTCGCAAATCGTCGGTGGGTCCCATCCAGATGAACGGTGGCCACCGCCCCCGTGGGCCCGGCCCGTGGGGCCCATGGCGATGGAGCGAAGCGTGGCGATGGACCGTGGGCGGCCGCGCCCATACCAAATAGGGCGAGCAGAAATTCCCGGCCAAGCCAGGTGGCGGCCATCAGCCCGTGCCCAATGCCTGCCAGCAGCGGCGGCCCACCGGCGGCCGGCCCGGCCAAGGCAGCGGCAATGGGTAGCGATTACGGACCGTGCCCGGCTCGGCAAGGAGTTCTTGGACCCCCGACCTCCGCAAGCCCATCATGCACGAGCCCTACTCGTAGGCCGATATCGAGGCCGCGATGCACACGTTGGGATTGACTCAACCGGACCAAAATTGGTACATGGACACCGGGGCCACTACTCACATGACTTCCGACTCGGGTACTCTCTCATCTTATTCCAATTTGAGCACCCCTCGGGGTATAATTATTGGTAATGGCGCTTCTATTCCAATTCTAGGGTACGGTCGAAAACGTTGTCTCCCCCCAATCCACCACTCCTCTTGAAAAATACTTTACATGCTCCTAAATTGATTAAAAATTTAGTGTCCGTCCGAAAGTTCACAAATGACAATTTTGCATTCGTTGAATTTGATCCTTTCGGTTTCTCTGTGAAGGATTTCAAGACGGGGAGTCGTCTCATGAGGTGTGATAGTAGGGGGATCTATATCCTATCATGCCGGTTTTCGTCCATCGAGTCCACCTTGCCATCGACTTTTGCAGCCATCTCTCCTTCCATGTGGCATGCTCGTCCGGGTCATCCGGATCTTCTATTTTATCGAGTTTTAGATAAAAATAGCTTTATTTCTTGTAAGGGTACGAGTCGTACTCCAATTTGTCGATCATGTTCCTTAGGAAAAATTGTTAAGTTGCCATTTGTAGACTCCAATTCTCATACTTCTATGCCATTTGACATTATTCATAGCGACTTATGGACATCTCCTGTTCTTAGTTCAATGGGTCATCGATATTATGTTCTCTTTTTAGATGATTATTCTAGATTTTTGTGGACGTTTCCAATTGCGAATAAATCACAAGTGTTCTCCGTCTTCATAAAATTTAGAGCGTTCATTCGTACTCAATTCGAAAGAGAAATAAAAAATATTCAATGTGATAATGGGAAAGAGTATGACAATAGGGAGTTTCGAGAATTTTGTGCTACTCATGGGATAAATTTTCGGTTTTCATGTCCTCATACATCTTCACAAAATGGGAAAGCCGAACGCAAAATTCGTTCCATAAATAACATTGTCCGAACTCTCCTAATCCATGCCTCCATACCTCCGTATTTTGGCATCATGCTCTACAAATGGCCACTTACCTTCTTAACATAATTCCGTCTAAAGTGTCGACATATTCTTCCCCTCTCAAAATCTTATATAATAAGAACCCTTCTTATTCTCACCTTCGGATTTTTGGGTGCTTGTGTTATCCACTATTCCCATCCACAACAATTAACAAACTCCAGGCTCGGTCTACCCCGTGTGTGTTTTTGGGTTATCCGTCAAATCATCGTGGTTATAAGTGTTTTGATTTATCCTCCAAGAAAATCATAATCAATCGCCATGTCATTTTTGATGAAACTCAATTCCCGTTTACGAAAGTTCATACTCCCGAACCTAAGTTGTATAATTTTTTGGATGACCAAATATCCCCATATATTATTCGGAATTTTTCGGACAACTCCCATACCCAAAAATTCCCCGCCGGGCCCACCGCCCGCGGCCCCACAAGATCGTCGCCCCTGCTTGCTCCGAGCCCACTGGAACAGTTCCGAATGGCTCGCCCGACCCAATTCTGGAACCGGCTCCGAAATCGAGTCCACCCTTTCCGATTTGGGCCAAGCGGGCCCACCTGCTCCGGCCGTCCGTCCCGAGCCCGAGAAAATTCCCAAAATTCCATCCCTTCTTCCTCGAGTCATAGACCGGTCACTCGTAGTCGGGGGGGTATTTTTACACCTAAAAGACATTTTAATTTACATTCGATGTCTCTAAATCCCCTTGCCCCGCAATCCTGTGTCCGCATTAAATGACCCTAATTGGAAAATTGCTATGACCGATGAATATAATGCTCTTATTGAGAATAAGACGTGGGAGTTGGTGCCCGTCCATATGGTATTAATGTTATCGTGTCTATGTGGATTTTTGCTCATAAGGAGAATTCGGATGGGTCCTTTGCTCGGCATAAGGCGCGACTTGTTGGTGATGGTAAGACTCGGCGAGTTGGTATTGATTGTGGTGAGACGTTTAGTCCGGTGGTCAAACCGGCTACCATTCGCACCGTACTTAGCTTGGCTCTTTCAAAGACTTGGCCGATTCATCGCTTAGATGTCAAGAATGCTTTTCTACATGGAGATCTCAAGAAAGCTGTCTATATGCATCAGCCGTTGGGTTTCGGGGATCCCAACCGCCCCCATCATGTCTCGTTTGTTGAAGAAGTCATTATATGGGCTTAAGCGGTCTCCACGTGCCCGGTATACACGATTTGCTTGATTTTGTTTCGACTATTGGGTTCACACACAAGCAGGTCGAGATAATTCTTTGTTCATCTACCGCCGTGGTTCGTCATTGGCCTATATTCGTTATATGTGGATGATATCATCTTGATCGCCTCCTCCGATGCTTTGCGTTAGTCTATCATGGCCATGCTCGATTCGAATTTGCTATGAAGGACTTAGGGCCGTTGAGTTACTTTTTGGGAATTGTCGTCAAACGTCATTCGGGTGGGTTATTTCTGTCTCAACGGAAGTATGCTTTGCCGAGATCATCGAGAGGGTGGGATGTCATCCTGTAAGTCCACTTCCACGCCATTGATGCAAACCCAAAGCTAAGTGCCGCAAAGTGCACCATACGAGGACCCGACCCGATATCGCGCTTGCGGGGCTCTCCCGATCTTACCTTTACCGGACCCAGGATATTACATATGCGGTTCGGCGAGTGTGTTTTATTCATACATGATCCCGGGTTGAGCACATGAATGCAATCAAACGCATCATTCGGTATATTCGGGGGACACCGGACTATGGGTTACACTTGTATCCTTCGCCTACATCCACACTTGTCTCTTACACGGATGCTTGATTGGGGTGGTTGTCCCGACACCGGACGGTCGACTTCGCTATTGTATGTTCCTCGGCAACAACTTGGTCTCATGGTCGGCAAAGCGTCGGGCAACTCTATCACGCTCAAGTGCGGAGGCGGAATATCGAGGGTAGCGAATGTGGTCTCGTAATCATGTTGGCTACGTAATTTACTTTTGGAGCTTCATTGTCCCATTCGAAGGCAACCTTGGTATATTGCGATAACATTAGTCAAACTCATTTGAAGGGGAAATCGTGCAATTTCCTCCATGTACCCCCCTCCCTCTCTCAATGATGTACTTAAATTGGATACCTCGTGAATTTTTACGTTTTTAGTACTAAATCGTTGTACTTAAGAAATTATGAAGTCAAGATTTGACAATTGTTGAATTGAGCGTGTATATTTCGTGTGGAAAATATTGATTTAAGTGGACCATTGTTCTATAGCTCCATTCTCCTTTATAAATATTCAACTATATATATATAGTTCACATTGAAAGGTATATATGCGTGTGGTCACACTTGCATACTCAATCAACCTCTAGTTGTCTGCATTGAGTTGCAAATTTCTTGGTGCGTGGATCATATGGCACCACCCAAATTTGATTAATTAAAATGTAGATTTGTGTCACTTTCTGAACCTTTTTGTAAAGATTTGATGTTATTCAAGTTACAGAAATATTCTTTATTTAACGGTTTGTTTGAAGGGAAAATAGTTTCTAAAGGTTTCCTTGAATTGAGAAAACATGAGAGTAATAGAAAGGATAAGTGCATGACTTGTTTCATTTTTACAACGCTTATCATTTAATCATATTTAACTACGTAATATGTGTTACTTATTCTCTCAATAATCACTTAACCATACTAAATTAATATTTTCTGGCACAAGTATATATATGGTTCTGATTTTGTTGATGGTGGTGTGTGCTAATGGTATTATATTATCGTATCAATTTTTATTGTGTTTAGTATTACCAAAACTTAAAATGAAATATAGTTTTGTGAATTCTCAAATGAGGAGTGCAATAGAATATATATATATTTTTATAAATTAGAATGACGATGAACACAACTTAAATTCATAGTCTAATATACTCCATTTAGTTCAAACTAAGTGTTCACTTAGCCTTTAACATACCCCTTAAAAAATACTAACTCCTAAACAAAAATAGGTATTTTGACTAAAATACCTTTAATTAAATACTACATAGTTAATATAATTTCTTAATTACATAAAAATTCACTTATCCAAATAGAGATAAACTTAAAAGAAAGTAATTAATTATTTCTTGATTATGCAAGTAAATACTTATTTCGAACTAAAATTAAAAAAAAAAAAATGGACACTTATTATGAATAGGAGGAAATAGTAAACACCACATGCTGTTTCTTTTTCTCTCTCCCCAAAATTCCATGTATATGCGTTCAATGTGTCCCGAGCAACTTGAAAGTATGCACCTAAAAGTATCAAAACAAATAAATAAGGTTGTCCCCTACTCCTTATTATAGGCTGCCCAACAACTTGAAGTTCACCACTCCACACCAAAAGAAATACTCCCTCGTGATAAAAAAGAGTGTCCATTTAATTTTTATTTTTTATTCAAAAAGAGTATTTATTTATTAAATTAAGAAAAAAATTAATTTTATTTTTTCAGATTTTCTCTTATTAAGTGTTTCGTGATCAAATTTCAATACATATTTAATTATAGATATTTTAGTCAAATTACCTATTTTACCTAAAAAAAATTAATATTTTTTAAGGGTGTGTAAATGACTAAATAAACACTCTTTTTTATCCGGAGGGAGTAATGGTAAATTGAATGGTCACAAACCAATATATGATCTAGAAGTTTTTCTTGAAAGGGAAATGGCTACTTTATTATATTTCTATTACTTCGTCTATTTCAATTTATGTGACATGTTTTTCGTATTAATTCTTTTGCAAAGAATGACACAGTTTTAAATTGGAAACTATTAAAATATACTTCTCATTTCTCCTCAATGATAAGTTTTTATAACCACATAAATATTATGGCACGTTTAATAGGAGTATTACAAGTTTCAAATTCAAAAATTGTATAGCCACACAAATACGATAACATATTTTAGACCATAAGTTTCAAACGTTTTCATATATTTCTTAGATTTTGTGCTGATCCAAGCTTATGTCAAATAAATTGAAACCAATGAAGTATTATTTATGGATAACACCCTTACTTTTACAATTAGGATTTACCACTTCCAACTTTGCCAATATATATATAAATTATACGAATATTCTTCTAGAAAGGAATCTCCTTTAATTTTTTGTTGAGTCTGTTTCATGGACAATTCTATAACTAGGATACACTTTTGGTTTTAGTGAACCTCAAATTCAATTATATATTGTACGATGTTACGTCATTTGGAAAACACTTCTTTATCTCCCCGTTCTTTAGAGTCTATAAAAATAAAATAACTTTGAGGAGATACCGTACGTTTAAGGTTAAGGTTATCATTCAAATTCAACCATCAATATAAATGTGTGTATTAGGGATTCAACAAGTTTGTATATACTTGATTATTCAATACAATTTTCAGCAAAAAAAAGATTCAATTGAACCCCTCTCGCTATGCATAACTCTCTGCTTAGGGTGGGTAAAAGGAAAGAAGAAAACAATAACAAACGTGCAATTGAATGAAAAGCTTTGAAGTGCGAGAATTAAATCTTTTAATTTTCCCTCTTAATGCGGGGATTGATTTCTTAATCTTTTTTTAAAAAAAATTACATATTTAGAAGCAATATAAGAATTATTAAATGAATTCATGGTATGAGAAAAAACTGTGAACTCTTCAAACACTAATAGTGTCACGTAAAGTGGAACATACACACAAACTAACATAATTATAGAAGCAAAAGATTTGAACACTAATATTTGCACTAGGACTATACTACATTAACATTGGATCATCATGATAACATTTTTCAGAAATAAGCTGAAGATACTCTTCATATACCTTCTCCAGCATGCTCTCATTTGAAAGATCACAAAATCCATCTAGTAAAACTTCATCAAATAACAAATTTGATGCACAAGGAATAAATGCAACCTCTTCTATTTTACCCTCAATATTAATATCCTTGTTATTATTATCAGCTTCTTCAAAACTATTCGAAGGTGAAGCTATGTTGTTTGGACTTTTCAAAAATGTCGACGGGTGCGTATCGGATCTTTCAGAAATAATGTGTTTTTGAAGGATCTGATACTGGTGTGACAATATTTCAGGAGAGCCCGAGCTTGAAGTACTCAATAATGCAACATCTTCAACACTAAAATTCCTCAAAGGTCCTGAGGAAATTCTGATTGGCTTTGGGACAAACACAACTTGAGGAGTGTCTAAAGATTGATCTTTTTTCTTTTTATTTTTCATTTTGTCCTGTTTATTTCTTGGTTTCTCTGTTTTGGGCTTTTTCTTGGGCTCTTTTTTGGTAACTTTGGGCTGAATTCCAGCAATTTTGAGCTTCTTGATGAGATGGGTGTTCCAGTAATTTTTTATTTCATTGTCGGTTCGACCCGGTAATCGCCCAGCTATGAGTGACCAACGATTGCCCAAAAGGGAATGCAATCTAATTATAAGGTCTTCTTCATCTTGGCTGAAATTTCCTCTCTTTATCCCTGGCCTTAGATAGTTCATCCATCTTAGTCTACAACTCTTTCCACATCTAAGTAGCCCTGAGAAAAATTAACATGATATTTATGAGATAAAAGTTTTTAATAAAACAGCGGTGGAGTCAGAATTTTCACTAAGGACATTCAGAATATAGATAAGTAAAAATGTGAAGAAGTAAAAAAAAATATGACTTTAGATTAGGGCTGGCCAGTGGGCCGGGACAGCCCGACCCCGACCCGAGCCCGTCCCGAGCCCGCCCCGGTCCCGCCCCGACCCCGCCAAAAAAAAAAAAAATAATAATTACGGGGGCAGGACTCGAACTCGGGACGGGACGAGGTCTCGTCCCGCGAGACCCGAGCCCGCCCCGAGCCCGCCACGACCCCGACCCCGCCCTTTGCAAAAATGGCCGTTGCACCAACGGCCATTTTAGATTATGGCCGTTGGCCAACGGCCATTTTAGCCCCCCCCCCTCCCCCAACCCCCTACCCCTTAATATTTATTTTTAACCCATAAGTTATTATATTTACACTTTAACCCAATTTTTCAACTATAAATAACTCATTTTCTCTTCATCTTTCTCACAAATCTTCCTACAATCTCTCTAATTTCTCAATATATCTCTCTACAATTCTACATTGTTTGCTAAATATTCAATTTTATTTATTCATTTGGGAATTGGTAGTGAAGTTGGCAACTAGCTTGAGGATCTTCCATCGAGCAAAGTTTCAATTTTCAACCTCTCGATTACACGTCGACGTTACGTCGGCGTTTTGGTACATTCGTTCCTTCATTAAATTATTATTGTCTGTTTATTTAGTTTAGATCACTTAATTTTATTGTCTTTAATTATTTATTTATTATCATAATTAAAATTGAAGGATTAAAAGGTATGTTTAAGGGTAAAGGTAAGGGTGCTTCTTCTAGTAGGGGCAACCAGGGCAAGGGTACTTCTTCTAGTCATCTTATTCCTACACAGGATGATTTTGTTGATACTCAACATTTTCCTACAATACCATTAGATTTAGACCAGGAGCTATTTTCTCGGAACTCAAGAAGACTTTAATTTAGACGATGATCTAGATGATATACCCACTAATGTTGATGACAACACACCCACTAGTGCACCTTCAACCGAAATACCTCCTATTCCCCCTAGTATGAGACAAGGTCCAAAAAACGACCATTAAAATCGATGCATGGACATTTTTTTATAGGGACGTAGAGAATCAAGTAGCCATATGTAAAATTTGTAAAAATGTTTTAAAATTTAAAACTGAAAAGGTCACGGTGGGACGGGGGTTTAATTAGACACGTAGTAAGTGCTCATCCGGCTAGGTATGCCCAATACCAGGCTTCAAAACCCGGTGCGCAAACGCCGCTCCATCGGGACAAGGTTCACATACGATCATCGTCCCGACCAAGTACAGGGTCAAATTAACCCTATGACGGGGGGAATTGTAGGCTCTAAATACAATAAACATAGAGATAGGGAAGCAATATCAAAATTAGTTCTTGTGGAGGGGTTTGCCTTTTTCATTTCCTTCATCTCCCGTTTTATTCATTACATTAGAGATATATATAATCCTCGCTTTTAACGGTTTTCCTAGATCAACTGTTAAGAGAGATGTATTTAAATTCGCGCATGAATATCAACAATATTTACGTTTTTCATTATATCATTTTAATGGCAAAGTATCCATCACGTCGATATAGGTCGTAGTACTAACGGCCATGATTATTTAACCGTAACTTGTCATTGGATAGATTATAAATGGTCTATGCAAAAACGTATTTTAGCGTATAGATATATAGATGATAGGCACACCGGTACTTTTATTGCGTAAAATATTTATCAAGTGTGCGATTATTACGGAATTACCGATAAAATTATGACTATTACATTAGATAACGCTTCTAATAACAATTACGCAATTACAATTTTAAAAAATAGTTTAACTCCTTCTTTTCCAGACCATTTTCATATAAAATGTGCGTGCCATATAAAATGTGCGTGCCATATATATAACTTAATTGTAAAGGATGGTCTATCACTTTTTGAAGACATTCTTAGTAAAATACAATTTGCTATAAACTTTATTTTTAAAAGTAATAAAGTACAACGTAGAAAAGAATATAAAAAAATTTGTCATGATTGTGGACTACCTTTTAGAAAAATTCCACAAGAAGTATCCACCAGGTGGAATTCTTTATACGAGCAACTACTTGTTGCTTATGACTATAAATTACCTATAACTTTATTTTTTAACTCTCATAATAAAAAGCCAATTTGATATGATTTTAGATAGTGATTGGGAAAAAATCTCCGAACTTATTGTATTTTTAGAGAAATTTTTCAAGCAACAAAAGAATTTTCCGGTATATATTATCCTACTATTTCAACTATGTTATTTTATATAACTCTAATATTTTTATTACTTAGTGAATATATGGAAAAACGAGCTTATAAGGCAAACTATTAAAAAAATGTTTGTCAAAATAAAAAAATATTTTATTCCTATTCCCTCTATTTATATTATTGGTTCTCAGTATTAAATCCTACTATTAAAATAGACGGTACTAAATCACTAATTGAAACTATTTACGGTTGTATAGAAGTACTACCACCTCCAAGTCCCAAAAATCTAAATCACCCACCACCTATTGAACAAACTAAAGAAGAAGTATTGTCTAGCGTAGAACACTAATGCAAAAATATATATAGATTTTATCAACAAGAAAATGCTAGTAACTTACCAAATTCTTCCATACCATCTTCTTCATATTCAACACAACCTCACAAAAGACATGTCAAGCTTCTGCGGCTAGTATTGAAAGCCTCGAAATAGAATGTGCGGTCGTACCTCTACTACTAACCAAATTAGCGAGTTGGATATTTTTGTTTTGCAGGGTTCTGCACCGTATCAAGAAGTTATCAATGAAGATGGACATGAAGACTTGTTTGAAATACTTTGGAGGGGGAATGAGAAGACCTTTCCGACACTTTCAATGATGGCTCGAGATGTTTTGAACATTCAAGCGTCGTCAACCGCGTCTCGAAAGCGCTTTTTCTCAGCAGCGAGATATCAAATAGGAGACCACAGACACTCATTAGCCGGAGACAGCTTGGAAATTGCAGTATTATTCAGAGATTGGATACGAGCGGAGCGGAGAAGGTGCGGTCAACCGGAGATCAACGAAGAAGATGATGAAAACTACAACGAAATCTTAACCGAAGGTAGTGGAAGCGACGTGGATCAATTTGACCAACAAATACCAATTCCAACCGAAGAACCACATGAAATCATCAAGCAATTAGAACAGTTTTTTTTGAGAATGTAATTTTTTTAATTGTAATTTTATTATGTAATTTGTAACTTTTGGACAACACCACAAAGTTGCAATTTAGATTTTAGACAATTGTATTTGTATTACAAAAAAATCATATGTCTATTAAATAATATAAGAGGCACAAAAACAAATTTGGGATGTTTTTATTACACTATCTTGTTTTGTTTATTGAGTTTTTTTATACATATGTTATTTTTTTTTTAAAAAAAAAAAAAAAAACCGCCGTATCCCGACCCGAGCCCGACCCCGCCCGAGCCCGACCCGACCCGAGCCCGACGGATCGGGATCGGCGGGACTTGCTCCGATCCCCGCCGACCCGACCCCGCCGAGCCCGCCGACCCGACCCGCCCCTTCTCCCGTCCCGCCCCGACCCCGACACCGCGGACCCGCCCGCCGACCCGAGCCCGGCCCACTGGCCACTCCTACTTTAGATAGTATAATTTTCCAGCGAAGTGGTGTCAATTAACTCCCCTTTTGAACAAGGGTAGCTCCACCACTAACATAGTGTATGTTTGGTATGACGGAAGTCATTTTCCTAAAAATGTTTTGAAGTGTTTGATTGGTGCATTAGTAGAAAATACTTTCCGGAAAAATATATATTAAAAATTAATAATTATAGTAAATCGGAGAGTGTCCCGACAAAATTTTTGATGACAAAGATTAATTGTTATGTCAAAGTGTTATTCCGAGAAAAGTGAAGATTATTCAATGGAAAATGATTTCTACCAATAAGTGAATGAATCATTTTTCCAATTTTGACAAAAAACCAAACTCTAAAAAATGACTTCTCATGAAAACATTTTCTTGTGCTCACTACAAAAATACTTCTCTGAACGGTGTGAGACTTTTTCGAAATGAATGTGCTCACTTAACCAAAAGCCAACAGCTTTACACTATGTCAAAAGTGTTTGAATCCAACCAGATTCTAGAAATTAACATAAAACATAAATTTGAACTATGTTATTTGGACTCTTTAAAAATGTCGATGATATACATCTTTACTCCTTCAAAAATAATGTATTTTTAGAAAAATCGACACAAGTATAGCAACATTTTAGAAGCGTCCGAACAATATAAAACTTGAAAGAAACTAGTAGAAGAGAGTATGCATTATATTGAAGTAATGAAATTAATAGTAGATTATTTGCATACCAGCTTTCTTGGGCAAGTTTCTCCATTGGCCTTCACCATTTTCCTTTATATAATTAGTAAGCAACAAGTCCTCTTTTGCAGACCATGGACCTTTACGCAGCCCCTCTTTAGCACAACATGGGGCTCTCCCCATATTTCTCAGTACAATAATTTGGACAAAAAAGGAGCTCTCAAATGAGAGAAGAAATAAGAAGAGACAAAAGTGCAAGACTAAAAAGTTCTCACTCTAGGCCAACCAGTACCACTTCAGTACCAGTTATTTAAAAAAGCGATAGACATCTAACTCATTTATTCATTTTTTCCGTTTAAAAATAAATATTAAAAATATGAGTATTAACGGTCTTGTTTGTTCCGCATACTACTGAAAAGAAAGAGTTGAGTTGGTGTCAGAGGTGGATGTAGCCTTAAAGTTGTACCTGTTGGTTCATCTGAACTCAAAACTTTTGATACAAAATATAAATATATGCATAAAATCGACTAACATTTTAATAAATATTACTATATCTTAACTCATTTTAACAATATAGGGAGTTTGATACTAATTTTTTTGAGAATAAGTTTAATTCTGGATTCTATTCTGATTGGTGTAATTCTTTATTTTGTTTGAGAATCACATGAATGTTAGTCCAGAAAATAAGAAAGAAGAAGAAAACGCCACAAAGCTTTGGAGAAATTAAAGTCGTGCCCTTTTAGAAGCCACGAGATCCACTTCAGGAACATTAAATACTGATGGGACAAAAAGAGAACAATGGACAATTTGATGTAGCTAGTTGGAAATATTGAGACCTAGTGTATTTCTTTCATATTTCTCTTGGTCCATGTTTCTTTATTGCACGTAAGTTTAAATATTGATAGTGCATGTAATGAACTTTTTACATTATCAATCTAATATATTCTGTTATAATGTATAAATAAATGGAGCTAGGGGCATACATCATCCAAAAATTATACTGTATACAAAAATGGAGGTAGAATTTGAAACTTATGGATATAAGATTCTAGTTCTTTTAAGTTACTGGTAATTAAATTATTAATAATTTGTATATATTCAACCAATTATTAGGACAAATGCATGATTTGGATCAAACTATTTGGTTTGGCGAATTGTAAATCATACTCTATTCGCCCCTAACTATATGTATATTATAATAAGGTCAATATTAGTTTTTATGTATATATAATAGATATTAAATTTTCTGACATTTTGTTGTGTGTTTACTTCTTTATATTTTTAATGCCTTTATGAATTCTTGTCTTCGACTGATTTGCTTATCATTATTTTAGGCTAATTACCAACATTGTTGTTAAATAAAGTTATCTATAATTATATTTTAAGTGATCTAATTATGTAAAAAAAAATTACACTCTTTACATAGAACACTCTCAGTATTGATTAGTTTTATGATGTAAAAGGAGAGTGTAGACATCAAAATTTTGTAGGACTCTACAAGATGATTCCATTTCATCTTCAAACTTTGAGTCTGGTAAAGTATTTTGGAGGATACTCTACCCAAAACTCTAACTCACACATATATAAAGGGACACATATTCTCCTGAAAAGACATCTCGAAAACCCAATAAATTATGAAATATTCACAAAGAGATTAAGGCATGATAGGCATCAAATATTGTCTTTCGTAAAGCCGAAGTGATCAAGTAGAGTGTTCTTAATCAAGATCAACTCGAAGTGATGCTCCGACGTTCTTGGCGATCAAACACATCGCAAAGAGGTGCAAATCATTTTGCGTTCGAGAAATATGCTACTAAAGGCCTCGAATTACGGAGAAAAATAGGAGAGAAGAATCAAGGGAATGCACATATTTGTACTCACAATCTTGATATATAAAATTATTATTTTGTGGTTGCAATTAATTTTCGACACTTGAAAATTTCTTGCAAATAAATTGGCACGTCCAGTGGGACCAAGTCTGCTCTTCATCTTTTCTCTCACAAATCAAATCCGCAGTGAAAGATTAAAGCTCCATTTTTATGGATACTTCAAGCCTCGTCTCTGAGTTTCGGAAAGTCTACACTCCGACAAGCCTTAAAGTAGGGGCCATTTGTAGACATCAAAATTTTGTAGGACTCTACAAGACGAGTTCATTCCATCTTCAAACTCTAAGTCTCTTAGGGTTTCTTAGAGGCTACTCTACCCTAAACCCTAACTCACGTATATATAAAGGGACACATATTCCCCTGAAAATACATCTCGAAAATCCCACAAATTATGGGATATTCACAAAGATATCAAGGCATGATAAACATCAAATATTGTCTTTCTTAAAGCCGAAGTGATCAAGTAGAGTGTTTTTCATCAAGATCAACTCGAAGTGTTGCTCCGACGTTCTTGGCGATCAAACACATTGCAAAGAGGTCCAAATCATTTCATGTTCGAGAAATACGCTACTAACGACCTCGGATTATGGAGAAAATAGGAGAGAAGAATCAAGGGAATACACAAATTTGTACTCACAATCTTGATATATAAAATTATTATTTCGTGGTTGTACTTAATTTTCGACACTTGAAAATTTTATTTGTGGTTGCAGTTTATTTACGCAAATTGAAATTTGTTGCAAACAAATTGGCACGCCCAGTGGGATCAAATTTTCCCTTCATCTCTTCTCTCACAAATCAAATCAAAATTTGAAGCCACAAAACCGCAAAGATGGAAGCACCCTTTTTTTTTATGAGTACTTCAAGTCTCGTCTTTGAGTTTCGGCAAGTCTACACTCCAACAAGCCTTGAAGTAGGGGGCATTTGTAGACACTGAAATTTTACTCAATTTAGGTCGAATCTCTGCAAAACAAGTCAAATGTCCATTAAGATTTCTTGGAGGCTACTCTACCCTAAAGCCTAAATCACATATATATAAAGGGGCACATATTCCTTTGAAAATGCATCTCAAAAGTTTCATAAACTCATGGAATAATCACAAAGAGATCAAGATGTGGTCGGACTCTTTTTAACAATCAAATACTTCAAGAAGATCTAATCCTTTCATGGAGATAAATCTCAAAGAGACATACATCATCCTAGTTCGAGAAATACGCTACAAACGACCCTCGAATTATGGATCAAATTTAGGAGAGAAAATCAAGAAAATAAAATAATTGTAACCACAATATTTATAAATAAAATATTATGTTTCGTTCATATTTGTTTGTGATGGCAGTTTATTTTCTTCAAATTAATTTTTTTTTGCAAACAGAGAGGTTTGGAATTACTTTGTGTATCATTAATTGGGACCCCTCCATTATTATGTCTTATTCGTGCATTCATTTATTCTTTTTGTTTTATAGAGGCAAGTCATTGAGATCCAGTGCAAGTATTAAATGGAAATTAATTATAATGTGCCTCTTCACCACTTGCATCAATTAGGCAAGGACATTATATATATTTCTTCTCAAGCTTTTTTTCTTAAATGTTTTATTAAAACCAAAAATAAAGTATTATTTCATAATGTTCATCTCTGGAAAAAAATTATAATTAATATTTTATCTATTTCTATTTATATGATGATATTTGAACATGGAAGCTAGGGTTCGCGTGAATTCAATAATTTTTAATTACCTATACTTTGTATAAGTATATAATAAAATTTAAGCTTTTATAAATATTCGATTAATGAACTTAATTTAAAATAATATATTAATCTTACATCGTTATAAGAATCATAAATCTCAAATCTTGGATTAATAACACACACCCTCTTTTAACATCAACATCTCTTTTTAAACTTGAGTATATACTTTATCTCATTCTTAAAAATTTATAATGAATCAATAGTGGTGGAATGGATATGGTCTCTCCACCTTTAATCAGGAATTTTAGGTTTAAGTCACGATCAGTATGGATAAGAATTTGTTAGGGAGTTCTTCCTTCTTAAATAAATTTTACGCAGTACGAATTCGAATGAATCAAAGCTCCAAGACAAATATCAAATAATGAATTGAAAAGAAAAAGATTTAAAATGAAGGTTGCATATGGAATCTCTAATCATAACAATAATACTAAGAATCCAAAGATTTTATTACCCACTACTTCCTGCATAATTTGGAGCTTTGTGACACATCATGGATCAGTGTTTTCTTTATAGTATTACTTTTTCTTTTGAGGGTTGATTTCTGACTATTGAAAATCAAGGTGTCTCTTACACTATTAGAAGAAAACAAGGAACGAATCATGTGGGATTCATTTTTCTAAGAGGGAACACTTTGATTTGTGAGATTCTAAAATCTTTTGCCAGAAAAAGAATATTAAAATAAGAAAGTTCAAAGAATAGAAAAAACATGAGGGGCGATGGCTCATGAGTCTCGTGGCAAAGTCAAGAATCTCGCTAAAGATATTTAAAATTTAATATATATTTTATAAATATTTAATTTATATATAAAATATTATTTCTTATATACATGATATAATTTTTCGAATGAAAGATATTCAACTGACCATGCATCCTTTCGGCTATGTAACTAGCTACGTGAGTCATGCCACGTCACTTTTCTGCTATGAATAGATAATATCTCTCCACCCTTAATTAACGAGTTTGATCAAATTCATATCTAGAATGAAAGAAGCTCCTAATTGGGAGCATTTCCACCTTATATATGCCCTATGGGCGTGTGAATCTTGATTAGTCGACGGGATAGTGAGAATCGAATACAAAATAATTATTATTTATTGAGAAAAAAATGAAGTAACACCAAAGGATGTTTAACTACAAATCTCGTGTTTAAACCCTAGAAATAAAGAATCTTTCGATAAAAAATATTTTAACTCTTATAGTGAATTTACTGGACAAGAATTCACATTTTCTCTTCGATCTTGGTCCATATCATATTTGATGACTCTAGGACCACGAGAGTCCACCTACATTGACAAATCTTAGAATTGAAAACTCGTACAGCAAGTAAAATTAAAGGGAACCGTGTAAAGTATACATGTGAATATAATAATTTTTGTAAGTAAACCTCGCACTCATGAATATAGCTCATTTCATTGGATATTGGATTAGTAAAATGTTCCTTGTAATAAAACATTTTGAGGTGCAGAGTTAGTGTTGATTAATTAAGAAGTCCTTGGAACTGAAATGTTAAAGTTAGGGGTGGCCGTATATCGGTTCGGTTCGGTTTTGTATCCGAAAAATATGAACCGAATAAAAATCGCTTTTTTTAAAAAAAAAAACGAATACAACCTTTTTTTTAAAAAAAATGATATGTTCGGTTTATATGCCGAACGTATCGTATTATATCGGTTTTTTCTAGTAGGCAGGGCCGGATCGGGTCGGGGAATTTTTAAATTTTTTTTAAAAATTGAATTTCCAAAACTGAAATTGACATTCACACCTACACTATCATGAAATTTCGACGTTGAAATCTATTGTGTATCGTGAGATGTTTACTAAAGAAAAAGGAAAATTAGAAATCGATTTGGAGGAAAACACAAATTGATTGAGAAAACTGACGTTTTTCTAAAAATTGGCTGCGCCAAAGGCAGTTTGACCGGCCCCGTCTCGAAAAAATACGCAAAATCAAAAAACAAATCGGGTAAAACGGACAACCGAGCACAGAGTTATGACCATTTAAAGTTTTATCAATTTACAACTACTTTTTCTCCCTACATTTTATGTCAATGCTTCCGTGATATGTTAATCAAGTTCATGTCACATGCGACTTCCATAAAAGCTTCATAGATTAGCTTCAATGACTATGATTCAAGAGATAGTAGTATCCTAACATAAAAAATAAAAATAAAAATATATATATATTTAATTCGGTTTTTCGGTTCGGTTCGTATCCAAAATTAAAAAACCGAACCGAATCACTAAATCCTGATTCGGTTCGGTTTTTCAAAAAATCGGTTTTTAAAAAAAATGAGAAAAAACCGAATCAAATTTCGGTTCGATTCGGTTTTTTCGGTTCTCCGAATTTTTTGCCCACCCCTAGTTAAAGTTGCATTAAGAAAGAAGAAGAAAACCAACAAAAGAACAAATAATAGAGCAAATGGGCCCAAACGCGAGAAGTCGTTTGGTTCATGTCCTAATTATGCAAAAACTATAAATTATTTATGCGGTGAATGACAATGTGATAATTATATAGTGAAAATTAAATAGGAATTCTTATCGAGAATATCTTACATACTACTTATTCTAGGTATGCGACGCCGGCGGGCTTGAATGAGGAGGAGAAAAGGCATTTCTGGGAAGATTTGGACGAAGTGGTAAGAGGTATATCACCCACTGAGAAGTTATTTATAGGAGGGGATTTCAATGGACATATCGGGGCACTTCCGGGGGGTTATGACGACGTGCATGGAGGTTTTGGCCTTGAGGATAGGAATGGGGGAGGCGTCTCACTTTTGGGATGGTGATAGCCAATTCAAGGTTCCTGAAGAAGGAGGAGCATTTAGTGACTTTCCGTAGTTCGGTGGCTAAGACCCAGATAGACTTTTTGCTCCTTAGGAAGGTTGACAAAGGTCTTTGTAAATATTGCAAGGTTATTCCGAAGAAGGATCTTACAACCCGACATAAGCTTTTGATGATGGATTTGGAGATCAAGATGGAGAAGAAGAAGAAGAAGAGGGTTGTGGATGACAGGTTAAGAATCAAATGGGGAAGTTTGTACATGGCTAGTGCAAAGGAGATGAGGGAGAGGTTGATGGCCAAGGAGGCTTGGGGGAGTAATGGGGATGCGACCAGGATGTGGGATAAGATGGCCAGTTGCATTCGGGAGGTTGCTAGAGAAGTGTTAGGGGTCTCGCGGGGTAGCCGTGGTGGGCATCGAGGGGACTGGTGGTGGAATGGTAAAGTTCAAGAGAAGGTGTATGCGAAATTGGTAGAAAGCAAGGATGAGGTGGAGAAATAGACGAATAGGGAATTATATAAAATGGCGCGGAAAGAGGCAAATCTAGCGATTACGGCGGTGAAAACGACTGCTTTGAAACGTTTATATGTGGAATTAGAGGGAAAATGCGGGGATAAGAAGTTGTACAGACTAGCCAAAAAGAGGGAGAGGAGGGCCCGGCACTTGGATCACTTGAGGTGCATCAAGGATGAAGACTACAAAGTACCGGCGGAGGACGCGCATATTAGGCGGAAGTGGCAGTCTTACTTCCATAACACAGGTACACCTCTAACCTCCAAACATCTCCATAGAACCTCCCTAGGGACTTTGTCGTATTCCTTCTCGAGGTCGATGAAAACCATATGTAAGTCTCTCTTCCTCTCCCTATACTGCTCCACCAACCTCTTAATAAGATGAATGACTTCTGTAGTCGGAGATAGACACACCTCTTCTCACCCTCATCTTTACGACTCTTTCCCAAACTTTCATAGTGTGGCTTAGCAGCTTGATACCCTTATAGTTGTTGCAACTCTGGATATCACCTTTGTTCTTGTACAGAGGAATCATTGTACCCCACTTCCATTCTCCGGACATCCTCGCCGTTTTAAAAATGACGTTAAACAACTCCGTCAGCCACTCCAAATCTATCTTACCTCTGCTCTTCCAAAATTCAACTGGGATCTCATCAGGCCCGGTCGCTCGTCCTCTACGCATCCTGCGAACAACACCTTGAACCTCTTCAATCTTAGTGTTTTCACAATACCCAAATCCCGGTACCTACCAGAGTGCTCCAGATCTTCCAGCAGAATGTCTCTAGGAAAGTTAAGGATATGTATGATGGAGCCAAGACCAAGGTACGTACAAAAGGAGGATACTCGGAGCACTTCCCAGTAATGATGGGGCTGCACCAGGGATCAGCTCTTAGCCCATTCTTATTTGCGTTGGTGATGGATGGACTGGCGTGACAAATCCAATGTGAGGTGTTATGGTGTATGTTATTCGCAGATAACATAGTCCTGATTGATGAGACTCGCAGCGTAGTGAACGATAAGTTGGAGGTTTGGAGACAGACTTTAGAGTCTAAAAGGTTCAGGCTGAGTAAGACCAAGACAGAATACTTGGAGTGCAAGTTCAGTAACGGGAGCGACCTTGAGACATACGTGGATGTGAGGCTTGGTACTCAGGTCATTCCAAATAAAGGGAGTTTCAAGTACCTCGGGTCTATTATCCAAGGAAATTGATAGATTAATGATGATATCACACATCGTATTGGGGCAGGGTGGATGAAATAGAAGCTCGCGTCTAGAGTCTTGTGCGATAAAAAGGTTCCATCTAAACTTAAAGGCAAGTTCTATAGGGTAGTGGTTAGACCGACTATGTTGTATGGGACGGAGTGTTGGCGGTCAAGACTTCGCATACCCAAAAGATGAAAGTTGCGGAGATGAGGATGTTAAGATGGATGTGTGGGCATACAAGGAGTGATAGAATTAGAAATGATGATATCCGCAACAGAGTGGGAGTGGCCTCGGTGGAGGATAAGATGCAGGAACCGGGGTTGAAATGGTTCGGGCATGTGCAGAGGAGAGACACAAATGCCCCAATGCGGAGGTGTGAGAGGTTAGCTATGGATGGGTACAAGAGGGGGTAGAGGTAGGCCGAAGAAATATTGGGAGAGGTGATTAGACGGGATATGGCGCATGTGCACCTCACTGAGGACATGACCTTAGATAGGGGGTTATGGATGACACATATTAGGGTAGAAGGGTAGCAGGTAATCCGGCGTAGTCCTACCTACGCTTACAAATTGATAGTTATAGTATTATTATTGTAGGCTTGCTTAGCCTATCATACTATTAGGCACAATATTGCCTTATAGTCTCTTGTCATTTGATTTATGCTGTTATGTGTATTTTGTCTGTCTTATTTACTTGCATTAGTTATTGCTTCTTTTTGCTGCCTTTTCTTTTTCAGAATTTGCTACCATGACTTACTCACTTTGTTTGTCATACTTTGCTTGGGCTTGTGCTTTATCTTGAGCATATGGTCTCTCGGAAACAGTTGCTCTACCTAACAAGGTAGAGGATCTGCATACACTCTACCCTCCCCAGACCCTACATTGTGGGATTTCACTGTGTATGTTGTTGTTGTTGTACTTATTCTAGGTTATTGATGTTCGGCCTAAAATTGCATGTATTTAGTCATTGTAGCCTCACATTTTAATACTTTTAATCATCTTTGAGTATTAATTATAGTAATTTGTGCTTAATATTATATTTTTACTATATAAGAATAAAGTGGTGTGAAGATGAAGAGATTTGAAGCAAAAATGAATAAAATGTGGGGGAAATAAAGGAGAAAAAGAAGGGAGGCAAGTGACGGACACCATAATAGCGTAATCATTGTCTATTTATGGTGTAATGATTGGCAAGTAACAAAGACCAAGCATGTAAACAAATTGGAGAATGAAATTAGGCAGAGAATGAACAAAACATACCTGGAGCAGTGGGCGATCAACACGCGTAGAAGACACAACGCGAACCTTCACATCTCTGCATCTTAATTTGCCATCCGCCTTGCACCCGCGATGCGGGTGTGATGAGAGTCCGCTGTTTTTTCCCGGTCCGAGCTGAATTTAGTTTTTAAAAGTTCAGGTCTTTTGATACCTTATAAATACATATTCTACATGGTTTTTACATAGCTTTGAGATTAATTTTGACCTAAGTTTAGAACTTTGGACCTAGAGAGAGCTTGGAGCCGCCGTGAAGACCGGAGTTACAGGGTTTTACCTTCTCTTCTATGTAATACTTGTTTTTACATTTTTTATTAGGATGATTTGTTTCTTTTCCTCCATGTCTATGTAGATCTAAACTTTATAGTTCTAGAGTTTTGACTCTATCATGAAAGTTGACGTTTGATTATCATTTTTATCCATAAACACTATCTGTGGCATGTGAATTGGGCTAGAGATAGGAACTTTTCATATGTAATAAGAATAAATAGGGCTTGTTTGTATTTATACGTTTCACTACTGAGGATAATAATATAATCTTTAGCCTTGTTTAGTTGAATACGGAGATATAAATGTGTTCTTGTTATCTCTATTTATTTATTCTTGGTCTTAATTGTTTGATTATTTGGCCAATAGTTAAACACTATCTGTGGCATGTGAATTGGACTAGGGATAGGAACTTTTCATATGTAATAAGAATAAATAGGGCTTGTTTGTATTTATACGTTTCACTACTGAGGATAATAATATAATCTTTAGCCTTGCTTAGTTGAATACGGAGATATAAATGTGTTTCTTGTTATCTCTGGTGACCATAGGAATATAGGCGTTATAGTAGCAATCTACAAGTTTGTGAGCAACTCGGAAGATACTCATAAAATTAAAATCAACCCGTCAACTAGTAACCCAGGAAATAAAATGGGTATAATGATTGGAAGACTAAAACTGGATTTGTAGTGGTCATAACCCTAGATCTATCTCTTCTCCGATAAAAATCTATTCTTTCTTGGTTGAAGTTCATTATTTGCTTTATTTTATTTTTAGTTAGCTTATAAATATATCTTTGGATTTTATTTCTTATTTAGATAATTAACATTAGTTTAATTTAGTAAATAGTTAATCATAAGTCCCCGTGGCTACGATATCTGGACTTAAAATCCTATATTACTTGTATGACCCCGTATACTTACGTGTGTGTTTGAGAGCAACCTTTACCAATAAGGCTTTTTATAGAGTTATATTCAATTCTCTTTTAAGTGACTGATTAAGTAAATATCTTTTACAGCGTCATAGAATTTACACTCCATTCAAGGAATAAGCTTCAAAATTGCACTGTTTTAACTTTTAAGTATCAATTTTACAGCTCAATTTCAAAAGACCTACTTTTACAGATTTGACCAAGAACTAAGGGTGGCCAGTGGGCCGACCCCGATCCTGCCGACCCGCCCCGCCCCGGTCCCGCCTGATCCCCTCCTTTGCAAAAAATAACCTTTGCACAACGGCCATTCTATATTTTAGTCATTGTGCAACGGCCATTTTTGGCTTCCCCCTACCCCTTAATATTTATTTTTAACCCCTAAGTTAATATATTTACACTTTAACTCAATTTTCCAACTATAAATAATTCATTTTCTCTCCTTCTTTCTCACAAATCTTCCTACAATCTCTCAATCTATCTCTCTACAAGTCTACATTGTCTATCAAATATTAAATTTTATTTGTTTATTTGTATAACTATATCAAAGTTCAAAAATTGGGAGTGAAGTTGGCAACTAACTTGAGGATCATCCATCGAGCAAAGTTTCAATTTTCAACCTCGATTACACATCGACGTTACGTTGGCATTTGGTACCTTCGTTCCTTCTTTAAATTATTATTGTTACTTTATTTCAATTAACGCATTTAATTTCATTATCTTTAATTATTTATTAGCATAATTAAAATGGAAGGAAAAAGAGGAATGTTTAAGGGAAAGGGTAAGGGTGCTTCTTCTAGTATGGGTAACAAGGGCAAGGGTACTTCTTCTGATCATCATATTCCTAGACATGATGATTTGATTGATTACACACATATAGATGAAATAGAATTTTTTAATGGTATACCATTAGACGATGAGATATTTTCTGCAACTCAACCAGACTTTAATTTAGAAGATAATCTAGATGACACACCAACTAATCTAGATGACACACCCACCAGTACACCTCAAACTGAAACTGGAACGCCTCCTATTCCCCCTAATATGAGACGAGGCCCAACACAAAGAAAATTAAAATCAGATGCATAGACTTTTTTTTTATAGGGACCCAGAGAATCAAGTAGTTAGATGTCAAATTTGTAAAACTGTTTATAAATTTAAAATAGGAAAAGATCAGGGTGGGACGGGAGGTTTATTGAGACATGTACAAAACCTTCACAAAGCTAGGTGGGATGAATACGAGGCTACAAAGTCGGATGCGTCAAAGTGCTCTCAGAGATTGGATACGAGCATAGCGTAGAAGGTGCAGTCAACTGGAGATCAACGAAGAAGACGATGAAAACTACAACAAAATCTTATCTGACGGAGGTGGAAGCGACGACGTGCAATTTGACCAACAAATTTCAATTCCAACTGAAAAATCACAAGACATTGTGAAGAAACTAGAAAGAGTGTTTTTAAATATGTAATTTTTTTAATTGTAATTTTACTATATTATTTGCAACTTTCAACACCACATACTTCTATTAAATAATATAAGAGACACAAAAACAGTCTTGCATGTTTTTATTACACTATCTTGTTCAATTATTGAGTTGTTTATATATGTTATTTTTTAAAATTTAGTGAAAAAAAAACACAGAAAATCCCATAACCGACCCGACCCCGCCCGATAAGACCAGTCCCTTTTTTCTGACGGGACCGGAACGGGACGGAACATCGGCGGATCCCGCCAGTCCCGTCGGAGGACCGGTCCCTCCCTCCCCCGTCCCGTCGGGTCCCGCCCAGTTGACCACCCCTACCAAGAACCAAATCATTTTGCTATCCCCACAGTCATTAAGGAAATTGATGTTCCTGCCTGAAATCTTTTCTCATAAAAAACATGTCAACTGAACAAATGAATAATATTATAACTTCATATATATATATGAATAAATAATAACAATTTTTAGATCCAACTCCTATGAAACATCTGGCTATAGATTGTACATATATAGACTAGTACGCCTAGGCACAAAATCTAATATAACCTATTGGATATGATATTTTCTTCTGTTAAAACTAATGTTGGTGACAAAGCCAAGAATTGATATAAATTTACAGGCAAGAAAAAGGAAAATCTCCGCCGTTTGTCTGCGGCAAGAATTTGAAATCGCCTAATCCAGGCATTAAATGTTGTGCTCTTACCACTAGACTGAAGATCCCGGGGCAAATATCTCAGAAACGAATTGGCAATCCGTGGTTAAGAAATGTTCTAATGCATCCATCCAATCCCGCGGTGACAACCACGAGACCCCACAAATGACTTGAACTCAACGCGCTTTGCCAAGCACTCTTCAAGATCTTGTATTCGGATTTACCTATAGAAGGGGACACAGATGCAGGAGGACTTGAATCTGGCAATTTCTCCTCGGGCCACGTAGCTGAGCCCTTTAATAAAGAATCTAAGAAACACACACGTCCCAAGGAGAAGCAATCTTGTAAAGATGAAGTCTTTGATGGGAGCGAGTTCTCGTTAACATCACCGTTTGCTAAAACGCTTCCTGGTAGTGTCGTCCCTGGATTGGTTTTAAAGCCACACCAAGGTATGGCAACTGATGCATTTTGGGAAACGAAATTCTCGGATGACTGGACTTTCTTTGCTTGGCTAGTTGTTGTCCCGTCCTCATTACTATAGTTCCAGATATAAACATTTGAATCCTCAGTGACCGCGAGAATGTGTTTCCCATCCGAGGTGAATGATGCAGGACATTGGCTGCCTAAATTTTTAGTTCCTGGACATGCAGCAGACAATAGTTTCAGAAAATTTACCTGGTACCAAACTAGTAAGGGGTTGTTTGGTTGATGGTTAGAAAGGGAGTTATTCATGTATTAAAACTAACATAGCTAATACCATGTTTTGTAACTTTTTAGCTAAAACATGTACAAGTTATGAGTCAATTTCTGTATTATTGTATTATTTTATGCAGGATAAAAGATGGAATAACTAATACAGGGATTAGTAATACATTAACTAAACCTTGCATTACTAATACTTGCGTAACTCTAGCTAGTAACCAAATGACCCCTAAGGGAATAACTCAAAACACTTATCAGAAAGCTACTTGCCTAAAAAAGTTAGGCTAAAGCCTGACGAAAACAAGAACTTGGTGGGGCAGGGGGAGGTAGAGGGTATGCAACCAACACACCTTTGAATTTACAGATGATGTTGAATCCACAAAGTATTCTAACTTGCGAATCAGCAGAAGTAACCATGACTTTGCTCGAGTCGTTTGGGCAGTACTGCATGATGAAAGTCTATGTTAGTTCTCAAGCGCATAAAAAAACGTTCTTGTGAAAAAGTAAGGAAAAGAAAAAAAAATGGTTACCTGAAATCCAGTTACTCTCTTGTTAGTAAGCTTCTTCTTTCCTTGCAGATATACCTGGATGCCCATCTGCAAATGATTACCTAAAACAAAGAAATGATAATCCATTAATCTGAATTGTTAGATAGAGTAGAATAAAACAAGATGAATACTTGACAATATATCGGAGAGAAAAGGCCAAACGATGGAAATTCAGTTGCACAAACAGCTCACTTAAGCCTTATCAGAGAAGATGATATTCAGAAAATTGCTAAGAAAACAATAATCTTTTGGAAAACCATGAGCAGCTTTCAGAGAATCCTTTTGTATAGTACTACACCCCTTAAACAACTAACATTTCGAGTAGAATTTTAGAAAGATAAATGAATTTCATAAGTCAAATATAAAAAGTTTTTAAAGACAACTAAAATCAGGTGGAAAACCACTCCCTCCCCCCACCCCACAAAGGTTGCACTTTTCCATCCAACTTGAAGGCATTCACTTTGTTTACTAAAGTTTTCCCTTTCTTCCCTTGGTAATATCACACTCACAAAAAGTAATTTTATGATAACATTACTGTGGTTATTGCGACTGTGTCATGGAGGGCTTGTTCGCAAACCTTCTCAACAGACAGACTTAAATCCTTTCTTTTACTTCCCTAGTACGTACACCAATGAATTCTCAATAATTTCATGCCAAAATCACACTGTCTTCTTTCTTATGTAGGAATAGCAAGTACTATATAGAAATCATAACTTGCACAATGCAATCAAGAAGTACAGGGGTACTTTCACAACTTAAACTATGAATACATGTCGAGTAGAGGGGTAAACAATTTAACTAGTTTCCTCTTGGAATTATTAAAAAAGCAGCTATCAAGTTTATGCCTTGAGGTAAGGTCTGCATACACTCTACCCTTCCCGGACCCCACTTGTGGGAATATACCGGGTATGTTGTTGTAGTCAGTTTCTGTCTTGATGGAATATTTTCCTCGGTAATTCTGTCAATAAATATTAGGCAAAAGTAAGTATCAAGTGCTTCCGAGTGACAGCTGTAGCGTGAAAAGGAAAATGCGTCCAGCATTTCCACGTGTGATTTCTTTTTGTTAAGTAGTATGCACACGTAAATGTTTAATGGACAAGGTTGCATACCACTTGCAATAAAGGAAGATAATACGTCATAACCTACAGTTGGAGTCCATGCCAAATCTTCTACCATGTAATGAGAGAGAACACATATGTCTAAAACCATGAAAGACAAGCCGGAGACGACTTTAAGTCGTATGATTAACCACCAACCAAAAGTCTAACAGAAAACCACAGTACCAATCTGCATCAGGCTCTTCCCAGTAACGCTGTGTTATCCATATATCATAGTAGAATATTAATGCACATCACTAAGATTACTTATCTCCAGAAAGGAATGTGTTGTAACAATCAATGTCTGCACAGAGGAAACAAGAAGATACCAACTGCCACTCCGGGGGATAATTAAGAGCATGCGTTCACTAGGAACTTAGCTCAACCCAAAAGACACAAACCAAAAGAGGTATATCAGACAATTAAACTGCATGATTATACGCTTTTCTACCATGATAACCTACCCCAGTAATTCAGAAAAATCAATTTCTACAGTTGTTCCATTCTTAGAGTTAATATTGAAAACACTTATCTGAATGACAGCGAGAAAGATGAAAAGGACCAGAAAAAGGGTAAGAGACAAGCTTCCGTACCTACAACATCATAAAAACAGCAATTGCCATCCATGTATCCCACGACTCCCCCCTGCACCAATCACAAGCAAGAAACTTAAATAAGTTCCAGAATCAAATACCATTTTTAAAAAGGTATTTAAAAAAAGAATCAAACCTTTCCATCAGGACAATAACAAACAGCAGTCACTATTTCCTTCACATCAGTCCAATCGATCACTCGACAACCATGCACTTCCCAGAGACGTATTTTCCCATCTATCGAGCCACTAATGAAATAATTATCATCCATCGGATTGAATTCTACACAAGTGACTGCATCCAAAATATGACATTAACACGTATGAGGTGATCATCCAGTAAAGTTTAGAAAAGTACTTAGGTAAGAAGAGCAAAACGCAGAAATGGGCTCACCATAATTATTATGCGAATAAACACCAAGGCATTTATCATCTCCAACTTGCCAAAGACGAGCTGTTTTATCAACAGAAGATGACAGCAGATACTGCAGAAAACGATGTCCTTACATGAATTATAGTTTATTCACATGCTGGTTGATGCTTTATGAAGCCATGAAATATATTTAGTAACTTAAGCCAGTGAGATACTACTCCCTCTGTTTTCAATTTGTTTGTCTTAGTTTGACTGTCACGGAGTTTAATAAAGTAAAGAAGACTTTTGAATCTTATGGCCTTAAATTAAAGATATGCATAATGTACCAAAATGCCCTTCAATCTTGTGATCACATACATGCCATATGAGATGGTGAAATTGAAGAGTTACCAAATTAGGAAAGATGCATTCTTTTTAAAACAGACCAAAAAAGAAAGTAAGACAAACAAATTGAAACAACGAGAGTATTATACTAACCCCATTTTTGGACCATGAGAGGGCCAAGACTTCACCCGTATGCCCACGGAACTCGTGCACCGGTTTCTCCATTATCCGGAATAACTTTGGTGGGAGGACAACACAAGCTGATTCTGATGATTTTCTCATCATTTTCATCCCATTGATCTTCTCTGTGTTGTCATTGAGAGAAGCTAATTTGGACAAATGATTCAGTGAGAAGTATAAACAAGAAGGGTCAATATCCTGATCATTGAAGTTTTTAGATATCTCATCTTCAATCACTCTCCAAACCCGCACGGTCCCGTCTTTGCCAGCACTTGCCAAGTATTGGCCACAAGGACTAAACTTCATTGTTACAATCGAGCCTTCATGTGCCAAGAATTCTTGGCCTGTGTAAAGCGAGGACAATTCTTTTGACTCCTTCTTACTGGTTTGGACCCGAACTCTTTGAGTCGATTGGACTCCCTTTGTCCTTTCTTTTCGTCGGGTGGAAACAGTGAGTTTTTGAAGCAAACTTCTCACTTTCGTCTTTGTATCATTAACCGTACTAAATCCCTTAATATCTCTATGCAGCAACTGTTGAACCAAAGCCGATGAGCCGAGAGTTCTCGTAAACTCTTCAATAGTGAATACCTTGTTGGTACCTACTTCACGTAGTCGGCTAAGCATGCCATCCTTGCCTAATTCATCCGCAACAAACTCCGATCCATTGTCCAGATTCCTAATTTTCCAATACATTGGATTCTCTACAGAATCCTCCTCCAGTTCCATACCTTCATTTGGCTCGAAAGAATCGGAAGATCGACCGGAGAAAAAATTGTTTTCGGACTCAGAATTTGCCAGCTCAGCCTCATTGCCATCCCTAATTCTATCCGGTTCAAGTCCATTGGCTCTATCACAATTCGAGTTCAAGCCAATCCATTTCAAGAATCTATGGCGGCGCTCATCGACACTTTCAGGATCCCGAGTCCAAAATTCATATCCCAAAGCACGTTCGGAAATCTCCTTACGAGTAGTACTAGCATCAGAGCAATCCGAACCCAAATCGGAGAGAGAACCGATCTCATCACATATATCAAAAAAACTATCTTCTTCAGTATCACTGTAAGTTCCCATCATTCTTCGAATTCAACACTCAAACTTCTCCTTGAAAGAACAGAAAATTAAATTAGAAGCAGACTTCAAAAGCAATAAGTATATTTTAAAATTTGTCAATCAAACAGGAAAGATCACTAAACAAAAACAAACCAATTCTTCAATTTACACCACCAACCCCAAAAGAAATCCTCATAAACAACAAAAAGAAGAAAACTTTAGAGTCCAAAGTTCCCATTTATGATCAAGAACTGAGCATGAAAAATCCCCAATTATGATAAGAAACCATTTCTTCAATTCACACCACAAACTCAAAAGAAATCTCCATAAACACCAGAAAGGAGAAAGCTTTAGAATCCAAAATTCCCATATATGATCAAGAATTTAGCATAAAAATTCCACAATTATGACAAGAGATAATACTAAACCCACAACCATGAAAAAATAAACAAATCTTCCAAAAGGGTAATTAAGAAATCAAGTCAACATAAAACACAGTCGTCGAATCCCAATCAAGGTATATAAAAACAGAATCTTTGAGTTCATAAAAACAAACTCTAGATAGTCAACAGATTACCAAGACGAACATGCTTATACTTCAACAAATTCAGAGTTAAAACAGAAAAGATTCTGCTTACCTTAATTACCATGGAAGTTGGAACTAATCAAAGAACCCCAGAAATTATTACAGAAAAAAAAGATGATCTTTAGCATCCACAAAATAGAAATCCAAGTGGATTGAATTCACACCACCAACCCCAAAGGAAATCCCCCATAACACCAAAAGGAGAAAACTTTAAAGTCTGAAATTCCCATATAATCAAGAATTGAGCATAAAAATCCCCAATTATGATAAGACAAAATAATTACTCCCTCTGTCCCAATATATACTTTCCTTTTTAGTCGGTCCAAAAAGAATGACACGCTTTCTTATTTAGTAATAATTAAACTTAATCTTTTACGCTTAACGAGATGATTTATAACCACATAAATATCTTTGACTTGTTTTAGACCACAATATTCAAAAATCTTCTTTTATTTCTTACATTTCGTGCCCAGTCAAACTACATCATGTGATATTAAAAAACAACAACCAGGAGAAGTAGCAACAGATCTTTCAAAAGGGTAATTAAGCAATCAAGTCAACATAAAAATAAAGTCATCAAATTCCCAGCAAGGTATATAAAAACAGTCTTTGTGTTGTACATAGTCAACATAAAAACTAACACAAACATGTACAAATTCAGAGTTAATAAAGAAAATATTTTGCTTACCTTAGTTAACATGGAATTATCAAAGAACCCCATAAATTATTTCACAAAAAAATGAAAAAAGCTTTAGAATCTAAATTTCCCATATGATCAAGAAGTGAGCATAAAAAATCTCCAATTATGCTAAAGAGAAAATATGTAACAACAACAATAACATACACAGTGTAATCTCACGAAGTGAGCTCTGAGGAGGTAGGATGTACGCATACAGACATGTAACACCCACAACAAGGAGAAAATATAAACAGATCTTTCAAAGGGGTAAATAAGTAATCAAGTCATTATTTCAGAATACAGTAATCAAATTACCAGCAAGAAGATAAGTAAAATATAAACATGCTTATACAACAACATACCCAGTTTAATCCCATAAAGTGGGATCTGGGGTAGAACATACGCAGAACTTACCTCTATCACAACTTTGTGAGGCCAGAGACGCTGGGAAAACTAGCATAGTCAACATAAAAACTAACACACACATGCTTAAACTTGTACAAATTCAGAATTAATAAAGAAAAGGTTTTGCTTACCTTAATTAACATGGAATTATGAAAGAACCCCTAGAAATTATTTCACATAAAAATTTGATCTTTAGCATCTACAAGACAGAAATGGAGACTGAGAACAAAGTGGACTCAAGTCAAAAAAAAAAAACCCAAAAATTAAATTTAAAAAAAAAACAAGAAAAAAGACAAAAGGCCAGGAAAACTGGGAAATGATCTACAAGATATGTGAAGTCAAAGAAATTAAAGAAAAGGGGTATGTATGTTTGAAGGTCGCTATTTCTTATTTCTGGCATTTTCACTTTCAATTAATATTCATGTTGACGGTTTTCCCTCGCTTTGTTGCGTCCGTCCAACTAACGGTTGTAACGAATCGTCTCATGTTTGTTAACGAGAATTCATAGAACCGTTCCCAAAAAGAACAAAAAAAAGGATTATATTTGTATAATTATAGAAGTTTATGAAGTCAGAAATTTCACTAATAGGATTTTTTGGTGAATCTCTTAAATGAGGAGTTCTAAGTTCGATCACTTACATTTGTTTCTCAGGCGAGCTCGGTTCATGGGGGCTTGTCGAGTTTCATCTCCTGTGTAATTTGCGGGCTATTATATTGGAGTGAGGTTACCCAGAGCATACCCAAATGGTATATAGCGGTTGTGGGTTCTCTTGTTTAAAAAAAAAAAACATACAAAGAAATTAAATAAATTCAATGTCTAGTGTATATAGATGTAAATAGTTTTGACCTTATATATAGGCTATAATTTTTCAATAAAATGAATTCCTTAACTCTGCCCCTGATAAAAACATTTAGTATAATATTACACGCCCAGTATCATCCTATGAATGCAACGAAAAGACCAGAAATAAGAAATAATGAAATGACTCTTTTATTAAGTATATTCCCAAAACAAATGATATTTTCTTATATTTTAAAGTAATTGATTAAATTTAAACTTTTTTATATATTGTTAATTTCATGATTTTCCGGTATATATAAAAATATCATAATTTATTTAAAATTATAAGTTTTAATATATTTTTCTATCTCAAATTAAGTATTTAGTCAAACAGGTTCACGTAGATGAAACGGAGAAAGTATTTGTATGACTATACAAGGATCAAATTATTTAATTATTAGAGTGAGTTGATACGTTGGTTTCTTACATTTCTTAAAGTAAAATTCACATTTTTAAAGTCATATGAAGAATACCATAATTATATAATGTTTATGATTAAATGTGTTTGGTATGATTATGCTACTTCCTACCTACTTTATAAAAACTAAATAAAATGGATTATAGTGCATTTGTATATATAGTGGTAATGAAATAAATTTTGTATAAGTAATAATTGACATCAACATATTAAATTTAAAGTACTTATCCATCAATTTTTCTATAAAGCCATGAAGTTTTAGTTGTAAAAGATTAAAAAAAAAATTAGGTCACTTTTTAATTAGAGAATAGGTGCAATTCTATATTATCAAGATGGAGATGGAAGTTATAATTTCATCTTTAAGAACTTTTAAGAACTCTAACTGGAATTTTTTTTATAACTTGTCATGCATATAAAAATTATAAATTGAACAATAGCAATAATAAAAATAATAATTTTAGCATGTCCACCATTTGATGACTTCTGTAGAAAGGCTGACTATTATGTGGTTCCTTAAACATCTATACATCTCATTTTCTCCATGAAATATATATCTAGCAAATTAATTTCAAAGCATTGAAAATTAGTTTAACAGTACGTAATCCTACTAGTTAAATGTTGACCAAAAATAAAAATAAAAAACTTAACAGTAATGTACATATATCTTCCATTCTATACATCGTTTTCTTTCTTTAATTTCGTTTTTTTTTTGTTTTATTTTGTTTTGATATTGTTATTTGAAAGGTCGGCATGCCTTAAGAAAATTCCATAATGGTTAAATTTTCCCTCTAACTATGCTTTATAATTTAACATTGCCATCCGTAAACTTTGGGATCAAAATTACCCTTCCCGTTAGCATACTTATTAAATTTGCCCTCAGCTGGATGGAGGTCTAACTTGGACTCCACGTCGGATAAAAATTTTCCACGTCAGATCCACATAGACGTCATGTAGGTGTCTCATTGTTACAGCCGACAACCCCTTTTTGCTCCATCTCCGACCACAACCAATGGCCAACGACCCTTCTCCCTTCCCCCGCTCACGCATCCCTTTTTTTTCTCTAGGTCACTGCCAAAAGAAAACTCGACGAGCAGACGCCAGAATCCGGCTAACAACATCGACCAGTAGCTCCCCATACTCCTCTGTCTCGCTGGTTTTGTTCGTTCCTAAAGAACTAGAGAAGACAAGTATAGTCACCTAAAATACAGAAACAACCAAAGCAACGACTGAGAAGACAAATATAGTCACCGGAAAATGCAGACGACCAGATCTCGTACCGAAACTTCCAGTCAGAGACCTAAGCCTATTAAACAAAAGCTAATGTTGTAGCATAAGCGCCTTTGCAGCTGCGCCGCCGCCTCCACCAGTGATCTGGTGGTGGCGGAGCTTTGAAACGAGGAGAGAAGAAGCCTGGTCGTCGTAATGAAACGGTTGAAGTGGATTAGAAGGCGGTGATTGATCGTCGCCGGAGCTAGGGTTATGCGGCGACAGTGGTAGTGAAGAGAGGTTGTGGTGGTGTGGGTCCCATGACCAAGGAGAAGATGAAGGAACGGATGAGAGAATCCGTTCAAGGAAATCGTCATGAGACGACGTCGGATCGAAGTGGGAGTGACCCATGTGTAGTTCACCTGAACCGCCATTTCCATCATTTTGTTGAAGGTCTTGAAGTGACATTTGTGATTGTTGTTGTTGTTGTTGACTTTGTAGTGAATTCATGACTTGCATTTTCTCTGCAACAAAAACAGTTCCATTAAAATCACATAAACTTACAAAGAGTTTAATTTCAGTTATGTATATATCTGAGATTTTGCGAGAGAATTGTTATTTCTTAATAGCCTTAGGTCTCCGACCAATCACTGGATTTGTTTGATTCTATTTGATATGTTGCTTGTTCGGTACAGATCTGGCAGAAAATGGAGAGGGATGAGAGGGAGATGAAGTGGAGGCATTGGTGATGAATGGGTTGTACAATGGTGGAGTTCGCCGGAACTCCGACATGGGAACTCGTCGGAGCTCGCCGGAGATGGTAGAGGTCCGCCGGAGAAGAAGCAACAGTGAGAGTAACGGGTTGAAAGAATATGTACGGTTGGGTAACGGGTGCGGATTACAGGTACGGGTTATGGGTTGAGCCTATGTGGCGTCTATGTGGATCCGACGTGTAGTCCAAGTTAGACTTCCATCCACCTGATGGGCAAATTTAATAAGTATGCTAATGGGAAGGGTAATTTTGATCTCAAAGTTTGACGGAGGACAATATTAAACTATAAAGCATAGTTAGAGGGCACATTTGACCCTTTTCCTTTTCAAAATAATGCATTATGACCTTTCATTTGTCATGTTTCCATGGTATGTTCAGCTACTTTTCATCAAGTGTCACTTATTTATTCTAAGGATGTGTTTGGTACGAACAAAACTATTTTCCTGTCTAACTTATTTTCTATATTCAGTAAGTAAGTAAAAAATAGTATTCAAAAATATTTATATATAATATAATCTAGGCAAATACTAAAATAGTGGTGTTGGGGATTGAGGTGGGTGTGGGTGAGGGTGGGGTAGTAAGCATGTGGGGGTGTGGTCGTGTGGAGTGTTGAGAGATTGGAGAGGAGACAATTAGTGTAGAACGTCGCTTATGAAACTTGATTAATTTTCTATTCTCACTAAAATATTATTTTTCTGATTTTCAAGAAACCCATTTTTATAAAGAAAAATAATCTCAAAATATTTTGACAAATTAAACATAAAAAATATTGAAAGATTAACCAAACAAAAGACAGAGAGAGAAGTTTGGCCATCAATTTTCATTTGTGAGAACGGCATGATGAAGTAAGGTATCCAATGGCAGGGGTGGTGCCACCAGATTCTTTGTGAAGGGGAAAGTCCCGAAGGCGAAACCCCCCACCTGTACCAGAGGTACCTTGGTCAGGTGGAATGTAAATCGAGGGATATGCGTGAGTGGCAGCCCCGCAAGGGAGAGGACCAACGGGACACGAACCCAAAGAACAACCCTTGCAATATTTCAGCAAAGACTGTCACCACACGGATTCGAACCCGCGACGTCGGAGTGGTTGACCCCAATCACCTTGCCACTTACCAACTCGTTTGTGCCCCTGGGGGCAAGTGCCACCAGATTCTATTAGTAGCGTATTATTGAACCTTTTACATAATTGATAGTAACATATTATTTCAAAAGATATTGTGAAATAATTTAAAATGTATAACATTATATGATTTACCATATTTATGGTACTATAAAGACTTTACAGAATAAAAAGATTCCAACTTCTCAAGTAAAAATTTATTAGAAATAATGAAAAAAATTGTATATCCAAATGTGAGGCAATGTACCATAAATCAAATTTAATATCATAATATTATATCTGATACCCTGCTATTCATTCTTCTTCTGTTTTTAATAAATCAAAAGGTAATTTTTCCCACTCGTCTAAACTCTAAAGAAGTGATTAGAAGAATAATAAATCCAACAGGTACCACAAATTCCACCCAAAAATCATATTTGACTGTATTTTCACTATATTAACTGTAATTGAAAAGTTAGATAATTATAGTCAACACCATATAATGACCCAAAAAAGATTTAAACTTGTTGAAACCATTTCTCTCATTATTACGCTTAACGCCGGAAGCCAAACAGTAATAGTTTACATAAAATATGACTATGTAATAGTGATTGATAATGGAGAAAATGGTATTTTATTCGCATTTAAATAGTAAATAAAAATAAGTGCCTTTGACTTGGTTTTGCTTTAATGTGTCTGTTGGTGTGTCAATTTGAATAGTTGATGGCGTGATTTATTGCGTAAAACCATTAAAGTTGTGTATAATATATAGTATTACAACCCATAGACCATGTAATAGTATATATTTAGCTTTATCCATTCGAGAAGACGACTCATTCACTAATCTTTTGTGTGGGTGCATTCTTTCCTTATTAGTAATGTTTCTATGAGTTTAAGATTAATATATTATCATTATAAATAATTTCTTATACCAAAGTTTTCTTAGAATATTGGATTTGAAATCTTAAAAATAAGATATGTGACTTGATACAACACGTAAAGATAATTTGATGGTGTAAAAAATATTTAACTAACTGCAGTATATATATTTACTTAAACTCTATTTTTATATAGAATTTGACTTATGTGCATTGATTGTATACATTTTGCTAGATCATCAAGTTAAAATGGTGTACAGAAACATATAATTGTTTATGATTATTCATTTATTCTGGTTTAATAACCTAAAAAATAAGGAAATAACAGTATTTCATGTATTAATTGGTTATCGATAATGTAATTATTTTACTGAAATTCATTAGTTGATGGCGTAATTGGTTGCGTAAAACCATAAATGTAGTAAGTATGTAGCATTTGTTGGTATAAATGGTGTCAGAAAGGTTAAACAAGAAGTAAGCTGAGTAGAGATGACTCTTTGTTTTTAAGAAAAAATTGCCCTGTATATATGTTTTTACAGTAATGGACAATATTCTCCCAAGATAAAACAACAACGATCAACAATACAAAGCAAGTATTGTTGATTATGGCGTAGAAAAAGAATATAGAAAGACTGCTGAAGAGGAGATGATTTTTGTGTTTCTATTTTTCAAACTGAACAAAACAGAATGTGTTTCTGTTTTTCGAACTGAACAAAACAAAATGTGTTTCTGTTTTTCGAACTGAACAAAACAGAATGTGTTTCTGTTTCTGTATTTGGAATAAAACAGAAGAGTCTTTGTGTTTTTATCAGTTCTGTAAGAATTTTGTTATTTTTCGTTGTATCTGTAAAATGAATAGTAATGTTCAATTTATAGGAGAAGAGGATGGCCATTGCAACATTTCTGAAATTTTCAGGGACCAAAGTGTAAATAAGAAACACTTCATGGATCAAAAAGAAAATTTCGAAGACATCCCACAGCCCGTAAACCTGGAACCCGGACCCGACACGGATCGGGCGGGCAACGGTGGCGCGCGTGTGGGGCTTAGCCCCGAACCCAAGCTCACCTAGGTCCTCCCTCTTCTAAACACATGGGTTACCCCTTGGGTTCTCAAACCCTTACTAAAAAATAAAGCTTATATATTGTTCAATACTTCCATCTTCTACCTATGTGGGAGATTTGTTAATTGGCCAAAAACCATCCATCTATTTATGTCTCAAACACCTTACTTTATGTACCAATATCTCTTTCATTCTTCAACGAAATTTGATGATACTTGACACTAATATCATCTACTCATTTAGTAGATTAGGCATGTGCGAAAAAAATGATATTTTCGAAACCTCTAAATGATATTTTCGTATTCGTACTTGGAAATCGAATCAAACGAGTTTTTACCCTCCCACACGAGATTTGTTCTCGTTGAGCTCATCTTCCATCTTTTACAATTCCCCCCACCAAACTCTTGAAATGTCTTCCGCCGGATCGGCCCGCGAATGTTTAAGTCGTGCAAAATACTCAATCCCACATAAATTTCCAACAATTCCCTCTTGAAAGAGAATTCACACAGAAAGTTCTCTTTCAAATGGAAAGATATTGCATCAGGAAATGTAGCTTTCGGCTTTGAACCTTCTTTAGTCGATTCCCATCGGATTTACTTACTGCGCGGTGAACGTGATATCTTGAACCGTCAGTGTTTAGTGTAAACCAAGACAATGATATCAACACAATAACTCCCTTTATTCATTTCTTCTTATAGTTTTGTCCATTGTGGCTATGGACAACTCTTGGATTCTTAAGTGCGTACATTTGAAGCGGCATGTCTTCGCACTTAAATAGATGATCTCATATAAGGTATCCTGCTATACCTCACTCTCAAGTGTTAGGAATCATTAAAAGTTTTATAAACTTATTCTTTACCATTAAGCAGGTAACACTTAATGTCTATCGCGGGAACATCTTTGGAATTATATTTCCTTAAAGAATAATAATCTGAAGTGCTCTTGCTTCAAGTGAAGTGATAAAACTGAACATCTACAGTTTAGTTGTCCTATTGAACCAATGGGATCTCCAGTCAGTAAGGTTGGGTTAACACCATAAAGATTCTTATTGTTTGGGTATTAAGCCCATTCCCTTAGACAGACAGAATATTTGATCTTTGGGTAGACCTTTAGTTAATGGATCTGCTATATTATCATTTGATTTGACGTAATCAATGGAAATGACACTCGTGGTGATCAAATGCGTAACAATCTTATGTCTCCGACGAATATGTCTAGACTTGTCGTTGTACATACTGTTTCGTGCCCTTCCTAAAGTTGATTGGATGTCACAGTGAATCATCACCGAAGGTACGGGTTTATCCCAACAATGGATATCCTCTAAGAAGTCGTGAAGCCATTCTGCTTCTTCTCCTGCTTTATCCAAAGCAATAAACTCTGATTCCATCGTGGATCGGGCGATGCATGTTTGCTTAGAGGACTTCCAAGACACAGCCCCACCACCAATTGTAAAAACATACTCACTGGTGGATTTGGTGTTCTTTATGTTCGATATCCAATTTGCATCATTGTATCCTTCCAATACTGCTGAATATCTTGAATAATGTAATCCGTAAGTCAGCGAATATTTCAGATATCGTAGTATCCGATTTAACGTCTTCCGGTGATCATTTTCAGGATTTTACGTGGCTTGACACCTAATATTATTTGATAGCAATTGGTACGAATTTAATATGAATACAATTTTCTTATTGTTCAACAATTTATATTATTCAAATGGCGGTTAGTAGGTGAAACCACTTCTAGTTTTTGTGCATATCTTAATCAATCAATCGACCCTTTCACTTATCAGGAATAGAAACACGGCTCTAAAAAAGTTTATTTTTTGGGTCAGTATTTCATTTTTTTCTTCATTTTAATATTATATCCAGAATTTGTTTCAAATTCTATGAAAGCTCGTGGTTACATGCAAAATAGGGATGCTAAAATTTAGCTACTTACTCAATTGTAACACTATGTTTCGAGGTAATAAAAAGATTAAGAGGGTCAACCAAATTGAGATTGATAGCTATCAAACCAATTTTATTTTATTTTTAAAAATGAGGCTAATTTACACAGATATCCGTTGTTTTATGCTTTTATGTAGATTTTGTCTCTATTTTTAAAAAAATTATTTTTATATTGTTCTTAAATATTACGCTTTCGGATAACTTTAGACTTGAATCTAATGTTTGCTCATATCTCAACCTTACAAACAAAATTATAGTTTGTCGTATAATGTTTGCAATAACTTACTACATTTTAGACTGTGGTTTAACGTTTTCTCGTAAAATTATAAGTGTTCTCACTAGACCATAGTCTAAAATGTCCATAAGTTGAAAGAGAAATAAAAAGGTCATTTACTTATAAACAGACGTCCCGATAAGGGACAACGGGTGAAAAATTCTAGAAAATTGTATGAAAAATTACACAATGTGGCAAATATTTAGACTGTATTTATGAAACTTTAGCTATAGTTTTGAAAAATTACGAAACATAGATGTTGTATTCACGAAACGTGATGGCGACAACTTTTTCACGCGATTTTAGATGATACAGTTGATACCCATTTGATACAGTTGAGTTGATAACCACCTGATACAACTCTTTCGCCGAACAGTTGATACCCTCTTGACACAACTCTTCCATCTGGTACAACACATATTTCATAAATATGCAAATTATAGTTACATTTTGTAATTACGCTTTAAACTATAATTATTTATGAAATTTTCTCAAAATTGAAAGACACTGAGGCCCAGGCCCATGAGCATTTCCCAGTGGGCTCAATCATCCAATTGGAATTAGAAAGTATCATGCATGTGGTGTGGGTGGTGGTGAGGGGCCCTTTTGTTTATAAGAATGTTACACCAACGTGGCAATTATTGAAACAAGTTAGACCCCATTCGTAGATTTTCCCTCAGATGTTGTGGTCGTTTATGAAATCTATGACACATACCAGAGGAAACATTGAGATTTTATTTGAAAATGATTGCCAATTATATGTTACGCCATTTTTGTAGTATTGATTTAGACCATCTAATATGAGAAAATCCTATAATTTCATTGATTGATTCAATAATTTTGAAACGTTTTATGTTTTAATTTACAATGAAATATTCCTAAAGTTATAAAATAGTTCTTTATTTCAATTTTAAGGGGAAAAAACGTTTTGTTATATTAAAGAATAGATCTTAACTTAGATAAATTAATTTTTTGATTATGGAACTTTATCACTTGGGCAAAAGAAACTTATGTATCGTTATATCGTACCACATTCTTTAATCATAATTCATAATCATCTAGGGTTTGTTGCTTTGAATTTATGATTACTTTTAAAAGTTTCTTTTTTAAGTTCACTAACATGGTTAACAAGGATTGGACAATAATGATAAAGAGTTTACTGAATTCAAACTCATGACATTACGATCCAAATTCTGACCCTTTAGTTATTGTCTTTTTAGTATAACTATTTAGTATCCGATATAGTCCGATTTGTAAGTTGGTGTATGCGGTGGCCATTACCAAATTGGAATACGCTAGCCATTACTAACAATGATATATTGAGGATACTTTAAAAAAACAGTCTGGGAAGATTACCTGCAGTCCGGGTGAGATGAGAAGTGGTTCCCGTATCCATGTACAAATTTTCATCGGGTTGCTGAAGGTTGAGTGTGCTGAAGGCCTGGCCCAAATCAGTGGGGGCCAGGCCTGGACCGAATTGTTGTTGGGTCATAGCCGAATAGTGGGCCTGCTGGGGGTGTTGGCCGCAGGTCTTAGGCCTGGAAACTGGCCCAACAGACCAGGTTGTCATCCTTCACTGGACTGGGGCGATGACTGTTGATTCAAGAAAGGGGGCCATCCAGGGAAATTAGGCCACTGGACTGGATAGGCCCAGTTTCTGGGCTGATTGGGTTACGGCTGCTACTGCCCTTTGTTCCATCTACCTCGACCTTTGGCCCCTTTGTCGCTGCCCTGAGCTCGGCCTCTTCTGCCGCGGTTATCCCGTGGTGGCTGGTTGTCGGGCGGCGGCGGCTAGGTGGTGGGGGCAGTGTTGACCGTCGAATTTTCAATTGCTAATGCCTTTTGATTGTGCTCGTTCTGTTTTGCACGTCGAGTTTCTTCCAATAATAACTACGAACGGGCCTTGTTGAAACTGGGTAAGGGATCGGCCTGTTGTATCATTGTGGCTAGGGTGTCATATTCACCTTTTGGTAGACCAACGACTAGTTGGAGAACCATTTTTATTTCGGAAACATGCGTTCCCACGTTGGATTATTGGTCAGCCAATAGATTCAACTACTTCCAATATTCGGACATGTTAGAGAAATTTTCAAGACGAGTATTATTAAATTGTTACTCCAGATAGACGGCACGAGTGTGCTTGTTGTCGTGAAAAAATTCTTCTAATCGAGTCCATAAATCATGAGCCAAGGCACCTGTTTTCAGGATAGTGAGAAGCAAGTCCTGAGAAATAATGTCATATATCCACTGTTTGACAACAGCGTCTAGACAACGCCAGGTGGGGTCGTTATCCTCAATGGGGTGAGGAACAAAGCCGTCAATATAGTCCAGCACGTTATAGACACATGCATGGATACAGAATAGTTCAACCCATGGAGAATACTGACCGTTTTCTTGATCGAGAATTATAGGAATGAAGTTCTTGATGTTGGTGACGATGAGTGTTGGATGAATAGAGGGGGAAAAAGATGGTTTGGGTATGTCGAGTATGACGACTGATGAGGTTGATGCTGATGTGGGAGTTGTGGGAGGAGTCATTTTAGTGGACTATTTTCGGGTAACTAGAGAAGAATGAAGCATGGGGTAGGGGCAGATTGCCTCTCGGGCAGTGTGCTGCGTAGAGGAACAACAAAAGGTTGTGGCTGTTTCTCGGGCAGTGAGCCGCAGAGAACAGAAGCAAAACAAAAGAGGAAATCTTACAGTGAGCCATCGGGAAAAGAAGGAAAAGAGAGAGTAGGGTTTAGGTTTTGGCTTCTGATACCATGTAAGTTGGTATTAATTTCCCCTTGGGGAGTCTTTCTCATTAATACAAAATATATATATATAGGGTGTGCAATGTGAAATCTTTATACAACAGGGATCATATATCTACCATAATTACACAAGACTAAATATGACTAAATATTATTATTGTACACACTTTAATACGATTAATTTACATTCACGTTGTGTAGGGTTCATTAAAGGAAGGAAGCGTTGTGTACGAAGGTTTTTCCCATTCTCATAAATCGAACCCAAAACATCTAATTAAAAGTAGAGGAATCTTATTAATACCACCCCTCATTTTTGGTGTTACTATACTGTTCCTGTGATATGACTTTTTTCAGATGCAGAACGAAAATTCAAATAACTTATTCGGTATCATACTGGGCCTTTCTAGTGCACTAATGGCCCTATTTGCAAAAGGAACAATTGGGCACTTGGGCCAATCTTCATCACTTATGGCCCAGATGAACCAATTCTAGGCAACTCAAGTCCAAACTCCAAAGTTGATTCTTCAACAGTCTACTACTATTCTACGTATAGATAATCACGTGACAACATCATGGGCCACTGGCCCACAAGGATTATGTGGTTAGGTTTTTTCTCTTTGTTTATATTGGGCCTACGGCTCTACTTTTCTTTCTTACGTCAAGTTGTGTAGACTTATTCCTCGGTTTGTTAGAGTTGGGTTGTAGGGGTTTGGGCCCTACAATCCACTACCACTCGTACTGTCTCCTCCCAGGCCCAGCCACATCCGCAATGTAATATGAGGACAATTAATTTCCCCTTGGGATGGTCTTTAATTTTTGCTCCTCAAATTGCAGGTCTTTAATATTTTCTCTTTGTCACTTTAAGTAACAAAAAGCGATCAAAAATATTTTTGATATTAAAAAATTTAAAAAGAAATTTAGATATATAACCTAAGTTTGCAAGACAAATGTTTGATAAAAACTATGCTTATTCGTGAAAAGATATATAAAAACTATGTCTTGTCCGACATAGTTTCTATGAAAACTTACCTTGTGAATTAGTACTACATAACTATGCATGACAAGGCATAATTTCTATATAACTTTTCGCGAATTAGCATAGTTTATATCAAAACTTGCCTTGCGAAATAGCAAACCTTTCCTTGCGATTTTTTTTTGTTTTACTCCACTGGGGATCGAACTCAGTAACTCTGATTTGTAAACCAACGAATAAGGGTATATTGGCCCACAAATTTTTATTAAATGAGAAGTAGGGGGGGAAATTAAAAACCAGCCCTTTTGAAGAAAACCGTGCAATTTTTTGTTAATATGATAATTAGTCCGACTGTGGGACTGCCACACATTGACACAGGAGCGGAGCTAAGGGGTACAAGGATTAAACCGTTTTAGCAGAAAATTATATTGTTTATATAAGGTTAATAGACATTATATATTGAATCCTTTCGATGGGCTTCTTCATATGTTTATTAATAACTACAATATATATTTTGAATTTTTTAGTTAACATCTTAACTCCGCCAAGGTATTTCGACGCATCTATTACTTAAGATTTGCAACAAGGACACCTTTTCTAATCTTCATTATTTTCTTAATATGCAAGAATAAGTTGTTCTCTCACTATATAGCCTTGAGCTAATTTTGATGTGTGAATTAGGCGTCATATATATTTTCTTAATATGTGAGAACAAGATCATGTTTTATATTGTTCACGCTTTAAATATTCAGCTTCGAGCGTGTAAGCGGTGTTAGAACGTCCAACATTGTTGGTGAAATTAATAGGGTTTCTCAAATGATGTTAGACTATCATCCCCTTATGAATTAATTTTTGAGATTGAGTTACATCAGAATTGTTTTTCCTAATAATTTTCCCTCTATCTATTCGTATATTACTTTTGGCTTCAAGTGAAAATTGGTATATCATCATTTAGATCTACTTATTTTAAATCTTAATCAATAAAATTCGGGTCATTGTAATTGTTTGTTTGGCCATAGAAATAAAAAAAAACATTTTTTTTTTGAATTTTTTGAAGTTGAAGTCACTACAACACAAGACATATATTGCTACAAAAACGTTGTAGCTAAATATGATTTTATTTTTGTGGCTAAACACTTTAGTCATAAAAAAATTCCATAGTATTCGTAGCAAAATATAGTGTGGCTAAAGGTTAGCTACAAACTTTACATGCTCCGTGGCTAAGGCGTAATACTTATTGCCACAAAAATCTTGTATTGTAGCTATAATGATAATATCTTTTTGCCATGAAAAATATATTTATAGCAAATGATTCTTTTCTTCTGCCACGATCAATCAAATCTGTGGCTATCTTTATAATGCAGCCACAAGGTTCTTATATTGTAGCAAAAAAAAAATATTTGCCAGCAAATTCAGATTTTGTGGCTAAATTTATAATTTACTCTTGTGGCAATAGTACTTGTGTGTTTGACCATAATTTTTATAAATAATATTTTGTTGTTGAAATGTACTTTTTCAACAAGGTTTTGGTTGTGAAAAAAGTAAAAAAGTGAAAAACAAGGTTTTGATTGTTTTTCAAATACAACTTTAAGTATTATTTAAAATTTTCATGGCCAAACACTAATTTTTCAAAAAGGTGAAAAAAAGAATAATTCTTATGGCGAAACGGGTGTGTTTGTATTTGATTTTTGAAGTATAGTTTCAAATGTGTGTTTGAAGACTTGTTTTAGTTATTCCTAAACAAGGAGAGTTAAGAGCAAGTCAATGAAATTTGCAGACTCCATCACATATGCATTTTATTATACAATGTATCACCCAATGTTGGGTATTGATATTGGTGAATGGAAAAATGATGGGATGAAAAGTGAAGGGAATGTAAAAAGTCTCTTTTGCCTTGGGTAAACCAGTTGTCCCACATCGGAAAAAGAAAGGAAAAGAGAGGTGTATATATTACATTACACCTTCTCTAGTCACTAAAAGGGTTGAGGGGGCAAGGACCCCTCGCGCCGTCGTCGTCGCTCGCTCGGATTCGGATTTGGTCAAATGATTTGATTGATAATCTTTTTGGACCAAATTTTTCTTTAATTTTAATTAGTTAATTAATTATTATTAATTAATTAAGAGAAATTCATGTAGGACCGCGGTGCCGATGCGGAAATTCAAGTTCCGAAGTTAAATTAGTGATTCCCTGCGTTATTTCTTTTCCCACCATATTTGTGACTGTTCAGAAGGGTTGCAAACCTTCTGAAACAGTACTTCCATGGCTATAAATTCGTTTAATTCCTCAGAATCTGTTTTTTACTAATTTTCTGAACAACACAAACTTCTTCTTCTTCTGCACAAATAAATTATGTGTGATATACTGCCGTTGAGTGGTTCGCCGCTACCTGAATTTGGAGTACTACTATTCTGGTAAGATAATCGTTCTATCCTGGGAGGGGATATTCCATCAACCTCGAGTACTGTGAGGGGAATAATTTCCTTAAGATTGTTATTAATCTGTATTCCAAAAAAAAAAAAGACAATCCCGAAATTCATGTTAATACGGTAATTGAATCAAATAATGCTGAATTCTTTGAAAACATTTATCCGTATAAAACTGAATGTGAGTCGTCAAGTGAAAGATCTAAACGACCGCGGGAAGAACCAAAGGAAAATACACCAAGTAAAGAGGATGCAAGGCGTAGCAAACGTCAAAGGACATCTACTTCCTTTGGACCAGATTTTATGACATTCTTGCTTGAAAATGAGCCTCAAACATTTAAAGCGAAATGCGATATCTTCTTCGATTCAAAGATTTGGAAAGAGGCGGTCAATAGTGAGATTGAATCAATTTTGAACAACCATACATGGGAATTGGTTGATCTTCCTCCTGAAAATAAACCTTTAGGATCAAAGTGGATTTTTAAAAGGAAAATGAAAGCTGATGGCACTATTGACAAATATAAGGCAAGACTTGTGGTCAAATGTTATAGACAAAAAGAAGGCCTTGATTACTTTGACACATACTCGCCGGTAACAAGAATAACATCTATTCGGGTGTTAGTGGCACTGGCGGCCGTATATGGTCTTGAAATCCATCAAATGGATGTCAAGATAGCTTTCTTAAATGGAGAATTGGAGGAAGAAATTTACATGGAACAACCTGAGGGTTTTGTGGTTCCTGGTAAAGAAAGGAAAGTGTGCAAACTTGTTAAGTCACTTTATGGACTTAAACAAGCACCCAAACAATGGCATGTGAAATTTGACCAAACAATGTTGGCAAATGGATTTAAGATTAATGAGTGTGACAAATGTGTTTACATTAAAAATACTCCAAATCATGAAGTCATTGTTTGTTTATATGTTGATGACATGTTGATAATGAGTAGAGATATTACCGATGTAAATGCTACAAAGCGTATGCTGGCTAGCAAATTTGATATGAAGGACTTAGGAGTTGCTGATTTGATCTTAGGCATCAGAATTCATAAAACTCCACAAGGTCTAGCATTATCACAGTCTCATTATATTGAAAGAGTACTTGACAAGTTTAAGTATTTAAATTTCAATGTTGCAAAGACTCCAATTGATGTAAGTTTTGCACTTCAAAAGAATGAAGGTGAAAGTGACTCACAATTGGACTATGCACGAGTTTTGGGAAGTTTGATGTATATTATGAATTGTACACGACCAGATATAACATGTGCTATAAGCAAGTTTGAGTCGATTCACGAGTAATCCCAATCAAACTCATTGGATGGCAATGAAACGAGTCTTGGGGTATTTAAAACACACCCAAACCTATGCTTTGCATTATAATAAATATCCCGCAAGAATTGAGGGATATAGTAATGCAAACTGGGATCACCGGATCATCGAAGTTAAATCCACAGTGGATATATTCTCACCGTTGGTGGAGGAGCGATGTCTTGGAAATCATCAAAATGCAGACATGCATCGCCCGCTCTACAATGGAATCGAATTTATAGCTTTAGACAAGGCCGGTGAAGAAGCCGAATGGCTCCGAATTTCTTAGAAGATATTCCATTCTCGTCCCAAACCTTTGGCTCCTATATGTATACATTGTGACAAATAAGCAAAGAATAGGTAGGGCGGGAACGTAATGTACAACGAAAAATCTCGTCACATACGACGAAGACACAATACCGTTAGACAACTCCTCTCTAGTGGCGTTATCACGATTGACTATGTAAAGTCAAGAGATAACGTGGTGGATCCGCTTACAAAAGGCTTATCTAGAGAGGGAGTTAGTAGATCATCAATGAGAATGGGGTTAAGGCCGAGGACAAGTCATCATGGCGGTAACTCTACCTAGCAGACTGGAGATCCCAAGAGCTAGGTTCAAGGAGATCAAACAAAGTTGTGACTGACGGTTCAACATTGTCAAATAACTCAACCCATTCTCGGATGAAGACAATGTTCAGAAATAAGGATAAAACCTTATGGCTTGTTAATGAGTTAATAAAGCATTAAGGTTATTTAATGATTATCTAAATCTGGCAGTGTATGATAAGATAATGTGGCTATATGATCACATGTTTAGAAATCACCTATGTGAGTGTTAAGTGTAAGCCGCTTTAAAGGGGAATGACAGTGAAGGCCCATTCTCTATGCACTCATGAAACCAGGAGGTGTTCATGGCTGAAACGAACACAACCGTGAGAACCATAAACGGTTGAGGGTTGATTGTGTGACTTATGTTGTTTAGGTATACAACAAAGTTCGACGGTTCAAAGATATCAAATCTACCGATTGATCGAATATATCCGATATAAGTTCACTACGGAATGTTCAAAGGGAAACCTACTTATCCAGATGTCGTCAATCCTCGCTTGTATATCACTCTTGTCCGCGCATTCTTTTATATTATAGCCATTCTCATTCATGTGGGGGATTGTTGGGTATTGATATTGGTGAATGGGAAATGATGGGATGAAAAGTGAAGGGAATGTAAAAGGTCCATTTTGCCTTGGGTAAACCAGTTGTCCCACATCGAAAAAGAAAGGAAAAGAGAGGTGTATATATTACATTACACCTTCTCTAGTCACTAAGGGTTGAGGGGGCAAGGACCCCTCGCGCCGTCGTCGTCGCTCGCTCGGCTCGCTTTCGGATTTGGATTTGGTCTGATTGATTGATAATCTTTTTTGACCAAATTTTTCTTTAATTTTAATTAGTTAATTAATTATTATTAATTAATTAAGAGAAATTCATGCAGGACCGCGGTGCCGATGAGGAAATTCAAGTTCCGAAGTTAAATTAGTGATTCCCTACGTTATTCCTTTTCCCACCATATTTGTGACTGTTCAGAAGGGTTGCAAACCTTCTGAAACAATACTTCCATGGCTATAAATTCGTTTGATTCCTCATAATCTGTTTTTTACTAATTTTCTGAATAACACAAACTTCTTCTTCTTCTGCACAAATAAATTTTGTGTGATATACTGCCGTTGAGTGGTTCGCCGCTACCTGAATTTGGAGTACTACTATTCTGGTAAGATAATCGTTCTATCCTGGAAGGGGATATTCCATCAACCTCGAGTACTGTGAGGGGAATAATATCCTTAAGGACACACTTTGAACTAAGTGGGCTCGATTATATTCTGAAAAATTATTCTTATTTTTTAATACTGATTCTATTTATTTTCAGTTATTATTATTTACTGTTTTTTTTTTTTTTGAATACAGATTAATAACACCTAATACCTTTCATAGCATCAGTACTCTACATATATATAAATCTCTTCTCCAAAGTCTTTTCATAGCATCAGTACTCTACATATATATAAATCTCTTCTCCAAAGTAAAAAAATCGATATTAAGTAGATTTTTCCAAGTAAATTTAAAGACACATACAAAGAATGACTGTATATTCATGTCGGTCAAAAAGAGATGTTTCTAGAAATGAAGGTTTGCAATAACAAGGGAAGGCTTTAATCTGAAAAATAATCATTCTTTTTCAGGTTCGAATTTTGGATATGAATTTTTTTTTATATAAATGGACAGAGGGAATGTTTTCTCTTTTAGTGAATTTGAGACGGCAATATCCAAACTAATTGAGGCCTCAATACATATATAGAACACCAGAAAAAAAAGTTGGTTTCTGTTTTTTTTTTCCCTAATTATGTTTGTATGTTCCTTTTTCAGGTTTGAGAAATAAAAAAAGTTCAAATAGAGGACGTTTTCTTTCTTAATGTGACTTATGCATTATACATTTAAATTAATCGGAACCTCAATATAAATATGGGACATAAATAAAGAAAAAAATGTTGTTTTCTGTTTTTCTTTTTCCTTAGGTTTGCATGTGCCATTCTTTACCTTCATATAATGGAGGTTTCGCATGCATGCTTTAGTTTTAATTAAGGGTGGCCAATCCTGGTCCCGCCCCGACCCCGCGTAAAAAAAAAAAAATAGTAGCGGGACTCAAACTCGGGACGGGACAATGTCTCGTCCCGCCAGACCCGAGCCCGCCCCAAGCCCGCCAAACCCGACCCCGCCCCGAGCCCGTCCCAACCCCGAGCCCCTCCCAACCCCGAGAGCTCCCCCTTTGCATATATAGCCGTAGCACCAACGGCCATTTTAGATTTTGACCATTCGGAAACGACCATTTTAGGCCTCCCCACTCCCTAACCCCCCCCCCCCCCCTTAATATTTATTTTTAACCCATAAGTTATTATATTTACACTTTAACCCAATTTTCCAACTATAAATAACTCATTTTCTCTTCATCTTTCTCACAAATCTTCCTACAATCTCTCTAATCTCTCAATATATCTCTCTACAAGTCTACATTGTTTACTAAATATTCAATTTTATTTATTCATTTGGGAATTGGGAGTGAAGTTGGCAACTAGCTTGAGGATCTTCCATCGAGCAAAGTTTCAATTTTCAACCTCTCGATTACACGTCGACGTTACGTCGGCGTTTGGTACATTCGTTCCTTCATTAAATTATTATTGTCTGTTTATTTTATTTAGCGCCCTTAATTTTATTATCTTTAATTATTTATTATCATAATTAAAATGGAAGGATTAAGAGGTATGTTTAAGGGTAAGGATAAAGGTAAGGGTGCTTCTTCTAGTAGGGGCAACCAGGGCAAGGGTACTTCTTCTAGTCATCTTATTCCTACACAGATGATTTTGTTGATACTCAACATTTTCCTACAATACCATTAGATTTAGACGATGAGCTATTTTCTTGAAACTCAAGAAGACTTTAATTTAGACGATGATCTAGATGATACACCCACTAATGTTGATGACAACACACCCACTAGTGCACCTTCAACTGAAATACCTCCTATTCCCCCTAGTATGAGACGAGGTCCAGCAAACCGACCATTAAAATTAGATGCATGGATATTTTTTGATAGGGACGTAGAGAATCAAGTAGCTGGATGTAAAAATGTTTTAAAATTTAAAACTGGAAAAGGTCACGATGGGACGTGGGTTTAATTAAACACGTAGTAAGTGCTCATCCAGCTAGGTATGCCCAATATCAGGCTTCAAAACCGGGTGCGCAAACGCCCGCTCCATCGGGAAAGGTTCACATACTGATACTGTCCCGGACCAAGTATATGGTCAAATTAACCCTATGACGGGGGGAATTGTAGGCCCTAAATACAATAAACATAGAGATAGGGAAGCATTATCAAAATTAGTTGCTGTGGAGGGTTTGCCCTTTTCATTTCCTTCATCTCCCGATTTTATTCATTACATTAGAGATATATATAATCCTGCTTTTAACGGTTTTCCTAGATCAACTGTTAAGAGAGATGTATTTAAATTCGCGCATGAATATCAACAATATTTATGTTATTCATTATATCATTTTAATGGCAAAGTATCTATCACGTCTGATATAGGTCGTAGTACTAACGGCCATGATTATTTAACTGTAACTTGTCATTGGATAGATTATAAATGGTCTATGCAAAATCTATCTTAGCGTATAGATATATAGATGATAGGCACACTGGTACTTTTATTGCAGATAATATTTATCAAGTGTTCCATTATTACGGAATAACCGATAAAATTATGACTATTACATTAGATAACGCTTCTTCTAACAATTACACAATTACAATTTTAAAAAATAGTTTAACTCCATCTTTTTCAGATCATTTTCATATAAAATGCACGTGCCATATATATAACTTAATTGTAAAGGATGGTCTATCACTTTTTGAAGACATTCTTAGTAAAATACAATTTGCTATAAACTTTATTTTTAAAAGTAATAAAGTATAACGAAGAAAAGAATATAAAAAAACTTGTCACGATTGTGGACTATCTTATAGAAAAATTCCACAAGAAGTATCCACTAGGTGAAATTCTTTATACGAGCAACTGCTTGTTGCTTATGACTATAGAAAACCTATAACTTTATTTTTTAACTCTCATAATCAAAATCCAGCTGATATGATTGTAGATAGTGATTGGGTAAAAATTTCTGAACTTATTGTATTTTTAGAGAAATTTTTTCAAGCAACAAAAGAATTTTCCGGTATATATTATCCTACTATTTCAACTATGTTGTTTTATATAACTCTAATATTTTTATTACTTAGTGAATATATGGAAAAATTAGCTTATAAGGCAGCTATTAAAAAAATGTTTGTCAAAATAAAAAAATATTTTATTCCTATTCCCACTATTTATATTATTGGTTCTGTATTAAATCCGACTATTAAAATAGACGGTACTAAATCACTAATTGAAACTATTTACGATTGTATAGAAGTACTACCACCTCCAAGTCCCGAAAATCTTAATCACCCACCACCTATTGAACAAACTAAAGAAGAAGTGTTGTCTAGCGTAGAACACCAATACAAAAAAATATATAGATTTTATCAACAAGAAAATGCTAGTAACTTACCGGCTTCCATACCATCTTCTTCATATTCAACACAACCTCACAAAAGACATGCTGTTTCTGCTGCTAGTATTGAAAGCCTCAGAAATAGAATGTGCGGCCGTACCTCTACTACTAACCAAATTAGTGAGTTGGATATTTTTGTTTTGCAGGTTTCTGTACCGTACCAAGAAGTTATCAATGAAGATGGACATGAAGACTTGCTGAAATACTGGAGGGGGAATGAGAAAACCTTTCCGACACTTTCATTGATGGCCCGAGATGTTTTGAACATTCAAGCGTCATCAACTCGCGTCGAAAGCGCTTTTTCCGTCGGCGAGATATCAAATAGGAGACCACACGACACTCATTAGCCGGAGACAGCTTGGAAATTGCAGTATTATTCAGAGATTGGATACGAGCGGAGCGGAGAAGGTGCGGTCAATCGGAGATCAACGAAGAAGAAGATGAAAACTACAACGAAATCTTATCCGAAGGTGGTAGAAGCGACGTAGATCAATTTGACCAACAAATACCAATTCCAACAGAAGAACCACAGGAAATCATCAAGCAATTAGAACAGGTTTTCTTGAGAATGTAATTTTTTTAATTGCAATTTTATTATGTAATTTGCAACTTTTGGACAACACCACAAAGTTGCAATTTAGATTTTAGACAATTGTATTTGTATTACAAAAAAATCATATTTCTATTAAATAATATAAGAGGCACAAAAACAACATTGGGATGTTTTTATTACACTATCTTGTCTTGTTTATTGAGTTTTTTATACATATGTTATTTTAAAAAAAAGAAAAGGAAAACCCGCCAGACCTCGCCCCGACCCCGACCCCGGCTCGACCCGATTCCGACGGATCGGGATCGGGACGGGACTGGAGCAAGTCCCTCCAAACCCGACCCCGACCCCTTCGTCGGTCCTGCCCCGACCCCGACCTCGCCAGACCTGGCCCGCCAGACCCGAGCCCAGCCCACTGGCCACCTCTAGTTTTAATTAATATTTTGCTGTGAATCAGGCTGAGTCGCTATAGGCGTATGGAATTGTTGGGCCGAGTAAAATGCTTGAGAGTTTTATTTGGAATCTAAGCCCAATTAGTGTCTAGTTAAATAGGACTATGAGTTAGAAATAATAATTTATGGTATTATTGAAGGGAATCTAAGCCCAATTAGTGTCTAGTTAAATAGGACTGTGAGTTAGAAATAACAATTTATGGTATTATTGAAGGAAACTGTCTAGCCCTCTCATCATCTTTCTTGAGTCTAACTTCTCATCTCCATTCTTATTTCTATCCTTAGTTACTTAATTTCAGCATTTTTCATTATAATTTGATAGTTTGAGTGTTATAGTTGTAATTTGACTATCAGTGATTATATATATTTGTGTTGAGAATTCAGGTTTGTTTCATTGGTACTTTCATCTAGAGGTCTTTAATGGAGGACCAAATATATCGAACAATCGAAGATTCAGTTAAGGGCGTGAAGTATTCGTGGTGTTAAGAGTTTCACGTCGAATATGGAATGAGAACATGGACTCTTTATATATACTTGGACAATACTCACCCTACAAGCTAGCTTTTGAGGTTGAGTTAGACTCAAGATCCATTCTTTACATAGTATCAGAGTCAGACTCATTCCAATTCTTTGTTCGTCGATGTTGGACCCCCAAATTATATTGTTCATGCTCCAGTTAACGAGATTTGAGCGTGATCGGAAATAGAACGGAACATGGACTCCTTATATGAGTTTGTAAGCTAGCTTTTGGTGTTGAGTTAGGTCCAAGATTTATTCTTTATGCCTGGTCGAAGGATCTCGCTGAAATTCGTTCAATGTTAAAGGAATTGGTTCGAAACCTTGCAACGAGTAAACCTACCCCGATGGAATTCCAACGATTCTGTGGCGAGAATTCAGAGTTATGGATTTCTCAGGCCGAATGTTACTTTGAATTCTATGATATTACAGAAAACCAAAAGTTGTCTCTCGCCTCGTCCTATCTCGACCCTGCACTAAGCAAGTCCTAGTCCCATCTTTTTTTCTCCTTCTATAGAGTTGGTACCGATGGCTTTTCCAGTACAAGCAATTGGTTGATTGGAATCATTTTACTGCGAAAGTGTTGATTCGCTTCGTGTAAACGGCATCTCGAATCACAAAAAGATCGCTTGGCCAATCTCTGGAAGGTACCCTCTATGACTGAGTACCCAAGTCATTTTGAAGCTGTCTCGTATGGCTTCAGTGAGTCAGATGTATTTTCGCCATGCCTTGCATAGGTTCATGATGAGCAAAACTATAATGAGCAATCTGAACGTAAAGACAAAATGGATGCACGCAAGGTGTTCGATGAACTGTTTTATAAGGAGGTTGATACTTCCCAATGCCGTGAGCACTTATGCTATTGTAACAGTGATAGTGAGATTCTCAATCATAGGCATAGCATGGACGTGGGAGATTCGGCACAAGTAATCAACATTAGATCCCCTCTAAGCGCAACTACTTTGTCCCCTTTAACACCAGTGGAATCTACCTTTGAGGAAGAGAAGTCCGAGGAACGAAGTAATGCAAAGGCACATGTGGAAGGCTCAAAGAAGGCAGTTCAATCGAAGTTGGTCGCTACTCCAATTATTGAAGTGGAGTTCGCTCCAGAGGAATTTTTTAAACTTTTCCATGGCTTATTCGACATCTTGAAATCTTATGCTTGTTTCCACGGCATTCGACCACACAGCAAAATTAAATTACAATGGATTATTCCATTCTATAGTTGCGGGGACATTTGGTTTGACACAGGGCAAGATTTTCGAGCTGATTTCGATGTGTTTTTATCTACTGAATCTGAAGATTTAAAATAGTATGAGGGATTGACTTCACTTATCACTCATACAATGTTAGCTGGTGAAGATGCCATAATTCTCGAGTATTTCCCTTATCTTTTCGAGCAACCCTCTTTGCCCTTGGTACTGGTCGATTTTAGGGATCTCACAATGACTAAGAAATTGAAAAATGGCTTACACACGTGTAAGTGGTTTGATATTGGGCAATGTGATTCAAATGAGGTTGTTTCAGTGTTATTGACTGCAAAAAGAAGAAAGGTTTGTCATCCGTATTCAGTTCATATCAAGGATGAGCAAGTTGTCGTTGATGTATCTTTAAACAACTTTGTGTATCAAATAAGGGTGTCTTTACGAAATGCTGCATTTGATTCAAGAAGTTATAAAGACATAGTGGTGGTTCAAGAACCTGTAGCCAAGGTCAAGCTCAAGAAGAAAGGGGCAATCATAACAATAGAAGTGCTTACCAATTTTATATCAATTGCATTGCAAGGGCATGTCTCCGTGTCCAAACCTTTTGTTGGACAGAATAGAGAGTTATTCGACACAATTATACGAGCAAAGAAATTGAAGTGCAACAGAAGGTGAGGGGCTTAACGATGACACTGAAATAGTGTCTTTCAAAACATAACGCTTACAATGCTACTATCAGAAGTTTGTTCTGTTGTTTGCAAGGTTAAGAGATATGCATGCCCATGTCCATGAAAAGTGGACAACACATGTTGAGTTGGTGATGTTAGCTTCACTTGTTATTGCTTATTTTGCCAACGAGGCAGTGATTAGTAAGGATAACATAAATTTTATCTTGGTTGGTAGACCATGTGGTGCTCGGATGTATGTAATCCAGGAACGACCAGTTATTAGTAGAGTTGCTGGTGTTATTGTGTCTGCTAATGTAGCTACTAAAGTTGCTGTAAGACTAGTTAGACCAGGAAGCGAGACCACATATGTACCAAAAGCCACTCAAAAAAGTTGTTGAAGTATATGACTACAAGATAATTGAGTGTGTTTTAAGATACCAACTGAAGCAGTTTGTGATTGTTGCTAACAAAGTTATATTAAGTGTGTTCAATCCTGCAATAGTAGTGGATAAAAACATAAAGCAAGAAGCTCTTGCATCTGGAGTGGTGAACAATTTAATGGAAGCATTGATATTTAGTGCACTTAAAGCCCCTACAGTTGTAATTTTGCTTATAAAAGAATAACCAATTTCTCTTCGCAAGGCCTTGGGGCATGCTGCCAACTTGGATTTATCAAAGGAGTCGACATCGATTGTAGGTGCCGCCTTTTACCTGGACTCAAACAGTGGCGCAGTTACAAGAATAGGTCAGAGTAACACTTCTGCCACAAAATTTGCTCTTGAGGCAACAACGTCGTATGTTACACCTCCCAAATTGTTGTTGCTCTACTCGAACCTTGAGGACAAGCTACTTTTTGAGGATGGGAGTATTGTTGTGAACCATGCTGAGTCTCTATAGGCCTATGGAATTGTTGGGCCGAGTAAAATGCTGGAGAGTTTTATTTGGGATCCTGTAAGATTGTATTAATCTCCCTTGTGGAGTCTTTCTCATTAATACAAATATATATAGGTGTACAATGTTGAATCATTCTATAATAAGGATCTCAATCCTACCATAACTATACAATACAAAATATGGTAAATATGTAACCTAGTACACTTAGTACACGTGCTAATACACCCCCTTAGTCGGAGCGGGAGGAGGCCGGACGCTCAGACTGGATTTGAAGTCAAGAAAGAGTTGTCTAGGAAGGCCTTTGGTGAATATATCCGCATACTTATATGAAGAAGGCACATGCAGTACCCTAACATGACCAATAGCAACCTTCTCACGAACAAAGTGTATATCCATCTCAATGTGCTTGGTTCGCTGATGTTGAACCAGATTATGAGATAAAGATATGGCGGATATGTTATCCCAGTATACCAAAGACACCTTACGCAAGGGACATTCCAGCTCCAAAAGAAGGTTTCGAAGCCAACAGATCTCAGCAACAACATTGGCAACGCCTCTGTACTCTACTTCTGCACTCGAACGGGATAGGGTGGCCTGCCTCTTGGCAGACCATGAAATGAGATTATCCCCTAAGAACACACAGTAGCCGGAGGTGGAGCGTCGCATGTCCGGACAGCCTGCCCAATCAGCATCCGTGTATGATAACAACCTGGTCGGTGCTGAGGGGTATAAGTGAAATCCATAGTCAAGTGTCCCATTAACATACCGAATGATACGTTTAAGGACGGTAAAATGAGGCTCACTGGGGGCATGCATGAATAAGCATGCATGCTGAACAACATAAGCGATGTCAGGTCGGGTAAAGGTAAGATACTGAAGTGCTATCGATCTGTGTATATCAACGGGTTTTGGGGTAGGTGTTGTAGGGTATGATGTCGGTGGTGGGTTGGGATTGGAGGGGTGGTGTGGTGGTGTCAATGTGTCGGTCGGGGAACCAGGATTGGGTTGAATCGGGGTTTCGGTCACTGGTTGGGTTAAGGGTTTGGGTCGGTTGTGTGGTTCGATTGCAGTGTGTGGTGGTGACACAACGGTCATGGCTGGGTGTGCCGGTGGGTGGTCTGGGTGTTTGTCGAAACTGACTGTGAGACAGTGAGGTGATACCTGGTGGTGGAGATGGGAACTGGCGGTGACTATGACTGATCAGAATCACTGCCAGAGGTGGCAGTGACGGGGATTGATGAACTGTGGCAGTGGGACGGTAGAGTTTGTCGAGTATGACGGGGGATGTGTCAGACTCGAGAAAGGTAACATGACGAGAGATGTGAATTTGACGTGTGGACACATCATAACACAAATAGCCCCTATGATTAGACTGGAATCCGATGAAGACACAAGGAGTGGTTCGGGGTGCTAATTTATGAGGGACGGTAGAGGTAAGATTAGGGTAGCACATGCAATCGAAAATCCGAAGGTGATCATAGGAGGAGATCCGACGGTATAAGATTTCGGTTGGAGTCATGTTATGAAGAGTACTAGTAGGTAAAATATTAAGGATATATTCGACCATTTTGACTGCGTAGACCCAAAAAGAGAGAGGGAGGCATGAAAAAGTAGTGTATGAACCATGTTATTGATGGTGCGGATGATTCGTTCGGTTTTGCCATTTTGCGGGAAGGTGTGAGGACATGAAAAACGGAAGACCATGCCATTATTTTTGCAAAATTTGTGAAATTGTGAGTTATTGAATTCACGACCATTATCACACTGAAAAGATTTGATGGCTTTCTCAAATTGTGTTTCGATAAAAATACAAAATTCAAGAAATTTGGCAAACACTTCCGACTTAAATTTTAGTGGATAAATCCAAATAAAATGAGAAATATCATCTAAGAAAACCAGATAATATTTATGACCCAGTAAACTAGAAATAAGAGATGTCCACAAATCGGCATGGATAATATCAAATGGAGAAAACGTAACACTTAGAGATGACTTAAAAGAAAGACGACAATGTTTGCCTAAAGAGAAAGAAACACAGTGCTGGACAAGTTTTCCATTATTACATTTAATAAAGTTATTGCCTCTAAAAAAATTAAAAACTGGGGCTCCTAGGTGTCCAAGCCTATTATGTCAAGTTGATGGAGAGATAGTAGCGAGAGATATAGGAGAGCATGAGCTGGCAACGGAGGTGGATGGAAATGGATAGAGATCCCCCATGCTATTGCATCTCGTAAGAGGTGTCCCCGTACGAAGATCCTTCACAGTAAAATCAAAAGGGTTAAAGTCAACAAAGACTGAATTATTACGAGTAAATTTGCTGATAGAAATTAAATTCTTAATGATGTTTGAAGCATACAAGACGTTATTTAGGGAGAAGGGTGGGTGAGGCGGTTTGGTGTATGTTGTACCATAGCCCTGAATTGGAATGTGATGGCTATTACTGACAGTGATGTATTGATGATACTTTAAATAAGATAGTTTGGGAAGATTACCTGTAGAGTGGGTGAGGTGAGACGTGGCTCCCGTATCCATGTACCAATTTTCATTGGGCTGCTGAAGGTTGAGTGTGTTGAAGGCCTGGCCAAAATCAGTGGGGGTCAGGCCTGGACCGAACTGCTGGGTCACTACCGAATAATGGGCATGTTGAGGGGCATTAGCCGCAGGTCTTAGGCTTGGAAACTGGCCTAATATGCCAGGCTTCCAACCTCCAACGGACTGGGCTTATGCATGCTGATTCGGGTGAGGGGCCCAGGCAGGGAAGTTGGGCTAGTGGCCTGGATAGTCCACTTTTTGGGTTGGGTGGGCTGTTGTTGTCCCTTATTTCCTCTGTTACGGCCCTTAGCCCCTTTGCTGTTGCCCCGACCTCGGCCACCTCTGTCGCGGCTATCCCGTGGTGGGTGGTTGTCAGGTGGTAGAGGCGATGTTGACTGCCGAATTTTCAACTGCTAATGCCTTTTGATTGTGCTCGTCCTGCTTTGCACGTCGAGTTTCTTCCAACAATAACTGCGAGCGGGCCTTATTGAAACTGGGTAAGGGATCAGCCTGTTGTATCATCGTGGCTAGGGTATCATATTCAACTTTTGGTAAACCAACGACTAATTGGAGAACCATATTTGTTTCGAAAACAGGCGTTCCCATGTTTGATAATTGGTCAGCCAATAGTTTCAACTGCTTGCAGTATTTAGACATGTTAGAGAAATTTTCAATACGTGTATTATTAAATTGTTCTTCATAATAGATGGCACGAGTGTGCTTGTTGTCCTGAAAAATCTCTTCTAACCGGAACCACAACTCATGAGCCGAGGCGCCGATTTTCATGATAGTGAGAAGCAAGTCCTGAAAAATAGTGTCATATATCCACTGTTTAGCAACGGCGTCAAGGCGGCGCCATGTTGGGTCATCAACCTCAGTGGGGCGAGGGAAGGAATCGTCAATATGATCCAGCGACGTTGTAGACACATGCATTGATACGGAAAAGTTCAACACACGGAGAGTCCTGACCGTTTTCTTGATCAAGAACCACAGGAATGAAGTTCTTAATATTGGTTACGGTGAGTACAGGATGAACAGAGAGTGAAAAGGATGATATGGGTGTGGTAGGGGTGACGACGGAGGAGGTTGAGAATGCTATGGGAGTTGTGGGATGAGTCATAATAGTGGATTAATTTGGGTGAAGGAAGAGAAAATGATTTGCTGGAAACAAACAAAAGAGAAATCAAAGAGGACAATTGGCCGACAACAATCGGCTAAAAGGAAAAGACACAGAGCAGACAAGTTTGCAGGGAAAAGACAAGAAAATTGAGCTGCCAAATTGTCTTCTGCAATGAATAGAATGCAAACACAAGGCGTCGTCGGACCAAACTCTGAGAAAAGAAAAGGGGGGGGGGGGCTATTGTCCGGAATAGGGTTTAGGCTTCTGATACCATGTCAGATAGTATAAATCTCCCTTGGGGAGTCTTTCTCATTTATACAAATATATATAGTGTGTACAATGTGGAATTCTAATACAACAAATATAATTTTTCTACCATAATTATACAATACTAAATATTACAAAATATATTGTGCATCTTTTATAATATACACGTTAATATTTTTAATAGTTAATAGAAAAATAATAAAGTACATAAATGCAAATTAAGTTGAATTAAATGCATCAGAATTTAGGAAGTTGAAAGTAATTAAGCGTTACTCATATGAAGAAAACTAAACCAAACATTAATAATCAAGGATGTTAACATGTTAAGTCTTAAACCTTAGTGTATGAGATTTTGATCTATTTGGTCCTTAATGTATTTCAAAAAGTGATTAATTTTGTCCCACTATTAAAATAGCGCCATTTCTCGACCTACATAACCAACCTCAAGCGTAGGTCGGTTAGGGGTGGGTTGGAATTTTACCGACCTCATGAGGTCACCAAAAATCGACCTCATAAGGTCGGTATATTTGTACAACGGATTCCTTAATTATTAATTATACCAATTACCTCATGATTTGTTTTGTTTTTTATAAAAAAAATACCGACCTCATGAGGTCGATACATTAATTTTTATTTCCTTTTTTATAAAAAAATTATCGACCCCATGAGGTCGGTATTTAATTTGTTTTTTTAAAATGACATGATGAGGTCGATATATTAATTTATTTTCTTATAAAAAAATTACCGACTCATGAGGTCGCAAATTTCAAAATAATTTTTATTTATTTAGATTTACCGACCTCAATAGGTTGCAAAGTTATATGAATATATAGTTTTTGAAGATTACCGACCTCATGAGGTCAGTTTTTTGTACTTCTGAAAAAATAAAATTTAAAATCCGACCTCATGAGGTCGGCTTTTTAATTTCTTTTTGAAAAATATCGATCTCGTGGTTTTAAAATTACACAATTTTAACATGCATCATCCAGGAATCAAACTCCAATACTGACCGGGGTAAGATATATTTCTACCACTAGATCATTAATGCTTGAGACTTTATTTTTTTATTAATCCCTTCAAATTCATTTTTCGCCAAAATACCGACCACACATGGTCGCTATAAATAAAATAATTTTGAATTTTTTAATTAGCTTTTCCAACCTCATAATGTCGGTTTTAAAAAAAATAATTTTAAAAATAAAAAGGGATAAAACTGACATCATGAGGTCGGTTTTAAAAACAAATAAAAATATAAAAGCAGAGAAAATTGACCTCATGAGGTCTTTTTTCTAAAAAAATGAAAATAAAAAGGTAGAGAATATCGGCCTTACGAGGTTTCTTTTTCCGACCTCACGCTGTCAGTTCTTTAAAAGAAAATTAAAAAATCAAAAATCGGAGAAAACGGATCTCATGAGGTCGATTTTTTTTTTAAAAAAAATGGAAAAAATTGACCTCAAAAGAGGTCGGAAAAAATCGACCTCATGAGGTTTGAAAGACCTATTTTTTAGTAGTGTCCCAATTAAGCCATATAAATAAAGAATATCGCTACTTTTGCTATCAAAATAAACCGAGGCCCTCGCATCTTCCTCCATACACAACCTATTTAACCCAATCGAAGACATTCCAGGCTTCCTTCCGTACTTCATAAATATATTCACCACAAAATTATAATTTTCTTCAAGTCTTACCCCTGCATTTAAAGTTTTTCCATGGCTCTTTCAAGTTAAGTCATGAATTTTGAAGTGAGTTCTGAAATTGTATTGAGCGCTATAAGAAGGTAACCATCAGCCTTTGTTTATTTTAACAACAAAATAGCAATTATCTTTTCTTATATTATTTAGGATCAAATCGACCACTTTTATTTAAAGTATATTTAAAGACCATTTTCATCATATTTTTACATGACTAGAATCCGTAAGTCAAGGACCAATTTGATCATTTTCTCCTTTCCATTTCACTTTTGACACTTCGTACGTCCATTTACTTTTAGCGCAATACTTTCATTTTCTTACAATATGGAGTATTAATTACTATGAAAAGATAAATTTTAAAAGGAAAACATGATCATCAGTAGTACTAGTAATACATATAATTGATTTCAATTTATTTGAACTAGAATACAAATACTATAATTGTATGAAAAGATATAAACGCTTTGTCCCAAGAATAAATTAGTGATCAAGAGGGGACAATTATCGACCCCATGATTATGTGTAAACACCCGATTCTATTAAATCTTAGGGAGGTTATAAATTCAAACGACATCGTATTAACATGATTGGCGTCTTGTCTTTGCTGCCCTCCAGTAGTCGAAGGATGGCGAAAACGACATTACATTATTCTCGGTAGTTGCAAATTGATTATCTTCTGTTACGTTTGAAAAACATGGGAATGGCAAATTTGTTATTTCCAAGACAATTAGTGGCATTTCTGCTCATATATACTCCATGCGTCTCAAAATACTTATCACATTTTTCATTTTCACCCCCTTTAACAAATTATTCCATCCGTTTCATAATAAGTGATGTTTTTAGTTGATGCACGCTCCTTAAGAAATTATTCAATTCTAAAAAATTATAAGTGTTTTTACTAATTTACTCCTACTTAATGTCTAGAAAAAAAACTACTTAATAATTATTAATGATTTAAATAAGGGTAATTTAGAAAGAATAAAGTTAATTTCTTCTTGAAATCTTAAAGCACTACTTATTTTGAAATAAAATGAAAAGTGTAAAACATCACTAATTATGAATCGGAAGATATATTTATAAGGGTAATATTTTGATTATTTTACGCTCTTAACATATTTCATTATCTAATTTCCTCAATAAATCAATAATAAAAATATATATAAAAGTAAAATAGGAAAAAAATATTTTATTTAATTTTAATTAAATAAAATAATAAATATTTTGAGATAATAGCTCATTTGATTGGCTAAATGTTGTTAAGGTTCAAATCCACACGCCCTCTTCCTCTTCCCTGCCTTAAAAAAATAAAAAAATAACACTGGGACTTTTCACCCATATCACTGCAACAAATTTCTCTGTCATTTCATCGAACAGGTTGTAGTCAAAACCCTAAAAATTCAATTATACTTAGCAATATAGGTAGCATTTCGAATAGAAATGGGAGATGTAGCTGATAAAGTAGCTAATTTTCAAGCGATCACTGGACTCGATGATCCCGATTTATGTGCGGAGATTCTCTCAGCACATAATTGGGATCTCGAACTAGCGATCTCTAATTTCACCTCTAATTCGACGAACGATACCACCAATAATGCTTCCGAAGCTACTACTTCTAGCACGAATCTCGAGGAAGTAGAAACCGGACTAGTTGTTGGTGCTGCCGGTGGACCGCCGGGACTTGCTTGGAAGATTGTTACGTTGCCGTTTTCAATTATTTCCGGTAGTATGGGGTTAATTTCAGGTGCGTTCTTTTTTTAAAGCAAATCCACTAGGTGAGGGGCTAGTTTGGGAAAATTACGTTCTATGTCTAATTTTTGAAAATATTTACACCACGTAGCCCATATTTTTGTATAGACTAGGGCTGTCCAGTGGCTCGGGTCGGCCCTATTCCGGCCCGGCCAGTCCCGCTACCCGCCCCGCCCCGCCCCATCCCGTCCCGCCCCACCAGCCCCCTCCCCCTTAATATTTTTGGCCCCCACCCCATAAACCCTCCATACCCCCTTAATATTTATTTTTAACCCCCAAGTTAGTATATCTATAAATACCTCATTTTCTCTTTATTTTTTTCTCACAAATCTTCCTATCATCTCATAAGCTGTAAATTGTGAATAGTGAACTTGTCAATTCTTTTGAGTTAAATTATTGACTCCAGTATTGCTATAATTTATATAATGTAGATAATTGTTCGTAGAGCTTACGAGGACTCGGGAAACTTGAATAGCATGTAAGAATTGTTTACAGAACACCATGCAATAATCATATTATAACAAATAAAGTAGCAACATGAGATGTGTTATGAACGCCAATTTATGAAGTCTTATTGACATTTAATATATATTTGTCTTTGAGTGGCTAGATTGAAGCCAATCTATCAAGCTTTTATGGAAGTCGAATGCGCTATGAACTTAATTAACATATCACGAAAGTAGTTGTAAATTGATGCAACTTTAAATGGTTATAACTCTGTGCTCGGATGTCCGTTTTACCTAAAAAAATTGATTTTGCGTATTTTTTCGAGACGTGGCGCCGCCAATTTTTAGAAAACATCCGTTTTTCCAATCAATTTGTGTTTTCCCCCAATTGGTTTCTAATTTTACCATTTCTTTAGTAAAGATCTCATGATATACAATAGATTTCAACGTTGAAATTTCATGGTAATGTAGTTGAATGTCAATTTCAGTGTTGGAAATTCAATTTTAAAAAAAATACCCCGAATCCCGCGACCCGACCCGTCCCATCAAATCCCCCCCCCCCCCCCCGGGCGGGACGTGGGACGGGACGTTGGCCAGTCCCGTCCCGCCTGTCCCATCGGAGGACCGGTCCCGACCCGTCCCTCCGGGATCGGTCCCGGCCCGCCCCTCCCCGCCCGTTGGACACCCCTAGTATAGACACCTTTTACTAACTACTCCCTCCTTTTTTGTTCGTTTCAAAATGTTTGCCTCCTTTATTGACACTCTTTAATTTCAATTTTTCACGTGGCATGTTTAAGGCCACGAGATTAAATGATATTTTGGTATATTCTTCATATCTTTAATTTAAGATCACAACATTAAAAAAATATTTACTTTCTTAAACACCGTGTCAAGTCAAAATCAGACAAACATTTTGAAATGGAGTATTATACACTTTATAGAAGGACTATTATACACTTTATACAAGGTTGATAGATTCTGTGTACACTCTAACATCTCCAAACCCCACTTTGTGGGATTTCACTGGTATGTTGTTATTGTATACATTATGTATAATGTTTTCTTTAGGTATAATGTTGTATAATATTGTATATTGGGCTATGTGGCGTAATATTTTATGTTGGGTTGTATATTTTTGAAAAATTTCCTTTTTATTGTTTATATAATAAAAGCGAAACTGAAAGGAAAAAGTACAATCTAAGGGGGCTAGGCCTTACTAATCCTATTGAGGCGTAAAAATTTCAGGTGCGGTTGGATTTGGCATGTGGGCGGCTAGTGGTGCTCTATCGTATGGTTTAGGGCTGATCGGGCTAAATTCGGGACAAAATGGCGAGTCGTCGACACGTTTGGTGTCGGTATCTGCAGCGGTATTGGAAGCTATGGATTTCGTTGCGTGTTTCGAGAGGGATTTTGGTGGTACAAGGCCGAATTTTGTTGCTGAGGGGTTTATGGACGCATTGCAGAGGTCTAGGAATGAGTATAAGCTACTGTTTGTTTATTTGCATTCGCCGGATCATCCGGATACGCCTGTGTTTTGTGAGAGGACTCTATGTAATGAGGGTTTGGTGGCGTTTATTAATGAGAACTTTGTTGCTTGGGGTGGGAGTATTAGAGCTAGTGAGGGTTTCAAGATGAGTAATAGCTTGAAGGCGTCAAGGTTTCCCTTTTGTGCTGTTGTAATGGCTGCAACGAACCAGAGGATTGCTTTGCTTCAGCAGGTATGACGATTTATTGCCATTAGTCCTACTTAGCCTTGGAAGGTTTTTCGCAAAATTGTTTGGTTTGATACTGTTGTTATATTATTGACATGTTTACTGAAAATTGCTTGTTTAGTACATGATGGATTGGACATTCATCATGGAAATAATGTCTAGAATGGTGTGTGTTTGCCTATTTTAGTATAACAATGTTCGTGTGAGCTTACTAGTACCTCTACACTTCCTTTGGTACATGCATCTTTCCGTTAATATATATAATGGGAAACTGTGCTCAAGGCTAGGACAAATGGGAAGAGATCAAATTAACTTTTTTACCTTGTTGGGAATTGATCCTTAGTTTCCCATGCTTCTTATTCTAGCTCCGTTGACCATAAACCCACACCATTGGATGGATAAATGGTTTGTATATTATCAATTGTGATCCTAGAGACCCCACTTGTGGGATTACACTGGGTATGTTGTTTGTATCCTAGAGATATTTGATTGAAGTGCACACGATATTAAATCAAGGGTGAAAAGTTCGACTATGGTGGAAAATTATGATTTTTTATTAAAAGGTGGAATGTTATATATCACTAACTTGAAAGCAATTGACACAAGCTTGTTCCTTGAACTTGGTAGGGAAGGAACTAATCAGAGCTTGTAACCTCAACAAGCTCTATCTAACTTGTTTGCCCCTTTATATAGTTTTTGGACTTTATGGACTACCAACATTTATTGCTCCAGGATGGTTGCAATGCGTGCCAAAATTTGATAGAGGATGGCTGTCATGTTTGATTGGATTTGAGAACTTAGCTTCTTATGACATAATTTGATTGAGGAAAATATCGTTACAATCTCGCACAGTTGGTCTACTCCCCTCTCAGCTTAAATGGGAAATTAGCCATTAGTAGTTTGATTTGCTAACATGTTCTCTATAACCAAAGCAGCATAGCAATCTATGACATGTGGCTTAGCATAATGGCTTATAATAGCATAGGCAAAAGCACTAAGTGATTTCTTCCCAATCTATCCAAAGCATTGGTGGACAGAGTTAAAACCGTACCTGGGCTAGGGGAAGGTAGCATGTATTCTGCGAAATTAGGCGAGGTGCATGCAGCTGGCCCTGACACCACGGTTATAAAAAAACATTTTTCTACAAACATGGCATGTCATCTGTCTCCTCACTCATCTAGAAAGAACCGTTAACCAAACGAACAGAGGAAAATGAGAGAATTTTTGGTCTTGAACTAATTGTAGTTTCAAGATAATAAATTAGGATTATGTGATATTAGGGCAACTGCTTATCTAACTAGAACAAAGTTGATATGCTATTATTTTGTCACATCATTATAATTGTAGTATCTAGAAGTGAAATGTGAATTTTGTGTACTCCTTAGGGAGTTCTCAGAGTACATCTGATTGTTAAATGCGTAAGTGAGATTATTTTAGTGATTTAAACATGAAAAAGGCCTATGGTTGTTGGTTTTAACAAAAAAGTCCATGGTTATTGTCATTTTCCCTCATTTTTTTCTTTTGAAATTGCAATCTTTGATGAAATAGAGGAAACATGGTTAATCCCTTCATACTCACCTTTTTCCTACCCAAGAAGTTGAGTGTCTATATGTCAGTGTGACTTCTGGTGAATGTATGTATCAAGAGAGTTATTTATTTTATTTTTATTGAAGTGGGCTCTAATCACAAAATTACCTTCATTTTGAATGAACAATCTTATACTCTGTTGGTTTAGTATGCTCAATGACTTGAAATTATTTGGTACTTGTATCAAAATAAGTTGCATAAACCTAAACAACCTCCTATCAAAGTAATAGAAGAGTAAATGTGGAATTCAAGAGTATATGATGTTCATGCAAAGGGTCTGATAAGTAAGTTTACAAGACACATGGCTGTACAAAGGAATGAGTTAAGGGGATAAAAAGAACACAACTAATTTGTTCAATGAATTTGAAACATGCCTTGCTTTTTGATGTTACATATTTTCTCGGAATGATTGTGTGGACTTATTGTTTGAAGTGGGATAATCAACTTGGTCGATAACATTGTCCTACACCTTTCTTTTGTGTCTTTTGCCTTCTCTGCAAACTTAACTCTGCAGTTTGTTTACCTTGTTCTCATGTATTATTGTCATGAAAGGTCAACTAATTTTGACACTTCATTATGCTTCTTATAAAGAATGAGCAATGGTAAAATAACATCATACACTTGTTATAAATATATATTCTCGGTTCATTGTTTTACTAAGTTGATATAAATGTCCACTATACAAAATTTATATCTTTCAATTAATTGAGATTGCTTCTTTTAGTGTCTTATCTTTCCAATTTCTTTTGCCCCAAGAGTGTGCACTCTATTTGGAAAAGGTTAGTTTAACCATTATCATGTGTCCTATAAAGTTATTGGATTCCATTACAGTTCTCCTGAATATGCTCAACAAGCATTTCAACCTTAAAGGTTCCTCTAAATATCACCATTGTCAACTCTGAAATGCTTACTCTTTTGATTGAAGAGGGTTGATCCCTGTTTCTCTTTCTAACATATTGTTCTAAGCTTAATTGTGTAGCATTTCATCGTTTGTTGGAAAGTTATGCATGTGATATTCCTTATTTCTGAGATGTGAGAAATTATGGGAGAAAATATATTATTGAATTGTTGTGTCTACATGATTACACTAAGCCCTATTTATAGACACTACATTACAATCCTTTTCTTAGTAGGATATTATATATGAAATCCTATTCCTTTCTAACACTCCCCCTCAAACTGGTGCATACAAGTCATATGTACCGAACTTGTTATAGATGTGATTAATACGAGGACGGCTGAGTGACTTGGTGAAAATATTCGCAAACTGATCAATCGATTTACAAATTTAGTAACAATATCTCATGAGAGTATCTTTTCCTTGACAAAGTGACAATCAATCTCAATGTGCTTAGTCCTCTCATGAAATATCAGATTTGATGCGATATGAAGGGCCGTTTTGTTATCACATACAAGTTCCATTTGATTGATTTCTTCAAATTTTAGTTCTCTGAGAAACTGCTTAATCCAAGCTAGCTCACAAGTTGCTACAACCATTGCTCGATATTCTGATTCAGCACAAGATCGAGCAACGACACTCTGTTTCTTACTCTTCTAGGACACTAAATTACCTCCTATTAACACACAATATCCTAATGTAGAACATCTATGCATAATCAACGTTTGTTTATCCAACGATCTGCTCATGGCCTCGATCTTCGAAAAGGAGTCCTTTACCCGGAGCTGACTTAATATATCGCAGAATGCGGATAATTGCATCCCAATGACTATCACAGGGAGAATTCATAAACTGACTTACAACACTCACAGGAAACGAAATGTCGGGTTTAGTCACTATGAGATAATTCAACTTACCAATCAACCACCTATATCTTCCAGGATCACTGAGTGGCTCCCCTTGTCCTGACAAAAATTTAACATTCGGATCCATAGAAGTGTCAATGGGTTTACATCCCATCGTTCCCGTCTCCTCAAGAATGTCTAAGACATACTTGCATTGCGAAATAACAATACCTGACGTGGATTGGGCAACTTCAATACCTAAAAAATACTTCAGTTTGCCGAGATCCTTAGTCTGGAAATGCTGAAAGAGATGTTGCTTTAAATTAGTGATACTATCTTGATCATTGTCAGTTATAACGATATCGTCAACATAAACCACCAAATAAATACTCATATCTCGAGCAAAATGTCGATAAAACACAAAATGATCGGCTTCACTGCGAGTCATACCAAACTCCTGAATTATTGTGTTAAATTTACCAAATCAGGCTCGAGGAGACTGTTTCAGACCATAAAGTGACCAACGCAATCGACACACCAGATTAGACTCCCTCTGAGCAATAAAATCGGGTGGTTGCTTCATATAAACTTCCTCCTCAAGATCATCATGGAGAAAATCATTCTTAATGTCCAACTGATAAAGAGGCCAATGACGGACAACAACCATGGATAGAAAAAGATGAATAGATGCTATTTTAGCCACGGGAGAGAAAGTATCACTATAATCAAGCTCAAATATCTGTGTATGCCCCTTCGCACTAAGGCGAGCCTTAAGCCGATCAACTTGGCCGTCCGAACCAACTTTGACTGCATAAACTCAACGACAATCAACAGTAGATTTACCTGAAGGAAGAGGAACAAGTTCTCAAGTACCACTCGCGTGTAAAACAAACATCTCGTCAATCATAGCCTATCGCCATCCGGGATGAGAAAGGGCTTCACTTGTAGACGTAGGAATGGGGACAGAGGACAATTATGATACAAAGGCATAATCAGATGATGATAGACGATGATAACTTAAAAGGGTATAATGTGGATTAGTGTTACGGGTGGACCGTTTAACTTTTCGAAGTGCAATCGGCTGAACAGAAGGAGATAAATTCCACCGTAGGTGCAGGGTCCGACGCAGGACATGAATCATTTGGGCCTGATGTTGGGTCTGATTTTGGACGCGGTCGACGATGATAAATCAGAAGTGGTGGCACTGTGACTGGAGATGAAGTAACTGCAAATTCCTCAAAGGTCGGTTTAGGTAAAACCTGAGGTACATGTAAGACCTCAGAGATATCATGATGATCAGAAGGTGACCTAAAGTAAGGTTGAGACTAAAAAAATTTGACATCGGCAGACATAAGATATCGACGAAGATCAAATGAGAAGCAATGATACTCCTTTTGAACTCGAGAATAACCAAGAAAGACACATTTAAGAGAGCGAGAGGCTCATTTATCCCCGGAGCTAGGTTATGCACAAAACATATGCTTCCAAAAACACGAGGAAGAGAGTATAGAGATGACTGAGGATATACTATGGAATATGGAATCTGATTCTGAATAGAAGATGAGGCCATTTGATTAATTGAATGACAAGCTGTGAGGATTGCATCGCCCTAAAAACGCAACGGAACATGGGATTCAATGAGAAGAGTGCGAGCAGTCTCAATGAGATGTCTATTCTTACTTTCTGCTACCCCTTCTGCTGAGGGGTGTACATACAAGATGTTTGATGAATAATTCATTGATGAGTCATAAACTGTTGAAACTGGGAGGATTTGTATTTTAAGACATTATTACTACGAAAAGTACGAATAGAAACACCAAATTGATTTTGTATTTCAGCACAAAAACTCTTGAATATAGAGAATAACTCAGAACGATCTTTCATTAAGAATAACCAAGTGCATCTGGAAAAATCGTCAATGAAACTAACAAAATCCTAAAGGTGAGCTGACTCCACTAGGACCCCAAATATCATAATGAACTATTGAAAAAATACTATGCACGACTCTCAGCACTACGTGAAAAGATAGTGCGAGTGTGTTTCCCAAGTTGACACGACTCACAATCTAATTTGGACAGACTAGACAAACTAGGCACCATCTTTTGTAGCTTGGACAAACTTGGGTGTCCCAATCGTTTATGGATTAAGTCTGGGGGATCTGTAACTAGACCTGCTATGGAGGATTTAAGAGTAGAGGTAAGGTAGTAGAGGCCTTGTGATTTATGTCCTATACCAATCGTATGTCCCGTACTGCGGTCCTGCATAATAAAAGAATCATCAAGAAATAGTATGGCACAATTTAAGGCACGAGTCAAACGACTGACCGATGCAAGATTAAAAGGACAACCAGGGACATAGAGGACATAATTTAGAGTGACCGAAGATATGAGTTTAGCTTGTCCAACTCCTTTTGATTTTGTTTGGATCCCATTGGCTAAAGTAATAGCGAGAAGAGACGGTGAATAATTAATATCCGATAAAAGCGATTTATCATCAGAAATATGATCAGAAGCGCCAAAGTCTACAACCCACAATCCGACAGTATTAGATTGTGCGACTGAGGCTGCTTGTGGAGATGTCTGTTTACTTGCTCGATACTGAAGTTACTCATTATATTCTTCTTCGGATAAATAAACCAGTTGGTTACCTGTAGTGGCAGTCTGAGCAATATGAGTATATTCTTAGGTGGTCGACCATGCAGAGAATAACATACTTCACGAGCATGTCCATACATTTTACAATAACTACACTTAGATCGAGATCAACATACTTCACGAGTGTGTTCAAGTTTTTTACAATAACTACACTTAGGTCTAGGTCTTCCAAAACGACCTCCTTTTCGTCGAATTTTAGACTGTGATGTTTGATTTTCTGATCTCCTTATTAAGGGTTGTGAATTAATCATAGGACTTGAATTTCCAATTCCCGTATTTTTGCAATTAAAAACATCAAATTCGAGAAACATGATTCAAAACTTTAAGATATCTAAAGAGACTGATAATGCTCATAAACTGTGATCCAGAAGCTCCAGAAAATACTTGTGATGTTCATAACCTTATGGAGTTTGAAGATCTGAGTGCGAACTGTCTGGAAAACACTGTCACGCTGGAAAACACTGTTCCGATGACTCGAGAACAACAAAAAAACTCTATGGGTAAATCGGAATTTCTGGACGATCTCAACAAAGAAGTATCTGCTCTACAAATTGACCAGAGACTTCCTGAAATAGCCGGAAGCTGGAAGAGTCGCCGGAAAACTCATCGGAAAAAGAAAACGTGGTTGGAATTCAAAGATAATTGTATGGGTGAGCTCGGAATGAAGAGGCGAGTCCTCTGAAAGAAGAAACCTACCGGAAAAGTGATCAGAAACAGTTGCATGCGCCTGCTCGTGATACTGACTCGCCGGCGCCGGCAGACCTCTGGAGAGCGCGTGAAAGGTTGTCTTCCGACGCGGCTGGTTGGGGTTTTCTTGCGTGGAGTAGATCTACGTTGTGGTGGTGTTGGATTTTGCACAACACTTACCAAAAGAAAAGTGACGCAAAACAGTCGCCGGAATTGAGGCACGCGACTGTGATGATATTTTCTGAATGTTCCTCACCAATGCTCTGATACCATGTGAGAAATTATGGGAGAAAATATATTATTGAATTGTTGTGTCTACGTGATTACACTGAGCCCTATTTATAGACACTACATTACAATCATTTTCCTAGTAGGATACTATATATGAAATCCTATTCTTATTCTAACAATTACAATGTGGAATAAAATGCCTATGAAAAGGATTCAGCCTATTGTGGGCAAATGATAGACAGACCAAAGATTATGCTACTGCTCTAAGATTTCTAATCGATGCATTTTCGGTACAAGTTCGTTGAGGCAAAACATATATTCTCATCATATTAGCCTGTTTTCATTCATGCCCTCAAGCATGTTTGTGTTCCTTTTTTCTGTAGGTTGACTATTATAATCTTATGTAACCAAGTGAATGCTTTAGTCTGGAATATAATTGTTTTCTCGGGACAGAAGGGCTGACTCCCTGTTCTCTGTCAATTGGAAAGAGTTCATGATGCTATAGAGGTGGGAGGGGATATCTTTTCTGCCTCTCCTATAACTGTTACTTTGAAAAAGATTACATGGTTAGCACCTTGTAACTGTTGGGCTGTTGGCTCATGTTTATGTGTATCTCACTAAACTATTCCATGTCCGCGTGCACATGCTTCCTGTGTTCTTTTTGTGTTTATTCCCCTTTTTGCCTTCTTTTCGCTAGCTATCTACAGAAAATACTATGGCTTTTGGTGATGCTATATTTGCCACGTAAGAGTCTCACACAAAAAGGTAAGAGTCCCCCACAAAAAGAAAAGGGCAACCTAGAGCTGTCATACTTTAATTGGTACTACTATTTTCTGAAGGAAGCACACTTGTCTCAATGACTTCTTTGTGTGTAGAAAAATAAACCTGCTTCATTGAATCTTCTATTAGCCCGATGACTTGTGTACTTATTTTGGTGAACAACGCTCTGCAGGCCGAAGGGTCAAAATCTCCTGAAGAATTGCTTACAGTACTGCAAAGAGTGATAGAGGAAAGTGCCCCTGTGCTTGTCACGGCCAGGGTTGAGGCAGAAGAAAGAAGAAACAATGTACGTTTGAGGGAGGAGCAAGATGCTGCTTATCGTGCTGCTCTAGAAGCTGATCAAGTAAGTGATTTTAGGTTCCAAATATGCCTTTCCCCTCTTCAAGTTACTTTGTGATGGGAAAAAGCTTTACATTGATGAACTGTTTGCCCTTTACTAGGCTAGAGAGCGCCAGAGGATAGAGGAGCAAGAGCGGCTGGAGAGGGAAGCTGCTGAAGCTGAAAGGAAAAGAAAGGAGGAAGAAGAGACCCAGGAAAGAGCAGCACATGAAGCTGCTGAAAGAGAAGCTGCATTAGCTAAAATGCGCCAGGAGAAACTATTGTCGTTGGGCCCTGAACCTGAGAAGGGTCCTGATGTTACCCAAGTAATCATCTTCCTCTTGATTCTCATATTAAAGAAGTTTTTATTACAAATTTTGGTGTACGGCATGGTTTTTCTTAACTGCTCAAGCCTGATATGTTGTCTTGATGCTCCTTAGTGGCTTACCAATATTCTGTTTCATTCTATTGATTGTTCAAGCTCCAAAGAACAGATACATGGAGCCAGAGCATTGTTTGTAGATTCTCATTGATTTCAGGTCTTGAATGATTTGATTTGGGAAGATTTGAATAGGAAAGACTATAGTGCTAAGAGAGCTGTCCAGCAAAGGGACCTACGGAGAAGAGAATTAAGGAAATCCTGGAAAGTATTTAATTGGTTTCTTAAGGTTGAGCGGAATGTACATGTCAAATGTAGATGATTTAAGGGGGGAAATAGAGTGCAAGATGAAAACTGCTGAACCCCAGGCGCTAATGCTTTTAAATTATTTATGTGGTTCTCAGTGAACAGAAAGGTGTTCATATTGCTGTCTTAATTAATTTGTTGTTTTATGTGGATCATTTAGGTTTTGGTACGGTTTCCTACTGGAGAGCGCAAGGAGAGGAGGTTTCATTGTACTACTACATTACAGTCGTTGTACGACTATGTTGATTCTCTGGGATGCCTAGAGGTTGACAATTACAGCCTGGTATCCAATTTCCCTCGAACAGTATATGGCTCAGAGAAGCTTTCTTTGTCCCTGAAAGATGCAGGATTACATCCTCAGGCCAGCCTTTTTATTGAGTCGAGCTAATGAGAACAACATGCAGCTTGATGGTTTCAGTTAGTGTTCTTGTTCTAGAATTTTTCCTTTCCGAAATATTTGTAACTCATCCATAGTTAGCAAATGAATTCAATAGACAAAGCCTATACTATTCTACTGTTTACTCCGACAACAAAGAAATAAGAATGGGATAATAATTCATTAGCAAATTCAATACAAATTGTAAAGAAGCTTGTATACCGTTCAGTACTAAAGCAACCTGCATTTTTGCTGCAAGAAGGGAGAGACAACAATAGTGTCTGCTTGTGAATTTCTTCAAAGCCTTTACTAACATGGGTTCTTTTGTGTCGACATTATAGAATCAACAAAACAATAAACCAATTACGCAATCAGTCTTATAATCTATGGGAAGACGAGATACTCTGTCTGAATAAGAACGAGTGTCTACTTAGTCATTTTTACAACCTTAAAAAAATACTAACTTTTAGGCAAAAATATGTAATTTGACTAAAATGCTCTTAATTAAATAGGTATTGAGATTTGATCACCTAACAATTAATAAGGTCAAATCTGAAAAAATAAGATTAATTATTTTTTGATTTGATAAGTGAATACTCTTTTTGATCTGGGGAGTACAAAAAGTTGAAAAAAGACTAGTAGGATAAATAGTTATAGTGTAAAGACCTTAAATATCCAAACCCCGAGTTATGTGCAAAAACCAACACAATAAAGGGAAGTAAGAAAAAGATTGGCTTGGCCTGGACTCGAACCGGAAACCTTCAGTGTGTTAGATTGACGTGATAACCAACTACACCACAAAACCCTAGTTGAAGTCAATTTGACCAGATAATTTAATATATTAGTTCAGTGAAGTATGGACTTCCACTAATAACCTTAGCTTAATAACATTGAGACCTAATAACTTCTAAATTCACATGAGCTCTTTAATGGTGTGGCAGAATTATCATTTTTATTACACTTTTCTTTTTGTTTCTCTGATCAAAAGAATGACAAATATCAACTCCACGGTTTGCATTCTGTGTCCAACTCTAAGCAGTCCTTACCTACATATGCATCTGATCATATATGTATTATCTATTCCAACAAATAATACAAAAGAACGGGATTTGGATACACTTTTATCTTTTCCAAGTTAAACTTGTGCCAAATATGTATCATTAGCAATCTTTTATGTGAAACTCTCAGAGGTTGAAGAGGAAGGGAAGTCTTGAAGTAACTGGTAAAGTTGTTGTCATGTGACCATGAGGTCACGGGGTTAAACCGTAGAAACAACCTCTTGCAGAAATGCAAGGTTATGTTGCGTACAATAGACCCTTGTGGTCCGGCCCTTCTCCGGACCCCGCGCATTGCAGGAGCTTAGTGCACCGATCTGCCCTTTCTCATAAGTTGAAGAGGAGACAATTGAAAACGCCAAAATAAACTAAAGGTGTACATCTTCTGATGCACATGGAAAGATTCTTGCTACTCTTACAATTCTACTTACGCATTTGGTATCCAACAGTTCTAGTCCAGATTCTGTATTTGTGTTATAAAGTCTAGTTCATACATATAAATAATGTTTTTAAAATCTGATTGTCTTTTCTAGAATTCAGAAGTCATAAACTCAGAATTTTGATTCCGCCTTTGTTGCAACTGTATCATGTACCTATAGCCAAAGAATTTCAGGTTTGTTTCTCAGGAAAATTATTCTTTCTGCGGTATATAGGAGAATGAATTGGTTTTTGTATACATGAAGTTCTTAAGTGAGCCAACATAAGCAAATGTGTTTGCTTCTGCATATTGAGGCAGCCATGCAATTCTTACTGCATTGGCTGAATTGCTATGCACTCTATAAAAAGAGGCTCTGAGTTCTCTACAAATTAAAAAAAAAAACAGAAAAGAGCCTCCGGTGGAATTGATTAACCGCATGAAACGGTTAGATGTGTGGGACAGAGGCCTCGTAGTACTTGCTAGCACAGCTATGCAATGGAAGGGACATGTGTTAAGAAAACGAATTTCAAAATAACGACATGCAGGGAATTCATAGGGGGGAAAACAAGAGAGGCTTCCCTTTCCAGCAACAAGTATAGATTACAGAAATAGCAGAAATTAAACTTTGGACGAAGCAACCACATTCACGTCGTTTTCCTTAACACTTTCTTCAGTATTCATCAAGAAGCAACTATGATAGGAGACAATAACCAAGCTAAACACCCAAATATATTGTTTGAAGAAACCACTGTTCAATTACTGAACTTGAATAAGTGAAGCAAAATAACAAACTCATACAAAACGAGAACTGCTACATCTATCGAGTATAGGTGCAACAATTACAGATACATTATTAAACATATTTCATCGTATCATAAGGTCAATGCCAGAGACACTAAAGGAAATGCCTCTCTTGTTTTGCTAAAAAATGGAACAAAAAAACAAGATTGCAGTTGAATAAAGTAGGATATTCAATAGTGAGATATCATACGAATGTAATCCAAGACGAAGAACTCAGGCACTCCATAGCAGAAACCACATAAATCAAATATTATAATTTTGTGATATTTACAAATTGTGATTTTGGAGATAGATTATTCACAAGATTGTTCAACAATCAACATATCCAATCCAATCGGACAACAAACATAAGAAATGTATACAGCAATGAGCAATGAATTGACATTTTGAATTGATGATAAGTGATGTAACAGCATAACACATACGTAGGAGCATCCACACACTTCCATAGAATTCAGGGTCTCACGGCAGTCGCAGCAATGGACATCAGCAACTGTATGGACACCGGTCCTGAGTTTCCTATCCTCTTTTGGTCCTATGACTATGTTCATTGCATGACAGAACAAAATGCTCGATCATTTCTTCCCTAATGTCAAATTAGGCAAGAATACATTACTGGTACTATCTTAACAGAAGGATAGATTTTGCACTGCAAGAGATAAAAGCAATAATCTCAAATAGAAAAGACCAAGTAGTATGCCCATTGAGCTACATCTTTCCAACTTGTTTCGTTTTCAGATATGTATCTGAACTACAAACTCATATATGCTCATTTTAATGGCAGAGGAGCCATTTTTCTTGTCTTCACAGTAAGATAATTGCTTTATGCTGTTAAAAAAAAGGGCAGCCCGGTGCACTAAGCTCCCGCTATGCGCGAGGTCCGGGGAAGAACCGGACCACAATGGTCTATTATAATAAAGAAGAACAGAAATAGGTGCAGTGTTGTCAAAAAGGGCGCTTAGACCTTAAGCGAGGCACAAAACATGTTGAGCAGGCACCTCAGTATTGTCATAAGGATTTAAGGCATAATTTTCCTTGCCAATGAGCGTAATCACGAAGATGTCACACTAAACAATTGATATTTCACTTTATCGTAAAAAAAATTCAATTTCTTTGGCCATGTATTTGTTATTCATGCTTATAATTATTAATGTTGGACTACACATGCATAATGGTACTTTTTCTTCATTTTCGCCTTTGTTCATTAAAGGCCAAGCTTTATGACGGATTTACGCTGAAAGCCCCAATGGACCTTAATTAGATCTTATTGCGTGTTTCGCCTTTGATAACACTAAATAGGTGTGAGTGTGTGACAATCAAATTATCTGTTATCATACTGTTAACTAAAACACTAGTGGTAGTGAGCTAACTCGAGAACTATTGATAACCTTTTTCTATCAGGAAACTCCACACAAAAACAACATACAACGATCACACATTTAATAAACTATCCACACTTATATACAACAGCAAGTACCACTGCTCAGTCCCAAACAAGTTGAGGTCAGCTATATGAATACTCACTCTTCATCCGCATACATATAATTCAAAGAAAATGAAAAAATACCAATATTCTTACCTGAAAAGCCTTGGAAATGATGTCATCATGTAGTGCAACTTATTGCAGCAACTGTACAATCTAGGGCCAATCACCTCAGCCATTTGATGATAATCAAGATATGCACAGTTTCCTCAAGAGCTGACGCTCTGAGATCATCACAAGCAACACGTTAATCTCCCAAGCAGAATATGATCCCAATACAACCAAATTAACGACAATAACAGATTACAGAGCGAAAAGATTGTACCTTTATCTTCAAGAGATACAATATGTTATCTACACAGCCTGTTTTCTTTGACCAAATATCCGCTTTTATTTACAGAAAGGAAAAAGTTAGTGTCAATCATAACCATCAAAATCAAGTTTTTATTAAAAACCAATCATAAAAATCTAATCAAGCCATAATCATTTAAGTGATGATCTTAGATGACACACCAAAAAACAAAGTGTAATTTGGGAAAACTAAGCATCAAAGACCCAATTTTTATCTTAAAGGAGGAAAACAAAAAGAAGAAAAAGGAGCACAACCCAGTTGAGGAAACAAAAACCCTGTTTGAAAATACTAGGTGAAAAGTCATGTTATAGCATTTAAAGGGAAAACGGAAAACGGAAAATAAATCATATGTGTAGTTAAAGAGTCAAGAAAAAACCTGGTCACAGTGTCTGGCAAGCAATGGCAGATTGGTAATCAAGATATGCAAAATTTTCTCAAGAGCTGTAGATCATCACAAGCAATATGTTAATCTCCTAAGTAAAATATGATTCCAACAGAAGAAAATTAACAACAATAACAGAGTGCAGAGAAAAAGATTATAAATTTATCTTCAAGAGCTAGGATTCGTTATCTACAAAGCTTTTCTTCTTTGACCAAACATCTGCTTTTATTTACAGAAAGGAAAAGGTCACTGTAATAGTATAGTGTTGATCATAAGTATTCATAACCATCAAAATCAATTAACTGATTATCTTAGATAACATTCCAAGAAAGAAAGTGCAACTTGGGAGAATAAAGCATGAAAGATCCAATTTTTAACTCACACCCAAGACTAAGCATCAAAGACAGAGGCGAATACAGAATTTCAAAAGTATGGATGCACATTACTTTTTAAGATAAAATATAAAAAAGTTATAGTGTAACAAGTTGTGTTTGATCTCTTGACCACTCAGCACCTTAATCAATACCACGTCTCTTTTGACCGTGGACCATGGTTCCTTCAGATAATATTAGACCTATTTTAATAATTATATACATAATATAACGAGTTTAATCAGGTGATCATGGTTAACGTGACCCAATTTTTGCACTTAAATTCGCCCTAACCCAATTTTCATCTTAAGGGGGGGGGGGGGGAAAAAAAAGGAGCTAGGTTTACTATTGTATATCATGTATATAAATCAATTACATTAATGAAAAGAATCAAGGGATTATTCTATTTCATGGTATCAGCAGTCTAGGACATATTTTTCCTAACCCTAAGCTTCCGCCGCCGAGTCTCTTCCTCGGCATCCCACCCTTCCACCGTCCTTCTCCACCGGCAAAATCCCTCCCATCGCCCAAATATTCTCCTTTCTTCCTCCATCATGTCTAACACAAAGAACACATTCCATCCTGCTCTTGCAGTCTCCAATATTAAGAACAACATCTCTATCGTTCTTGCAATGGAGAACGTCCAATACGCGATATGGCGGAACTTTTTAAAATTCATGCTAGGTCTCATCGAGTCCTCCATCACATCGTCAAACCGAAAAAAGCAAGGAGAAGGTGCCTTCCACCGATGATGAAATAGAGTTGTGGGCAACTCTTGATGCTACGGTCCTCCAATGGATTTATTTCATCATCTCTACGGACCTCTTACAGACAATTATCGAACCCGACGCCACGGCAATGGAAGCTTGGAATAGGTTGCGTGATATATTCCAATATAACAAAAACTCTCGTGCCATAACCCTTGAGCAAGAATTTTCTCACACAACTATGGAGGATTTTCTGAATGCCTCTGCCTATTGTCAAAGGCTCAAGGAGTTGTCAGATCAACTCAAAAACGTTGGCGCACCGATCACGAATGACCGTCTTGTTCTTCAAATGGTTGCGGGCCTCTCCAAGGCATACAATAGGGTTGACACTCTACTTCGCCAAAGCAATTCTCTCCCGCCGTTCTATCAAGCACGTTCCATGCTCACCCTCGAAGAAGCAGGGTTGGCTAAAAAGGCCGCAACCGGAACACATTCCGTCATGATGGCAGCCACGTAACGCGTGACCCTCACCTCTCGGAAAATTCTAGCCAACACCGAAACAATGGTGGTGGCAAAAAGGGCCAAAATCGGAAAAATGGAGGCAAGAACTGCGGCGGTGGCAGCCGTGGTGGTGAAGGACGGGGTGGCGGCTAGCAGGGGCCTGGGCCACAACAGCCTTGGGCCAATGCGCAGTGGCCGTGGGGCTGGGGCAGTGGCCTACTCCACCTTGTCCGTTTCTAGCATATTATTGGGCCAGGCCCGATGGTCATACGCAGCAGTCGGCTAGGCAGAACCAGGCCTTGCAGCAACCTGGCCTGCTTGAGCCTCGGCCACAACTAGAGATGGCAGTGGATCTTGGATCCGGTCCGGATCCGGTGGATCCGTTTTTTATTAAATATATTCATAACCTAGAATGTAATTTTATAAGTATTTTCTTAAAATTGCTAAGCACATCCTTGCAAGTTTAATTCTCAAAACAAGTTTAATTTATCCCTGCGTTAACTCAAAAACCAAAAAATAAAGAGGTAACTTCGATAATAAAATCAATGTTATATTAGTGAATGACTAACATCTCCATAGACAAGTAGTTAAAATTATATTCACTTCATTTGTGAAGATTCCAAGCACATACAAGTTCAGTATTGTGGAAATACTAGTCAGCATTTTCCACAACTATTGTCATTGTCCAACATTTTCAATTAATGGCTCACAATCAAAACGAGACAACGAACAAAATATCTCATATGAACATTTCAAAATTGAAACACATTAAATTGTTAGCTAAGTAAAAATCGTTTGTCAGTTCAAAAGAAAATTCTTAGCAAGGTTACATTCTTAGCAAGACAATTTTTTTTACATGTGGATCCAGATCCGATCCGTGGACCCGGTGGATCCGGATTTGGATCTGATTTTTATGAACTCGATGGATCTGGATCCGGATCTGGATTCAGGTATAAAAACGGATCTGGATCTAGTAGGATCCGGTCCAGATCCTATCAGTTGCCATCCCTAGCCACAATAGGCCTTCGCTGCTGCGGGCCCAACAGCAGCCCCGACCCACACGAATATCGAGGCTGCGATGCATACACTTGGGCTTAATCCTCCAGATGCAAATTGGTACATGGACACCGGTGCTACTTCTCACATGACGTCCACACCAAGTAATCTCTCGTCTTATTTCAATTTGAGCAAAAATCGTGGCATAATTGTTGGTAATGGTAATTCAATTCCAATTTGTGGTTATAGTCACACAAATTTATCTCCCCCGAACCCACATTTAGCCTTGAAAAATGTCCTTCATGCTCCTCAATTAAAAATTTAGTGTATGTTCGGAAATTTACAACTGATAACTCGATTTCTGTTAACTTTAACTCTTTTGGATTTTCTATGAAGGATTTCTAGACGGGGATACCTCTAATGAGATGTGATAGTCGGAGCGAGCTCTATCCTACCACCACCACCACCACCACCACCACCACCACTAAACAAGCAACGCCGTCAACATTTGCCTCTTTAGCACCTTCCTTATGGCATGCGTGTTTGGGTCATCTGGGAGCGTCTGTGTTTTCCTCCCTTAAAAACAATAAATTTGTTGAGTGTAATAGCGATCGTTGCACTAATATTTGTCCTTCTTGTCCGCTTGGGAAATATGTTAAATTGTCGTTTGTGGCTTCCAATTCTAGTACGTTGTTGCCATTTGATATTATTCATAGTGATCATTGGACATCTCCCGTTTTAAGCTCTACCGGTCACTGGTATTATGTGTTATTTTTGGATGATTATTCTAATTTTTTGTGGACGTTTCCGTTATCTAAAAAGTCTCAGGTTTTTTCTACATTCCTATCATTTAGAGCATTCATCCGTACATAATTTGAACGGAAAATTAAGAATATTCAATGTGATAATGGAAAGGAATTTGATAATGGGTCATTTAGAGAATTTTGTTAGGTTAATGGTATATCTTTTCGATTTTCATGTCCATATACGTCATCACAAAATGGGAAGGCCGAAAGCAAAATCCGCACCATTAATAATATTGTTCGTACACTACTAGCCCATGCATCGTTACCACATTCCTTTTGGCATCATGCATTACAAATGGCAACATACCTCATTAACATACTCCATAGCAAATGATTAGCACACCAATCCCCACTCAAAATTATTTATCAAAAAGACCCTTCGTATTCTCATCTTAGAGTGTTTGGGTGTTTATGTTATCCTCTGTTCCCCTCTACCACCATTAACAAACTTCAAACCCGCTCTACCGCTTGTGTGTTCCTAGGGTACCCATCTAATCATCGTGGTTACAAATATTTTTATTTATCCTCTAATAAAATCATCATTAGTCGGCATGTCATTTTTTATGAAACCCAATTTTCGTTTGCTAAGTTGCGTAATTCCGCGTCCAAGTCATATGAATTTTTAGATGATGGGCTATCACCGTATGTGGTCCACCATTTGGTCCAGCCCACTCCTCGAGATTCGGACCAACAGGCACGGTCTAGCCACATTCTTGCTGGCCCAATTGGTCACGGTCCAGTCCCTCTGCCAGCAGGCCCAAACATTCCCTCTCCTCTCGGTCCAGTCCCTCGGCCAGCAGGCCCACTGCCTGCTGGCCCAACCCGTGACTTCCCTCTCGGTCCAGTCAGTTTGCCAGTAGGTCCACTGCCTGTTGTCCCAACAAATTCCAGCAACCCGTCGGCCCAGTTCCTCCCAACCCGAACCAGTCCCAACATCACTACACCGACCCAGGTCCGACCCACTTCTATTCCGAGTAAAGGGCCCGTTACTCGTAGCCAACGGGATATTTTTAGACCAAAACGATAATTTAATCTCAACTCTAATGTCACTAAATCACCCCTACCACGTAACCTTGTGCCTGCCCTTCGTGACCCGAATTGGAAAATGACCATGGATGATGAATATAATGCTCTTATTGAAAATAAGACGTGAGAGTTGGTGCTCTGTCCGCCCGGTATCAATGTGATTCGTTCTATGAGGATTTTTACTCATAAGAAAAAATCTTATGGTTGTTTTGAGAGGAATAAGGCCCGTCTTGTTGGTGATGGCAAAACTCAACAGGTTGGCGTGGATTGTGCAGAGACATTTAGTTTGGTGGTCAAACCGACAACTATTCGCACTGTTCTCAGTATGGCTCTCTCAAAAGCATGGCTCATTCATCAGCTGGACGTGAAAAATGCGTTCTTACACGGTGAACTTAAGGAAATTGTATATATGATCATCCTAACCATGTATGGTGGCGGAAGAAGTCCTTGTATCGGCTAAAATAGGTCCCTCGGGCCTAGTACAAAAGGTTTGCAGATTATGTGTCTACCCTTGGGTTCTCTCACAGCAGGTCTGATCATTCTCTGTTCATCTACCGTGATGGTACTTCTATGGTATACATTCTGTTATATATGGATGATATTATATTGACAGCTTCCTCTGACAAACTGCGCAAGTCTATCATATCTCTTCTCAGCTCCGAATTTGCTATGAAGGACTTGTGGTCGTTGAATTATATTTTGGGTATTGCTGTCACTCGTCATGCAGGTGGTCTATTTCTCTCTTAGAGGAAATATGCAGCAGAGATTATTGAACGGACTGACATGTCCTTTTGTAAGTCAACTCCTACTCCAGTTGACACTAAACCGAAGCTGAGTGCTACATCTAGCACACCCTACGAGGATCCCTCTCACTATGTAGTCTTGCGGGGGCTCTTCAATATCTTACGTTTACGAGGCCCGATATTACTTATGCAATGCAGCAGGTGTGTTTATTCATGTATGATCCGAGGGAAGAATACATGCACGCTCTCAAACGCATTGTGTGTTACTCTTGATTACGGTTTGCACTTATATCCATCATCATTATCTACTCTTATGTCTTATACAGATGCTGATTGGGGTGGATGTCCAGATACCAGACGTTCGACGTCTGGTTATTATATGTTTCTTGATGATAACTTGGTCTTTTGATCGGCTAAACGTCAGGCTACTTTATCGCGATCCAGCGCGGAGGTCGAATATCGAGAGCTAGCCAATATGGTGTATAAGTCCTGTTGGTTGCGTAACCTCCTCTTGGAGCTTCATTTTCCTATTCGGAAATCTACTATGGTCTACTGCGATAATGTTAGTGCGATATATCTCTCGGAGAATCCTATCCAACAGCAGCGCACTAAATATATCGAGATGTATATTCACTTTATTCGCGAAAAAGTAGCTCATGGACAAGTATGTGTCTTGCATGTCCCATCACGGTATCAAATTGCTAACATATTTATTAAGGGTTTCCCCTTAGTTTTGTTTGAAGATTTTATGAACATTCTCAGCGTACGACAACCGTCCGCTATGACGTCAGGGGTGTGATAGAATATACACCGTCTATTCCTGTGATATTATTAGTGATCTTGTACATCTGTAATTATGATAGTAATCTTCTATATTAGAAAAATGTATATTCGATTCCCGTAATTATAGGCTAGGTTTACTATTGTATATCGTGTATGTAAATCAATTACATTAATGAAAAGAAGCAACAGATTATGAAAAACTCATTTGAAAATAGTGGGTGAAAAGTCAAGAAAAAAGGTAAGTAAAATCATGTGTGTAGAACTGGTAGATAAAGAGTCAAGAAAGAACCTGGTCATAGTGTCATCATGGCAGGCAATGGCAGATTGATCAGTTGTTTTTCCTATTTACAGGAGACAAGAAGAGAGGGGGAGAGGGGGAGGAGGGAGGTAGGGATGTGGGTAGAGTGGGGTAAAGAGGTGTGTCGGAGTTACGTGAGTTATGATTAAAGAAAATGACAAAAGATGAATTGGGAACATCAAGATACACAACCTTTCAAGTCTATTCTATCCTCCTTTTTTCCGATAATGATTGTGGTAAAAAATTTGTCCATTATTCCTTTTTGGGACAGCTAATTAATACTCCTTCAGTCTCAAAAAATTATTTTCTCCCGCTTGAAATTCATCCAATTAATAAACACGTATAATTCTATTTCCAACTGAAATCATTTGATCGATTTCATCCACTTGAAAATATGTGTAAAAGTTACTTATTCGACTTTTTAATAAATTTGTTAGTTTCGCAGCTCGAGGAGAAAGTTCCATAATTTCATTGTTGATACCTAATAATTTATCTAAAAAAAGATTGGCACGTTTATATATTTAGAAATAATTTAACTTTATAATAAGATTTATAACCACACAAATATCTAAAACTTATTTTAGACTACACATTTTAAAAGTTTTCTTTTATTTCTTAAATTTCGCCCCAAATTAAATTAAGACAATCTTTTTGAGATGGATGGAATAATTCTTTATGTTATTTATGAATTTTTCAGACGATGGGGTAAAGATTTTCGTTGAGCAAATACAAAATTATGAAAAAGAATTAGATGATGATCTAACAATTTGTAAGTTATTGCATACATTAGAGGAATCTAATATTTTATCGGTAGATATTAGACTCAGAACATAATATTGCCAGAGAAGGTAATTTTTAAAGGCTATATTTGTATAATTTTAAAAAATAGGGGTAAAATCTATAATTAAGGAACATTTGCATAAGATTGAACAGTCAACTGGTTCAGCCCATAATTTTTCCAATATGATGTTATCTGTTGCTAGTATAACCATTTTTCTCTTTCTTCTGAGATGCTCTAAAGTTTGTGGTAGCAGATAGCGATTTATTATGTTTGACTTATCAGATCAGCCATATAAATTAGTACTTACAATATAATTTAGGTTTAATTCGTATATAGATATAAAGACTTTTGGTCAGTGAAGTGCTTGGAGTTTCCATAGTGTTTGATATCTGGTAAATGGTTCAAGATGGGTGGATGACTCATTGCAAAATCCTTATTTGAATGTCTTTATTTCTATAATTGTCATTTGATTGGTAATAAGTATATTCGTATAGACATGAAAGAGTTCTCGAGTTCCTGATTAATTTATGATCAGATAGCAAGTAATCTAACTAAATTCTTAAACAATCAACAAAAGATTTGGTAGAAAAAGAGAAGAAGCAATCACCATAGTCTAAGTCCTGTTTCTCTGACTTTAAAAGCTTGTATAAGTAGCTCAAACTATATACTTGAGTTGATCCCAGATTGATATTGATAGCCAGAATGCCACACCTAAGGTTCCCCAACAAAGAGTAGAATTAAACCACAAACAATAAAAAAAAACAGATGAAATAAAAAAATAACCGGTCCTAGCTGTAAGAACAAAGTTCAAGTTTTATTATTATTATTATTATTATTACATGGGGGTAGGGGTAGGGGTAGGGGTAGGGGAAATGGGGGAGGGGATTACAACATGGGGATTCGAACCCTCACCAAAATTTTGATCTTTTGTTTCAGTTTTGATTTACTCCAATAATTTCTTCAGCATCTTTACGATCCTTTTGATCATTATCATCTTCAGACACATCAACCAAACTCATCCTGAACCTTTTCATATCCTCCACAACAGCTGTTCTGAAGTATACATGAGTATTTCTATTTTGTAAAGAACAGTTGAAAAAAGCAAACTGTTATGCCAAGACTGATTGACTTACCCAATATTCTCCAACAAAGAAGTAGAATTAGACCAACTAGCAACTAAACCAATTTCAACCAAGGAAAAATCAGCTAAAAAAGAAGCAATCAACCAAAACCAAAGTCTTGCTCAGGCAGATTGCCATAGAAAAGGCTCTATTGCATAAGTATCTCAAATTCGGAACATGACTAGTCCCAACACTCGGAATCAAGAAAAAGCGGAAAATACTAAACCCTAAATTATCCAACAAAGAAGTAGAATTACGTCATCTAGCAACTAAACCAATATCAACTACTAAAACAGTCAAGGAAAAATCAGCTAAAAAGAAGCAATCGACCAAAACCAAAGTCTTGCTCGAAAAAGAAAAGAGAGGCTATATTGCATAAGTAGCTCAAATTCGATACTTGCTAATTCCAATACTCAGGATCAACAAAAAGTAGAAAATAAATCTACCACGAAATCTAACAAACAACTTTTTATTCACTTCAATACTTCTCTTCAACATCTTTACGGTCCTTTTGATCATTATCATATTCAGACCCATCAACCATACTCATGTCATATCCTCCACAGCAGCTGTTCTAAAGTAAATTACTATACATGAGTATTTCTATTATGTAAGGAACTGTCAAAAAGATGCAACCTTTCATGCCGAGACTGATCAACATACCTAAAATTCTCCAACAAAGAAGTAGAATTAGACTAGCTAGCAACTATTCACTACTAAAACAATCTAGGAAAAATCAGCTAAAAAGGAAAAAAGAAGCAATCAACCAAATTCTTGCTCAGAACAAAAAAAAAAGGTTCTATTGCATAAGTAGCTCAAGTTTCCAACTTGAGCTAATCCCAAGACTCAGAATCAACAAAAAGCAGAACATAATACTTCCAAAATGGCAAAATCTACCACAAAATCTAACAAAGTTCAATTTTTATTCACTCCAATACTTCTCTTCACTATATTCGCTATCCTTTCGATAATTATCATCTTCAAACCCATCAACTTGCCACCAGTCGTCTTGAAAGAGTGCAAATACTCATCTTGAACTTCACTACTAAAACAATCAAGGAAAAATCAGCTAAAAAGGAAAAAAAGAAGCAATCAACCAAAGTCTTGCTCAGAACAAAAAAAAGGGTCTATTGCATAAGTAGCTCAAATTCGAAACTTGAGCTAATCCCAAGACTCAGAATCAACAAAAAGCAGAACATAATACTTCCAAATGGCAAATTCTACCACAAAATCTAACAGAGTTCAAGTTTTTATTCACTCCAATACTTTTCTTCACTATCTTTATGATCCTTTTGATCATTATCATATTCAGACCTATCAACCATACTCATATTGAACTTCATATCCTCCACAGCAGCTGTTCTAATTATTATGCAAGGAACTGTCAAAAAGATGCAACCTTTCATGCCGAGACTGATCAACATACCCAAAATTCTCCAACAAAGAAGTAGAATTAGACTAGTTAGCAACTAAACCAATTTCAACTACCAAAACAATCAAGGAAAAATCAGCTAAAAAAAAAAGAACCAATCAACCAAAATCAAAGTCTTTGCCAGACAAAGAAAAGGCTCTTTTGCATAAGTAGCTCAAATTCAAAACTTGAGCTAATCCCAAGACTCAGAATCAACAAAAAGCAGAAAATAAATCTTAAAAAATCTACCACACGAAATCTAACAAAGTTCAGTTTTTTTTAGGCAAGAAATCTAACGAAGTATCTCACGCGTAGTATCTCTTCATAGCGTCGGAATTGATGGCTTTGGGCCACTCTTGACTGTCCATTTCAGCTAATTTTTATTCACTCCAATACTTCTCTTCACCATCTTATGATCTTTTGTATCATTATCATCTTTAGAACCATCAAGCATACTCATCTTAAACTGCTTCACATCCTCCACAACAGCTGTTTTAAAGTACTATAGATGAGTATATTTATTTTTTAAGTAACTGTTTGGAAAAAAGCAATTTTTCTACTAAACTAATTATTACTACTAAAACAATCAAGGAATAATCAGCTAAAAGGGAAAAAATTAAGGCAATCAACCAAAGTCTTGCAGAGAAAAGGCTCTATTGCATAAGTAGCTCAAATTCGAAAGTTGAGCTAATCCCAAGACTCAGAATCAACAAAAAGCAAAACATAATACTTCCAAAATCTACCACGAAATCTAACAAAAAGTTCAAATTTTTATTCACTCCCGTACTTCTCTTCACCATCTTTATGATCTTTTTGATCATTATCATCTTTAGATCCTTCAACGAAACTCGTTTTAAACTTTTTCACACCCTCCACAGCCGCTGTTCCAAAGTAGTATATATGACTACTTCTATTTTTTAAGGAACTGCTGAGAAGAAGCAAACTTTCATGCCAAGACTGATTACTCAAAATTCTCCAACAAAGAAGCAAAATTAGACCAGCTAGCTAAGTAGCATTCCTGCTATTCAATTATAGAGTCGTTTCTGATCAAGCTGAATTAAGCCCTATATATAGAATTAGACCAGCTACAAACTAAACCAATTTCAACTACTATAACAATCAAGAAAAAAACAGCTAAAAAAGAAGCAATTAACGAAAACCAAAGTCTTGCTCACAAAGAACAAAAAAAAGAGGCTCTATTGCATAAGTAGCTCAAATTTGAAACTTAAGCTAGTTCAAATACTCAAAATTAAGACAAAAGCAGAAAATAAATCTACCACGATCAAGTTTTTATTCACTCCAGTACTTCTCTTCGCCGTCTTTACTATCCTTTTGATCACCATCACATCCTTCAACCAAACTCATCTTAAACTTGTTCACATCCTCCACAGCTGCATTTCTAAACATTCCAATATCAACTGCACCCGAAACCATATGATACCCTCTTGATTTCAACTTCTCAGGACCATCAAACGGCATTGCAAATCCCGATAAATACGCCCCACCACCATCACCCGGGGCACTTTTTAACACCCCTTTTTCAGCTACATTCATCATTTCCTTAACCTTCTTATTCCCTGGATCCCATAAATACCCTAAACTCGCACTCAAATCTAACGGTCCCATTTGAATACAATCAACACCATCAACTGCCGCGATTTCCTCAATCTTCTTAACACCATCTACACACTCAACCTGACACATTATCAACAAATCATCAGCATAATTACTTAAATATCCTTCATTAATTCCGTAACCTGAAGCCCGAACAACAGTATGTGCTGATCCCCGTGTCCCATTAGGTGGGAAACGGCAGTAGGATACTGCTTTTCGGGCTGATTTCGGCCCGTCGATCATGGGAAACATGATCCCTTGCGGGCCCACATCTAGGGCTTTTTTAGCCCAAGTAGAGTTGGATTCAGGAATACGTAGGATAGCTGGTGTACAAGTGGCGGCTAATGCGTGTAGACAAGGGAGAGCATCGGAGATATCGCCGTGGCCATGTTCGAGGTCGACGACGGCGAAGTCGTAACCGGCGAGGCCGGCGATTTCGGCTAGGGTTGGAGAGAAACTTAAGAGGAAGATACCGTATAGGGTTTCGCCGTTTTTTAATCGAGTTTTTAGGGTTCCGCCACTGGCGCCGCCGTCGGCGACGGAGCCGGTGGTGGCGGAGACGGCGGAGATGGATTGGAGTGGTTTGAAGTTGGGAATTAGGGTTTTGAGGGATGTGGGAATTTGGGGAAGTGAAGGGTAAATTGGGGAATTAGGGAAAATTGGGGATTTTTTAAGAGTTGATAGAGATGAAGGAGGAGGAGAAGAGAAAGAAAGAGTGGTCATGGCTTGCAAATTTTGATGTAAAAATGTTTGATTGATTAAGGAGATATAATATATAGTTGGGGAAATGATAAGAATATAGGAGTAAATAGTAGTTGAGTTCAAACTTCAAATTGAGTCCTAAAACTATCAATTACCTAAAAAAATGTTCATAAAAAGTGGGATTTAGTAATTTGCAATATAAAGTGAATTACTAACAACAACCGGCAAATGTGAAGTAGCTATGTGTTCATTTAAACTCAATAAATTGGCTTAAATTTTTTATATATATGAAGAAAAAAATTACTATATAAATAAGAATACGTAGATTTTAAAACCAAAAAATTAGAGAAGTTTTAGTAAAAATTAATTTGATCTCATTAAATTCAAATCTTAACTTCATCTTTATTACTTAATATATAAAAATTCTCATAAAACATATAGCACATACAACCAACAAATTAAATGTACCAGATATATAAGTGTTATTTTCTTCTATTCAAATTATAAAAGATTAATCATAAAAGACATATTACGTAATTTCTTAACGTGCATGTGCAAGTGAGATTTGAGAGGTATTAGATACACGTTAAAATAGTCCAGGTGCTCATAAATTGGTCTGCAATACACCGTCACTAAAAGAAAGAAAAAAGATGTTAGTCTTTGTGAATTGGTGCAGATCAATAGTATGTTTTGCCTCTGTTGTTATTGGAACAACATCTTTATGATTAATCTGTTACAATTTAAATAGAAGAAAATCTTTGTGAATTGGTGGAGATCAATAATATATTTCTATCTTTGTATTGTCATTACTATATTTTTTGCTCAAACAAGTAAAACTTGTGATTGCACTCAAAAGACAATCAACATTAGTATTTACTAGGGCTGTCCAATGGTGCGGACCAGGTTGGGTCCCGGCGAGACGGGGGAGGGTCGGAACTCGGGTGCCGGCGGGCCGGGATAGGCGAGACGGGAAGAGGTCCCGTCCCGTCCCACATCCCGCCGGTAGAGGGGCCGAGATTTGGGGGGACGTGTCGAGATAGGGATTTGACATTTTTTTTTGCCACTTAATTTTAAAAAATAATATATAAAAACACTTCAATAATTGAACAAGTTATTGTAATAAAAACATCACAACACTGTTTTTGTGCATCTTATATTATTTAATAGAAATATGATTTTTTTGGTAATACAATTTTAAAATTGCAACTTTACGGTGTTTTCAAAAGTTGCAAATCACATAGTAAAATTATAATTAAAAAAATTACATAGTTAACCATACTTTTTCTAATTTCCTCACAATGTCTTGAGGATCTTCGGTTGGAATTAGAATTTGTCAGTCAAATTGTTCGACGTCGCTTCATATTCCTAGGACAAGATTTTGTTGTAGTTGTTGTCTTCTTCTTCGTTGATCTCCAGTTGACCGCACTTTCTATGCTCCGCTCAAATCCAATCTATGAAAAGAACTGCAATCTCCAATGCGTCTCCCGCCAATAAATGTTTGTGCTCTCCTATTTGAAATCTTCCAGCAGAAAAAGTGTTTTCAGACGCTGTTGATGACGCTTGAATGTTCAAAACATCTCGGACCATCTTTGCTAGTGTCGAAAATGTATTCTCATTCTGCCTCCAGTATTTCAGCAAGTCTTCATGTCCTTCATCATTGACAATTAATTCGTACGGTACAACATCCTGCAAAACATAAACATCAAATTCGCTAACTTGTGAAGAAGTTGAACCACTAAACATTTTATTTCTAAGGCCTTGAATACTAGCAGCAAAAAATGTTTTTTTTATAAGGTTGCAGCGAAGTAATAGAAAATGGTACAGAAACCGGTTGATTATTTGCACTTTGTTGTTGGTAATACGTATATACTTGTTTACATTCAATGTGTATGCTAGACGTAACTTCTTCTTTAGTTGGTTTGTGAGTTGGTTCTTCAGTTGGGTCTGTTGGAAGTACTTCTATACAATCATAAATCCTTTCTATTAGTGTTTTACATCCGTCTACTTTAATAGTCGAATTTAATACCGCACTAATAATATAAATAGTGGGAATAGGAAAAAAGTATTTTTTAAACACTTTTTCAATAGATGTCTTATAAGTTGGTTGATGCATATATTCATTAAGTAACAAAAATATTATAGCTATATAAAATAACATATTTGAAATAGTAGGATAATAAATATCGAAAAAAATTTAGTAGCTTGAAAAAATTTCTCTAGAAATCCATTAAGTTCTAAAAAATTTCCCAATCATTATCTACAAGCATATCCCTTGGATTTTTATTATGGGCGTTAAATAATAAAGTTATACGTTGTCTATAATCGTAAGCAGTAAGTAGTTGTTCATACATCGAATTCCACCTAGTGGAAACTTCTTCTGTAATTTTTCTATAAGGTAATCCACAATCATGACAAATTTTTTTATACTCTTTGCAACTTTGTATTTTATTACCTTTAAAAATAAAATTTATATCAAATTATATTTTTCAAGAATGCTTTTAAAAGTTTTAGGCCATCTTTTACAACTAAGTTATAAATATAATACACACATTTTATATGAAAATGATTAGGAAAACATGGAGTTAATCGAACTTTTAAAAGTCTTATATCATAATCATTAGAAGTAGCATTATCTAATGTAATAGTCATAATTTTATTATTTATTTCATAATAATCACAAATTTCATTAATATTTTATGCAATAAAACATTCAGTGTGCCTATCATCAATATATCTATATGCTAAAATACTTTTTTGCATAGACCAATTTTGATTTATTCAATGACATGTTACCGTTAAATAATCATTATCGTTAGTACTACGACCTATTTCAGAAGTGATAGCCACTTTGCCATTAAAATGATACAATGCATAACGTAAATATTGTTGATATTCACTTGCAAATTTAAAAACACACCTTCTAACAGTTGATCTAGAAAAATCATTAAAAGCAAGATTATATGTTTCTCGAATGTAATGAATAAACCAGGAGATGAAGGAAATGAAAAAGGCAAACCCTCTACCGCAACTAATTTTGCCATATTTTTCCTATCTTTGTTTTTATCATATTTAGGACAAAAAATTCCCTCCGTCGTCGGGTTAATTTGATCTGTACTAGGTCGGGGATACTATGTAAACCTTGTCTCGACTCAGATAGCATTGGCACACACTTAGTTGTGTGCTCGCCTTGTACATGTCTCAATAAACCTCCCGTCCCACTTGACATTTTCTGATTTTAAATTTATAAATATTTTTACAAAATTTACATTTAACTAGTTGATTCTCTTTGTCCCTATCAAAAAAATGCCATGCAACTGATTTTATTTTTTATTGTGTGTGTCCTCAACTCATACTAGGGTAATATGAGGCATTCCAGTTTCAGTTTTAGGCTGAGACTCTATCTGAGTCTGAGGTTGAGGTGCACTAATGGGTGTGTCATCTAGTGGTTCATCTAAATTAGAGTTTGGTTCATCTACCTCATCATCTAATGGTATATCATTAAAAAAAAAAGTTTCATCTATATGAGTGAAATCAATAAATCATCGGGACTAGGAATAGGATTACTAGAAGAAGTACCCCTGCCCTTATTACCCATACTAGAAGAAGTCTTACCCTTAAACATACCTCTTAATCCTTCCATTTTAATTATGCAAATAAATAATTAAAGATAATGAAATTAAGTGCGATAATTAAAATAAATTAACAAAAATAATTTAAAAAGGAACGAATGTACCAAACGTCGACGTGTAATCGAGGTTGAAAAATGAAACTTTGCTCGATAGATAATCCTCAAGCTAGTTGCCAACTCCACTCCTAATTTTTTAACTTTGATATAATATTTAATAGTAGGAAGATTTGTAGAATTGTAGAGAGATAAATTGAGAGATTAGATTAGAGAGATTGTAGGAAGATTTGTGAGATAAAATGAAGAGAAAATGAGGTATTTATAGTTGAGAAATAGGGTTAAAGTGTAAATATATTAACTTAGGAGTTAAAAATAAATATTAAGGGGTAGGGGGTTTATGGGGTGGGGGGTAAAATTAGCGGTTATAGCTGTTGCACAACAACCAAAATCGAAATTTGGTCGTTGTTGCAACGACTATTTTTGCAAAGTGAAAGGGGGGCTGGCGGGGCGGGACGGGGTCAGGATGAGGCGGGTCGGGGCGGGATCGGGACGGGCGGGATGATCCCATGATCCCATGCTCCGTCCCGAGTTCGAACCCCGACCAAAATTTTTGCCCCGGGCCAACCCGGCCCACTGAACAGGCCTAGTATTTACCAAAGTTACAACTGAAATAGACAACAGTAAAATACATATTTTTACCCAACATAATCTTCATAGGACAATACTTATCAAAATACAAGGTCAAAAATATGGCTTGGATACTCCCACGAACGATTTTTAATAGGACTACTATAAGCATCTGTTGGTGTCATTAGGTATATATGCACAAAATTACAGCTTAATGGTGCATTCAAATTACAAGATACATAAGGATAAAAAATAAATTGGCCAAAACAAAGTAGATTTCGCCCCAGAACCCCTCCGCAGCCCGAGCCCCACCTTAAGGGAGGCCGACCAAGAGCAAGGGAACCCGTCAGCATCTCAGAAGGTTTAGTGGTTCAAATAAGGTCGTTCATTTTCAAGCATTAACAAAATAAACCTCTGGGACTGGAGACATGGACTGCACAGAAAGCTTGTTTTCAGCTAGCACTCACCAAATACATGAAGACATTCTCTACAATCTGATGATCTTGTTTATTCATCACTTGGAGCTGGATTACTCCACATGAGCTTATATTCAACAATGACGAGCACATTTTTTCCAGTCATGTGAATAGTAAACTCTGCTCCTTCCTATATCTCAACCTGCACACTCAAAAGAATGTGTCTGAGTTGAGCATTCAACTTGGATTAAAGAATTTAAAAATATGGCAGCAGTAAACATCAAACAGAAACCTGACTATACACACTGTTTATACTTCAAAGAGATCTTTCGGCATCAAGATTCCGATTCTCTCCTATCCCAATCTTCCCCTTGATTTGACATGCCATTTAGCCGCTGTTGCAACTGGCAGCAGTAGAAAATCATGTTAAGAAACGAGAACGCATTAAGGTACCGGGAAAAAACCTCTATCCATTCCTCTGTGCTTCCATTCATTTTTACTTCAACTTCATTTTTTGTTTTTTTGAAGTTGTGGAGAGAAAAAGCAGCTGCTGATCCTAGCCCCGATAAAATTTAGTTTGTGGTCTCTCTTATAATTTATTTCAATTTTTTCAATCCACTCGAAAAAGTTAGATGACGTATTTGCATTAAAGAAACCAATTAGGCATTCACCTGCATGTATTTAAGCTTTTCAGTAGTTAATTCATCCGTCAAGCTACTCATCCTGTGCGATTGAGATAAGATCAGTTTAAGAAAGAGTCTGTATAAAACAGAAGCATGAGAGAAAAGTTGATGTGAGTCCACAGCTATCTCACCTAGCTTGAAGCTCGGATATTTTGACTAGCAACATGCGCTCCCTCTCAGAAACAGCTGCATCAACCTGCAAAAATAGATGAAACTCTGAATTCTTGATGAATATGAATGTGACAAATATAGAGCTATACATAACGAAATACTTCAAAAATACTTAAAATGAATACTTCAAAGCATTGAGATTAAAGTTCATATGAAGTTGTCAGGAGCAATTACCTAATAAATCAGTTACTTTTCTAGTTGCTAAGGAGTAAAGGCTAAATGAAAATCAGGTAAAAGATAGAATCAAAACACCTACTGATGGGGGGAATCTTAGTAGCTCAGTTGGTTGGCTACCTGAACTTTCGCCTTGTAATCCCCTCCCCAATTTCCCCTTCCCCTACCCCCAATTTTTTAAGAAAAAAACACACCTGCTGATAGCATCTATAGAAGGAAAAAGAAATGCTCAGTAATGGAAAATCCACTTTTCAAATGATATGTAATTAGACTATATACTGCTATGCATTGCCATTACTAATGAAACATCTTCTCTTTCTGTCATTTCTAGTAATGGCGGTCTAACACATGAAGTTCATTTTTAAGCGGTACCGATTTCACGGAAAGAAACTAGAAATATGACAGGCAGAAAGTTGACAATTTAAGCCAAGATTTATCATCAATAACACATGGTAAATTGATTATCCAATAATTCAAAGTTTTATCTTCTCTTTTTAACTAGCTATTTAGATATCATTGAAGGAAATCAGAGTACTATATCTGATTGCAAACATCTTGTTGGGTTTAGGATGCAAATGAAATATTTTTAAAAGATAAAAGATAAAAGATAAGAAAGAAATGGGTAAACCAAACTCGAATAAAATGGGGGGGGGGGGGGGGGGGGGATTCATTGCATTGGATAGTACACATTGTGGGTACAAGGGAACTCTTCTAAACAATTTAGGAGCTTAGTGTTATCCTTCATGGGTATATTCACTGGAGTACAGTTTAAAAGCACGAATACGACATCTCTAGTTCATTGTACAAGAAAACAAAGTTTTTAGCTAGAGAACTAACTACTGGATATTTTGCTGTTCAGCATTTGTCATTTTTAAGGGGCGTATAGTTTCTAGAGACTCTTCCGAAAAGCATATTGTAAATGCAAAAATATTTACTCACACTTCCATTATATTCTGGAATACACTGTGGAGATGACTTTCCATGTTGCGAAGCTGAGATAAACCAAGAAATTCAGATTATTACAGAAACCATATTACCATTAGAACATGTTTCTCTACATAATAAGATTAGACATATCTTTAGATGTTTACTCACCATCTCCTGCCTCCGATAGTTGCAAGCTACTCAACAGATTCACAATTAGATCCTAGTAATAGGAAACAGTAGAAATAAGGAGAGATTCTCTTCTCAATAAGTAGAAACAAGGAGACTATTAAAACAAGAAAAATGGACAAGGACTTTTTATTCTCCTGTATTTTATTAGGAAGGGAGGGCGTAGTGAGGAAGTAGTAGTCTTATCTTCCTACCATAAACTTGAAATATTACCTGTTGGATTGATGTCTGTTGAAAAAGATTTTGTAGGTGAGGCATCAGAATTGAGGCAGGAATATTATCAAGGCCAAGCTCCTTTGGTATTCGACTGGGAGGCTGAAAATTGATGAGCAATATTCTACCATTAGATCCATTAAAAACGGAGCTTGCGCTGAAGTTTTTAATTTTCCATATCATTTAGCTGTGACATTAAAGAAGGGACCAATTCACAAACCAGCATTTTCGATTCCAATATCCAGTCTCCTACACTAGCAGTCTTCCTCAATTGTGACCCCTGGAGATCACATATATCTTATGTCAAAGATAGTAAAGGAAGTAGATTGTCTTATGTTATAAGGTGCAATATCCTAGCATACATATTTTTAAAAGAAATGACGTACCTTTATAAGATCAACATTTTCTGATGTTACAGAAAACCTCCCTTTTATTTGAACCAAGTTGGTTGTTGACTTGTCATCCGAAGAATCTTTTAATCCTGGCGAGAAAATGATAATTATTAGCGTAAAGCAAAGTCCAGCTTGAGTTGACATGTGACTGGACGAAGGCTATCCCTATAATACACAATCAAACAATTTTAATAAAAAGAGTTTGTGTAGAATGTCTTAATTCCCCAGATGAGTTAATTGGGGCTGATTTACTATTTGCTGAAGCTCGGTTTGGAAGCATTAAAGGGCCACTAAAGCTGGGCGCTCTTCGTACTTGATGAGCTTTTTCAACTTGTTGGTTTTCAATCTTACTTCTGCTGCAGAAGCACAAGTTACATGAGGCAAGGTTCTCATTCAGATAGCATGTAGCAAAAGTGTAAATAAAAAGCATCTAATAACCATTGGCCCAGCAAATTGACAATTTATCCTATATACTTCGCACAAACCAGTGAGTAAACATAACAGATAACATCCTATTGAACTAAGCCCTAGTTTCAAGATTAGCCTCGATAAGAAGATAACAAAGCACTAAACATGACTATGAGAATTCTTTATCTGTTGGTATTCTTTTTTTTCAAAATAAAAAATAATCTAATAAAGAAATGGATAACTGACAAGAAAAATGGCAAAAAGACCAATTACAAGCTTATGGTTCGGAAAGCTTCAAGCGCAAGGTAATTTGATCAATTTCTTTCAACATAACAACTAATTACATGAACTGAATGAAACGACTATTTTGTTCCTGAGCCATCAGGTTTAAAATTGTCTTGGTGCAACAGAGGATACAGTAGATTAAACAAAACAGTGTAAGACCTTTCAGATTTGCCAGCTCTTTCTGATGCCGAATGACTTAGCTCAACACCTGGCGTAAGTGGTCCACTCTGACTTCGACAAGCTTTTGCTGTTTGACATCTACTCTTGGCCTGCATTGGGTCTTTGCCTGAGGTAAGGGGTGGCAGTTCTGTTTTTGATGAATTCTTCTTCAGTCCGTCTTCAACCTGATGGTCAGAATCCAGTTCACCTAATGGCACTGCACCAACACTTCCTTGCTCACTGGGAACAGAAAGTATTGAGGGAAAATTCAATAAGATAGATTGAATGATAATACTTGTGATGATATATCAAAAAATGGTAGTGTTTCTCATATGATACCCAATCTATCATATTTTGATGTTGATGACAAAACCTATTTTACATTTTCTCCTGGAGACAGATGCTTCTGCTACCTTTCAGAAAAATAACTATTGTCGGCAATAGAAGATATGAACCCCTAGAACAAACTTTTAATAAAAAGACACATCAGTTACGAGTTCACTTTATTAAGCTTAAAGAACTCAAGCTCCTTAATACTTGACGTTCAAAGCATGATCACATTTCATTTCCTCATTTCCTCATTTCTAATTAATGCTACAAAAACATCAGCAACTGACTTGGTGTTTCATCTACGATTTGTAAATTAAATGTGACTGACTCATAATTCTCTGTCCCTGCCTAACTGTGTAGCATGGAGTAGATAAAAGGATATTTTTTACTGTCATGGAAAAGAAACAGTGTCGTATACCTGGAAAAAGTATCTTGTTTTAAGGATGGTATTCCAGCATTTAATGCAGAAACTGAATTCTCCTGCCAATATATAAACATTCACATGCCAGGAGATATTAGGAGCTAAATTATCTTTAAAAATCTAGGAAAGTAATAGCATGTATTATTATTATTTATTGCAGATGAAACTTGAAAATATAGCTCAAAACTTGTTTTTGATAAGTACAAGATAAAAAAATAATTCGAAACTGTATAGGCTAACATTGCTAAGGACCTTGTAGTTCATATAAGATTTCATGTGTTCATCTTCTTCCCTAATCTCCGGTATTTCGTCATCATCTTGCACCTGTCACAGTGAAACAAAACTCAGTCTGATTTGAGTTTAGGAAAAACACAAAGAACAAGTTGAAATTATCTCACTTTACAGATATCTTTTCATGTACATACCATTGAAGCTTGAAACTTTAAATCCTCCAGATCAAAGTTCCAGGCACTAACACCTCGTTGGTATTCACTCTGCAAAGAGCATACAAGATATTAGAACAGAACACAAATCAAAGGAGTCAAGCATCCTGTTTATGTTCAATTTTAGGTGCCAGTGGTAGAGAAATTATAAGCTAAAATTACTAGAAAGCAAAAGAAACCACCCCAAAAGGAAAATTTCTTTGCTATTTATGTCAAGAATTGCCCTAAGCCTAGGCAGAATGCGCGTAAGCAACCATTCCAGAGAAGAACATATAGCAAAAGAATAGAATATCAGATTTTGACAACAAATAAATGCAACAAAGTAGCTGATCTTTCCATTTTAGGAAGTTGAGCACAATATTACACAACAAAAATGTCATCAAATAACAATCGGCCCCAACCACTTTCTCAAAAAAAAAAGAGAAAAATTGTCTCAAACCTGTGATATTGCTTCCTGCTCAGATGAAGGCATTTTCTTCAAGGCTAGTTGTGCAGCATCTTTAAGCTGCAGTATTTTAATCAAGGAAAAATTAACGATGCTAAACAGGAAAAAACCTTAGAACAGAGCTATTATGAAATACCTGGAGGGTTTTTACTCGACTCCACAGTGATGGTAAGTCAGCAAATAGTTTCTTTACAGAAAGCTCTGGAGGCTTAACTTTTTTGAAAAAAGTGTGTTTCAACAATCTTTCAGCAGTTGGCCTTTTAGTTTGATCTTTCACCAAGCACATTGCAACCATTTCCTTGAATGACTGTTAAAGAATTAAAAAAATGGATTTTATACATGAAAAGAACATAAGCATTGAACCATACTTTAGAGCAAGATCATCAAAATATATCTAGCGTCGAAATCAACCAGTGCAAACTACAAAAACTACCTTTGAGAATTTTTTATCACGGTCATAATCAAATCCAGGAGGAGCACTATTTATGGTCATCAACAGAACCTATGACAGGACAACCAAGGCCAATAAGCTCATCTAATACATGTACAAAAGCATATAGCTAAAGTATTGTTCTTGGACACTCTTGAAAATGAATATATACCTTCATTGGAGGGTACTTTGAAAATGGTGCATGACCATGAGCCAACTCTAAGGCAGTTATTCCAAATGACCAAATGTCAGCCCTGTAGAAGGATAATGACAAAATCATGCCTCTCAAAAAGTAAATCAGTCCTTCTCGTAATTATCAGAAATGTTCTCTAAAACCATATATAAGTAAATATTTTGGTAGACATATCCACACAAATGTTTTACTCAGTCGAACAAAATGTAATATTTTAATCAAAGTTCAATATCACATCTTAACCAGGTATGCAAACTTGTGCGGTGCTACAGCACCAAGTTTATACAGTGACAAGAAAACTCACTTGAAATCATATCCAGTTCCAGGCTGCAAAACTTCTGGTGCCATCCTACAAAATCAGTTGAAATACATTGAGAAAAACAAAACACAAATTCATAGAAACAAAGACGGATGGAATCAAGCAGTAAGATGCATATATGCTCACCAGCATGGAGTTCCTGTAAAGGTATTCCTAGAAAGCTGCCTATCACCACTGTCAAACATGCATGCAGAAACACCAAAGTCAGCGAGCTTTACTACCCCATTAGTGTCCAGCAAAATATTCCCAGCCTGGAGTGACACCAAAAATCAGAGAACAAACACAAATATCACCAGTTGAGGAATCAGCATCAGGAGGGAACATTAGTTCTAATAAAAACCTTAACATCTCGATGAATGTGCCCATGTTGATGGAGATATTCCAAAGCCTTAAGAGTTTCTTTCAAGATAGAACCAATAACAGCTTCTTCAAATCCATCTGGATATGCTATCTTCATGAGGTGCAGACAAGAACCCTCAGCCATGAAGGGCATCACCACCCAAAGGTAGTGATCAACAACGAATGAACAAAATGCCTTAATTAAATTTGGATGGTCGATTAAACTCATTGTTTGAGCTTCCCTGCGAATATTATCCTGTGAAAAAGTATAATTTGTTTTAAAAAAAAATATAGAAGCAATACAGTAGGACTATACACAAATAGAATTGTAATTTTACGAGATTGGTTTAACATGACACCTCAACTACAAACCATAAGAAGTCTTCATTTGTAGTGTTTACTCTTCAAAGGCCAAAATGGTGTAGTTTGATATTTTCCCTAATTGGTTTTATTCAATTAGATAGTCAGAAAATGAAAATTACAAAATGTGTGCACAATAAAGAACCAAAAGTTAAGGAAAATATAACGCTTCAAGTTATAGAAAATGTGACAATCTTTTTTTCTTTTCAGTAGGGGGAGCAGAGCAAGCGTTGAAAGGCAAAAATGTGGCTGCTTGTTATGACATGGAATGCAAAAGTTTAAAATTAAATACCACATATATCAAGCAACTTATTTCTTAAACTGATGGAAAGGAAATCTCTGTATAAAAGAATACATCAAACCAGTCCCATTAAAACTTTTCATCTGCGGTTGTAAGTAGAAGTTGCAATTTGGCAAGCTTCTATATTACTTTAAAATAATAAATTAGCGAAAAAAGTTATTTAGCCCAGATGGAGTTAGTTTCTAGATTCTGCCTTTAAGATAGAGATTTGAAAGAATTGTCCAACTAGGGATCATAATCAACAATGTCAATATCTTGCATAAACACACAACCATGTTGACATAACCAATCCTCACCACCCAAAACAAGAAAAGTATATGAGAAATCCTGGGTCAAGTGATCATCTGCCAATGCATACAAATAAACAGTGATACCACAATAGGAATTTTGCAAGGAACTACTGTCCCAAGTGTAACAAGGGCATACCCTTTATTCCACTTTTGTAGCAAGCAATAGCTTGAAGTGTCACAGGGAAGCGGTCCAACTGTAGTTCAATAATTGAGTATGGATAAGAATCCAAATTTGAACATCAAAAGTAGATTAGATAGAATCTGTACTTCACAAAACTAGCAAATATAATAAAGAGGATCAATTTTTTTACATGGTAACTATTATTATAAGCAGAATAGCACAAAGATTTTTCCTGATAACATCCAAATGACCAAAGCCGACTCTGACTATGTAAAGATTCTATAAACTGTAATAGGAAAAAAGAGGATCAAGTAGTCATGTTATGATGTTGTGAAGATGAAGATGGAATGGATTTTGCAGAGATTTTAACCCGAAATGATCCCTCAAGTTTGAGAACAAGTCTATATTTGTCCCTGTTGTATTACCTTGAACACATATCATCATAAAGTTTACAAAAGATGAGTACTTTGGTCCAACTGATGGAAACTCCCAAATGGATCATTTAAAACTAACACAAATGTCATATATTTTACACGCGCCCAAGTGAAATAAGAAACGCGTTCAAGTCCTCTTGCCCGATTTTATTTTGGGAAAAGGGTCATATTTAGCCCTATACTATGTGAAAAGGATCATATTTACCCTCCGTTATACTATTAGTACAAATATACCCTTGACGTTATACAAGTGGTTCAAATATACCCCTCTTCTGTTAAGTTGTCCAAGGTGGACATCTACTCCCACATGGCATTCAAATTTTGGTGAGGTGAACGCCATGTGGCATGCCACCTCACAGCCCCACCCTACTTCTACACCACGTGGCATGCCGATACCAATTCTATAGTTAACTTCTATAATGCTTGAAGATTCCAGCCCAAGAGACAAAAAGGGCTCATTCAAAGAGCTTATTTCTCTAAGACATCTTTACAGGAAAAACAAAACTGAGTTGTCTATTACAGAGGTAGCATTGAAGATTATTATCTGAACGTTCCAGAGTGCCCGCGAAGAGAACATTGGAGATTAAAGTTAATGTTACTGAGATAGGGCTAGTAAACCTGAATCTTCCAAAGGCTAATAAATCCAAAAGGTGTTCAAGAGAAAAATAGATAACATCCGAACCTGCAAATATTAGCCCATGCAAAAAATAGATAGCATGAGAATCCGTAGTTGTTCTGTTAAAGTTTCGGTAGGTGTAGGAGTTGCTGCTTTCAAGAATTAACCCAGACCCATAAAGGATAAAGACAAAAGGCTAGATTTCACTCTTTCAAGATTGAATTTCTAGTTCCATCCTTCGTTTGCGGTCGACGTTCCGGCTTTGTCCGTCGACAACTGAATGTTTCGATCTGGTTCGATTCATGATCGCATCTGCAAACCTTATCCCGTGGGCTTTAGCGGACGTTTTTCATTCTTCACCCGGTCATTAGTAGCCTTTCCAAAGTCAACCTAACCACTTACCTTTGGAAAGGCGCTAAATAGGCCTTCGCCCTTACGCCCTTCTATATAATAGAAGAAAATGTTCTAGTTGTATATAGAATTAGCCAGATCGTCTGAAACATGAACAAAATCACCTTTGTTCTGAAGGCCTAGCGAGTTCCTTTTCCGAAACTAGTTAAATAAATTATATTTCAAAATCTGTCGTGTTGCCCCAAAGTTGTGGTTGTAGTGCATTTGTATATGCATATACTATTCAGAAAGCAGATCTATGCCAGCACATAAGTTAATACGACAACTACGCCCATGCGAATTTCATGATTCAGCTAACAGTTACCACTAGGAAAAAGCTTGTTACTTTAGCCACTTGCAAACTACAAGGATTACACACTACAAAGTTGAACCCATTTTTTAGCTAAAGCTAAGAAGCAAACCACAATTCAATACCGAAAAATTCAAGCTCTCATCTCCCCCAAATAAAAAAGAACAAAGCTTCATACAACTCTATGATCTCAATACACAAGTTGCAACACCAAACCACATAAATTCACTCCGAAACACTTATTCGCATCTACACAAAATCACAAAGTAAAACATCAACTAAAATGAAAACCAATCACGAATCGCAATCCACTATATATATACTTTTTGAAAAAAGTCTCTTTTAGCTTACACATACATGATCCGAGCCTAGAACAATTTCTCAAATGGTCACTCAACTAATAGTTATCATCTCAGAAAGTCACCTTTCTTCTTTCCTTTCAACAAAGAAAGTTAGACTTTCTGATATAATAACTATTAGTCGACTCAAATGAGAAATCAACTCTAGAACATCGGGATCAGTTCTACATCCACCTTAGAGTCAAATAAAGTCAAGTCAAGTCAAGTCACATTTAAACTCAATTCTACATGCATAAACAAATTAAAGACATCTTCTTTCCTTTAACAAAGACAGTTACTTTCTAAAATAATAACTATTAGTTGAGTGACCATCTGAGAAATCTAACTCTAGAACAGTAGGATCGGTTCTACCTGCTGTAAAGAACTACATCCACCTTAGAGTCAAATCAAGTCACATTCAAACTCAATTCCACATACATAAACAAATTAAAGACATTTAAATAACCTCAAAACTACTGCTTCCAGCTTCGAAACTCGATCAATAATGGACCTGCCTTAAATACATAAATGAAGTAGCAGCTTTGAAGCAGGTGCAGTCTGTTAAATACATAAAAAAATTCTTTCTTAGATATGCATATATAATTTATTTTTTTATAACCCTGGCTTACACACACCTCGACTATTTCCACGAGATACCTCCCACCAGCAACACATACCTGGTAACTCTATCTACCAAAGCTAGGACAATGGATCGGTTCTACGTGCTATGAAGAACTACATCTACCTTAGAGTCAAATCAAGTCAAGTCACATTCAAACTCAATTCCACGTACTTAATAACCTGAAAATTACTTTGAAACTCGGTGGATAATGGACCTGCCTTAAATACATAAATTGAAGTGAAATGGAGAGAAAAACAAACCAGATTGCTATTACAACGATCGAGATCCAAGCATTTGACTGCTACAACTTCATTTGAAGGTAAATAGATTGTTCTATACACAGTTGCACTTGCTCCATATCCTACTTCTTCTAGAAGCTTGTAATCCTCATGATTCAACGAGTAACTACTTTTTTTACCTCCGCCCATCGGAAAACCACGAAACTTTGATCGGAAAACCACTTCTCAGTTTGAGTTTGAGTTTGAGTTTGAGTTCTCAACTGTTTGAAAAATACGAAATTACTACTATTAGCTTTCCTTCGATATTATTCACATTGATTTTGGTTTCTTCTTTGTTTTGTTTTTCTCGCGGTTTAAAATTTTTACCACAATTTACGCCTTGTTTGGATGGATGTTACATACTGTTCCATGTAATGTATAATACTCAGCCGTGTCTCAATTTAGTGTTCCTTTTTAGTCTAACAAAAAAAATTATTTTTTTATATTTAAAAATAATTTAATTTTATTAGATCATTTATAATAATATAAATATCTAAAACTTATTTTGAATCATAAATTTCAATTTTTTTCTTATTTCTTAAACTCGAGTTAAATCAAATGCTATCACGTAAATTAAAATGAATAAAATATTATATTATATTATTTTATATTGTATTATGATGTGTTATTTTAATGAATTTAACGTTTGGATGACTTCTATTATTTTTCATCGTTATATAATATCACACATCAATAATTTAATAGATAAACACATCAGAAATAGAAGACATGGTAGAGCTACTAATAAACATATAGCAAGAATATAATAAGATTACTAGATAATAATTCAAGATAAAATGAAAAAGATAACACTTGATCACACTAAACTGATCGTTATATAAAAAGAAATTTCCGTTACTACATATGATGTATTTAACATAATATATAATAGTAATAAAATTTAAATAACAATCAAAATAAATATTATATTTAAATTTACAAGAAAATATAAAAACAACCATCCAAACATGTTGTTACGTATCGGTTAACGGTCAGGAGGGAAGCGAGGGAGTTAGGAGTGTACGGGTTATGTGAATATGGGTCGGGTTCGACCCTAATGAGATTGCTGACGTGGAGACCCCGTACGAAGGTACAGTACGAATACGGGCTGAGTACATGTAGCTGACGTGGAGACCCGTGGTGAGGGTACAAAAACGAATACGGATCCGAGTACTTATGCTGACGTGGAGACATGCATTGAATGCGATGATGACTGTGGATGTCCAAGAAAGAATAGACAAATTACTTTTGTTTTGACACTCCACCAAAAGTTTGTCCATATTTCCAACTAAATTTTTTTTTGTTACTCCCTCCGTTTCAAAATAATTATCTACTTTACTAAAAATAATTATCTTAAAATAATTATTACTTTATTTAATTAATATAAAATTAAGTATTTTTTTTAAAATTTTATCTTTGTATTAATTAGCAATATTTAAGAGACTCTTATCATTAATAGAGTAAATATTTAAAAGATAATATGATAAAATATGTTAAGAGGACAAAATAGTCAAAATGCTACTCTTAAAAATATTTTTTAAGGAATATGTAAATAAAAAATGTGACAAATATTTTAAGAAGGAAGTACTAGATTTTTTATAAGAAAAAATTGTTATTCATTTCCTTTCAAGGGGATTTAAGTTAGGACTTATATACACTTCAAAAAGTAGATTATCACTGAACTTTAACATGTTAATTACACATTTTTATGAAATTATCAATTAATATTTATTAAGAGATTTATATGTAATTATTCTAATTAAAGCAAATCTGAAAAAATGGTTTATTAAAAGTATAAAATTTTCTTGATTTTATAAAACTCATTTTTTAAAATAAAAATCTGGAAAATTGGATTTTTTAATTAAAATTTCTGTTTTTTAAAAAAAAAAAATCGTTTTTTCATATTTATTATTAAAATTAATCAAATTTTAAAAAGTTTTTTGGACACTTTATATTTTAAAAAAAATACTTTACAGTTTTCTAGATTAAAAATTTTATTTTTCAGATTTTTTATTAAAAAATCCAATTTTCCATAATATTTTTAAAAAAAAAGGGTGTTTTTGAATATTTTGCTAACGGTAGAGGTATAGGGCCCCAACTTGGTAGCGGGAGGGTTATATTTGACTACTTTCGCTAACGAAAGACAAAAATGACTAATAAACTACAATAGAGGAATATATTTAACCATTTTTCCTATATATAATATGAATGAAAGAAATAGTAACAATTAATGCAACAACTTAACTCATGGTTTACGATGGTTGAATAATGTTCATTAGTTAAGTTCTAAAATTTCGTGAACTTGATAAAGTACATTTTTTTCATATGCCTATTCCAACGCCAGAATTAATTTAGAAGAAGAAATTGAAAGCTGTTGCATCCCAAAAAAAATCTTTGCAAGTTTGGCAGAATCATTTTTAACCTTTTTTTAAATTACTATGCAAATTCTAAAAACTAATGTAGTACCATATCATGTGATAAATGTCAGTCTCTCTTTCTCTTTTAGGTTTTTTTTTGTTACAATGAAAAAGAGTAAAAAGGTTTACGGTCTTTCAATCTTGAGAAGAAACTCATCCTTGGACGCTTTGTCCTAAATTATCAAATTTTCATCATGCTTGTGCCCTTAATTCGTTTGCAAGAAAATCGGCATATTAGTTCACCTTTCTCCGGATGTGTTAATTTAATAGACGCTTTGTTAACATTTAATAAATATCCGTAATCTTCAATAATAACTCTGAGAGGATGATATTGTATGTCGTCTTCCTCAATAAACTTGACAACAAGTAGACAGTCTTGTCTCCACCTCTAGTTCTTTGTAGCACATCATTTAGCCCCCTTTTTTATGTTCCATAATTCTGTAGTGAGATTATACTATCCATCAATGATGAATGCTAGAGTATTACAAATTTACTTAACCTAATAACTTAAAATCATAATATATATAAAAATTCATAAACTTTAAATATCTTAATTATATGACATTCTTCAACTTCGCTTAGTCTTGTTTCCTCTAATAAAACTATGAATGCTCAATAACAAGAAGAGATACTTTCAGGGACATTTCTTGTGATTTACCATATTAACACTTGCCTTTTTTTTTTTTAACAATTTCTTTAATCTATTATCATCAAGGTAAAGCAATTAGAAACTGACTAAATTTGCCATATTCAATATTTCCTTTTGGTTTAATTGATTTTGTTAACATCTTTATAAAGAATTCCTTTATAAGAAACTCAATACATATGCCTAATTATTTTTGAAAGATTAACCTAAATAGTAGTTCAACCAACGCTTAAACTAAAACTAGCATGTTAATGTAAACAATCAATTCGGCCAGTTATTCGTGTAAATATCCAATTACCTTTTGTCCTATGGACTGTCTTGGGCCCTCGTATTCTAAAAGTTTGGCCCAATTACCCCAAAAGCCCACCCATTCACTAAACCCTACATATAAATATCTATCAGCTTTTGTGACATGCGTTAAGGAGTAGCTGAAGGTAGCGAAAATGCAGATATTCGTGAAAACACTCACTGGTAAAACAATTACTCTCGAAGTCGAATCCAGTGATACTATCGACAATGTTAAGGCTAAGATACAAGACAAGGAAGGTATATCAATACGTTTATACGACACATTTTTCTTTTTAGTGAGTTTTAACATTTTCTTATTTGATAATAATTTAATATTAAACTTTATGTTTTATATTTTACACTAACCACACAAATTTCTTTGCCTTTTTTTTAGACCATATTCGCTGTGTCAATTCAAATTATATTATATAAATTAGGACCGGAGTAAATACTTATTTTTTTATATTTGTGTTTCAGGAATTCCACCGGACCAGCAAAGGCTGATTTTTGCTGGTAAGCAGCTCGAGGATGGCCGTACTTTGGCTGACTACAACATACAGAAAGGTACGTTGTGGTTAAACATATTTAACTTTCATTTAATATAATTTTACTTTTGGAAACAACCTCCCTACCTCCCTAATGTCTGCTTACACTCTGCTCATACTCTACTCTGCGCAGACTCCACCGTGTGTTAAGACACATGTTTTGTTGTTGTAATTTAAATAAATAATAAAAAATACTCCCACCGTCCCAAAATAATTGTATTTACAAAATAAATAGTTTTTTTTCATTTTAACCTTGTATTAATTATCAACATTTAAGAGGTTTAATGATGAGAGATTAGATGAAATATGATAAGAGGGTAAAATAGTCAAAATGTTATCCTTATAAATGCTTTCTTAAGTGGTGTATAATGAAAACGCGACCAGTATTTCGGGCGGAGTGAGTACTAATTGTATTCTATTAGCACAAATATGAGTATTTGCTGGTTGTGTAGAAATTAGTAGAGAGGCTAAGATCACAGAATTTTACTAATTAAAGGTCAATATTCAATTAATTGTAAATTTAACTAACTTAAATAACAAATGTAAGCTACTACTTGTATTCTATTAGCACAATATATGACTTCGCTGGTTGTGATGTAGTTAATAGAGAGGTTAAGATATCAGAATTTTACTAATTAAAGGTCAATATACTCTATGGTTATTATGTTGTTTTTGAATATCACAGTTATGCCATAATTGGAGTACAAGTTAGTGATTTTCTTTTTTGTTTTTAATTAATGCAGAATCAACACTACATCTTGTGTTGAGGCTTCGTGGTGGAATCATTGAGCCATCGTTGATGGCTTTGGCGAGGAAATACAATCAAGACAAGATGATATGCCGCAAGTAGGTTCCACGATATACTTTTCTTTTGAAACATTAGGTTATGTGTTAAACATATGAGTAGTTTTTTTGGTTTGATATCTCTTACACTATTCATTGGAAGTATGAATTGATTAAAGTTAAATAAAATCAACTAACTTTCAATCAAAGAAATAATCTTCATTTGGAGTTGTATCTTGACTTTGAATTTAACCTTGAGTGAATTTAAATCTATTCATCACGAACTTAGATTATATATCAAGTGTCATATACAAGTATTTTGATCTCTTCGTTCTTGATCTTCAAATACCTCAAATTGTCTATAAATGATTGAATGCATGCAACTTGTAGATAAATCAGAATTTTTTGATCCATAAAGCTCTCTCTTGCTTCTTCTTGTGAATCTGATCCATCTTTTGGCTTATGGAGGACCCTATCTATAATTATGGAAGAGAAGAGTTGTGATGAGGCCACTATTTTTGCTTTGATTTGATTGGTTGGCTTGATCCACCAACCAATCTCATCTAAGTCGTGATAATGCCACATGTCATGTCACCTGTACACATGACAAATTTTCAATTGCCTTAAAATTTGACTTGGCATGCTATGTCATCTAAAACTTTGCATGGTTGTATTGTATTCTCCATGTGACTTGGCTCACCAAGTCATTTGACACGACACAAATTTAGGCCTTTAGGATATGATGACATCATGGTCTAGCAAAGTGGGCTCATTATTTGCACCATTTAAAAATAGTTGGCTAATATATTTATTTTAATATTTTAAATGAAAAAAAGAGAAATGACAAAAATAGAAAAGGACAAAAAGAAAAGAAACACTTTGCATTGTCACAATTGAAGGGCTTCAAATTACCCATGGGGCAAATAGAAAACCCATAGTGCCCATCCGTAATTCCAAGCTCAGACCAGTGTGCACACATCTAACCTTCAATTGTGACTATGCAAAGTGAAGTCACGTGCAAGTACGTGTTATTTTCGTCCTTTACTGTTTTTGTCTTTTCCCTTTTCTGCTTGTCTTTTCTTTTTCTTTTAAAATACAATAATAAATATAGTAGCTAACTATTTTTAGATAATAAAAATTTAGGAAAATTCCATAATTAGTTTACGACAAAAAGTAATTATGAAAGCTATTAGTCACTAGCTTGTTTAGTAAAACCTAAATAAATAAAAATATAGTTCTATATGTTTTATCTTTCTTATGCAAATGAAAATAAAACTTATATCTAAAATATGACTTTTTTCTTATATTTTTTAGAAGTAAAATTTGCTAAAAATGATAGAAATATTAAAATATCAAAATTAAGCTTAAACTCTATATTTTCTTTAGAAGTAATAAACCAGTCTAGTACATGATATAATATTGGGTTGTTGTCTTAGAGAACTGACATATTTTTTTTAAGAAATGAACCAATACTCTATGATACCCTCTCAGTATATGATTTATACCATGTGAGTATCATAGATAACTGGGTAGTATTTTTTTCCTGAAGAAATGAACCAGTTCTCTATGTTACATGTCAGTATATGATATATTCCAAGTTGGTATCATAGACAAGTGAGTGTTATTCTTGTAGGAATAATTCAGTTTTTTTGAATCTGTGTCAATATATAATATATGGCATGTAGGTATCATAGAAGAGTGGAAAATATTTTTTATTTTGAAGAAATGAACTAGTCCTTTAAGATATCCTATCAGTATATGATATATACCATGTGGGTATAATAGTATACTACAACAATATACTTCAATTGCTATTGATATATTATTTTTGGTTTACTATATGCTAGAATATGTTGTTTTTTATAATTGATATAGGAAAAAATTAAAACAAACAAAAAGATTTACTATAATAGTTATCTTTTTTGATTGATATAGAGAAAAAGGAAGTCTAAATAAAAATGAACAAAATTAAATCAAAGTTACGAAATTTTACACGAAATTTATTTGAAATGTGCCACATAAATTGAGATAAAGGGGTATATCAGTTTTCTTTTTTTATTGTTTAGAAAAAAACAAAGAAAAGTGAATAATATTAAATTATGGAGAAAAAAAGATTTTAAATGAATTAGGAAAGGAATAAGAAACAAAGAATATGAGAAAAAGAAAAAAAAAGTGGAACAAAAAAGCTAGAGGTTCACAGTTTTTATGTGATACCCACAATTAATAGTAGCTGCAGTTTTCCCTGCTCCATAGATCCGTTATTATTACGGGAACATAAAGACTAATAAGAACACCAAAGAGGTGGTAATTTGGTTGAAATGTGTGCTTGTGTATTTTGTGCATATATGTGCATGAGAGCACTAATTGCAATGTCCTACAACATGAAACACGCAAAACAAGCAAAACCGATATATAGGAAAGCTTAAAGAAGCAACAAACTAACTGCCAAAGAAAGAAAATGGTGTCGTGAGTGTAGTGTGGTGTTGATAAGCTATATCGAATAAGGAGAGTGCTGCGTTGCAGTAGATTTTGTAATTAGTTTAATGGGTAGGAATGTAAATGGGCATGCAAGGGTAATTAGTTTGGTTTTTGCGGGTAGTTATGTAGTTTTCCCGAATATTTAAGTCCAATAGGATGGATTTAATTAGATATCCGATCTTGTTAGTTAGTTTAATTTTTCGGGCTTCAAATGATGAGCCCACTTTGTTAACCCAAGATGCCATCTTATCCTAGAGGCTCAAGACTGTGTCATGTGTTAAATGATGAGGCATGCCAAGTCAAATGAAGAAGCTAATATGGTCATGACAAATGGCATAACATACCAAGTCAAATTGTAAGATCAATGAAAATGCGTCACGTGTATAAGTGACAAGTTCTGACCAAATCAAATAGGGTCACGTAACAACTTTAATCTGATTGGTTGGTGACTTCAAGCCAAACAATCAAATTAAAGTAAACAAGTTTGTCCTCTTGACGACTATAAATAAGGGTCCTCCATAACCTAGAGGAAAAACCAGTAGCAACAAGAAGAAGCAATGGTATCAGAAACCCTCAAGGATTTCTCTACAAGTTGCAATCATCCAAAAATTTCTATGCACATTTTCTGTATGATAAAGGATGACAACAAATCAAATATCAAGGCGATCAAAATCATATTGCTTGTTTGTGGCATTTGATCAATAAATACTGTCATGGAATTAATCAGACTGTTCATGATTGTATGTTGAATTCACATGCATGTTCAAGTACAAATTTGAGATCAAGCTTCAATCCCATCCTGAAATACAAGTCGCCCAAACTTAAGAATAAGCAGTCAAACACTTGAGCTAACAATTGAAGAGAAGAATCAGAAGAGGCTCTCTTTAGAGTTCAGATATTCTAGAGATTGTAACCCTTGAAATCAAATATCAGAATTTGTTTTTTACTTGTCCTTTATTTTCTCTGGCACGAAATATATTGTTTACAAGTTATAACTAGAGATTGTAACCCTTGAAATCAAATATCAGAATTTGTTTTTCACTTGTCCTTTATTTTCTCTGGCACGAAATATACTGTTTACAAGTTATAACTAGTTGTGGGAGGTTTGCTTTCACTGACCAAATTGAACTTGTGTGTCTCATTCTTATATCTAGTCTCTCTTATCTCTTTCATAAACATTGAACTTATCTAGCAGTTACAGTTTTACTGTGTTTGTTTAGTTAGTGATTTTCTGGATACTTTATTTTTATTTTGCTCTGCCCATAGAACATTATCTTGTATAGCTCTTAAGTTTTTAGTTCTTGAAAAGAATTGATCTTTTCTACTTGGGATTTGACTACTTAAAAGCTATGTTGTTCGGACTCTCCAAAAATGTTGTCGCACCTGTGTCAGATTCTCCAAAAATGCACTACTTTTGGGGAATCCCACACACACCCGTTGACGTTTTTGAAGAGTCCAAGCAAAATATATCTTCAAAGTGGTCAGAGTTTATGGGGTTTGAGTATTATTTACTTGTGTGTATGATTTGAGGGAAAAGGAGTTTAGTTAGGGGGTACAGCTAGAGGTGTGTTATTCTGTTTTCTGGGCACTTTTATTTGTTATGTTCTTGTAAAGATCATATTTTTGTTGTGATTTGTTGCTCAAGAGGATGGTGTCCGGAGGTGGAAGAAGAAGAGATGGAAAGAAAGAGCAAGAGGATTGGTCAAGGGGGGTGACGACGAGTTGATGTAGAGAGAGAGGAGAGAGGAATGATGTAAGAATAGGGAGCCACATGTTCCACTTTGCAAATTAACTAATTAAGACAACTCTCACACAACTAGCCCTCGTGTTTAACATCAACAACATACCCAATGTATTTTTAACATAAGTAAAATTTATCTTCAAAATGGGAGTTCTTTCATGAACAGAAGCAGAAGTGTCCGTCTATTTTCTTACCGTGACATTTTGTTTTTAAGTTTAAAGTATAAGTAAGATCATCTCTATTTTAAATCTTTCAAGCCCCAGTTGAATGTCTTGACTTCAAATCTTCGGGGGTGTTAAGTTTCCAACTTGATCTTGCAAGATATTTCCAACTCCATGTAGGTATCTTACAATAAGATGACATTCAAAAGAGACCTTAAATTTAAGGGTATCTGAGAAAATAGATTAAATAAGTTTTAGTTTTTTAATTAGTGTGTACTTTGAGGATTGGGAACTGTGGGCCTTACCAACACTCTGCTGAATTGTACCAAGGCTGCTAAACTCCAAGATTCTAGCATCTTGCCTGGGTTTAGATGGTTGTGAGTTGCATACCAGTTATCTTCACTACGCGTGAAGGTGATGGATTGCTGAATGCTAATATTTACAGGTTTAAGTTCTAGTGTTTTATTTGCAAGTTTACCAAATTTTTAGAAACACTCCTTTTTAAACATTTATGAACCCCGCTCAATTGCTCCTCAAATTTGTCAAAGTTCTGGCAGGTTGGCATAGCCTAGTTTAAATTTTGTTTGTTCAAATTGAATAGAAATTCAATGGATCCAATGTAGTGACTTTGCTTTTTATGGCACCTAGTAAATGGAATTTTATCCTCTTATAACATGCTGATCTTTAATGTCAGTTATTTCCATCTCTCTGTTAGCTAATAATATGTTTCTGTCTTCATGATGTTCTTGTTCTTTTTTCTTCTCCTCCAATTGTCGTTTCTAATGCATACATATCTGAAGGTGCTATGCTCGGTTGCATCCTCGTGCTGTCAACTGCCGCAAGAAGAAGTGTGGACACAGCAACCAGGTTTATCTCGTTAAATACCTAAAATACAACTTTATTTCCTTGAGTTTAAATTGACACTAGTTTTAGCTGACAACAATGATTCTTTTTGGGGTTGCAGTTGAGGCCTAAAAAGAAGATTAAGTAGATGCTGAGTTCCTATTGCTGCCAACTTGTAGTTGCTTGGATTTTCTTATTAAAAGAAATTGTACTTGGATTTATTGTTGGGTTTCCTATTCGGTTTTACCTTAAAGATCAATTGACTTGTATTTGGGAAGTATATGAAGAGTTTTTACTACTTTCATAGTTCTTGAAGGTGCCGATTTTTTATCAGTTAATTAGCTTTTTGTTCTTTAAGATCAGCTCTGGTCTATATGCAATTTTCAAGCTATCTCATGTACTGTTTCTGCGTAGTGTTTTCTTATGTGCGGACATGAATGTGATCAATATTCTACATCTGGTGAAAATGAGTACAAACGTGTGGTAGGTGTCCTGATGAGGCAGATAACTTTTTGTGAGATCAAAGCGACGACAAGTAAAATGGGGAAAGTTACTTAATTTTATCTTGGTTAAATAAACGATAAGTATTTTGAGACGGAGGGAGCTATTTAATAGGTGACCATTGAATGATCTTAGGACGTGGTTTTCCCATTTGAAGTTGCGATCGAATCTAAAGAATCGGTTCAACACAGTTTTGACCCAAATAAATTCTAGTAGTATGAAATGACTGCCTTCGTACTTTACCTAAGAAAGATTAGAAACGAACATTGGCATATCCCAAGTATTAGACACATGGCATAATTGGTCATATTGCCCAAACACCAAAATCTACTGCCACTAGGAGGAATTATCCAAGTTTAAATTGTGGGCAACGATTCGCTTATCACTGAGCTGTGCATGTTTATGACTAGAACTAAATGGAAATATAAGCAGAAGGGGTGTGATTGCAAATAGTCCAATTTTGATGGACTTTCTGAATATTGGTCAATTTAGGCACATATTGCGACATAAATAGAGAGGAATCATATAATCTACCTTAACTAATTTAAAATTATCACATAGTTGATTGAATCTAAGGACCCGTTTGGCCATGGATAATTTTTATTTTTTTCCGGAATTTTTTCACTTTTTTTTTTTGGAAGAAGTTGTATTTGGAATTTTAAAAACACACAAACCTTTTTTTTTCCACAATTTTCACTTTTTTTTGTCATTGCTTTTATCATTCACTTTTCAAAATTTATCCTATATTTTTTATTTTTATAAATTTGACCCTGTGGTAAATTCGACCGATGAGTTTCATGATCGTAGGGATATAAAAGAGGTCATATACATTAGTGAACAAGCTCAATTTGCAGATTATGATCTTGCATGGTCTGAAAAACAACATTGCAAAGCAAAATAGGAGCTCAATTTTTCCTCTTATAATAAATGAGTTGACATCCCTGTAACCACACGTTAAATGAATATGCAAAGTAAATCGATTTGCTGAATGATTTCAGATTGCCTTTACAAGGACACCGAAAGCTATTATGTTTATTAATTATTTTGGATGGTTTTGCTAGTTTTTAAAAATTGGAAGTATAAATCATATTTTATAGTATTTTTTTTAGGAAAAGTGCATTTCAAAAACCAAATATCATTTGCAAAAATTATGACCCAACACAACTCCAACTTAAAAAATTTCAAAAAGTGAAATTATTTTTGATTTCTATGGCCAAACGCCTACTAAGAAAATTCACTCATTTCTTGTTTGTAAATAACAGAAGTAAAAGACACATGTTTAGATACCAGTTCGTAATACTAATGTGAATGACATTCCAACGTTAGGCAATTGAGGTGTCTTGCAGTCTATGCTTCTATAACAACATGAAAGACAATTGAACATTAAGCTTTGCTTTGTTTCTAATTTTTCTCATTTGTTTCATAATGCAAAAGAATCTTCTCTATCTCATCCTTCAATATTTATTAATTTAATGTTTGGTCATGGAAATGCGTGCAAAAAAAAAGAGTACTCCACCAAGTATTATTTCCACTTTTCAACTACTCCCACAGTCCCAATGCACCTTTTCCTAACCAGCAACTTTATTATAGGTACATTATTCCCAGAATGATTAGAAGCGTCCAAACTAATGAATTGCTTCAGCCTTTTACTAACTATTCCAATCAAATATTGATTGTTGTGCATCTGAAGTAATTAATTAATACCACTATTTAATGTTCAATTCTGTCATTCATTATCTTATTTTTATAAAATGCTAAATTGCTGATAGGGTAACAAAGAATGTAGATTACATGTTCAACTCTATATGCATGAATCATCCAGAACGATTAACGAACCCACAAATACAATATGTACGTGCCCGATTCATCAAAATTTAAATTTATTGATATGTTTTGATCAGCTAACAAATGCAAAAAAAAAAAAAAAAAAAAAAAAAGGAAATACATTTCTCATCCCAAGATGTTTTTGGTATATCCATTCAACATTCGGAACGTGCTTGATTTGGCTAATTTGAATTCGTGCCCTTGAGGCTAATAAAGGAGAAGCGCTCCCTGATCTTTTTTCATCCCAAGATTCAAATTCGATACTTCTGATTAAGATGAAGCGATTCTATCAACCCATGTCACAATCCTTGCTTAACAGGATTTTTTCTCGAATTACAAAAACCTTTTTTTTTTTAATCTCTCTCAATATATATAAGTTACATGTTTTCTCACAAAAGAATCAAAAAATTAAAAAGAGAAGAAAAAGAGTAGTAAAGGAGTACAGGACAAATAGCAACAGGCAATAGCTAGCTACAGCTTGCAAATTTAACAAGGAATAGGAGAACAAATTAAGACATAGTTTGTTTATGTGAAGAGTGGGTAGAAAAACAATGTGAAAGATATAGAAAAAAGAGACATGAAGTCAAAAAGTAGCTTTGGGAATTTCATGTTTTCCAGGCAGGCAGTTCACTAAACCATATGTCATAACTAATCAATTAATAGTAGGGTTGTCTAGTGGACCGGGTCGACCCGATCCCGTCCCGATCCTCCAAAGTAAAAAAAATAAAATTTGTCGGGGTCAGGGTTTGAATTTGGAATGGGGCCTGGGTTCGTCTCGCCCGACCGGCTCGCTCTATCCTGACCCCATCCCATCCCGTCCCGATCCTGATCCCGACCCGTCCCCCTCCCCATTTGCAAAAATAACCGTTGCAACAACGGTCAAATTTCGATTTTGGTCGTTGTGCAACGGTAATTTTTGCCCCCCCCCCCCCCCACCCCCACACCTCATAAACCCTCTTAATATATATTTTTAACCCCTAAGTTAATATACTTACACTTTAACTCTATTTTCCAACTATAAATAACTCATTTTTCTCTTCATTTTTCTCACAAATCTTCCTACCATCTCTCTAATCTCTCAATAATTCTACAAATTTTCTTACTATTAAATATTATATCAAAGTTTAAAAAATGGAGAGTAAAGTTGACAACTAGCTTGAGGATCATCCATCGAGCAAAAATTCAATTTTCAACATCGATTACACGTCGGCGTTTGGTACCTTCGCTCATTCTTTAAATTATTATTGTTACTTAATTTTAATTATTGCACTTAATTTCATTTATTTAATTATTTACTTGTATAATTAAAATGGAAGGATTTAAACGTTTGATTACGGGTAAAGATAAGGGTGCTTCTTCAAGTAGGGGTAATAAGGGTAAGGGTACTTCTAGTAATCCTATTCCTAGTCCCGATGATTTGATTGATTTAAGTAATATTGATGAAAATGCTTTTTTTTTAATGATATACCAGTAGATGATGAAGCAGATGAATCAGAATTTGTAAAAATATTTATAAATTTAAAACTGGAAAAGGTTAAGGTGGGATGGAAGGTTTACTGAGACATGTACAAGGAGAGCACACAACTAGATGGAATCAATACCTGGCTAAAAAATCGGGTGTGCCAATGCCATTTGAGTCGGGACAAGGTTCATATAATGTCCCTGACCTAGTACATGGTCAAATTAACCCGACCGTCGGGGGGAATTTTTGGTCCTAAATATAATAAAAACAAAGATAGGGAAAAAATGGTAAAATTAATTGCGGTGGAGGGTTTGCCTTTTTCATTTCCTTATTCTCATGATTTTATTCATTACATTCGAGAAACATATAATCTTATTTTTAATGGTTTTCCTAGATCAACTGTTAGGAACTTAGGATGGATGTTTTTAAATTTGCAAGTGAATATCAACAGTATTTACGTTATGCACTGTATCATTTTAATGGCAAAGTGACTATCACTTCTGACATAGGCCGTAGTACTAACGTCAATGATTATTTAACGGTAACATGTCATTGGATAGATCAAAATTAATATATGCAAAAACGTATTTTAACATATAGATATATAGATGATAGGCACACTGATAGTTTTATTGCAGATAATATTAATGAGATTTGTGAATACTATGGAATAAATGACAAAATTATGACTATTACATTAGATAATGTTTCTTCTAATGATTATGCTATAAGACTTTTAAAACTTAGATTAACTCCATCCTTTTTTAATCATTTTCATATAAGATGTGCGTGCCATATTTATAACTTAGTTGTAAATTATGGTCTAAAACTTTTTGAAAGCATTTTTGATAAAATACAATTTGCTATAAACTTTATTTTAAAGGTAAAAAAATACAAAGACGCAGAGAGTATAATAAAATATGTCATGATTGTGGATTATCATATAGAAAAATTTCAGAAGAAGTTTCGACTAGGTGGAATTCTCTGTATGAGCAACTACTTGTTGCTTACGATTATAGGCAACCTATTACTTTATTATTTAACGCTTATAATAAAAATCCAAGGGATATGCTTGTAGATAGTGATTGGGATAAATTTTTAGAGAAATTTTATCAAGCTACTAAAGAATTTTCCGGTTTTTATTATCATACTATTTCAAATATGTTATTTTATATAGCTCTAATATTTTTGTTACTTAATGAATATATGCAAAAACCAACTTATAAGGTCGTTATTGAAAAAAATGTTTAAAAAATAAAAAAATTTTTTTTTCTATCCCCACTATTTATATTGTTGGTGTTGTATTAAATCCAACTATTAAAGTAGACGGTTGTAAAACACTTGTAAAAACGATTTAAGATTGTGTAGAAGTACTTCCAACAGACCTAATTGAAGAACCCACTGATACACCAGCTAAAGAAGCAGTTACGCCTAGGGCTGGCCAGTGGGTCGGGACGGCCCGACCCCGACCCGACCCCGTCCCGCCACGACCCCGCTTAAAAAAAAAAAAATGGGGCGGGACTCGAACTCGGGACGGGACGATGTCTCTTCCCGCCAGACCCGAGCCCGCCCTAGGCCCGCCTGACCCGACCCCGCCCCGAGCCCGTCCCGACCCCGACCCCGACCCCGCCCTTTTCCCCCTTTGCAAAAATGGCCGTTGCACCAACGACCATTTTAGATTATGGCCGTTGGCCAACGACCATTTTAGGCCCCCCTCCCCCAACCCCCCTACCCCTTAATATTTATTTTTAACCCATAAGTTATTATATTTACACTTTAACCCAAATTTTCAACTATAAATAACTCATTTTCTCTTCATCTTTCTCACAAATCTTCCTACAATCTCTCTAATTTCTCAATATATCTCTCTACAAGTCTACATTGTTTGCTAAATATTCAATTTTATTAATTCATTTGGGAATTGGGAGTGAAGTTGGCAACTAGCTTGAGGATCTTCCATCGAGCAAAGTTTCAATTTTCAACCTCTCGATTACACGTCGACGTTACGTCGGCGTTTGGTACATTCGTTCCTTCATTAAATTATTATTGTCTGTTTATTTTATATTTTTATTTAGCGCACTTGATTTTATTGTCTTTAATTATTTATTATCATAATTAAAATGGAAGGATTAAAAGGTATGTTTAAGGGTAAGGGTAAGGGTGCTTCTTCTAGTAGGGGCAACCAGGGCAAGGGTACTTCTTCTTGTCATCTTATTCCTACATAGGATGATTTTGTTGATACTCAACATTTTCCTACAATACCATTAGATTTAGACCAGAAGCTATTTTCTGGAACTCAAGAAGACTTTAATTTAGACGATGATCTAGATGATATACCCACTAATGTTGATGACAACACACCCACTAGTGCACCTTCAACTGAAATACCTCCTATTACCCCTAGTATGAGACGAGGTCCAGCAAAACGACCATTAAAATCAGATGCATGAACATTTTTTGATAGGGACGTAGAGAATCAAGTAGCCATATGTAAAATTTGTAAAAATATTTTAAAATTTAAAACTGGAAAAGGTCACGGTGGGACGGGGGGTTTAATTAGACACGTAGTAAGTGCTCATCCAGCTAGGTATGCCCAATACCAGGCTTCAAAATCGGGTGCGCAAACGCCGCTCCATCGGGACAAGGTTCACATACGATACTCGTCCCGGACCAAGTACAGGGTCAAATTAACCCTATGACGGGGGGAATTGTAGGCTCTAAATACAATAAACATAGAGATAGGTAATATCAAAATTAGTTGCTGTGGAGGGTTTGCCTTTTTCATTTCCTTCATCTCCCGGTTTTATTCATTACATTAGAGATATATATAATTCTGCTTTTAACGGTTTTCCTAGATCAACTCGTTAAGAGAGATGTATTTAAATTCGCGCATGAATATCAACAATATTTACGTTTTTCATTATATCATTTTAATGGCAAAGTATCTATCACGTACGATATAGGTCGTAGTACTAACGGCCATGATTATTTAACTCGTAACTTGTCATTGGATAGATTATAAATGGTCTATGCAAAAATGTATTTTAGCGTATAGATATATAGATGATAGGCACACTTTGGTACTTTTATTGCAAAAAATATTTATCAAGTGTGCGATTATTACGGAATTACCAATAAAATTATGACTATTACATTAGATAACGCTTCTAATAACAATTACGCAATTACAATGTTAAAAAATAGTTTAACTCCATCTTTTCCGGACCATTTTCATATAAAATGCGCGTGCCATATATATAACTTAATTGTAAAGGATGGTCTATCACTTTTTGAAGACATTCTTAGTAAAATACAATTTGCTATAAACTTTATTTTTAAAAGTAATAAAGTACAACGTAGAAAAGAATATAAAAAAACTTGTCACGATTGTGGACTACCTTATAGAAGAATTCCACAAGAAGTATCCACTAGGTGGAATTCTTTATACGAGCAACTACTTGTTGCTTATGACTATAAATTACCTATAACTTTATTTTTTAACTCTCATAATAAAAAGCCACCGATATGATTTTAGATAGTGATTGGGTAAAAATTTCCGAACTTATTGTATTTTTAGAGAAATTTTTTCAAGCAACAAAAGAATTTTCCGGTATATATTATCCTACTATTTCAACTATGTTATTTTATATAACTCTAATATTTTTATTACTTAGTGAATATATGGAAAAACCAAATTTATAAGGCAAATATTAAAAAAATGTTTGTCAAAATAAAAAAATATTTTATTCCTATTCCCTCTATTTATATTATTGGTTATGTATTAAATCCTACTATTAAAATAGACGGTACTAAATCATTAATTGAAACTATTTACGATTGTATAGAAGTACTACAACCTCCAAGTCCCAAAAATCTAAATCACCCACCACCTATTGAACAAACTAAAGAAGAAGCGGTGTCTAGCGTAGAACACCAATGCAAAAATATATATAGATTTTATCAACAAGAAAATGCTAGTAACTTACCGGCTTCCATACCATCTTCTTCATCTTCAACACAACCTCACAAAAGACATGTCTTTTTTACGCGGCTAGTATTGAAAGCCTCGAAATAGAATGCGCGGCCGTACCTCTACTCTTAACCAAATTAGCGAGTTGGATATTTTTGTTTTGCGGGGTTACGTACCGTATCAAGAAGTTATCAATGATGATGGACAAAAAGACTTGTGAAATACTTTGGAGGGGAATGAGAAGACCTTTCCGACACTTTCATTGATGGCTCGAGATGTTTTGAACATTCAAGCGTCATCAACTACGTCGAAAGCGCTTTTTCGCGAGGCGATATCAAATAGGAGACCATAGACACTCATTGGCCGGAGACGACTTTGAAATTGCGGTATTATTCGAGAGATTGGATACGAGCGGAGCGGAGAAGGTGCGGTCAACCGGAGATCAACGAAGAAGATGATGAAAACTACAACGAAATCTTAACCAAAGGTAGTGGAAGCGACGTGGATCAATTTGACCAACAAATACCAATTCCAATCGAAGAACCACAGGAAATCATCAAGCAATTAGAACAGGTTTTTTGAGAATGTAATTTTTTTTAATTGCAATTTTATTATGTAATTTGCAACTTTTGGACAACACCACAAAGTTGCAATTTAGATTTTAGACAATTGTATTTGTATTACAAAAAAATCATATGTCTATTAAATAATATAAGAGGCACAAAAACAGCCTTGGGATATTTTTATTACACTATCTTGTTTTGTTTATTGAGTTTTTTTATACATATGTTATTTTAAAAAAAAAAGGAAAACCCGACCGTACCCCGCCCCGAGCCCCAACCCGACCCCACCACGCCCCGCCCCAATACCGACGGGATCGGGATCGGGACGGGACTGGAGCAGGTCCTGCCAGACCCGACCCCGCTAGGCCCCGCTAGACCCGAGCCCGACCACCTGGCTCGTCCCGCCCCGACCCCGACCCCGCCAGACCCGAGCCCGGCCCACTGGCCACCCTTAGTTATGCCTAGCATACAAACCGAATGCAAAAAAATATATAAGTATTACCAACAACAAAGTGCAAATAATCAACCGGCTTCTGTACCATCTTTTACTACTTCGTTGCAACCTTATAAAAAATATGCGGTTTCTGCTGCTAGTATTCAAGGCCTTAGAAATAAAATGTTTAGTGGTTCAACTTCTTCACAAGTTAGCGAATTTGATGTTTATGTTTTGTAGGGTGATGTACCGTACAAATTAATTGCCAATGCTAAAGGACAAGAAGACTTGCTGAAATACTGGAGGGAGAATGAGAAGACATTTTCGACGCTAACAAAGATGGCCCGAGATGTGTTAAACATTCAAGCGTCATCAACAATGTCTGAAAGCGCCTTTTCCGCGGGAAGATTTCAAATTGGAGAGCACAAACATTCATTGGCGGGAGACACATTTGAGATTGCAGTTCTATTCAGAGACTGGATTCGTGCGGAGCGTAGGAGATGTGGCCAACCTGAGACCAACGAAGAAGAAGACTACAATTACAACGAAATATTGTCCGAGGGAGCAGGAAGCGACGTTGAAGAATTTGACAAACAAATTCCAATTTCAACAGAAGATCTTCAAGACATTGTGAGAAAATTCAAAAGAGTATGGTTGAATATGTAATTTTTTTAATTGTAATTTTAGTATTTTACTATGATATTGCAACTTTTGAACAACACCACAAAGTTGTAATTCTGAAATTGTATTACTATGTCATATTTCTATTAAATAATATAAGAGGCACAAAAACATCATTGAGATGTTTTTATTACACTATCTTGTTCAATTATTGGAGTGTTTGTATATAACTATATATTATTTTTTAAAATTAAGTGGCAAAAAAAAATCTTGAATCCCGACCCGACGCCGTTCCGGCTGGATGTCGGACGGGACGGGACCTCCCACCGTCCCGCCTATCCCGGCCCGCCGCAACCCGAGTCACGACCCTCCCCCGTTCTGCCGGGTCCCGTCCCACCGGGACCCACCCCGTTGGATACCCTTAATTAATAGTAGTAGTAGTAACAACAACAATAACATACCCAGTGAAATCCCACAACGTGGGGTCTGGGGAGGGTAGAGTATACGCAGACCTTATCTCTAGCTTGGTAGGTAGAGCGGCAGTTTCCGAGAGACCCTCTGCTCAGGACATGCAAAGCAGAAAAAAAAAACAGTTAGACCCGGTAAAAAATTTAAAAATTTAAAAATTTAAAAATTTAAAAATTTAAAGCAGTATGCAAATGCTGATAGCAAACGCAAATACGACATAATAGCGCATCTTGAAAAAGAAGGAATCAGCAATAACTAACGTAGATAAATAAGATAACCAAGTACATTTAAGAACACATAGCAGAAGAAATACACCTACAGAAGACTATAAAGCAATATCACACATATTCGTATGATATGCTAAGCGGCCTACAATAATAACACTATAACTGTCAGTTTGTAAGCGTAAGTAGAACTACACTCGACTACCTACTACCCTCTACCCTAATCTGTGTCCTCCACAACCCCTATCTAAGGTCATGTCCTCAGTAAATTGCGTCTGCTCTATATCCCGTCTAATCATCTCCCAAATATTTCTTCGGCCTACCTCTACCTCTCCTGAACCGGTCCATAGTCAACCTCTCACACCTTCGCACTGGGCATTTGTGTCTCTCCTCCGCACATGTCCAAACCATCTCAACCTCGCTTCTCGCATGTTGACCTCGAGTCACTTGCAAAACAAACAGAAAATTCTACTATTCATACTAAGAAATTCATCAGAAATATACAAATCAAGTCATGTCACATGTACGACAGATATATGGAGTAATAGTTTTTCAATTTTCACAACTCCATATGTATGTATGGTGGTGTTTGGAAATTCTAATACTAACTCGTTAGCTAGCAGTGTACCAGTAGTAGAAATATTAATACTCGACTGTCTCAAATTATTTCTCGTGATTAATAAAAATAATTATCTCAAATTATTTATCATTTTAGAAGTTCAAGTTATAATTAATTACTTTTTTCTTTATTTTACGACACAGAAATATAGTAAATATTTTGTTAAGAATTCACATCGAAAATGGAATGAGAATTTGGACTCCTTATATGGGTTGAGTTAGGTTAAAAATCCATTTTTTACATGATATAATTTAGACTTAAATAAGTGCAAAGTAAGTCAAATACTCTTTCTAATTAATATTTCTTAAAAGACGTATAAATCAAAAAATGACAAATAATTTGAGAGTTGAGACTAAGGAAGTATTACAAAAGAAATAGGAAAACTAGTTTGAAACTAATAAGGAAGAACAAGCTTTTTGTATTCGACTTTTTACTTTTTAGTGCTCAGAACTTGCTTTGCAAAAATAGTGGCGTATATATACGTATTGCTGGCCTACTTTAACACATGAAATTTATATTATGTAAAACCCTCTTAAAACTTCTTGGTAATGCAAGTATCCTAGATGATAGTATTCTTGTGGACTATGCAATGCCTTTATCAGTACCACCAAAGGATGTGTTACAGTGGATGAGACCGTCTTGAGTTCGAACCCTGAGTATGAATTTATTTTTGGTATGGAGCACTTCCCCAGAAATGGGCTCTATCCCACGCAAATCTGGATATAGTCGGACTCCAATATGAATATCGGACACCGGATGAAAAACAAAAAAAAAGTCTTTATCAATACTTAACTACAAGATTTAAAAGTATTTCTACTTTCTTAAATTTTGTATTTAATAAAGCTGAGACACAAATGAATAATGATATTGTGAAGGGAGTATAAAATGGAATTTACTAACAAAAGTCGTGGTAAGATTGATAAGATTCCTCCACGCTTAAGTAGAGGTTTCGGGTTCGAGTCTTGACTATGAAAATTATCATCTTAGGGAGCACTTTCTCCTTAAATGAGCCATATGTACGCGGTGCATATTCAAATTATTCGGGATTACAATATTGATATCGGACACCAAAACGGAAGTTAAAAAGAAAAAAGGAAAAGAAAAATTTATCAAGCATAATATTGCTCATCGATATTGAAGTTACAATAGATAGTCCATATTTTTAGACAATAGAAGATGTGCAACTTTAAGGAGTCAACTTGAAAAGTGAAAGATGGATTCAATCAACTTTCAGGAAATTTTATACAGTAAAACAAAAAACATAGTATAGACTATAGAGTAGCCTTTTTCATGTTTCTGCTTTCAAGTTTCAACTGTCTCTGCTTTCTTTTCTTCAATTTACTGTGAGAAAAGTCTTTTTTTTTGCCTTAGGCTAATTATTAACACATCCTTGCCTGCTTGATTGCTTTGTGTATTCTGTTCTTGACACGATTGTTTTGGAATTCTCTACATGCTTACAGCCTTACAATTATCAGAGGAAGTTGCCTTCTTTTGATGTGGTTTTTCTTTTTGTGGTAGAATCATGATAATATTATACATTAAACAGTAAGTTCATCCCTAATCCTATTTAACAACGAAATATCAAAAAGTTTTATTAGCTACGAGCAATTTAGGATGGATTGACGATGAAGTTCATAGCTAATTTTATTTTTTTAACGTAGATTAAGGATTACATAGTCCCTAAGAGCATAATCTAGGATACTTACATTACCAAATCTAGCCAAGTCATTTCATAAACTAACCGAAATAATATAGCAAAGCTTCTTCTTACTAACATAACAAATGAGGGCGTGGAACTTGATAGAAGAGTAAAGTTGTCTTGCATACTTTATATACTTCACTAGAACAACGAATCACCTTTCTTGAATAGAATAAAAAAAAAGGTTTTGCAAAACCAATTAACTTGTACGTCCAGCTAGTATTACATTGATAACTAAGATCCCAACAAAATAATCTACGTACAACCAAGTTCTTTTCCTGTTGAACTATCCGTTTCTACATAAACAAAGTTCACAATTTATTGTACTTTCATGTAATATGCACATTGTTAACTTTTTTCTTACATTATAAACAGTTAATATATGAATTCTCCATAGGGGAGGATAAAATTTAAACAGGACAGTAGACCGAGGCAGATTTAAATATATAGGTTTTGAACTTGACACTAAACTCATAAATTATTGGGTTATCCAATTTGCAATTAAATATTTACTACTAACATATATAATGCATAATAAATTTTAAACAAAAAATTATTGAGTTTAGTTAAACCCGCATCTAATACTGTGGTTCCGCCCTATACTAATTGGACAGTTGTAAGAACATTTTGAGTGGTCCACTAATTAGTCCATGAATTATCTTTCAAAATTTACCCCCGCAAGCTTAGAAAAATGAAGTTACACTCTGCACGAGGTTCTCATCTTACCAATTTTTTGCTACTTTAATATTTATACAAATATAATTTTACGCTTATAATTTTACCTAAAACATGTAAATTTTGCACATCTTATTTGTTACTACGCAAAAGATTCTTTTATTTTGTTTGCAAGTTTAGTTTTTACCCTATCTTTTGGTGTCATGGCCAAATTAAATTACCCTTACGGTCATGTTTTGCTAGCTTGTTTCTGAAATCAGAACATGTCATTTCATTGTCAAGTTTACCTATTTATGTCACAAGCAATTCTATAGATATATATTTACTTCAGTCTTCTTGTGACTGTTTCCTATCCTAATTTTTGAAATATAATGAGTAAATCTTATTTTTGCAGATCCCCCCCCCCCTTTATTTTTATTACTATAATAATAGAATAGGTCTAATTAAAGTAATATCCCAATGCATTATTCTAGTTTTGGTATGTAAGTTATTGTAACCTTAATTATATCATTTGCTAGCTCTCGAAATGGATAGCATTATTTCCTTCCTATATCCAATTTGTTTTGTATAGTTTGACTCAACACCATATTTAAGGGGAAATTTGAAAAAGTTTAAAACTTGTGATTTTTAATATGTCATAATATTTGTGTGTCTATAAAACTCTCGTTGAAAGGAATAATATGTGAAAGTTTAAAGTTAATTATTCCCTCAGCTCCAATTTATGTGAAGTGATTCCGAGTATCGATCAGGTCAAAACACTTGATTTTCGATGTGATCGAATTCGTGTATGGATTGTTCATATTTCTTAAAATAAATTTATATATTTGCAAGAAACCTATGAAAAGTCAACATAACTAGTTAATGATTCAAAATATTTTATAAAAAGTTTGAGAAAATCATAGTAAAAATAATAATATTATGACTCCAAAATAGTTATATTTTTACATAAAAAGGGACAAAAGTAATAGTTATTTCCAAATATAAGATATATTATAATATATTTAGAACGAGCTAATACAAAAATAATGTCAAACAAATTATTAGCAAGTAGTACAAATTTAACCATGTATAATGTGTAAATGTCTGGTGTGTGCATGGTTAAAGTCAAGATGGAGTAAAACGAGAGTGACACATGAATAAATAAAGAGGGTATTGGAATTTGGTCGTACGTGGTCATTTCTTGAACCAATTTTAACTTGTTATAGTTGTAGTAGGGTCATGGCATGCTCTCTATTGGCTCTGCTTTTATGACTTTTTTTTGTCCTTTCTTTCTTTCCCCATCCTATATTTATTATCCCATCTTTCATTCATTCTCACACAACGTACACACTATAAATTACTTCTTCTACCAAAATATGAAGAAAAAGAAGATTGATGAGATGAGAAAGAGGAATTAGCAATTTTTGTTTTGAGGGGAATGTTGTTTGGCTCGAGGCCACCAACTTGATCCAATTTCAAAAGGATATGTTAGTGTCTCGGACCAGGCTTCATTCCCCCCAAATCTTGCTTCCTCTTTACGAGCATGTAAAGACATATTCAGGATATAAACTCGACGGATTCAAACTTTTCAAGTTCTTATCACCGAACTCAGTACACTACTTTTGAAATTATAGGTTTGAAATCTCTCACTGTATTAATTTGCTGACATTTTACAGTAAATTTGCTCTCACACACATGTATATTTGTACTCTGTAAAAAATAGGGTTTAGCATTCCCTTCCAATCTACTGGATGCAGGTGCGTACGTATATTTAGATCTGTTGAAGTAAGTGACAATTTTATTTAAAATTTTAAATTGTTAAAGAGTATAAATTTTTATTACTACTTAATTATATTCTTTACGCTTCTCAACCTGATTTTTTTGTGCCAAACAAACAATTCATGAGATAACACATTTTTATTTACTTAATAATTATGTTCTCAATATATAGGATCATAAAACTTGTGTAAGAGGTAAGGTTTTTATTTAAGATCGTGATGTGAGACGGATTTTAAGCTTTTCCATGTTAGGGAGTTGGTTATCAGCAAATCTTAAAGTAGTTATGGACAAGAGCAGATTGGTGAAATCATGAGGATTTTGGCTCTCAACACTCTTTTTGCCGCAGAGTTAAGAGTACGAGTTTTCATATTCCAAATGTATAATTTATACGATATATTTTTTCTTTTAGTCAGTTAAAAAAAGAATTACATATTTATTTATTTGATAATAATTTAATTTTAAACTTTATATTTTATGTTTAACGAGATAATGTATAACCACATAAATATCTTTAGTTTATTTTAACCATATGATTCAAAAGTCAATCTTTATTTTTTAAACTCCGTGTCCAGTCAAACTATCTCATATAAATTGGGACGTGTAAGACTTTGAAAATATTTTCCTCAAAGTGTATTCCTCCATTAAGGGAATAATATATACACAATATACAATTAATTGAGAAGTGTAAATCATGCCTCTAATCTTCCTAATCAAATCAATCTACTTCCTAATTAACATAATCATAATAATCATTTTATTACCTACCATACATAAAATAATACTCTCATTAATTATAATAATTAGAATAATTATTATATTCTAACACTCCCCCGCAGTCAAAGCTGGAGGGCATCGAATGTTGAGACTGTCTCGAAAATCCTTAAATAATATCAATGGAAGTCCTTTTGTGAAAATATCTGCGATTTGATGACGTGTTGGGCCATGTAACACCCGTACTTGTCCGTGGGCCACCTTCTCACGAACAAAATGGATATCTAACTCAATATGTTTAGTGCGTTGATGATTGATTGAATTTTCTGATAGATAGATTGCACTAATGTTATCACAGTATACCAGTGTGGCTTTTGAAATTGGGAAATGAAGTTCAAGTAGCAGATTCCTAATCCAACATGATTCAGATTTCAGACACAACATTGGCAACAACACTGTATTCTGCTTCAGCACTTGAACGTGATACTATGGCTTGTCTTTTTGATGACCATGAGATCAAATTGTCACCGAGAAAGACACAATAATCGGAGGTAGAGCGTTTGGTGTCTGGACAACCTGCCTAGTCGGCATCCGTGTAAGTGACAAGTTTAGAAACGGAGGATGAGTAGAGATGTAGTCCATACTCCAAAGTGTCCTGAATATATCGCACAATGCGTTTTAGAGCATGCATATGTTCCTTCATCGGATTATGCATAAATAAGCACAATTGTTGCACTGCATAAGTAATATCTGACCCGGTGAATGTGAGATATTGCAACGCTCCTGCTAGGTTGCGGTATAATGTGGGATCGGCAAATGGTTTGCTTGAAGTGGCACTCAATTTAGAATTAGTGTCTACCGGAGTTGCCAAAGGTTTGCATGATGACATTCTAGCTCGTTCAACAATCTCAGATGCATACTTCTTCTGGGAGAGAATAATCCACATGCATAACGTGTCACAACAATCCCTAGAAAGTAGTGGAGTGGACCAAGATCTTTCATAGCAAATTCGGAACTGAGCTTGACATAATACACTTGCGAAGAGAGTCTGATGATGTTGTTAGGATAATATCGTTCACATATAAAAGAAGATAAGCAATATTATTGCCCTGACGATAAATAAATAGAGAATTATCGGAACGGCTGTGAGAAAAATCAATTAGTGACACAAAATCTGCAAACTGCTTATACCATGCCCCGGGGGCCTGCTTCAGTCTATATAATGATTTGTTGACCAAACAGACGTGATTGGGATATTTAGAATCTATGTATCCCAACGGTGGGTGCATGTAGACAGTTTCATTGAGGTGCCCATGGAGTAAGACATTTTTGACATCCAATTGATGAAGGGGCCATCCTTTTGAGAGAGAGAGACATCCGAGAACTGTTCGATAATTACCTCCCCACAATTTGACCACCGGATCTTCCATCACCTAACGTCTCCCCACAATCTACACCAACTTGTTATGTCTTCCCATCACCTACAAGACGTGCCTTATGCCGCTCAAAAGTTTCATCAGAATTTTCTTTATGACTTAAAATCCACATAGACCGAATTATATTAGCATTAGATGGATGAGGTACTAAATCGCACGTCCTATTTTTAATTAGAGCGTGATATTCATCATCCATGACCATTTTCCAATTCGTGTCTTTTAGAGCAGACACTGGGTTACGAGGCAAATATGATTTCGAGACCTGGTGTGTAGGCTATATTTAGTATTGGGTTTCACAATTCCATGTTGACTACGGGTGACCGGACGAGTGACATGGCCAGTGGACTGGACGCCACTGGCCGAGATTGAGGAAGTGGATTGGATGCCACTGTCGAGTGGGTTTTGGCCGAGAATGGCAGTGGGTTGTGTGTTCCGGAGTGGGCTTGGAGCCGAGAACCGGCCCAATTGTTCAGTTGGTTATGGTTGTGTGGGGAAAAGATGACTAGGCCTTAGAACCGAAGGCCCCGTCTGCTGTGATGAATTGTCACGCGGCTGGGCCTGTGTTCTTTGGTCTAGTGGGCCCAAACTCGAATTTTCGACACTCCCCGTGGGTACCAAGCAGTGGAAAAAATGTGTTAGATACGAAAGCTTATCATCATCCAAAAAATCATAGGTATGAGTCCCGGTTTCATGTATCTTAGCAAATGGAAAAATCGTTTCATCAAACCTACGTGACGAGTTATAATTATTCTTTTGGAAGAAATGTCGTAACATTGGTAACCGCGATGATTAGTAGGATATCCCAAGAAAATACATGGAGTAGACCGGGCTTGGAGTTTTGTGATTGTGGTGGATGGAAAGAGGGGGTAGCAAAGACAACCAAACACTCTTAAGTGATGATATGAGGGCTCTCGTAAATAAATCATTTTTAGAGGAGCTTGGTAAGACATGTTTTTATAAGGAAGGATATTCAACAGGTAAGTGGCCATTTGGAGTGCATGATGCCAAAATACAGGGGGAAGTGAAGCATGAGAAAGAGATGTTCTAATAATATTGTTAATGATTCTAATTTTGCGTTCCGCCTTCCCATTTTGTAATGAAGTATGGGGACAAGACAGATGAAAACTAAGACCATTTGTTTTGAAAAAATTCCAAAACTGTTTATTGTCAAACTCCTCCCATTGTCACATTGAATATTTTTTATCGTTCAAATTGAGTTCGGATGAATGCTCTAAATGTGAGAAAAGTGGAAAACACTTGTGATTTTTTTTGACAAAGGGAATGTCCACAAATAATTAGAGTAGTCATCAAGTATGAACAAATAATATCTATGACCAGAAGAACTCAAAACGGGTGATGTCCAAATATTACAATGTAAAATATCAAATGGCAAAAGGGTGCATGAAGTAGAAGAAATAAATGGCAATTTAACATTACCAAGTGTGCAAGAATGACACTTATTTAGAGTATGTGTTTGGGTACAAGAAATAAAATTATTTTGTTTAAGAGAGGTTCGATATCTAGTTTTTGATTAATTTTGGAGCATGAAGGACATTCTTTAAAATTAGTGGTGGGTTTGGTGGTGACAATTTGTTAGAACCATACCCTTTTATTGGAATTGAATGACCATTTCCGACAATTATTTCATTATCATTGCTCAAATTAAAATAGGATGAGAGGTTATTTTGGGAGGACGTCATATGAGACGTCGCTCCGGAGTCCAGAATCCGATCTCTCATTAATTATAATAATTATTCTAATTATTATTATATTCTAGCAGGACGGATGGAATATCTCATTAGCATTCTTAAATTTCTATTAGTCTTACTCTATATAAGTAATGAGTTCACTTGTTTCTCAATTTTTGGGTCTATTTATGATGGGAGACTCTTAACAAATACAATAATAGACGCATTCATTCTATATTCATGAGTACATATATATCACACTCTTATGTCATATTTTTGCTTTTCTTGATGATAGATATGGAAATAGATGTAGAAAATCTGTGTTTATATCCTCAAACTACGTAACTTGGGTTGTTTACAAGATTTTGTGACATCGTGATCACTCACAGTCTCACAGAGATTGACATAAAAAGTTTCTTGAAATGAAGAAAAGGTTAAATTAAGGGAAGTGAAAGAATATATCCATTCTAAGCTTCTGTAAAGCTAGCGTACGTTTCAATTACCTCAAGAGAATAATCTATCAAAAAGTCTGAAGAATTGTGATTGAGAAGTAAAAAGAAAAAAAGAAAAAAAGAAAGCAACCCACTTGCACAGCAGTGTTAATTCTTGAGAAGCTAAAATAATTTCAGTAGCACATTGTCATCTCTTATTCACGTTAAAAGAATCCAATGAACTTACAAAAATCTGGCTTCTAAAATCTAAATGATTGTCTCATAATGACTTATATCTTCGTGCGTGATACCGTATATGAGTTTATTATTTACTACCCTCTCAAAATATTTATCTTCCTTACTAAAAATATTTGTCTCAAAATATTTATCATTTTATTTAACCAAGATAAAATTAAGTATTTCTTTCTTCATTTTACCCATGTATTAATTAGCAACATTTAAGATGTTCTCATATTGAGGAGAAATAATATGATGAAATATGTTAAGAGGAGTAAAATAGTCAAAATACTACCATTATAAATATTTTTTTAAGGAAAGTGTATTGTAGGACCCAGAGAGTATTTGTTATTCTCTTCGATTACATTTTATGTGATCGTGTTTAACTAAAAACAAGAGAAACAATGTCTAAGATTTTAGTTCCACCGTCACCGTTTATGTGATATTTTTTTGTTTAGTTAGTCATACTTCTTTATTTATAATTAATTAATATAATTTTTTTTTATTTTTTTAATAAAATGATTTATCGCGACACAAATATTTATTTTATTTTAGATCATAAATTCTAAAAATTCTAATTACTTTCTTGAACTTTGTGTCCAGTTAAATAACACCACATAAATTTGAGCATAGGAATAGTTAAAAAGTTCGTTTGATAGAGAATACATTACGTCAAGTTCAAATTTTGAAAGTTATGAATAATATATGACAATAAAATTGTATGCAAGGATTTTCAAACATTCCAAATGATGTTTTAGGAATACCTTTTATAAACATAGCGGTTATACACGTGATATACACTGAATGTATATCACGTGTTTTCACATATTTTCGGTAATAGTTCAATTGTATATTCTGTGTATATACTCAATATATAGCACACGGTTTTTAGGTAATATTGTACATTAATTAGTATTGTATACTTATCATAATTATAGGAGTCTTGTACTATTATAATAGAGTTTTGGAATTAGAATAGGAATATGTTTTCTATTACGGAAAATTGTATATGGTATATATACTATTTTATTAATGAAAATAATCAAGGGATTATTTCTTTCATGGTATCAGAGTCTAGGTTAAATTTTCTTGTCTAAACTTTTTGTTTGTCGTGCATTGTTTTCCGAGAGCTTCCTCGGTTTCCGTGCCTAATTCTTCCCAAAATCTCTTCATCACGCCTTGCGTTGCTATTATGGCTAAGAACGCATTTCACCCTGCCCTTGCTATTTCTAATATCAAGAATCACATCCCTATCGTTCTTGAGATAGAAAACGTCCAATATGCGACGTGGGCCGAACTATTCAAAGTTCATGCACGCTCTCATCAAGTCCTCCATCATATTATCCCAGCGGCTCCTACGGACACTGAGGTGCCCAAACTCGAGGATGATCCTAAGTTATGGGCGACACTTGATGCTACTGTTCTTAAATGTATTTATTCAACTATTTCTATCGACCTATTGCAGATGATTATCGAACCAGAAGCCATGGCGATGACGGCTTGGAATAGAGTACGTGATATATTCCATGATAATCAAAATACTTGTGTTGTTATCTTGGAGTAGGAATTCTCTCAGGTCAACATGGAAGATTTCCCCAACGTTTCAACATATTGCAAAAGGTTGAAGGAGTTGGCAGACCAACTCCACAACGTTGGAGCGCACCAGTTATCAACGACCGTCTTGTCCTTCAGATGGTTGCAGGCCTTTTAGAGGCATATAGTGGTGTTGGCACGCTTCGTCGTCAAAGCAGCCCTCTTTCGCAATTTTATCACGCTCGTTCTATGCTTACACTCGAAGAAGTCGGCTTGGCAAAAAAAGCAGCTACCGGTGCTAGTCCCGTCGTCATGATAACGTCCTCTACTAATTCTCAGGATTTTGTTTGTCATTCCGGTCAAAACCATACTCATGGTGGCGGCAAATATAGTCGGAAAATAATGGCAAAAATTGTGGGGGCAAACGCGGCGGTTCCCACAATGGTAACGGTGGCCGAAACGGTGGCAGATGACAATATCCCGGATACAATGGGCCACCGACCCACTGGTCCCAGCCTTGGGCCACTGGGCCGTGGGCCTGGAATAGTGGCCAATGGCCCAATAGCCCAGGTTCGCCGTCAGTTCCTACCCATTTCCAGTGGGCTTTCTAGCAGCCTCCTCGGCCCAATACCAATTGGGCCAGTGGTTCCCGAAGCAGCACGCAGGGGTACTTGGGCTCCGGCCTCCGTAAGCCCACCATGCAACAGGCCCCACTCAGACCGATATTGAGGCCGTGATGCACACACTTGGTTTGACTCCACCGGACACGAATTGGTACATGGACACCGACGCCACTACCCACATGACATCCGATTCAGATTTTCTCTCGGCTTATTCCAATTTGAGCAACCCTCGTGGCATAATTATTGGTAATGGTAATTCTATTCCAATTCGTGGTTATGGTCATAAAACTTTGTCTCCCCCCATCCATCCCTTATCTTGAAAAATACCCTTTATGCCCCCAAATTGATTAAAAACTTAGTGTCTGTCCGTAAATTCACCACTGATAATTCCGTGTCTATGGAATTTGATCCATTTGGGTTTTCTGTGAAGGATTTCAAGACGGGGAGTCCTCTCATGAGTTGTGATAGTAGGGGAGATCTTTATCCTATCACGTCATGTTCCGGTCTATCGAGTCAAGACTTGCCGTCAGCGTTTGCAGCCCTTGCTCCTTCCTTGTGGCATGCTCGTCTTGGTCATCCGGAGTCGTCTATTTTGTCTTCCTTAGATAAAAATAATTTTATTCCATGTAAGGGTACGCGTAGTACTCCGAATTGTCAATCTTGTTCTTTAGGAAAAATTGTTAGGTTGCCATTTGTAGACTTTAATTCTCATACTTTAATGTCATTTGATATTATTCATAGCGATTTATGGACGTGTCCTGTTCTTAGTTCGTTGGGTCATATGTATTATGTTCTTTTTTTGGATGCTAGAGAAAAAAATTCAAGTTTTCCACTTTCTTAAAATTTAGAGCATTCATTAGAACCCAATTTGAATGGGAGATAAAAATATTCAATGTGATAATGACAAAGAATATGACAATGGGGTGTTTCGGAAATTTTGTGCTAATAATGGGATAAATTTTCATTTTTCTTGCCCTCATACGTCTTCACAAAATGAGAAAGCCGAACGCAAAATTCGTACCATTAATAACATTGTCCGAACTTTATTGATTCATGCTTCCGTCCCCCAATCGTTTTGGCATCATGCTCTAAAAATGGCTACATATCTTCTTAACATTCTTCCTTCCAAAGGTTTGACATATTCATCTGCTCTTCAAATGTTATATAATAAGACTCCTTCGTATTCACATCTTAGAGCTTTTAGGTGTTTATGTTATCTGTTGTTTCCGTCCTCCATAATTAACAAACTTCAGGCCCGGTCTACTCCTTGTGTGTTTTTGGGTTATCCATCAAATCATCGTAGTTACAAATGTTTTGATTTATCATCTAATAAAATCATCATTAGTCGTCATATAATTTTTGATGAATCTCAATTTCCGTTTGGTAAGGTTAGTAATCCCGTGCCTAGTTCGTATAATTTTTTGGATGATGGTTTCTCCCTGTATATTAATCACCATTTTACGGATGTGTCCCGAACCCAAAATCCACTAGCGGGCCCACTGCCCGTTGGCTCTACATTACCGTCGCCTACTACTATTCTCGGGTCCAAAGAATCGGGCCAACCGCGGCCCGGTTTCCATCATCTCGCTCCGGTCCAATATAGGCCCGCCATCGGCCCGATCCTTGTATCCAGTGTCGTCTCCCATTATCGAGTTGGGCCAGCAGGCCCACTGCCTGCTGGCCAGTCCGTCGACAGTCCCGATAATCCCCAAAATCCGCTCAATTCTCCTCCACGTCATAGATCGGTCACTCGTAGTCAATGGGGTATTTTTAAACCAACAAGACATTTTAATTTAAATTCTAATGTTCTTAAATCCACTCTACCCCGTAACCCCGTGTCTGCTTTAAATGGCCCGAATTGGAAGAGTGCTATGACCGATGAATATAATGCTCTTATTAATTAGGGGTGAGTACGGGTACAGGGTACCCAGATACCCGACCGGAACTGACACTAACGGGTAGGCTCCGGGTAGATATATTATAATAACGGGTAGGATCCGAGTAGTAAAATTAAGAATCAATCAATGTCGGGTTCGATTCCGATTTCAGTAAATAGAGACTGGGTACCCGGAGCTGGAATCGATACCCGGACCCTAAGCCCACTTCTCTTTCTAAACTAAAACACAAATCCACAAATTTCAGATTTTCCGTCACTGATTTTCTCCATTTTAAGCTCAAAAGTAGATCCAAATTTCCAGATTATGTAAGCTTTTTGGATTATGCAGAGTAGTATTTATGACATAAATGGATTACAGGGTACCCGGGAACCTACCCGGAACCGCAGGGTCCGGGTAGGTTCATGGTAATGATTGTTATGGGTAGGTTCCGGGTAGTAGATTTAAGAACCGATCATTTACTGGGTAGGGTCCAGGTAATCTAAAAAAGTTAGGGTACCCGGACCCGCTCACCCTTATTATTGATAATAAGATGTGGGAGTTGGTGCCTCATTCATCTGGTGTTAATATTATCTGGTTTATATGGATTTTTGCTCATAAGGACAATTATGACGGTTCTTTTGCGAGGCATAAGACTCAGTTAGTAGGTGATGGTAAGACTCATCAAGTTGGTGTAGATTGTGGTGAGACATTTAGTCCGGTGGTCAAGCCGGCTACCATTCGCACTGTGCTCAGCTTGGCTCTTTCGAAAGCATGGTCCATTCACCAGCTGGATGTGAAAAATACTTTCTTACATGGTGATCTCAAGGAGACAGTTTATATGCATCAACCTTTGGATTTTAGAGATCCCAAATATCCTCATCATGTTTGTTTGTTGAAAAAGTCCTTGTATGGACTTAAGCAGTCTCCACATGCTTGGTATAAGAGGTTTGCATACTATGTTTCGACTATTGGGTTCTCTCACATTAGGTCTGATAATTCATTATTTATATATCGTCGTGGTTCTTCCTTGGCTTATATATTATTATATGTGGATGATATTATCTTGACTGCCTCTTTTGATGCATTACGACGGTCTATCATGACAATGCTCACTTCTGAGTTTGCTATGAAAGACTTGGGGCCCTTGAGTTACTTTTTGGGGATTGCTGTCACTCGTCATGCAGGTGGGTTGTTCTTATCTCAGAGGAAGTATGCAGCTGAGATCATTGAGAGGGCTGTGATGTCTTCCTGTAAGTCCACTTCCACTCCAGTTGATACTAAGCCCAAGTTAGGTGTTGCGGCTGACTCACCTTATGAGGATCCGATCCGCTATCGCAGTCTTGCAGGGGCCCTTCAGTAACCTACATTCACGAGACCCAATATTACGTATGCCGTATAACATGTGTGTTTGTTTATGCATGATCCCAGGGTTGAGCACATGAATTCACTCAAACACATTATTAGGTACATCCACGAGACACTTGACTATGACTTACATTTATATCCGTAATCGACTGCTACACTTGTCTTATATACAGATGCTGATTGGGGTGGCTGTCCGGACACCAGACATGGTAATAACTTGTCAAAAATGGATGCCCTTTAGTATCTGGCTATTATATGCTTCTTGGTAATAACTTGGTCTCATGGTCTGCAAAGCGTCAGTCGACATTGTCCCGCTCTAGTGCAGAGGCCGAGTATCGAGGGGTAGCCAATGTGGTCTCTGAATCATGTTGGTTACACAATCTTCTTTTAGAGCTTTATTGTCCTATTCAAAAAGTTACTTTGGTTTATTGTGATAATGTTAGTGTCATCTATCTGTCTGGTAATCCGGTTCAACACCAACGCACTAAACATATCGAGATGGACATTCACTTTGTTCGAGAAAAGGTAGCTCGTGGACAAGTACGCGTCTGTCATGTCCCTTCCAGATATCAGATTGCAGACATCTTTACAAAGGGTCTTCCCTCGGTTCTTTTTGAAGATTTTAGGGACAGTCTTAGCGTACGAAGACAACGCTCGCTATGACTGCGGGGGTGTGATAAACATAGAGGTTATACACGTGATATACATTGAATGTATATCACGTGTTTGCACATATTTTCGGTAATAGTCCAGCTATATATTCTATGTATATACTCCACATATAGCACACATTGTTTTTAGGTAATATTGTACATTAATTAGTATTGTATACTTACCATAATTATAGCAGTTTGTTACTACTAGAATAGGGTTTTGGAATTAAATATGAATACGTTTTCTATTATGGAAAATTGTATATGATATATATACTATTTCATTAATGAAAATAATCAAGAGATTTTTTTTCGATCTTTGATCTCTTTGGGATGTCTGTGAGAGCAAATTGAGGGAGAACTTTTATGGTGGAAACAAGTAAGGTGGAATGAAGAACTAGGAAAGTAGTATTCCCTCTATCCCGATTTCTTTTAGTCTATCCTAATAAAATGTTATTTTTTTATAGTTAAAAATAACTTAATTTTATAATTATTTTCTACTATTAATGAAATGTCTATATCCATATGAATGTCTAAAATTTGTCTTAGACTTCAAATTTCAAATTTTACTTTTTCTTATATTTTCAAATAATGTCACATAAATTGAGAAGAAAGAAGTGATATGAGAAAAGAGTGGGATTAAAGTCATCACTCAACAAAAAGGCTGACAAAAACCTGTAATAGGGTGAAACCTCTCCTCTCAATTGTGTCATCAATTTCCCTGAAGCTGAGGCATTAAAAGGCATCATAATTCATATGCAAACATTTAATGTAATGCCTTTTACACATCATGCTATGCCACTGGCACGCTGATTCAAGATTTTAACATACTAATGAGTTTCATATTTATGTTCTGACCACTTAATCCATTGTAATTTTGAAGTTACAGATTCGTAATGTATTTTTTTTATTGAAATTGTAGTGATATCTTTATGTTTTGTGTAAAAAATACAGACTTCATTTGAATCGGTAACTTGAACTTGTTTGGATTGACCTATTTTAGGTGCTTTTAAGCCAATTTTTTTTTAAAACTTTTATAGTATTTAAGTAAGATAAAAAAATATTTTAAAGCATTTGCTTTTAAACCAAAATAGGCTGGAAATCATAAGTTAGGTTTGAACATATTTTGACATTATTAAAATGTTTAAAAGTTATTTTAACTTTAAAACACCTAAAATAAAGCAACCTTATAAGCCTAAACGGGCTCTTAATCTCTACATCTGACAATGTGCAATGTCTATTTATCTGTCTCCTCTCTTACAGTAGAGTCAACATCAGCTATATATGGAGTCTACAATATAGACATATGTACATGAACGGAGGCTAAGTTTACTTAAGATTTCTGTCTATTTAATGGCTCTCTCAAAGTTTCAGAAAATCACCTCAAAGTTGACATACACACCCTGTCAGCTTGAATCCTGCATCCATCTGTTCCAATATGGGAGAAAGCCCCTTAATTTTTGCTGGAAAACTTTACATTCCCCAAACCGGATAAAATAATTTTTCTTTTAAAAATAAATTAAAAGCGAACCCCCGTATAGAGAATAGAGATAAAACCTCTCAGCCAAGGGCGGAGCCAGGTGGTTGCTAGGAGGTTTAGGTGAACCCTCTTCGTAGAAAAATTAACATGTATATACAAGGTTAAATTATTTTTATTTGAATTTTCTTCTGCATTTGTTTACTTCTTTATATTTTAAAATCTCTTTAGTGAAAATTCTGCTTCGCCACTGTCGTCGCAGCTAATGTAAAACTAAAGTAAACACTGAAAGTATGTATGTCATAGAGACAATCATTATTAGAGACAAATGTACTTGAACACATTCGTATTATTAATAAGATTAATATTTATGACATTTGCGATTATTGAATTATTATTTGATTGTTTGTAATTATTCATTATTGTGCATCTCTTGAGCTTACGTTGTCATCAATAGAGTGAGATATTGATGATAGAGCGTAACTCTAAAATAGCCTCGACTAATGATCATCGAGAATGAGATATCAATGATATGTTATAAGTCGATATGTGGTCTGCATCACATTCATAGAGAATGTAGTATGTCTCACATGCTACTAGTAATGGTTACTAGTGATGGACACATGAATACTTTTGGAAAGTATTGGTATACCCTGCTGATAGACTATTTGTTAGACATGTCTAAAGTGTTATCAGCGTGTGGGAGATGAAAGTCCTTTGACTTGAGGTCAATACGCACCTTGTTTACAGAGTAATATACTTTGACCATGTCCTAAGCTTAAACTCCTTATAGGATAATATATGACTTGTGTTGGGTGCATTATGATGTAAATTAAGGTGGTAGTTAAGCCAAGAATATGATTCATACCTCGATTGAATATTCGAGAGAGCACTCAACTTCTCAATGATATTAGGTCGACCAAGTCATTCGTCAATGCAAGAGATATATTTAGAATATGGTCTAGTTGTCGACTAATATGGATGAGATAAAGTGATCAAGCCATTTGGATAAACACGTGGCAAATCCTAAGCTTGATCGAGTGTGTCGCGAATGAAAGAAATTTATCATCTCACATAAAGGTTATGTTTGCTGGATTCATGTAAACGTACTTCACATATTGAGTTCGTCATACGACGCAGTCTAGGAGTTCCGTATGGACCTTAATTGGATTAGTGTCGATATGTGAAGGCCTATAGGGTCACACTATGTCGATTGTCTTTTCGGTCTAAGGATGTATTGAGAGAATATTAAATTGATAATAACTATGGGATAATTTCTATTGGATGGAAATTATTTAATTAAATCAAAATTATATTTTGGATTTAATGTGCTGAATATATATATTAAATGAAAACGGGAAACGGAAATTTACGTAAGGCGCCGCGACGCCGCTAGTGGGCCCAGTGAGACTGGACCACTACACCTCGGTTTTGGGCCAGGCTTGGAGCCCAACCCTAATCCGTTTTGTGACCTAAAAACCACTATATATACAACACTAATCTCTAGTTATTAATACATACTAATACACCAATTCTATAAACTTTCTAGACTTAGAGTCTAGGACGAAACTCTCTCAAACCTCTGTCAAGATTTCCTGACTTTTTTGACAGAGGAATACACCGTAGCATAGTGCTTACAGTCGAAGGGATAGTTGCGTGTACTCCCTAAATAAAGACTTCAAATAATACAACCTGTAAGTGTAGTTTTATATTACAGGTTTTGATTGTCATATAACCATACCAGAAGAAATTGTTGGGGTAAGTAAAACAAAATTTTAAACTTCCCGCTGTGCCTACTTATATGTTTTGAACCCAACAAAATCCTACAAACACAACAAATAAGATCGGATAATACCTAAATATCTCTCGTAGTTATCCCTTTTTTTCTTAACTACATACGTTAATTTTGCGAGGGCAATATAGCCTATAGTTGTTCGAAGTGATATTAATTTGGAACAAGTATGAGGGAAGAAGTAAACTGCGAAAGCATTTGCCTAAATTTCAATGATAGCTCGGGGAGATACGTATCTATATAGCAAATGTAGGATAGGCAGAAAATTGTGCCAAGAATAATTGTGCCAAGAATAACCATCAAAAGTATTTTTTTTTTGGGAAAACCATAAAAAAGTTAGATATAAGTAAAATATGCAACAATTTTCCGTGCTTAAAGTTCTACATAATATTTTTGTGGCTGTGTATACATGGATACACACATTATTAGTTCTACAAATTATTGCTCTAGTATTAGCAAAATTTGTAGTTCTATGAATAATAGATTGGACTTTTGTTGATTATATATAGACCTGTCCATAGGATTGGGGATCCGCCCGGCCCGGCCTGACCCGGAAAAATTAGGGCCAGGGTCAGCTTAGATCTGACCCGTGAGCCACCTGACCCGAAAAAGCGGGGACTCGATTTGGGTCAGGGTCGGGCCAAGGTCAGAGTTTTTTATCCGTCTGACCCGGCCCGACCAATGACCCGACCTCGACCCGTTCATATTATTTTTTATTTAAGGTTCATCTTAAGATAGAACATGATTTACTATCCAGGTTCATCTTTCTACTTTATGTTCTATAAATAAAACACACTATGTCATTATCATACTTAATTTTTTTCAGTGGTGCATTATTGACTATATTCTTATATTCTTCCACAGTGCTAAGGACCATAATGAGTTTGCTATAGTACGGGAGTGCATTAGAAGAAGATTGGAGGTAAGCTTGGTTAAATGGTTTCTGAACAGAATCTTAAGAACATTTCATATGGAAAGCAGAACTTTTGAGATTTCTAATTGCGGGATTGCACTTGTTCATTTTCGTTTTGGTGACATGTACATTTTAACTGACAATTTAAAAAATTTTGTATGCCAAACTTGAACTATTTTGGAATTGGAATTTCTGAAGTTCCCAATCCACTTTTAGGACATCTCAGGAACCATTCATGTTGTATAAAACATCTCGTTACTAATATGATTTGACTATTTTTTCGTTACTAATATGTTCATTTGTATAGTAAATTTCATTAATACTTTAAAAAATAAGTAATAAATTTTAAAGTTGAATGCCTTTTATGTGATAAAAGATATAGAAAAGTGATTTTGTGTGATAAACATTAAAGTTAGACGACTGTTATTTAAATAAAAATTTATTTTGTAGAGCGGGTCAAGGCCGATCGTGACCCGTAGGGTCCCCAAAGGGTCAGGGTCGGAAAATTAAAAAATAATAGGGTCAGGGTCGGATAAGTAGAAAAAAAATCACTAACCCGGCTCGACTGAGCTATGGGCAGATCTAATTATATATATTGTTGAGTTTAGCAGCATGTACGATTAAACCAATAACAGAGAGGCCCTAGAAAATAGGGCAAACTACACTTACTACCCTCAACCCAAAATAATTACCCGTACGTACTTCTTTCAAAACTATTTTCAATTAATGGCCATAACCAGAATCTTTTCACCCGAGATGCACATGTGGTGTCCTTTGTGTGTATTAATTACGTTGTCCTTTTATGACCAATTTGTCTTTCTTCTTTTTTTTCCTTTTTATTTATGTGTGCATTAATTACATTGTCATTTAATGACTAGTTTCTCTTTTTTATTTTTTTATTTGTGTGTTTGCATGTGGGCTTGTGTGACATTTTTTCATTTTCATTTTTTTTCTTTTTCTATTTTGTCCTTATCCTTTTTATTGTTTCTTGTCTTTCTATTTTTCTTTTGAATAATAAAATAAAATATAAAGATAAAATATTAATTAAATATTTTTATATTAATGATATTGATATAAAATTTATATTTAAAATATGATTCTACTTTTTGTAATCTTTTATTTATAAAATTTAACTTGCTAAAATGATATTAAATTTTAAAATTAAGCCTAAACACTATTTGTTTTATTTTTTATAATTTTCTTTTGAAGAAATTAATCGGATCGTTATAATCCTTATCAGTATGTGATATATACCATATGAGTATCATAAAAGATTGAGATTTTTTAAGGAATGAATCAGTCATTTATGATACCATGTCGGTATATGATATATACCATATAGGTATCATAGATGACTAAAGAGTTTTTCTTGAAAGAATGAATTAGTCCTTTGTGATACCCTTCAATATATGATATATAACATGTTGATATTATAGAGGACTGCAAGTATTTTCTAAGGAATGAACTAGTCTATATAATACCATGTCAGTAAACAATATATACCATGTGAGTATCGTATATGGCTTAGCACTTTTTGAAGAAATGAAATCAGTCTTCTATGATATCTTGTTGGTATATGATATATCATGTGGGTCATTCATCCATGATATCATGTCAGTATATATATATATATATACACACACACACACAATGTGAGTATCACAGAGGATTGAGCTATATTTTTCTATAAAGGAATAAAATAGTTCTCTATTTATACCATGTCAACATATGATATATACTACATGAGTATCATAGAGGACTGAGGATTTCTTTCTTTTTAAAAAATGAACTGATCCTTTATGATACCATGTAAGTATATAATATATACCATATGAACATCATATTGTAATAAATATGCCATCTATGTACCCTATCAGTATATGATATATACCAGGATGATATCATAGAGGACTAAGTGCTTTTTTCTTGAATGAACTGTCAATCCTCTATGATAGCCTGCCAGTATATGATATATCATGTAGGTATCATAGAAGATTAAGTTGTATTTTTTGAAGGAATAAATCAACCTTCTATGATACTATGTAAGTATATGATATATACCATGTGGGTATCATAGAAGATTGAGTTGTATTTTTCTTGAAAGAATTAATCAGTCCCCTATGATACTCTGTCAGTATCTATATGATATATACCAGGTTGGTATCATTGAGGAATGAGTATTTTTCTTGAAAGAATGAACCGTGTGATGCCATGTGGGTATCATAGTATACTGCAACAATATACTTAACATCTATTGAAAAAGAAACAAGTAATAAAGAAATTTTAAAAAAATAAAAAAGAAAAAAATTAGAATTAAATATAGAATCAGATTATGGTGAAAAAGAAAATAAAATATAGTATGAAAAAAATAAATGAACAAAAAAGGAGAAAAAGAAAAGAATAAAAGAAAGAAAAGAAGATAAGAAGTAGAGAAGTAAAAAAGAAAATAAGAAAAAAGAAACAATTAAATAGAAAAGAAGAAATAAAGAAATTTTAAAAAAAAGAAAAAAGAAAATGAAAGGAGCTAGAATTAAATATGGAATTAGATTATGATGAAAAAAGAAAATAAAGAATAATATGATTTGAAAAAAAATAAATGAAACAAAAAAGAAGAAAAAAAATAATAAAGAAAAAATGAGAGAAAATAGGAGAAAAGAAGAAAAGAAGTAGAAAAAAAGAGACAATTACGTATAAAAACTATAAAAGATATTAAGAATAAATAATTTTAAAGATATAAAAAGTAAAGGAAGCATGCAAGAGTAAATAATTTAATTTTAGAGATATTAATGTAATTTAAATATCGTAGAGATACCGGGCCACCTGCAAAGCAAATGAGGTTCGATTGGGGAACAAAGAGTATCATTTAAGATAGCAAATGGCTGATTTACACAAATATGTCTTTTAGGGTCCCATTGAAATTTGTCCTTATTTTCAAAAGTTGTACAAATAAGGTCATTTGCACTTTTTTCCTACTTTGTTTGTACTGGTCTATAATTTCCGTCCCTCAAATGAAAATTATGCCTTCAGGGACATAAGTTTTTTACGGGATCTGCTACAAATTTTGTTGGATTCCATAAAAAACTTATGCCCTCGAAATTCTAAGTTCCATTTGAGAGACAAAAATTAAAAACCAACCCATTTGAAGGAAAAATCGTTCAATTTCTTGGTACAAATATAGTGTTTAGAAAATTACTCTTTCAAACAATGATAGACATTTGCTTTTAAATTTTCAACCTTACAAACAGAACTTTAGACTGTAATTAGAGGAGGAGTCAAGATTTTAATTTTATGAATTTTGGATTTTAGAACGAGAATTTCAAGTGCTAATAATTTAGTTTTAACTTTACAACTTTAAACATGAAATTTTAACACAAAATACACTTTTTTTGAGCAAAAGTTATTAAGTTTTCAGATTTCTAGATCTGCCTCTAATTTTCGCCTAACATTTGCAATATGTACAAAATTAAACTATTTAAACGTCTAATCACAAGATTTTTCGAATCTTAGGACTATAATCTAAAACTTCCATAAGTTACAAAAGATATTAAAAAAATGATCAACAGCTGTCCCAACAAAGGTTAACTGGTGAAAATTTCTGAATCTATATATTGTCACCATTTGAGAATTTTCTTACACAGAAAAGCCATAGCTTTCACAAGGAGAGGCATAACTTGGTACAAATTGCTTATAAGTTCTGCCCATACATTATTAATAAGTTATGATGGTTAGACACAACTTTGGTACAAATTGTTCTCTATAACACACTGATACCTTAAGAGGAAGGAGTAAGAAGTTATGGCACTCGTTTTTCCCTTATATCACAAGTTCTTCAATTTTAGAGAGCTTTACAAAAATTAATGAAGTATCTATAATCATTGCACACTAGGTATAAAATACCACATAGCTTAACAAAAAGTTGTTGGTTAAATAATTTGTTCTTAATTTATTTTTATACATACAGCATAAAAAACTTTTATACTTTAATTTTAGATCATTTAAAAACTAATTAATGTGACTTGTATACTAAAGTTGGACGGATAACCTTAAAACACTTTCTTTTCTTTCGATTCGAGATTCTATCGGAAATAACTTGTCTACCCCACAAATGTAGGGTTAAAGTTTGCGTATATCTTACCCTTTTCAGATCCCATTATGTGGGATTATACTGGGTATGTTGTTGGTGTTGACTGATAACCTTAAATGGAGAAAAAATTGTCGATTTATGCATGAGCAACCGTTAGCAAAATTATCACGTGATGTCGAAATAAATCATCATTAGCAGGGTTGAAATTTAGTTAATTAGGTTCTATGTGATAATCATTAGTCCCAAAAATTCATGTTAGTGAAAAAATTAGTTTCAAAATATCATCAAGATTATTAAAAAAAAAACTAGCATATGTCCAGCTTAAATCAAAACGTCTCCATTACTATATTACTGTAATTGTTAACTAATAAGAAAGTATTCAACATTCAAAGGAATCCCTAGTTGAATGATGAAATAACATCGAGAAATAAAGACAAGACAACCCATCAGAAAATTAAATCACCGATAATTTCAAAATATAACCTACTCTAAACATCATGTTTTAATTATGGAGCATGAGGAAAATTTTGATATAAAATCCAGAACACAATAAAAAAATAATATATATATATATATGCTTTAAAAATACAAATAAGGCTGATTATTTGTTAGCAAAATATGGGACACTCCTAAATAGGAAGTCAAATATATATGTGCAACACAGTTATCCTATAGTCTTAAAAATTAGACACCAATAACATAACAAATTATCTCATTAAATTTTTGGGATTTTGCACATTAAAGGGATATATCCTACTTTAGGATCAAGCACTTTTATAGAAAAGGGATCAAATTTGTCTTTGTACGGTTCGAAATTGAGCAACTTGGTGCGTTGTTAAGTTTTTGATCTAATATAGTACCCCCAATGTTGAGAAAAGTCTCAAATTTTGCTGTTGACCCCTAACCGAGCTCCAGCTCGAGGGTTATTATTGTTCGGATCGAAATAGTAGCGCGTCATGCAAAAACTAATAAATTGGACGACAAAAAATATACTAAAAAAACATATTATTTAATCAATCGATCTACGTATAAAAACTAACATAAAAGAAATCATAAAAATTATTGGGAGAAAATCTCTCCTAAACACGATTCTTTAAATGACTGCATTATGGATACTTTTATGCATTATAGTTGTGAGAATAATGTCTTCAATTTATAGATGTCCAAAACTTTTCCTTCAATAAAAGTGTTATTTAAATATGAAAGATTTATATTTTTCTTCTGTGAAAAGTAAAATCAATTATGGTAAACTTTTTTTCCTTTCCTCAAGAAAAGGTAAAATCCAAATATGATAAGAAAATAAGGGCAATGTCCTAACAAATCTACCCTTTTGGCTATATTTTCTTGACAAAGATTGGTCTGCCTTCCTCACATATTCTTCGTAACCGTTGCTTAACATGTTTCAAAACAATGTTAAAATTATTAAGGGTTAAAAATGGTTTAAAATATTTTTATTTAAAAAAATGCAGCATTATAAATGTTGAAAATATGGTTGAAACTTCTTCTCCACATGTAGAACTTCGTACAAAATCTTCATTATCATGAATCTGGTTTGCAGCTTAATTTGAATCTGCTTTGAACCCGTCTTCAACCTCATCGAACCATTGACTATGATATCACTTGTTGGGGTCGAAATAGCAGGGCGTCATGCAGAAGCTAATAATTGCAAACCTTAAACGATGATAAATCGGACAACAAAAACTATACTAAAAGAAACATAATATTTAATATGATTTGGTCAATCGACCTAAATATAAAAACTAACATAAAATAAAGCATAAAAACTATTGGGAGAAAATCTCTCCCCCTAAACAAGACTCTTTAAACGACTAAATGCTGGATACTATTTTGTGTTATAGTTGTGGGAGTAGTGTCTTCAATTTATTGATTTCTAAAACTTTTCCTCCAAGAAAGGGTTCAAATATGGAAGATTTATATTTTTCTTTTGGAAAAGTAAAATCAATTATGGTAAACTCTTTGCCATTCCTTTTTAAAAAAAGTAAAATTCAAATATAGTATAGTCAGGGAAAAACCCTAACAATTTTAGATTATAGCAAGAAATGTGAGGGGTAAATGCAATCTTTTGTTTTCTTCAAGAATTTGGATACACCTCGGGACTATTTCACATTAGAGCTTCATTAATGGAAAGGACAAATATGAGATGATTTGTTAATGAAAGAAATATTCCCTTGATTATTTTTATTAATGAATGAGTATACATACAATTTATAATTTTCATAATATGGAAAATTCTATTCTTATTCTACTCCCAAAATCCTATTCTATTTGTACAAGAATTCTATAATTATGGTAAGTGTACAAAGCTAATTACATACAATAATTGTAGAATTCTTGTACAAATAGAATAGAGTTTTGAAAGTAGAATAGGAATAGGATTTTCCATATTATGGAAATTGTAAAATGTATATATACTCATTCATTAATGAAAATAATCAATTGATTATTTCTTTCATGGTATCAGAGTCGGGCCCATTTCAATTCTTTGTTCACCGATGTTGGGCCCTCAAATTATATTATCCACGCTTCAATTAATAAGGTCTGGGCGTGCGGCGGAGTGTTAAGAGGCCCACATCAGATATGGAATGGGAACATGGACTCCTTATATGAACTTGGACAATCCTCACCCTACAAGCTAGCTTTTGGGGTTGAGTTAGGCCCAAGATCCATTCTTTACAGTTAACCATAAGAATATTAATGAGCCAAAAATATAATGAAGGATAAAATTGGACTAAAGTAGAGGTAAAATCTACATACACTCTATCCTCTCCAGATCTCACGTTGTAAGACTTCACTGGGTATGTTGTTGTTGATAAAATTGGACAATACCGAATATTACATTGCCCAAATTACTAAAATAGGTATGGGGAAATGTACATAAAAGGAAGCAGGTAGGTGCACCCGTTGCCTTCCAACTAACACAATCATTTTGGGGATTTTTTTTAGAATATATTTATGTTAAGTTCAAATTCATGAGTTTTGTATAACAATATAATACTCGCACTTGTTTAAAAAGGACAGCCCAATGCACTAAACTCTCGCTATGTACGGAGTTCGGAGAAGACTCGCACTTGTTTAAACTTCTGAATTCACTTATGTATAGGGAGCGACCCACCTAACCTCCTTTGTGTAATGAATTATTAGAAATAATTATTAGAACAATTCTGTCACGACCCAAACTAGAGGGCCGCGACGGGCACCCGAATCTTACCCGTCGGGTACCACCAATCACACTATCAACACCTAATCCTAATTAAATACGGACTAAGCCGAAAAGGACTATGTAAAAATCTTAATCAGAAAACCAACGTGTATATATATATATATATATATACACACATCCCAAAGGCCGACAAGGCCATACAAGATCACTACACACAGGATACCTGTTTACAAGCCTTTAAAGAGTACACGACATAAAAAAGGATCGGGATAGGGCCCCGCCATACCCATAAATACAAGCAAAAATATACCGTACCAAGATAGACTGACACTCCAAAACAAGGGGAGTGCTCCAAAAATCCCGCTGAGTCAGCAACCTACTAATGTGGATCGTCGTCCGGTCTACGTAAACCTGCGGGCATGAAACACAGCGTCCCCTGACAAAAGGGACGTCAGTACGACTGATGTACTGAGTATGTCAGGCATGAACAATAGCATAACAGAGATATAACAATAACTTAAACAGAAACAGCCGACCAACAGGAAATGCCTTCGAGGGCCCTAATACATATGTCTAAATGTTATGCACAATGCAAATGCGGTATACATATAAATATTGGCCACACAATGGCATCTTCCTGTCCATAACCGCCTCTGTGAGCATCAAGTTATATTGTATTGGCTACACAAGGGCATCAATATTGATCTCTTCGGGCTCTTTCGTGATAGTCTGTACCAGCTGCAGGTGGTGTGCGTATATAACGCCTTTCCCTTTCCCCATATCCGCTACATATCATATCATATTTACCATATAATAGTGTGCATAGCACAAGTGGGTCCAGGGTAATATATGAATATAATTCAAATGAAAATGCATAAATGACAATAAAACATTTGAGTGACATAATATTCTTGTACCTTCGGCTAACACTGTGAATATCAACACCTTTTCCATATGGACTTAGGAACATATTTAGACATGTTTTCAACGTAGGAATCAATAATATGAATATTCTTCACTTCTAAGAGTAGAACAATTTATGGAAAAATATCACGGTTATATTTAGTTACATGAAACATGCCAAAATAAGAAATAATTTGTCTTAACATACCTCAGATAGATACTGTTCTTTCAACAATTCGGTATTTTGAATCGCTGGAACGTTTTTTCTTTGCTTCTTCAATTAGGCGCTGGACGTTGTTTTCTCTTTTGGTTTTACAAAGCAAATGAAATGTTTTAACTACTGCTTTGTACGTTTTTTGTTTCCTCAAATGACAAAGTGAATTGTTTTGGTGATTCGTTTTTTTGATCTTCAAAAAAATTCTATAAACCAAGATATGGATTCCAAAGTGGAAAACATAATGAGTATCATCATGATGACTCCCACCTTAGCCAATCTTGGCGGTGGTAAGCCCTAAATCAACGCCACATACACCCCAACATGCACTCTATTTAATTAATTGAGTGACTTGCATCCGTATAATTTATTAATTAAGCACATAATTAATTTTTGATCTCAATTCACTTAAATTCTAATGACTTATAAAATCTTCATATTCTCAATGTCATAATTTGTGATATGACAGTAGCCCATAACCTCTTTGGGGATATACAACTATTATTATTAATTTTTATCGTCACACTTGTTACGTCCAAAATTATTTCGGGGTTTTATCATTTTATATACTAATCTTTTTATCAGCATACATAAATATAGCATAACTTTCTTCATATCCGGATCTACTTGCCTACGTTTGGATGCTCCAATCATAACCTAAAATTATAGGATGTTACAAATTCCCAGTGTATAAAATAATCAAAGTCAATGAATGATTTTGACTTAGTATGATTAAAAAAAACAAAAACAAAGCAGCCCACATGAAACATATGCTGTTAAGTGTTAACAGTTAAATCCCATTTTTTTCTGTGTTCCTTTACATGATACACTACTATTAGGATAGCTGATAGCAACTGATTCTTAATACTTTGCTTTAGTATCCTGTCTAAATTTATATAATATATTTTTCTTTTTTAGTTGGTCTAAAAAATTAATGACACATTTTCTTATTTGATAATAATTTAACTTTAAATTTTATCTTTTATGCTTAACGAGATGATCTATAACCACACAAATATCGTTGGTCTGTTTTAGACCACAAGATTAAAAAATATTTCTTATTTTTTAAACTCTTTATCAAGTCAAACTATATCATATAAATTGGAACGGAGGGAGTACTATTAATTGTTACGTTAATAAACGTGCTAGAATTAATCTAGCCATCGGATTGACTCTGGTTCGTTTAGAAAATGTGGTTCGGGGGACTATATGTGGTAAGACCCAAAAAAAGATCTTGGATAAAAACCACTCCCACCATGAGACAGACGTAGAGGTGTGGCTTGGTACTCAAGTCATTCCAAAGAAAGGAAGCTTCAAGTATCTCGGGTCTATTATCCAAGGGAATGGAGAGATTGATGACGATATCAAACATCGTATTGGTGTAGGGTGGATGAAACGGAGGCTCGCATCTGGATTCTTGTGCGATAAAAATGTGCCACCAAAACTTAAAGACAAGTTCTATAGGGTGGTGGTTAGACCGCCTATGTTGTATGGGGCGGAGTGTTGGCTAGTCAAGACTTCGCACATCCAAAAGATGAAAGTTGCGGAGATGAGGATGTTGAGATGGCTGTGTTGGCATACAAGGAGGGATGTGATTAGAAATGATGATATCCGGGACAGAGTGGGAGTGACCTCGGTGGAGGATAAGATGCGGGAAGCGGGGTTGAGATGGTTCAGACGTTAGTCTGGAATAGGTGTGGATATTTGTGTTTCATCTCCTCTTCCGCTTCTCACGTCATTTCTTCTACGTTCCTATTCTCCCAAAGAACTTTCACAGAAGCTACTTCTTTAGTCCTCAGCTTTCGGACTTGTCGATCCAAGATAGCGACAAGAACCTCTTCATATGATCGATCCTTTGTAACTTGTACATCATCAATCGGTACAATCTGAGAAGGATCTCCAACACATGATCTCAACATGGAAACATGGAAAATCGGATGAACAAACTCCAACTCTGAAGGCAAATCCAATTCATAAGCTACTTGACAAATCCGTCGAATTATACGATATGGTCCAATATACCTTGGACTGAGATTTCCCTTCTTTCTGAATCTCATTACACCCTTCATAGGTGAAATTTTCAAAACACCCAATCATCTACATGGAACTCCAAGTCTCGCCGTCGCACATCTGCGTATGACTTTTGACGACTCCTAGAGGTTAACAGGTGTTCCTGGATAAGCTTTACCTTCTCTATTGCCTGGTGTACTAAGTCAGGCCCAAATAACTCCAACTCGCCTACCTCGAACCATCCGATAGGAGATCTGCATCTCCGTCCATATAAAGTCTCGTATGGAGCCATTTTAATGCTGGCATGATAGTTGTTATTGTATGCGAACTCAATAAGGGGTGAATGATCATCCCAATTTCCCTTGTAGTCCAATACACAAGCTCATAGCATGTCTTCGAGTGTCTGAATCGTACGCTTGGCCTGCCCGTCCGTCTGAGTGTGGAAAGCTGTACTAAGATTCACTTGGGTGCCTAAACCTTTCTGAAATGACTTCCAGAAGTTAGCTGTAAACTGTACACCTCGGTTTGGATATAATAGAAATAGGCACACCATGCAGGCGAACAATTTCCTTAACATACAACTTCGCGTAGTCCTCGGCTGTGTAGGTAGTTCTGACTGACAAGAAATGAGTTGATTTAGTCAGTCAGTCAACAATTACCTAAATAGAATCAAACTTACGATAAGAACGAGGTAAACCCATAATAAAGTCCATATAAATCATTTTCCATTTTCACATTGGAATCTCAATGTTCTAAGTCAATCCACCTGACTTTTGGTGCTCTATTTTTAGTTGTTGATAATTGGGACACTGAGCTACAAACTCCGCCACGCTCCTCTTCATGTCATTCCACCAATAGATACTCTTGAGGTCATGATACATCTTAGTAGATCCAAGATGAATGGAATATCTTGAACAATGGACCTCCGTCATAATTCTATATCGTAATCCCGCTACATTTGGAACACATAGACGACCCTGGTGCTTGAGAATCCTATGTTCGTCAATCTCTACGATTGTGGTCTTCTTCTGTTGAATGCCTTCTCTGATTTTTCTCAAACTGGGGTCTTTCCACTGTCGTTCCTTAACTTTCAATATGAGCGACGATTCTGACATATTTCGAATCACAAAATCACCATCCTTTGAATCCCTTAACCGGACTCCCAAACTAGCTAACTGATGGAGCTCTCTTACTAACTCCTTCCTCTCGACCTGCATCGGAATCGAGCTGACCATCGATTTACGACTGAGCGCGTTTGCTACAACATTAGCTTTACCGAGATGATATAAGATGTCCACATCATAATCCTTCAATAATTCAAGCTACCTTCTCTGCCTCAAATTCAATTCTTTCTGCTTAAATATGTATTGCAGACTTCTATGATCCGTGAAAATGTCCAGATGAACACCATACAAGTAGTGCCGCCAAATCTTCAGTGCATAGATCACTACGGCCAATTCCAAATCGTGTATCAGATAGTTTCTCTCATGTTTCCTCAATTGCCTTGAAGCATAGGCAATCACTTTATCATGTTGCATTAGCACGCATCCTAAACCTGCTCCCGAGGCATCACAATATACAACATAGCCTTCTATACCCTCTGGGAGAGTAAGGACTGGTGCCGATGTTAGTCTATCCTTTAACTCTTGGAAACTCCGCTCACAAGCATCGGACCACTGGAACTTTATAACCTTTTGTGTCAACTTTGTTAATAGTACTGATATGGTAGAAAGCCCTTCTACGAACCTTCTATAATAGTCGGCTAATCCTAGAAAGCTGTGAACCTCTGATGGAGTCGTGGGTCTCGGCCAATTCTTCACCGCTTTAATCTTCTGAGTGTCAACCCTTATACCTTCGTCTGACACTATGTGACCAAGGAAAGCTACTGAATTCAACCAAAATTCACACTTGGAGAGATTTGCATACAACTTATGGTCCCGAAGCATATGTAGTACTATCCGCAAATGATCTACATGCTCTGCTTTCGAGTGAGAGTAAACCAAAATATTATTTATAAATACTATCACAAATACATCCAAAAATGGGCGAAACATGTTGTTCATTAGATCCATAAATGCTGCCGGCGCGTTTGTGAGTCCAAATGACATTACTAAGAACTCGAAGTGCCCATACCTTCTCTTGAAAGTCGTCTTCGGGATGTTCTTTTCTTTAACCCTTAGCTGATGGTACCCCGACCTTAGGTCGATATTTGAGAAATATCTTGCACCTTGTAACTGGTCAAACAAATCGTCAATTCGGGGAAGAGGGTACTTGTTCTTGATATTGACTTTATTTAGCTGCCGATAGTTGATACACATCCGTAACGAGCCATCTTTATTTCGTACGAACAATACCGGTGCACCCCATAGAGATATGCTAGGCCTAATAAAGCCTTTCTCAAGTAGATCCTTTAGTTGCTCCTTTAATTCTCTCAATTCAGCTGGAGCCATTCTATAAGGAGGAATAGATATCGGCTGAGTGTCTGGTGTTGTCTATGCCGAACTCAATTTCCATTTAGGGAGGAAGGCCTGGAAGTTCGTCTGGAAATACATCAAGAAATTCCTTAACCACCGAATTGATTGAGACGTAGGTGGTTCGACATTGACATCTCTCGCCCGAACAAGATGATATACAACCTTTGGAGATCATCTTTCTTGCCTTAAGGTATGAAATAAACCTACCTTTTGGCGACGCCGTATTACCCTTCCATTCAAAGACTGGCTCGCCTGGGAACTGGAGTCTAACAACCTTTGTTCAGCATTCAACATTAGCGTAGCATGATGCCAGCCAATCCATGCCCATAATAACATCAAAATCAACTATCTCTAGTTCTACCAAATCCGTTAGAGTCTGATGGCTACAAACTAATACTGCACAATTCCGATAGACCCGTCTAGCAATTACCGACTCACCAACTAGTGTAGATATCACAAATGGATCTCTTATCAACTCAGGCTTCATACCAAATTTACAGACAATAAAATGAGTGATATATGATAGATTGGAGCCCGGATCTAACAACACATAGACATTATGTGAAAAGATCGATAATGTACCTGTAATAACATCAAGTGAGGATTCCTGATCCTGTTGTCCCATCAATGTGTAAGTGCGGTTCTGGCCCCTACCTCTGCCTTGACCAGATAATGTCAGCTGACTCTGCCCTGATGGGCGTACTGACTGTGATAAAGCTGTTGCAGATCCGACTGGCTGGGCCCTAACACATTCGCCTCCTGTCGGACAGTCTCACATAAAATGATCCGGTTCACCACAAGAATAACATAGATTTGATCCTCGTTGGCACGACCCTGTATGGGTCTTACCACACTGCTTGCATCGAGCCAACAACGACCTTATCTGAATAGAATCCCCTCTGTAATAAGACCATGATGCTCGTGAACCCTGACATGTTCCCGACTAAACATACCGATCAGCCGTCGACCCTGAAAATGGTAATGATGCGCTAGCTGCTGGGTAAGATATTCGTCTTGTAAGTTGTGGCCTGGGCCCACCTCTAGATTCTCTTACGTCACCTATGGATCGAGCCCTCTTATACTGGCCCTAATCACGCTCCCCATCTACTCGATGTTGCCTCTTACGATCCTCTAAATTTTGTGCATAAGCCTGAATGCGAGCAATATCCATATCCAGATTCAGAGAATCCGTAGTACACTCGTTGACCAAGTGCGACCCCAAGCCAGTAACAGACTTATGTACCCGATCACTCATCTCTGCTATAATCGTAGGAGCATAGCTAGCCAATGAATTAAACTGTAAGTTATATTCTTGAACACTCATACTACCCTGTTTAAGACGTAGGAACCTATCCTGCCTAGCCCGTCGAAGCTCGATTGGAAGAAAATACTGTAAGAAGGACTCTGAAAACTCCCTCTATCCTACTGGTGGAGCCCGAGGTCCCCTAAATTGCTCACATGTCTCATACCAAGTCACCGCAATATCCCGTAGTCTATAAGAAGCAAACTTTACCGATTCAGTATCTGTAGCATCCATTACCCGCAAAGTACGTTGTATCTGATCCAGAAAACTCTGCGAATTCGCATTCAGGTCTGATCTCGTAAATACCGGAGGGTTTAGTTAATGAAATCCTGAGCTCTCGCACTAGTAACTCTATCAGAAGGACTGGGAACCAGACGTTGGGCTTGAGCGGCCACTAATCGTGTCAACAACTGCATCGCACTACGCATATCAAGATCCTCAGTTGGAATAGCAAGCAGAGGAATTAAGGGTACTATAGCTCCACTAATCTCCTCTGATGGTGGTGAACTGGGGGAATCGTACGAAGGAGTCACACCGTGGGTCTCACTCTGGCCCTCGCTAGTGGGTGGCAATCGGCTAGCACCTTCTCCAGCTATCGTATCTAATGCCCTCATACTCTAGAACTTCTTCCTTGCTGTAGGCATCGCTGAAATTATAAACACGAGACGGATTAGGAGTGAAATGCTTATAACTTAGCTCTACTGCACGATTTATGAGATGAAAGAATGAAAACCATCCCTAAATGTCAGGCAACCTCCTGTTTATAGGTATGGTGCACAACATACCCATAAACAAGACGCTATTAGACACGGCTTATAGACTCTTTAGGACAGACATGCTCTGATACCAAGTTTGTCACGACCCAAACCGGAGGGCCGCGACGGGCACCCGGACCTTACCCGTCGGGTACCACCATTCACACTATAAACACCTAATTTTAATTAAATACGGATTAAGCCGAAAAGGATTATGTAAAAATCTCAATTAGAAAACCAACTTATATATATATACATCCCAAAGGTCGACAGGGCCGTACAAGACCACTACTAACAAGATACATGTCTACAAGCCTCTAAAGAGTACACGACATCAAAAAGGGTCGGGACAGTTCCCGTCATACCTATATATACAAGCAAAAATATACCGTACCAAAATAGACTGACACTCTGAAACAAGGGGAGTGCTCCAAAAATCCGCTGAGTCAGCAACCTACTAACGTGGATCGTCGTCCGGTCTACGTGAACCTGCGGGCATGAAACGCAGTGTCCCCCGACAAAAGGTGCGTCAGTACGGCTGATGTACTGAGTTTGTCAGGCATGAACAATAGCATAACAGAGATATAACAATAACTGAAACAGAAACAGCCGACCAACAGAAAATGCCTTCGAGGGCTCGTCCAAGTCGAATAGACCGGCGAAGCATGCATGCCGTGGTCGATCCCTAGAATACCTTCAAGTATTCGGTGGGTAAGAACACAAACCCGTACCTCTTCCTTATCATCTCGGTTTTTGAAATGAAAATAAATCGTCACTTTTTCTTTTTTTTTTCTTTGAATTCGAATTTCGAATTCTAGCTGTTGAAACCCCTCAAGTTTTGGCTATAAATATAGCCCTTTGGGTTGTGTTTGAGGGAGGCTTTTTTTTTGGATGAAAACTCTCGGTTCTTAAAAAGTCGAACTAAGAATTCACTATTTCTTAGGCTTGTTCAGAGGGAAAGATAGGCAAAAAAAAAACCCCTCTCTTGAACAACTTTCGATTCTCAAAATCTTTTTTTTACTCTCGGTTCCGGCCCGACAAAGTCACAAACATTTTGTTCTTTTCAATCGGATAAACAAACTTCTCCGAGCGGGTCGACGATTCGAAACATTCCTCGGTTCGCTGCCCGGAGAAGGTCAGTAAATTCAAATTCCTCTCGATCTAGTTTCCTTTTCGTATTTCTGTTAATGAAAAGTGCTTTATTAGTATTATTTGATCTAGTTTAGTTTATGGTGATTTCTGTTAGTTTGAATTGCTAAATTAGATCCTCTATTGTATGTTTAATTGATATGTGTGATTAGTTCATTTTGATTACTTTAAGTGTATATTTAGCCTAGTAGATATAGATTAGGTTCAAGCAAAATTATAGGCTGAATGTTGCACTGTTTAGCAGTATAATGCTTTAATAGTTAGGAAAGTCTGTGATGTTTCGTGCTGTCAAAAGTTGTTAGGTAATTTCCAGTATCTAAATATGTCATGTTGAGCTTGTTCTAGCATTATATGTTGTATACATTACTGTTGGACTTCTGTTTTGTTTAGAAATGGATTGCTAAAAATGCTTGGCCTAGTTTTGGTGCTAGTGATAGAATATGTGTGTCTCTATCAAGCTTCCAAGTTAAAAAAAATATATGCTTAGAGGTGATGTTTGTTGTGAAAGGATGATATTGTTAGTCTCTGCTTTAAATGATGGTTTCATTACTTATGTTGTGTCAAAATAGAATGTCCTCCTGCCTAGCATATAGCATGATCTTATCTCTTGCATACCCAAATTATATCTATACTCACCCGTGTTTGCTTTATGTGTTGTTGAACTGTTCTCTGTATGTACGAATATGCAAAATATCTTCCCAGCTAGCAAATAATATGCCTAAGACTTTGTATGAACTAGTATAGCATGAAAACTCTCAGATGTTCAAAATGTGGTCTTTGATTGACTTGGTTGGACCATGTTACTACACCCATATGTTCTTGTTGAATGGATTATTTACAAACCTAGTGTGCTGATGCATTGAGTGTCGGCATGTTAACTTCTTCGAGCCTCTTTCGTATAAACCTTAATACCTAGTTTGTCTAGAAGACTATAAATCGATGCATAGGTTAATATCTCTATAGAATTCTATGTGTCTTGCATGATAGTTCTCAAGTCTAACGCTGTATTTGATGAGTTCTTTGACTATGCTATGTCTAATTTGTAGTATCATTGTGCTTGCTGTGCCAGCCTAAACATGAATTGCTTCCTGTGATAACATTATAGTGCCCCTTTGAATACTTAAGTGTCATGTCATGTATATTCAAGGGACTAGTCCAACTGTTTGGTCTAAAAGGTCTTGCATCTCTGAAATGTTGTCTTAAATGATTATCTGATCACTTCCATGCCCTAAATATCTCCTGAACTGACTATCTGCTTGTCTTGGTCTGTCCAAGTAATGATATGTACCCATAATAGTGTCACAATTCCTTCTAAGTTACTATGCTACCATGTCATCCTGTCGAATAACCTAAGTGATATATGCGCCAGTTTATTGTGTCTGCTAAGATAGGCCTTGACATGAACCTTTGTTTGCATACACTAAGTTGGTGATTCTGTCTCATGTAGTAATATGTCTAGGCTAACTAAGTCTTATAATTGCCTAAGGATAGTAGCAATGATGCAAATGTGCTCCTTTTATGATAAAAAAACCATTTGTTCTTGTCAAAAAATCATGCATCTGTTCTTAGAATCTTGACTAGACGTATGTGTGTTCGATTTAGTTAAGAATAGCTCATCACTGGCCAGCTTGTCTTAATTGGTTGGATGCTCACCTTAAGATCTTGGAAACATATCCCCTGGATTGACTATCCACTTATATTGACCTACCCGAATGCACAACTATGTCCTTGGTGGTATGTGACTATTTTGTTGAGTTATTTGGTTCGCCTAGAAGGAGGAAAGGTTTTGGTGTTTAAGTGTATACTTAAGTTTTGTTGATAATGGATTACCTATGTTTCTTCTTTGCCTGGCATAATTAATCATACCTATTTGCCTCTCATAATCTGCTTGTATTAGCCATACATCTTCTTTGCCAAGACTGTGTATGTTTGGTTTTATATTTTCCTTGTTTAATCCAGTATCAACTATGCCTAGGCATACAAGTATAAATGTGGATGTATTGGTTTGACTTGTATATGGTCAGATTAGGAGTATTTGTGCTCAAATGAGCAGGACCACCCTACACCTTTAGAGGTATTAGCTCGAATTTGTTGCCCGCTCACTTTCATGTTCTGAGACCATTCGTTTACTTATTTTTTTATGAAATATGAGACATATAGGTGATATATTTCAAGGTATATGAGGGAGTAAAACTCAGTTGTATATTCAGTATATATCAAAGTTGTCTGTATATCCATATGTTTACCTTACTTGTCTTCGATGTTACCTTTGCTCAATAACTGCAACATGTCTTTCCCTTTCTTGTGTTGTGTCTAAAACTGCCTTTGAAATGTTTGTTTGCTTGTCGGGTTCCCTAAATGATAACTTTTTGAAGCATGTTCACTTACAAATGTTTGGCTTAATGTTGTCTGTTCATAACACATGGGATGCCCCCAACTTTTACTTGTCGTTATTGATGTGTAAGCTTGCCCACGACTGGACTGTTTTCTTTCAAATTTGCTGAATCAGTGACATGATATACCTCAAATGTACATAGGATATGCAGATTTAGTATACACCAAGTGTATACAAAGTTTTTATATTCTTATATACCTTTGAGTATATCACGTGTACTGTAAATATTATATGTATATTGGCATATATGTCCATATGTGGTCATATCACGTTGTTCTCTTTAAGTATGAAAGTTATAATTTTGGGTCTGTTCTATATTCTTTTGCACCCGCCTACAACCTAAGGCCCAACGACATATTATCTTTCATGAATTATTTATTTACATTTTTTCTTATACATATGTTTTCATGTTCGTCTACTAATCCTTTTCTTTTCTTTTATTTACATGAAATGCATCGAGAGCAACGAAGAGTCTCTTTATGAGACTCATCATGGCTATTGTCAAATGAAGACCCGCATCCACATTCCTTGCATTCTACAACCTCGGATTTCAAAACAAATAGGCTAGATGACATCGTCATCCGCCTTAGTTCCCCTTTTTATTATTACTCTTTAATTTCGTTATTTCTATTTTTTGGCATGTAATAATTATTTAATGTTTGTGTGATTGTTAGGATATTTAGAATAATTAGGCCATGAATGGATAAGTAGTAAGGTAGTTTTGAATTTAGAAACCGTCGCTAGTTACTTACTTTAGGCTCGGTTAGTTTTAAAATCGAAAATCGCTAGTTTATATATTTTTAGGCCCATCGCCCATAAAATATCACCTTGCATATATTTTATCAATTTTCATACCAATGCATACTTTTTTCTTTACATGTATTTTTTAATACCATACAAATGCATACTTGAATAAAATGCATCATTTCATTAAATACTTATAACATCATTTTAAGTTTACATTTTAAAACATGCATTTTTCTTAGTACAATAGTTAACCTGAGTTTGATCGGATAACCGCAAGTTAGCGGATCTTAAAGGATGTCTAACCCCTTCCCTTTAGGATAATAAAGAACCCTTACCTAGAATCTCATTAATTTCGTAGACCTTAAAATTGGAGTTATATTGCAGCATTTAGTTAATATTTAGGTGCCCTAATTCACCGTAGAATAATTAAGTGGCGACTCCTTAATCTAACCTAGGAATCACATTATGTTGCACTCTGCTTTGACCTGCGGGTCGAAAAAGAGCGCGACACGTATAATTTATCAATTACACACATAATTAATTTTTGATCCCAATTCACTTAAATTCTAATGACTTATAAAACCTTCATATTCTCAATGTCATAATTTGTGATATGACAGTAGCCCATAACCTCTTTGGGGATATACAACTATTATTATTAATTTCCATCGTCACACTTGTTACGTCCAAAATTATTTCGGAATTTTATCATTTTATATACTAATCTTTTTATTAACATACGTAAATATAACATACTTTCTTCATATCCGGATCTATTTGCCTACGTTTGGATGCTCCAACCATAGCCTAAAATTATAGGATGTTACAAATTCCCAGTGTAACTATAAAATAATCAAGTACAGTGAATGATTTTGACGTAGTACGATTAAAAAAAAAAAAAAAACAAAAACAAAAACAAAAACAAAGCAGCCCACATGAAACATATGCTGTTAAGTGTTAACAGTTAAATTTAAATCCGATTTTTTCTGTGCGTTCCTTTACGTGATACACTACTATTAGGATAGCTGATAGCAACTGATTCTTAATACTTTGTTTTAGTATCATGTCTCAATTTATATAATACATTTTTTTAGTTGGTCTAAAAAATTAATGAAACATTTTCTTATTTAATAATAATTTAACTTTAAACTTTATCTTTTACGCTTAACGAGATGATCTATAATCACATAAATATCGTTGGTCTGTTTTAGACCACAAGATTCAAAAATCTTTCTTATTGTTTAAACTTCGTGTCAAGTCAAACTACATCATATAAATTGAAACGGAGGGAGTACTATTAATTGTTAGGTTAATAAACGTGCTAGAATTAATCTAGCCATTGGATTGACTCTGGTTCATTTAGAAAATGTAGTTCGAGGGACTATATGTGGTAAGACCCAAAAAAAGATCTTGGATAAAAACCACTCCCACCGTGAGACAGGCATGGAGATGTGGCTCGGTACTCAAGTCATTCCAAAGAAAGGAAGCTTCAAGTATCTCGGGTTTATTATCCAAGGGAATGAAGAGATTGATGACGATATCACACGTCGTATTGGTGTAGGGTGGATGAAATGGAGGCTCGCATCTGGAGTCTTGTGCGATAAAAATGTGCCACCAAAACTTAAAGACAAGTTCTATAGGGTGGTGGTTAGACCGCCTATGTTGTATGGGGCGGAGTGTTGGCTAGTCAAGACTTCGCACATCCAAAAGATGAAAGTTGCGGAGATGAGGATGTTGAGATGGATGTGTGGGCATACAAAGAGAAATATGATTAGAAATGATGATATCCGGGACAGAGTAGGAGTGACCTCGGTGGAGGATAAGATGCGGGAAGCGAGGTTGAGATGGTTCGGACATGTGTAGAGGAGAGGCACAAATGCCATAGTGCGGAGGTGTGAGATGTTGCCTATAGACGGGTTCATGAGGGGTAGAAGTAAGCCGGAGAAGTATTGGGTAGAGATGATTAGACGGGATATGGCGCAAGTGCAACTTACTGAGGACATGACCTTAGATATGAGGTTGTGGAGGACACGAGTTAGGGTAGAATGATAGTAGGTAGTTGAGCATAGTCCTACTTATGCTTACATACTGGTAGTTGTAGTGTTATTATTGTAGCCCTGCTTAGCCTATCATAATAATAGGCGCAGTATTGTTTTATAGTCCCATGTCCTTAGATTTCTGCTGTATGTTCTTTTGTGTACTTTGTTTATCTTATTTACTTGCGTTAGTTACTGCTTAATTTTTCAGAATGCTTTATCATGGCTTATTCGCTTTTGTAACTCTTATTTTTCATACTGCTTTAAATTTCTTGTCCGGGTATGACCGTTTCTCTTGCTTTGCTTGTGCTTATGCTTTGTCTTGAGCCGATGGTCTTTCGGAAACAACCTCTCTACTTATCAAAGTAGAGGTAACATCTGCGTACACCCTACCCTCCTCAGACTCCACATTGCGGGACTTCACTTGGTATGTTGTTGTTGTTGTTTTACAGTTTTACTTAGTTATTAGTTTAATCGACCAGACTTAAATGTAAAGAATGGATCTTGGGCCTAACTCAACCCCAAAAGCTAGCTTATAGGGTGAGGATTGTTCAAGTCCATATAAAGAGTTCATGTTCAATTTCATATCCGATGTGGAACTCTTAACACTCCCCCGCACGCTCAGACCTTGTTAACTGGAGCGTGGATAATATAATTTGGGGCCCAACATCGGTGAACAAAGAATTGAAATGCGTCTGGCTCTGATACCATATAAAGAATGGATCTTGGGCCTAACTCAACCCAAAAGCTAACTTATTGGGTGATGACTGTTCAAGTCCATATAAAGAGTCCATATTCTCATTTCATATCCGATGTGGGACTCTTAACATTAACCTTTTCTTTTTAATGGATCGGTCGGTGTCACTCACTACTTTCAAATAGACTAATTTCTAATAAATCTTTTTTAAAAATAAATAAATTTCTAAAGCGATTAATAGACTAACTCACACCATGCATCTTACATTTCCACCGTGGTTACACATGTCGTCACGTACATACATTTTTATTTTTTAGTTGTGGTTAATTTATAGATTTTTATCTTATCATATTACTTAACGATAATACTTGATATGATGTATTATAAATACCATGCGTGACTAAGTTTTAATCGACTGCCAAAGAGTTTTTTTATTTACCTCAATTTTCTGAACATAGAAATATATAATAGCTCCTACTGATCTATGCTGATTGTTTACGTTCTATTAGCGAGACAGCTTAAAAAAAACAGAAAGCAGAGAACTATTTTTTCCCAAAGTTATTACTTATTAGTCCTTCAATTAATGTAAAGTTTTGAAAAAGATATTATACTCCGTTACAGTACTCTAACATTCATATTCATTACTCAATATTGGCGAGACTCATTACTCAATATGGGTGAGACTGTGCAAAATTAAACGAATTAATATATATATAGTGGGGAAGCAAAGAAAGTGAGTTGCAACGGGTAGAATGATAATTGAATTGTCTGATAATTTCATTTAAAAGTAAAAAATATTAAAATATCTTGCTTTATTTTGTTTAATCGTAATTTTTAACACGTTTATTCATGTGAAGACTTAATTTTTTTTATGAGCCAAATACATGAAAATTCTTTATTCTATTAAGCAACATGATCGAAGACAAAAAATGATGCCCTTTAAGAGTTGGGGATAAGGTTGTGCATCACATCCTGATCCCGACCGCCCATCCCGACCAAAGTTAGGGATGGCAACAGATCAGATCTGGACCGGATCCTACTAGATCCAGATCCAGATCCGTTTTTCATACCTGAATCCAGATCCAGATCCAGCGGGTCCATAAAAATCATATCCAAATCCGGATCCATCGGATTCGCCGGGTCCACGGATCGGATCTGGATCCACATGAAAAAAAAATTACCTTGCTAAGATTTTTCTTTTAACTGACAAACGATTTTTACTTAGCTAACAATTTATTGTTTTTCAATTTTGAAATGTTCATATGAGATATTTTGTTCGTTGTCTCGTTTTGATTGTGAGCTATTAATTAAAAATGTTGGACAATGACAATAGTTGTGGAAAATGCTGACTAGTATTTCCACAATGCAGAACTTGCATGTGCTTGGAATCTTCATAAATGAAGTGAATATAATTTGAACTACTTGTCTATGGAGATGTTAGTCATTCACTAATATAACATTGATTTTATTATCGAAGTTACCTCTTTATTTTTTTGTTTTTGAGTTAACGCGGGGATAAATTAAACTTGCAAGTATGTGCTTAGCAATTTTAAGAAAATAATTATAAAATTACATTCTAGGTTATGAATATATTTAATAAAAAATGGATCCACGGGTTGGATCTGGACCGGATACGGATCTCAAATACAAGATCCAGATCCAGATCCGATCCGTCAGAAACGGATCCGGTCCGATCCGGATCCGTCGGGTCCAAATTTTGAAGATCCGTATCCTATAAAATGGATCTGGATCCACCGGATTCGGACCGGGTCCGGAATCCATTGCCATCTCTAGACCAGACCAACCCCATCTCGACCCGACTCGACCCATCCCTACCCTGTCCCGCCCCTCCCGCTCCGTCCCGCCCCGCCAAATTTTGATTTTGGCCGTTGTGCAACGGCTATAACGATCATTTTTGGCCCCCACCCCATTAATCCCCCTACCCCTTAATATTTATTTTTAACCCCTAAGTTAATTTATTTACACTTTAACCCTATTTCTCAACTATAAATACCTCATTTCCTCTTCATTTTTCTCACAAATCTTCCTACCATCTCTGTAATCTCTCAATTTATCTCTATACAATTCTACATTTCCTATTAAATATTATATTTTTTTGCTCATTTCTATCAAAGTTAAAAATTGGGAGTGAAGTTGGCAACTAGCTTGAGGATCATCCATCGAGAAAAGTTTCAATTTTCAACCTCGATTATACGTCGACGTTACGTCGGCGTTTGGTACCTTCTTTAAATTATTATTGTTACTTTATTTTAATTATCGCACTTAATTTCATAATCTTTAATTATTTATTTACATAATTAAAATGGAAGGATTAAGATGTATGTTTAAGAGTAAGGGTAAGGGTGCTTCTCTAGTAGGGGTAACAAGCGCAGGAGTACTTCTTCTAGTAATCCTATTTCTAGTCTCGATAATTTCATTGATTTCACTCATATAGATGAAACCACTTTTTTTAATGATATAACATTAGATGATGAGGTAGATGAACCAAATTTTAATTTAGACGATAATCTAGATGACACACACCCACTAGTGCACCTCAACCTCAGGCTCAGACTGAGTCTTAAACTGAAAATGAAATGCCTCCTATTCCCCCTAGTATGAGTCAAGGCCCCACACAACGAAAAATAAAATCAGCTGCATGAGATTTTTTTGATAGGACCAAGAGAATCAACTAACTAGATGTAAAATTTGTAAAAATATTTATAAATTTAAAACCGAAAAAGATCAAGGTGGGACGGGAGGTTTATTGAGACATGTACAAGGCGAGCACACAACTAGGTGGAATCAATACCAGGCTAAAAAATCGGGTGTGCCAATGTCATCTGAGTCGGAACAAGGTTCACATAGTGTCCCTGACCTAGTACAGGGTCAAATTAACCTGACGACGGGGGGATTTTTGGTCCTAAATATGATAAAAACAAAGATAGGGAAAATATGGCAAAATTAGTTGCGGTAGAGGGTTTGCCTTTTTCATTTCCTTCCTCTCATGGTTTTATTCGTTACATTCGATAAACATATAATCATGCTTTTAATGGTTTCCCTAGATCAACTGTTAGAAGAGATGTTTTTAAATTTGCAATTGAATATCAACAATATTTACGTTATGCATTGTATCATTTTAATGGCAAAGTAACTACCACTTCTGACATAGGCCGTAGTACTAACGGTAATGATTATTTAACGGTAACATGTCATTGGATAGATCAAAATTGGTCTATGTAAAAACTTATTTATATATTGATGATAGGCACACTGGAAGTTTTATTACACAAAACATTAATGAGATTTGTGATTATTATAGAATAATTGATAAAACTATGACTATTACATTAGATAATGCTACTTCTAATGATTATGCTATAAGACTTTTAAAAGTTCGATTAACTCCAAATTTTTCTAATCATTTTCATATAAGATGTGCGTGCCATATTTATAACTTAGTTGTAATGGATGTCCTAAATTTTTTTGAAAGAATTCTTGATAAAATACAACTTGCTATAAATTTTATTTTTAAAGGTAATAAAATACAAAGACGTAAAGAGTATAAAAAAACTTGTAATGATTGTGGATTACCTTATAGAAAAATTTCAGAAGAAGTTTCGACTAGGTGAAATTCTCTGTATGAGCAACTACTTGTTGCTTACGATTATAGACAACCTATAAATTTATTATTTAACGCCCATAATAAAAATTCAAGGAATATGCTTGTAGATAATGATTGAGATTTTTTTTAGAACTTAATGGATTTCTACCGAAATTGTTTCAAGCTACTAAATTTTTTTACAGTATTTATTATCCTACTATTTCAAATATGTTATTTTATATAGCTCTAATATTTTTGTTACTTAATGAATATATGGAAAGACTATCTTACGCTCCATCTCTTAACAAATACTTTTTTCCTATTCCCACTATTTATATTATTGGTGTTGTATTAAATCCGACTATTAAAGTAGACGGTTGTAAAACACTTGTAGAAACGATTTATGAATGTATAGAAGTACTTCCAACAGACTCAACTGAAGAACCAATTCACAAACCAACTAAAGAAGAAGTTACGTCTAACATACACACTGAATGCAAACAAGTATATATGTATTATCAACAACAAAGTGTAAATAATCAACCGGCTTCTGTACCATCTTCTACTACTTCGCTGTAACCTTATAAAAACACATGCGGTTTCTGCTGCTAGTAGTCAAGGTCTTAGAAATAAAATGTTTAGTGGTTCAACTTCTTCAAAAGTTAGCGAATTTGATGTTTATGTTTTGCAGGGTGTTGTACCGTACGAATTAATTGTCAATGATGAAGGACATGAAGACTTGCTGAAATACTGGAGGCAGAATGAGATGACATTTCCGACACTAGAAAAGATGATCCGAGATGTGTTGAACATTCAAGCGTCATCAACAGCGTCTGAAAGCGCTTTTTCTGCTGGTAGATTTCAAATAGGAGAGCACAAACATTCATTGGCGGGAGACACATTGGAGATTACAGTTCTTTTCAGAGATTGAATTCGAGCGGAGTGTAGAAGGTGTGGTCAATCGGAGATCAACGAAGAAGAGACTACAACTACAACGAAATCTTGTCCGAGGGAACAGGAAGCGACGTCGAACAATTTGATCAACAAATTCCAATTCCAACCGAAGATCCTCAAGACATTGTGAGGAAATTTGAAAAAAGTATGGTTAACTATGTAATTTTTTTAATTGCAATTTTACTATGTGATTTGCAAATTTTGAAATTGTATTACAAAAAAATCATATTTCTATTAAATAAAATAAGAGGCACAAAAACAACCTTGAGATATTTTTATTACACTATCTTATTCAATTATTGAAGTTATATATATTATTTTTTAAAATTAAGTGAAAAAACAACAACCCAAATCCCGACCCGACCCGACCCGTCCCCCCCCAAATCGCGGCCCCCTTCCGGCAAGACGTGTTACGGGACCTTTTCCAGTCCCGCCATGGCCCGCCGGAGCCCGCGTCCCGATCCTCCCCCATCCAGGCTGGATTGGTCCCGCCCCGCCCCGGCCCACTGGCCAATCCTAGACTATAGTGAATTAAAACACTAATTAGATGTGGACAGAACAGCTCACTGAAAGAGAAAATGAGATTTGAATAATAAAATTAAGGCCTAAAATTAAAGTACTTTATTTTTATATTATAAACAATTGAGGAAAGGCACGTGCATGCCCTGTTATGAATCAATTATTGCTCGTTTGGCTCTGATTCGGTCACTAGTTCAACCCTTTGTTTTTCCATCTTTCCATTTGATGTGACTCTTTTAGGAAAAATGAAACATTTTCATATTAATTTTTTTTATTCTTAGCTTTCTATTTTACCTTTAATATGCTTTTATAACCACAGATATATTATGACATATGTTAAATCATAACTCATAAGTACCCTTAGTGTTTGTTAAAATAATTTTTTATTTTCTAATTTACATGAGGGACATAATACTTAAGAAAGAATATATATATATATATATATATATATATATATCATCTTATTAAAGATAAAACATATGAAATTTAAAACTAAAATTATTTTGCACTTTTAAAAGTAGATTATTCTTTTGATAATAAATTAAAAGGAAAAATATCACATAAAGTCGTAGGATAAACAAGGGGAGTATAATAAATGTCTAAATTTACAAGGAAAAGGAAAAATAAAAAAAAAGTCTAAAAACCACGTGAAAATGGTGCTAAGCCTTTGATAAGCACGTACGTAGTGATAAGAAAAGCATCTTCCGCTAATATATTAAAGGCAAAACTCTCTGCTAATATTAAACCTCGACAATATTCTGTCTCTCTTCATCCAATATTACTAGTTTACTACTAAAAAATATAGTAGTAGTACTGTAGTAGTAGCTGAAAATGGAAAATTTAATCTCTACTTCATCAAATTCTTCGGAACCAAACACACTTCAAAAAATCCTTCAATACATAGTCCAAAGTCGTCAAGAATGGTGGGTTTATTCCATCTTCTGGCAGGCATCCAAAGATGTCAATAACCGACTTATATTATCGTGGGGCGATGGCCATTTTCGCGGAACTAAATATACACCTTCCGCGAAAACAGGCCATGGCCAATTTCATCAGCTTCAGAAGAAATTTGGTTTTGATGGCATTGATCATGATACTAATAATAATGTTACGGATTCGGAGTGGTTCTATATGGTATCTATGCCACAGTTTTTTTTGGCCGAGGATGAACTCGTCGTACGAGCTTATACCTCGGCCTCGCACGTGTGGCTGACTAGTTATTATGAATTGCAGCTTTATAATTGCGAGAGAGCTAAAGAAGCTAACTTGCATGGAATTCGTACGATTGTGTGTATTGCTACTCCTAGTGGTGTTGTTGAATTGGGTTCTTCTGATGTTATTCAGGAAAATTGGGAACTTGTTCAGCTCATTAGGTCTCTATTTGGATCAAACAATAATATGAATACGACAACTTCTCATATACCCATCAATCAAGGTATATATTTCGATTTTCCATTGATAGTTTCATTTGCTTATTCAATTTCAATTTCAATTTATGTGATATGACTTAAATTACATAATACGAAATTTAAGAAAGTAATAAATTTTTTTGAAACTTATGGTACTAAACATGTTAATAATATTTGTGTGATTATAAAAATTTTATCATTAAAGTAACTAAATGGAAATGTAACATCAATTGTTTCAAAATTTAGTGCCTTATTTTTTTAGAAAAGGGAAGCCTGACAGGGTCACATAAACTGGGATGAATGGAGTAAGAGATTTAGCTATTTTTAGGAACACACCTTAATCAGTTCATTATATTGTTTCTCAAGATGCCTTCACTTGTGAGCTGATTTTTTCATAAAATGTGTTAAGAGTCCCACATCAGATATGAAATAGGAACATGACTCGGACATGGACAATCCACACCCTACAAGCTAGTTTTTGGGGTTGAGTTAGGCCCAAAATCCATTATTTACATGGTATCAGAGTCAGACTCATTCCAATTCTTTGTTAACCGATGTTGGGCCCCCAAATTATATTATCCACGCTCCAGTTAACAAGGTCTGGGCATGCGGGGGAGTGTTAAGAGTCCCACATCGGATATGGAATGGGAACATGGACTCCTTATATGGACTTGGACAATCCTCACCCTACAAGCTAGCTTTTGAGGTTGAGTTAGGCCCAAGATCCATTCTTTACATGTGAAATGACGGTGAGATTTGAATTCAAAACTTTTTGTCAAAACACTTGATTTTTTCTTTTTGGCTATTTGTTGTGGGTGGGTGGGGGGGGGGGGGGGATTGAAATTTGGTTCCAAAAATCTCCCCTCCTACTATTACTATATTGAATTGTGTGATTTTCATCTCATAGTTTAAGTTATTAGATAGAGAAACTTTTTCATTACTTAATTACATTATGTCTCTAACAGTTTCAATGGAAGATCATCAGAAGGTAAATGTTGGATCACCACAGCAAGAAGAAAATATTATAAAGCAAGAAATGGCTATTGGAAACCTAATATCAGAATCGAGCAATTCCGACTTAGAGAACGAGTCCTCACCAATCAACAACGTTGTCAATCGGTCAAGAAAACGGGTAAAGAAGGGCAATTCGACCAGTACAACAATAACAAGACGAGAAACGGCGATGGATACTCACGTGGATGCAGAGAGAAAAAGAAGGGAAAAATTAAACCATCGATTCTACGCTTTACGGACCGTAGTCCCGTACGTGTCCAAAATGGACAAATCTTCATTGCTAGCTGACGCAGTTACTTATATCAATGAGCTCAAAGCTAAAATCAAAGATTTTGAATCTAAATTAATTGAGCCCCAGAAAAACCCTATAATTATGGAGCAACATGATTCTCATAGTGCGTCTTCCGTTGTAATTGATCGAGCTAATAATAAGTCATTATTTTCCAGCTGCATTAACAGCGAGAGAAATGGGATGGAAGTTGATGTTAAAATTAGAGGATCGGAAGCTATGATTAGGGTTCAGTCTTTGGATGTGAATTACCCGTGCGCGAGATTGATGAACGCGATGAGAAAAATGGAGTTTCAGATTTACCATGCAAGTGTTTCTATTGTTAAAGACTTGATGGTTCAAGATATCGTGATTAGGGTTCCTGATGAGTTATCAAATGAAGAAGCCCTAAAATCTGCTATAGCGACAAGATTAAGTGTTGCTGATAATTTGTACTAAGCATATGTACTGCATACATTCTGGGTTGCTATCTATAACATATGAGTTCATATATTATATATGTTCGTTTGAGAATCGGGGACTCATGTTATATAATTCCTTATAGTAATTGTAAAAACAACTTTAAGCATAGATATTCACACTATCATAAGGCATAATTCGACGACTTCAGTATACTACAATGCTTAATTCGTCATTAACATTTAGTTCTGGACTTAAACTTTAGTGGACCACACACATAATAAAGAAAATCTAACAACGTAACAATTGCGTTATCCCATACAAACCTGATGATGGTTTATTTGGACTATAGAACAAAATATATGGAGTAAGTAAAGATTTAAGACCATATTTTCAGAGAAGTGGATGTATGAATCATGTCTGAACAGTGAGAATAAACGATGAGCCGGTGGAAAAGCAAGGGTTGGTGATTTCCTTGTCTAGGATTCTGAAGTAATCAAACCATTCTTACTTTGAATAGAGAAGAAAAACGTTATGTTGATGCCCAAGTATATCAAGACAAATGAGACATTAAGATTTGAAAAACAAGACCCGGTGAACATCTGTTAGTCATATCTTGTGCTATGTAGAATTTTATATCAACACCAGTGGATGGCCACGGCACCCATTTTGGGCCAGTAATTTCTCGCCTAATTGCTTCCCTATATTTGTCCGAGTACCCATATAATATATCCAACACATTTAATTAAATATGAAATCCAATTAGACTTAATTAAATAATTTCTATCAAATAGAAATATTCCATAATTATTATAAATTAAATATCTCGATTCTCAATCGAATATTTAATACTTTCTCAATACCTTCTTAGATCGATGAGACAATCGCATATAGTGTGACCCTATAGGCCTTCACATATCAACATTAATCTAATTAAGGTCCATACGAAACTCCTAGACTGCGTCGTATGACGAACTCAATATGTGAAGTACGTTTACATGAATCCAACAAACTTAACCTTTATGCGGAACTATAAATTCTTTCATTCGCGACACACTCGATTAAGCTTATGATTTGACAATTGTCTATCAAATGGCTTAATCACTTTATCTCACATTTATTTGTTGACAACTAGACCATATTCTAAATATGTCTCTTGCACTGGCCAGTGAATTTAGTCAACCTAATAACATTGAGAAGTTGAGTTCTCTCTCGAATTTCCAATCGAGTATTGAATCCTATTCTTGGCTCAACTACCACCTTGATTTACATCCTGATGCACCCAACACAAGCCGTATCTTATCCAGAAGGAGTTTAAGCTTAGAATTTGGTCAAAGTACATCATTCAGTAAGCAAGGTGTGTATTGACCTCAAGTTAAATGACCTTTATATTCCACATGCCGATAACACTATAGACATGTATAATAAATAATTTATCGGCAGGGTATACCAATACTTCTCCAAAGTATCCATGTGTCCATCACGAGTAACCATTACTCGTAGCTGTGAGTCATACTACATTCTCCAAGAATGTGATGCAGACTACATGTCGATTTATAGCATATCATCGATATCCCATTCTCGATGATCATTAGTCGAGGCTATTTTGAGAGTTACGTTCTATCATTAATATCTCACTCTATTAATGACAACGTAAGCTCAAGGGATGCACATATATGAATAATTGCAAACAATCAAACAATAATTCAATAATTATAAATGCCATAAATATTAATCTCATTAATAAACGAATGTGTTCAAGTACATTTTTGTCCCTAATATAGATTGTCTCTAGGACATACATACTTTCAATCTCCCACTTGACCTAGAGCCAATCTCCAATGTATTTAATGCCCATATTTTTGAAATGACCATTATGCTTAGCTAAGCTTAATGGTTTAGTAAATGGGTCAGCTAGATTATCATCTGTGAGAATATAGTCTAGATCTATTTCTTTTGATTCCACCATATCTCTGAGTATATGGTATTTCCTCTGTACATGCTTGTTTCTGTTTGTTGATCTTGGTTCCTTAGCTTGGGCAATCGCACCAGTGTTATCACAATATATCGTTATTGGATGACTGACACTTGAAACAACCCCTAGTTCTTTTAAGAACTCAGATATTGAGACAACTTCTTTACCAGCTTCCGATCCAGCAATGTACTCGGCTTCAGTCGTCGAATCAGTAGTGGATTCTTGCTTGGAACTTTTCCATCTTACTGCTCCACCATTGAAAATGAAAGCATATCCAGATTGTGACTTGAAGTCATCAAGATTTGTTTGAAAGCTAGCATCAGTGTACCCAGTAGCGACTAGCTTCTCTTGCCCATCATAGACTAATAAATATTCTTTAGTTCCTCTAAGATACTTAAGAATATTCTTGACTGCTTTCCAGTGTTCTTCCCCAGGATTTCGCTGGAATTTGCAAGTCATGCTAAGTGCAAAGGCCACATCTGGCCTAGTGCAGATCATGGCATACATGATTGATCCTATAGCTGAAGCATATGGGATCCTCTTCATGCGTTCAAGTTCTATAACAGTAGAAGGACTATCCTTCTTAGATAACTTGATGCTTTGACCCATAGGAAGACCTCATCTCTTGGAGTTTTCCATTGAGAAACGTCTTAGCACTTTGTCTATGTATGTAGACTGTGACAACCCTAACAATCTATTAGGTCTATCTCTATAGATCCTAATTCCAAGAATATAGCAGGCTTCACCTAAGTCATTTACCATGAAGGTGCTGGAAAATCTTTCCTTCACTGATTGCATAAGGGGCTTATCATTTCCCGTTATTAATAAATCATCTACGTATATGATAATGAAAACAATACTCCCTTCATTGCGTTTACTATAAACGCATGGATCCTCCTTACTTCTGAAAAAGTCAAACGATTTGATAACTTTGTCAAAGCAAATATTCCAACTCCTTGAGGCTTGCTTTAGTCCATAAATGGACTTTTGTACTTTGCATACTGCTTTGAGTTTTGACTTGGATGTAAAAACTTCAGGATCATATACACTTCCTCAATTAGATTTCCATTGAGGAAAGCGGTCTTAACATCTATCTGCCAAATCTTATAATCATAGTATGCAGCTATTGCAAGCAAAATCTGAATGGACTTAATCTTTGCAACTGGCGAAAAGGTTTCATCATAATCGACCCTATGCTTATGATTGTAACCTTTTGCTACCAACCTAGCCTTGTAGATTTGCACCTTGCCAAATACATCAATCTTCTTCTTGAAGACTCATTTGCATCCTATGGGTCTAACCCTAGTTGGCAAATCAACCAAGTTCTAAACTTGATTGGCATACATTGAGTCCATTTCAGATTTTATGGCTTCTTGTCATCTCTGCGAGTCAATGTCTAACATAGTCTCGCTGTAGGTTGTAGGCTCATCGTCACCAGGAATATCTATCTCATTTTGACTTTCAACAAGGAGATTAAGTCTTTCAGGCTGACGATGAGTCCTCGTAGACCTACAGAGTTGGTTATTTTGCACTTTTGTTGTTCTTGTATTCTGATCATAAGAAGGTTCTTGTGTGTTTCCACCACTATGAGAGTTTTCAGGAATATCATCTACATGTGTTTCCTGAATTGAAGGATGTACAACCATTGTTTCATCTTCCATTGGTTGTGTACGAGAATCTTGCATTTCTGCATCAATCCTCACATCACTTCCACTGGATGAAGGTTGTACTCTAAGTAACACACCTTCACCAAATACTCTAACTGAATTCTTGTCTAGGTCATTCGACAAGGATTCAACCTCTATGTTTCTTTGTAGTACTTGAATTTCTTCATGTTCTTTCTTATTGTAACTCTATTACTTGTAGACATAGTCTTCCTCAAGGAAAGTTGCATTTATGGAAATAATGACTTTATGTTCTCCAGGAAGATAGAAATAGTATCCTCTCGTTTTCTTAGGATATCCCACAAAGTAACATTTCTCACTTTTAGATTCTAACTTGTCAGTAAGCATCTTCTTTACATATGCAAGGCGGCACCAGGCTCGCATATGTGTAAGAGTAAGCTTCTTATGCCATATCTCATTTGCCATTTTCTCTACTGACTTTGAAGGAACTCTATTCAGAATATAGATTGAGTTTTGTAAAGCATAGCCCCAAAGCTATGTTGGAAGAGCTGAAAAACTCATCATGGATCTGACTTTATCCATTTCCAACTCAGCATCAACTCGTGCTCCATTTCCAACGCGTAGGTCTACCTCCCATGGTCTAACCTTTGTGCTGTCCATTAGGCCCTACACATTATTACAAATGTGTAAGCCATAGGTTGTATCCAATACCCAGCAGTGAGAGTTACTTATAGACATATTAATCTCAATGACAAACATACCTTGTCCAGCGGGTCCAGAAACACCTAGTGCCTTGTCTCATCCTGGAGCGGTGCAATCTTTCTTCCAATGCCCCTTCTACTTATAGGTGAGGCATACGTCCCTGGACAATCTAGACTTCTTCTGAACACCTCATTTAGGTTTCAAGACTATGGGTTTGGCACCAGTTTTACCCTTATTCTTCTTGTTCTTACCTTTAGGTTTGAACCTAGTAGATGAGCCTACCATGAGCATAGTCTTCACTTTTGAAGTAGATGATTCATAAGTCTTTAGCATATTGTAAAGTTCTGGAAGATTCACTTTGGTTCCATTCATGTTGAAAATCACAATGAATTTTTCAAACGAACTAGGAAGCGAATTGAAAATCAGGTTAACAGATACATTTCGAGGCATCTTCATTCCAATCGAAGCCAACCTTTCTATCAACCCAATCATCTTCAGAACATGACCAGACACTTGCCCCCATCATTCAACTTACATTTGAAGAGGTCTCTTAACAACTCATACTCCATAGTCTGAGGCTGTGAATCACAAAGACTCCTCAAATGTACTAGCATCTCATAGGGGCCCATGTTCTCATGCTGCCTCTATAACTCTACAGTCATGGAGGACAACATGACACAATGTGCCGAGGTAGCATCATCCAAATGCTTCTGATAAGCAATGTCAAATAAAGCATACTCAACAGATTCTTTATCAGGAACTTTTGGAACAGCTGTGTCTAAACATACTCAATTTTCTCTTGTCTTAGTACTAAACGCAAATTACGCAACCAGTCCGGATAATTATCTCCAATCAACTTATTAGTCTCAACCTAAGTCAACCTCGTTACGCGACTGCAAACGTGCATCTAAGCAAGTTTAGCCTTGTACAGCAAACGCTAGGGCGTAAATACTCACAAAGGTTTCTCACTTGCTACTGCAAACACATGCACCTATGAAGAGTCTGAGTCTTCGTAGACTTAGAGCAAACACTAGGGTGTAAATACACTTATAGCCGAAAAAGATTTTGCACTCATTCAATTATAACGGACGACGCGTGGATTCCAAATCAGACTTATATTAAATTGAGAAACATTTTAATCAGAGTTTTATCAAGATCCTTATTTCACGTGCTAGATCAAATAGAGCACATATTGGGCGCCGCCTACCCAAACATGATTTAATGCGGTCCGACAAATATTGGGCGCCGCCTACCCAGACATATATAATGAGGACTCTATACTAATTATTTAAATGACAATCAATTAAACAATTAGGGAAAAATAATTAATTCAAGCGCACATTATCAAATAACATGCTAAAATAACAATAATCGATGGGTTAATTAATTTGTTTCAACTTAGAAAATATTTAAATTCCAAATTTAAAACTCAATTTCAATTTTCGAAATTTTCTGCCCATCCAAACAGTCCTTTAATAATTCATAAATTAAAATTTAATTTTTAGGATTTTTTCTGCATTTTTCAGAACCTTAAAATAATTACATATTCACCCAGGGACCAAATCTGCTTTTATGAAATTTACAGATCTGCCCCGGGGACCAAATCTACTTTTTCAAAATTTGCAGATTTATCCAGGGACTGAATTTGCTTTTCTGAAGTTTACAAATTTTCCCCAAGAACCAAATCTGTTGATTTAAAAACCCATTTAAATATCAAGAAAATTTCCAGGGACCAAATTGGAATTACAGAAGCTTCTAAAATTTTTAGATTTGCCCCAAGGGTTAAATTGCAATTTTGAAAACACTAATTTAATGTCAATTAGGTCCTTCAACTATTTCAAATTATCAAAATCAATTCCAACCCCAAATCAAATTTGGGATTTGGATTTCGGGTAGAAATTGATGGAATTGAACACCACCGGTCGATAGCCCACGTCGGGCCGAAATTCTAGCCGCCACCGGCTGTTTCCAAAAGAGTCGGCGGTGGCCCCTTTCCAGTGGCTTTCGCCGTGTAACACCACCACCGTTCGATTCCTTTCATCGAGACGATCACAGTGGTAGTATTACTTCACCATTTCGATGCCCGAGGCGGCCGAAAACAATCCCGCCACGCTACGTCCCGTCACCTCTCAACATCTTTATCGACCATCTTATAAAGTGGTTTTCTCGATAATAGTGGAGACGGTGATAGAATAACGTCGAATCGCCGAAAAACCCGCTGGAAACCACCTTTCGCCGCCCGAACAGTGCCTGCCGCCGCCACTGTTCATTGTTTCTTTTTTTTTTTTTTTGAAAATTGATTTAATAAATTGAAATAATTAATTTCCCACGTAATCGTTATTATGATTATCGTATAATCATTTAATCCAGTCTGGGCTCTGATACCATTATAGGGAATTCTTGGGTTCGTAAGCACAGTGGAAGTTAAAAAAAATTCTTACCCAACAATGATCCTGGCATGGTTTATACGATAATCATGTTTATGTTCAAAACATACTAACAGAAAACTTATAGGTTTCGTACGTTGGATTCACCACTAAGGTATCCACGCGATTTGTTTCCTCGACTGCAAGTTTCAACTCCAGTGTATTTTCTAATCAAGAAAGCTAGGAAATCTTATGTGTTGTATATATAGGAGTTCAGGACAAATCCTAAACAGTTATAAAACAGGAAAACTAGGTCCATGTTAATGTTCAGTGGACCAGCACAGCTGGTCCACCTCACACGCCCCAGTGGATGGCCACGACTCCCATTTTAGGCCAGTAATTTATCGCCTAATTGCTTCCCTATATTTGTCCGAGTACCCATATAATATATCCAACACATTTAATTAAATCTGAAATCCAATTCGACTTAATTAAATAATTTCTATCAAATAGAAATATTCCATAATTATTATAAATTAAATATCTCGATTCTCAATCAAATATTTAATACTTTCTCAATACATTCTTAGATCGATGAGACAATCGCATATAGTGTGACCCTATAGGCCTTCACATATCAACTTTAATCTAATTAAGGTCCATACGAAACTCCTAGACTGCGTCGTATGACGAACTCAATATGTGAAGTACGTTTACATGAATCCAACAAACTTAACCTTTATGCGAAACTATAAATTCTTTCATTCGCGACACACTCGATTAAGCTTATGATTTGACAATTGTCTATCAAATGGCTTAATCACTTTATCTCACATTTATTTGTTGACAACTAGACCATATTCTAATTATGTCTCTTGCACTGGTCAGTGACTTTAGTCAACCTAATAACATTGTGATGTTGAGTGCTCTCTCGAATTTCCAATCGAGGAATTAATCCTATTCTTGGCTCAACTACCACCTTGATTTACATCATGATGCACCCAACACAAGCCGTATATTATTCAGAAGGAGTTTAATCTTAGAACTTGGTCAAAGTACATCATTCAGTAAACAAGGTGCGTATTGACCTCAAGTCAAAGGACATTTATATTCCACACGCTGATAACACTATAGACATGTATAATAAATAGTTTATCGGCAGGGTATTCCAATACTTCTCCAAAGTATTCATGTGTCCATCACGAGTAACCATTACTCGTAGCTGTGAGACATACTACATTCTCCAAGAATGTGATGCAGATCACATGTCAACTTATAACATATCATCGATATCCATTCTCGATGATCATTAGTCGAGGCTATTTTGGGAGTTACGTTCTATCATTAATATTTCACTCTATTAATGACAACGTAAGTTCAAGGGATGCACATATATGAATAATTGCAAACAATCAAACAATAATTCAATAATTGCAAATGCCATAAATATTAATCTCATTAATAATACGAATGTGTTCAAGTACATTTTTGTCCCTAATATAAATTTTCTCATGTCATACATACTTTCAACAACAATTGATATGATTACTAAAGAAGCAAAACCAAAAAGGCATAATTTCATTCCAAAAGAAAGGGAATGTCTTTTAATTAAAACTTGAATAAATTCAATATACAAATTGATAAATATTCAAGAAAGTAATAAAGAAGAAGAGAATAATATTACCTATTAAAACTGCACTTCAATGTGAAATTCTTCTACTATTTATTTTTCCAGAAAAGTTCCTATAAAAACATACCAGTGTTTCCTTTACTGACTGATCTTAAATTGTGAGATAAAGTGATACTGAAAAAATGTAAGCTTTCTAATGGTAATACGTATAAACATTATTGTTTTAAGACTTTACTTATATTAATTACGTTTTCATTCTGGGCATTAATCCAAATTTAATTATCCATCTCATGATTTTCTGCAATGGATGAATTAGTCTTTTTTGTTTTGGTGTATTAAGTATGTTTTCATTATTTGGGATGTAAAAAGGCGCAGAATTTATGCTGTACTACTGAACTTTATGATAGACACATCTTTCACAAGAAAATTAAAAGCCAAAATGGCCTTATTAATAATTGGTATGTGAACAGATTTCCCATTTGTGGCCATCAATGGCTCCCACGATATCTTGACTTTGGTTTGTCTATAGTTATATATTTTTTATTATACATACAAAAGTATTTATATTTTTGCCCAAAATGATCCTTTAATGTTTGTTTAAAGGGAAAAAACCCGTTCAACTCTGATGGCTATTTCGTCTTTTAATTTTTAACTTTGGAGGCTTCCCACTTATAAAATAATAATAATAATAATAATAATAATAATAATAATAATAATAATAATAATATTATGAGTACACCCGTATCAATTAGTAATATACTTTAATGAATTTGGTGTATAAAGTACAATTTAAATTTAAAAAATGCAAGTTTATGAAAACGATGAACGTTGATTTTGTTTAACTACATTAATAAAGAAGAAAATGCTATTTCACAAAAGTTCCCTTATTCTTATTTCAATATATATGTATGTAGTCAGATTACAAGCGTTGAAGTGTTTTCTTTTTTGAATCAAGGAATTAATTCAAAATTTTGCTTGATTCTATGTTTTATGTTACTATGTTATTGTTAAATTGAAATTAGTATGATATTATAAATTTTATTATTATACATAAACCGAAAAACGATGATTGACAATTGCTATAAGTCCAAACTTAAGAAAAGTTATTAAAGCACAAGTAAAAAGAATATTGAAATAGGACATGACAGTAAAAAGCCAATTGTTAAAATTGAGAGAGAATAAATTTTTTGAGAGAATTAGTTCTTGATTTCATTCATCATCATGACCTCTTTATATAGAGGTAAAAGTTCTCATTTTTCTAGTATAACAAGGAAATCATATTCTAATAAACTACTATAATTACAATTTACCAATATACTTAAATTAGGATTTTACCAAAAACCTAATAGAGTTAAACTAGGAGACTATAATATCCGCGGTCGGTCACCACTTGATGTGTCGGTCTCAATACCTCCTTCAAGTTGGAGCATAGGGTCTCAAATGCCCAACTTGTCAAGCAGATATTCATGTTGTGATTTGCCCAAAGCTTTTGTAAACACGTCGGCCAATTGTTCATTGGTTGACACATAACTCAAAAGAATTATACTCGATTGGAGTGCGTCACGGATATAATGACAGTCAATTTCAATAGTTTAGTCCGTTCGTGAAATACCGAATTTCGTGGAACTGACTATCACAATACATTTTAGCCAGAGATTTATGTTCGAAGCCCAAGCTATGTAGGATTCCCTTCAACCATTTCAATTTACAAACTCTCATTGCTATTGAACAATATTCTGCCTCTGCTGACGAGCGAGAGAAAATGTCCTGCTTTTTGGTTTTCCATGATACCTGTGAATTCCCGAGGGAGATAAATCATCAGGTGAGTAATCTTCGGGTCAACGGATATCCAGCCCAGTCCGCATCACACCACCCATACAACTGGAGATCACAATCCTTACTTAACACAATTTCTTGTCCAGGGTTCTTTTTCAAGTATCTTACCACCCGGAGGGCGGCTCTCCAGTGTGCTTCCTTCGGTTGGTGCATGAATTGGGACAAAACATGTACACAATAGGACAACTCCAATCGCGTAAAACTGAGATATATCAATCTGCCGACCAGACGTTGGTATGATTTTGAATCTTCCAAATTAGCCCCTTTGGCCAACACCAGATTGTGATTCTATTCTATGGTAGTTTTAATCGATTTTGCTCCCAGTAGCCCGAACTCAGAGATTATATCCAAGTCATACTTCCGTTGATAAAAGAATAATTTGGTTGGTCCACGCGCAACTTCAAACCTCAGAAAACACTTAAGTTTTATACTTGCTCGATGCATCGTGAAGAGAGAATAATCGGAGTATAACTGTTTGAACCCATAATTCATCAAGACACTTGACAGTTTTGCAATCAAGCACAGTGAAACTTGTTTCAACCCATACAAAGATTTTCATAGAGACGACATACATGCCCCGGACCAGACACACGGAGTCCCAGTGGTAATTTCATATAAACTTCTTTTGCCAGCTCACCGTGCAAGAGGGCATTATAAATATCCATCTGATGTAACTCCCAATTTCGAGCGGTCGCTACCGCTAAGAAGGTCTGAACGGTCACTACCTTCACAATCGGAGCAAACGTTTCATTGTAGTCAATATCTTTCTCTTGCTTATTATCGAAGATGACCAACCGGGCTTTATATCATTTAATATTTCTAATGTCCATGTGCCATTGTCCTCTAATGCTTGGATTTCTTGTTGCATGGCTTTTCTCTAACATTCTTTTTTCATAGCTTCTGAGAAGGATTTTGGTTCAATTCCTGTGGTAGTTACTGCAATGAAGCTATGGTGTTGCGAAGAAAAATTATCACAAGATATATAGTGAGCTAAAGTATAAGGTGCACCTGAGCGTTGCTAAGGATCGAGCAAACTCATTGATGGACTTTTTTGCTGGAATGTTTTAGTAACGTAGTCACGTAATCGAACTGAGTCATGCTTTTGATGTTTACCTCAACCCAATTGTTCTTCCGGTGGCTTTTCATTAGCCCAGGTACCTTCTTTCTGTACTTCTTCCATATTTTTATTATTCGGACTAGCATCTGTCCGGTCTAATTCTGGTTGATATGTAGGTTCAATATCCGGTGTCTGAATTTCTACTATTCGAGCTTTATTTGCACCTACATTATCAGTCTGTTCTTCTTTGAAAATATGTTGATTCTTTTCGTCCTTTATTTCGTACGGATCGCTTTTATGTTGTCGACCAAGTTACATGTTCCTACGGTAAAAGGGAACTTAGTCTCGTAGAAGTCCACATCTCTTGAGACTAAATATTTATCATTTTCCAAGTCATACAGTCCCCAACCTTTCTTTCCATAGGGGTATCTCAAGAAGATATACCTACGACTCCGACTCTCAAACTTGTCTTTTGTTCTTCCCTTTGTGTGTGCATAGAATGGTGACCCAAGTACCTTTAAGTGATCATAATGAGGCGCCTCTTCGTATAAAATTTCATAGGAAGTTTTCCCATTCAAAACCGAAGATGGTGTTATATTGATCAAGTATCCCGCAGTCAAAACACATTCTCCCCAGAATTTAATCGGAACATGGCCCTGAAATCTCAATGTTTATGCCACATTAAGAATGTGACAATGTTTTCTTTTGACTCTTCCATGCTGTTGAGGTGTCCCTGTGCAATATGTTTGAAATAGAATTCCATGTTCGAAGAAGTAAGTCTTCATACACATGAACTCAGTTCCGTTATCACTTCTAACTATCTTCACCCTTTCTTCGAACTGCCTTTTCATAAGAGCGAAGAAATTCTTCAAGGTTTGGGACACTTATTTCTTATCGACTAAGATAAAGATTCACATGGCTCATGAACGATCATCCATAATAGTAAAAAAATATACGTAATGACCCGTTAGATTGTTTTGGCCATTTGACATATTTTCTTGAAAACATCCTTTTCTCCAGCCTTGTTATGGTGATTTTGATGTGCGGAGGTGGGTGGTGCGAAATCCGAGGTAATCGTATTAGAATAATGAGAGAAAACCTATGGTTTAAATTTTAGAAGTTTCATGTTTGGAAAGTTTGACTAGAAGCTGATTTTTGAGTAAATGCATCCGGAATCAAATTCCGATGGTTCTATAAGCTCCGGAACGTGATTTATGACTTAGGTGAATTGTTTGAACGGGTCCCAAGTGTTTTGAAGGAGTTTTGGGTAAGATTGTCAAAATTCGAAGTCTTCAGTTAAGAAATAAGTTTTGGTTGACTAAAGTCAATATTAAGGGCATTTGAGTCTTTTTCAAAGTTTTATCGATTTTATCAGATCCGAAATGTTGAGTATGATATAGTCGATCCATTAGTTTGGTTTTCGAGGCACTCGAGATCATTTTAGGTGTGTGGTTCAAATTCTAGCTTTAGGAGCTTTATAGTCTGCGTTGCTAGGACCCTTGGTCAAGATGACCTCGTATGATGATTTTGAGTGCGCGAGCAGGTTCGTTGCATATTTTAGGAGTGGTTTGCATATCTGGTTTGTATTCGGGAGGTTCCGGATGAGTTTCGGGGTTTCAGGAGGATATTATGGAAATCAGATTTTTCTAGTTTCAGCTATCTGTTGTTGTCCTTCTTTGTGATCACGAAGAAGGCATTACCCTACATATTTGCTGGCCATCACAATCGAGAGTGTCCTTTTTCGACCGCGATGTGTACCGGTTCCGTGTCCCCGTGATCGCGAAGTAAGTTCCGCGATCGCAAAGGGTAAATCGATGGGCAAAATATAAAATCCCCAAAACGTGTTTTGACCTCCCATTCACTCATTTTGAACTCTAAACTTCATATTAAGGAAATTTTGGAGAGAATTGTTCAAGTTCTTCAAGTGGGTAAGATTCCAACTCCCATTTGGTGATTGAGTCTTTAATTATTGGGGGGTTTTCATGCTAGAATCCATGTTTAAGATGAAAAAACTTAAGAGAATAACCCCTAGGCTTGAAAAGCTACAAATTCTTTATTTAGGCATGATTTTGAGGCTAGAATTTGATGATATTGCATATCTAGGTTCCTTAGACTATGAGTAAACTAATTTGAGAAAGAAATTCTTATTTTACCCTTTGGCTCGGAAATCACTTCTTGGGTGTCATTTTGGGTTTTGCTTCAAAGTATGCTATTATGGGTACCGTTGGGATCGTATGAACTAGTAGAGTGCTATATTGACCATGTTAGTCCCGATTTCCTAGAATAATTATGAATTTGACCTTGGGGGTTTAGAATGGAGTTTTTGGGTGGACTTTCCAGACCCGAATCTTGTATAAAGTATTGTAGGAATCATTTATCTCATATTTTGACGCTTAATTTGTATTTGAGCAGATTAGAACCATGAGGAGGCTATTCGAAAAGGCAAAGCGACTTCGTGACTTCAGACTCCTATTCATGCAAGTTGAGATATTGTACCTTACTTAAGCGTCATGGTTGATTTAATGAATTAACTAAAGAGAAGAATAATGAGGATTATAAGGGGATTCCGATACTCGTGAGGTGACGAGCACTCATATCGGGTACTGGTGCCATGTTATAGGTATTTGTGCTTTAAATTATTTAGAAGAATGTCATATTTTCGGCACTAGCTGATAGTATAGTACGATCCTTTGGATCCATGAGTGGGGTATGAAGCTCATACTTTCCATGATATTATTATCTATTTGTGTGCTATGTGATTGTGTGTCCCCTTTCATCCCATCATAATTGTTTAAAATAAAAAGAAGTTAAAGATCGAGTCTTTATTGTATAAATGACTAAGTCAGAACTTGTGTGGCCTATAATTGCATCTTGTTGTTGAGAATACTATATTTATGCTTATAATGTACTAACCTTTGTGTCCTATAGTTGTTTCCTACTGTTGTGCATATCATAATTACGATTCATAATGTATAAACCTGTGTGGCAATGGGCGAGTATAAGAGTTGTGTGATTATACTTAGGTATTGTGGGAGCATACTTAGGTGTTGTGTGAGACTGAAGTGTGATTATACTTAGGCACTGTGTGATCTTGCTGTGTGAGCATACTTCGGTACTGTGTGAGCCTGATGTGTGATTATACTTAAGTATTGTGTGTGAGCCTAAGTGGTATATGGACCTCGCGAGTCCCACATGGGTCACGATTCGTTGACATTCGAATGTGTGTATACCGGTGATGAGAAACAAAGTCCTTGCATTGTATATAATCTATATTTCATATAATTTACTCATTCCTTCCTTGTTGCTTTTTTGCCTAAACAACGTAATTATCGGTTTATCATGCTACTTGGCTATCTGGGTGTTCTTGAGTATTGAGAGGTTCTTATGCTTAGGCTTAAATATCGGATTGATTAGACTCTATCGATATGAATTGTGAATACCTTATTAGGCTTGGGAAACCAGATGTTATAATCTATGCTTGGACTCTTGGTTTGAGTGGATTCAGATATTACATCATTATAGTAAATTGATGGCGGTTAGTATAAGTAGTAATCGGTAGGCCAACCCTCGTATCCATTTAATATAGGGTCGGTCGACGATGCTACGAGTACCCGTTATTTTTGTATTCACGCTACACTTGCTGCACCTTTTCATGAGAAGGTTATATTCCTAGTTCTAGTGGAGTTTGCGACTATCCAGACGTTGTGGAGCTATTTCAAAGGATTCGGGGTGAGCTACATGGGGATCCGTGACACCAGATGCTTCTTCATTACTTCTTAATTTTGTCTTTGCATTTTGAGACAATCATGTATTTAGGGATATATTCTCAACCTGTATTCCGTAGATAGTTCTTGTACAAGTGACACCAATCTTGAGAGTTTGTATTATTTTTGTATTATTTATATTATGAGATTTCATAAGACTTAAATTGATTTACTTAACAATTTCTGCATTGTATTTTTCTATTTAATTCCAGTTGGATGATTGTGGTTGGCTTACTGATCCTTGGGGTTAGTTCCATCACGACTGTAATTTTGGGTCGTGACAATATGAAGCACCACAAGAGGAAGGGGTCCTATATGGTACCCATAAATCCCAATGGATCATCTCAAAAGTATCCGAAGCAATATTCTCACTTAAAATAAAAACACTTCTCGCCTGCTTTGCTCGTTGACATACATCACATTCTATATCTAATCTATCACTATTCTCATTTAAGCCTAATAACGTAATAGACTTTGTAACTTGTGCTGAAGGATGACCCAACCGTTTGTGCCAAAGATCGAGCCAATCAACTGCCTCTGCCTTCATGGTCCGTATCAGCGGCACATTCCGAAAATAATAAAGTCCACCTCGATGCTCACCTTTTCCAATCAGCTTTCTCGTAGTGGAGTCCAGTATAGCACACATAATTCTATTAAATGTCATATCACAATCTAAATAATTAACTAGTTGTGACATAGAAATTAAATTACATGTCAAATCCGGAACATAAAGAACATTCTTCAACCATATCGTGTCATTCAGCCTAGTTGTTCCTTATTTTATAGCCATCGAGCTACTTCTATCCGGAAGTCTAACCGGACACTCATAAATGTCTCGTTGATCGCTCAGTTTCTCCGAATAACCTATCACATAATTGATAGCTCCGGAGTTAATAATTTAGGATGAGTTATCGGTCTGACCATCCATCTTGTCATTGGTAGCTCCGGAATCAATAACAAGTACCTAATCATTGTATCATACTAACGGAGAAGTAGAAGAGCAACCTATTTTATGAAAAAAATAATTATCTAATCAATAAATGAAGCTTTGACACAAAAAAAGTTATGAATGAAACGGAGAATAAAGTGAAGTTATAATTTTTTGTGTGTTTCATAAATGACATAATACATGTAAAAAAGACTCAAATTTGAGAATGTTCTTAAGACAATATAGAGTTTAAGGGATTTGAAGATTCATTCATCTTTCCATAGGAAAAATGGTTCACTTTATCTCCAGAATAGAGGATTAACTAAATAGCAGAGAAGACGGTATTACGGGTAATCAATAATCACTCCCTATGAATCATATTTATTTATTTTTCTCCTTTTTTGACTTTTTTCTCTATCTTTTTGGTTTTTTCTTCCTTTTTTTAATGTATCTTTGTAATAATATTAAATGGCTCAATAATTAATATTCCACTTCCTCCTATTTTTTCTCCCAACCTTTTCAATTCTCAATAGAAATTTTAGGTTGTGCAGTTAATTTGTAATGCAATAAAGAAAGTCCGTGTGCAAAAAAATGGTTGCTTGCTGGAGTATTAATAACCCCTTTTTCATGATGGAAAATTACAACGGCTTTTGATTATGTTGAGAGTAATTTTATATTTATTAGCTATATATGGTATTCAATAAGAATGTAATAAAGTATGGAACATGCAAAGTTTTCTTTGTAACAGTAAATTATAATAAGTTATGAGCTAATTATTTGTATTTTTGCCTTCCTATTCCTTCCTCTACAAATTATCAACTTTTCTGGCTAATTTCTTTACTTCACATTTTCACGTAATTGACAAATTATAAGACAACAGGAAGGTGAATCAGTGGAGCTGCTTCACACACACACACAACATGAAGGTGAACAATTCTTTTTAAGTATGACGTTCTTGTATGTAGATTAGTAGATGTTGATGCGTTGATGCACTTTCATAATGAATTAGCAAATCGGGCTGTAATTCGACTGGTGCTTTCATGTGGGAGTAATAATGTTCGATTGGAGGTTAGGAAGGGGGTTATTCATGTATTAAAGTAGCCTGATTAATTTCATATTTTGAAGTTTTATAATTGATTTGTACAAAATTTAGCACACTAAATATAGTGTTTGATTATCATTTTATAATTTTACACAAATGAAGTATTTATAAGTTATCAATAAATTTGTAAATTATTTTATGCGGGACAACAGATGGAATAACTAATACATGAATGAAAAATGTTGTTTTGTCTATGAGAAAGTAAAGGTGCATTTATTTTTTTATCAAAACATTGTGTGTTTAATCCTTCCATTAATTTAGATTCCATGAAATGCTCATATGTAGCTGGACTAGATGCATAAACATGAATTACAAGCAAAATAAATGTATATAAACATATAATGTTTTTCTATAATTGCATATGTATTAAATATATAATATATTTTCATGTTTATAATATGTTTTTAAATAAATTTATTCGACGAAAACACCATGTATATTTTTACCTTTGTAGGATCAAATCATAAAAACTTAACTCTCTACTTGAAGGGAAATTAAATATTTAAAAACAACTAAAAAATCATATTTGTTTTAAAAACTTTATATATATATATATATATATATATATAAAGAAAAAAATATGTATATATTACACATGAGCATGAAGAGTTCACTTTTTAAAATTAAAATGTCCCTAAAAAATAAGAGAGTAGTTTCAACAATGCAAAAAACATCTCGAAAGACTGAAGATTTTTTGGTGATTCAAAACTAAATAAAATATATAATAATAAACTGAATTAAAACTCGAAATTTGATATATTTAAATTAAATACTACAAAGCTTTTAGAATGTTTTTAGCCTTAATGTTAAAAAAAGTATTTTATAATTGCACGAAGCTCAGACATATTCACTAATTCAACTACAAATATAACTTATAAGTAGTGATTACATTACACAAACTTGCACTTAGGGAATGACATCAAAATTACAAACAAATGAATCACACCTAACGTGCCCGTTGAAAAAATAAGATAAATAGCAATGTCCAAAGCAGGTTTTCTCGTCTTCGTCCTTCATCCAACAAATCTTCAAGCGTACATACCTATAATACAAAAAAATAAATAGTTAACAATCTATTTCAAATCTTCTCTGGTAAAGCACAAAATTACCAAAGGGAAACTTTTGGCAAGATAATTCAAAAAATTGTAACCAAAATCATATAAAAAATAAAATTAATTGCAACACACAAAACCTATCATAAAAATACAAACCCAGAAAATAAAGTGTGAATATTGCCAAACAAAAAAAAAGAGAGGAAATTTTCAGCAAGATAACTCCAAGGAATATCAATAAACAGCGTATAAACACAAATAATATTATAACCTACCAAAAAAAAGTATCATCAAATAAATCTAAAACACAAGAATATTGATAAACACCCGTGATACACATGGTATATTGGCCATGTATATCACGGGCTGACTTAGCAAAGATGGGCAGTTAAACCCGTGATATACACGGTGTATACATACCGTGCCCCTTTTCTCGGATTTCGTGTCCAAATTTACCTCCTCTTCCCAAAAAAAAATTTCAAATCCCTTCGTTCTTTCGTTATGTCTAAGAACGTGTTTCATTCTGTCCTTACTGTTTCCAACATCAAGAACAATATCCCTATTGTTCTTGAGATGGAAAACGTCTAGTATGCGACGTGGGCAGAGTTGTTCAAAATTCACGCAATCTCTCATCAAGTCCTCCATAACATAATTCCTCCCGCTACCCCTACTCCCGCGGAGGATCCTCAGTTATGGGTTACTCTTGATGCTATCGTCCTTCAGTGGATTTACTCCACTATTTCTACCGACGTGTTACATACGATCATTGAACCAAACACGACGGCTATGGCTACCTGGAATAGATTGTGTGATATATTCCAAAATAACCAACATTCCCGCGTTGTCACTCTTGAGCAAGAGTTTTCACAAGTTCGCATGGAAGATTTTCCGAATGTTTCTGCTTATTGTAAAGCTCAAGGAATTGGCAGACCAACTCCGTAACGTTGGCTCACTTGTCACCAATAATCGTCTTGTTCTACAAATGGTTGCAGGCCTATCTGAGGCCTATAATGGCGTTGGGACTCTCCTTCGTCAAAGTAATCCGCTCCCCTTCTTTTTATCAAGCCCGGTTAATGCTCACTTTGGAAGAAGCCGTCTTGGCAAAAAAGGCAGCTACCGGCGCCGGTTCCGTGGAGATGATGACGTCATCTTATAATTCTCATGGTTTTGTTAAACAATTCGGGCCAACACCGTAACAACGGTGGCGGTAAGAGGGGTCAAAATTGTAAAAATAATGGCAAAAATTACGGCGGCAACAATGTTGACGACCTGCCAGTGGGAACAGTGCTAATGGTAGGGGTGGGCCTCGGGGTTCTAGGGCCCTTGGCAGTGGGCCTGGACTAGTGGGCAGTGGCCCAGTAACACCTACTGCCCTCCTCAAGCTTATTTCCAGCCCCCATGGGCCTCAGTCCAGCCACAGTCGACCCAATGCCTCGGGTCCAGCTTCAGGTAGTCGTTCTCACTATGGGTCGGGGCAGCAGGCAGGTGTGCTTGGGCTTCGGCCTTCTCAGGCCCATCATGCTGCGGCCCCCACTCCAACGGACATTGAATCCGCAATGCACACGCTTGGATTAAATCCTCCAGACCCAAATTGGTACATGGACACAAGCGCCACTTCTCACATGACATCCGACCAAGGTACTCTCTCGTCTTATTCCAATTTGAGCAACAATCGTGGCATAATTATTGGTAATGGCAATTCAATTCCAATTCGTGGTTACGGTCATAAAACTTTGTCTCCCCCCATCCACTTCTTGTCTTAAAAAATGCCCTTCATGCCCCTAACTTAATTAAAATTTTGGTGTATGTCCGTAAATTCACCACTGATAATTGGATTTCAGTTGATTTTGATCATTTTGGGTTTTTCTGTGAAGGATTTCAAGACAGGGATACCTCTCATGAGATGTGATAGTATAAGAGATCTTTATCCTATCACGCTCGCCTCCGGTCTCTCGAGTCAAGCCTTGCCATCTACTTTTGCATCTCTAGCTCCTTCCTTGTGGTATGCACGTTTGGGTCACCGTGGGTCATCCATTGTTTCTTCCTTGTCTAAAAATAATATAATTTCTTGTAAGGATACGAGTAGTACTCCAATTTATCAATCATGTCCTTTAGGAAAACATGTTAGATTACCATTTGTAGCCTCTACTTCTCATAATTTAATGCCATTTGATATTATTCATAGAGATTTATGGACATCTCCCATTTTAAGTTCTGTAGGCCATCGTTATGATGTTTTATGTTGGGATGATTATTCTATTTTTTTATGTGCTTTCCGCTTAGCGAAAAAATCCCAAGTTTTTTTTACATTCTTAAAATTTAGAGCATTCATCCGTAACCAATTCGACCAAGAAATAAAAAATATTCAATGTGATAATGGCAAAGAATATAATAATGGATTGTTTTGGGATTTTTGTAACACTAATGACATAGTTTTTCATTTCTCTTGTCCTCATACTTCCTCACAAAATGGAAAAGCCGAACAAAAAATTCATACCATTAATAATATTATCCGTACTTTATTAGTCCATGCTTCTATACCCCTTTCCTTTTGGCATCATGCTCTAGAAATGGCTACTATCTTCTTAACATTCTTCCTAGCAAATGATTGACATATTCCTCTCCTCTTAAAATTCTCTATAATAAAGATCCTTCGTATTCACATCTTAGGGTCTTTGGATGCTTATGTTATCCACTATTTCCGTCAACTACAATTAACAAACTTCAAGCCCGTTCTACCCCTTATGTGTTTTTTGGTTATCCATCTAATTATCGTGGTAACAAATGTTTTGATTTGTCATATAATAAAATCATAATTAGTCGCCATGTTATATTTGATGAAACCCAATTTCCATTTGCTAAAACAAGTAGTCCCGGGCCTAGTTCGTATAATTTTTTAGATGACTAGGTCTCCCCGTATCTTATCCACCATTTAGCGGATTTGTTCCACACCCAAACTCCACCAGCAAGCCCACTGCCCGCTGGACCTACTGTTCGCCATATCCCACGGTTTCTGCCTAGTTTCGGCTGTTGGGACAGTTGCCCAGCCCAATATCGAAACTGCTTCAGTCCATGTTTCTGTCCCCGTTACAGTTTCCAGTCTTGGGCCAGCAAGCCCACTGCCTGCTGGCCAGCCCGTCCCTTATCCGAATTCTTTCCAAAATCCACCCAAATCTCTCTCGAGTCATAGACTAGTCACTCGTAGTCAATGGGGTATTTTTAAACCAAGATGACATTTTAATCTAAATTCTAATGTCTCTAAATCCCCTCTACCCCGTAACCCAATGTCTGCCTTAAATGATCCAAATTGGAAATTGGTTGTGAATGACGAATATGACGCTCTTATTATGAATAAGATGTGGGCGTTGGTCCCCCGTCCTTCTGGTGTTAATATTATTCGGTCTATGTGGATATTTACTCATAATAATAATTATGATGGTTTTTTTGCGCGACATAAGGCTCGCCTTGTAGGTGATGGTAATACTCAACAAATTGGTGTGGATTGTTGTGAGACGTATAGTCCGGTGGTCAAACCGGCTACCTTTCGCATTGTTCTCAGCTTGGGTCTTTCGAAATCTTGGCCCATTCATCAGTTAGATGTGAATAATATTTTCTTACATAGTGATCTTAAGGAGACCGTTTACATGCATCAGCCCTTGGGTTTTGAGACCTCAAATGTCCTCATCATGTCTGTTTATTGAAGAAGTCCTTGTATGACCTTGAGCAGGCCCACGGGCTTGGTATAAGCGATTTGCAAACTATGTTTCATCTATTGGGTTTTCACACAGAATGTCTTATAATTCATTGTTCATATATCATCGCGGTACTTCCTTGTCTTATATATTATTATATGTGGATGATATTATCTTGACTGCCTCTTCTGATGCTTTGCGAAAGTCTATCATGACAATGCTCAGTTCTGAGTTTGCTATGAAAGACTTGGGCCCTTGAGTTACTTTTTGGGGATTGCTGTCACTCGTCATGCAGGTAGGTTATTCTTCTCACAACGAAAGTATGCAGCTAAGACCATTGAGCGAGCTAGTATGTCCTCATGCAAGTCTACTTCCACTCCAGTTGATACTAAACCCAAGCTGGGTGCTGCGGCTGGCTCACCGTACGAGGATCCGATCCACTATCGCAGTCTTGCAAGGGCTCTTCAGTATCTTACTTTCACGAGACCAAATATTACGTATGCCGTACAACAAGTGTGCTTGTTTATGCATGATCCCAGAGTTGAGCACATGAATTTGCTCAAACGCATTATTCGATACATCCAGGGAACACTTGACTATGACTTACATTTATATCCTTCATCGACGTCTACACTTGTCTCGTATACAGATGTTGATTGGGGTGGTTGTCCAGATACCAGACGTTACACGTCCGACTATTATATGTTTTTTGGTAATAACTTGGTCTCATGGTCTACGAAGCGTCAGTCTACATTATCACGCTCTAGTGCCAAGGCCGAGTATCGAGGGGTAGCCAATGTGGTCTCTGAATCATGTTGGCTACCTAATGTTCTTTTAGAACTTCATTGTCTTATTCAGAAAGATACCTTGGTTTATTGTGATACTATTAGTGTCGTCTACCTTTCTGATAATCCGGTTCAACACCAGCACACTAAACACATCGAAATGGTTATTCACTTTGTTCGCGAAAAGGTAGCTCATTGACAAGTCCGCGTCTACCATGTCCCTTTCAGGTATCAGATTGCAGACATCTTTACTAAGGGTCTTCCCTCGGTCCTTTTTGAATATTTTAGAGACAATCTTAGCGTACGAAGACCGCTTGCTATGCCTGCGGGGGTATGATAAACACCCGAGATATACACAGTATATTGATCATGTATATCACGGGCTGACTTAGCAAAGATGGGTTGTTAAACCTGTGATATACACGGTGTATACATACCGTGTATATCACGGTTTAGTGGCATATTTTAGGAGTTGTTTTGTTTTAATTATAATTGTACACTTACCATAACTGTATAGTTATTGTACAAGTAGAATAAGGTTTTAGGAGTAGAATAGGAATAAGATTTTTTCCTATTATGGAAATTGTAAATTGTGTATATACTCTTGTATATATCACTGCTCAAGTTATTTCTGTATTGATATTTGATAGAATATAATCCCTTGATTATTTTTATTAATGAATGAGTATATATACAATTTACAATTTCCATAATATGGAAAACCCTATTCCAATTCTATTCCCAAAATCCTATTCTACTTGTACAAGAATTCTATAATTATAGTAAGTGTACAATGCTAATTTAATTACAACAATATTTACCTAAAATATAAACTCCAATCCGTGATATACACGGTTTTGTATACCGTGTATATCATAGTTTCAATTATGGAAAAACTTCCTTTGAAACCGTGATATACATGGTATACAAAATCGTGTATATCACGGTATGTTATTACACCCCCGCAGTCATAGCGGGCGGTCTTCGTACGCTGAGACTATCCCTAAAATCTTCAAATAGAACCGAGGGAAGACCCTTTGTAAAGATGTATGCAATTTGATACCTGGAAGGGACATGGCAGATGCGTACTTGCCCACGAGCTACCTTTTCGCGAACAAAGTGAATATCCATCTCAATGTGTTTTGTGCACTGGTGTTGAACCTGATTACCAGAAAGGTAGACGACACTAATATTATCCAAATAAACCAAGGTAGCTTTCTGAATAGGACAATGAAGCTCTAAAAGAAGATTACACAGCCAACAGGATTCAGAGACCACATTGGCTACCCCTCGATACTCGGCCTCGACACTAGAGCGTGATAATGTAGACTGACGCTTCGCAGACCAGGAGGCCAAGTTATTACCAAGAAACATACAATAGCCAGACGTGAAGCGTCTGGTATCTAGAAAGCCACCCCAATCATCATATGTATACGAGACAAGTGTAGATGTCGATGAAGGATATAAATGTAAGTCATAGTCAAGCATCCCCTGGATATATCGAATAATTTGTTTGAGCGCATTCATGTGCTCAACCCTGGGATCATGCATAAATAAGCACACCTGATGTACGACATACGTAATATTTGGTCTCGTGAAAGTAAGATACTGAAGAGCCCTTGCAAGACTGCGATAGTGGGTCGGATCCTCGTACGGTGAGCTAGCCGCAACACCCAACTTGGGTTTAGTATCAACTGGAGTGGAAGTAGACTTGCATGAGGACATATCAACTCGCTCAATGATCTCAGCTGCATACTTCCGTTGTGAGAAGAATAACACACATGCATGACGAGTGAGAGCAATCCCCAAAAAGTAACTCAAGGGCCCCAATTCTTTCATAGCAAACTCATAACTGAGCACTGTCATGATAGACTTGCGCAAAACATCAGAAGAGGTAGTCAAGATAATATCATCCACATATAATATTATATAAGCCAGGAACGCACCACGACGATATATGAACAATGAATTATCGTCTGCTGTGTGAGAACCCAATAGATGAAACATAGTTTGCAAATCTCTTATACCAAGCCCGTGGGGCCTGCTTAAGCCCATATAAGGACTTCTTCAGTAAACAATCATGATGAGGACATTTGGGGTTACTAAAACCCAAGGGCTGATGCATGTAAACGGTCTCCTTAAGATCACTATGTAAGAAAACATTCTTCACATCCAATTGATGAATGGGTCAAGCATTCGAAAGAGACAGACTGAGAAGAGTGCGAATGGTAGCTGGTTTGACCACTGGACTAAACGTCTCACAACAATCCACACCAACCTGTTGAGTATTACCATCACCTACAACATGAGCCTTATGCCTCGCAAAAGAACCATTAGAATTCCGAAACAACCCATTATCATATTCTTTGCCATTATCACATTGAATATTTTAAATTTCCCAGTCGAATTGGGTAGGGATAAATGCCCTAAATTTTAAGAATGTGGATAAAACTTGTAATTTTTTCGCTAACGGAAAGGTCTATAAAAATTAGAATAATCATTCAAAAATAGAACATAATAACGATGGCCCACGGAACTTAAAACGGTAGATGTCCATAAATCACTATGAATAATATCAAACGACATTAACATACGAGAAGTAGAGGCTACAAATGGTAATCTAACATGTTTTCCTAAAGGACAGAATTGACAAATTGGAGTACTATGCGTATCTTTAAAAGAAATAAAATTATTTTTATGCAAGGAAGAAACAATGGATGACTCAGGGTGACCCAAACGTGCATGCCACAAGGAAGGAGCTAGAGCTACAAAAGTAGATGGCAAAGCTTGACTCGAGAGACGGATGCGGGCGTGATAGGATAAAGATCTCCCCTGCTATCACATCTCATTAGAGGTATCCCCGTCTTGCAATCCTTCACAGAAAATCCAAAATGATCAAAATCAACAGAAACCCAATTATCAGTGGTGAATTTACGGATAGACACCAAATTTTAATTAAGTTAGGGGCATGAAGGGCATTTTTTAAGACAAGAGGTGGATGTGGGGGAGACAACATTTTATGACCATAACCATGAATTGGAATTGATTTGCCATTATCAACAATTATGCTACGATTGTTGCTCAAATTGGAATAAGATGAGAGAGTACCTTGATCAGATGTCATATGTGAAGTGGCGCCAGTGTCCATATACCAATTCAGGTCTGGGTGATTTAATCCAAGCGTATGCATCGCCGCCTCAATATCTGTCGGAATTGGTATGAGGCCCACTGCCTGGAATGCCTACGGAGGCCGAGGCCCAAGCACATCGGGCTGCTGCTCCAGCCCAGAAAACTGCCTACCACCCGAAGCGGACCCGAGAAACTAGGCCTGGCCTGTTGTGGAAACTGGGCCCAGTTTTCGGGGTAATTGTTCGATGGAAAAGGCCCACTGGCCCAGGGCCACTGCCAGGGGCCCATTGCTGATCCCAATTGGGCTATTGCCCACTGCCTCGAGAGCCATTGCCGCCGCCACCACTGTTCAGGCTTCCATCATTATTGCCGCCGCGATTCTTGCCATTATTTTTACGGTTCTGACCCTTCTTGTCGCCACCATTGTTGCGGTTGTGGCCCGAATTGTCAACAAAGCCATGAGAATTATTAGACGAAGTCATCATCGCCACGGAACTGGCGCCGGTAGCCGCCTTTTTTGCCATGTCGGCTTCTTCTAAGGTGAGCATCGAGCGGGCTTGATAAAAAGGAGGAAGCGGATTGCTTTGACGAAGGACAGTCCCAACGCCATTATAGGACTCAAAAAGACCGGCAACCATTTGTATAACAAGAAGATTATTAGTCACAGGCGCGCCAACGTTACGGAGTTGGTCCACCAATTCCTTGAGCCGTTTACAATATGCATAAACGTTAGAGAAATCTTCCATACGGACTTGGGAGAATTCTTGCTCAAGGGTGATGACTCGGGAATGTTGGTTATCTTGGAAGATATCACGCAATATATTCCAAGTAGCCATAGCCGTAGTGTCCGGCTCAATGATCGTCTGTAAAAGGTCGGTAGAAATAGTGGAATAAATCCACTGAAGGACGGTAGCATCAAGGGTAATTCATAATTGTGGATCCTCCGCGAGAGTAGGTGTAGCGGGAGGAATGATGTGATGGAGGACTCGATGTGAGATAGCGTGAATTTTGAACAACTCTGCCCATGTCGCATGTTGGACGTTTTCCATCTCAAGAACAATAGGGATGTGGTTCTTGATGTTGGAAACAATAAGGGCAGGATGAAACACGTTCTTAGACATAATGAAAGAACATAAGATGATTTGAGGGATTTAGACGAAAATTTGGGAAGAGAAGGGGAAGAACTCGGCACGGAAATCGAGGAGGGGTCCCGGATTTCGAGAAAACTGAGAGCTAGCGGAAGCTTTGGAGAATGAGGTATTTGAGACCTAGACTTCTAATACCATGAAAGAATATAATCCCTTGATTATTTTCATTAATGAATGAGTATATATACAATTTATAATTTCCATAATGTGGAAAACCCTATTCATATTCTAATCCCAAAACCCTATTCTACTTGTACTAGAATTCTATAATTATGGTAAGTGTACAATGCTAATTTAATTACAACAATATTTACCTAAAATAGAAACTCCAATTCGTGATATACACGGTTTACAGTTTTAATTATGGAAAAACTTTCTTTTGAAACCGTGATGTACATGGTATACAAAACCGTGTATATCACGGTCCCTCAAAGTTGTTTATCATGACATGAGTATGTTCTTAATTATGTTTGAACTCAAAAGTCAAAATCCACTTAGAATTCTGTAACTGAAACACAAAAGGAGGAATAAGTGATGAATGCAAACTAATTAGTATGTAGCTAGCAGCTGAATAGGTGGGTTTCATTAATTACACTTTCGGAGTATTTGAGATATGTAGAAGTTTTTTTTTAAAAGAAATTTAATTAGATTTTGATTTAGTGTAGGGCAAATTGGTAATCTAACTTTGAAGGTTTAAGCTTCCACTTTTAGTATAATATGATATACAATCAAACCTCTCTATACTCTATAGTGACAACGTTTGTTCGAGAATTTCATGGTTGCTATAGTGAGGTGCTGTTATATATGTATACTAGCATTTCATGTTTGGATCTCATTTAGCCGTTATAAATGAAAGTATGCAAAGAATTATTTTTTTGTACTTTTTATGTTATAAACGAAAATAATATACTTGTTAATTTTAAAATTTCAATTGATTTTTATATCTCATTAATTAAAAATAAAAAAGACCAATAAATTACAAATAAATCCATGACTAGTTGTATACCGATAAACAATTGATATCTAAGGAACATATGCTTTAAAATTAATTGAGAATTTAATACAATTTCAAGTTTGACGTAAGAATTCTATAATTATAGGTTGTTTTGTAAATTTCTGTCTCTTAGCGATAATATAATGCTCGAATTTACGAAGAATTTGGTAAAAAATTTCAGCAAATGGGAATTCAATAGTTTTCCCTTGAAGGTTGTCTAAGAGCTTAACAATTGACTATTCTATTTCACCCCAAGTAGCAATAGGTTGAGGCTCTTCATCAACACTTTCGATGTCACCTTCTGTATTCGTTGTCTCTTGTTCTTCCACTCCAATCACTTGTGAAATAATCTCTTCATCAGTGTAAGTTTCAAGGATTGAAAGAGTTGTGTCAAACTCCGTATAAGTGATAGCATCAATTGTTTGATTAGTGTTATGAGATGAGATTTGGGCTATAAGTGATGACACACTACCAACATCCTCAACAAGTTCTAAATTTTCACTATTAATATTGGGGTTTTCATCTGTAGGTAGAATTCTGGTAAGTCTCCAACAATGGGGAATGATATTTCTACAATTGTAGCTTGTTTCATAAATTCTAGTCTCTTAGTGATAATATAACACTGAATTGACGAATATTTTTGTTCAAACTTTCAACAAAAAGAATTCAATCTTTCCTTTGATGATTGTCATAAATATTTTTATATTTTTTAATATATTATATACTTCTTACAAATATTATTACTCCCTTCGTCCTAATTTAAGTGTCTTACTTTCTTTTTTGGTCTGTCCCAAAAAGAATGTCTCTTTCTATATTTAGTAAGTTTTCAATCTCAAGGTAAGTTTAAGACCACAAGATTTAAAAGACCCCACACATTTTTAATTTAAAACCACAAGATTTAAAAGACTTCCTTTATTTTTAAACGTCGTGTCAAGTCAAACTAAAACACTTAAATTGGGACGGAGGGAGTACATAATATTTGAGTATGATTGTTATAGAGATGTAATTTTATAAAGAGTGTACCACTATAATGAATGACATTGCTGTTATAGGTAGAATGTTATTATAGAAAAGTAAAATATAACATGAAAAATTAATTTTGAAAAAATATTAAGTCATTATGGTGAAATAATATTATAGCGAATGACAAATATAGAGAAATTTAAATGGAGTAGGAATGGAGGTTAGGTTTATTTTCCCTCCTTTATACATTTTTCTTAATATATTAATATACGAGGTAAGGGTCAAAGGTCAAATCCCACGCCAACACGAAAGTCTGAGTGGATGGATTCAACTTAAAAGAAGAGAGAAGAAAAATGTCCTTGAAGTCGAAGAGGTACGTGAGTGGAATAATCCTTTAACATAACTTATTTCACTATACCTATTTCGATATATTTTTCATGAGGTAGCAAGAGTAAAATAATACTAACATATTTCATGTAAAATTCCTGAAGTTTGTACCGCATTTCAAACTTCAAGAATTTTTTGAACTCTAGCACATTTTCTTGTTAGAGCTTTGAACTCCAACATTCTGTGCTGGTGCTGGTGCTGTTTCGTGTTTTAGCTAGGGATACTTAGGCACAAAATGTTGTTTTCGACTTAAGCATGATTATTTCTCATTATATCTCAAATGATATGTTATATTAGCAAGAGACCCAAAAGTTGTCTATACCAGATTTGGATATTATTTTGACAGATGAGAAACAAGGGGTTAGTTATTTACTTGTGTATTTCAAAAATAAGGTTAGAATACAAATAACTTAATTATGGTTAAGTGACAAATTTGTGTATAAAATACATATATCTCGCTTTTATTGATTGACCTATAAACACGAGCAAGTTTTTACCCAATCAATCAATATATAATTTAAAGATAGGAATAACCAATCCTACGTGACATCTCCCTAGCCAATGATTTTATTTATCTTTTTTCTCTTTTTTTTGCTTTTTATATCATTTTTTATTTTTATTTAAAATTTCATCTTCATAACTCACACCCCTTCATCTTCATAACTTATACTCTTAATTATTATTAATAATTAATTTTATAATTTCTAATTTAATGTACAAGTTATGACACCTAATTAAATATATATATATATATAAAAGGTAGGCATAGACAAGGTGATGTGATACCTCTCTATGACCATTATTCCTATTTATATTTTTACTCTTTTTTGGCATTTTCCTTCATTTTTTTGCTTAATCTACTAATTAAATAATTTTTAAAAAAAAAAAACTCACAAAACAAATACAATTACTAACCCCACATGGCATGTCAGATCTTTAAGACCATCAGCCCACGTAGTAGCACATACCATAACATGACCTCAAAAATAATTAAATGGTTTGCATTAAAACCCAATTATGCAGCCATACAGAAAGAAGTTAAGGTGTCGTTTGCTTTTCTTCATTTTATGCATTTAGCTTCCCATTAAATTTTAAATATTTACTTGCCCATTAAACTTCAAATATTAATTTTCCACTAAACTTTCATTACGTATTCTCTCCTTAGTTATATATATTTTGCCTTTAAATAAATTTCTTGATATTATGAGTTTTTATGATCCTTTCCAACTTCAATTTTCTATCATCTTTTTCACCCGCTTTCTTGACGACGATAGCTACGTAGAAGTGTTTGACAATCACAAGCCTGCATATCAAATGGGTTGTTCTTGCTGCCTAGGAAAACATATTAATTTGTTGCTGAAAAAGTCTGTAGTTCGAATGTTATGGAAGTGGATGGTAATATTCATGATTCTTCAAAAAAAGAAAGTGGATGTGATATTACCGGCTTTTAAATTTAATGGGATGCGTTTATGGTGAACTCAAATCGTTATGTGAGGATCCTTTTGGTAATAATCCATACATTTTTTTGGAATTCATGGAGATTACTAAGACTATTTTTACAATTTCATCGCTAAGATTGGATTGTGTCGTTCAAGACATGTTCAAGCCCCCACTCCTCAAACTTGGTATCTATTGAAAGATCAAATCAATGAAGAAAAGACTATAAATATAGGCATATTCAAAAAATCACGTAGTATTTTTTTTTAACATTCCAAGAAGCAATTGAGTAAACCATTGGCAGTATTTCCACGAGCATCGAAAAAAAAGAGTAAACCTCACTGATTTTTAATGCCTGAACCATGATATAAAATAGGTCGATAAAGTATAAATTCAATTTCAAAAATTCGAAAGCGGTAATCTTTTAAGATGATGACAACCGACCACGAGAAAAAAAATGTCAACGCTAAAAAAGTTTGTTAAAACTTTCCACATTTGAATATAACTTCTTTCTGTTACTACTATTGTTGGGAGTTTTGCTCTATGGTACTTTATAAAGCGGTACGGGAAGTATTTAACTATTACAAGTATTCGAAAGGATAAACAAAGATTTCAATAATTCAACATGGAATCTGAAATTACAATCGTTACACAAGTGAAAACTGGAAATTCCAGTTTTGTAGAAGACGGAAAAATGTAAATTGTTTTTGCTGAGTCTAGTGTAGCACTCTGTCCTTAAGACAATATTGCCCCGTATGTATCCTTTATACGTCTGGACAATTTGTCTCCCAAGATAAAACGACAATGGAACCCTTGAGCAAAGGAAACTCAAGAGCTACCGTGAAGAATATTGAGTAACGAAATGATGCTTGGAAGTTGTAGGAAGAAAACTATTTTGGTTGTGTATTTTCGTGCACTTTTTTTGCTGCTCTCTTACTTTGTTAACTCTTGTGCTCAACAATGGTGTAAGGGGGTGTTTATATAGGAGAGGGATGGACTGTTTTATCGCTCTGCTGAAAAGCTGCCTCCATAATGGCCAAATAATGGCCATTATGGAGGTAGTAAAGTCACCAACATAAATGGGAGAAAGACCAACGGATTTGTCCATTATAGGAGGAGTAATTCAGCCAAAATAAATGGCTGAATTGAGTGCTTGGCATTTCTATTTTTTACCGTCGAAATTCTGATGTTCTGGAAACTTCAGGGACCAAACTGTACATCTGAAAGAATTCTGGTCCAAACTGTACATCTGAAACTTCTGGGATCAAACTGTACTTCTGGCAAAGTTTTCTGGCCCAAAAAGATAATATCAGACAGCCCACAGCCCACAACCCGAGAACCCGGAACCCGGAACCGGAACGGACGGCGCGCGTGTGGTCTTTCCTCGAACCGAAGCACATCTAGGTCCTCCCTCCTTTAAACACATGGGATACCCCTTGGGGTCCCAAACCCCAAACCAATTTCGAATCTTATATACACAACAATTCTTTCTTCCTCTACCGATGAGGGAGAATTGAACCCAATACCACACTTTCCATGCTTCAAACACCTTACTTCGTGAACCAATATCTTTTTCATTTCTCAATGAAATTTGACGATTCTTGGCCATACGGTTATCTACTTACTTAGTAGATCATGCATGTGTGAAGAACCGGATTCTCCAACATACGTTACACTAGTGTTTAAGCCGTTAAAGTTGGTCGGTCGCAACTCCCGCCAAAGGCAAATTTCCAACAACTATTTCATTATTTCACAAATTAAGAAATAAGGGAGAGTTTTTAGATATTATGTACAGTGGATTGAAGGTTGAAATTTTAGGTCACTTGAAAAAGTAAAACTGTTGTTACAATATTTCTCTTTAAAAATGAAATGTCTATGTTTTAAGAATTTACTGTATACAATTTATTTCCTTTTTTTATGATACATAAATTATGATAGCTGACGATACCAAGAGCAAAATTATGAGAAGGAACCTATAATTAGTTATGAAGAAGCATAGTCAAATTTCTTTTCTTTTATGTCTAAGAAGACCCTTGAATGATAGTAAAAAGTTTATATTTCATTTATGTAAATTTCTATCTTCTCAATATAAGAAAATATCATTCAAATAATTTTATTTTTATTATAATTAGTAGTTATACACTGAGATTTATGTTGTTTACTAATTTTTAAATATTTGAGAATGCTCATATAGAATAGTTTTTTAATAACCCAAATGTATAAATTTGTGTATACATTAATTCAAAATGTATGTCGTTATGAGCATTTTGTTTTCATAAAAAAAGAGAAGAAATGAATAGTACCTAAATTCATAATTTAGGTTGCCTTATTTGGTAGGTACATAAATTCTTTTATAATCGCGCGAAGAGCGAACATATTCACTAGCTATAAAATATGGTTCACAATTTCACATTATTTTGTAGGTTATCATTATATTTAGTTACATGTGTTACAAAAGACTTGAATTTGATGGTGCAAAAAGTTTAACGTTGTCCTTATACAGAAATTAAACTCTTTTAAAACTAAAGTAATTAATAAATCACCTATTTGTCCACCTCCACTGGCCAATTCATCTACTCTTCAATTATTGTTCGCCATGTTATTATTACTACTATATATAGTCTACTAATCTTAATTTCGTAGCAATAATGATGAAAGGACTATCGATAGCATTAACAGCTGAATCTGTAAGGTCATTTTTAGCTATAGTATCCCAAAAAAAGCTCTCATCTTTTTCTGATTTTATTCTACTTTAGTTTGACTTCCATATCTTTTAATGACATACATAAACATAAACCTAAATATTCACTATATTTCATGGGTTTCTTAGAATTATCTGCCTGTGGACACATGAGGGGGTTCCATAATTAATGAATAGTACTTCTGGGGGAGCTTAATATATATAGAGCTAACTCCTAAATCAGCTACAACATACTCCAAAATTAGGGACTTTTGCTTCCATTCAAGTCCCGTTGCAAAATGAAATTAATGGGATATATCTGAATAATTCAAGGGATCCACTTATTGGTCAATGGTCATATGTTTGTTTTAATCTCTCCTTCATGCTACGATTGATAGAATTAAATAGGCCAAACATGTTCATTGGAAAGAACAAAAAGAAAGGTGTACATTTAGAGACAAATTCAAAAGTTAAGCTCTATAGATTTAGCTTTTAAGGGTTTTAATATTAAATTTGTTGTATTTTTTAAAATTATGGGCTCAAATATACTTTTTGTAAAAAATTCAGTGGATTGTTACACAATTTTATGTTCCATATCGAAAGTACTTCATTCAATTAAGCCCGATGGTTGATGCATCTGTCTTTGAGTGCACCTCTCTTCCCATTTTATTTGACAATATGAACTTCCTTAAATTGTTGTTAAACAAAGGTAATATACCTGTGATATACACTGAATATACAACAGTATATATCACAGGTATACAAAGCGATGAACGATGGTAGCCCAAATAGTAGCAGCAAAGGCAGGCGGCCCAAGAGGCGGCCCAAATGGCCCAACTCGTCCGGGCCAGTCACGGTACTAGGGCAGCAAAACAGTGGACATAGTTGTATATTAAGGAAAGTATATTGTGTGTATATTGTAGTATATTTGTTACCTAGATTAGGATATACTCTTACCATATTTAGGATATACACATACCAAAATTGTATAGTTAGAATTATGGTAGAATAAGGTTTTAGAAATAGAATAGGAATAGGATTCTCCTATTTTGTAACTTGTATATATATCTATTCAATCAATGAAAATAATCAAGGGGATTATTTCTTTCATGGTATCAAGAGACTAGGTTTTACAAAAAAATTTCTCTCCCTAAATTTTTTGACCTTCTCGGCCGAGAACACCCCCCCTCGGGTTTCTCTCCCAAATTTCGTCTTTCGCTCTCAAAAACCTCTCTTAAATTTCCCCTCCTTCTTTGTTCTTTCAATATGTCTAAGAACAATTATCACCCTGCCCTCACAGTTTCCAATATCAAGAGTTGTATCCCTATTGTCCTTGAGATGGAAAACGTCCAATATGCGACGTGGACGGAGTTGTTTAAAATTCACGCTATCTCTTATCAAGTTCTTCATCACATCATTCCTCCCACTAGACCCCTTCTTGCGGAGGATCCTGAGTTATGGATTACACTTGATGCTACCGTTCTCCGGTGGATCTACGCCACTATTTCGGTGGACCTTCTACAGACGATTATTGAGCCAGATACCACAGCTATGGCTGCATGGAATAGATTGCGTGACATATTTCAAGACAACCAACATTCCTGTGTCGTCACACTCGAGCATGAATTCTCTCTCATTCGAATGGACGAATTTTCGAACGTTTCTGCATATTGCAAGAAACTAAAGGAGTTGGCGGATCAACTCCGTAATGTTGGCGCACCAATAACGAATAATCGTCTAGTTCTACAGTTGGTTGCCGGTCTTTCAGAGGCCTATAATGGTGTTGGAACTCTCATTCGCCAAAGCAACCCTCTTCCCGACTTCTATCAAGCCCGCTCCATGCTTACGTTGGAAGAAGTTGATTTGGCTAAAAAGGCGGCTACCGGAGCAAGCCCAGTCGTCATGGTGGCGTCTTCTCCTAGTCCTTCGGGTTTTGTTAATAATTCGGGCCAAAACCATAATAATGGTGGCGGCAGGAATAATCGCAAGAATAACAACAAAAACCGAGGGGCAAATGCGGCGGTTCTAGTGGCGGTTCCGGTGGTCAGCAAGCAGGCGGTGAGTCCCATCTAGTGAACAGTGGCCCACCACCCCCTGGGCCTAGCAGTGGGGCCCATGGCAGTTGGGCTGGGGCAGTGGGTCGTGGGCCAGCAACCCTTACAATCATGTAGTGAATTCCCGGCGGCCGGTGGGCGGCCACGATCCGTGCCCAACACCCAGCAGTGGCGGCCCACTGACCAATGGCCCAGCAGCGGCAGCAACAACGGCTACGGCTCAGCTCCGTCACGGACATGAGTTCTTGGGCCCCGACCTCCGCAAGCCCATCATGCAGCAGGTCCCACTCATACCGATATCGAGGCCGTGATGCACACGTTGGGATTGACTCAACCGGACCCAAATTGGTATATGGACACCGGGGCCACTACTCACATGACTTCCGAATCAGGTACTCTCTCCTTTATTCCAATTTGAGCACCCCTCGGGGTATAATTGTTGGTAATGGCAACTCTATTCCAATTCAAGGTTATGGTCAGAAAATGTTGTCTCCCCCCAATCCACCCCTTCTCTTGAAAAATACTTTACATGCTCCTAAATTGATTAAAAATTTAGTGTCTGTCCGAAAATTCACTACTGACAATTCCGTTTCTGTTGAATTTGATCCTTTTGGTTTCTCTGTGAAGGATTTCAAGACATGGAGTCATCTCATGAGGTGTGATAGTAGGGGGGATCTGTATCCTATCATGCCTGGTTTCAGTCCATCGAGTCAAACCTTGCCATCAGCCTTTGCAGCCATCTCTCCTTCCATGTGGCATTCTCGTCTGGGTCATCCGGGATCTTCTGTTTTATCCGTTTTAGATAAAAATAGCTTTATTTCATGTAAGGGTACGGGTCGTACTCCACTTTGTCAGTCTTGCTCCTTAGGGAAAAGTGTTAAGTTGCCATTTGTAGACTCCAATTCTCACACTTCAATGTCATTTGATATTATTCATAGCGACTTATGGACGTCTCCTGTTCTTAGTTCATTGGGTCATCGATATTATGTTCTCTTTTTAGATGATTATTCTAGATTTTTGTGGACGTTTCCAATTGCGAATAAATCACAAGTGTTTTCCGTCTTCATCAAATTTAGAGCGTTCATTCGTACTCAATTCGAAAGAGAAATAAAAAATATTCAATGTGATAATGGGAAAGAGTATGACAATAGGGAGTTTCGGGAATTCAGTGCTAATAATGGGATAAATTTTCGTTTTTTGTGTCCTCATACATCTTCACAAAATGGGAAAGCCGAACACAAAATTCATTCCATAAATAACATTGTCCGAACTCTCTTAATTCATGCCTCCATACCTCCATATTTTTGGCATCATGCTCTACAAATGTCCACATATCTTCTTAACATAATTCCTTCTAAAGGTCTGACATATTCTTCCCCCCTCAAAATCCTATATAATAAGAACCATTCTTATTCTCATCTTCGGATTTTTGGGTGCTTGTGTTATCCGTTATTCCCATCCACCACAATTAACAAACTTCAAGCTCGGTCTACCCCGTGTGTATTTTTGGGTTATCCGTCGAATCATCGTAGTTATAAGTGTTTTGATTTATCCTCCAAGAAAATCATAATTAATCGCCATGTCATTTTTTATGAAACCCAATTCCCTTTTACGAAAGTTCATACTCTCGAGCCTAAGTCGTATAATTTTTTGGATGACCAAATATCCCCATATATTATTCGGAATTTTACGGACATCTCCCGCACCCAAAATCCTCCAGCGGGCCCACTGCCCGCTGGACCCACAGTACCGCCCGTAGCAACATCTTCACCACTGGGACAGTTCCAGCAATTGGGCCAGTCCCAGCCCAATTGCTGGAACTGGTCCAGACGACGAGTCCCTTTACCGATTTGGGCCAGCAGGCCCACTGCCTGCTGGCTAGTCCGTCCTGAGTCCACAAAACTCCCAAAATTCCCTCAATTCTTCCTCGAGTCATAGACCGGTCACTCGTAGTCAGCGGGGTATTTTTACACCTAAAAGACATTTTAATTTACATTCTGATGTCTCTAAATCCCCCTTGCCCCACAATCCTATGTCCGCATTAAATGACCCTAATTGGAAAATTGATGTGACTGATGAATATAATGCTCTTATTGATAATAAGACGTGGGAGTTGGTGCCCCGTCCATATGGTATTAATGTTATTAGGTCTATGTAGATTTTTGCTCATAAGGAAAATTCAGATGGGTCCTTTGCTCGACATAAGGCGAGACTTGTAGGTGATGGTAAGACTCAGCAGGTTGAGATAGATTGTGGTGAGACGTTAAGTCCGGTGGTCAAACCGGCTACCATTCGCACTGTGCTTAGCTTGACTCTTTCAAATACTTGGCCAATTCATCAGTTGGATGTCAAGAATGCTTTCCTACATGGTGATCTTAAGAAAACAGTCTATATGCATCAACCGTTGGGTTTCAGGGATCCACACCGTCCTCATCATGTATGTTTGTTGAAGAAGTCCTTATATGGGCTTAAGCAGTCTCTAAGGGCCTGGTACACGAGGTTTGCTGACTTTGTTTCAACTATTGGGTTCACTCACAGCAGGTCAGATAATTCCTTGTTCATCTACCACCGTGGTTCGTCCTTGGCCTACATTCTGTTGTATGTGGATGATATCATCTTGACTGCCTCTTCCAATACCTTGCGCCAGTCTATCATGACCATGCTCACTTCTGAGTTTGCTATGAAAGACTTAGGGCCTTTGAGTTATTTTTTGGGGATTGCCGTCAAGCGTCATTCAGGTGGCTTGTTTTTGTCTTAACGAAAGTATGTTGCTGAGATCATAGAGAGGGCAGGGATGTCATCCCGTAAGTCCACTTCCACGCCGATTGATGCAAACCCAAAGCTAAGTGCCGCGAAATAGGTGCACCATACGAGGACCCGACCCGCTATCGCATCTGGCGAGGGGCCCTCCAAGTATCTTACCTTTACTAGACCGGATATTACGTATGCGGTTCAGCATGTTGTTTATTCATGCATGATCCCAGGGTTGAGTACATGAATGCAATCAAATACATCATTCGGTATATTCAGGGGACACTAGACTATGGGTTGCACTTGTATCCTTCATCTACATCCACACTTGTCTCTTACACGAATGTTGATTGGGGTGGATGTCCCGATACCAGACGATCGACTTTTGGCTACTATATGTTCCTTGGCAACAACTTGGTCTCCTGGTCGGCAAAGCGTCAGGCAACGCTATCACGCTCAAGTGCAGAGGCATAATATCGAGGGGTAGCGAATGTGGTCTCCGAATCATGTTGGCTACGTAATTTGCTTTTGGAGCTTCATTGTCCCATTCAGAAGGCAACCTTGGTATATTGCGATAACATTAGTGCCATCTACCTTTCAGGTAACCCACTTCAACACCAACGTACTAAGCATATCGAAATGGACATTCACTTTGTCCGTGAAAAGGTTGTAAAGGGTCACGTCCGCGTATGCCATGTCCCGTCTCGTTATCAAATTGCAGACATCTTTACAAAGGGTCTATCAGCGGTTCTCTTTGAAGATTTTAGGGACAGTCTCAGCGTTCGAAGACCGCCCGCTATGACTGCAGGTGTGTGTTAAACAAAGGTAATATACCTGTGATATACACCGAATATACGAAAAGATATATCACGGTATACAAAGTAATGAACGATGGCGACCAATGAAGAGAGCAGTGGCAACCCAGCAGAGGCGACCCAAATGGTCCAGGACAGTCACGGTACTAGGGCAGCAAAACAATGGACATAGTTGTATATTAAGGAAAGTATATTGTAGTATATTTGTTACCTAGATTAGGATAAACTCTTACCATATTTAGGATATACACATACCATAATTGTATAGTTAGAATTATGGTAGAATAACGTTTTATAAATAGAATAGGAATAGGATTCTCCTATTTTGTAACTTGTATATATATCTATTCAATCAATGAAAATAATCAAGGGGATTATTTCGTTCAGGAATAAATTTATCTAAAAATCCATTGCTTTATTATAAGGACGAAGTGAGTAGGCAGTATAGTTAATTAATGGACCAAAGATCCGATTAATTAATCTACAAAAAGTAAGATAATACAAGTGGACATAAATAGTAGAGCGTACTTTCGTTGCTTCTTTATAGAGAAGAAATCTGCATCCCATTACAAAGTTGTGGTGATAATAATGCAAGAATATCCGAGTCTCGTGGTCCCATTAACCAAAAAAAAAAAGATAAAAAAAGAAATGAAAACTAGCCCAATAAAGCTTTCATTATATCCAAATTAATTTGCTTTATTGGATAGCATTTATAACTTATGCTTTAAAAAAGAAGAGGAATTTTAACTTGTGGAATATTTCAACTTGTGGAATTATTTTTCCAAATTTCCTCAAGTTCCCTAGCAAATGCTTGTTGTCTTCCGACAACAATGGTAATATGATCTTTGTTCTCGACAACCTTAACACGAGCACGAGGAATTCTGGACTTTACGTTGTAGCTGCATTCGACGGGTATAAGATCGTCGTCTTCGCCGTGAAACACCGTGACTTCACATTTTAGACGATTTTTCACCATGTCTAAGTATCCTTCTATTTTTCCAGCAGTGCCACAAATGATATTATGTAGTGTATGCCATGCTGCGTTGTGTGTGTGACAGCAGAATCCCTCTACTAAGTACGTTCTGATCCTTCATGTAGTTAACTAACATCGATCATTCTCACGATGAGTAAACAATAAATTTAAAAATATAGTTCGGTGCACGAAGTATTTCGTGTTTACGAGGGTCCGAAGGTGTTGGTTGTTATTCCAATTACTAGTACAGTTTTTCTAGAATAATTAGAAAATCCTGTTTCTTAGTTGTAGGAGAAGTCTATGTAATGCCCTATGGTTAATGAAATTCATGAGACAAACTATCGTCCGTATTTTCAACCTTGTTGCTGCATTTTTTCAAAAAACAAATAAATCCTAACACGGGGATGAGCCGCAAGCCAAAAGGGTGTAATGTAAGATTTATTTATCTTGACGCAAATATCAGAGATTGATTTCATTGCTCGAACAAGTGACTTATATATCACATAGAAGAAAACTTTATCATTGCTCTAAGACTGGTTCAAGAAACTACTGCTATTAAAAAAAGTGGGGATTGATTAAGGTGATTTGTTTCTTAAAATAGATTTAACAATTTTTCTTTTAATGGATATGATACAAGAAAATACTATAAGTTCTATGTACTTACACAAAAGATATTTATGCAATCACTTCGTAAGATAATTAAGATAAATTTCAATAATAAACATTAGTTGGTAAGTTTGTAAAAATATATAACTGTCCTATTATAATATGTTAATTATACCGACAATGTCAATCCAATAAGTTATTTTTTCTCGGAAGAAAATATGATACATCAGAATTCAAAAACGTACAAACTATTTCATGTCTTCATTGTAGTATCAAGGGTTTATTGTTGTTGTATTGTAGTAATGCTCTCCTACGTTATTATTTGGGTCAACCGTCAAGAACCGACTTGGCTGACAATTTATACGGATTGATTAATCACAGAGAATGAATGCTAAAACAACCAAGCACAAATCTACCATTAAATCTGAGAAAGGACAATTTTCTTTTATCCTAATCTTAAATAATCAACTACCTGGCATGAATGACATAGTAAAATGTTTGACCAAGAAAAAATGGCGGTCATGCCCAAAAAAGAGGAAAACAAAAACAGAAAAAAGGGGGTTGAGCAGTAGATGAGGTTGGTGGGGCATTGTTTGGTTTAAGCAACCCCCAATTATATCATTTTTGACATAGACATTTATTATAGTGATGGATAAAGTTATGAAGGAGGTTGTTGTGTGTTGGTTCCGAATTTAATGTAAAGATTTGCTGTTAGGTTGTACAAATAAAGTCCAAACATCTTGGTCGCTGATAAGAAAAAAAAACTACACATAAGATGTGTATGTATTCTAAATTGTGATATCTTTTACGGAAAATGAATAATATTACACCAAGTTAGAAGGAATTTTTGTGTTGACTGAGCCTATCAATTGATATGAAAGCAATTAATGGATCGAGACGAGTATTGAAGAAGGCGGAATGATGGCATGGAGCCCACCTACTGTCTTGTCCGTCTATGGGCTGGTTTTCTACCTTCGCACAGAGCTTGGAGAAGCACACAATTTTTTTTATAGGCATTGGTTACCATAAATATTTAGGCATTGGTTACCATAAATATTCGGAAAATGTGGTAGCATATAGTGAATTTCAAGATAAGCTTATAAGGTGATGGACAATGTGGAATTTAATTCGAAAAAGAAATTATTGAATGTGCAATTTTTTTTTTATAGTAATAGCTAAAAATGAAAATAAAGTTACATCTAAGGTGTAAAGATACTATAATACCATATTATATTTGAGTTGGGGATTAGCTCAACATTTGGGTACCTTTATGTTTGATTAAATCACTCTAATTATAATAAGTACGAAGCATGATGATGTTTATTTTGAGTCAAGCTGTGCATAATATAAACACACACACATACCAGTTTCTGGTGAGGAGTTTGGTGAGAAACTCCCACAAACGATGATTCTTGCAGATGAGTAGGCAAATTGTTCGGCTTACATGCTCATACCAACATGCTATCGACGCTCCAAAGGCTATCGCTGGCCATACTCGTCTTGGCGCTATTCTTCTCATCATATACTGCGTCGCTTGTTCTCCCTTTGGTGCTGGAAAATATGGCTGTCATTTTGTTTCATTTATGTCATTAGAAGAAAAAACATGACATCAATTAATAAAGACATACGTGAACTTTTTCATCACAATTAGTTGAGAAAAAGGATCATATTTGCTCATGTACTATTCGAAACTGAACAACTAGTTTAATATTAACCAGCCGTCATAAAATGTCTTTTGCCATAACCCCTTCTCCAATCCGAGGGTAACTTTAAACCGTAGTCAAAAGTTAAGGTGTAAAATTTTGACTTTCTTTTCAGAAGAATTTGGAAATGTGAGGTATCACTAAATAGGGTTCTTTTCACCTTTCCCGTGGAGCTCCATTAATATCAAAAGTATAATGGATGACAAGATTCAGAAGCGGAACTAGAATTTTTAGTTTATATATTTCAAATTCTAGAAAATACAATCATAACTTACTAAATTCTTGATAATTTATATATATATTTTAAAAAATTATATATAAATACAAGGTTCGAGCTAAAACTATCGTTTGAAGAATTCACTAAAGTTATAGCTCCGCCCATGACAAAATTGAACAGTTTCAAATAGTACGAGTGACAAATTTAGACATGTAGGCATCTCTTACCGGTGCAAGTAAAGTGAGGGATTTAACTAATCCAGGATGCTTTACAGCGAGTGCCAACGCCAAGATGCAGCCCAAAGAATGTGCCACAATGTGGAAAGATTTCACCTTGTATGGCTCTAACACTGATTTTTCAATCATGTCTAGATGCTCTCTTAAGGTGTAAAGTGATTCATTTGGCTTTGGACTTCTTCCAAATCCTAGCAGATCCACTGCAAATAACCGATACCTTGATTTTGTAGCCTTTGTAAAGTTTGGAAACAGAGTCTCTGTCCAAAATGCTGATGATGATATGAACCCATGTATGAAAATCACATTTTCTTGTACGTTCTCTGTAATTTTTTTAACACAAACAAAGGTGTTAAGCTTACCAAAACAAAATACTATTCCCTCCGTACCAAAAAAATTGTGTTACTTTCCTTATTAATTTGTCTAAAAAAGATTCACACATTTCTATATTTAAAAAATAATTTAACTTTATGAGATGATTTACAGCCACACAAATATCTAAAGTTTGTTTTGAACCACACATTTCAAAAAATTTATTTTATTTCTTAAACTTCGTGTCAAATCAAATTAAGACAATCTTTTTGAGACGGATGGAGTTCTTTTTTTGTCCAAAGATAAGTCTCCTTTTACTAGCCTTAATTATAAGGATTATCTGACTAAATTACTAGTTATATTTCCTCAAATTATCTTTTATCTCTCCTCATACTTTTTACATCATTTATTACCGTAAGAGTAGATTTCGGGGAAAAATTACTTTAACACTTTCATTTTATAAAGCACACTTATTCTGCATCAAACTGATTTGGCTAAAACGACACTTATTTTGAATGGGAGGAGCAAGAGACAAGAGAAGTTTACTTGTTAAATATACCTTTGGCACCATCAATATGGACAAAAAGTGTATCTTTGCCGGAGGAGCTCCAAGAATTACAAGTTTTACAATCACAATCGGACCATCTTGGAATAGGATTTGATTTCTGGCCACCAATTTTGCCTTGCAGCATTTCCACAATGGTGGAATTAACAGTGAAAGTCGATCGAAGAGTTCCCTTCTTCACAGTTGTGGCATTCTCCAATTTGAGCCTTTTGAGCTCATTGACGGTGGATTTTGACACTTCGGACACTAACGAGGATCGTGTGTAGAGTGTGTCTGATATTTCTTCTAGCTGCAATTTCTTGTAGTTAGAAGAAGAAGTCAGACACATAATCTTGGACTCAGAGACCAAGATTGTGCCATTGCTCGTTATTGCTTGTTTAACCGACGAGCAATAACAGGGCTTCCACTCTGCTTCGACTATAAAATCGATTACTTTGTAAGTGTAACAGAGCAAAAAATCAAGAACGTCCAGGACCGTGAACACAAGGAAACTGATGACTTCATTCAATATTCGACCTGACATTATGAGTGTTAATTTGGCCTTGTCCATAATCACCATATTATTGAACACTGTTTGCAAAGAGCAAAATGGGTGACAAGTTTCACAAAAATTGCGTTTTTAGCCTTCTTTGGTATGTCACAAAGATTATGTTAAAGGTCCTAGTGCCATTAGATGTAAAAACAACTAATGACACAATACTCTTTTACCTTCAAAAAATAAAAATAAAAAAGTCTCACAATACCATAAAAGGAAAGGTATTGTGTTCAGAGAATATAAGCAAAATGGGATACACAAATGACGACACAATGTTCTTGGTTTGGATTTTATTGGAGGAATAACGTGTGGGGTGTTTCAAAATTTGGTGGGAGGAGAAGGGGGATATATAAATTTAGACACGTAAGGTGAACTTTTATTGTTACATTAAAAACGTTTGCTGGACTAAGAAAACTAAGTTTGGTGGTGGTTGAACCTCTGATTAAATAAAATTACGACTTCTGCACACAACCTTAGATCAATGCTTAAAAAGGAGAGACACAATTCTTGTTAGTCATTAACTTATATATACCTTAAATAACTTAGAAGAGCTTACATTTTGTGCACTGAAAATATAAAATTTCTTTTTACGTATATATTATTATTATTGTTTTGGTTTTTTATTTGGTATTGGGTACCTGCTTTGAGGCCCGGCTAATTCGGATTCATGTCGGAAAGTTCTACTTTGGGGTAAAGTAATTTTTATCAATAATGATCAACTTCATTTTTAAGGTTCGAATTCGAGATATCTAGTTAAGGATGGAGAAGTAGTTACAATTCCATCAGAGTCGTTGGAGGTTATTAGTATCATGTTAAGTTGACATATAGCAACATGTAATTCTTGATAACAAGCCTGATATACTAACCTAAAATAAAGTGATAGCCTATTACAACATATCAAATTGCACCGATACTATAAAAATTGTTTACCTTTCAAGTGTATACTAAAACTTAAGTACTACTTAGAAATACATGTTGGAATCTTGTTTGTTAGATGAATGACGTAAATCGTTTCTAGAAAAAATCATTCCAATAGTTGTAATAAAGATTAACTTATGAGCTTCGGTTACCCATCTAAATACTCACATTTTAACTAAGGGAACACTAAATCACCATTTAATATGTATTATAGTATACACTTGACAAGTTGGAGAATAAAGCATAAAGCTATTGTTAGGAAACACCATACATAAAGGTTAATTGAGACTACTCCTATATATTCCCATGGCTAACAATAAGATTTTAATTTCAGCAATTATACTATGAATCTGCTTGTAGTAAACAAACTTTTCTGCTCCATACGATGGCTCATTTTTAAATTTATGAAGGATATAGCTGGTGTCACATTGTGAATTTATTGGATATAGTTCATGAAAGAAAACTGTTATTCAGCCATGAACATCGCGGAACAATTGAGAGCAAAAATTAAGAAGTTTGGAAATGAGAAAGTTGCTTAATGTATTGCCTTTGATCAATCAATTCAAGTACATATAGGAGAAGATATTTTGTAATTTCTCATGCCAGCTGGCCTCTCATCATTAGTGTACATTGACTACTAACTAAACATAACAAACTCTCAACTAATCGTAACAAACTCTAACCACCTATATGACCTGTCAGCTGTATACACATATATATAGAGACCGCTACACATCGACTACACTGTTTGTTTTAACACTCCTCCTCAAACTGGTGGGTGAAATATGTCTATCACTCCCAGTTTGGACAAGAGAAAATTGTGCGGAGCTACTCCAAGTCCCTTTGTTAATAAGTCTGCAAGCTGTAGCTTTGTACTGAGATGAGTAGGTTGTATCAGTCCAAGTTTCAACTTTTCTCTCATAAAATGGAAGTCGATTTCTATGTGCTTAGTACGTTCATGGAATAAAGAATTTCTTGCTATTTGTATTGCCTCCTTACTGTCACAAAATACCTTGATTGACAACTTAACTTCCACCTTAAGTTCTTGAAGCAATCCTAGCAACCACACAGTCTTAGAGACTGATGAAGCCATGCTTCTATACTCAGCTTCTACTGAGCTACAACTTATTGTATGCTACTTTTTTTACTTCCATGAAATGAGTGATCCACCAAGTTGGATGAAAATAACAGCTACTGATCTTCTTGTGTTTTGACAAGAGGCTCAATCTGAATCACAATACACCTTCATTTCTATCACATGACTCCTCCTCAATAGTATTCGCAATCCTAGTGTCCTTTTCACATATCTTACTACCCTAAAAGTTGCATTCCAATGTTAAATCTTAGGCTGCTACATAAACTGGCTCAACATCTGCACTACAAAGCAAATATCTGGCCCTATAATAGTCAGATATATCCATTTTCCAATCAGTATTTAATATGCTCCTATGTCCTCAAATAAAGAATCATTTCCTTTTTTATCATCTTCTGCCTTTTCAAGTATGGAATCATACCTTCATTTCCAAATAGGATACACTCTAGTGAGGTTTGATCTATCAAATCTCTCCTTAAATTCATCCCAAATATGTTTTGTGCTCGTAGCATAGACAATGTTAGGGATTAACTCACTAGAAATTGTGCTACCAATCCAAGATAACACAATTGCATCACATTTTTCCACAGTTCTTCCATATCACCTGTATAACTACTTTGATATATTTACACAATATAATTTTTCAAACAAGATTGTTCAACTGTCTACTCTTCGCCGATTATAGCTCCGCGACCGGATAGAAGTGGAAAAATTAAAACCTTTCACCTACATAGTGCATAGGAGGAAATTCAACAGTTAGATGTTGCTACGCCATTAATTTTTACTAACGAGATTTAAACTATAAAGAAGTAAACATATGAAGAATCAAGAGAATTCAACGACTACTATATGTATACATCAGATCAAAAATATTTTTTTACCTTGTATGTATCGCATAATTTTTCAAATGAACCCCCTTTAAGCCTCTAGCTCTGCCACTGGACTTGCAAATCTAATCCTAATTTTGTCCATTTCAGTTTTTAATTTGTTAGGAAGATGTTAAATTAAAAGTGTACTATTGTTTTCTTTCTCTTGTTGGAGCAATGTAATGCATGTGAAGTGGCTTCCTCACAACAGAAAGGAGTTTAATGCCATGCTTTTCCTAACAGGTACAAGAGTTTCATTAACAAGCTACATAATTTAAGGACTAATCATCACTTAAAATAGAAAAGGGTAATCTTGAATGTAAATAATTTAATTAAAGGGATTCTGATTATATATTTTGCGAAAAATCTTCAAAAGTTAGTAAAACCATATATAATTAATGGCTGAAAATTTATTTAAAGGGAAGAACCCTCAAAACCTGCTTGTATTAATTGCTAGTATCCCCAGCCACAAGAGTTGCCATCCCCCACAGACTGCAAAGCCAACCCCTCATCACCACCGACCCGATCCTCCTTATAATTGTACTTTAATATCTTCTTCTTTCTGTTGACTTTACAAGGTTTCATTTTGTCTTTTTATAAAAATTGTATAACTTGATTTTTTCTCTCTAAATATTGAGTTAGAGGTAAGCATTAGAGTAACGGTAAAGTTATCTCTATATGACTTATATGTTACGAGTTTTAATTCTGGAATTAATCACTAATGCTTGCGTCATGGTACGTAAATTGCCTACATTACACTTCGTTGACGTTCTGTTGCTCGTCCCCGAACTCTACATGTAATTAAATATTAAAAGTGTGATCTTTCTCTAACAACTTAATCTTTTAGATGAGATTGAAACATACTTCAACATGGTATTAGAACAGACAGATGTTCTGAGATCGAATCTCACTGCCACCAATTATCAAAAAGAATTTTCACGTTCTTGGTCCATGAAAAAAAAATCAGGTCCGCACGTGAGTGGTGTGTTGAGAATATAATTAAATATTAAAAGTGTGCTCTCTCTAACAACTTAAATTTTAGATGAGATGATCATACACTTCAACAATATGAACGGCGAGTGTGTCATGGAACGGGGCTACCCTTTATTGAGTTATGTATATTTCTCTCCTGTATAACATGATGGTATAGTACGAAATTTTAAATTTCTTATGCTACTTTCCATAAAGATTTTTTAGTATTTCTATTTCTGCTTAATACTCTTTTTATACGTGACTATGTTTGATCGGGCTCAAAATTTAAAAAAAAACTTTTGAAACTTGAGGTGTTACCAAATTCTAATATAATAGTCATGATGGTACTTAATTATTAGTTATTGCTACATTTGTATTAAAGTAAAATATTAGAGAAAATAGGCAGTCTTGGTCTTTAATTTAACAAAAGCATCTTCACTTATTTCTTGTGGAGAGCCTAGTGAATTAGCTGAATGAAGGGGGTCCTGTTTATTGCTCCAAAAGGTGGAATCTCCCACCCCAGAGCCCCACACAGCCTAGTGAATTAGCTGAATGAAGGGGGTCCTGTTTATTGCTTTTACGTGCCATAAGTGAGAAGCCTTACTACTCCTGCACAAAGTTAGCCAACTGGATCTCAGCAAATTCTACATTTATTATCGAGCCTTTATTAATGGCATGTATCTAGACAACTTGTTTGGCTCCTGAAAGCTACTTTACCCTTACATTAGTGTAGTTTATAAAAAATTTATTCTATCAAAGTAGATGGAGAGTTTTGTTGAATTTTTTGCTTTTTTCCCTTCGTAAGATCTAGAAGTACTTGGCACAAGAAAAATAGAAGAAAGATCTGATTGAAGCTATAGTATGTTTCCGAGGGTTGGGTTATTCGCCGTTAAAATGGTATGCCGGCTAGTTTCAGATCTTTCAGTATCGCACTTTGATACGACTTCGCTCTACTGACTAGCCCTCATGCCCAGGGGCGGATTTACATAGAGGTGAGGATGTTCATGCAAAAAATTACAGTGTATATATAGGGTAGATTTTATGTGTTTATGTATATATATTAACTTTTGAACATCTTAATCAAATACAAAAGGTTAGTTCTCAAGTGGTCCAGGGTGTTCAAAATGCCTTCAACATTCTATGTTCGATTCTTATGGACACTTTATATTTAGTTTTTGTTATTTTTTTTTTGAATAACCTGAGTGAAAATTCTGGATCCGCCACTACTCATGCCTTTGACATCTCCCTCCTTGAAGTTGAGGCAATAACGATTTCAGGCATAGCCAGCTCCCATAGTGTGATGGGTTGTGGCAAAATCCTCGAGCTTGAAATTTGTAAAGGCAACCCATGGGTTTGTCGCTTTTCTAGTTTCCTCATAATTACTCAGAGGTAATCCGTAATAAGTGAAATAAACCGCTTAAAAAGTAAGAGGAGTGACTTTCTACAACAAATTAAACCGTAGTGATAATGTGAATGTTTCATTACACTATCGATTGATATAAAACTAAATCCTAGTTCAATAAACTAATACGAAAAATAAAAAAAATAAAAAAAGGAGATTGCATTTGTCCTTCAGAACGATGCATGAAATGAATTAGTACTATCTAGGAAGCGACGCACAACACACGTGCAATTCATTGCTTATGTAATACGAAACTTATTATAAGGTAATAGGTAGACCTAATTATTAAATTACAACACCTTTTTGGTGCTAAAAAAATTAGTGGTATCTTCCATAACATAAATCCATATCTTCCTCTTATATATCTCGGAGTAACAAATTATACAATGGAAAATGCCGCATATCAGTCTTAGAGGAAATTAAATTCATCATGTAGGGTTTATGGTTAATGTGAATGCAACACGGGGAAGTTGAATTTCCACTACTTATAAAGGTGTTATGTTTTGATGCCCATGTGGTCTGATATAATTAAGTTAAGTCTATTGCTAGCGACTATTGTCCCCTGTGTGTAGTTAATATTTTGCTGATGCACACAATTCACTTTAAAAACTTAGGATTTTGTCACGAAATTCATTGGATATCTGTTGCTAAATAATCCGTAGCTAATAATTTTTTGTATAGTTTTCCGTTAAACAAGATTAGCTATAGATTTTTAATGTTTAGCATAACAGCAGGTATCGCTAATTCTTATTTTATTTTATAGTGAATATGTTGTCCACTAGTATATGTTGGAATATTAATGTATAATCAATCACAGAAAAAAAGAAAGATCTTATAGGATTGCTATTTTGTGGACAAACCACTGTCCTAAAAGACGATTTCTCCTAGCCTCGGTGCAAGCTGTCTCTGGCGGCCGTCCTCCAGGATTAACACAACGCCGATCGAAGTGTGCACTCACAAAGATCGGATGGAGTAACCGAAATCCTTTACTAAAAAAATCTTTTTCTTTTTTCTCCCTTTAATCAGTTAGCTAAAGCATCCTTTTATAGATGAAAACAAGATGTGAATACCTTAATTCAATCCTGGAAATTCGAACCAATCAATTTTGAAAAACCAAAAGTGTTTCATAAATACAAAAAAAAATAGTGGAAAACTTTCTTGAACAAACAAAACTTTGTTTCTCCACAAACTTTTAAACTTTGAAGCTAGTTTCCAACAATACCCACAAGATTCAAAGTTTTAAAAACCATTTTAGAAGTTTGAGCAAAAATTAGAGTTCCATGCTTAAGTGCTAATGTCTTGCGACTTGAATTAACATATAGTGTCACCAAACTAAGACCCACACCCCATCGAGTGATTTGCATCTTGAACTCAATGGGAAGTTTGTGAGCCCGCTGTATGGGACACACATTTCACTGAACAAATTTGGTTACTCCGTGAATAATAGTTGGCGCCTTATACTGGCCATACGCCTCATGCCCAAATGCTCATAGGTGCTCTAGGGAGATGACCTCGTTTCTTCCATAGAAAGCGGCCAAGCTTCCACACCTAAGTAGGTGGATCCCATCAAGTGTGTGCTATCTCACACCACCTCACCTGCGGATATGGGTCCATTAAGAGCCAAATTGCACATCTTTCACACATTGGTAGCAAGCACTACATACACAATTACAAGGATGGAAACACAGTAGTGCTCCTGAATTATTACTCATGTTACTCTTTGAACTTTACAAAGAAAAGTAGAGATTCATGAGCACAATTCACTCAATGGGTCTCAATCCCATCCCCTTAGATGATTCCAAAACCATATTTTTACAAAGGCATTTGGTTAACGGATCCGCAAGATTCTTTTTAGACTTTACATAGTACAGTAAAATCACTCCACTTGCTAGCAAATCTTTGACAACCTTGTGTCTCAACCGAATGTGTCTCTTCTTTCCATTGTATGCACTATTATTTGCAACTCCAATCACATCTTGAGAATCACAATGCATCGCAATTGACGGAGCTGGCTTCCCCTACAATGGGATATCTGATAGTAGGTTTCTCAACCATTCTGCCTCACATCTTGCCAATTCAAGGGCAATAAATTCAGATTCCATAGTAGACATAGCAGTGCAAGATTGCTTACAAGATTTCCAGGATATAGCACCTCCACCTAGTGTAAAAATATATCCACTAGTGGAATTAATCTCATCATTATCGGACACCCAGTTGGCATCACTATATCCTTCCAACACAGCAGGAAACTTACCAAAATATAATCCCCAATCCATAGTGCCTTTCATATTCCAATACTCATTATTATGACTATGAGTGTATCTACTCAGTCTACTCACAACATATGTAATGTCAGCCCTTGAATAATTCTCGAGAAACATCAAACTACCCATGATTTTTGCATACTCAGATTGACACACAAGAACACCTTTATTTTTCATCAAATGCACACTAGCATCATATGGTGTTCTCATAGGTACAACATCAAACGAATCAAATTTTCTAAGTATTTTCTCTAGGTAGTGAGACTGATTTAGAGACATGCCAGATGGAGTTATTTTAATTTTAACTCCCAAAGTAATATCAGCCTCACCCATATCTTTCATATCAAATTTTGAATTTAGAAAACTTTTCGTTTGGTTCACAACCTGTAGATCAGTGCCAAATATCAACATGTCATCAACATACAAACAATCAATGATATATCCATCACCATCATGTTTTGAATATACACAAGAGTCACCTTCATTAAAGCAAATTCAAATTCCTTCACAGTTTTATCAATTTTTTCATTCCACTGTTTTGGAGCTTGTTTAAGTCCATACAATGACTTAATTAATTTACAAATCTTGTGCTCTTGACCAGGAATACAAAAACCTTCAGGTTGTTCCATATATATTTTCTCATCTAGATCCCCATTCAAGAATGCAGTTTTCACATCCATTTGATGCACAATTAATCCACGTATAGAAGCAAGTGCAATCAAGGTTCTAATAGTAGATATTTTAGTAGTAGGAGAATATGTATCAAAGAAATCAATTCTCTTCCTTTGGGTGTTATCCATCACTACCATTTTAGCCTTAAACATATCAATAGAACCATCAGGTTTCAACTTATTTTTAAATATCCACTTGCTTTTCAAAGGTCTACACTCTTTTTAAATATCCACTTGCTTTTCAAAGGTCTACACCCTATAGGAAGATCTGTTAATTCCCAAGTGTGATTACTTAGTATTGATTGTAGTTCACTATCAATGGCCTCTTTCAAAAAAATAGCATAAGTAGATTTCATAGCATCATCAAAAGTTCTGGGATCTTCTTTCAAAATAAATAAATAAACAAATTTTTCATCCAACACATATTCCTCACTCAAGAAAGCAGTTATAAAATCTAGACCAAAATCAATTTTTTTTCGTTCCCTTTTACTCCTTCTAGATTCGATGCATGAATCAACTGAGGGAGTAAGAGTATCACTAGCAGGTAATGCAATATCATTCACATTTTAATTAACATCCACATGACATTCATTTTTCATAGGATATATATGCTCAAAGAATTCAGCGTCTCTAGATTTAATAATATTTCCATATGCATATGATCCATTTGTATTCTTAGTAAGAAAACGATATGCAACACTATGATATGCACAACCAATAAAAATGGAATAACAGTTTTTGGTCCAATCTTATCACGTTTAAAACTAGGTACACCAACTTTAGCAAGACACCCCACACTTTCAAAAATTTCAGATTAGGCGCACGTCATTTCCAAATTTCATACGGAGTCTTATCAAGCTTCTTATGAGGCACTCTGTTTAACACATGACATGCTGACAATATAGCCTCTCACCACATGTTATCAAAAAGTCTCAAACTAATCAACATAACATTCATCATATTTTTCAAAGTTCAGTTTTTCCTTTTAGCTATTCTGTTTTGCTCAGGGGTGTAAGGGGCAGTCAATTAATGTATTATTCCATTTTTCTCACATAGTTTCTTAAGGGTAGTAGGATCATATTCACCACCCCGATCACTTCTAAGTCTTTTAATCTTTCGATTAAGTTGGTTTTCTACCTCAGCTTTGTAAATTCTAAACATGTCCTCAACTTTATCTTTAGACCTAAGGAGATACACCACAGTGTAACGGGAACAATCATCAACAAAGGTTATGTAATATCTTTTTCCGCCTCTACTAGCATGGTTTTTGAAATCTCCTAAATTACTATGTACCAATTCAAGCAAGTCAAATTGTCTTTCAATAGACGAGAAAGGTTTTTTGGTATACTTGGCCTCAACACACACTTCACATTTAGTGAATTCCATTATTGAAAAAATTAGGAATTAAGTTTAGGTTTTTAAGCCGTTTAATCGATGCAACATTCACATGTCCAAGTCTAGCATGCCACAGGTCAAGAGACTCAGCGATGTAAGCAGAAGTGGTACTAGAGGATTTATTCATGTTTTCGGAAACAACATCAAGAACAAATAACCCCCAATTACAGAAATCCTTTCCCACAAATTCCCCATTTCTAGTTAACACAAGTCAATTAGAGTCAAAGGTCAATTTCAATCCAGCCTTCATAAGCAAACAACCAGAAATAAGATTCCTACGCATTTCAGCCACATGCAAAACATTAGTAAGAGTAAGAAATTTTCCGAAGTAAGTTTTAAAAAAAATCTTCCCTTTTCCGAGCACGTTGACAGAGGCCGAATTGCCCATGAACATGTTCTCTCCTTCAACTTTCTCATAAGTTTGATAGAAACTGCGATTGGAGCAGATGTGTCTAGTAGCACCTATGTCCACGATCCATTCAGCAGCGTTCCCGACCAGATTTGCCTCGGAAACCACAACAACAATGTTATCTGCTTCCACTATGTTGGCCTCCTTCTTTTTCTTGCCGTAACAGTCATTTGCCATGATTGAATTATACAAAATCGCCTTTTAGAATGTTAGAATATTAATGTATAATCAATCACATAACAAAGGGACGATCTTATAGGATTGTTGTGCCGTGGACAAACCATTGTCCTAAAAGACGATTTCACCTAGCCTTGGTGCAAGCTGTCTCCTGCGGTCGTCCTCCTGGATTAACACAACGCCGATCGAAGTGTGCACTCACAAAGATCGGATGGAGTAACCGAAATCCTTTTACTCAAAACAAAAAACAAATTCTTTTTCTTTTTTCTCCCTTTAATCAGTTAGCTGAAGCCTCCTTTTATAGATGAAAACAAGGTGTGAACACCTTAATTCAATCCTGGAAATTTGAACCAATCAGTTTTGAAAAACCAAAAGTGTTTTAAAAACCCAAAAGTGTTTCGTAAATACCAAAAAGAAACAAATAGTGGAAAACTTTCTTTAACAAATAAAACTTTGTTTCTCCACAAACTTTTAAAACTTGAAGCTAGTTTCCAACAGTATATATCAAACTGTCTTATCCGTTATATGGACGAGATTAAACCTCTTCCCCTTTTTGGGGGTAGAAATCTATTGATCAATTAATCAATTACTCCTCAATCTCTAGTATAGTTAAAGTCAATTATATAAATAATATATGTGTATTTTAATTTTGTTCTATTCCGATCAATTTAATTTTGACGAATCCTCTTTCAGACGTTTATAAAATCAACAAATTGTCTTTTTCCTTTCCAAATAAAATATGTGCAAAATCACTAGACCCGGCACTTGAGCTAACTTCTACGTATTCCGAATACCAAACATATTCTAACATGGCGTTGGATTTCAAATACATATCAAATTCTGAAGTTTATAATGACCATTTCAAACAGCTTCAAATATGACGTTGGGATTTCGAAATACATATCAATTTGAGAAGATTACAATGAACATTTCAAATGTCGTACCATTTTAATAATTATTTAGTAGCTCATGCAAAGTACCTGATATTTTACCATTTCATATCCCATTAAAAGTACATATAGTTCATGATATTTAACTATGCATGGTTCTTGTAATAGTAATAACATAGAAACAATGACAATAATATTCATTTCCCTGTTTCACTATGACAATAATATTCATTTTCCAAATGTTATATGTATTCCCCATATGTTCCTGTGCTGCTGCTATATTTGTGTTTGGTGATTCACTGGTTGATGCTGGCAACAACAACTTCTTGTTTACGCTCTCCAAAGCCGACTCTCCTCCATATGGCATAGATTTTAAACCTTCCCATGGCAAACCCACTGGAAGATTCACCATTGGTCGCACCATTTCTGATATTGTTGGTAATTTTACCTATATAACTTTGAGGCTTATGATTTATATTTATTTGAGTTTAAGTTTTATGCACTGACGACGTTATAAATATTGCGAAATCAAGTCACTTATGTAAATTTCTATAATAAGCATCATTTCTTGTTAACTTCATAAAAATAATAATTAACCTGCAATCACAGGTTAAAAATTGATGATAACCCAAACTTTTTTGTAAGGCTAGTATATACAACTTAAAACCTACTCTCTCCCCCCCCCCCCCCCCCACTTTATAGGCAGCAATTTTTTCATTTGAGTTTAAAATATTTTGAATAGTGAATTAGTGTGACTTATAATACTTTATATGCAGTTTTAAAATTTATTTAAATTTTTTGAACATTTTAGATCCGAATTTACACCGAAAATTAGATAATTTGATCATCATAAGCCGAATTTTCTCACATCATGTGAGACGGAGGGAGTAGTATTTTGTGCAAGTTAATTAGTTGCCTTAGCTAAAAGGGTGTAACAATTAGGTACCTTATTGGTCACTAAACAATCTTTTGCAACAGGTAGTAAACTTGTTAAATTTTGAGGATCATGTTCTTTTTTATTTTTTTGCTTTATACCGTCTTTGATTTTTTCAGGTGAAGCTCTTGGCGCTAACTCATTTCCTCCGCCATATTTAGCACCTAATGTGGAGTCAAATGCCACACATAGTGGAATTAATTATGCTTCAGGTGCTTCAGGAATTTTGGATGCAACCGGAACTCTTTTTGTTAGTACCATCCTTTTACTTTCTCTCTTTTTGTGCCCAAAATTTAACTTATATACACATGCTAATTAATTTCACCTTTTACGGACGTTACCTGCGATAGTTATTACTATATAGTTAGATGATATGATAGAGTAAAAAATTGTGATGAGTCCTTATAATGAATCTTGTATGTGCTGCAGATAGGAAGAGTGCCATTAAGTGAACAAATCAGCAATTTTGAGGAAAGCAGAAGATACATAGTGAAGGCAATGGGAGAGAAAAACGCAATGAGATTCATAAAGAAAGCAATGTTTTCTGTAACAATTGGCTCTAATGATGTTATTAACTATTTCCAACCATCTATCCCTTTTCTGAGTGAAAAGGTTGCTCCAACCACATTTCAAGACTTCCTAGTTTCTAACTTAACTATGAGCCTTCAGGTACTATTATAGTATTACTTGTCGATGTTCCACTTTTTTGGTAACTACTCCCTCTGTTTCAGTTTATGCGTAACATTTTGTTTTTTAGTCAATTCCAAAAAAAATATTCGATCTGTCCCAATTTATGTAAAGGGATCAACAGTTTATTTTCGATAATAAAGTTTACTTCTATGTAAACTAAATGAAAAGTTCCCTAAACATAGCTAATTATTTAACAAAAAATTAAAAAGAAGTTTGAGAAAATCATAATAAAAAAACATTGTTTGACTCTCCAAATAATACTACCTTCACATAAAATGGGACGGAGGATCAAACAGTTTAACTTAAACTTCACATGTTACCTATAATAACTAGTTTTTACAGCCACAAAAATGTTACTAACGTAATTGAGAAAATAAGTTTCAAAAATTTTATAGGCTCACAAACATTATATATGTCATCGATATTTAAGAGCATAAAATTTAAAAATTCTTATTTTTTTAAAATTCCGTGGCAGTCAAACTTTGCCTCGTAAATTCAAATGGAGAGAGTGGTAATTGTTTCAGCTAATTTATTTATAACCTCCTATTTTTTTCTTTTTTGTTTTTTGTAGCGACCGCATAAATTAGGGGCCCGAAAATTTGTAGTAGTTGGAGTAGGACCTCTTGGGTGCATTCCGTTCATTCGTGCCATCAGATTAATATCAAAGGGTAAATGCTCTGTGGAGGTAAACACATTAATCAGGAACTACAATAAGAAACTCAATGTGGAGCTAGTTCGATTGAACAAAGACATGGGACCTAAAGCCATCTTCGTATATGCAAATTCCTATGATGTTTTCAGAGAAATCATACTAAATCATAAACAACATGGTAAGTCTTTCCTGCGTTGAACTGTGTGACCATCCCATTTAGAAAGTTAAAATGTTAGAGAATACATATTATTTATTTATTAAATTATATTTTCAAGATGACGTGTGAGCGTGGTTGTTTTTATGAGCTGAGCACGTGGAAATTCATTATTCAATGGATAGTGGTAAGACTCAAATTCATAACCTGTTACCTGCTCTATTAACATGTTGAAGTGTGATCGACTCATCTAAAAGTTGGTGAGACACTCCAACAATACCATTAACTAGTGGTAGTGATGGTATACCGTGCCAGATTTAGCCTTAAAGCATTCGATTCACTTGAACCTATCAATGTTTGCCCAAATGATGTATTTTTATTAAGAGATTCACTAAGTGTTCATAAATATTGAACAATGAACCCAATTTTTATTATATACCATTGACTTTTTTTAAGCAAATATGGCACTAGGCAGCGTGCCTAGCTGCTATTTTTATTTATAATAAAATAACTAAAAATTCTCACTAGAGAAAAGTATAAATAAGAGGGGTTAGCCGGCTAGGCCTTACCTTATTAATTCTAATGAAGTATACTATTGATTTGCTATAATTGTAAATACATAAATTTCAAATTTTGAATCAGTGTGGTGACTATTTAATTTGTTAACAACGTTCTTGGTTTTGTGAAATTGGTAGGATTTGAGAATGCTGATGGCCATGTTGTGGATGATATTTTCCTCCATTCGTTTGCTACAAGGGGAAAAATGCGAATTCAAGCTCAGTGATGTGTGATGACAGAGGAATATCAATTCGGAGTTACAAATTAAATTATTATCTACGGTACTTGTTGCTCCCATTAACATTCGTCACCTTCACCATTATGCTACCTATTGAATAGTATATCAATTCGGAGTTACAAATTAAATTATTATCTACGGTACTTGTTGCTACTTATTTTAATACTTACAGACGAAGAATATGTAAATTCTATTGAGACATAATATAATTAAATAATTAAAAAAAAAATTTAACAGTTTAAATTTGTAGAATCAAAGCAAGCAATAGGTCTTGCATTCAACTCTCATCGACACCAGAGAAAAAAAATAGTTTCACGTGTTTGACCACTCAAAATGAATTAGGTCCACATGTGAAGAATATGTTTAGACATAATACAATTGAGTAATTAAACGTCCTTTTGCTTACCGTTTAATCTTTTTGAGGAAATTAGCTCATAATTAAATAAATTCCTTAATGTGATTTATAGTCTCCCTTCTCAAATATGACAAAAATTGAACATGCAGACAATTCTAGGCAGAGTTGGAAGTCAAAGGGCAACAGTTTATTAATTGCACCAATATTAATGATGATAGACAAAGTCAACTCATGAATGAAATTGATCAATTTACTCGACTTTACAAATGAAGTTTCATTTCTCATTTTATCCACCTCTGCTATGAATTAAAAAATTGCAGAATTGAGGACTTAAGAATCCAATAATGTGTTGTAGTATAATAAGACAACTAACAGAAAATCATAACTCCAAACTAATTCATGTTTTAAAAAATTCATAGAATGTAACGTTATATTCCCAAAGCCAGGCCTTCACAGCCCATAACAAACCCAATCGTTACTCGTCTTGCAAAAACAAAGATAAGAAATTTTGGAAGTGTCATAAATGAATGGCAGCATTAAATTGAATATGTTTAGGTTGAAACTTAGCTGTTGGAAGTTGCAAATGTCGAAGCCAATGCATGTTAGTTAGAGTAAGACCTGTGCTGGCCTGATCCCTGGGCGGTTTCTAAAGGAGATATGGTGTCCCTCTGCCTACATTTGACTAATTCAAACGAGTCCTGAACTTAAATGACCCACGAATTGAGCAAGTGAACAGAAATACCTTATTAAAAAAAATAGTAATAAAAGTATATTTTGTGCAGTAGTTTACTGTGCAATAGGGGTAGTATTTTTTTTTTTTGGTTAACTTTTTTATTTTCCAATACTTAGTCATGTTTTTTTTCACACTTTAACCAACTATTAATCTTGTGTCAAAACTCCGACACGTTAATATTTTATATAGAACCTGATATTTTTTTCTGCGAACAATAATGTAGGCTCAATGCATCAAGGATACTTAAACGTTCGGATCGTCGTTTTAGGGGTTGTAAAGTGCCTAAAGTAAATTTTGTTTGGAAACTTGTTATCATTAGGTTTAAGTATTTTATCTTTTAAGGTTTTGATTTAAGCGTGTTATTTTTTAGTCAGCTTTATTTCGAATATGTCGAGAAATTTTTTTAGAATGTTTTATCATGGCGTATTCGCTTTTGTTACTCTCATTTTCATACTGCTTTAAATATTTTGTCCGGGTCAGACCGTTTTTCTTGCTTTGTCTTGAGCCGAGGGTCTTTCGTAAACATCCTCTCTACTTACCAAGGTAGAGGTAAGGTCTGTCATATTTCTACCTTCATGTGTTAGTTACTTTGCTTCTTTTTTAGAATGTTTTATCATGGTTTATTCGCCTCTCACGTTGTGGGACTTCACTGGGTATGTTGTTGTGGGACTTCACTGGGTATGTTGTTGTTGCTCACTTTGTGGGTCATTTAAGTTCCGGACTCAATTCAAACAGGCAACATTTTTCTATAGGTTTGAAAATATAATTAGTGATCAATAAAATAGATTGAGAACCATAAAATCTCCGTTCAAATCTCAGAATTTAAAGTCGACGGGGGCACGTCTAAAGAAAATTTAAGGTATCGTTGGAATCAAACCTAGGTTATTTAACCCGAGAAGAACTTAAGTGACAGACTCAACGAGTGCCTCCAACTCTCCTTTATGTATTCGGGTGCCTAATCAAATATATATATATATATATATATATATATATATATATATATATATATATATATTTCCGAGAATATCATAGTCCGGTGAAGCTCTACTAGTCGGGGAAATGATTTTTTTAACCTTTTACAAATCTTTTTATTTTTATTTTGATGATCTTTTTATAAGACATCTTCATTTTTACTCATAAGATATTTGAAAAGACTATTTTCGTTTATTCAAATTATAAGAGGACAAAATATTTCATTTCCTCCTACTAGCTTTCTATATAGGTTTGCCTCTGGTCACACAATATCATCACCACTTTTGATCAAATTATTTTCATATTCTAAATTAACCCGTTTAGTTATATAAAAGTACTTCATTCTAACAACTTAAGCTTTTAGGTAAAATAGTTATATAATTAATGAACTATATGTACATTATTTGAATTAAGTCAAGAACTGATGTGCAAGAGTTAGTTGCAATTTTGAAGTTGGAGTTAGAGTTGTGTTTGGTCATAGTTTTTATAAATAATATTTTGTTTTTGAAATGTACTTTTTCAATAAGGTTTTAGTTTTTTTTTCAAATTTTAAATACAAATTTAATTTGTTTTGAAATTTATATGGCCAAACACTGTTTTTTTTTAATTAAAATAAATCCAAAAAAGAGAATAATTGTTATGGACAAATAAGTCAGATAGGAAAACCAGAAGTGGTTGGCTGTTGGTCTTACTCTCTAGAGTCTTCACTGCCTTTCTTTTGCAGATAGCACTACTGTACGTCAACCCCTTTGCTGGCTCGTACCAATGAAGTCAAAACTGCTATGTGAAAGGTGACCTGGTTTAATTTAATTTAATTTAATTTATTGTCCTGTTTGTGGTTTTTGTTTTCTCTCTATTGATGAATTTCACTTTCCCTTATTTTTTTCTTGAAAATATTCAATGAACTTTTCATATTTGCCAGTTCCCTGTCCAATTTAAGTTTCCTTCTTTTCTTTTTTCAATGTTTAACAACTACTATAACAATTTGGGCTAACACTGGGTATAAAGCCCACTTTGCAGCATCCCATTCTTAGGTACTGAGCCACACCTTCAAGGCCCATCATGTAGTACTTGCTTACTACTCCCTCTGTTTCAATTTGTTTGGCTTGATTCGAATACGAGAGTTAAACTAACTAATGTTTGGTATGAATTTGAACATATAATTTTTAATTTTTTCAAAATAAAACTTACTTACATATATAGAAAGTACATAAAAAAATACTATAAGTCACAATAGTTACTAATTCAAAAAATATTTAAACGACATTTGAAAAAATTATGATAAAAAAATATATATTTTAACTATCCAAATAATAACTAAGACATATTTTAAAACGATGAATAGTTATTACAATGCAAATAGTAGCAAAGTACATTCTTTAGCAACTATGTTTCCCGAATATGAGTAGGGACACAGGATACATGGTGCGAATCTAAAAGTCAAATTTGTCAATCACCAAAATCTTATAATTTGATGATATTGTTGTGGACATACGATAAGTACGATAAGCAGCAGGAACACGATTAATAAAATCTTATAATTCGAGAGTATTGTTGTGGCCACATGATACGAGTGTGCACAGACAATACGTGGCAGGAACACGACTAACAAATTTAACCTTATAGTGGTATATTAATCTTTGAAAAAATCTATTTAAATGCTAATTTTAGGCAAAACAAACAGTTACTTTTCTCACTTCAAGTTCCAAATCTCATTGACTTTAAGGGTGTGTTTTGATATGTTTTTCAATTTTTTCATGTTTGATTGATAAAAAAATTTGAAAAATATTTTCTCTCGAAAAATATGTTTCATAAAAATAAGAATAATGATTTCCTTAATGAAAGTAGGAATAAAAAAGTTATATAAGTGACTTTTCAATTTCATTGTCTTCTCCCCACCCACTTAATGCTTCCAACCCCACTCACCCCAACCCCCACACCCCACGCCATCCCACCCCCATATTGATGTCAAAATGAAAATTAGAGTCAAGTTTGATGGACCTTTATTCTAATTGTTCCTTTTACCTAATGACAAAAAGGATAGAATATCAGAAAGGCCCTCCAAGTCTTGATACTATTACAATCTTACCCCAGTCTTTCCTCTTTGGCAACAGTAACAGATTCTCCTTGGAATAGGGATTTCGAAGCCATCACAATTGAAGCTATAGAAAAATGGGATATGTGTTAAGGGTGCGACTAGCTTCCTTCTTCTCCACAAAGATTACCATAACGCCCACCACTTCATCTCTCAACAGGTTCTTTTCAAATTTCATTCAATAATGTTTGTTTTAATCCGGCCTTTCCCGAACCCGTGCGGGGAGCTTAGTGCACCGGGCTACCCTTTCTTATATTTGTTTTAATGATTTCAGTTCCTTAATTTTGTGTTCGTTTCTCTTCGTACAAAACTCGATTTAGAGGGAGTTTGAATTGAATTTTTAGAAGTGGCTTACAAGCTAAAAGCTAAAAGTCAAAAGTTGGGTAAGCTTTTGACTTTTTTTTTTTACTCCCTCCGTCTCAATTTATATGATGTACGGAGTGCGGAGTTTATGAAATAATGAAAGACTTTTGAATCTTGTAATCTAAAACAAGTCAAAGATATTTGTATGATTATAGATCATCTCGTTAAACGTAAAAGTTAAAGTTTAATGTTAAATTACTGTCAAACAAGTAAATGCGTCATTCTTTTTGGACGGACTAAAAAGAAAAGTATGTCATATAAATTATGACAGAGTAAGTAACTTAAAAACACTTTTTATCTCACCTAAACACCTCAAAAAGTAAAAAAGAATTTAAAAGCCAAAAAAACACTTAAAATAGCTTTCCTCATTTTTGTGTTTGTTGCCTCTAATGGACGCTAATTTGATAACATAAAAATATGCCCTTTACCCTCATTGAAGGAGAAGAGAACTCATTATTGAGAAATGTGGCTTTTAGTTCTAGCTTATATTTCAGAGTGCACACTAATTGTGGATATCAAAATATATAGTATATTGATGAACATTTAGTTAAAAGATTTAAACTTTTCACTTAGTGGATGATAAGATGCAGGAGCAAGGTTGAGATGGTTCGGGCACGTGCAGAGGAGAGACACAAATGACCTAGTGCGGAGGTGTGAGAGGTTGACTATGGACAGTTCAGGAGGGGTAGAGGTAGCCAAAGAAGTATTGGGGAGAGCTGATTAGACGAGATATGACACAGATGCAACTTACTGAGGACATGACCTTAGATAGGGGGTTATGGAGGACACGGATTAGGGTAGAAAGGTAGTAGGTAGTCCAGCGTAGTCATACTTACGCTTACAAACTGGCAGTTGTAGTGTTATTATTGTAGGCCCACTTAGCCTATCATTCTAGTAAACACAATATTGCTTTATAGTCCCATGTCGTTTGATTTCTACTGCTATGTGTTCTCTAGTGTATTTTGTTTATCTTATTTACCTGCATTAGTTAATGCTTATTTTTTCAGAATGCGCTATCCTGGTTTATTCGCTTTTGATACCAACATTTTCATAATACTTTAAATTTCTTCTCCGGATCTGATAGTTTCTCTTGCTTTGCTTGTGCTTGTGCTTTATCTTGAGCCGATAGTCTCTCGAAAACAACCGCTCTACCTACCAAGGTAGAGGTAAGATATGCGTATATTCTACCCTCCCCAGACCCACGTTGTGGGATTTCACTGGGTATGTTGTTGTATTTAAACTTTTCACTTAAAATACTTATGCAAGGATCTTTAGTGTTTTGAAAGATTTCGGAGGTCTTTATTTAGGTCTTGAGTGTTACCATAAGGGTAAATCTATTGAACATACAAGAAGATACACTTTATAAGCAATGATCTTATCAAATTCAAAGTGATCAGCCTAAAGAACGTATTGTATTGGGGATGTGTGAGGAAATTTTTGTTAATGCTTTATTGAATAGGTTTCGCATAGATACATACTCTTACTTGTGTATTACTATGTGTTGCTTTATTTGCTCCGTATCGTGATATTTTGCTGTCTTATTTTCATTATTGATGCTACTTTTGAAGGGGAGCCTTGAAGTAACGGGTAAAGTTGTCTCCATGTGACCAGGAGGTCATGAGTTCAAGCCGTGGAAAACAGCTTCTGCAGAAATGCAAGGTAAGGTTGTGTACAACAGACCCTTGTGGTCCTGCCCTTCCCCGGACTCCGCGCATAGCGGAAGCTTAGTGCACCGGGCTGCCCCTTTATTTTCCTTAAATTTATGCATTGACTATGTTTATTTTGAGCCGAGGGTCTATTGAAAACAACCTCTCTACCCCACAAAGGTAGAGATAAGGTGTGCGAACATTCTACCCTCTCCAGACCCCACTTGTGGAAATATACTGGGTATGTTGTTGTTATTGTTGGTTTAGTAGCAAGATTCCTAGAGAGCTTAGTTAGAATCTTAAGCAAGTGACACGGTAAACTGGTATGCATCTGAGGTCAATCTTGAATGTTGGAACCTTTTGGGAGTTCATAGTATGTAATGAAATGTTGCAGGTATGATCAGTAAGTAGTGGCTTTATAGTAGAATGGTAAAAAATGGTGACGTTAAGTTGTGGTAAACCAAAAAAATAGCTAGTTGTAGCGTGAACTACAGAAGAAAAGAAGGTATTGAGCATTGAGAAAACAAGCCACATTTGTTGGATCGCTTTTTGAATTTATTTATTATAACCACTAATATCTGGTTTCAGTGTCTGAATAATACTGATCAAATGTTTTTTAGGTTTTAAATATGCTTTACACTTCCCTATCCTAAAGTTAAAACCTAGTTGTAACTTGTAACCACATGCTTCTTTCATTTTCTTTTGCTCTCTTTATAGCATTAGGTTTACTAGGTCTGTAAATGAAGTATCATTTCAGCTTGATTTGGTACATGGACGTTTAACGTTGCCATAATATAAGGAATTATGTGGCTTGACTCTTCAAATTCTGCATTTTTATCTCGATGAAGGATGCAACACTCTTATTTCTTTGAATGTTCAATGAAGAAAGGTGATTTTTGATCGACAATTTTTCCATTTCCATACTGAAGTTTTATATATAACGTGTCAATGCCTTGTGATCAAAAAGAATAAAAAAAGATCAATGGTTTAAAATATTTTCTTGTATACATACTATTTACACTTCATTTATTCAATCAAATTACTTCTATGAATCTCTGAATGGACGTATATCTGCTCCGGAAAAGTTGAAAGAAGCTGATGCTGCTAAACGCATGGAAGCTACCGAGTAGAAAGCCTGAATGGTGCCCAATGGTTGCTTGTCCTGTTCAAAGTTCTATGAGGGTTCTTAAGTCTAAATGGCGGCCCTGATTGCATCCTATTGTATATTTGTTTTTGCTGAAGTTCACTAACTTTCTTTGGTTTGGAAGTTGGTATTAATGTGATAGCTGATGCTGCATCAGGATTCTCAACTTATGTGATGCGCTGTTGAACAAATTTTATAACAAGGTTAAGTTTGGACAAGTAATTCTCTTATGTAGAAAGTGTTTGGGTAACGATATTGCTGCCATGAGTATTTTTGAGGTTATGAACGTAAACCGTGAAATACTAGTTGGAAGCTCTAGCTGTCTTTGAGTTTATAATGGATTCGCTCTGCTTCATGAGTTTATTGTATTTATCTGTCAGCAAGTTAAAGTGACATACATTTATCTTTACATGCCATACGGGATTGCTTTCATATGGATGATCCCACGCCTAGCATTAACATGCTCTTACTAGAAACTAATGCCATCCTGACAATCCAAAAAACTAGCCATCTACTTCGAAATTTTCTGTGTAATACCCAATCATGGCTCAAAAGCAACACATCATTACGTATGTGCTTACAAACACGGGGTCACGTTGATTGTGAACTAGTGTGTGGAGTAGGTAAAAGCTACTCCTTACATATATATGAGCTATATTCGTTGTCTCCAGTGCCGTTCTGATCAAAGAAATTGTTCTGAGTGGTACTGTACCTATTACTTCTCTTATTTTATTCTGTTAATACGTCATGTATAATCCTTGGTCTGTCAATCGTAAAAGATTGAACATAGAATCGTCCCATTGTTATCTAATGCTATGATCCGCCTTCTCTTTCACTTTTGACTATATTATCGTTTGTTTCTTTACAAGTCTTGCTTAACCAAACAATCTAAAAATGCACAGACATTTTAGTGTGTCAATTTCTAGTTCTTACGTCTATCGGAAACAACCTCTCGACCTTCACAAGGTAGGGGTAAGGTCTGCTTACACTTTACCTTTTTCAGATCCAACTTTGTGGGATTATACTGGGTATGTTGTTGTAATTTCTAGTTCATACGAAAGCAACATACTGATATATGTATATCTAATCCAAACGAGTAAAAGTATAGTGGCCTAGAGTCAGTCTGAAATAAGAAGATATAGTGGAGATGTTGGAGTAAGGCAACATATGCATATGCAAAAGGATGGAGGCCCAGCATTGAAGGATGAATGTTGTGCAGAATGCAAAAACTAAGACAGTGGAGTAAGAGGAAACGACTTAACATGGCAAAGGGATCTACAACCAGAATCATTAAAATGAAATTGTATTGCAATATGTATAACAAACTATAAAAAACAGTGTGGAGATGCGAGGTATCGATCCCAGTACCTCTCGCATGCTAAGCGAGCGCTCTACCATCTGAGAACATGGAAGTTTGTGGATCACATTTGTATGGTCAGAACTTTTGTTGTGAAAAACAGAAAACGCAAGAAAGAATAAAGGAAAAACAAAAGAAATCATAAGCATTGCTGGACCATGGAAGTCACACGATATGCTTCGACTATCAGTGCTAAGACTGAACCGAGAGCAATCAGCTAGCTGATTAATTATTAATGTGAAATTCATGGTGCTACTTAGCATCCAAACTCTTCCTTGTTCATGCCCAACTCTCAATAATTACACCTTTAATTATTGCTCTCAAAGCCAAAGCCAAAGCCAAAGACGATGTCTGAAATGCAGTGTTATCCGATGTGAGGTAGCAGAGCCATCAGGGGAACCGGCACCTTTAGGGCAGAAGACAAAGTACAATGATGGATTGTTCGACAAGGCATTCATGACACTTTTCGCACGGAAGATGGAGAAGTTTGGTAAGAAAAGGTTTGCTGAAATGGAGAAGAAGAAGGGTTGGTTTGATTATGATTACGATAGTTTTGTGGATGTGTCGAGGAAAGTAATGCAAGGAAGGTCTAGAATTCAGCAGCAGCAAGTGGTTCGTGAGGTCTTCATGTCTATTCTTCCTCCTGGTGCTCCTGCTCAGTTACTTGTTTCATTATGTAGACAATCTGTTGGGAGTTTTGCTCTATGGTACTTTATAAAGCAGTACGGGAAGTATTTAACTATTACAAGTATTCGAAAGGATAAACAAAGATTCAATGATTCAACATGGAATCTGAAAATTACAACAGTTACACAAGTAAAAACTTGAAATTCCAGTTTTATAGAAGACGGAAAAATATAAATTGGTTTTTGCTGAGTCGAGTGTAGCACTCTGTCCTTAAGACAATATTGCCCCGTATGTATCCTTTATACGTCCTGGAAAATTTGTCTCCCAAGATAAAACAAAGAATGGAACCCTTGAGCAAAGGAAACTCAAGAGCTACCGTGAAGAATATTGAGTAACGAAATGATGCTTGGAAGTTGTAGGAAGAAAACTATTTCGGTTGTGTATTTTTGTGCACTTTGTTTTTTCGCATCTGTTTCGTATTTTCGTGCATATGTCTTAGTGCTCAACAATGGTGTAAGGGGGTGTTTATATAGGTGAGGGAGGGGCACATTTACTTGCTGAAAACTCGCCTCCATAATAGCCAAATAATGGCCATTATGGAGGTAGTAAAGTCACCAACATAAATGGTGAAAGACCAACGGATTTGGCCATTATAGGAGGAGTAATTCAGCCAAAATAAATGGCTGAATTGAGTGCTTGGATTTTCTGTCTTGACCGTCGAAATTCTGAACTTCAGGGACCAAACTGTACATCTTGAAACTTCAGGGACCAAACTGCACATCTGAAAGAATTCTGGTCCAAACCGTATATCTGAAACTTCGGGATCAAACTGTACTTCCGGCAAAGTTTTCTCGGCCCAAAAAGATAATATCAGAAGACCCACAGCCCACGACCCGTGAACCCGTGCCGTGAACCCGTGAACCCGAGAACCCGAGAACCCGAGAACCGGAGAACCGGAGAACCCGGAACCCGGAACCCGGAACTCGGAACCGGAACCGGACCGGACGGGACGGGCGGGCGGCGGCGGCGCGCGTGTGGTCTTTCCTCGAATCCGAAGCACATCTAGGTCCTCCCTCCTTTAAACACATGGGATACCCCGGGTCCCAAACCCCAAACCAATTTCGAATCTTATATACACAACAATTCTTTCTTCCTCTATCGATGAGGGAGAATTACACACAATACCACACTTTCCATGCTTCAAACACCTTACTTCGTGAACCAATATCTCTTTCATTTCTCAATGAAATTTGACGATTCTTGGCCCTACGGTTATCTACGTACTTAGTAGATCATGCATGTGTGAAGAACCGGATTCTCCAACATACGTTACACTAGTGTTTAAGCCGTTAAAGTTGGTCGGTCGCAACTCCCGCCAAAGGCAAATTTCCAACAATCCCCTCTTGAAAGAGATTTTGGCGCACTCACATGGTGTCTTTTCATTTCCAAAGAATATTTCGGCGGACCGATGTTGCATAAGGAGAGGTAGCCTCGCTTTGAACCTTCCATAGTTGAATACCATCGGACTTACTTACTCGCGCGGTGAACGTGATGTCTTGAACCGTCGGTGTTTAGTGTAAGCCAAGACAACGGTACCAACACAACAAATTCCCTTACTCTCTTCTTCGTAATGTTTTGTCCGTTTTGGCCATGGACAACGTCTTGGATTCTTAAGTGCGTTCAATTTGAGGCGGCCCGTCCTCACACTTAAATAGGTGGTCTCCTACAAGGTATCCTGCTATACCCCACTTCACAAGTGTTAGGAACCATTAAAAGTTTCCCAAAGACCTAACCTCAACTGTTGAGGATCATTACAGGTTTTTGAAAACTTAACCTTTACCCATACCGCAGATAGCACTTAACGTCTATCGCGGGAACGGCTTTGGATTTGGTGTTTCTTTTCGAAATCACTATCCGAAGTGCTCATGCTTCCACCGAAGCGATCAACCGAACCTTTACAACTTAGTTTTCCCATTGAACCAAATTACTGGGATCTCCGGTTCGTAAGGTTGGGTTTCCACCGTATTGGTCCGTATATTTTGGGTTTTAAGCCCATTCCCCTAGACAGCAGAAAACTTGATCTCCTGGATAGTCCCTTAGTTAGTAAATAAGGAAGTGACACCCGTGATGATCAACTGCCATACGGCTTATGTCTCCGACGAGATATGTCCGACGCCGTCATCCGTGTCCTTCCTAAAGCCGACCGGCTAGCCACGTGTATAACCGCTCGAAGGCACGGGTTTCTCCCAATAAGGGATGTCCTCTAAGGATCCGTGAAGTTACTCAACTTCTTTCATGCTTTGTATAAAGCGATAAACTCCGATTCCATCATGAATCGGCCGATGCAAGTTTGCTTAGAGGATTTTTCAAGAACCACCATACACATTTACTTGTGGCTTTGGTGTTCTTCGATCCGATGTTCGGTTGCATCACCGTGTTCTCCCGTAACCGCTGGACATCCGAATACAATAATCCGTAGATAAGCGAATAATTCGATATCGTCATATCCGACTTAACGCCTTCTATTGATCATGTATTAAGATCATCGGTGAACCTTAGTTCAACTAATATGTTTGTAGGACGATACCAGTGTCGGTTGTAGTGTGTACAATACATTGAACTACACGTGACCCGTGCATATCACTCCTTGTCTATGGGTGCACCATGATTCCAATCGCTTCTATGATTCATATCCATTGGTGGCTTCAACGAGACCGTCAACTATTGACCATCCGTTAGATGTCTTAGAAATTCAATTCCTAAGAAGTCATCTGTGATACACATATCTTTCATATCGAGACTTTGTTTCAATATGATTTTCACTCTCAGACCGTTGGTTTTCCAACCGTTGGCTTTCTAACTTCGAGCCAATGTTTCGTGGTCGATTCATTGTTTCTGTTTTATCTCGAGACTTTCGGGACTAAAATGTAAACATTTCGTGGACCAAAATGAAAGTTCGGGAAGAAGCCCAACAGATTCAAAGAAACCAATTCGATCCTCTTCTTCCAACTCTCCGGTTGGGAAGGTTTTTCAACACCCATGCCATGTAAGATTACAATGGCCCTGGATGTGAAGCTACTCACAGGGGAGCACTTTTTACAACCCAAAGGTTCTTTTCCGGAGGAAGATCAACTATTACACAAGTATGGTTCTATATATGGAATCTATTTCTCTCTTTAGCTTCTTTCCAAAGCATCGCTTTTGGAGATGACAATTCTTTGTTAATTGTCCATGGTTCGTTCTCAACCATACAAGCTAGAAGGTATGGAACAAGTCTTTGTCCCCTCTTTGCTCCTTCTTGGTTCAACATCTAGAATCCCCGAGTTCTCAGATCTGGAATATTAAGTTCCGGATATCCAAAGAACTTTCGAGTCTGTAGATACGAACGTCTAGTTCGGACGATCGAGCCCTCGCGGGTTCTTGTTAACCTTGAGCAATTACTCCTTTTTCCTATTTCAAGGAAAGTTATCTTCAATGAATTCAAAGATTCTTTGACGCCAAGAGGCGATCAACACTATCGTTATTTGCGGATCCGGTGGATATGCAATCTACGATCTTAGGTACAACTTGACATGTTTCGGATTCCAACTTTTACCAAGCCACCCCACATAATTTGGGCGTACGACTTTGCGCTTGGCTAACACCGTTGGACCGAAGTGAGAAATGAGCGATCGTTTAATGAACGATGCTTCACATTCTCCCCTCTATCACTACGAATTTCTCAATCCGTAGGCTTAGTTGATATTCAACTTCGCTTTGTAGCGCTTATCCGCTTCAACAACTTCATCTTTGCTTTTTAACAAACAAAGGATTCCATACGTTGTACCATCATCAATGAAGATCACAACGTACTTGTCTCCCCTCTATTTTGTATAAACTTCAAATCACCCAAGTAGGTGTGACTAAGTTCTAGAGGAGCAAAGGCTTCTTTCGCTATTCCCTTGACGGAATTTAGAAGGTGATTTTGCCTCTTCATCTACCTCACATTTATTTTGAGGGTTTATGTCGTCGAAGGCAACAATCTCAACATCGTTAGCTTTTGAATGACTTGCTATTTAACGTGTCTTAATCTATGATGGCATAGATGCACGGATTACAAATATATCATTCATTTGGCTACAGACATACTGCACCATTCTTAGTTATTACAGACCTGTTGGACTAGTCTCAAACCAGCTTGACCAACAAATATTCCCTTAAACCAAGTTAGGGATATGTATCACATCATCTTAGAGTGATCTCATTCCCTGAAGTCCTATTGAGGACAACCTCTCCAACCCCTTCTACTTTAGAGGTGGCATTGCTTCACATGAATAGCCTCTTGCCCGTGGTTAGGGCGTAACCGGATTATATGTGATCTAGATACTCTGGCCTACTCCAGTTGCTTTGGCATACTGAGTGTCCAATTTCTTTACTGCCTTTATTTAGGCCTTCAGATCATTTAGGACCTGGAAACTCTGGCCCACCTTACTAGGTGTCCATTACTTTTCCTATGAAATGAATTCTGGCACCACTCAAGTCGCCCGGAGGCTTTATATGACTGAGTGTCCAATATCATCATATCAAAGGAATTTTGGCCCACTCCAGTCGCCCGGAGGCTTTTTATGACTGAGTGTCCAATATCATCCTATGAAGGATCTTCTGGCCAAATAGTATGACAGGCTCAACGTCTTTAGCTTTTAGTTTTCTTCGGTAATGATTGTTCCCCGATAATTCTTGGCACTTACTTAAGAGTGGTAACAGCTTTTCGCACGCGGTGGATCTTACTCCCTCGTATGTGCGAACATACTTTACACACTTTAGTAATTACACTTAAAAGAACGGATCTTCTTAAGTCGTTTACAAAATCCAATCTTTAAACGGAAAAGAAGATGAGATTAAACTTCTAATTTGTTAAAGCATAAGGAATATAAATTATTTTCATATTCCTCCTTACTTTAATCCATTTTTAATCAGACATAATTTAATCTTTATTCTTGACAAGTAAGAAAAATACTTATTCCAATTTCGGATTACTCGGCTCACTTCGGTCCACTTCATCGACCGAGTGTCCATTTCCTTCTCACCATTATTCGGATCCTTTGTCTGGGACAGATATAGGCCTTCTGCTACAAGATAGAATAACATCTTCAGTCTTCTCCTCTTGTCCCAGTTGACATCCTCAGGCTCTCGAGAGCGCTTGTTTCCACCAGTCTTGGTAGCGGTGACACCATGAACACGTTCATCATCATCACTCTCTTCTACCAGAAAACCATTGCCATATCCAGATTTGGTCACACAACTTTTGACCAACATCTTTCGAACACTAATAGTAATACTATACAAATATTGTCTTAAGATGTTGGGAGTTTTGCTCTATGGTACTTTATAAAGCAGTACGGGAAGTATTTAACTATTACAAGTATTCGAAAGGATAAACAAAGATTCAATGATTCAACATGGAATCTGAAAATTACAACAGTTACACAAGTAAAAACTTGAAATTCCAGTTTTATAGAAGACGGAAAAATATAAATTGGTTTTTGCTGAGTCGAGTGTAGCACTCTGTCCTTAAGACAATATTGCCCCGTATGTATCCTTTATACGTCCCGGAAAATTTGTCTCCCAAGATAAAACAAAGAATGGAACCCTTGAGCAAAGGAAACTCAAGAGCTACCGTGAAGAATATTGAGTAACGAAATGATGCTTGGAAGTTGTAGGAAGAAAACTATTTCGGTTGTGTATTTTTGTGCAATCGTTTTTCTGCATCCGTTTCTCGTATTTTCGTGCATATGTCTTAGTGCTCAACAATGGTGTAAGGGGTGTTTATATAGGTGAGGGAGGGGTCATTTCTTCGCCTCCATAATAGCCAAATAATGGCCATTATGGAGGTAGTAAAGTCACCAACATAAATGGTGAAAGACCAACGGATTTGGCCATTATAGGTAGTAAAGTCACCAACATATGTCTTGACCGTCGAAATTCGAACTTCGTGGGACCAAACTGTACATCTTGAAACTTCGGGGACCAAACCGCACATCCGAAAGAATTACGGTCCAAACTCGTATATCCGAAACTTCGGGATCAAACCGTACTTCCGGCCCAAAAAGATAATATCGAAGACCCACGCCCACCACACCCCCACGACCCACGGCCCGGCCCCCAAACCCCCGGCCGTGAGCCCGTGAGCCCGACGGGCGGGCGGCGGCGCGCGCGTGTGGTCTTTCCTCGAACCGAAGCACATCTAGGTCCTCCCTCCTTTAAACACATGGGATACCCCTTGGGGTCCCAAACCCCAAACCAATTTCGAATCTTATATACACAACAATTCTTTCTTCCTCTACCGATGAGGGAGAATTACACACAATACCACACTTTCCATGCTTCAAACACCTTACTTCGTGAACCAATATCTCTTTCATTTCTCAATGAAATTTGACGATTCTTGGCCCTACGGTTATCTACGTACTTAGTAGATCATGCATGTGTGAAGAACCGGATTCTCCAACATACGTTACACTAGTGTTTAAGCCGTTAAAGTTGGTCGGTCGCAACTCCCGCCAAAGGCAAATTTCCAACACAATCCAAGTGACAAATATTACTCGCTACAAGAGAACATGGAATTAGCTACGGGAATTGTCGGTAATCCGTCTCTAACTAGAATTTCTTATAATCCGCCGCTAATCCGTAGCTAAATGAGATTAGCATGTGATTTTTATTGTTTAACTACGAAATTGTGTCTATAGCTAATTCTCTGTTTTCTGGTAGATATATATTCGAGAAATAGACAATCCAAGTGACACATTCTGATATTGGTATATACTATAGTAACTAATTTTATATATAGCACTAGTACCATTATGATGCAGGGGCGTGATTTATCTAGGCACACCTAGCTATTTATAATAATAGCTCGCAAAAGTATTATGTCATATTGTAGCTTCTTGATTTGATTTTCCAAATATTTGGGCATGATGATGAGGAATACAAACATATATAGGCAGTGTAAATGCCAAAGTGCAAATATCGAATTTATAGAAGTTTCATCTCATCTATAATTTTCAGGAGAAAAAAGATCAAATTTGTAAAGTTGAATCGTTAAATTTTCCGGGGAATTAAACCGGCATGTTTTTTTCATTTCCATTTACAATTTGAAAGGTTCATGAATCATGATGGGACGAAAATGTATGGTTAATTCATATATTTGTTGCAGTTTAGGAAATTGTTTCCACCGACGCAGTGGGCAGCAGAATTCAACGCCGCAATTACGGTGCCTTTCTTCTTCTAGTTAGTTGGTCCTTCTGAGGTACATACATTAATCAAACCACTCGCATGATTTTCAAGTTCTATAATTACTAGCTTATCGTGATTAACTTTAATTATATGTGCATTTCATCAATAGTTTGTGGACGTGGAGGTTGGTGGGGTGAAGCAGGAAAGTGGAGTTCACATAAAAAAAATGCAGGTAGGATTTCATTCCACGATTATAATGGTAAGTATATCACGGTTTGGAGACTATTTTTGTACCATATTAATTGTAATTAATTAGCATTATACACTTATCATAATTGTAAAAGTCTTGTATAAATAGAATATGGTTTTGGGAGTAGAATATGAATAGTATTTTCCATATTGTAAATTGTATATATACTCCTTCATTAATGAAAATAGTCAAGAGATTATTTCCTTCATGGTATCAGAAGTCTAGGTCTAAATTACTTCCGCAATTTCTCTCGGTTTTTCTCTCTTCCCTTCTCGGCCGAGCTGTATCGGAATTCGTGCCCTCCTTGGATTTCGTGCCAATTTTACCTCCTCTCTTCTCAAATTTTCATCACAACCCCTTTGTTCTTTTGTTATGTCTAAGAACGTATTTCATCCTGCCCTTACTGTTTCCAACATCAAGAACCACATCTCTATTGTTCTTGAGATGGAAAACGTCATATATGCGACGTGAGTGGAATTGTTCAAAATTCACGCAATCTCTCATCAAGTTCTCCATCACATAATTCCTCCCACTATCCCTCCTCCCGCGGAGGATCCTCAGTTATGGATTACTCTTGATGCTACCGTACTTCAGTGGATTTACTCCACTATTTCTACCGACCTCTTACAGACAATCATTGAACCAGACACTACGGCTATGGCTACCTGGAATAGATTGTGTGATATATTCTAGGATAACCAACACTCTCGTACTGTCACCCTTGAGCAGGAATTTTCCCAAGTTAGCATGGAAGATTTTCCGAATGTTTCGGCTTATTGTAAGCGACTCAAGGAATTAGCAGACCAACTCCGTAATGTCGGAGCTTCTGTTACCAATAATCATCTTGTTTTAAAAATGGTTGCAGGCCTATTTGAGACCTATAATGGCGTTGGGGCTCTCATCCGTCAAAGTAATCCACTTCCACCTTTTTATCAAGCACGTTCAATGCTCACGTTAAAAGAAATCGGCTTGACAAAAAAGACGGCTACCGGCGCTAGTCCCTTGGTGATGATGATGTCATCCGATAGTTCTCAAGATTTTGTTGATTATTCAGGCCAAAACCGTACTCACGGTGGAGGCAACAAGAATCGGAAAAAAAAATTGGCAAAAATCGCGGTGGTAATTGTGGTAGTACCGGCGGTGGTAGGGGTGGACAAAATAGTGGCGGTGGGCCTCGACATGGTGGGAGTGGGCCATAACCCAACTGGTCCCAGCTATGGGCCTCCTAGCAGTGGGGCTGGGCCAGTGGGCAGTGGCCCAACAACCCCTATTTTCCTACTTCAGTGTACCAAGGGTAGTGGGCTTCTCAGCAGCCCTTCAGGTCCAATGTTTCACAGCCCTAGTGGATTTCGGCACACTGCTGGGCCTGGACAGGCGAGAAGGCCTACTTGGGCCTCGGCCCCCCGCAGGCTTTCCATGCTACGTGCCCTAATCCGATCCTGACTCCGACAGATATTGAGGCTGTCATGCATACACTTGGATTAAATCCTCCAGAATCGAATTGGTACATGGACACCGGCGCCACTTCTCACATGACGTCCGACCAAGGTACTCTCTCGTCTTATTCCAATTTGAGCAAAAATCGTTGCATAATTTATGGTAATGGCAACTCAATTCCAATTCGTGGTTATGGTCATACAACTTTGTCTCCCCACATCCACCTCTTGTTTTGAAAAACGTCATTCATGCCCCTAACTTAATTAAAAATTTGGTGTCTGTCCGTAAATTCACCACTGATAATTGAGTTTCTGTTAATTTTTATCCTTTTGGGTTTTCTGTGAAGGATTTCAAGACGGAGATACCTCTCATGAGATGTAATAGTAGGGGAGATCTTTATCCTATCACGCCCGCATCCAGTCTCTCAAGTCAAGCTTTGCCATCTACTCTTGCAGCTCTAGCTCCTTCCTTATGGCATGCACGTTTGGTCACACTGGGTTGTCCATCGTTTCCTTTTTGCATAAAAACAATTTTATTTCTTGTAAGGGTACGCGTAGTACTCCAATTTGTCATTCATGTCCTTTAGGAAAACATTTTAGATTGCCATTTGTAGCTTCTACATCTCGTACTTTAATGTCATTTGATATTATTTATAGCGATTTATGGACATCTCCCGTTTTAAGTGTTGTGGGCCATCATTATTATGTTCTATTTTTGGATGATTATTCTAATTTTTTATGGACATTTTCATTAGTGAAAAAAACTCAAGTTTTTTCCATATTCTTACAATTTAGAGCATTCATCCGATACCCATTGATAATGAGTTGTTTCGAAATTTTTGTCATCTAATGACATAGTTTTTCATTTCTCTTGTCTTCATACGTCCTCACAAAATGGAGAGGCCGAACGAAAAATTCGTATCATTAATAATATTGTCCGCACTTTATTAGTCCATGCTTCCGTCCCCCCTCCTTTTTGGCATCATGCTCTACAAATGACTACTTATCTTCTTAACATACTTCCTACCAAAGGGTTGGCATATTCATCTCCTCTTAGAACCCTCTATAATAAGGATCTTTCGTATTCACATCTTAGGGTTTTTGGATGTTTATGCTATCCACTATTTCCATCAACTACAATTAACAAACTTCAAGCTCATTCTACCGCTTGTGTGTTTTTGGGTTATCCGTCAAATCATCGTGTTTACAAGTATTTTCATTTGTCTTTTAGTAAAATCATAATCAGTCGTCATGTTATTTTTGATGAAACCCAATTCCCATTTCACAAAGTATGTAGTCCCGTGCCTAGTTCGTATAATTTTTTAGATGATCGGGTCCCGCCATATGTGATACATCATTTGTTGGACCAATCGCATACCGCTGACCCGCAGTAGGCACACTGCCTACTGGCCCACAACAACCGTCCCACTGCCTGCTGGCCCACAACAGTCGTCCCAGCCCACTCCTATTTTGGGTCCTTCTATTTCAGGCCTATCCAATGGGTCACCTGCCCAGTTACACGTCCTAGTCGAGTCCCAATTCGGTCCCACTCCAGTTGTTGTTTCCCGAGTTGGGCCAGCACCCCAGATCAACCCGTTTCCACCTCGAGTCAAGGGTCTGTTACTCGTAGTCAAATGGGTATTTTTAAATCGAAGAGACATTATAATCTTAATTCTAATGTTCTTAAATCCCCACTACCCCGTAATCTAGTGTCTGCATTAAATGACCCGAATTGAAAATTGGTTGTGACCGACGAATATAATGCTCTTATTGATAATAAGACATAGGAGTTGGTTCCCCGTCCTAGTATTAATATTATTAATTCTATGTGGATTTTTACTCATAAGGATAATTCTGACGGATCTTTTGTGACTCATAAGGCTTGTCTTGTCGGTGATGGTAAAACTTAACAGGTTGGTGTGGATTGTGGTGAGACATTTAGTCTGGTGGTCAAACCGGCTACCATTCGCAATGTTCTTGTCACAACCAAAACCGGAGGGTCATGACGGGCACCCGGACCTTACTTGCCGAGTACTACTAATCAAATGTTTAGCATATAACCATAAATTCTTATGGCCCACGAGGCCGCCACGAGATACCCTACTGGCATATGAAAATAGTAAGCAAGAAAGGAGCTATGTAAAATCCTGCAATCAGAAGGACCCAATCTATATACATATACATATCAAGGCCGACAAGACCATACATGACTACTATACATAGAACATCTGTCTACAAGCCTCTAAAGAGTACGTAACATCATGAGGTAGGGATAGAGCCCCGCCATACCCCTATGCATATCCAAAATATCGTACCACAACTAGAATGCAACTCTGGAACAAGTAGAGTGCTCCAATATCAGCTGAACCAACAACCTACTAGTGCGGACCGTCACCCTCTTTATCTAAGCATGCGGGCATGAAACGCAGTGTCCCCCGATAAAAGGGACGTCAGTACGATTGATGTACCGAGTATGTCAGGCATGAAAAATAGCATAATAGAGACCTGAGAGTAATATGAGACAAGAAACAAACAACCAGTAGAGAATGCCTCTGAGCGCCATAATATGCATAAGTACCATGTCTGTGCAGAATGCCTCTAAGGGCCATAATATGCCTAAATGTCATGCACAATGCGGTCATGTACATATGCGTATATAACACCGTCTCTCATCATATCATTTCGGCCTCTGTGGGCATAATCATCATCGTGTATATCTGTACCAGTTGCAGGTGGTGTGCGTTTATAACGCTGTATCCCTTTTCCCATTCTCCATACATATATATATATATATATATATATATATATATATATAACGCATACATATAGTAGAGTATATAACTTCTTTGAGGTCAAGGTATGTATATGAATGTAATGCATGAATGATATGATAATATGACACTATAAGTTTGTCTGAGTGATGTAATGTTGCTTCACCTCCGACTAACATTATGAATACTAACATCTTTTCCATATACCTCAATAAGGACTTAGGAACATATTTAGACATGCTTTGACAATAGGAATGAATAACATGAACATTCTTAACTACTAAGAGTAGAATAATTTATAGAGCAATATTACATTTACGTTTCATAATTTAGAACATGCCAAAAGAAAGAAATAATTTGCTTTAACATACCTTAGTCATTTTGTGTCCACAATACAACTAAAGCAGCCCGTAATGCACCCCAAATCTTATCTTTTAAGAGACCCTCTTCTTCCACCTTACTTCCCTTTGAAGAAATCTCGGATTACAACTCGAAGATAAATGGAACAACGAGATTGAAGCAGTGCGCAAAACACATATATTATTCTTGGAAAAATTTATACTGACGTTCTGCAAAATTGGGAGTCATTGTTGTCTACCAAGTGTAAATCACGTTTGTGTGCTTGTTGGATATCTATTCTTAATTAACAATGAATGTGTTGTATCGTTCTTTAAAAAATGGAGAATATGAGTTTTCATTAAGTGAAATACAATCATAATCACACCCCCTTGCTTTGCTTTACACGTTTACCTTCCTAGGTACATATTCTTGACATATAGAACAAAGGGTGCCACCCTATATATTCACTTTACTGCCACTTGTCAACTTGTACATGACTTATGTCCACTAATCACTTATCCCACAATTAATCAATCACACACATAATTAATTTTTGATCCCAATTCACTTAAATATTAATGACTTATAAAACCATCATATACTCAATGTCATAATCGTGCGATGTACCACTAGTTCATAACCTTTTTTGGGACATACAACTATTATTATTAATCCCCATCATCACACTTATTATGTCTTAAATTATTTCGGGACCGCATCATTTTATTTGCTAAGCTTCTTTATTTGCATACATAAACATGACCAAAAATCCTGCAACGCTCGGGTCTATTTACATACACCTAGCTGCTCCAACCATCGCCTAAAAGTACGGGGTGTTACATCATTTTCCCCTTAGAAACATTCATCCTCGAATGTTGGGGTGACGTATCTAATCCCCGTTACGTAACCAGAGAATACAACTACTTTTTCATGTGGCCATATAATATAGCATACATCATTACATCAGACCTTTCATGGTCCTTAAGCATTAATAAATAGAATTCACCTTATGCTTCTCTCGAAACCTTGGCGTTGATTTGTAATAGGTATGGATATTTGTGTTTCATCTCCTTTCCGCCTCCCATGTCACTTCTTCTACATTTTATTCCCCTATAGAACTTTCACGGAGGCTACTTCTTTAGTCCTCAACTGCGGACTTGTCGATCTAAGATAGCAATAGGAACCTCTTCATATGATAGATGCTCTGTAACCTTCACATCGTCAATTGGTATAATTCGGGAAGGATCTCCAATACACGCTCTCAACATGGAAACATGAAAGACCAGATGAACAAACTCTAACTCAGGAGGCAGGTCCAATTCATAAGCCACTTGGCCTATTTGTCGAATTATGCGATATGACCCAATCATCCACTTGGAACTCTAAGTGTCACCGCTGCATATCTGAATACGACTTCTGACGACTCTAAGGGGTTAACATCGTACTAAGATGAGCTTTACATTCTCTATGTCTTGGTGCACTAGGTCAGACCCAAGTAATTCTGATTCACCTACTTCAACCTATCCAATAGGAGACCTACATTTTAGTCCATACAAATCTTCATATGGAGCCATTTTAATGCTAGCATGATAACTATTATTGTGCGCAAATTCAATAAGGGGTAAATGATCATTCCAACTTCCCCATAAAGTGCAATACACAAGCTCGTAGCATGTCCTCGTGTGTTTGAATCGTACGTTCGGCCTGTCCGTCTATCTGAGAGTGGAAAGGTATGCTAAGATTAACTTGAGTACCCAAACTTTTTTTTTTGAAATGATTTCCAGAATTTAGTTGTGAACTGCACATCTTGGTCAGATATAATAGAACTAGTCATACCATGAAGGCAAACAATCTCCTTAACGTATAACTCCGCGTAGTCCTTGGATGTGTAGGTAGTTTTGACCGCCAGGAATTGAGTTGATTTGGTCAGTCTATCAACAATCACCCAAATAGAATCAAACTTATGATAGGAACGAGGTAAACCCGTAATGAAATCCATATTACTCATTTCCCATTTCCACATTGGGATCTCAATGTTCTGAATTAAGCCGCTGGGCTTTTGATGCTTTACTTTTACTTAATGACAATTAAGGCACTGAGCTACAAACTCCGCATTGTTCCTCTTCATGTCGTTCCACCAATACATATCTTTGAGATCATGATACATCTTAGTAGATCCAAGGTGAATGGAATATCGTGAGCGGTGGACCTCCGTCATAATCTTGTCTCGTAATCCTTCTACATTAGGAATACACAAATGGACTTTCCACCCAGGGGTCCCTCTCCCATTATACTCGAAGGTTGCGGTTCTTTTTTGTTAAATATATTTCCTGATCTTCTCTAAAAATGGGATCTTCATCATGACGTTCCTTTTCTTTCCCAGTATGAGGGATGACCCTGCTGTACTCTGAGTTATAGGGCTATCACTATCTGAATCCTCCAATCGGACTCCCACTTAGATAACTGATGTTTTCCCTCAGATCAACTTCTCTCCGTAGTCCTCACATTAGTCAAGCCGCTTGTGGGTGAATGATTATATTGTCAACTTAGCTTTGTTTACTAACTGGTGTGCTAAAGACTCTTATATTTGTAGTATTTCAATCGTGAACACTTTATGGACAATGTCATTGAATTTGAGGTACACGTATCATCGTAGTTAACTCTCATTTATGGTCTGAAATGAATCTTTTTTTCCCGTACTTTCTCACTACTCGTAATTATAAACAAATTCCTTTATTTACTTCTTTTGACACTTGTTCACTGATTTTCTTACTTGTTGTACTCTTCTTAATTCCAAAATATCCTGGTATACGTATGTAATCTCAAACATTACTCCTGATTCCAATCCTTGGCGTTACTACCCCTTAAAGGATGAGTTGTTAACTTATTCCCTTATTCAGTACGTGGAAGATTCTGAAGAATTTGCATTACATGACGTTGGCCTACTATATCCAAACCTCGCCATTATACTTAGATTCAAATTCCTTCGCTTGCCTCATGGCTAAGGCTTTTTGTCAATAGCGCTTTGGGAAAATATTTTCTCGATCTCGTTAAGTTGTAAACCCATTACTTTATCTATCTCGTAGAACCTTTGGTCAGTTAAAAAATGCTCATAGACATCTGTATTTGCCTGACATTTTATCTTCATTATCTCTTGACATATATCTTTAATGTCTACCTTGTATCCATAGGCGTCATTGGCCCTTTTCCACCTATTTAGATGCTAATCTCGAGCTTTACTTACTGTTACTTCCGTTTACATACTTTCTGAGGTGTATGACTACATATGTTGTGGAACCAATGCTTCGTATGTTTAGATCTAATTCACGGTGTTACATGATCCCATGACTTGTCAAGCTTTCTTGTCTTATCATTATTAGATCTCCCATCGACCGAGTTCTCATTCATCTTACCTTTACATTTCCATTTTAAGTTGCTTTAAGGGGTCTCTTATTCTCAAAGTATTTCTCATACTATCTTCCTAAACATTAGAGGTTAAACCTTTGGTCAAAGAGTTCTTACTATCCTTCTTCTACCATTGGTCCTTACGCTGTTCTGGAGTAATCATATCTTTGTGAAACCTGCATAACTATAATCTCATTCACCTTTATCCTTCTTGTCGTAATCCTTCCTTCTACTCGTGATTAAACGAAAACTATTTTTGCATTGATACTTGATCATACCATACCATTCCATTCATACTTATTAAATGTTTTCATATTTCTTACAACCATTCTTCGATTGTTCCATAGTTCTCGTCCTCAATTTCTCTTAACAAGCTATTGTTATCCAGAGGTTATTTAGAATTGTAACATGCTGCACAATGAAGCCGATGACCTTACCAGTCCAATACATATAGCATGTCTTAGCTTACTAACATTAATACATATAATTCTCAATAATACTAGGTATGGCCTTTTACGCGTGGACGAGAGGCTTTTGTCCCATTCCACTATCGTGGATAACTAGATCCTTATATATGACTTGGGTTCACTATTCTGGGTACGTCACTTTACGTGTTCTTCTTAAATTACTGATGGTCACTCTTCAGACGATTCGGTTGTGGCTATCCATTCTCGTTAATGATATCCCGCGACAATTTCCCAATCTATTATAGGTAAGACTTTACAATTTAGGTCGCACGTACATAACATATTCCATCATTCTAATCAGCAAGAGTCACTGTAAAATGTGTAGATTTTTATAACATACTAAACATTCTAATGATGTCTTCTTCTTTTCATATGTACAACTCATAATCATCTTATCGTTACCTTTGCGCATCAACTTGGGATACTTCGAAACGGGTGGCCATGGCTGCCACACTAAACCAACCCCATGTACCTTTGCTGCATAATCCATCATGCGCTCGACCATACCAACTACAAGATGGTCGGGCGATCCCACTCGACCTTTACAACTTTGACCCTGAGATATTGGCATCTTTGAACCCTTTAAATATCGGTGATCCCTGACTAATAAAATCCCTAGGTTATTAGCTCTCTGACCCCTCAATGGCCTATCTTTATCAGATACTCCAGGATGAAGTCGTGTCTGGGAGGCAACCAATTAATGCAATACGTGCATCGCTCTCCTTACATCCTTATCAGACGGAGCCGGTGATAGGACTGATGGTACGGGAGTTCCCTCAACTCCTCTGGTACTACTAAATTCGTCGATACCTGGGAAAGATCTAACGGATCTGTCTCAATAGAGAGCATACTGCTCGCATTTACACTCAATCCAACCTCAATCTCCCTACTAATTATAGCCCTATTGGAAGAAGGCATTGTTGTAATCATAAACACGATAAGGTTTACAGAGAGAATTCTTACAACTCAACTCTATAGCACGATTCTAGATCAAGAAGAAAGGTAACCATCATCCTAAATGCCCTCTATCCTCCTGTCTATAAGTGTGGTGCACAACACACCCATAAACAAGACTCTACTAGACATGGCTTGTAGACTCCCTAAGATAGACCTGTCCTGATACCAAGTTTGTCACGACCCAAACCGGAAGGTCATGACGGGCACCCGTACCTTACTTGCCGAGTACCACTAATCATATGTTTAGCATATAACCATAACTTCTCATAGCCCACGAGGCCGCCACGAGATACCCTGCTGGCATATGAAAATAGTAACCAGGAAAGGAGCTATGTAAAATCCTGCAACCAGAAGGACCCAATCTATATACATATACATACCAAGGCCGACAAGGTCATACATGACTACTATACACAGGACATCTGTCTACAAGTCTCTAAAGAGTACGTATCATCATGAGGTCGGGACAGGGCCCCGCCATACCCCTATGCATATCCAAAATATCGTACCATGGCTAGACTGCAACTCTGGAACAAGTAGAGTACTCTAATATCCGTTGAACCATCAACCTACTAGTGCGGACCGTCACCCTCTTTACCTAAGCCTGCGGGCATGAAACACAACATCCCCCGACAAAAGGGATGTCAGTACGACTGATGTACCGAGTATGTCAGGCATGAAAAATAGCATAATAGAGACCTGAGAGTAATATGAGACAAGAAACAAACAACCAGTAGAGAATGCCTCTGAGGGCCATAATATGCATAAGTACCATGTCTGTGCAGAATGCCTCTAAGGGCCATAATATGCCTAAATGCCATGCAGAATGCGGTCATGCACATATGCGTATATAACACCGTCAATCATATCATTTTGTCCTCTGTGGGCATAATCATCAGCGTGTATATCTGTACTAGCTGCATGTGGTGTGCGTATATAACGACGTATCCCTTTTCCTATTCCCCATACATATATATATATATATAATGCATACATATAGTAGAGTATATAACACATTTGAGGTCAAGGTATGTACATGAATGTGATGCATGGATGATATGATAATATGACACTATAAGTTTGTCGGAGTGATGTAATGTTGCTTCACCTCCGACTAACATTATGAATACTAACATCTTTTCCATATACCTCAATAAGGACCTAGGAACATATTTAGACATGCTTTGACAATAGGAATGAATAACATGAACATTCTTAACTACTAAGAGTAGAATAATTTATGGAGCAATATTACGTTTCGTAATTTAGAACATGCCAAAAGAAAGAAATAATCCGCCTTAACATATCGTAGTCATTTTGTGTCCACAATACAACTAAAGCAGCCCATAATGCACCCCAAATCTTATATTTCAAGAGACCTTCTTCTTCCACCTTACTTCCCTTTGAAGAAATCCCGAATTACAACTCGACGATAAATGGAACAACGAGATTGAAGCGGTGCGCAAAACACATATTATTCTTGGGAAAATTTATACTGAGCTTCCGCAAAATTGGGACTCGTTGCTGTCTACGAAGTGTAAATCACGTTTGTGTGCTTGTTGGATATCTATTCTTAACTAACAATGAATGTGTTGTATCGTTCTTAAAAAATGGAGAATATGAGTTTTCATTAAGTGAAATACAATCATAATCACACCCCCTTGCTTTGCTTTACACGTGTACCTTCCTAGGTACATATTATTGACACATAAAACAAAGGGGCCCACCCTATATATTCACTTTATTGCCACTTGTCAACTTGTACATGACTTATGTCCACTAATCACTTATCCCGCAATAAATCAATCACACACATAATTAATTTTTCGATCCCAATTCACTTAAATCTTAATGACTTATAATTCCTTCATATACTCAATGTCATAATTGTGCGATGTACCACTAGTTCATAACCTCTTTTGGGACATACAACTATTATTATTATTATTAATCCCCATCGTCACACTTATTAAGTCCTAAATTATTTTGAGACCACACCCTTTTATATGCTAAGCTTCTTTATTTGCATACATGAACATGACCAAAAATCCTGCAACGCTCGGGTCTATTTACATACACCTAGCTGCTCCAACCGTCGCCTGAAAGTACGGGGTGTTACAGTTCTCAGTCTGGCTCTTTCTAAGGTATGACCTATTCATCAGTTAGATGTGAAAAATGTCTTCTTACATGATGATCTTAAGGAGACCGTTTACGTGCATCAACCCTTAGGTTTTCGAGACCCTAAATATCCTCATCATATTTGTTTATTGAAGAAGTCCTTGTATGGACTTAAGCATGCCCCACGGGCTTGGTATAAGAGATTTGCAGATTATGTTTTGTCTATTGGGTTTCCTCACAGCAGGTCAGATAATTCATTATTTATATATCGTCGCGGTACTTCCCTGGCTTATATTCTATTATATGTGGATGATATTATCTTGACTGCCTCGTCTGATGCTTTGCGCAAGTCTATCATGACAATGCTCAATTCTGAGTTTGCTATGAAAGACTTGGGGCCCTTGAGTTACTTCTTGGGGATTGTTGTCACTCGTCATGTAGGTGAGTTATTTTTATCACAACGGAAGTATGCCGCTGAGATAATTGAGAGGGTTGGTATGTCCTCTTGTAAGTCTATTTCCACTCCTGTTGATACTAAACCCTAGTTGGGTGCTACGACTGGCTCACCTTACGAGGATCCTACCCACTATCGCAGTCTGGATGGAGCTCTTCAGTAACTTACCTTCACGAGATCGGATATTACATATGCCATACAACAGGTATGTTTGTTTATGCATGATCCTAGGGTTGAGCACATCAATGCACTCAAATGCATTATCCGCTACATCCAGGGTACACTTGACTATGGCTTGCATCTTTATCCGTCGTCGGCTTGTACACTTGTCTCGTATACAGATGCTGATTGGGGTGGTTGTCCAGGTACTAGACGCTCCACGTCTGGCTATTGTATGTTTCTTGGTACTAACTTGGTCTCCTGGTCTGTGAAGCGACGGTCTACCTTATCACGCTCTAGTGCAGAGGCCGAGTATCGAGAGGTAGCCAATGTGGTATCTGAATCATGTTGGTTGCGTAATCTTCTCTTAGAACTTCATTGTCTCATTCAGAAGGCTACCTTAGTTTATTAAGATAATGTTAGTGCCATCTATCTTTCTGGTAATCCGGTTCAACACCAGCGCACTAAACACATCGAGATGGATATACATTTTATTCGCAAAAAGGTAGCTCGTGAACAAGTACGCATCTGTCATGTCCCTTCCAGGTATCAAATTGCAGACATCTTTACGAAGGGTCTTCCCTTGGTTCTATTTGAAGATTTTAGGGACAGTCTCAACGTACGAAGACCGCCCGCTATGACTGCGGGGGTGTGATAAATAGTATACCATGATATACTTACCAAACGGTCTGTGATATACATGGTAAGTATATCACGGTTTGGAGACTATTTTTGTACCATATTAATTATACTTAATTAGCATTGTACACTTACCATAATTGTAGAAGTCTTGTACAAATAGAATAGGATTTTGGGAGTAGAATAAGAATAGGATTTTCCATATTGTAAATTGTATATATACTCATTTATTAATGAAAATAATCAAGAGATTATTTCTTTCGGTTACTTTATTATACTCTTGAATAAAGTTCTGTAACAAAAATAATTTTGGGACTTACTCTTACAATTACCTTAATGCGACAAAAACTATTTTATTTTTTGTGGAATGTATTTGGAGAACAGTGGTTGTATAGGAATGTGTGTGAACATGTGCAAAATACCAACACGAGACTTTTCACAAACGAATTTGGACTTCCATTAACAATGAATCCAAGTAAGTTCCCAGTTTGTCTTTTCAGGGACAAGCTAGCTAAATCTCTTTATGGACATCATCATCCAATTTGGTGTTCAACAATAATGCAGATTTTGAAGATATGAGTTGTGAAATGATTTACGGACAAGTACCACCACCATTTGAAGAGGATACTGTGTCCAAACAACCTTGTTATGCAAACATATGTAAGTTTGCCACACTTAATTCCTTCACTTTGGGATACAAATTCAGATTCACAAGTTACTAGTAACAAATAAGTTGTCTTTGTCTACGCAGGTACCGTTGCAAATCCCAGCTCAAATGTCTGTCCGAAACTCAGCGCTAATTAGGTGGAGATGAACCAGGTCAATTATGCGATGGCAGAAAATTCAGTATAGAAACATATATTTTGTATTCTAGTCCAATGAAGCCATACAAGAGTACATATATATGTTATAAATATGCATAAGTGTTGAGAGTTTCACATAAAACTGAAAGAGTAGCAATATTGAAAAGTTGACAGGAACATAATTGTTGAGATAAACTTGACTTATTTTCTTCGAGTGTATCAACCATGATTTTCAATACTCTGTTTATAAGATTACGTAGATGCATGCATATACCAAAGGATATCACAAACATGGGTTTTAATCATTTCGAGTTATAAAAATGTAGAGCTGTGGGAGTGTTATGATATGAAAGAAGTAGAAGTTACTATATAAATGGGAGTATTAATGGGTCGGATAAAGAAAATTTATAGGTTATACATCATCGACTGGAAAATGTTACTATAAGAGCTAGAGAGAGACGAACGCTCCTTAGGATCCTTAATATATAAGCTTTGATGTATTTTTTTCCCAACATCACATTACAGAAAATCTATAATTTACTACACACTATCATCCTAATGAATTTGTTTCCTGAAAATCTTTTATAAAGTGTACAACTTTAAAAAATTGAAATATAAAAGGTGTCAATCTTATAGGCACACTCCAAAAAATTAAAGAGTGCAGTAAAGATTTAGACAAAATTATTGAGATACCACCGACCTCAGAGACCGATCTCGGACATGGAGAAGACTTGTAGTATAATAAGTTTATTTTTGGTAGAATCATATTCTAAGTCTAATTGCAATTATGATAGTTTTATTAGAATATGATTTATTTGTTGGACTAGGGAAAGGAGGACTTTACCTCTATATAAGGAAGTCGTTATGATAAATTAAAACAAGAAAAAATTCTCCAATTATTTTTCTTCTCTCTAAAATTCCGTCCCCTCTTGATTTTAACATGGTATCAGAGAAAACAATCTCCCCGTATGACATTAAGTCAAACGAGAATCTCATAATTGTGGTGACACAAGTCCAATTGAAGGGAGAGATTTATGAAGAATGAGTTCGATTCATGAGGACGACCCTAAGATCAAGAAAGAAATTAAGCTTTGTTGATGGTACGATCAAGAAGACTTAGAAGACTGGTGGACTATAAACTCTTTGTTGATGTCGTGGATTTGCAACACCATTGAACCAACGCTTCGCTCAACGATCTTTCATAAAGAGGAAGCGAAAGAATAATAGACGAGCATCTGGGAGCGGTTCACTGTTATCAACGGACCTCGGATGCAACAACTGAAAGCAGAACTTGCGGAGTGCAAGCATAGGGGGAGGACCATAGTAGATTACTATGGAAAAATAATCAAACTATTGGAAGAATTGGCAAACTGCGAACAGATTCTGACTTGCAAGTACGGAAAGTGCATGTGCAATCTGGGGATGATATTGAAAACCAAAAGAGAAGAAGAAAAAATGTATATTTTCCTTATAGGATTGAATGAGGCAATATATGGAACAGTGAGATTGAATATACTGGCCAGAAATTATTGTCATCATTAAACAAAGTCTATTCGAAGCTAGTGTAGGAAGAGCGTGTGAGAGGACTCACACGAAAAACTGAGGAATGGAGTGAAACTATGGTCTTTGCCGTACAGAAAGAAATCCATACTGTGATCAAGGTGAATAGAAGAACGATGGTGCATTCTGCACACATTGTCGAAGGATGTTTTCAACTTATTGGGTATCCAGAATGGTGATTGAAAAATTTAAAAAAAGACAAAAAATTCAGAGGAAGAGGACGAGGACAACGAAAACAACAGAAGGGAGGCTCGAGATCGATTCGCGGAAGAGGCAACTACCGAGCTAACGTTATTGTTGTCAAAAAGTCATAGGCGGAGATAGACCGAATGAACACATGCGGAATAAGACCTCACAACCCGAGCGAGGAGATCTAGAAAATGGTGATTCACATATTGTATTCACAAGGAATAAATCTGAATGGCAAGATGGACGGTAAGACCGAAAACTCATCTAGAATTATTAACTCCGGAGCTACCAATCACGTGACAGGTAATTCGAAGAAATTCAGCAATCAAAGGGACATTCCTGAGAGTTCGGTTAGACTTACGGATGGAAGTAGCTCGGTGGCCATTAAAGATGGAATGATCAGGCTAAATTATAGGAACTTGTTGATCATACAGATTGTGATGTAAATTTTAACTTTTAAGGAATGATCTGTATCGCAACTTGTTGATCATATAGATTGTGATGTAAATTTTAACAAAAATATATGTGCTATATAGGACCCCACCACGAGGAAGATGCTTGGAATGGGTGAGCGACGAAGTGGACTTTACTATTTCCGAAATATGTCGCGGATACGAGCTATGAAGACGGAAGCAGTTGATTAGTTCGATCTTTGGCACAAACGGTTAGGTCATCCTTCTGCATAAGTGACAAAGTTTATTACGGCGTTAGGCTTAAAGGAGAATTGTGATAGATTGGATAGAGAATGTGATGTTTGCCAAAGGGCAAACCAAACAAGAAGTGTTTTTCCTTCGAGTGATAATATAGCTTCCGATATTTTAGATATGATTTGTTGTGATTTATAGGGGCCATATCGAACACCTTCTTCTTGTGGTGCTTCGTATTTCTTGACAGTTGTGGATGATCGTTAGCGAGCCGTATGGATTTTTCTTTTAGTTGATAAGAAAGAAGTATTCCAAACCTTGAAAAAAAAAATTAGTTGATAGGCAGTTTGGTAAGAAGGTGAAAATTGTTATAAGTGGTAATGGAAATGAGTTCATATGTATGAAGAATTACTTCTTTGAACATGGAATTATTTTCCAAAGACACCGCATCAGAATGGAAGAGTTGAAATAAAATACTGTCACATTCTTAATGTGACACGAGCATTGAGATTTTAGGGTCATCTTCCGATCAGATTTTGGGGAGAATGTGTTTTGACTGCGGGATACTTGATCAATAGAACATCATCTTTGGTTTTGAATGAAAAAACTCCCTATGAAATATTATACGAGAGGCTCCTCATTATGATCACTTGAGGGTGCTAGGTCATTGTGCTATGCACACACGAAAGGAAGAACAAGAAACAAGTTTGAGAGTCTGAGTTGTATATGTGTCTTCTTGGGATACCCCTACGGACAAAAAGGTTGGAGATTATATGACTTAGAAAATGATGAATATTTGGTCTCAAGAGATGTGAACTTCTATGAGACTAAGTTCCCTTTTGCCATAGGAACAAGTAACTTGGTTGACAACATAGAAGTGATCCCGAATGAAACAAAGGAAGAAAGAAATCAACACGATTTTGAAAAAGAACAGAGATAATGTAACTATGAACAAATCTCAAATAGAAGAAATACAGACACCGGATACCGAATCTACGGATCAGCCAGAATTAGATCGGACATATGCTAGTCTGAATAATGAAATGTGGAAGAAATACAAACTGAGGGTACCCAGGCTAATGAAAAGTCACCAGAGGAACAAATAGGTCGGGGTAAACATCAGAAGCATGACTCGGTTTGATTGCGTGACTACGTTACTGAAACATTCCGAAAAGAAAGTCCATCGACGAGTTCGCCCGATCCTCAACAACCCTCAAGTGCGGTTTATCCTTTAGCTCACTATATATCCTGTGATGTTTTTTTCTCGCAACATCAAAGCTTCCTTGCAGCAATTACCATAAGAATTGAACCAAAATCCTTCTCGGAGGTCATGAAAAATGAATATTGGAGAAAATTCATGCAACAAGAAATTCAAGCATTGAAGGACAATGACACATGAACGTTGGAAACATTACCGCCGGATAAGAAAACACTCAGATGTAGATAGGCGTACAATATCAAATGCAACTCGGACGACATAATTGAACGATATAAAGCTCGGTTGGTTATCTTCAGTAATAAGTAGGAGGGAGATATTGACTACAATGAAACATTTGCTCCGGTTGCAAAGGTAGTGACCGTTCGGACCTTCTTAGCGGTAGCGGCCGCTAGAAATTAGAGTTGCATCATATGGATGTTCATAACGCCTTCTTGCACGACGAACTGGATGAAGAAGTTTTTATGAAATTACCATCGGGATTTCGTGTGTATACCTACCAAGGTAGAGGTAAGGTCTGCGTACACTCTACCCTTGCCAGATACCACATTGTGGAATTTCACTAGGTATGTTGTTGTTGTTGTACCACCGGGATTTTGTGTGTCTGGTCCGAGGCAAGTATGTCAACTCCAAAAATCTCTGTATGGGTTGAAACAAGACCCACGGTGCTGGTTTTCCAAATTATCAAGTGTCTTGATGAAATATGGGTTCAAACAGTCATACTCCGATTTTTCTCTCTTCACGATGCACTAGGAAAGTATACAACTTAACGTGTTAGTTTATGTGGATGACTTGATTATCTATGAAAATGACCATAGTGTCATTGCATGGTTCAAAGGCTATCTCCAACCTGTTTTCACATGAATTATTTAGGCCTCGTAAAATATTTTTGGGGGTTGAAGTTTCGCGTAGACTAATTGGATTATTCTTTTGTCAATGGAAATATGCCTTGGATATAATCTCTGAGTTTGAGCTACTGGGAGTAAATCGTTAATACTCCCATGGAACAGAATTACAATTTAGCATTGGTCAAAACAACTAATTTGGAAGATCCGAAACCATACTGACGTTTGGTTGTAAATTGATATACCTCAGTTTTACGCGACCGGAGTTGTCCTATTGTGTGCATGTTCTTTCCCAATTCATGTACCAACCGAAGGAAGCACACTAGAGAGCCGCTCTTCGGGTGGTGAGATACTTAAAGAAGAACCCTGTGCAAGAAATTGTGTTAAGAAAGGATTGTCATCTCCGGTTGTATGTGTGGTGTAATGCGGACTGGGCTGGATGTCCATTAAATCAAAAATCGATCATCGGATGGTTTATCTCCCTCGGCAATTCACCAGTATCATGATAAACCAAGAAGCAACACATTATCTCTCGCTCGTCAGCAGAGGCAGAATATCTTTCAATGGCAATGACTGTTTGTAAATTGAAATGGTTGAAGGGAATCCTACATAGCTTAGGAGTCGAACATAAAACTCCGGTAAACATGTATTGTGATAGTCAAGCAGCATTGTATATTACACGAAATTCAGTGTTTCATGAACGGACTAAACATTTTGAAGTTGACTGTCATTGTGTCCGAAATGCACTCTAATCTGGTATAATACTTCCGAGTTATGTGTCAACTAACGAGCAATTGCCCGACGTTTTTACGAAAGCCTTGAGCAAATCGCAACATAAATATCTGCTTGGCAAGTTAGGTATTCGAGATTCCCATGCTCAAATTTGAAGGGGATATTGAGAGACCACCGACCTTAGAGTCTGACCTCGGACACGGACAAGACTTGTAGTCTAATATATTTATTTTTGGTAGAATCCTATTATGAGTCTAATTATAATTATGGTAGTTTTATCAGACTTGGATTTCCTTGTTAGGCTAGGAAAATGAGAACTTTATCTCTATATAAGAATGTGATTATGATGAATAAAGCAAGAAAGAATTCTTCCATTATTTTTCTTCTCTCTAAAATTCCGTCCCCTCTTGATTTTAACAAAAATAGTAGATATATGACTCTAATTCCATTAGTATTATTTTTGTTTTACATAATTAGAAGGTGTGTGAGAAAATCTAATTTGCTCATCCATCGCTACAATTCCTCTATTAACCATGGAATTCGAATGGGTGATACACTTGAAAAATAAAAATATTTTTTCGCCTCATATGCACAACTAGCTAAACCAAAAATAACCGCATTGCCCAATTCTGCAAATTCCTTGACAGATTTGGTTTCATTTCCTTAGAGATCAGTTTCCCTTCCTCAAATCTTGAAGGAGAAGTACATTGTGTCTGTTCTCTTTCTCAACGTACACTACACACAAACAAACAAACAAACAAAACCGGTATGTAAATATCAAGAACAAAAGGAACATTTGCTTATAGTTTGATCCAACAATGTCGCCTCCCAGTTTCCCCCTTCTCTTATTCCTTTTCTTTGTCACATCACTTTTTTATTCACATTCTCTAGCAGAAATCAGATCGTCCGAGGTTCGTTCCGATGATCGTCCGATTATACCATTCGATGAATTCGGCTTCACCCATCGTGGCAGATTGGAACTCAATGTCTCAAAAATCTCCCTCGGTGTCCCTAGCAACCCTGCAAACCTTGATCTCTCCAAAGTTGGCTTCTTTCTCTGTACTCGAGACACGTGGATGCATGTCCTTGAACAAATTGAGGATGCTGAAATCACGTGTGCGCTCCAATCAGATGTCGTCAAGCTCGTCTACACGTTCGACAAGCTTCGTGACAATTCCTCTTTCGACACACTTTTTGTCGAAACGGATGCTGATCAGTACTCTCTTGTGTTTGCTAATTGTTGTCCCCAACTCAAAATTACCATGACAGTCCGATCCGCAATGTATAATCTTGATGCCAAATCAGGAAATAGAGACTATCTCTCTGCTGGCAAGGCTATTTTGCCTAGGATTTATTTCATTTTTTCGCTAGTTTATTTCTGCTTAGCCCTTTTTTGGATTTTCGTGTTGTACAAGAAGCGTTTAACAATTCACGCGATCCATTTCTTCATGCTCGCGGTTATCATACTGAAAGCCCTGAATTTGCTATGTGAAGCTGAGGATAAATCTTACATCAAGCGAACGGGTAGTGCTCATGGATGGGATGTCCTGTTTTATATTTTCAGTTTCTTGAAAGGCATTATGTTGTTCACGTTGATAGTGTTGATAGGGACTGGTTGGTCAGTTCTCAAACCTTATTTGCAGGATAAGGAAAAGAAAGTTTTAATGATTGTGATACCACTTCAAGTTGTAGCAAATATAGCTCAAATTGTGATTGATGAGAATGGGCCTTATGGAGACGAATGGGTGACGTGGAAACAGGTGTTTTTGCTCGTTGACGTGATTTGTTGTTGCGCGGTTCTTCTCCCTATTGTTTGGTCGATTAATAATTTGCGCGAGGCAGCTAAATCTGATGGAAAAGCTGCTGTGAATTTGATGAAATTGACACTCTTTAGGCAGTACTATGTCGTGGTTATGTGTTACATTTATTTTACGAGGGTTGTGGTTTATGCATTGGAGACGATTACATCGTATAGGTATATTTGGACTAGTGTAGTGGCAGGGGAAGTGACAACTCTGGCTTTTTATTTGTTCACTGGATATAAATTCAGGTCTGAGGTACACAATCCGTACCTTATGATTGATGATGAAGAGGAAGAGGCAAAGTTCGGTGATGAGTTTGAATTGTGAGCAAAATATTCTTGAGATTCCAGGATCTCTTGATCAGTTCTGAAGTGGTTGAAGTGATGGTGACAATTAAACTGTACATCTTGTAGATCGTTTTTACTTCGAATTTTGTTTAATTTCTATGTTTTCAATCAATTTTGTCTCTGTTTTTTTCTTGAACATGTCATATAGTAACTTCTTGGACTAGCATTTTCTCTGAAATGAAGAAGTGTTCTGTGAATTAGTAGGCTTTTAAGTATGGACTGTGATAACGAAATTTTTAAGTTGAAATTTTGGAAGAATACTTGTGATCTTTCGTAGCGTTTGATATTCTCAGTTTGTACTACTGCAATTTATGCACCAGTACACCCTCTGAACAATGGATGGTGTAAATGAGGTTAGTAGTAGTTGTAACTAACTGCAATTGGCAACTTCAATTGTGAAGGTGTCCAATTCTATACCATATGGAGTTTGCTTAGCTACCAATTACTTTTTACTCCTGCAGTCATCTTTAAGAATGTGACTTTGCACTAGGGGTGGCCAGTGGGCTGGGTTCGGGACGGTCAGGAAGGGTTTGGCGGGATCGGGTTGGGGAGGGACATGCGGGATTCGCCGAAGTCCCGTCCCGATCCCGTCGGAATCGGGTCGGGCGGGATCAGAGCGAGGCGGGATCGGGTTGGGGCGGGTTTTTTTTTTTTTTTGCACTTAATTTAAAAAATAACATATATAAACAACTCAATAATTGAACAAGATAGTGTAATAAAAACATCTTAAGCCTGTTTTGTGCCTCTTATATTATTTAATAGACATATGATTTTTTTTGTAATACAAATACAATTGTCAAAATTGCAACTTTGTTGTGTTGTTCAAAAGTTGCAAATTACATAGTAAAATTGCAATTAAAAAATTACATATTGAAAAAAACTTGTTCTAGTTTCTTGATAATTTCATGTGATTCTTCGGTTGGAATTAGTATTTGTTGGTCAAATTGCTTCACGTCGTTTCCACCACCTTCGGATAAGATTTCGTTGTAGTTTTTGTCTTCTTCTTCGTTGATCTCCGGTTGACCGCACCTTCTCAGCTCCGCTCGTATCTAATCTCTGAATAATACTGCAATCTTCAAGCTATCTCCAGCTAATAAGTGTCTGTGCTCTCCTATTTGATATCTGCCGGCAGAAAAAGCGCTTTCAGACGCCGTTGATGACGCTTGAATGTTCAAAACATCTCGGGTCATCATTGAAAGTGTCGGAAAAGTCTTCTCATTTCCCCTCCAGTATTTCAGCAAGTCTTCACGTCCTTCTTCATTTAGAACTGCTTGGTACGGTACAGAACCCTGCAAAACAAAAATATCAAACTCGCTAATTTGGTTAGTAGCGGTACGACCGCACATTCTATTTCTGAGGCTTTCAATACTAGCCGCAGAAACAACATGTCTTTTGTGAAGTTGTGTTGAAGAAGAAGAAGATGGTATGGAAGCCGGTAGGTTGCTAGCACTTTCATGTTGGTAAAACCTATATTCTTTTTTACATTAGTCTTCTACGCTAGACAACACTTCTTCTTTAGTTTGTTCAATAGGCGGTGAGTGATTTGGATTTTTGGGACTTGGAGGTGGTAGTACTGCGATACAATCATAAGTAATTTCAATAAGTGATTTAGTACCGTTTATTTTAATAGTCGAATTTAATACAACACCAGTAATATAAATAGTGGGAATAGGAATAAAAAAAAAATATTTTGATAAACATTTTTTAATAGCTGCCTTATAAGCTGGTTTATCCATATATTCATTAAGCAGTAAAAATATTAGAGCTATATAAAACAACATAGTTGAAATAGTAGGATAATATATACCGGAAAAGTCTTTTGTTGCTTGAAAAAAATTATCTAGAAATACAATAAGTTTGGAAAATTTCCCCAATCGCTATTTACAACCATATCAGCTGGATTTTGATAATGAGAGTTAAAAAATAAAGTTATAGGTTTTTATAGTCATAAGCAACAAGTAGTTGCTCGTATAAAGAATTCCACCTAGTGGGTATTTCTTTTGAAATTTTTCTATAAGATAGTTGACAATCGTGACAAGTTTTTTTATATTCTTTTTTTCGTTGTATTCTATTATTTTTAAAAATAAAGTTTATAACAAATTATATTTTACTGTCTTCAAAAAGTGATAGACCATCCTTTACAACTAAGTTATATATATGGCACACACATTTTATATGAAAATGATTTGGAAAAGATGGAGTTAAACTATTTTTTAAAATTGTAATAGCATAATTGTTAGAAGAATCGTTATATAATGTAATAGTCATAATTTTATCAGTTATTCCGTAATAATCGCACACTTGATAAATATTTTCTGCAATAAAATTACCAGTGTGCCTATCATCTATATATCTATACGCTAAAATACATTTTTGCATAGACCATTTATAATCTATCCAATGACAGGTTACCGTTAAATAATCATGGTCGTTAGTACTACGGCCTATATCAGAAGTGATAGCCACTTTGCCATTAAAATTATATAATGAATAACGTAAATACTGTTGATATTCATGTGCAAATTTAAATACATCTCTCTTAACAATTGATCTAGGAAAACCGTTAAAAGCAGGATTATACATTTCTCTAATGTAATGAATAAAACCAGGAGATGAAGGAATGAAAAAGGCAAACCCTCCATAGCAACTAATTTTGTTATTGCTTCCATATCTCTATGTTTATTGTAATTAGGCCTACAATTCCCCCATCGTGGGGTTAATTTGACTATGTACTTGATCCGGGACAGTATGTGAATCTTGTCCCAATGGAGCGGGCGTTTGCGCACTCGATTTTGAAGCCTTGTATTGGGCATACCTAGCTGGATGAGCCATTGCTACGTGTCTCATTAAACCCCCCGTCCCACCATGACCTTTTCCAGTTTTAAATTTTAAAACATCTTTACAAATTTTACATCTAGCTACTTGATTCTCTACGTCCCTATCAAAAAATACTCATGCATCTTATTTTAATGGTTGTTTTGCTGGACCTCGTCTTATACTAGGGGGAATAGGAGACATTTCAGTTGAAGGTGCACTAATGGGTGTGTTGTCATCTACATTAGTGGGTGTATCATCGTCTAAATTAAAGTCTTCTTGAGTTTCAGAAAATAGTTCCTCGTCTAAATCTAATGGTATTATAGGAAAATGTTCAGTATCAACAAAATCATCCTGTGTAGGAATAAGATTCTGTTTAGAAATAGAACCCTTGCCCTTGTTGCCCCTACTAGAATATGTCTGAACTGATATATCCATTGGATTCAGGCCAGGGTGCCTCCTAATATAAATCCTATGTACTTATCATAACAACTACCACCAGTCAACCATCGAGCGTCAAGGCTATAACTATAGCATACAGTGGCATACTCAATATTTTTTAGTCAGAGGTATCACATTTTAAAAGGAGAAACAAAAATAAAATAATGTATCACCATATGAGAAAAAAAACAAGATATAAATATATATAATTCGCGTAGATTACTATAACTTTTCTACAAAAAATAATAAAATACTACTATAACTTTTCTCAATGAGTTTTTTTTTTTAAATGTATTCAAAATAACCTTAGTACAAATAATATTAAAAACTTAATCAATTTGATTTCGTATTGTTCTTAATCAATTTCATTGGCAAGAAAGAAAAAAAACATAAAAAAGAATCGCACAATAACTGACTAGGGAACCCGCTTATGTTTAAGTTAATTGTTGTCGCAAAAATGACAAATTTGAATTTGGCGAGAAAGCAAAAAACATAAAAAAGAATCGCAACTAGGAACCCGCTTATGTTTAAGTTAATTGTTGTCGTAAAGATGACAAATTTGAATTTGGTTTTTATCTTGGTACCTTCTGTTTAAGTTAATTGTTGTCGTCAAAATGACAAATTTGAATTTGATTTTAATCTTGGTACCTTTCCCAGGATTGAACTCGCGTCCTCAACTACGAAATTGAAGCGAATAACCAATTGCACTGCACAACAATTTGAATTAAGGAGTGTCACTTTAGATCTTATAACTTCATAGTTTCTTCTGTCTTTTAATTATATACACATTTAGTAAATTTTTCTGACGAAGAAGTGTCATGTGACACCCCTCGGCCTAAGGTAGATTCGCCCCTGGTAGTATAAGTTACGTTGTTGTATGGGAATATAACGATTTTCATGACTATAAATAAGCTAGTTCAGCCTGGTGTACTGTCGTTGTTGTTATACTATAGCCAACTCCCCCATGTTTTTATGTGTGGAGTCTTTCGGTATAACCTATCGCCAACCTGCATATTCCTAACCTTTTTTCTAGAGGCCATAACATAGTTGAATAGTTCAGCTAATTGTCTCGATATGAAATATTGTTGTTATTTCATGAAACGTTGAGCACATCTATAGTACACTCTTCAGTTATATTGTCTAGTCACATTTACTAAAAATATCATTTTAGAAATCAAGAAAGAATTGATTACAGGAATTTTTAAATTTTTCCTTAATACTTGAATAAGTGTTCTAAAATGAAGCAAAAATACTTGAGAGATCAAAGAGTAAATAAAAAGAATTTAGTCAAATAAATCATACTATATAAATCGGGAAATATGACATCACGGATCATCCTAAAAGATCATGTTAGGGAGTATCTTTGTGTATATAATTAACAATATAATGATCAAACGAGGGACAACCTTATTAGGAAAAGATATTCCAGTTGACAATTTCCCCCTTCAAAGAAAATATGAACCACTCATAATTAATCTCAATACGGAGAAAAACGCAGTATCGTTATATCACTCAACATAGCTGCTACTCTATATAGTATCTCAACTCCTAGAACTAGGCAAGTACTGCTTTGGATATAACATACAGTACGAGTTTATCTAATTAGTATGATTCAAACGGACAAGTGGCTTAATGGATCAAAGGTTGATGATTGCGCATATCTCCAAAATTCAACATCATCATCATTGGATCGAGTAGTGTTGTTGGTTGATATTTCGAGATGGCCATTAAGTTGAGAAGCCACTAGGCAATCTAGAGCTACACAGTCACAAGCAGGGCCATTTTTCTTATCAGCCTCCTCATCCTCATGGTAATTATTCATGCAAGAATAATGTTGATCAGTTCCTGTTGACATGATCTCATCAAAGCTGCAATCTTGATGAATTAGCTCCATTTTGTTCGTCGTTGGACGATGATTCACCAGCTCTGGAAGGTATATGAAACTGTTGCCTTCACTATTATCAAATTGAATGTTTGGGTTGTTGTTAACCTGCGGGAAATTGCTGTGTTTGGTTTGATCATGTTGTTGTTTGCATGACCTTCCCATGTACATGAGCATTTGATCAATAACGCCGTCAGTGTTTGGGTTCTGAGTAAGATTTCTAGAGACAAGAGAGGAGCTTTGACGGATTTCTATTAGCGAATATTCACAGTATATTTTGTAATTATGATAGATGTATATTTAAGGTAATTTAGGATTCTTATTGTATTAGGAATCAACCATTTAAGGTAAGTTAAGATTCTTATTGTATTAGGAATCAACCATTTAAGGTAAGTTAAGATTCTTATTGTATTAGGAATCAACCTCTGTACAACTATATATATTGTGATTAATGAAAGAATTTCCTAAGGGAAATTATTCCAATTTTACATGGTATCAAGAGTTAAACCCTAATCCCTACTCTTCTCTTTTCTTCCTCTCGGCCGATGCCACCCCAACTCTTTTTTTCCCTCTCGGCCGCCGGCAATAATTTGCCACCATGTCTCGCCCTACTTCCCCCATCAATTTCGGTTCTTCCACTGGCACACTTGACAACCCCCATCAACGTTCATCGTCTTCTTTTCATCAGGCATTCGCCGTTACCAACATCAAGAATTTTATCCCTGTAATTCTTGACCAAGAAGACTGTCAATATTCCATGTGGATAGAACTGTTCTATATGTATGCATGTGCGTACAATGTGCTCGACTATATTGATGATTTTGTTCCTCGTCCAACCGATGTTGCAGACTCGACCTGGCGTTGCCTTGACGCCATCGTCAAACAGTGGATCTACGACACCATCTCTAAAGACTTGTTGTGTACTATCATGAAAACATGTGCTACGGCACGTGAACTTTGGGTACGGTTAGAAGAAAATTTTTAGGATAATAAAAATACTCGGGCCGAGTATTTGGAAGAGCAGTTCAACAATACGCGTCTCGAGAATTTTAACAACATGTCCGAATACTGTAAACAACTGAAACTCATAACCGACCAACTTTCCAACGTAGAGACATTTGTTTCAGAGACCAAGATGGTACTTCAACTAGTTGCGGGTTTACCGAAAGGTGAATATGGTACACTTGCAACGATGATTCAACAGGCCGACCCCCTACCAAGCTTCAATAAAGCACGGTCGCAACTTTTGTTGGAAGAGACTCGTTGTGCTAAACAAGAGGAGCACAATCACAAGGCATTAGCCGTTGACGGCATGTCACCACCGGCGGCCACCTCCACCCAGCCACCACCGCAAGACCACCACCAGCAGCAGTCCTGCGGCGGAGGGCGCGGCGGCAGAGGTCGCGGTAACAACAATAAAGGGAAGGGCCGCGACAAGGGAAACCGGAACCAGCACCTGCTGCCTACTATCAGTGGGCTGGACAGCCCCCTTGGCCTAATACCAGGAACTGGGCCTCACCTACATGCCCCTACCCGACATTAGGGGCCCAATTCCAGCAAGGCTGGCAGCCAGGCCTCTTGGGCTCCGCCCCCGCCAACCGGCAGGCCCACCAGCAGCAACATGCCCATCTGGTAGCAGCAGTTCAACACCCACAAGGCAGCAGCCTGGCCCCCACCGATTTGGGCTAGGCCTTCAACACCGTGAACCTTCAACAGTTCAACGAAAATTGGTACATGGACACCGGAGCCACATCTCACCTCACCCGGTCGTCAGGTAACTTATCTCAACTGCTTCGGTTAAAGTGTCCTCAATTTATTACTGTCGGCAATGGTCATCGCATTCCAATTGAAGGTTACGGTAACACGCATACCAAACATCTCACCCGCCTTTCTCCCTAAATCACGTCCTTTGCACCCCTAAGATCATTAAAACTTCCTATCTGTTAGAAAATTCACTAGCAATAATTATGTGTCTATCGAATTTGACCCTTTTGGTTTTTCTGTGAAGGATCTCAATACGGAGAAAATTCTTACGCGCTGCAATAGTGTGGGAGACCTCTACCCCTTCACTCAATCTTCCGTTGTCAGACCACAATCATCTCTATCCCTTGCGGCTATCTCTCCCTCAACTTGGCACAACAGACTCGAGCACCCCGGAGACCATGTTTTTACTTTTCTTAGGACTACTAAGCGTATTCAATATAATAATGGAAAACTTGCCCCAACACTGTTTTTCTTGCCCGCTTGGTAAGCATACTCGTCTTCCATTTATGTCATCCAACAATGTTACTTTTTCTCCTTTTGATATTGTTCATGCTGATTTGTGGACATCTCCGGTTATTAGCTATTTGGGTCAAAAAATTTATCTAGTATTCTTAGATGATTTTTCACACTTTGTCTGGATTTACCCACTGAAATTCAAATATGAAGTTTTTGCCAAGTTTCTTGAATTTCAAAAATTCATTAAAACACAGTTTTAAAAAATCTATCAAATCGTTCCAATGTGATAATGGACGTGAATTTAATAATTCGGCATTTCACACTTTCTGCTCTAAACAAGGCATGGTTTTTCGTTTCTCTTGTCCCTATACTTCCTCCCAAAACGGAAAGGCTAAACGAATTATACGTACCAATAATAACATGGTTCGCACCCTTTTGTTTCATGCATGTCTTCCACCGCCATTTTGGGTCTATGCTGTTAAAATGGTAAAATACCTCCTTAATATTTTACCCACTAACACTCTTCAAAACAAGACCCCCACCAAAGTTCTATACCGTAGGATCCCGTCCTATGACCAACTCAGAATTTTTGGTTGCCTATGCTATCCCAATCTAGCCTCCACTGCCCCTCATAAATTAGCACCATGAACTACGCCCTGTGTCTTCGTTGGTCTCGCATCTAATCATAGGGGTTACCTGTGCTATGACCTGTCCACTCGTAAAATCATTATCTCCCGCCATGTCACATTTGACGAGATGTATTTTCCATTCTCCAATCTTCGGAAATTTCAAACCATGGACTACACATTTCTTGATGACACAGATCTGTCCCCACCAGCCAAATCACTGTTCCAATTTCCATCCACTCTTCACGCGTCAACGTTGTCGGCGCCGGTAGTCTCACCACCACCAGCAACCGTTATCGACGTCGTCTGTGCAACACAGAGGTCCATGTCTCCCATTCCTACGGTCGAACAACCACCGCCACCATCAAACCACCAAACTCCATATTGGTTGACCCGGAACCCTCTCGCCGACACATCTCCGATCCACCCTCACATCAGAAATCTACAACCACTACCCACGCATGTACTTCCAAGCTCCACTATCTCGCCACCCAACCCACCGATATCGATAACCAACCAATACCCTAACCAGTCACCTCCTCCACCCGTCATCGACGACTCCTAGAATCCAAAATCGAATTCTGAAACCGAAGCCCAGCAGTCACTGCCTACCCACCGTATGAAGACTCGTGCACAACACGAGATTGTCAAACCCAAGGTCCATTTTAACCTCTCCAGACAAACCATATCACCCATTCTAAAAAATCCGAAACTAGCCAAACTGGACCCTAATTGGAATGCGGTCATGTGTGAGGAATTTAATGCTTTAACCAAGCAGAACACTTTGAATTTGGTACCTATACCGAACGGTATGAATGTTATCTGGTGTATGTGGCTATTTCGTGACAAGTACAGAGATAATGGTGACTTGGAGCGGTATGAGGCAAGACTGGTTGCTAATGGTACTATTGTCATGACTCGACCCGACGGGCCGCGACTAACCGCCCTAATGACGTCATTATACTAACCTATCACACATAATCCAATTAACACTTAATGAGTCTGAAATCCGACAGCATAACGCTGCAATAATAATATATGACAGGGTAGGCAAGCCGACAAGGCTGCCTTTACCCCCGAAAGTACCGGCCTCCTGAGGAGTCACAACTAGCCAACACAATACAACGGGCAAGCCGACAAGGCTGCCACTAGAAAATATCATATATACACGGGGACACCCCAACATAGAGTACAATAGCATGACTGACCAAAATAGAGTTATGACCCTTACATAAGTACAACCCACAACTGTCTATAGACCTCTACAAGAAGGATAACGACATATGACGGGACAAGGCCCCGTCGTGCCCCTAAATATACAAAAGTCAAAATAATAGGGTTCTATACCCAAAATGACAAAGCTCTGAATCAAAGGAGCTTCCCAACCTGCTGAGTAGGAACCTAGGCCTGAGGTTCACCAAACTGAAAACCTGTACCCGCGGGCATGAAACACAGCCCCCCGAGGAAAGAGGGTCAGTACGAAATAATGTACTGAGTATGTAAAATATGAAATGCTGTAAAAGAGGTCATAAGTGGCCAACAGAAAACCGGAGATCAGTATAAAAATCAGGATCCAAATCCAACTGTGCCTTATAAAAATGAGAGTCAAGTCAAGAAAACATGAATGCCTGTCCATATACATATATATATATACCTGTAACGTAACCCGGCCCACTAATGCGGGACTCGGTGGAATCATATCATAACCTGACCCATACTAGGACTCGGTGAAGTCATATCATAACCCAGCCCATGCTGGGACTCGATAAAGTCATATCATAACCCGGCCCATGCTGGAACTCGGTAAAGTCATATCATAACCCGGCCCATACTGGGACTCGGTAAAGTCATATCTCATCTATGGATCCATCCTACGTAACCCGGCCCTCTAGTGAGGGACTCGGTGAAAATGCAAGGATGTGCACGAACATAACCCGACCCAGGACTCGGTGAGGTGAAGTAGTAACACTTAGCACGAGTAGATATCATGAGTAACCATATGCAAGTAAAAATTATCATTTGACTCTCAATAAAATCATTATAATAATGTCATAATAAACTCTTTGCTGAAAAATCATAGGCACTTCTCATAACAATCCTCTTTAGGAATTAAACTGTATAAGAATCAAGTACGTCCGCCGTACTTTCATTAAATCATGCCAAAAGAAAGAAGTAAGGGTTTCACATACCTTTTAGATGAATTAATCCACCCAATATTAGAATAAGCCTCGTTATAGAACTTCAACCTATAATAATGGTAATACGTTCGTCAATTCTATGATCACTAGCATACTTTATATCGAATAACGACTTCCTATTCTATAAAAATTCGGGCAACACTTCCCTTGCTTATACATGTTTCCACAACTTCCAAACGAGGTTAATAACATCAATAACCAAGCACCAATTAAGGGCACAACCAAGACAACAGCAAAGGGGATTTACACACTCACTTCTCATGTAAATTTAGCCTCTTAATCCACATTAAAACAGCCCACAAAAACAGTCCATGTTCCAACAACAACGAGGGTAGAATGTGAAGCCTTTCTACACCTTTCTACGCCCTTATTCCTTTAGGACTTACATTAGCAATTACCACACTTAAACATGCATAATGGTAACTAAATTTTCAGCATTATAACACCACAAAACAGTCCCTAAAATAGTCCATATCCATCTCAACATGTCCAACAATTTCATGCAAGTTCTTGGCCATAACATGTCATAATTCCATAACTCTTCTCTTAACTCCTACAATCCAATTCCATATTTCAATACTTCCATATAACTAATTTTAAACTTTAAAATCAATGTTTCCTTTCAATTTCATCATGCAATTAGTGATAATAATAACAACAATAACCAACGAATTCAACAACACAAAAATCAGTCCCAAATTGGCAACTAACCCAAAATTGTCACATGCATTGTTTAAATTCCAAATTTTTCCTTAACACAAATTCATATCCTTAATTCTAACAACATGCATTCCAATTATATTATAGAAATAAGAATTTATACCTCAAATTTCGTCCAAAACAGTCCACAATTTTCTGCCCACTGCTTGACCGAAAATCCCCACTGTTTTCGTATTTCTTTCCCTTTTTTGTTCACTTCTTAAACTTCAATTGACATGCAAGTGTTCTACAATGTTAAGCCATCATCCCTACACGTTTTCCATCCAAAAATCTTGAAATTTCTGGGCTAAAGTCACGGCCAGCAGTGGCTGTTTTTGGTGTTGTTTTGCTTCTAATTTTTGGTGAAAAATGTAGTCTAGGAAGAGAAGATAAAAACCTCAAATTTGGCTATGGGGTTGGGGGTTCTCGGCTGGGGTATGGGGGAGGAGAGGAGATGAGTGTTTGTTTTAAGTTTTGAATGAAGAAGATGAAAGAATGTAGGTTAAATATAAAAAAATCTGGATTTTAATATTACACTTTGGCCCCCAAGTTCTTCAATTAATAAAACTTAAACCCACCTCTTTTTTAATTCCCGAGAATTTCATAAAGCCTCGTATCATCAATGTCATAATTTTATAGTACAATGCTATTCCATAACCCCATTGGAATAAATTCAACTACTAGGATTAATTCTCGTCGTCACATGTATAGCACTAAAGAAAAACTATTCCGGGATAACATCCATTTATACACTAATTTTCCGTATTAACATATGTAAGTGTTCCTTATATTCAATATCCGAATCTTACTTCCTTAATGACATTCTTAATTATCGTCTTAATCTTACGAGGTGTAACAACTAATCAGCAGGAGAGTATTGATTGAGGTGAGACATTCAGTCCGGTTATTAAACCAGCTACTATTCGGATTGTTCTCAGTATTGCTATGGGCTTGCATTGGTCGATTCATCAGCTTGATATCAAAAATGCATTTCTTCATGGGGATTTGAAAGAAATTGTGTACATACATCAGCCCCCTGGCTTTGTTCATCCGGCAGTTCCGCAGTTTGTATGTCGTCTTAGAAAGTCATTGTACGGCTTGAAACAGACACCCCACGCTTGGTATGATCGCTTTGCCAGGTATCTTATGCAGATCGGATTTGTATGTAGCAGGTGTGATAACTCTCTCTTCACTTTTCATCGAGGTAGCAACACTTCTTATTTGCTATTATATGTGGATGACATTGTTCTTACTGCCTCCTTTGACGGTTTGAAGAATGAAATCATTGTTCTACTCAAAACTGAATTTGCTATGACCGACTTGGGCAAGTTAAGTTATTTCTTGGGTATATCCGTGACCAGATCCGCAACTACTATGTTTTTGTGTCAGCGCAAATATGCGGAAGAGATAGTGTACAGGGCTAAGATGGCAAATTGTAAAATTATGCCAACTCCGGTTGACTCGAAATCCAAGCTCAGTGCCAATGAGGGTGCTCCAGTTTTTTATCCCACTCTATATCGGAGTCTTGCAGGTACCCTTTAGTATCTTACATTCACTAGGCCTGGTATTGCATATGCCGTTCAGCAGGTGTGTCTGTTTATGCACGAACCTCGAGAGTCCTATTATGCGGCCCTCAAACGTATTATCAGATATGTTAAGGGCACACTGCACTTTGGACTGCATCTCTACCCCTCTGCCCCGACCAAGTTACTCTCCTACACGAATGCAGATTGGGCAGGATGCCCGGACACACGTCGCTCCACCTCAGGCTACTGTGTATTTCTTGGGGATAATCTCATTTCATGGTCCGCCAAGTGGTAGGCCATGCTATCCCGTTCGAGTGCTGAAGCAGAGTATCGCGGAGTTGCTAATGTCGTTGCTGAGCTCTCTTGGCTCTGAAATATTCTTTTGGAGCTCCAGTGTCCACTACGAAAGGCGTCTATAGTCTACTGTGACAACATATCTGCCATCTATATGTCTCACAATCCGGTCCAACATCAGCAGACCAAGCATATCGAGATGGATATTCACTTTGTGCGTGAGAAGGTTGTCCTTGGTCAGGTCAAAATATTACACGTGTCTTCCTCCTATCAGTATGCGGATATTTTCACAAAGGGTCTACCGAGACAGCTCTTCACCGACTTCCGATCCAGCCTTAGCGTTCGGCCTCCTCCTCCCGCTCCGACTGAGGGGGAGTATTAGCGAATATTCACAGTATATTTTGTAATTATGATAGATGTATATTTAAGGTAACTTAGGATTCTTATTATATTAGGAATCAACCATTTAAGGTAAGCTAGGATTGTTATTGTATTAGGAATCAACCTCTGTACAACTATATATATTGTGATTAATGAAAGGATTCCTTAAGGGAAATTATTCCAATCTTACAATTTCAAGTGCCTTATGGTAGCTCTTCTTCTTGAAAACACGACACACCACCCAACCCTCTTCCGGAGCACCTGATTTTGAGGCATGTATATTAAGAATAAATGAGTTTAAGTTATGTACATCGACATTAGATCATCGGGTCACCTTAAAAATATCTACATACATGTAATTAACCCTCCATAAAAATAAAATTTTATAATCTTGAAAATAATACAAGTTACATACTATAACATGTAAATTGTGGTATTTTGTGATCTTGAATATAAGATAGTACAAGTTACATGCTTCATCAAGTAAATATGATATGATAGACTAATTAAAACTCTCTACTCTACCCGTACTGGAATAACTACATAGGCTGAAGGGTGGTTAGTTGACTATCCTTTGGAAAATTATACTACGTATATAGAAAATAATATTGTATATAAGGTCAAAAATTATTTTCTATAGCTAGATATATATTAAATCTTGAATATTTTTAGCAAAATTTTTAACTTCGCCACTGTTCATCAGTGTATATGATAAACTTAAGTAAATTATGTATATGGATGTGATTATTAGTATATAGGTAGATGTGAAGATAGATTTGAAAGTATATATGTCCTAGAGACAATCTATATTAGGAACATAATGTACTTAAACATATTCGTATTATTAATAAGATTAATATTTATGGCATTTGCAATTATTGAATTATTGTTTGATTGTTTGCAATTATTCATATATGTTCATTCTTGAGCTTACGTTGTCATTAATAGAGTGAGATATTAATGATAGAACATAACTCTCAAAATAGCCTCGACTAATGATCATCGAGAATGGGAGATCGATGATATGCTATAAGCGACATATGGTCTGCATCACATTCTTGGAGAATGTAGTATTTCTCACAGCTGCGAGTAAAGGTTACTCGTGATGGACACATGGATACTTTGGAGAAGTATTGGTATGCCCTGCCGATAAACTATTTGATATACATGTCTATAGTGTTATCAGCGTGTGGAATATAAAGGTCCTTTGACTTGAGGTCAATACGCACCTTGTTTGAAGAATGATGTACTTTGACCAAGTTCTAAGCTTAAACTCCTTCTGGATAAGATATGGCTTGTGTTGGGTGCATTAGGATGTAAATCCAGGTGGTAGTTAGCCAAGAATAAGATTTATTCCTGGATTGAAATTCGAGAGAGCACTCAAGTTCTCAATGTTATTAGGTTGACTAGAGTCACTGGCCAGTGCAAGAGACATATTTAGAATATGGTCTAGTTTTCAACTAATAAATGTGAGATAAAGTGATTAAGTCATTTGGATAGACACTTGGCAAATCCTAAGCTTAATCGAGTGTGTCGCGAATGAAAGGAATTTATAGTTTCGCATAAAGGTTAAGTTTGCTAGATTCATGTAAACGTACTTCACATATTGAGTTCGTCATACGACGCAGTCTAGGAGTTTCGTATGGACCTTAATTAGATTAATGTCGATATGTGAAGGCCTATAGGGTCACACTATATGCGATTGTTTCTTCGATCTAAGAGTGTATTGAGAAAGTATTAAATATTGGATTTAGAAGATATTTAATTTATAATAATTATGGAATATTTCTATTTGATAGAAATTGTTTAATTAAGTCGAATTGGATTTCAGATTTAATTAAATGTGTTAGATATATTATATGAGTACTCGGAAAAATACAGGGAATCAATTGGGCCAGAAAGTCCTGGCCCAAAATCGGCACCTTGGCCGTCCACTTGGATGTGTGAAGTGGACCAGCTGGGCTGGTCCACTAAACATTAAAATGGGCCAGGTTTTTCTATTTTAAATCTGCTTAGGTTTTGTCTTGAACTCCTATATAAACAACACAAACCCTATAATTATGAAGGTAGTCAGTCAGACAAAATAGAGGATTCAAGACTTAGAGCCTTGAGTTACTTTCTCTCTTCTAACAAAAGAATTCCTAGCGTTCTTCGTTAGATAAATACACTGGAGTTAGAATTTGCAATCGGAGGGACAACTCGCGTGAATACCATAGTAGTGAATCTAATATACGAAAGCGTGTAAGTTTTTCTTATCGTGTTTTGAACACTTTAATATGATTATCGTATAAGCCATGGCAAGATCATTGTTGGATAGTAAAATTTTAAACTTTCGTTGTGCTTACGAACCCAACAAATTCCTACAAGATTAGGGATACGTACACAAGAGTTGACAGCTTCTTGAGGGGTGGAGTTGTCGTCGAGGCGATACTCATGCATGATCCAATCTAATTTGAGTCCATGAGGGGCACGCCCTATATAGAACACTAAGGTCTTCCTCATTTCTATTCTCTTACAATTGCCATATATGACTTTGTCCCGGCCTGTAGCCTTCCAGAATCCCGCAGCAGTGGCTCGATTCGTGCGAGTCACCGTCGGATACTTCTTGTCCTCGTGGCTGAAGAAATACAATCACTTTGTGGCGTTGATCCTATTTTGCACTTTTCTGACACAGAATTAAATAACTGATACAACTTTATGTACTAAGGACATATATAATTAAGCAAATAAAACTGTCATACACTTCAACATGATGAATTTGGTCTCACCTTAAATGTCCCATGGTTCGAGCTTGTTGAGGTCTACTTCGCGGATAACATCAAGGTCAATCTTGTCATTAGCAATCTTTTTCCTCAAGTAATAGTGAAGAAGCTCTTCCTCTGTTGGATGAAATCGGAAGCCCGGAGGCAGTTGTGATTGACCATTCACTGATAGATTCATCTCTAAAATCGCGAAATCGAGCTAAGTTTGTAAAAATGCCTAGCTAGCTGGCTAGACTAGGAGGGGAAATTGGCCTTGTGTCAGCTCAATTTGATCTTCTTCTTCTATCCTGAAATGGTGTTGAGAAGAACGTTAGAAAATTATTGAAGAAGCGAGGTAAAAAAGGGAAGGGAGGAAACACGATCATTTATATGGAGTGGTTAGGAACACTATTGGGTCCAAAAATGCATGAAAAGGTTTGGTATCATGGCCAATAGTGTGCTTTACTATGTATAAGTCTTTGGCTTCTAAGAGAAAATCAACCACCACCGCCACAATTTAAAAAATGTAATCAAGTAGACTAATAGACCAGACCAAAAGGGTAAGCTTGTGGATCCTACTATAGGTAGAACTGTAGGGTCCCACATTGGTGGGGTAACCCTGCATCAAGAAACTATGAACCTTGAAACCACCAATATCCTAAGAAAATCTCTCTTGCTCTCAGTCTCTCGTTTTATTTCTAGTTTAACTAATTTAGATTTATATTCTGTAAGATTCATTAGAGGAAAAGTATTTTCTATGAACAATTTCTTCAGTTTTCTTGCCATCCTTGTTCAAGACGTGTTAAGCCCTTCATTCAAAATTATGTAAATAGGTAAAACTTTGTCTATATATTATATGTGAAGTTATTAAATTTCTTTGTATATATATTTCTTTTTATATATTTTGAATGTCATTAGTAAAACTTTTTATTCGTCACTATTTTCATACTCAAATTCAAAATCAAAGAAGAATCATATCAATCACATCATACCTGTTGGTGATTGTCTCACTCTTTTTCTGCATCCATCTCACTTTACTCGTGCAACTAACACCAAAGACAAGGAGAGAGAGATGGGGTCGGAGCATTGGCGCTTTACAAATTCATGATAGTCTATAGAGAGGTAATAAAGATGCAAATTTTGTTTCATAGCTATTTCCACCTTCGTTCGGATTTAGTCACATCAGTACCAACTCTAGGCACTGCATCATTATATGTTGACATCGCATACTTTAATTTCTTCTGGAGCAATGCTACTCGTCCGTCTACACGTATTCAACAAAATTCAGTAGCTTTAATTTAGGTTTTATATTTATATTTAAAATATACTTAATATATATAAATGATTTATTCATAACGTAACCAACTAAGTTATCTTATTTAGAATTAAGAACTCATAAACTCAAAATTCTACCATTACCTCTATTTTTTAGGATGTTATTAGCTTTTCAAAAGGTCTAGTATATTACTAACACTTGATAGCTAGTACCAGCATATATACCATAAGTTAAACTATGCATAATCATTTCCATATGTAACAAAGTTTAATTTTGTCCATGCTATCACAAGTAGGTGTTTGGAGTTGGGCTTGAACTAACGCTGAAATCGTTTCTCCCGAAAATCTGATCAGCTCACAAGAACTACACATACCCATTCAGCCTTTCTTTACAGTATTACTTGTTCCGGAATGATGCGCATAGACTATGTGAAACAAATTCATATAATCATTGCGTAACGCTCCTAGAGATGGCGGTGGATACAATTTTACGGATTCCGCACCGTAGGTAACGTAATGCAAGGGAAGCGCTTCTAGGGATGACAGGTGGATACAATTTTGTGGATTCCGCACCGCACCCGTCCCAGTTGAGGCGGGTATAGGTATAACTTTGGTGCGTAGTAGGCGGATATAGGTATAACTTTGGCGGGTAGTAGGCGGATATAGGTATAACTTTGGCGGGTAGTAGGCGAGTATGGGTAGGTGGTGAATTTGCAGTTATCCCGCCTGCCCCGCCCCGCATCCAACCGCCCGCCCCAAATTCACCCGCCCGCCTTATACCTAGGGATGGCAACGGATCGGATCTGGACCGGATCCTACTAGATCCAGATCCAGATCCGATTTTCATACCTGAATCCAGATCCGTCGGGTCCATAAAAATCAGATCCAAATCCGGATCCACCGGGTCCACGGATCGGATCTGGATCCACATGTAAAAAAATTGTCTTGCTAAGAATTTTTTTTTAAACAAACAAACGATTTTTACTTAGCTAACAGTTTCCTGTGTTTCAATTTTGAAATGTTCATATGAGATATTTTGTTCGTTGTCTCGTTTTGATTGTGAGTTATTAATTGAAAATGTTGGGCAATGACAATTGTTGTGAAAAATGCTCACTAGTATTTCCACAATATAGAACTTGCATGTACTTGGAATCTTCACAAATGAAGTGAATATAATTTTAACTACTTGTCTATGGAGATGTTAGACATTCACTAATATAACATTGATTTTATTATCGAAGTTACCTATTTATTTTTGGATTTTTGAGTTAACGCGGGGATAAATTAAACTTGTTTTGAGAATTAAACTTGCAAGGATGTGCTTAGCAATTTTAAGAAAATACTTATAAAATTACATTCTAGGTTATGAATATATTTAATAAAAAAACGGATCCACGGGTCGGATCTGGACCGGATACGGATCTCAAATACAAGATCCATATCCAGATCCGATCCGTCAGAAATGGATCCGGGTCCGATCCGGATCCGTCGGGTCCAAATTTTGAAGATCCATATCCTATAAAACGGATCTGGATCCACCGGATTCGGACCGGGTCCAAGATCCATTGCCATCTCTACTTATACCCGTCAACTATAATTTTATCTGTACAACTTTATATTTATCTAAAGCCCAAATAATTTGACACACATAATTTTAGGAGCTCATAAGCCCAATAATAATGAATTTTGAGGCAAAATATGGCTGACGGGTACAGGTGGGTGGCGGATATCCATTTGGGTGGTGGAGAGGGTGTAGATTTAGGAATATACCCGCCTACGCGGATATAGATGTTGAAAATGTACCCGTCAAGGGTGGAGGGTATAAAATTTTCTGACGGGTACGGGTACGAGGGAGGGGGAGGGGGTACCTGCACCCGCCTTGCCCAATTGCCATCCCTAAGCGCTCCTAATGCGTCATCGTCATTTGAAAGTTTAAATTATTAGAAAAATACATTTTTATTACTTTCTTCGTCTCAATTTATGTGATGTACTTTCATTTGACACACACTTTAAGAAATAAAGGAAGACTTTTGAATCTTATGGTTTAAAATAAATTAAAGATATTTGTGTGATTATAGATCATCTCGTTTTGCGTAAAATATAAAGTTTAAAGTTAAATTGTTGTCAAATAAGGAAATATGTCATTATTTTTGGGACGGACTAAAAAGGAAAGTAAGTCATTCTTTTTGGAACAGAGAAGTACTTAATTATATCTTCACCACGTCCTTCACGTGTGAACCTATTTTTTTGCATTGGACTAAGCACATGTAAATTCATTTTGATAATGGATGGCGGTACGACTCGAACCTATTGTATGCTCTAATAATACGTTGAAGTGTGTTATCAAGAGAGCACAATTGTATTTACTTTAATAAAATTTTCTTAGTTCTAACATGTATAAGTTTATATACAATATGCACAACTACATTGGGTCAAAACAAGTTAATTGTCCGCCCATTTCGAAGAATTTGCCGGTTTAAGGTTGTTGTCATTAGCGTAGACGTGTTACCTCATCGTTGTCTGCTGCTTTGACTCTATTAATTCACCTGTAATTCTCACGTATATTATAAAGAATCCATTTTCCTACTTTTCCACCCTCTTTTCTTACTTTCTTTTCATATACCTTGCAGACAATCTTAATGCATATGTTTCTTTATGACAAGTTAAAGTATATATTTACATTTTCAACGATAGAAAAGAAAAAAGGACAAAACAATATCATTCTGCAATCGCTCCGACATAGTTTAACGAATGGCTCATTGACAAATTAAGTAGGACAGAGACAGCTGATGATTATGTTTGTGTTTATTTTCAACTTTATCGCAACCAGAAGGTATTACTTAATTACTGGATTAATATAAGAGCAACACACCACTGAATAAGTCTAATAGCAGCACCACTAAGAATTCTGTTATGAGGTCATTCTGTGTCTTAGCCCTTAATGATGCTCTCTTTTTCCTCAAATTCCAACTCTAATCATTATCGTTTATTGGAGCCTTTAAATTGACGAGCCACCTACTTCCTCCTTTTACGTCTTACCAGCACCCCTATTACGTAGGCATTTGGCCAAATATTTTTTACATTTTTTAAAATGATAGTTGGAGTTGAAATTAGAATTGTGTTTGGCTATAATTTTTGCAAAAAAATATTTGGTTATTTGAATATACTGAAAATGAAAAAAAAAATGAAAATAATATTTTAGGTGTTTTCACATTTCATGACCAAACACCGTTTTTCAAATAAAATGGAAAAAAATCTGGAAAAAAGTTAAAAATTATCATAGACAAATGGATCATAAGTCTCTCTTTTTATTTTAGTACTAGTTTTGTTTTACGTGACAATGGTTTTTTAATTTGTTTTTAAAAGAACATATCATTAATTAATAATATAATTTTATAACCATATAAATATCATGACATGTTTAAGAATATAAATCCAAGAAAAATTCAATGTTTTTTCAAATTTCATACACAGTCGAATATTGTGACATGGATGAAATGGAAACTCGCCTCCGGAGTCTTATGTGTTAAGAATGTGACACAAAAACTTAAAGGCAAGTTCTACAGAGTGGTAGTTAGACCTAATATGTTGTATGGGGCGGAATGTTGGTGGTCAGGAAAACTCACGTTCAGAAGATGAAGGTTGCAGAAATAAGGATGTTGTAATGGATGTGTGGGCATACTAGAAAAGATATGATTAGAAATGAAGTTATTCAGGGCAAGGTGGGAGTGACCTCTGTGGAGGACAAGATGCGGGAAGCAAGGCTGAGATGGTTCAGACATATACAGAGGAGATGCACTGAGGCCCCAGTGCAGAGGTGTGAGAAGTTGGCTATGGATGGTTTCAGGATAAGTAAAGGTAGGCCGAAGAAAGTATTGGGAAGAAGTGATTAGATAAGATATGACGCAGTTTCAGCTTACCGATAACATAATCTTAGATAGGAGGTTGTGGAGGACGTGGATTAAGGTAGAAGGTTAGGAGGTAGTACAATGTTGCCTTGTGTACGCTTTCATACTAGTAGGCATACTATTATTTTTATTCTCTGCTTCTATTTTCTATCTCTTGTAATTCATTATCATATTAGTTTGTTCTAGTTATTGTTACTTTTCTTCATAATGCTTATTTATAGCATTGTGCGATGACTTCTTTACTTTCGTCAATTCTTTTTCTGACCTTTTACCCTACTTTTTCTTGAGCCGAGGGTATTTCGGAAACAGTCTCCCTACCGTCCAAGGTAGGGGTAATGTATGCGTACACTCTACCCTCCCCAGACCCCATTTGCGGGATTAGGGATAAGGTACTATTATCCCCCTGAACTATACTTGAAGTTGCTACGACACACGTTACCTTTGAGGGTCTTATTACCCCTAAACTTTTCTTTTCTATATTTTTTTTTGCACCTTATGTGCTGACGTGGAGGAGGGCGTGAGAACACCTTATTCAAGCGCGTGAGAACTTAAAAAGGGCTCTAACCTATATGAAATGGCCACGTATCAGTTCCAAAGCTGATTTTCAAGAGTTCCAAATCTAATTTTTGGTCTCAAAATTCAACAAAACCTCAGCTAAATCCGCACCAATCAAGCTCAAATTTCAACTACAACTTCACAACAACATCATCACCAAACCCAAGTAATCAATTTGACCAAAAACCAAGAATTTTGACAAATCCATTTATTTGTTCTTCAAGCTTTTCAAGATTCACAATGGTGGATTCGAAATTCTTTCTTTATTTTCGAATTTCATCAACAACTAAGGATTTAGAATGAGTTTAGCACTTGAGTCTCAACTTTAAAACTTCAACAACCTTCGAATATGCTCAACAACTCTAATTCTTTTTCATGTTCATACAAAAACAATAACAATAACAATTATTCTTTTAATTTTTGTAAATATAAAATAATATTTCCATTATATTTCAAAATTAAGAAGAAAAAAAAGGAAGTAAATGAAATAGATTTTTTAAATTTTTTAAAAAAAATTGTGAAATTACATGTGGCATCGCGTGTATTTCACTGCCTTCCAATGTTTGATTTTCTATGCCACGTCAACACTTAGGGTGACATTTATTACACTTTAAAATAGTTTAGGGGGTAATAAGAACCCCACAAAGGTAAGATGTGCCGTAGCAACTTCAGGTATAGTTCAGGGGATAATGTCTTATCCCTGTAGGATTACACTCTATATATTGTTATAGTCAAATAACGTGACATAAAATGGATTGAAGAACATATTACTTTTACTAAATTAACTCACTGCTCAGCGCTAACTAATAGTCTAGAAGATTGATTAATTATACTAGTAGTTGTAGCTGATTAGTTGTTGACTTCTTCTTGTTGGACTAATATCAATCCTTTTATTTTACTACTATTCACCATCCTAATTGGAATGGTAATTTACTAATTGTCTTTGTAATATTGATAAACACACACATATTGGTGACGTTCGTTATTTCAGATTTAAGCTTTGTGATTTGACGTAGTATGACGAGACCATCCACATAAAAATAACCATGGGAAATTAATATATTTTGGAGTCATTTATTAATTAACTATTTACTCCATCCGTTCACTTTTACTTGTCCATTATGAAAGTTGCACATCTCTTAAGAAAATAATAAATGAAGTGCTTAATTTACCATATTAATTGGTGCATATTTTTAATGAATTTAAAAAATAGTTTGAAATGAATAATTAATACTATGGATAAAACATGAAAAAAAAATTTGTCATTCTCTTGATATATTAAAAGTAACAATTAAAAATGAAAATTTATATTTAGAATATTGAACAAGTAAAAGTGAACCGATGGAGTATCATTTTCAATACGAGGTTTGCATAACAAGCAACGAATTCTCATCACAAAGGCAACCAACTTGTGGTGTTCATCAACAACAACTATCTATTAGGCAACTAATTTACATTTTCTAATTAATTAAACATTTTGGGAAATCTTTTTAATCACAGAATAAACACGCAAATCTCGTTTTTAAACTTGACCTTCTGCGTATTCCAAAAACCTAACAAATAATGGCCGGAGTGTCGAGCCAAGCCAAGCCAAGCCCAACCGAGCTGAGTATATACCGAGCCGAGTCGAGCCTAATCGAGCTTTAGACAGTACCAAACCGAACCTAGCTCACCGAGCTTTTCTACATTTTGACCGAGCCCTAGCAGAGCCCGAGATGAGTCGAGCCGACTCTTTTCTATTAAATAAAAAATATAATTTAAGAAAATTTATGATCGAGATTAAACATGCTATCATAAAAAAGAACATTTACATTATTAAGTCAAGAACATGATTATTTTAATTGTTATCGAATAATGAATACGTTAAAAATAATATCATTTTATATTTCTTGTAAGCTTTATTTACTTAATTAAAACTTATAGATCTCAAGACATTTTCTCAATAATTCAAAAAAAATTATAGCCACACTAAAAGGATAGCAAAAAATTATAAGTTGGCAGAAAATGAGAAATTATTTTTTAATTGTAAAAAGAAAAGAAGAGACGAAATACTATTAGATTTCTTAATAATTGAATCAAACCGAACCAAACTGACAACAACCAACTAGATAAATATGTATTATTTTGGTTTGATTTGATTTCAATAACTGAAAAGATTGATTTGATTATGATTTAACCAAAAATCGACTATCTATGTATTATTTTGGTTTGATTTGATTTCAATAACTGAAAAGATTGATTTGATTATGATTTTAACCAAAAATTGACTCAACTCGAATCATGAACACCCCTACTCATATGATATAATAGGCTTAAGTTACGTTGTGGTTAAAAAATTACTTACATCGAATAAATATTAATTATATAATTGTTAAATTAACGTAGTATGTTAAGTCAAATTTCTAGTGTACTTAATAATTGAGCCTAATAAATGGAGATTATTTCTTAAATCAAGTCAATCGAAACAAGCCGAGCCAGCTCAATCGAGCCTGAGCTTTGATCGAGTCGAGCCGAGCCAAAATTTAACTGAAACCGAGTCGGGCCGAGCTTTTTCTCGAAATGAGTCGAGTCGAGCTAAATGTAATCGAGCCGAACCGACCCGACTCTTTGCCCAGCTATGGACGCATTTGAAGTTTTCCCCCATAATACACTACTTTATAATTCACAAAATATCTGAAGATGATGTCATCTTTACAATCTTAATTTTCCCCTTACTGAATGCCTACTAGGGGTGTACAAAGAAAATAGATAAATCGCATCAAATCGAATTAAACAGAAAAAATAATTTGATTAGTGGTTTGGTTTGGTTTAATGCTAAGAAAAAAAACGATCATAATAGATTTGATTTGGTCTTAACCAAAAAAAGCCAAACCGAGATCACACCGACCCGATTATATATATAATTACATTTTTTAATTAGTTTATACATATATGACTTATGAATATTCTTATAACTATATCAAAGTTTTAGTTTCATAGCTCTGTGTTAAGAATACCTTCTTTAATGCAAGGTTTCACTTGGTTGATGCCACAAAGAAACGAAAGAAAGAAGCACAAAAATTATGATCTTATAGCATAGTTGAGGCTATAAGTCGTCATATCATAAAGCATTACTAAAATTGAATATACAAATAATTTCATTAGAAAATTTTACACTTTAGCACATGCCTCGCCCTCAAACCCAGAGCCAAGAAGAAGAGACAAGGAAAGAGGGAACAGAAATGAAGATGTTAGTAGCAATTACTGGCGCTTAAGTAAAACCTGTTGAATATGTAAAGTAGTGCGGAAAGTAAATAAATATTACAAGTGTTCGAAAGGATAAACAAACAAGTCAAGGTTTAGAACTGCCGCAAGCTTGTTGAGTCTTGAATCTTGATACCCTGAAATCAAGAAACACTAAATCTGGATTGTTACAATTGTGGCTGAGTCGATAGATGACTCTCTGTCTTAAAGACAAGATTGCCCCGTATATATGTTTTTACGTTAACGGGCAATAGTCTCCCAAGATAAAACATCAACTAATCAACACTATAAAGCAAATAGGTTGATTCTGACGAAGAAAACAAACACGAAATGAATTTCTGTGTTATTCGTCTCTGTGTAGTCTATATTGTGTCTCTGCAATTGAGCCAAAAGGCTCCAATATATAACATAAGGGGAGGGACTCCTTATGTCCAAGTAATGGCTATTTATGGACATTAGTGAGGGAGTTAATCAGCCAAGTAATGGCTGATTTAATGTGCAACATAAATGAGTTGTTAGGGAGGAGTTAAGGTGCAGATTAATGGAGTTTTAACGCTCCAAAAATTAACTCCAACGGCAGGAAGAAACTTTTTGCCTTCCAGAAACTCCAGGGACCAAACTGTAAATATTAAGCAATTTGGGGTCGAAAGAGATAATATCAGAAGAAGTCCAAGTCCCACGACCCACGACCCGAGACCTGAGCCCGGACCGGACGGCGACGGCGCGCGTGTGGACTTAGCCTTGAACCCAAGCACATCTAGGTCCTCCATCCTTCAAACACATGGGTTACCCCTTGGGGTCCCAAACTCTTAGCCAATTTTGAGACTTATAAAGAGAACAATTTTTCCTTTCCCACCGATGTGGTAGATTTGTCCCACACCATATTTCCATGCGTCAAACACCTTAGTTCGTGGACCAATATCTCTTTCATTTCTCAATGAAATTTGATGATTCTTAGCCCTACGGTCATCTACTCACTTAGTAGATTATGCACGTGTGAAGAGACAAAGCCTACAACATACGAAACCCTAGTGTTTAAGTCATTAAATACAGGTGGACGCACCTCCCCACCAAATGCAAATTTCCAACAATCTCCTCTTGAAAGAGATTTTGGCGCACACACAAGGTGCCTACTTTCAGAAATCTTTCAGCGAAAGAATATTGCATCAGGAGAGGTAGCTTCTGCTTTGAACCTTCCCTAGTTGAATACCACCGGACTTACTTATTGCGCGGTGAATGTGATGTCTTGAACCATCAATGTTTAGTGTAAGCCAAGACAATGATACCAACATAATAACTCTCCTTATTCATTTTCTTCTTATTGTTTTATCCGTTGTGGCATTGGACACACTTGGATTCTTAAGTGCATTCATTTAAGGCGGCCTGTCCTCGCACTTAAATAGGTGATCTCCTACAAGATATCCTGCTATACCCCACTTCACAAGTGTTAGGAATCATTAAAAGTTTCCCCAACCTTAACCTCAACCGTTTTTGGATTGTTAAAGGTTTGGAAGCTTAACATTTACCCACCATGCAGGTAGCACTTTAATGTCTATCGCGGGAACACCTTTGGATTCATATTTCCCTACAGAAATCATCATCCGAAGTGCTCTTTCTTCCACCGAAGCGCTCAATTGAACCTTTTTACAGCTTAGTTTTCCCATTGAACCAAATTTTTGGGATCTCCAGTCAGTATGGTTGGGTTACCACATCAAAGGTTCGTATTATTTGGGTTTTAAGCCCATTCCCCTTGACAAGCATATCCGACTCAACGCCTTCTATTGATCATTTATTAAAATCATTAGTGAACCTTAGTTCAACTAATATGCTTTGTAGGCCGATACCAGGTCTGTTGTAGTGTGTACAATATATTGAACTACATGTGACCTGCACATATCGCTCCTTGTCTATGGGTGCACCATGATTCCAATATGTTCTATGATTCATATCTATTGGTGGTTTCAACGAGACTGTCAATTATCTCACAATTGAGTTTGGAGTTAGACCAGTCTGTTAGATGTCTTAGAAATCCAATTCCTAAGATGTCATCTGTGATACCTATATCTTTTGTTTAAATATAACTTCCACTCTCAGACTGTTGGTTTTCCAACTGTTGGCTTTCTAACTTCAGAGTCAATGTTTCTGTGGTCAGATTCATTGTTTCTGTTTTATCTGAAACTTCCAAGACCAAAATGTAAACATTTCAGGAACCAAAATGAAAGTTCAGGAAGAAGCCCAACAGTCCAGCAAACCAACTCTGATTCTCCCCTTCCAACTCTCCGGTTAGGAAGGTTGTTTCAACATCCATGCCACGCAAGCCTGCAATGGCCCTGGATGTTAAGTTATTCACAGGAAAGCACATGTACAAGTAGCTGAGGCCTTATACTCGTCAGTAGATCCATCTACTTTGTACTCACTTTTGAGTATCCACTTTTACAACCCAAATATTCCTTTCTCGGAGGAAGATCAACCGTTACACAAGTATGGTTCTATATGATAGAATATATTTCTCTCTTTGTAGCTTCTTTTCAAAGCAGCGCTTCTGGAGATGACAATTATTTGTTAATTATCCATGGTTCATTCTCAACCATACAAGCTAGAAGGCCTGAAACAAGTCTTTGTCCCCTCTTTGCTCTGTCTCGGTTCAACATCTAAAATCCCTGAGTTCTGTAGATCTAGAATATTAAGTTCCGGATAGACAACAACTTCCGAGTCCTGTAGATACGGAATGTCTAGTTCCGGAAAGTCAGGCCCTCGCGGGTTCTTGTTGACCTCGAGCAATAACTCATTTTTCCTTCTCAAGGAAAGTTATCCTCAAAGAATTCAGCATTCTTTGACACCAAGAGGCGATAAACACTACTGTTATTTGCAGATCCAGTGGAAATGCAATTTACAGTCTTAGGTCTAACTTGACTTGTTTCGGTATTCCAACTTTCACTAAGCCACCCCACATCACAACATTTGTATGTGAGATCATTTCATGTATCACACGGAGGGTTATCCTTATCCTTATGCATATTTCTGTTGAGAATAACATTAGCGGTAAGGATCACCTTGCCCCACATAATTTGGGCTTACGGCTTTGTGCTTGGCTAACATCGTTAGACTGAGGTGAGTAATGAGCAGTCGTTTGATGAACGTTGCTTCACATTCTCCCCCTCCATCACTACGAATTCCTTAATCCGTAGACTTAGTTGATTTTCAACTTCTGCTTTGTAGCGCTTATCCGTTTCAACAACTTCATCTTTGCTTTTCAACAAACAAAGGATACAAAACGTTGTACCATCATCAATGAAGGTCACAAAGTACTTGTCTCCCCCTTCTATTTTGTACAAACTTCAAATCACCCATGTAGGTGTGACTAAGTTCTAGAGGAGCGGTGCTTCTTTCGCTATTCCTTCGACGGAACTTGAAAAGGTAATTTTGCCTCTTCGCCTACCTCACATTCATTTTGAGGGTTTATGTCGACAGAAGGCAACAATCTCAACTTCGTTAGCTTTTGAATGACTTTATATTTAATGTGTCTTAATCTACGATGGCATAGATGCACAGATTACAAATATATCATTCATTTGGCTACACACATATTGTACCATTCTTAGTTATTACAGATCTATTGGACTAGTCTCAAACCAGCTTGACCAACAGTGTCCCTTAAACCAAGTTTGGGACATGTATCACCTTATTTTAGAGTGATCTCATTCCCTGAAGTCCTATTGAGGACAACCTCTCCCACCCCTTCTACTTTAGAGGTGGCGTTGCTTCACGTGAACAACCTCTTGCCCGTCGTTAGGGCGTAACCGGATCATATGTGATCTGGATACTCTGGCCCACTCCAGTTGCTTTGGCAGACTGAGTGTCCAATTTATTTTTTGCCTTTCCTTTGGCCTTCAGATCATTTAAGACCTAGAAAATCTGGCCCACTCCAGTTGCTTTGGCAGACTGAGTGTCCAATTTATTTTCTGCCTTTCCTTTGGCCTTCAGATCATTTAAGACCTGGAAACTCTGGCCCACCACACTAGGTGTCCATTACTTTTCCTATGAAATGAATTCTGGCCCTACTCCAGTCACCCGTAGGCTTTGTATGACTGAGTGTCCAATATCATCCTATCAAAGGAATTTTGGCCTCACTCCAGTCGCTCGTAGGCTTTGTATGACTGAGTGTCCAATATCATCCTATCAAAGGAATTTTGGCCCCACTCCAGTCGCCCGTAGGCTTTGTATGACTGAGTGTCCAATATCATCCTATCAAAGGAATTTTGGCCCCACTTCAGTCGCCCGCAGGCTTTGTATGATTGAGTGTCCAATATCATCCTACGAAGGATCTTATGCCAAATAGTGTGACAGGCTCAACGTCTTTAGCTTTTAGTCTTCTTCCCTTATGATTAGTGCCCAGACAATTCTTGGCGCTTACTTAAGAGTGGTAACAGTTTTATCACATTCAGTGGATCTTTCTCCCTCGTATGTGCGAACATACTTTACACACTTTTAATAATTTACTCAAAATAACGGATCTTTTTAAGTCATTTACAAAGTCCAATCTTTAAACGGGAAGGAAGATGAGATTAAACTTCTGAGTTTAAAGAGTAAGAAATATAAATTATTTCGTGAAAATATTTTCATATTCCTCATTACTGTAAGCCCTTTTTACTCAGACATCATTTAATCTTATTCTTGACAAGGAAGAAAAATTACATATCCAAATTTCGGATTCTGGTCCACTTCAGTCACTTCATCGGAATGAGTGTCCATTTCCTCCTTACCATAATTCAGATCCTTTGTCTGAGACAGATATAGGCCTTCTGCTACAAGATAGAACCACATCTTCAGCCTTCTTCTCTTGTCCCAGTTGACATCTTCAGCCTCTCGTGGGCGCTTGTTCCCACCACTCTCGGGAGCGGTGACACCATGAACACGTTGACCTTCAACAGCATAATCAAAACTCTCTTCAACCAGAAAACCATAGCCATATCCAGATTTGGTCACACAACTTTTGACATATATCTTTCAAACACTAATACAATCTTGTCTTAAAATTATTGGATATGTAAAGCAGTATGGGAAGTAAATAAATATTACAAGTGTTCGAAAGGATAAACAAACAAGACAATTTTCAGAACTGCCGCAAGCTTGTTGAGTCTTGAATCTTGATACCCTGAAATCAAGAAACACTAAATCTGGATTGTTACAACTGTGGCTGAGTCGAGAGGTGGCTCTCTGTCTTTAAGACAAGATTTCCCCGTATATATTCTTTTACGTTAACGGGCAATAGTCTCCCAAGATAAAACAACAACTAATCAACACTACAAAGCAAATAGGTTGATTTTGACGAAGAAAACAAACACGAAACGACTTGCTGAAGAATAGAAAAGGAAGGAAGAGTTTTCTATTTTTGTCCCAACGTTTCTGGTCACGTTCTGGACTGAATTTCTGTGTTTTTCTCTTCTGTTCGTCACTGTGTAGTATATATTGTGTCTCTGCAATTGAGCCAAAAGGCTCCAATAAATAGCATAAGGGGAGGGACTCCTCAACTGCCAAGTAATGTCCATTAGTGAGGGAGTTAATCAGTCAAGTAATGGGGTCCAAAGAAATAATATCATAAGAAGCCCAAGTCCCAAGACACGAGCCCGGACCGGACGAGACGGGCGGGAGGCGCGCGTGTGGACTTAGCCTTAAACCCAAGCACATCTAGGTTATAAAGAGAACAATTCTTCTTTTTCCCACCAATGTGGTAGATTTGTCCCACACCATACACCTTACTTCGTGGACCAATATCTCTTTAATTTCTCAATGAAATTTGATGATTCTTGGCCCTACGGTCATCTACTCACTTAGTATATTATGCACGTGTGAAGAGACAAAGCCTCCAACACACGGAACCCTAGTGTTTAAGTCATTAAATACGGGTGGACGCACCTCCCCACCAAAGGCAAATTTCTAACAAAACCACTTATTATTTATGTTAGTACAACCTATGCATGCTTATGTATTTTTTTAGAAGTATAGACATGTCTCTTAATTACATCATATACAATCTACTCTTGGCTTCCTCCTCATCCTTTTTTTGGCAATATTTTGTTTTGTCTAAGACAATAGTTACAGTTTAAGTGTTAGCAGTTACATTTTGGTGTTATTATAAGTGTATGTGCATGTTTGACTTGAAAAAAAAACGTTTTTTGTTCATGACCAACAAAGCAAAAACTGACAGAGAGAAAAAGAATCAAAAAAACTTATTTTTGGTCAAGCAAATGATATTATAAGATGCTTCACATCGAACAATAAAAAATCAAAAAAATCGATAAATCCGAAAAATCTGAGATTGAAAAACCCGACTTTTATTGGTTTGGTTATAGATTTAAGAACCCGACATCATTAGTTTGGTTTGGTATTTGAAAAATCTGAACCAACCCGGTCCATGTACACCACTAATGCCTACAAAGAACTGGTAGAACAGCAAGGACGACTATTTTGACAGATAAGTACTAGTGTAAATAATAAGAGGTGGATTGCCTCAAAGCAATTTTAATCACCCAGCTCGATTTTTTTTCTTATTGGACCTGCTTATGGTATTCAGGACTTGTACTTTATAGGTTTGAATTCGAAATTCTAACAGAATTTGTACTTTGTTGGACCGCCTCAATGTAATTTGGTTATGGTCTAGTTCGTTTTCTGTTTAAGTCGTTTAGTACAGGGTTATAGAAGTTTTCCAGAAGGAAGAATAAAAATCTCTATTTTATGGAACATAAACAAGAGTGAACTGTTTTTAATCAATAGTATTGGAATAACTACAAGCTGAATTACAAGAAATTGGACTCTTTTTGCGGTGATTAAAGTCACTAAGATAAAAAAATCGCCACTAAATGTGGTTTGTGGCGACCTTAAGATTGTTGCAAATACTTTCGATATTGATTTTTTTTGTGATAACTCGTGGGGGTCACCACAAGAAATACAAATGTTGTGACGACTAAACATGCCACAAAAAGTAAACAAATACTCAACAAAAAAAAATCACAAAATGGATTTTAGGTAGGTTGCCACGCAAAATCAGTCACAACAAGCCTAATTCCTTATAGTGAAGGTTCAAAAAATAAAGAATTCATGAAGTACTGAATATACAAAATGTGAAAGTGTTTAACAGAAACAGGAGAAACTTGTTGCCTTTGAGGGAGAAGACAAATGATGAAATATACCCACAGTAAAATTTCTATTAGAATTTGTAGATACGATTCAGCAAAAGTAAGAATCTTCATATATTTTGAATGTGTATATATTTAGTATGATTAGATTTAGATTTAGCATAATTTCTTATTTGATTTTATTAGATTTAGATTTAGAATAATTTCAGATTTGATTTAGCATAATTTCTGATTTGATTTAGCACAATCTCAGTCATAATCTTGGCTTGTAATATTGTATATAATGTTGATGAATTCAATGAAACATTAAGGCAAAACATTCCATCATCTCTATCATTTCTATCATGATATCAAGAGTCTAGGTTAATTTACTTATCTTTTGCCCAGAATTAGCCGACACCTTATCTGTTCTTTTCCTTCATTGTCTCGCCATGGCTACAAACCAAATGACCGACCCGAAATCTTCTTCCCCATCCAATATCACTCTACATCCCGCTTTAACAGTGTCAAACATCAATAGTTTCATCAAAGTCAATCTTGACATTGAAGGGTCAGTATATAACATGGTCAGAATTTTTTAAAATCCATGTTAGGGCTTATAAAGTTCTCGACCATATCACCCCAAATTCGAAAGAAACAGCAACAACAGACACATCTCCATCGCTAAAAAATATAGATCCAGAACTCTGGTCACAGATTGATGCCATTGTTTTACAATGGATTTACAGCACCATATCCTAAAACCTTCTGAACACCATTCTTGAACGGGACTCCACTGCTGAATTAGCATGGAATAGGCTAAAGGACATATTTTTCGACAATAAGAACTCGAGGGCACTATACCTCGAACAAGAATTTTCCGCCGTCCAGAAGGAAAATTTTCTAGATGTTTCATCTTACTGCCAACATCTAAAATCATTGGCGGACCAACTTTCAAACGTCGGCGCCATCGTTTCAAATGACAGGTTAGTATTTCAAATGGTCTCCGGTTTAACTAACGACTATTCCACTGTTTCCTCCCAGATTCGTCACGACGACTCTCTTCCTCCCTTCTACAAAGCCCGATCTATGCTCGTTTTAGAATAAATGGCACGGGCGAAGAGGATTTTACACTCTACTAATACCTTTACTCTTCATACTTCACACGATGACACCAAGAATACAAGCAGAAATAAATGTGGCCATCGTCCAAACACCAACAACAACCGTAACAACAACAATCGAGGCGGCAAAAGTGGTGGGAGTAATTATCGGGGCGGCAAAGGGAAAGGAAAGAGGGCTGGTTGACCACAAGAAGGGCAAAATCCTTCGGGTTATCTGAATTGGGGATACAATGGGCCAAACACCCCATTTTATCCATCGTGGGCCTGTCCTCCAAATGGGTCGTGGGTTGCTTCTTTTCCTTGCCCGTATCCAATGGCAAATCTAGCCCACTTTGAAAGGCCTAATTCAACCCAGCGTCCTTCTATATTGGGCCCCAGGCCTCAATCCCACATTACATCAGCTTAGTCCAATTATGCACCAACTGATATTTAACAAGCTATGCACACTATGTTAATTGCTCCTCCGGATGATCAGTGGTACATAGACACTGGCGCTATATCTCACATGACTGCAAATAGAGGTAATCTTACGTCTTATTTAAATAAGAGCAATAATCGTTATATTACAGTTGGTAGTGACCATACAATTCCAATTATTGGTTGTGGAAATGCCTTATTACCCAAACCCCATCCACCCTTAACCTTAAAAAAGGTTCTACATGCCCCGAAATTAATCAAAAACCTTATTTCCGTGCGAAAATTTACCATTGATAATTATGTTTCTGTTGAATTTGATCCTTTCGAATTTTCTGTAAAGGATTTTTAGACGGGAAGGCATTTAATGAGGTGTAACAGCATGGGTGATCTCTATCCAATAACCACAAAACCTTATTTTGGAAGCTCCACACCCTCTACTTTTGCAGCTTTATCTCCCACATTATGGCATAATCGTTTAGGACATTCGGGAGCTCTTGTTTTAAGCTCTCTCCGCCGGAATAATTTTATTGATTGTAATAAATTTCAGGATAATTTTTTATGTCATTCTTGTTCCCTTGGGAAATAAGTAAAACAACTTTTTTATGACTCGTCATCAGTAACCTCTTTGTCATTTGATATTGTGCACAGTGATCTTTGGTCATCACCTATCCTTAGTTCGGGTGGTCATCTGTATTATGTTTTATTCCTTGATGACTTTACAAATTTTCTGTGGACTTTTCCAATTGCCAATAAATCTCAAGTGTATTCCATGTTCTTAACTTTTCATAATTATGTCACAACACAATTTGAAAGAAAAATAAAACAATTTCAATGTGACAATGGGAGGGAATACAAGAATGTGTCCTTTCACAAGTTTTGTGAATCCCATGGAATGCGTTTTAGATTCTCTTGTCCTCGTACATCTTCTCAAAATGGAAAAGCCGAAAGAAAAATTCGTACAATAAACAATATCATCCGAACTCTCCTTACTCATGCCTACTTACCCCCCTCATTTTGACATCATGCATTACAAATGGCTACCTACTTGCATAACATAATTCCTAACAAAAAACTTTCATATAAAACACCCACGAATATTCTCTATCAAACAGATCCATCCTATTCTCATCTTCGGGTCTTGGGGTGTTTATGCTATCCACTACTTCCCTCCACTTCTCAAAATAAATTGCAAGCAAAATCAACACCTTGTGTTTTTTTTGGAATATCCTGCAAATCATAGAGGTTACAAATGTTATGATTTATCGAGTCGAAAAATAATCATTTCCAGACATGTAATTTTTTATGAGAATACCTTTCCTTTTTAAAAAATACATGATCAAAATCCCGCAACATATGAGTTTCTGGATACATGCCTCATTAATCCATTATTTCTACAACCTACACCTGCATATCAAAGTTCAACACCTAATCTAAGTGACTCAACCTCTACTCACTCGCAGGTAATTCATGAGTCTGTTCAAGCTCATATTCGAATTGACTCCACTACGGCTCAATTAGAACCAGCCACAATAGACAATACTCCCACATTGTCTCACTCCAACCCTCCCCATTCCTCACCACACAGTTCGATAAACGCCCAAAAAACTACCCAAACCAGTTCACATGTAACTCCTTATCAATCCCCTCAAATGAAAACAAGAGCCCAAAACATAATTTTTAAGCCCAGAAGACTTATCAATCTTCACACCACTACTAAAAATTTCATTTCTCCTTTGCCTACAAATCCCATCCATGCATTAAACAATCATAATTGGAAAATGGCCATGAAAGATGAATACAACGCTTTTATTCTAAATAAGACGTGGGACTTGGTGCCATGACCGTCTAATGCTAATGTCATTCAAACTTTGTGGATTTTCATACATAAAAAGAAATCTGACGGGTCTTTTGAAAGGCACAAAGCTAGACTTGTAGGTGATGGTGTAGGACAACAAACTGGTGTAGATTGCGGAGAAACATTCAGTCTGGTGGTCAAACCATCTACTATTTGGACAGTCCTTAGCATTGCATTATCAAAATCTTGGTGTCTCACTCAGCTTGATGTCAAAAATGCATTCTTACATGGACATCTCAATGAAACTGTCTATATGTACCAACTACCGGGTTTTCGTGACCCTCAACACCTTGAGTATGTTTACTTGCTCAAGAAATCCCTATATGGACTTAAACAAGCCCCTCGCGCTTGGTACCAATGTTTTGTAGATTATGTGTCTATATTGGGATTCTCTCACAGCATCTCAGATCATTCTTTATTCATTTATCGTCGAGGCACAGATATGGCATATATTCTCCTCTGTGTGGATGATATAATTTTGGCTACTTCTTCAGAGGATCTTCGACAATCCATTATGTCTAAGCTTGGATCTGAATTCGCTATGAAAGATTTGGACCAACTCAGCTATTTTTTTGGTATCTCTGTCACCCGACATTCCGGAGGTCTATTTTTTTCACAGAAGAAATATGTAGAGGAGATTATTGAGCGGGCCGGTATGTCCTCTTGCAAACCATCTCCTACACCAGGTGACACAAAAGCAAAACTTAGTTCCTCTTCCAATAATCCTTACCATGACCCAACGGAATATCATAGTCTTGCAGGTGCATTACAATATTTAACATTTACAAGACCCGATATATCCTATGCATTTCAACAAGTTTTCTTATTTATGCATGACCCAAGAACCCAACACATGTCTGCATTAAATCGTATCATTCGCTACATTCACGATACACTCGAATTCGGACTCCATATTTACCCAACTTCGATCAACAAACTCATATCTTACACTGACGCAGCCTGGGGAGGATGTCCGGATACTAGACGCTCAACTTCTGGTTACTGTGTCTACCTCGGAGATAACTTGATATCTTGGTCTGCAAAATGGCAACCTACATTATCCAGATCAAGTGCTGAGGCCGAATACCGTGGAGTAGCCAATGTCGTCTCTGAATCATGTTGGATTCGGAACTTACTTCTGGAGCTTCACTGTCCAGTTGTAAAATCCACTTTGGTTTACTGTGACAATGTTAGTGCGATTTATCTCTCCGGTAACCCAGTTCAACATCAACGCACTAAACACATTGAAATGGATATGCACTTCGTACGTGAGAAAGTCGCTCGAGGTCAAGTACGCGTCCCCCATGTCCCTTCACGCTATCAAATTGCCGATATTTTCACTAAAGGACTCCCGCTGCAACTTTTCGATGGTTTTCGAGATAGTCTCAACGTACGCAAACCTCCCGTTTCAACTAAGGGGGTATATTAGAATCTGTAGATACAATTCAGCAAAAGTAAGAATCTTCATATATCTAAAATGTATATATTTAGTATGATTAGATTTAGATTTAGCATAATTTTTGTTTTGATTAGATTTAGATTTAGAATAATTTCAGATTTGATTTAGCATAATTTCTGATTTGATTTAGCACAATCTCAGTCATAATCTTGGCTTGTAATATTGTATATAATGTTGATGAATTCAATGAAACATTCAGGCAAAACATTCCATCGTCTCTATCATTTCTATCAATTTTAATGTTGAATGAAAGCCTGAGTATGGTGGAAGCTGATAACAAACATGAATGCTAGAATACATGCTTTTACAACTTTTCTTCCAACACACAAGTTGACACTAACCTTCATCTTATTTCCACGAAATGTTAAGATGATCTACTGCACTAATTACGAGGTTATCTCTTGTTAAGATATACTTAATTTATTGAGTGGGAAGAATAAAATTAGGATGATAATCTGCAGCCTGCAAAATTGACTGCTTGCATGCTGCCTCCCAAAAGTAATATGAAAAACGTTTTAGCTGCTATATTACTTACACTTGATGATGATGAAGAGTAGTAATTAAACAACTACCGCTTGGTAAATTTTCAGATTAATTGAGTTAATGATATCATTTAGCAATATAACTTCAAGTGCACTGTTTAAGCTGTTTGAGTTTATGTTCCTGAATTAAAATGAAAATGCTCCTGTTGTAGACTTACTAACCAACCTTCTGTGGACATCTTTTCTTGGTTCTGTTTTTTTTTCGTTACTCTGTAGGTAATTCTATATGCATTTGCTTCATTACTATTGCTGGATCTGTCTTAATTCAGTGAGTATTTATTATAGCTCAATTTCCTACTTTACTTTGCAATGCAAACAATCCTTTTCGGGCAATGAATGGATCTATTTGAAGGAAGCTGGTTAGGCGATAGTTTTCCTTAGTTCTAAAGATTATCAGATTATCATATCTTCATATACTCCCTCTTTGCCCAGGCCCTATAATTGTACACATGTAAAGTTGCTATGGATACTACTTTTAGTGTGACTTTGTTTCACTACAGAAAATAAGGTTTACAGTGACGATCTTATGTGGCGACTTAAGGTAATTTACTTTTAATCATGGATAGTGTAACATTGCTTGTACATTGTTTAATTATCTACCTTTTGAAAGCTTATAAAGGACGACAGGAGGCCAGTCCTCCCCATATATATATATATAATATATAGTGTTTCTTGCGTGTGTCTATTAATAGGGACTTTTGTATAAGCAATTTTTTTAGAGGCCTTGTAAATATGTGACCAATAACCTTCATTAATTCTTAATCCTAAAACTGTCTTCTTTTTTTTTGTAATGAAAAATAAATGAGCCCTTTTCTCTTAGGTTGTTCTTATTTCTGAAGATAATTTCTTAAATCCAAGAGAAATGG